>JAKCOX010000016.1:0-1250000 GCA_022605575.1 Laterallus jamaicensis coturniculus
TGCATGTTTGGTGCTTTTCTAGAGCATTTGAACAGCATTTTTTGGCAAGTTCTAGACCCCACCTTCAACATATAAATTGAGGCTTGAAGTTAGGCACTGTAAATAACACCTTTCTCATTTCCCACATGAGGTTTTTCTTGCATGGAAGCAGTTGTCAGGAAGGATTGTGTTGATAATTCATCATCTCTCTCTTTTTGACCATCTAAAGGAGATCTTTGCTGAGATGGTTGTTTTGCAGGTGGTTTCAGTGATCTGTGCACTTGTTTTCTTGCCCTGATATAGACTTCTGATCCTGCATAACTTGAGTTTGTGCAGTTGCTCTTCAGTTAAAGTGAAGTCAGTGGCCTTAAGATGTCTGATTCAAGTTGAAACAAGTATAGAAATATTTCCATTTTTGAACCCAGTTAAAAACATGGGAATCAGCATTAGGGGTGTAGCCAATCTTTTGCAGGACAAGGACAATGACTTAATTTCATAAGGATAGGGATGCAGCATTTGGATGGCTATTTTAATTCCTGTATGTTTTCTTTTTGTCAAAGACTCTGCTATGTTCATTACAGCTCTTATGATGCTGATTTTGATACTATTAATAACACAATGAATTGTTAAGATAAAGCAGTTCCATTGATCTCATTTTCAAAGTATCTAATTTTATAATCTTCTGTATTCCTTATATTCCTAAAACTTAATCACCTCATCATTTTCCAAGAGGTATTCTAGACTATGAAGAAACTTCTAAAGAGACCTTTCTGGTGGCAGTGTCTTACCAGTGCACTGCTTGCTGGTGTCTTTCCATCTGGATTTTTAAATTAGTCTGAAGCAAATGCATGAAAAATTAAGAACTTGACATCTAATTCTATACTATTTAAAATTCCAAGTTATTTTTGTCACTTGCTTACATGGCCATAGTTGTGTGGTCTGAAAGGACCCTGGAGCTGGAACACCTGCTAGGTTTGAAGGTAAAGCTGTTAATTTAGGTTTTGGCAGGAAAATTGAATTGAACGGAGAAAAACACTGGGTCAGTATCCTACTCACATCGGTGGTTAAATGATTTGCTTAAGAATGGGAAGCAAAGTTATAGTCAGTGTTGGGCTCCTGTATCCTTATGTTTGTTACTGTCTTAAGGCCGCTGTACTGTAGTCAACTGACTAAGCTGATCAGAATCAAGACAGAAGATGGTATCTTGCAAATCCAATGATTTGACTCTGAAATGTAATACAAACTAGTTCAGTGACAGCTGCATGCCTTTTTGGCAAGGCAATTACTGAAAGCCCAAGGTCAAAAGCATAGGTTATAACTTCTAGAAATGTTTTTGTAGTTAATACTTTATTTCTTGGATGTTTTTGCAAAAGAAGCTGCATAGATAACATAACTGGGAGTTTATCATATTACATCAGATTTCTTTTGAAATTGAAGCTACCATTCAGGTACAGAATATGAGTTCTTTCTGGATTAAATGCTTTTGGGAGGCTCTGTGATTTAAGATTTACAGACTGTTTAATAAGAGGTATAAGATTCAAAAAAGGAGTGACACAAACACTTTTTGCCAAGGAGATAAATTATCCAATCTGGTGTATCTAGCAGAGTACAAACATAAATTTTCTTTGAAACAGAAATTTTTTTAGTAATAACTCCTATCTTGTGACCATTTTTCTAATGCATATTTAGCTTGGAAGAAAGAACAGAATGCATGCAATCTATGATGGCTTGACAACTCCCCAGCATTACAAAGATTGTATTATTAAATTCCTTTTCGAAGAAGAGTTACTTCACATTTCAGTGGTTTCTTAATAGTCCTTGGTGAGAGACACTTGCCTAACTCTCTGCTAGGGCATCTCTGATTAGAACATGGAAATTTTACATTTTTATAGCATCGTCAAGGCATTCTTAAACATATATGGTTATTTATCCTTTAAATTATGACTTTAGCATGTAATCGAGTGCGATGCTGTTTGATTTATAATCATGACAGCCTGTAAGTGAATGGACACACAAAGAATACAAAAGGGAACTGAGATAATTTAACCATTCTGAGCTGAAGAATACATTTTCAGTATCTTTCCTATCTTTTAGGTATAGAAAATACATCTTTCAGTATCTGGGACAAAGGAAAGACCAGTGTAGTGCTAGGTGATTATAAATCATTTTATTGTGTGTGTGATACTGTAAAATATATGTCTAGCAAGGAAGACCATTTCTTCTCTTCTAGTGACCTGTAGTGGTAAATGAAGAATTGGAAAGGTTATCAAGTAGCTCCTGTTTGGAGTAGTGCAGAGAAAAGAAATACATCTAAGGAATTATCTCCAGGAGTACAATCTCAGTCTCTGAGGAATTGGAATTAAATCTGAAAGTATAGGCTGAGACTTGAGAAAGATCCTAAATGGCTGTCAGAGCTCTGGAGCCCTTACTGCCCGAGCCCTCAGGGAGCTGAAGAGTAAAAGGACAGGAAGAAGGGTATGGCAAATATTGCAAAACCCAGCGATGGCTGCTGCTGACTTTGGGAAAAGGGGAAGTGCAGAGACAAATCTGTATTTGTCTTTGGCCTTTGTGAACAAACCAGTTTGTAAAATGCATAGTGGGGAACACTGATAGAAATAATTTCCTCTTGGTCTAGCAGTGACCTACCGCTTCCTTTGTCACCCCACAGGGCAGTTCCTTCTGAATTCCCCAGCCTCTGGTTCACCTGACTTACTCTGTAAACCTTTGTTTACTTGTCATACAGTGACTAGTGCACCAGACATATAACATACAGTATTTTTCATAGCTTCATATGAATAGCAGTGATCCTTAGATGATCACTTCTTGGGTGATAAAGTGGGATGGCTGATTCAGAAATTATAGGAGTATTCATTTTACAGTCTATATGCTGATTTGGTGTATTTAACATGGGGAAATCTGTTCACTGACCACATCCCGTCCCTTCACTGAATTATGAAATGTAAGTACACAGAGTGTTACTTGGCAGTTCTTTTAAGGGGTGAAAGATGAAGTTGCGTTTGGTGTTTAGAATTTTTTTATTTTTTTTTTTATGATGGTGATTGCCATCACTTGCTAGTGCAGCAATTTTTGGGGAGCTAAAATCATGTGAGAGAAAGGGAGCAGTGTTCGCTGTCAGAATACACTTGAACAGAACGGGAACTGTACAAATGAAAGTACACACTTGTGCTCCCATTATGACTTTCTGCCAAATGCAGATGAATCAAAGAGCAATCTTGCACAAACACACCTTGGAAAACAAACCTAATGGACTCTCTGTACTAACTATGCTAATCAGCCCAGGGCACTGTTATTATTGGGGAGAGTTTTATATCAAAAGATAAAAATTATGATCCTGAGCTTAAGGGGACATCTGCCTAATAGAGAAGGGCTGGATGAAAAAAACCATAGAGATGGAAATGCAGATGGTACAAGGAAATTTTTCACTAGTGTACCCTCTTCGAGTGATGAGTTGCACTAATTGTGAGGTTAGGCATGAAAGCACATTCTTTGATAGATTTTGCCCTTTCAATCCTCCTATTTCACTTCTTACTTCAACTTAAGTACCAAGATGCAAGCAGCCTGTTTTTACAATGCTCATTTCACCTTTGCAAACTATGTCTATGCATACCGGACTAAAGGGAATGCAAAGCAGTACCCTGTGCCTTGCCAGGGGGGTTAGCATCCTCTTGAAAATTGACACTTAATATGGAGCTGTGGGATTCCTTTTCTGGGAGTATGTAATGACACCTTATTGTTTTTAAGGAATGCAGTATTTCTCAAGGAATATGTTGGCAATCTTTTAAATTGTAAGAACAATTCCTCTTGAAAGGAAACGGAAGAGATGCAATTAGTTTGCAAATTCAAACATGGTGATTGAAGTCAGATTATCCTTTGATTTAGAACACTGCCAAAAGACATTTTAATGCATAGTTTTGTCCACTTGTGAACAATTAGGGCTGTCAGCTTAAGTGGTCAATTGAACATGTAGGTTAAACTGCACTTTTTTAGATGTTCTGTGACAAGGCATTTGGAAATCTTCCTTTGGAATTACAGTCACAGCCATTGACTGGATAGCTGAAGTGGCAGAATCTAATTATGGCTGAAATACCCGTGGCTATGCCTTTTAAAACTGTATCACAAACAACCAACTCAGGAAAGGACTGAGAGTGGATGGACTGGTACAAGATAACGTTGGTACGAGAGGCAATATTTCAGTGAACAAGTGGATCAAGCAATTAGAGCAGCCAGGGTTTCTGCCTCAGCAGAGTGTCTCTGGGACACATGGGAGAAGATGTAGTAAATGTGCATTTGGATTCCTGCCTTGAAAGAAGATTGGTTACTAGTGAAATGGAGCAAAATTATACCTGATCCAATAGCTGCCTTTGGTCAGGTACAGCCATCTTTTGCTAATTATAGCCTCTGTCAGTTCTGACAGGTGTGCATGCCACACAGGCATGTGGGTATGTGTGTATATATTTGTATGCGTGCATATTGATCACAGAAGTCAGTGTTTGAACTGATGAGCAGCTTAACCTATTCTTATCATTTAACCTCAACAAATCTATATAAGACAAATGACTTAATGTGGTGACTGATAAGCTGAAATTCCACTGTGACATGTGCCCAGGTAACCTATCGATTCCCATGGTGTGTCATAGGATGTGTGCCAAGTTTTCTGCATGATTTTGCTATCTGTAATCCAGGTTGGAGTTAACAAGGATAAGCCTTACTTTGACCTTTCTTGTCCTTTTTCTTTTTCTCTTTTTTTCCCCCTTCTCTGTTCTCAATGACTTTTTTAGTGTCATTACACCACTTTTTCTAATGACAGTAAAATATCTGCTGGAGATGGGCCTAATGACCTGGAAGTAATTAGAAGAGTCTGCAAACAAAGATAGCTGCCACATCACAAACAGAACTGATATTTTATTCACACAAGCTTCTAGCCACTGCAATAAATCTAGATCAGCTACTGTACTCATTAAGTGAAGAGATAATTAAAGCTTGTGGGAGTCTGGATAAACCACCTGGCAGAATAATACCTTTTATAAAGGGAGACAGTAAGCAGGTTTGGATGTCTTGAGAAGGCTTTATTGAAGTAAGTGAATGCTACTTGAAAGATGTCCGTCCAGCACCATTATTTTCCTGTCTGAAAGGACTGTATGCTATAGTAGGGACCGAGAAAATCTAGTGCAAAATAATCTGTTTCTGTGAAGTGTATCAGCTCCAGGTTCCGTTATATCATTCTTACCTTTAGCTACGTGAGACTACTTCTGTCTTTTGGATTAACTTTGCTGTTTGGTGGTGGCTTTAAGATACCCTTGTGTTGACAAGTAAATGAGATAAGGGATAGGAAATTCTGGTGTGAAGCTCTGAAATGGATTTGATCCACTGTCATGTCAATATACTCTCTATATTCAATCCTTTCTTATTGATACATCACAGGAGGGAAGCTTTCTGACTATCTTCTCTTTCCCTTTCTCCCTCCATTTGTTGTGAACCTCCTGATGTGACAAGGTAGGAAAGATGCACTGTCATGCAATACCACTTTTTTTTCTTGCAAGCCTATTCAGTAATGTTCATCATCTTGTTATGGATCTACAAATAAATATAAATACATTTCTTTAAATATGTGAGTTAATTGTAGGTTTAACCACTGGAGGAACTGTCTTTTTCTTCAGCGACTGAAACTGCTAACAAGTGTGGTTCTTGTTACCTGCTATGAAAACATTGTGGTATAATTACTAGAAAATTAAAGGACTTGCCCTGATTTTAAATTTCCCTCAAATCTCATGAAACCAGATCCTTAACTACTGTTAAGAGAGAATGCAGTATCAGGATTTATTAGCTCATGTGGTTAGAGAATTTTTCTTAAGTTTTGTTCCATGAATGGTAGTTATTCTGCTCACAGCCCAGGCAGGTACTGGGGAAAATCAGGTTAGAAAAATACTGTTGCCTCTTCTTCCTATATATTTACTTATTTATTTATTTATTTGCTTATTTATTTATTTATTTATTTATTTATGTATTTATTGGTGTTTAGAGCTGTAGTGGAACATTAACATAATGACGTGATTCAATCTTTGTTGTAATATCTTGGTTTTAATTTAACTTCCTCAAGTTGGGCAGGTAGTTCTCTGATGACACCTTAGTGAACTGGATGGTAGTATTCCTGAGCTCTGGTCACATCATCAGTAGAATCTCTGTTGTACTGTGAAGAATTTCCTCCATACCAAGTTTCTGTTTCCAGTGTATATTCATGCACACAAACTGAGGAGGTATATGGTGTCAGAAGATGAAAAGAGCTAAACAGCCTGGTAGCTATTATGTCATACAGCTAAAGGTCTTATAGCTCTGTATAAAGGGCTGATTAAACACAGCAGATACAAGAACAGGAATAGAATTCAACTGCCAAAAACGTTTCCTGTCAGAAGCTTTAATTCTTTCAGAAGGTGTATTAAGTTTGCATCTAATACATGTCTACTCTCTGGTGAATTTCTCCTACTGGCCTAATAGCTTCTAGTTAGAATTTAGCCATCTGTCAGTAATTAAGGAGTAAGCACTGATTTTCATGTACTAGGACACCTTACAAAGAGAGCCATTTGCTGGGACTTTCTCTGTTTAATGGCAAAGGCAAAGCCAAGTGGGAAATCAATCATGCTTTCTGTTGGATCAATAGCCAGTGTAATGTGGGTTTTAGTATAAAAAACAGCATCAAACCCAAATATTGTCAGTGTGCAGTACATCACTGTGGCGTGCTTAAAGTTTATAAAGGTTTTAAAGTGATGATTTAAGTTCCATTTGGGTAGATAAGTAACGTTGCAAATAGTCGAACAGGCTTTCATTCTTGTAAAACGTTTAGAGGCATGATTTGTTAACTGGGTGTGTTAAATGTAACTTCAGAAATAGAGAACATAAATATTTTACAGAAATTAAATTTCACCTGGACAGCCTGCATGGGAATTTGATCATTAGGAGGCTGGAAGATTTTTTTCGTGTGTGTCATTCTTTTTTTTTTGTTTTGTTGGAGTGAATGTAACACAAATGAAAGACATTGATAGCAATTGATAGCGAGAAAGGATTGATAGCAATGTGAGGAATATGATCTTAAAAAAAAATCCTCTGACCCACCCAGGCAGTGGCAGTGAAGATTTCCCTTACAGAACTGTCAGCACTTCACTGTTTGTCAGAGACTCTTCTCCTGCTGGTACTCTTATCAACTCCTTTTAGGGCTGTCCAGGTGATGTGAAGTTAGTTGTAAGTGATGACCATCAGTATTGTATTGATTTGATGATCTGGCTTTGTGGAAAAGTTATTTAATTCTCAGCTACCTGATCAGCTATTTGTATTAGAATAACTTTGTCTGTGCTTTATTCTCCCTTTATTAGTGTACCACAGTGCCTCTTCTTCAGTGAGGAAGGAGGCACATCTGTTTAGTGAGGACAAAGAGGATAACTTTCTAGGAGCATATTTCCATTCTTGCATGGTTTCTTCAAGTGTTCTGGTGTTCCAAAGCGCCAGTCTAGTTCAGCATTGTCTTCTGGTTGGAAGTTCCTCTGTGGCAATATCCTCAGGTAGCCTTCCTGTTCTGTCTTTCCATTCACTTCTCACAAACTTTGTAGGAATAAAAAGGGTCTTGATTGGAATGCTGTGGGTGCGTGTGATAACTATTTCTTAGGAATCACTGCAATTAGGTGCAACTTAGTGTCTTATTTTCAGATCCTATTTTGGCTGTTGATGGACGGTTGGTGGTTGAGAGAGTAGATTCAGGAAATGATGAAGTAAGTGTATGTTTCCCTACCAGCTTGGATTTGAATGAAGCCCAAGTTTGTGAATCCAAATTTGTAACTACAGGCCTCTTACGAGTTAGGTGGAAAAAGTATTACATGGATGGGGTTTTGTTTGGGCTTTTTCCCCACCCGCCCTGTTAATACTATGGGTACAATGTCGATGTAACATTATTTTCTTTTTAATAAAATGGCTCTTTGTTTTTCTTACCCATAGATACTATCAAGGTAAACCATTGTTTCTTAAAATGTTTTCAAAATGTGAACTAGAATTAACAACAATTTTTAATACCATTTTCCAGCCATGCCAAACTCAGTCCAGAAAATACTTTGCTCTTATTTAGCAAGCACCATTTTGTTCTTTTTTGATTTGAGCTTTAAGCCCTGGTGTCATCCAGTATAAAGCAAATAATTTTAAGGTGAATTCGAAAGAGATATTGTTTTGAGAACGTACTGTTTGAATATACTTATTGTCCTGACTTGAATAATTATCTTTCCCTGGCAAAGCCACACTAATAGTAGCTAGTGTTATACACCCTGCATTACACTATTCTATTCAGCAAACAGCAGATACTGCTGCAGAACAGACCAGCTGGAGCTACTGAAACTTTTTGTCATTGAAGATGTTGTCAGTGTATTTCCTAGTGTTCTGGCCTTTCTGTTTAAATACAAACAAACCACCAAAATTCCAACAACACAACTGAAATCACTGCAGTGTATTTGTAAAATTATGGTGTGCCTGGTTAGTTGTGAATATTCACTGAGAGCTGGGGCCTGGTTGGTGCGGTTACCTGTTATTTGCTTTGTGATAAGCTTAAGCTGCAAAAGCCACTAAAAGTTTTCTCTCATCAGTGATACAGTGCATGAATTACAGAAAAATCTGCAAACTCCATATCTTCCATATTAAGATACAGATGTGATGTCAATGTTTTAATCAGTTTATCTTTACAGGCACATTTGTGCATCCTTTTGCTTTGTAGCCTGTTCGGAAAGCTGGAATATTTAGAGAATTAACACTATAGAAAAGCAACCCACTTAGCTGCAGCCTTAAATGCTCTTCCCTAAAGTAGTTGGACTTGATAGCAGAGAAGAAATTTTGTATGTAAAATTGAAGAGAAAAAGCTGTATTAAAGTAGTCGTTCAAGATTTTCACAAAGAGGCACACATGAAAGTGGAAAGAAGCAGTAAAATAGAAGACATATTTGCCACAGCTATCTGCCAAAAGGTCCGATGATGAATGACATGGTATCAGTCATGAGAAGGGCTCTGTATAAGCCCTGCTTCTGAAGTTGGGGATTCCATTCCGCTAAGATTGCTTTGATAAAGGGATTTACTTTCGCAGAGGCTCACACAAAAAGCAATCAGTGTATCTGTGAACCCCCAAAACACACCAGGGCTGGGGGGTGAAGGGGTAGAGTTGTACCTCGTGCTGTTCGTTTGGCACTGGCTGTCTATGACTTAGCAGACTGCAGGGAGTGTGAAAGAAAGGTAGATCGAGGACAGGGCTGCTCAGGATGCTCTGGCACATCCCTTTTGTGTATAATGGGATTACTTGAGTTTAAGCAGGCTGTGTGACAGTAGTGTATTCTGCCTCCCAAGAGGCACACAGGCTCTTCCCTTTGGCATTGAATTTGGACCAATAGACTTCCCCCTGTTATTAAAACAGGCATGCACAAGAAAGCATTTGTGACACATGCTGGCTCTAAGGGTATTTCTCATTTTGAATCTAAGCAAGGTTTCTCTTAGTAACAGAATGCATTAGAATGAAAGAGACACTTAAAGAGTTATCACAGTAAGGAAGTCTCTGGCACTGTGTGGAATTGGAGCCTGGATTGCAGGTCAGACACAACTGGGACCACACGGTTCCTAAAGCGTCAGAGTGTGAGACAGGCTTTGATTCCTCGCTAATCAGAACTAGCTAGCAGGCTCTCTGTTCTTCCCTGGGGAAGATAGCTCGTGTGTTCTGGGTAAACGAAAGCCTAAGATAAGCCTTAGTGAAGAATTAACTTCCATAACAGCTAAATTTAAAACTATAGATTTTTTATCATGAAAATATTGATGTGTTTTATTGCTTTGGGCAATTGCTTCTTAGAGAGGATTTGACTCTTTCAAAGGTATTCCTAGAAGTAAAATGATCTAAGCTCTTCAAAGTAAAACAGATTGTTCTTTTTATTATGTCTATTTCTTAAGCAGCATTTTCCCTTGTAACTGAACAATTTTTTTTTCTTACTTATCAGTGAGTAGGCACCCAACTTTGCTGTACGAACAGAAAAGCTCCTGCCTAATTTTAGTAGTAGCAGGTGTAGTTGACACTTTGGAGAATGTCATAGGATATATGTATTTAGAGACAGTAGATTTTTGCAGTGGTTGCAGGTTTCACAGACTGTGACACAGACCACTTCACTGTTGGTCCCATGAAAAAAAATGTGTTTTTAAATACAAAAGTCCTTTGGAAAGAACCTGAGAGTGGAACTGGCTAGGGAGACAAAGCTAGATGCCGTGCAAGACCCACACTACCCTTCCCTTCCCCTTCCCTCTGGGCCTGTGAGGGTCCTAAGCCAGCAAAAACCTCATAGGACTTTTGTGAAAGTCTGGGAGTCTGAATAATGGCCTAAATGCCAATCTTTATTTTTAATGGCACAGGAGAAGGCTGACAGACACATCTGCCATTTGTTCAAATAGTTTTCACATGCTTCTACTTTAATACACAATACCATCTGTTGAGCTTTTCTGCAAATGGAATTCTTTCCTTCGGTCTACCCACAAACCTAATTATGAATGTGAGGATTGTAGAGGTTACCTTTTAAATATACAGCCAACATTTCTGGAAAAAAAATACATCTGCAGTCTTGTTTGTGTGAATTATTTAACAGATGGCAAAAATGCATTTCAGTTATTACAGCTATCCCTACTGTGGAGGAGAGCAGTGTTTATGCAGGGCTAGAGTCTAGTGCTGACAGCATACAGTACGACTTGGCATGCTTAAACATGATGGGGTTTGATCCACCACTCTTTCTTCTGATTATTTATTTGATATTACCTATGTTAAAGTGATTTGTGAAGCTGAGGGGCTTCATTATGTTAATGAGGGCTAAACTCCATCAAATGAGTTGGAAGAGAATTGTGATGCACTGTAACATGTTGACCCATCTAAATCCTGCGACTGTGAAGACTGAATTGGTCAGTCAGACTCCTTCATGGAAACTAGTCTTAGTGTGATTAAAAACTCAACAAGATACCCAAAGGCCCAAATAAATTTCCTGCTCTGCTCTTCTGAATAATTCTTGTCTTACTAGATGAATTTCTGTAAAGTTGCTTTCAGCTGAAGTGACCAGAGTTTGAAGGTTTACTGAAGCATCTTAATTTTTATTGCCACTATGCTTCCTCCTCTTCCCGATCTAATCACTATTGTTTAAGCTCTAACCCAGCTATTATGTGTCTGAGGTTGACATGAGAGCTGAGAAGAAGAGAGCAGACTGTCAAAACCAGCTGTCAGCATAGATAGGAAGTGTGTGAAATTGAAGTAATAACTGGAATATCCTCAGCATCTGTTCAAAGATTTTGGAGAATTTGACCAGTTGGCATCATCCCAGCCCCAGCAGAGTGACAACATTTAATATCAGTCAGATACCTTTGTCTTTCATCTGTACGCATGATATAATGTCAGGTGCTAGTACACTGGAGAAAAAAGCTTTAAAATTATGGAGGAGGATTTAAACCTGACAGTTGAGCCAACGGGTGATTGGTAATGACAGTAGTTACAGTATTCTGAGGGCAAAAAATGTTGAGATGATATTTAACTTGGGCCCTTGTAGACTAAGAGTGTTTTCTCAGGGGTGATATATTTGTAAATGAACAAGCAAATAAGGTCAGTATATGAACTGTATCAACATATATCATTGCGAAGTAACCTAATCCATACGATGAATTATGTTAGACAAAAAGGATATGTGTTTCTGGAAGAATCTGAAGCTTTTCAAAACAATCTGGAAAATGTATAATTATTTGGGATTGTAAAGCTGAACTATGGGAATGTTGGTAAGCCAGACTGATCTGCACCTCTTATCCATCGTTTCCAGCATTTGGGATTAGGGAGCCCATGATCTATCCACCAGCAGGAGGAGGTGAATGAAAGGTTTGGACAATTTCTCACAATTCACCTGATGCTGCATTTGGTTTCTTCTACTAGAGTCCTGGTTTGGGATTTGCATCTGGCCCTTTGTTAGTGCATCAGCTGCTTTGCCTTTGATTTGGTTTTATTTCCTCTTGCTAATGTGTAAGCTCCCAATCCTTCTTTTGCTACATTTCTTCTCTTTCTGTTCTGTCATTTAATCTGCCCTTTTTGACCTTTTTCTATTATCTACTCATTAATCCTTTCCTCTCCTGCATCAGTTAGCACACAAGCATTATTCTCCCTAAATATTCTTTATATTTTATGCTGTAAGGTCCCAGTACAGAATTATTCTACACAAATGTACCCTGTCCTTGGATATTGACCTTTATGAGAATTTTCTTCCCTGCTGATACCTAGTTTAGCTTCCTTAGCAATAGCATAAAGCAGCCTTAATGTTGACAAAGCACAAGTATCTTCACCAATTTTCTCGTTTGAATCAGTTGTAAAAGGTTAGAAGACAATTTTCAATAGTGTCAACAAGCTCTGGTCCGTCTTTGCTGTGAATGAGAATATTAAGCAAAATGGATCTAAGGGGGAGAGCATTCATAGGGATTTCAGTTGTGTAACCTGTGAACCTCGACAAGTCTCAACAAGATGAGGAAAGACTTGTTCTTCACAGGATTCACCTAAATGGTGACCGATTCTATGTCCTTTAGCATATGCACTTTTTCACTGTTGCTGTGATGCAAGGACTAATAACAAAAAAGAAGATTTTGGATGTAAGATGTGGGGAGATGTTTTAATACTTTTAAGCTACTCTTAAAGATATTTCTATAGTTTGGACCTCAAGGATAATACACCACATATTTTTCACTCTTGTGTATTTGTGTTTTCTGCTTCAAATGATTTGTCAGGGGATTTTTTTGGAAAACAAACTTCCTGCTTGGCAAAATGACTGCTTCATGCCTCACAGCAATTCTTGAGTATCAGGAAAGAATCTAGCTGGAATTACTGATTCCACTGACATTTTGCTGACAGACACATCAAAAGGGCTGGAAAAGATGTCATAATCTTTGGTTATGTAAATATCTGAATCAAGATTGCTCTGAGGCAAACTGTGGAGCAGATGACAATGTATCCCTTCTATACTACATCAACAATCGTTTTGACAGATGAATTTGAATGCTAATAATTCATGAATAACATTTTGGGATGGGGGAGGAGGTGTTGTACGCAGTAGAGAAACTTATCACCAAAATATATCTGTTTATCAGTAAACCTTAAACATTTTTCAGCTCTCTCTGACAATTTGTTAAGGAAAACCAAATCTCTTACTGTTCCTTTTTTTGTTCCTAGCCACTTCCCTAGCCCCCAGTCCCTGTTCAGAAATTGTACAAAAAGAGTGGTCTAAATTTGGAGTGTGACTTGGCAGAATCATGATGATGATGATGCCTGGATGATACTTCTTTCAGATGTTTAAGTCTCTGCTGGTTTGGGCAATATTCTGAGGGCACTATTCAAGCTATTGATAGATGTCTTACATCACAGCAAGTGCTCAGCACTGCCAGTCCTGCTGGTCATTCTAAATGGGGATTGTTCTTTTCACCTTGGGAAGGGAACACTTAGGGGTGTTCCTCATTAGGAATGAGTTTTAGTGTACCAGGAATAGGACAATAGTGATGTTACATGGCTGTGGTCATGGAGGTGAAACACAGTCAAGAGTAAGGGGCATCTGTGGGATATTACCAGGGTAGCGCAGTGAGGAAATGTCAAAAGAAGCAAAATACAGACCAGGTCAGTAGGCTGCAACAAGGTCTGATCCAGGACGAGGAGGAGGAAGAATGCCATCTATGTGTCAGAAGGAATGCTGAACTCTGTGAAAAATGCTGTTGCAGTTCAGTAGCTTCATGTAGGGTCCATCAGGGTTGAGCACCTGCCATTGAAGTAAACGCTTTAGCCACAATATCATGCAGGTAGGAGCAGATCTTTAGAAAATAAGTTGATGGTAAGGACTCGGTAGGAGTGGGGAGAAGCTTAATTTAAATTACCTTTATTCTGGCTGTATGGACTGAATACCCTCTAGTAGCCAAGTGTGCTAGGTATACTATCAGAGATCAGTTTCTCTTCAGCATCTTCTGAAGGGGAATCCTGATTACAGTGCTGTAAGACTGTGTCATGCAAACCAAAGTGTACTTGGTGAGAGACCTGAGAGGTTTGCTTCCAAAATCCACTGCTGATCCAGACTGCAGTGCTAATATAGACACCTATCTTCCTTCAGAGATAAACATTCTCCAGTCCTACCTAATGAGTTGAACATCAGCTTGGGACGTGTCTACTAGGAAGGTCTCTCTTTGTGGGGTTGTTGGTGGTTTGTTTTTTTTTTCTTGTGGTAGCTGATCCTGAAACACTTTCAAAGAACAGCCTGGAAGGTCTTCCAACTCTTCTGAATCTGCCATTGGGACTTAATGAATGATAAAGTATTTTAATAAGTAACTTGCAGCTGTGCATCTCCACTTAAGCTGTTAATGCTCATTCTTGATATCCAGGCTAGTTACAAAACTTGTTTTTACCCAGATGTTCTAGTGAGGCAAGTTCTTTTTATATTAGAATCTCAGCAGGAAAAAAAAGACGTTTCTATTCCCTTATGCTGAATTCAGAATCTACTGGAACGCATAATTTTTATCAAGAGTACAATTACTTTTTATTTTCACAGGTTTCTTTATGTAGCACTTCAAGGCTCAGATCTGCTGAGGGGCAAAAGAAGTTAAACTTGCACTTTTACATTTTATTTTTGCCATCCGTTCCTTTTAGTCATTGATGCAGGTGACACCGCTGGGACCCGCTGAACAAAGCAGGATAAATGATGGCTATTTACAAATAAGTGAAAGTGAGTGCTTACCTGTTTGGGAGATAAGTCACCTTGGATGCCATCTGTTGTTCTCAAAGGGATGTCTGCTATTTAGTCTTACAGCAACTGTGTTTTGTGCCTCTGAGAGCTCTTTAAAATCATATCAATAAAGCTCCTGTGTTGTCACTGCCCTGATAATATCTTCTGCCTTTTAGTGCTCATCAAGTTATCCTCTGAAACAACAAATAAGGTCAGCTACCTTGCAGGTAAACTAACAGGATGTTTTAATTGAGATGGGATTGGGGTTTTTCCCATAATTTTAAAATAATTTTTTTCATTGATGCATCAAAATAGGTCATGGAATATTTGGTAAAAAGACAACAACTTGTCCCCTTAGAGCACTTTCTGTTACTGGTTTTCTACATACATGTGTTCTGCTTGCAGGTCTAATGTTTATGCCCTCTAGAATCAGGAACGTGCAGAGAGAAGGTCAAATCTCTTGCTGCAAATAATAATGGAGATTTTTCTGTAGCTCAAGAGAGAAGTCTTTGAGGATCTGAGTGTTTCCTCTTGAAGTCAGACCAGGGGCAGATTTCAGAAAGAGAGGCTTCATCTGACACCAAAGTTGTGTTATTTTTAGATGTCAACGTCTCTCCCACCTCTGCAATGACGATTTCCCTGAGGGGATCTGAACCCATGCATCACTCCACGTTTGAACAAATCTCATGTTTTACAGAAGCCTGAGATTTATGAAACCTGCCTCTTTCTGCCACTTCCTTTCTGTGAGGAAAAGACAAGACCTCCTGCAAACCCCCCGCCCTCCCTATCTTCTGGTTAGTAGGCCATGACAGTGAGTGTCAGCAGTGTGTCAGATCATTGGCCAAGTAATGATTATGTGAAAAAATTTTAAAATGTTGTGACTGTCAGACTTTGTGCTCAGATCTCTTCTCCTGGCATCTAAACTGAAATGTGAACGCTGTGTTCCAACAATATAACTCAGTGTTACTGTATGCATTAATAAGTTCCAGGTATGCATTATGATGTGAGCTTGGAATTTTGCCTTTGCAACACCATAGCCTGCCTGTTTGGGGGGAGGGGTGATGTTGCTGCTTTTTAAAATATGTGCTGGTTGTGGGTTTTGTTGGTTTGTTTTTAGGGTTATTGTTTTTTGGGGGGGTGGGGAGTGTGATAAAAGCATGTCCAGGGTCAACTGCTGTTTTGTTTGCTACAAAAAGGAAATATCTTTTTTAATTATATAGGTGTGCTTCATCTACTCCTGTGAATCAAACCAACTGACAACATGTGGCTGTCTTGCAGTGGGTACAACAAAGAGTCAAAGGCTTTATTTTTAGAAAAAGATGGTGATCTGGAAGTATTTTCAACACTGAAGCACTGGCCTCTTGTGTTGCATGCAAGAACCAAGGCCACAACACTGCAGTTCACACATTGTATAAATTCTTATATTTAAATAGCCATTGCTTTTGGGGTTCCTGTAGGGCTTGACTTTTAGAAGGACAAAATAGTTGCTGAATCTCCTCTGTATGAAATTCTGCTTGTTAACAAAGAAAGGCAAAAAGATGCAGCCCCAACATGGCAGGGGTCAAAAGCTCTCTTTCCCATTTGGGAACTTTTTTAGCCATCCCCTGTTTTATTCAGGGCCATCCTTTTGCTCCTGCTTCAGTCTGGCTTCTTTCCTTGCTGCTTTTCTCTGCCTGCTTCCTTTGACACAAAGCTGCCTGAGAGGACAAAGGTGTGTGAATATTCTGCTTGTTTGAGTGGACACAGATGAACTGAGCTGAATGAGTAGTAACAAGTCTGTAGCTTTGCCTTCAGTTTCAAGCTGCAGTGATTTAAATCTGTATTCAAGTATGCCTTGGCCACACCAATATTGATAATGTTACTTCCACTTTTTTAACTTAGTTGGTGTTTTATATTTGTAATTGCAATATTTGGGGTGTGTGGGGGTCCACTGTTTGGTGAAAGATTTCATTTGCTGAAAGGACTGAAAGGAATCTACTGGACCTGCTGGTTGTACCAAACGGCATTAGAATCTGATTTCTGCAGGA
The DNA here is from genome assembly GCA_022605575.1 of Laterallus jamaicensis coturniculus. Taxonomy (NCBI): domain Eukaryota; kingdom Metazoa; phylum Chordata; class Aves; order Gruiformes; family Rallidae; genus Laterallus; species Laterallus jamaicensis. The sequence goes on from JAKCOX010000016.1 coordinate 16,792, forward strand.
GCTCAGTGCAGAAAATACCACTTGGAATATTCTTACAAAGTTAAGCAACACTTGAAAATATAATGCTTTCCACATATTTTATTTGTAGTAAATTTACTCATACTTACCACTGTCACCATTAAAGGAGGAAACTTAAATCTTAATTGACTTTGGAATATATCCTCAGTCAGTTCTTGTCAACTTAATTTATCAACATCTAGACGTGCTATAAAATCATGGTTAAGTACTGGATATCCAGTGGAGTATGCATTTTATTTTAATGAACTATAGTGCATGTAAAATGAACAAGTAATTATTCTATATTCAGCTATTTCCTATTTAAATTAAAGTTGTTAAGCCACTGGGAATAAAACCTGGATATTTACATAGGCAATTATAAGATTGAAAAGGTTTTGACACTTCTAGGGACTTTATGGAATTTGTTACGGTTTGTTTCTTTACTCTGCTTTCTGTATCTCTCTCCTTCTCCCCTCCTAGTAGCAATTGTGACTAATTACTTGTGCAAAATGATCAGTGAGCAAATTAATCTTCTCCAAACAGTCTAAAAAATAATTTTGTTTTCATCTTGTTGAAGCTCTTCGAGCAAAAGCTTGTAAGGGGGATATGGGATGGAAAGATGCAGTTGTGCTTTGGCTTCCCTGTGAGTGTCTAATCATTCCCAGGCAAATCAACGCTCTGTACCACCAGTGGCAGGGCTGCCAGGTGCTGGTGCATGCCACCTCTGTCTTGCAACCCTGGTGCTGCAGTTCTGCTGGGATCAAAGGTGGGAGGGAGCTGGTTCCTGGTGCTTGCTAGGTGTTCATCACCTGACTGATTTAATCCTAAAACTAACTAGCATTTGAGAACAAGAGAAACCTCTTTTTGTGCTGCTATGCATCACACAGAGCAGCAGCAATGTGGTATGTTCTGGAATCTTCTTTATCTCTTCTTAATTCCTGCACGAGTCTTACAAGATGAAACATCTGCCTTTTTCCCATTTCCATTTTCAGTCTCAAATTAGACATTGCTGTCTTCACAGCAGCCAGCAGCTAAAGAACTGAAATTTCCATTCTGGACTGGTGTAAAATGCCTCAGTCCACTAATATTTGACTATTGACCATCCTTTGAAAAACTATTTGAATAAAGAAATTATTGAACTGCTGGGCAAGTTCTCCCAAGCTTCAGCTCAGCTCAGTCTCTCCACGCAGCCCACATGATGCTGCATTTCCCTAGTTTGGTTTAACTTCCCTCATTTTGTCCTTGTTTATTTGAATATATTGACTTTACAGAGCAGTTTGACAAAAGATGTTTTACATTTATGAGCACTTTGGCACTGTTTATTCCTTTCTGTCAAATACATTGATGTGTATAACAAGTGTTGATAAGCCTTTAGTGGAGTAAATAGATAAGAAAATTACAATAGGAAGTTCTGTCTCTAACTTTTCTGGGAAATATTACTTAAAACCCTCTTTGGTCTTGTAAATAAGACGTAACTGACCAAAGTCAGAGTTCCTTTAACAATGCAGAGAAGATGACATTGACTGACATTAAACTTCAGGCAGTATTGATGAGATCTCATGCTAACTAGAAGTCAGACATCATGAGATCTTACCCTCATTAACTGGAAGAAAAGCCTTTTTGGATAGCACATTCCAGTGCATAAGGTAAAGGAAGAAAGCAGTCCATCAGAGACAGAAAAAGACATCATGTCTTTAGGATATTTTTCATTAAATTATTTTGTTTCAAACTCTGATTGTAATCAGAGATTGACCTTTACAATAAGAGAAATAGCCTCACTGACATTCTCTGGTAGGGATAAAAAGAAATCTCATCTAGCAGGGCAGCAGTTGTGTAGTTTAGCTGCGTAATTGATACTGTACGAGTCAATAAATGAATCCTGCTATTTAAAAGAAAAAAAATCAGGAAGAGAATTTACCAGATAAAAACTAGGGTTTAATATATGATAATGTTCTTCAGTAATTAATAAGTGTTGCATTTATTGCCTCTCTTGAGCAGAGGACTTCTAGAATGATTTGTGACTTGCTCCTGTTCTCATAGATCAATGAAAGCTTGCAGTAGGACCCCAGAGCAGACTGTAGATGTGCCTGTTTTCAGGCACAGAAAAACTTCAGCTTGTCATTATTTCCCTTATCTGTGTGGGTGGTTTGTGTTTGTTTGGCTGGGGTTTTTCTGGTTTTGTTTTCTTTTAAATTTGGTGTCATCTCAAGGTTAAAGTACTTTATTTGTAGCAAATCTGCTGTACTAAAATGTTGATCTGATTTGTATCCTTAAATGGATTTAATTTTTCTTTGAATGATTTTTCTTTGAATGATTTTTTTTAATTTTTCTTTGAATGATTTAATTTTTCTTTGAATTAGCAAGGCTTTTTATGTTCATTAGGTTATCCAGCAGTAATATATTATTTCTAGTTCTTTTGATTTGTAAAATGTCAAGTCAGCTAATAAAAATACTTAATACCACAGGTTTGAGAGTAAAGTTGATCAGTGGCTGCTGCATTTAACATTCCTTCTCAGGTAGCTTATCCTATATTGCAACACTTATCCTTTAATCTTTAAATAATCACCTAGAAGAGTTGGTATGAATTTTGGGGAAGATTCCAGGGAGGCTTTGTTACCTGCTGTTTAAATAAATATTGAAGACTTTGCTTACTAGTGCTGCTGCGTTTCATCAGTCATAAACATACTTTTAAGTAACAGAGCACATTCCCTGGGAATACCTAAGCTAAAACAAGATGTAAAGAACAAAACCAAATATCCCACATTTCCTCGACAGTTTCAGTACATGTACGAAACTGTGTCATAACTTAAAACCCTAAGGAGAGTGGTATCTTTGCTTTCCTGTCGGTGATCTGTTCTTAACCCTTCCTATCTTTATTGACTTTCCCTAGATGTAGTATTACAATTTGAAGAAGAAGAGTTATGCATTCATGAGTTTTGTTAAACATGATCTCCCCTAGAGAAGACCTTCAACCTCCTTGTCTCCCAAGTCCTAGCTTTTTTAGTTCTTCCTAGTAAGACAGATACTCTCTTTCCTTGGTAATTTCTAAGTGCTAAGTCATAAGCTCATTTCTGAGCATGAAAACAGAAAACTCATGTTCATTTCCATACAATTGGTGTAATCTGCTTTCATGTTATGAGTTATTTTTTTCACTGTAGTACTCAGCTTATTTCTTGTCAGATGTGTTGCTTCTCTATTGAAATGCCTGTTTTAGTGGTGACAATTCCACTGGACTCTTGTGTTTTTAACTGTACTGTTCCAGTTTTGGCTGCGGTAGATTTGTTTTTCTTCCTAGTTGCTGGTACAGTGTTGTGGTTTGGACTTAGAATTAAAATAATGATAACACACTGATGTTTTAGTTGCTGCTAAGTAGTGCTTACATTAAGTCAAGGACTTTTCAGCTTCTCACGCTATGACAGCGAGAAAGCTGGAGGTGCAAAAGAAGCTGGAAGGGGGCACAGTCAGGACAGCTGTCTTCCAAGACCAGTGGGATATTCCATCCCATATGATCTCATGCTCAGCAGGTAAACTGGGGGCAGCTGGCTGAGGACCAGCAGTTGCTGCTTGGGGACTGTCTGGGTATCAGTCAGTGGTGCTGAGCAATTGTTTTTCATGTGTGGCTTGTTTTCCTGGGTTTTATAACTCTGCTATCTTCTCCCCTCCTCCACACCCCCCTCCCACCCCCATTATCATTATTATTATTATTATTAAACTGTTCTTATCTCAACCTAGGAGGTGGTTTTTCTCTTTACCCTATCGATTTTCTCCTCCATCCTGCTGTGGAGGGAAGTGAGCAAGTGTCTTGGTGGTGCTTAGTTCGTGCCTGGGGATAAACCATGACAGACTATACTCACTGGAGGTAGAAGTTAGAAGTATGTCTCAATCAAAGCAAAACTTCTCTAGAAAAACATTTGCAAGTGGCATTTGGTGTGGCTAACAGTAAATTGATTTCCATGTTGAACTACCTAAAGAGTGAATGTAAAAACTTAGGAATTGTGGAAATAGGCTGTGTGTTCCCTGGAGGGTTCTGTGAAGAAGTGTTCCTATTGCTACGTCCTATTTGGATGTGAGTTCTCTGTCATGTCTGTCACATGAATAACCTACTTTGCTAGCTGGCACAAACTGCAAATAATTCTAAAAATCATCAAACATTGCTAGTATTTAGAGAAACCCAATCTGTATCTTGCACAAAATTCTGTGACCCTAATATAGTTTTAGAAAAAAAAAAAAAATTAAGACCTGGCTCTCTCTTTAGGGATTGATTTTGCTCTGTTCTGAATTCTGATTTATGAGGAGATTGTTTCACATACTTCTTGCATTATAAAGAGAACCTAAAACAAGTAGACACAAAATGCTAGTTTTTATGAATTTTTCAGAGTAACAGATAGATGTTCAGCATAAATTAGCATCAACATGTATATCAAATGGGATATTTTGGAATAAAATTTTTTGAAGCATCTTTGGGTTTGCATCACCTAAATCTAGCTACTTCCTCATGCACACACTTGCCACAAAATTCATCCTATAGCTTTTCCTCAGTTTATATTTAATATTAATATTCACATTAACAATCATTTTTGAAGACAGGTGGGTAGGAGTGCTCGTAAACAGGTTCCATTAAGAGGACCACTGGTCTTGTACCAGTTCAGAACTAAAACCTTGTTTCTGAGCAAAGTGCTTCACTGTTGCACGGGGGGTTTTTTAAGGTCATGTGTACTTGCATTAAAAGTTGTCCCCTTGTTTTTTTCATAGTAACATTGGTTAACTGTAGTTGATTCACTGATAAATACTAATATTGATTGGAGAAACCACCTACTGTTTATACTTCTCTCTTCTTTAGTATCAGTTATTTGCTTTGGGATTAAGACAAGTTATCAGAAAACTGCTTCTGTCTTGGGCAGTGAATTATATCACAGCAGGGTGGTGTTTCAAAGAGACAAGAAGATGAAGGCATGTGTTCTGATTGGTTTTGCTCTTGGTTCATAGACTGATTTTCATAGGAACTTTTCTCTTTAGAAATTTAGTTTATTCTGACCATTCCAAATTCCTGACAGCAGCCTTTTCAGATATCTAAGGGAAAAAGTGGCATTTTCTCTTTTCATACTTGGAGTTCAATGTTAAAAGTGGCTGAATAGTCTTCCTGTCTGTAGGCAAAGGAATATTTGCCTTCAGAGCCCATTTTCTTCCTATCATTTATCATTCCAGCACTGGAGCTGTGTTGCTTTTGTCTGAACAATCTGATGTGATCTAATCTGTTCTGTCTTCTTATATTGAGATTAACAAGCCATATACCTTCAGGCATAGGCCAGGTCTATAGCAGCAGAGCACAAATGAACTTGAACACGAGGTCAATCAACTGCACAAAATACATCACACAGTTATTTCAAGGCTCGTGCTGTGTCTATAATTGCCCCTTGTTCTGTCATTAGATCTCCCCTGCAAGTCATTATTTTGAGTCAGCAGAGCTGCAGGGAACAGTCAGCCTCATGGTTAGTACAGTGCTGAATAGATAATATCAATATCTCCCAGCACAAAAATACAAGGAGCAGGTATTTATATTAAACCTACTAAAATCTGTGGTTGCTAATCCCTTTTTCATTCTAAATTAAGACAATATTTCCAAAACTTTCAGTAATGCTCTTGGACCTTCAAAATTGGGGTTTCTTTCATTGATGTTTTCAAAAAAATAAATGGAATCTGGACTGCAGTTGTGCTGTGAGATTATGAAAACCTTATTGAAATAAACCTTAAACCACAGACCTGCTCTCTGGAAAGTACCAGTGTATGTTTTTGCCATAAGTCTTAAACTGTTAATTCAGCTGAATATGTAATTAGGACAAAAAATTTAATGTTGTCCAGTATAACAGATGATGGAAGTTCATTCGTTTCTGAACCCAACACGGATTTAACCCCTGGCATCAAAACATTGTGTGGTGGGCTTAGCTACTGTTACAACCATTCTTACTCTGATGGGGTGTCTGTAGAGGACTCTCTGGGCTAGTTCCTTGTTTAGCCAACCCCATGCTCCCTTCAGCATTCCTAAATGAAGTACTATCCCATTAGTGTGTCCAAGAGTATACACTCAAACTCACAGACCTTACTTTCCAGACCATATGTGTACCTGAAGGTACCTGTTGGGTGAGTATGTTTGCATAGGAGGTCTTCAGACAGTCACAAGCTGTTCACAGGCTGGCTGTACCAGTCATGTGAGCAGGTCCTGGACAAGAGACTAGAACATAGTGATGTTCTATAGGTGCACATTTTGATTTTAAGTACTAAAGCAAAGCATTTATTACTGAGTGAGAGAAGGACAGATAGACTAAGTACCCCAAAGCAGCTGAGTGATTTAAGAACTGAAGAGAATGGTATGTGAGGTGTGCATTTCCTTAGGGAAGCAAATTAATTCCCTTCTGTTCTTGTTAAAGTCAGCAAAGAGTTTCCTTCATGGAGCTGCTCACAAATTGTGAAGTAATGGTCCATATTTCTCTGTTGACTACCTAACAGGATCAGGGAATATGAAGTTCCTATCGTTAAAGCAAGGCAGTGAACATCTCAGTTTTGTTTTAAAAAGGCATGTGGAGGCTTTCAACAGAGGCTCTTCATTTCAGGTATAGTGGTACTATTGAAATTCAGATAAGTAACAGTAGTTGATGTTTTCTAGATAGACAAAAGAGAGATATATGATGAGTAGGTCCTTACAGGGCATCAAGTCAAAATCAACACCAAATATCCATCAGAAATTCAGCACCAGAAGAATTTAGATAGAAACACTTGGAAAAATACTTTTCTCCGAAGTACACTTTGGTAAAAATGTTAGCAAGAAATTAATTGTTACTGTTGCAGTGCAAAAGTGAGCTTTATTTCAAATATACTAATGCAGCTCACAGGTTTTCAGGCTGAAAATATGGATTTGCTGGTGCTGCTGAACTTCATATTCTTTTTGCAATCTTACTCATAACAAATGGGTAGATAGCTGTGACACAGCCAACATTAAAAAGGAATGCAGTCTTACTTCCTCACATAATAAATACCATTGTTCAATGTTCTACAGTAAACAATAAGCGAACCAAATCCCAGTTGAAAAACACAGGATGATTCTGAAGTAATTTTTGTTCCAGTGATTTCTTTGAGCATAGGAAAAAAATATTTTGTCATAATACTATATTGCTCTTGTGTATTGACAACAACTGCAGCTGATTTGCAGCCACTTAAAAGCAGGATTATGTTTATTGAGATTACAATTGGTAAGAGGAGGGTCCTTTCTGCATAGATCTTGATTCCAAGAGGATCTACAGAAGGTATGGAAGAAAATGAACAGTCAGGTTTTAAATAGAGCCCTAAAATGGAACAAGGTGTGGTTTGAATGCAAATTCATTATGACTTTCTCAGGTTGCTATATTATTGCATACAAGCAAAATCCTTCTAAGAAAGAGAAGGCACAACTGGTTATCTCCTTAGGTCAGCCTTTATAACAGGACAAATATCAGTCAGCACATCTGCAATTTGATCCAAAATGGTGGCTCATGACAGCCTAAAATATGAAATTATTTTAAAACCTTAATATTTAATGAAAAAAAGCAATAGTCTTTGTTTCTGAAGATGTGAATTTGCAGTCCATGTTTCCCAACTTTTCTCTTACCAATAGGAAGCCCACTTTTTATATGAAGCCACCAAATCTTGAATGTAGGAAGAGGAGCTATTAAAAAAACAGGCAAAATATTTTACATGGCTTATAATACTTGGAGATGCAATGGGTTAATGAGTGACAGGCTCTGCTACTGGAAGGAAAGAAAAAGGAGATTCTTACAGGCTTGAGTTTTCCATGATCAATTGAATTTAAAAAACAGCGTCCTTCTGGGAAGACCATAAAAGATGTTTTTATGTATGCATTTTGGATACCTGTTTTGCCTGGCTGGCTCTGCAGACCTAAAGCTGCATATTTCGATATGTAAGTGAAGTCTTCTCTGTGTCACATTATTTTTTTTAAAGAGAGATTGAATAGTGCACATGTCAAGAACTGAGAATCCTCTACATTTTCTTTCAAGCCTTTGTGTACATGATGAGCTAGAATAACCTCCCTGAACTGAATTATCCTTCCATACTATGGTTCAGTGAATATCATTATATTTCAGCACAGCTTGAGTGATTTTTAATGCCAAAAACATCAGCAAGAAATACAAATGTTACAAAAATATTGAAACAATACCATAAAAAACCCTGGGATCATAAATACTTTACTTTGCAAGGTCTGGAAGGTCAACATAGCTATAGTGTGGAAAATTAAAATGCTCTCTGTGTGAATGCCTCTGGAAAAAAAAAGGCAAAAAAAAGAAGTGGTGTGTTATGCTACAGAATTCCTATTTGAGGCTGGTTAACAATAAAAACTATTTTCCTGGTAGTTGGAACTGATTAAATTAATTCATCCATGATTATTTCGTGACTGTTTCTTGTGTATTCTTAAATGCAATATAATTAAAGCAGAATTAGTAGAAAAGTAGAAAATGGGTGACGGCTTTCGTTCAAGATGCGCTGCACCAGGTAACACACATCCACTGAAGATTTTGGCAGAATGAAATGAAATATACCTGGTGCTTGTGACAAGCTTTGGGTTTGGGAGCCTTCCTCTCTGCACACAGCCCGACAGAATGCACAGGCGCAGCGAGGGGAGAGGGAAAGCAAAGCTGATGTTCTGCTGCATGTTGCAGAGTGCCGTGGTAGAATCAAGGAATCGATATTTTACCCAATCTTCCTTTGCTCTCAGTATTTTGCAACTGGAAACTTGGCATTGTCCAGTCATCTTGTACTAACAGTTGTTCTGTCCCTTGGTGATCTTGCTCAGTGTCACAGTGCTTTTCTGTGTCTTGACATGCTGACTTGGCTTCAAAAAAGAGAAACCTCAAACCCTGCCTGACTGTGCTGGATTGTATTTCTCCCAGTATGCTAGTATGTGTGGGTGACTTGTGGCTAAGATGGTGGTGCATGCTGCTTGTCTGCAGTATCCTTGCCAGCTTCTCTGAACAGAGACCTGGGAATACTACTATATGAGTCCTAACTGAATGAAGGAACCTGGAGAAACACAAGAAAAATCTTATCTTAATCTATTACTGTTGTTTTAAATTTATATTGTTAGCAGCATCTCCCATGGATGCTCAAAATATGGATAAAATGGAATGAAGTGGTGTTGCTAACATGAACTTCATGATGATAAGCATTAAAATGTTTGATATCTTTTTGGTGATCTCTGGTGGAACAGATGAATATTAAGTTTGAATTTTTACTCAATTTTCAAAAGCTATAACTCTGCCAACTGCTGAAATTCATGTTTAGCAGAAATGAGGAATTAATTAGTATTTCAGTAACTGACCTATTGAGCCTGTTTTGTGGAAAACATGACATAGGATGACAGTATCAATCTGAGAAATAAGATGCAATGAATATACAAACATATTATAAACATTTTTATCATGTTATTATTCCATCCATTTTTAACTCTCCTGAACTCTTTCTGCTCTCTGTTTTCAGTATTTTCCAGCTCCTGACCACGTGGCTCTGTTTTCAAAGAACATCATCTTACAATGTTTTAAAATGTCCCCTGATGTGTTCTCTGCCCACATGTCCAAAGGAGGAGGCATGAGAAGGATTCAAGAACAAGCTTCTCATTACCTCCATGTGACATCTTGGAATAACAGGCAACTGTTACACTTCTTTCAGGAAACAGGAAGCTTCATATGCAGTACCATAAAAAACCAAGAGATTGAGTTGAACGTAAGGTTTTATTCTAAGTGAATAATTTTAATCAAAGGATGCCTTTATTCAGCCTCTTTCTTGGTTCTTCATATGCGAGCTCTGATTTCCCCACAATGGTGTTACAGCAATTTTATACAGCAGTATGCTCAGTGATGTGAATCATGGTTTGATCTCCCTTGAGGCTACAGGAGATGAGAAAGTGCAGCCTGAGTCTCCTGCTCTATGCTGGCCTATATAAAGCTGACACCAGGATGATGGAATGGGAGCAGAGGTGGCACCAGTATGTAGGACAATGCTGGGCTGATGGTGTAGTAGAGTCACATCTAGGGGACACAGTAATAAGAAGCTGCAGTAGCTTGCTTGTACATCATTCGTCACCAAGCATCACTGGCATTTTTTTCTAATCTTAAGGCAACAAAGAGACACCAACTTGCCATGACCCATACTTCCTGAATTTGGCTGACGCTTGAACCAGATCTAGAAGGCAGTCCTGCCTTTGTACACAAGCAAATTCGATTTAAAAATAAGAGTGCAGGGGTAGAACCATTTACCAAAAGTGGGGGTTTTTTTGCCTTTGTATTGCCTGGAAAACGTAAGGCCATTTCTTCATGAATAGCAACTACATTAAAGGGAATTTGAAATGAAAGAAGTCTTCATTGCCTCAGAAATATCTTTTTTTTTTCCTCTGCCTTAACCTCCCTGTAGTAGTACATTTTACAAACATTAAGAACCTTCCTGGCCTTTTAAACTAAGAACTGTAGGCAAACAGCTGATACTGTAAAATGAATTGGAGTTCAACTTGTTACATGGTTGTTTCTATTCTGTGTAATTATGCCATCAGCAGGAATAGCATTTACTACCACGGAAAGTGTAAAAAGTCAAAGATGCTGTCTCAGTGTATAAGCTGCATGTGCTACAGAAGGCTGCACGCTTCTTCTCACCAGTAGCCCTCTGTCCAGTGGCAGGAATGACAGACACATCAGCCCAAGTCAGCTGGCTCAGTAATTATTGCAATTTATTATTTATTCTTCCAGGAAAACTGAAGTACAGTTCTCTATTTTGTTCAGATTATAATTGTATCTCTGAGTTGCAAACCAGAGCTGTTGGTCATTTCTGAGAGAGATCAGAAGTCTTCAGGCTGTAATAACTGCCTTTAACAGAACTAACTTTCTTTGCTCTTGGGCTCACGTTAGAAAATTTGTTGCTTACTAGCTGTATGGTGAAATTATTACACCAGCTGGTACATGTTTCTTTGTACCATATAAAATTCATTATCAGCTTTTTATATCTTGGAAGGACACAAGCAATTACTTTACGTTTCAACCTTGTGAAACCTGATCAGTAAACCATTAGGGAAATACGGCATTTTTTTCAAAATCCCATGTGAAGTTGATGTGCATAATTATTTTTAAATACCATGATGTTTATGAAAATAAAGGCTCATGAACAACAGTTTTTATTTTTTTTTAGCTTACAACACAGCACACACTCAGAGGGGTTGAAAGCCACTGACTGCTGGTCATTACTAATTTAATAATCAACCCTCGCAATTCTTGCAGATACAAAGGAATCTAGCTTTACATGTGTAATATGCAGTGTGCAGAAAATACTTAGCGCTGTTCTCTTTGAAACCTAGAGGACAGTTATTAAAATTTTATGGTTCAAATTAAAATTTAAGATTAAAATATGAGATCAAAAGAATAATTTTTCCCCCTCAATGTTATTCCGAATAAGGCTTTTGGAATAGAGGATCTCAGTGTCATAAATGTCATGTCCTCCTCCTCGAGAGAGCTAGATTAGGACTAATCACAGCTGGCTACAGAATGAAATTTTGTGGGTTTTTTGGTTGGGTTTTTTTTTGGGGGGGGGTGTTGTTTTCTGGTTTTTTGTTGGTTTTGCGGGGTTTTTTTGAGAGAGGAAAGAGCTTTTATTGCTTTTATTGTATTATGCTATTGTAGAATGATGAAGTAGTAAGTACTGCTTGGGAACCTATGTGATGACAGTTCTTGAAGAAGAGGTTTGTTTCATGTGCAGAAGGGAAATCTGCAGTTGTGGAACTGTTAAAATGAGTTGGAGGATGCCGGAGGATTTGCTTCTTTGTCAAAGCAAAGGGGAGCAAGGGGAGGCTCATGCAGTAGCTTGGTCTGATTAATAACTATAAGAATGCCCATTTTTCTAGGGTTCCATGCCATTAATATGTTTCCCTGTGTCAAATCTGGTTGCCATTTCTCTTGTAAGACACTTTAATAATAAACTGCAAAATCAATGACACACAGAGGCAACCTTATAAGGAGAAGGTACCCTGCTGTATCTTTAACTTGAAACACAAAGTCACAAATCTGCTTTCTGGTTTCTGTATTACTTTCTTCAAACTTTACCACAGTGCTGTACTCTCTGAGTAGCTCAGTTGTAAGAACCTGTTTCTGCTGTTCCTAAACAGCTCTTTGTCACCCGGAGGCACAGTCACGTTGTAACCAGTTCTGTGGTATAGATGACAAGGGAGACAATGGAGGGTTGGTTAATTCCATCATGGAACTGACACAGGACCTGTCAAGGTCACTAAAAATGCTACTGCTGACTTCAGTCAAATTTGTGCAGGTCCTCATAGGCACAGCTCTAATGGGAGGCTGTTGGAATAGTACAGGCTTGAAATAGTACTTCAACAGCTGCACCCAGTGCTGGTGAACAGAATCAAGCCAAGTGTGCTCAGGGGTTCTCTCAATCTTTAAAAACCCCCAAATTATTAAAATATATGACTCTCTTTTCCTGCAATATTCACCTCATTCCCGGAAGTTCAGAAATGCTAGAAACATCTATATACCTCTTGTTTTCTCCCGTGATGTTAGGGCTGAACCATGACACCTATAATTCCAGGATATTATTTAAAACTAGAAAAACTATGGGATTGATATAATGTAAAGGAAAAACAGTTTTCACAGAACTCATCAAACAGAATTAAACCTTTATTCTGCCTTTCTAAATCTTCAAATCCTAAAGCAATAGAAAATTATTTAATGTTATTTCATTGAAGAGCTTAAAATGACTAGATGACCAGCATGAAATGTAATGTAGCATTAATTGAACAAATGCAGAACTGGATTACTCCAAATCTGTTGAGAAGTGGAGAATAAAGGACATTATCAAGGGTTCAGTGGCAAATTCCCCATACTGACAAGCATTTGTTATAACAGCAGAAGAAAAGCACTGCATGAAAATCATGAAATTCATTAAGAAATATCCTTTTAAAATGAGGCCTGGGAAATGCTCTCTTACCACAGCAGGCAAAGCACAGTCATCTGTGGTTATCCATCTTTCAGGCTTGTATATCACTGAAGTTAAATTGATGGTGGGGAGAGGGTATTATATACAAGAAACAGAAACATTCTAAAGTCAATGAAACAAAAGGACCTGAGAGAACAAATAGGAAAGAAAAACTTTGTTACCTGTATAGATGGGGAAAGTGAGGATTCTCTAGAGGAAGAAGAAAAATTTCTGGGGACAGTATCAACATATTTACACCTCATATCTTAGCTTCTCATATACATAAGAGTAGGTATTGCTCTCCTTTCTATAGGAGGACAAAGAAATGATGTATCCTCCACAATATTTAGATAATAGGATACCTCTTACTAGAACAGAGACAAGTGAAGCAGCTGTGATAAAATTTCTCTCTTATCATTCATCATGGAGAGGATGTGCATCAGGTGGTTCAAGTGCCATATGGAAAATAAACCACAATATCTGGTCTGCCATCCTTTTGAAGGAAGCGTAGAGGAGCAGCAAGTTTGTTTGTTTTTCTATGTTAAAGTAATGACCACAGATTTAATCACAGGCAAGTAGATAATAACAGAAACTGTTATCCACTCAGCCTTTAGTTCCTTATAGCAGATGGGAACTATTTATAATTCTAGTGTACTTCACCTTTTGAGTTAACATATTTGCTTGTTTGTAGCCCAAATGTCAGCAATTTTTCATCAGATCATTGCTACATGACCTATTTTACCAAGGGAATGTTTTATGATGATGACACAACACTGATGAGTGCTTCTTCTTTGAGTTCGATGGGACTGTAATCAGCTCGTTCAGTAGGTGACAATTAACATATAAATTTATTTTCAATATACTTATCAGGGATGTCTTTCTCCACTATCCTTTACTCTAGGATTTGTCTTTGTGTTTGGCCCAGAAAAGAGAGATGTCAGAATTCAACTTGTTAGGCTTTGGTTCCACGCTTACTTAGACTAGAGCTAGAGAATCCAACCTGAGGGACCCAGAAATGTTCAGGAAGGATGGGATAGGGACTGTCATTTTCTAGGCAATCTCAGTAGCTCTTTCTGAAGGAACAGGTGCGTTGCTGTGTTACAATTTAGTATTTAGTATGTCTGATAAGGGCTGAATCTTCTTGTCAGTACAACTTTGGATATAGGACAGTATTGTGTCTATTTTACTTGCTAGGGAAAATGTCCATTGGAGTGATGTTTGGGCCATTCAAGGCTCTATTTAAAGAACTGTTGTATCCAGTGGCAGTCTGCATAATTTGTGTTTACCCAGTAGCTATTTGGATTTAAGTTTGGATACTCTTCCTCTAGCTCCTGCAGCAGGAGACAGCAGTCAGGAGGACCTTCACAGCTGCAGGACAGGGAGTTTAAAGGGCATACTAGAAAATGAAGCATGGGTAGAGGATTTCAAGTGAAGGTGGAACTTGGAGAGAGTAGGAGGTAGTGTTCATATTTTCTGCATTATTTAATAGAACAAGAGAGCAAGGGAAGATAAAAGTCATCTTGCCCACTCAGAAGCTTCCAATGCTTTTGAAGCCGTTACAGGTCAAACTTGCACACAAGACATTTGTGACCTGACCTGAGTACCATCAACTGTTCAAGGCATCAAATAATATCAATAGGCAGATCAACTACACAACAGTCAACCTTCAAGCCTAACAGCCTGATAACTGAATCGTCATTAAAACAGTCAGACTTCACAATGCTCTTGAAATCACTAACTTCACTTCAGTGGAAAATTAATGCACTTGTGTGGTAGACAGTAGCTCATTCTTTTGATTTCCACCTAGTTGTTCCCACAATAATAAAACATTAATACTTTGAATCTTTCATTTGGAAAATATTTAGTATAATAAACTGCATTTCTGCATCTGCTTACGTTTTTATTCTCCAATTTTTTGGAGTTTTCATTTCATGTATGCCAGTTTTTAATTTTGTTTTTGAAATTAACTTTCCAACAATCATTTTATATTCTTTCCAAGACAACAGTATCTTCAATTGCTGATGTAGTATCTCCACTGTAATAACTACAAGTTAGTATCTTAAAATCCCAGCTCCCTGGAAAAGTCTTTATTTAGAAGGAGAAGCCCTAAAAAGTTTTCTTTTTGGAGATTTGTTGACTATACTTTTACTGAATGCATTATTTAAAGGTATCAATGTAATTTAAAAAGACCTTTTGCAGATGTTTATTAGAACTTTGGTAACACTTGAATGAGAATTTCCTATCTTTTGCTGATAAGGGTTTCAACTAGAACTGAAAGTACTTTCTGTTTACACATCAAGAAGACTTCTAGTCTCACAATATAAAGTATATTGAAGAGAAATTTGTAGATAGAAAAACTAATGTAAGATCAATAATAGCAAAGGGGCTAGACTCAGGTGAAGTCCAAGACAGAAGAGGGCAAATGTGAGTGATGGAAATAAATTAACAGATGGTTGTGGCAAAGAGAGTGTTAAAACATGCAAATGTTGCCAGGAGCAACTCCTCTAAGCATAACTCTTTGCATGTCCACCAGTGCCTGCATGCCTTTTGGAGGGTTTGTTCTAAGAGGTAGGCTCATAAAAGCATGCCGTTCTTCCTCAGCAGAGGTGCACCCCTAGAATAGCTCGTTCAGGATGCTACAGGCGTGGCTGCATTCCTAATGTTCCTCATTAGCTCTTCAGATCTTGCTTAGGTGTATATGCACAGCACAGAAGTTATGGAAATGGGCGTCAGTGAAAAAAATGTATTAATCATAGAATCATAGAATGGCAAGGGTTGGAAGGGACCCCAAGGATCATAGACCTCCAACCCCCCTGCCACAGGCAGGGACACCAAACTCAGGCCTGGAGCTACACAAGGTTGCCCAGGGCCCCATCCAACCTGGCCTTGAACACTTCCAGGGACGGGGCATCCACTACTTCTCTGGGCAGCCTGTTCCAGCACCTCACCACTCTTTCTGTAAAAAACCTCCCCCTAATATCTAATCTACACCTTCCCTCCTTTAGCTTTAAACCATTCCCCCTTGTCCTGTCATTATCTATCCTTTTAAAAAGTTGATTCCCCTCCTGTTCCTCTGCTCCCTTCAGGTACTGGCAGGCTGCAATGAGGTCCCCCCGCAGCCTTCTCTTCTCCAGGCTGAACAAGCCCAGCTCCCTCAGCCTCTCTTTGTAGGGCAGGTGCTCCAGCCCTCTAATCATCTTTGTGGCCCTCCTCTGAACCCTCTCCAACAGTTCTACATCTTTCTTTTATTGGGGGCTCCAGATCTGGACATGGTACTCCAGATGGGGCCTCACGAGGGCAGAGTAATCTGCTTCCCCAAAAAATTCAAATTCCCTAAAATCAACAAAACCTCTCACCTCTTACACTGTGAGATCAGTGCTGTTGGAAAATGACTAGAGAGAGGAAAAAATTAATGATCTGAGAGTTGTATTTATTCAATAGTAGATACTGGAATCTTATTCAAGTAGATACTGGAGTCTTGTAAGTAAATAAAAGAGGTTTGTCAAATATTTTCCTATTGCATTTATGTAGCTCTTGATTAGAAAATACAGACTTCTGAAATAAATAAATGTTAAATCTAGTCTTAAGACCACTGAACTACATAGAAAACTTCAGCATCAGAATCAATAGTGTCTGAATCAACTCCTGCTCATGCTGACCGTTTAGAGTAAGGTCCAAAGCTTACAGAAGTAAGTCCTGATCTTTCTGTTCAGTTCAGTGGATTTTGATTCAGTCCACTGCAGAACTGAATTGGAGGGGGTGTCAGGAGCAGAAGTACCGTACAGAAGGTGCAGTGTTCACCACAGCGCACAGGCACAGCCCATGTCTGTAAGAGAATCTCCGTGAGAGCTAAAAAGAAAATTGGGTTTTGCGTTCTCAACCAAAGAAGTTTACTTTGAATACGTTTGATTAAACAGAATATTTCATTTTACTGTTTTAATAATGAATCATACACACTGAATAAATGTAATATTTGTAATACCATTAAAATGTAATTTCTTTTGTACTGTGAATGAATTACATGATAGGTGTAGCATACTTTTTCTTTGTTCTTAGTGGAGTTTTAGCATGTAATTACTTTCCAATTATCTGACTAGTTTTTGAACATTAAAATCACTTTTGGCAATAGCATTGAGGAATTCCATTCCAGTGAAAGCAAGGGCTTTAAATACCAGCGAGGGTCTGGGCTTAGTCCTCAAAGTCCTGCACTGTTTTTCACTGTTAAAAGGCTCTGAAATGTATGGCCCCCAACCACACTAAATTACTCTTTTCTGTTGTGAGCTCAAACTGATACAATACAGCCTGATGTTCATGTTCTTTCCCTCAATACAACATTGCCAGTTGTGTCTGCTGAGGCCATAACCTGACAGTCCTCCTCTGAAACGTGCTCTGACTGCAGGAATGGACAAGATTTTCTGTACTTCAAAAAGATTTAAACCATTCTTACTGAGAAAGTGTGTTTTTTTACAGCTTTTAATGATGTTTGCTTCCTTCCTGTTCTGCATATCTTTTGATGTGCATTCTCACCTAATGAAGGCTTCTTAGCAGAGACTGTTTCTTATGCAGAGAGCAAAGATACGATGGCGTGGTGGTGTAGGAGGGTCATACATGTCATGCTTTACACTTCCGGAAACCCTAAAGCTCCTTTGGATATACCTGAGGCTGGCATTTGTGTATAAAGGAATCAGCTTGCTGGTCTTAGGTTATCATGCTTTCTATGTGAATTATGATTTTCTGTACATCAGACAATGCATATGTTCTTTGCTCCCATTAAAGCAGATTGTCACTTAGAATTTGGACTTGAAGTTTTGAAGTGCCAGTGAAACTTCACTCGAAAATAGTGTTCACAGTTTTCAAAGTAGGCACGAACCCCTTTGTCTCTCATCCAGACTCCCTTCACAGCTCAGCACACAACTTACATCCATACATCCTGTAGCAATACAGTGTATTTCCTTAAAATAAAAAATGTTGAAAATAGTCAATTTACTGCTGTGTTTGAAGAGCAGAAGTAAGTCATTCCTCTGTAAAGGAGGATAATTGCTATCTCACTAAGAATTTCTAAGTCTCTATTTTAGCTGCTCCTTGCAGCAAGCTCATAAGCATCAGGAGTGTTTGCTGTTGGTCCTGACAGCAGATTCTAGGAACTAGCCTGTGTAGGAAAGAAAGGAAGGAACGAAAGGGTACACAGAGTATCACTGTGCTGAAAACTAGATCAAACCAGCATAGTCGTTTCTAAGGTGACTAAAGAGAGTTCAAAATCAAATTACTTCCCATTCAATTTATTATTATTATTATTTAATTGGGTTAATACCTAAAAGTGAAAAATAGAAAAGTCATTTTCCCTTGCTGTTTTGCCTATTGTGACTTCACAAACATGGATGATGAGCTGGGAGCTGCAGGTGCATGAGGACAAGTTTCCCAAAAGGCTGCTATTCTTTTGTACATTCAGTTTACTTGTGGTGCATTTGTCTCTGTGATTCTCTGCTACTTGTGAGTCCTGGGGACGAATCTGGCTACTAGGACTAACAGTTTTTATGGATGGTCATGGTATTCACTTGCCAGTCCGAAGCATGCAGATGGGGCAGTTGGATATATGAGTACTTTGATTTGTCTGTAAACCCATCTTGAGCCTGTGAAGTCTGAGTATAGATTTCTGTAGGTGGAATATTTGCTTTCCTAAAAGGACACTGGACCTTTGACACACCCCTGCTTAATAGTTGGTTGGGTCATTTTTTTTATGCTTACTTTCTAGATGATTAAAATCTTACAAGCCTGAAAAAAAAGTGCTGAGGCTAAAAATACTTGCAAAGTAATGTTACAGAAAAAGCTCTGAAGAAACAGATTTTATTTGACAGTCTTGAAATTTTTTTCAATGACCGCACAAAAGCGTTAAATGGGAATGGCCTGGGGACAGGCACGAAATCAATAAGCACCAGTAAGTTTGTGAAATCAATTTTTTGCTTTTCACATACACAAAAATTGATGCAGCCAATGCTGTGTAACTCCCATTAATTGCCCCGGGTGACAGAAGATTTATCAATTGCTTATTGACTTCTTTGAAGCCATAGGGGGAAAATGAAAATAGCTGCAAAGTTAACTGTGTATATAGAAGATATCCTTCCTGAACTGATGTGTAAATATCGGCTCAGTAGGTTCTTTTGAGCTTCACAGTATTTCTTCACAATGCATGTTTGCTATCAACATTTCTGCAGTCAGAAGCAGATGCAACATTATTACCATGGCAAAATTGATAATATATAGTTATAGATAATATATATTGAACATGTAATGTACAGTTAACATAATGAATGTTACAGAAGTATATTGTATTAGAAGAGTCAGGATTTTCCAAAGTGCTGATCTGTTGTGTGCTTTCTGCCCTGAGAACAGACTTGGGCTCTGTAATTGGGGTGTATGGAAATGGAGGTCTGTACAAAACCAGTTTTGGTTGATGAAGACCTTTGCCTTCAGCATCTTTGGTTTTCTTTGATAGTTTGCCTGCCTTCCCACTAAGGGCAGTGGGCACTGATGACAACATTTCTGCCTTACACTTTATTTCACTTTGGGCTAAATATAGTTTCCCTTCATAGGTCTTGTTTTAGCTCAGTTCTTTGAATTACTCTTACACTTTGCATGTTTTTACTCTGCTTATTGTAAAGTTCCTTCACAGTTCTTTACTGCCCTAGCTTAGTTCTGTAGCCTTTATGTCTATCTTTTTTCCAAAAGCCTAAGATACCACTGCAGAATATGCTCTTGACAGACAGAGCAAGGAAGATGCCAAAGTGCCAGTGACAATAGTTTAGCACTAGTATTTTGTATCTAGAGGTACCTGCAGCGAGGCCAGGACCTTCTCCATGCCTTGTGTTTTCATACCTGGAGAAAACCAGCATGACAGCTGATCCCTTCCCTTGATGTATTAGGTAGGGAAAGGATGGGTCATGCGCAGGAAAACTATAGTAAAATCCCAGTTCTGCTAGGGACTTCCTATGTAGTTGTACATCAGGTTTTTAGATTTTGGTTTGTCTAAATGTGTGTTTAACCCCAGTGATTAATTTAGAAATACTCAAATGTTTAAATATTTTCCTAATGGATACTAAAATTGAAGCATATTTCCTCAGTCAAATTTTGCTGAATTAACTGATTCCTTCTTGAGTTTCCACTCTGGAAAACTGGAGATTATGTGTCCTTGCTGCTGTCCTTTGACATATATTATTCTTTTACACTCAGTTGTTTCACAAGAGTTCTTGTTCGATTTAGTAGGATGACTTCTGGAGAAGTTACTCTTCCCCGCAGCCAAGGGCATCTCGTCATCAGACTTGGAGCATTTTTATAGGGGCCACAGGCCCAAATTGCTCTGTTATAAATAGCATATTTCACATGGAATAGCTTTTTCTTACACTCTGTCTTCTTGCTTCCCCTGGGTGTGAGGTGCTAGAGATTAAATTTCTAAGAAAAGAGGAAGAAGTAAATAAAAATAAATATATAAGTTAAAAATACACCATCTGTGATATATACATGGCACTCTGAAATGTTAGTTAAGCTTTCCATGAATGTGACACATGATAAAAAGTACACTAGCACAAAACAACAGAAGAAAAAGACTTTTAAGGCTAATTCACTGAAAAGTGACACTTGACACTTCAAAGTGAAAGAACTGAGAGTTATTTATGTTTTCTATGTCTTTAACAGAAAACAAATTCATAGTCTTTTTTTACAATACTAAATTACTTGAAAATCTAAAGTAAATGTATGATGTACAGTGGAGCCAAGAGTGGCAGGAAGGTTTCTTGTAAGCTAGGTTTTATATTTTTCTCTTTTTTCCAAAATACTGTTTAAAAAATGATTCCCAATCCTTCGCTGTCAAACTAATCTTCTTCTTTTTATCTTTAACTCTCTTCTGACTCCTCTTTGAGGAAGTCAATCCATCTAATACCCTTAGTGTGAATGCAGACAAGCATCCTGTCCATTGCACTCTTGCTTTCTGTCTGTTCTACCCTGTTTTCTAGGAAAGAAGCTAAATTTCAACAACTGATTGAAAATAATCCTCTATAACAAGATTTTAATGGTAACAAATTGTGACTTCTGCCTACCAGTAAGATTGCAAATGCACAATACAGTGAGATAATATATTCAGGGAAGTTAAGTAGATATTTTTAGGTGGTGTTTATGAAAAGGGGATGAAGTGGTTTAGCATCAGTCGAAAGCAGTAAGTTAGCAGCCACAGCAAGGTCAAATCAAAGTTTCACAAAAACATAGCTACTAAAGTTTAATCACGTATTTAGAAGTGAGAAGATGGCGATTCCAGATTAAAAATCGGTAATGTGATGCACCATCAGCAGATATATGAGTGTCCTGCCATAAACCCCATAAGCAGAAACTCTTCAAAACCCCGGACCCTGAAGAGGACAACGGAAATGATGGGGAGGAGGAAAAGAAGCAGATTTGGCAAGCTGCATCTTGATGAGCTATTAAACTTAAGGGTGAGAAAGCAAGAGAGTTGCAGCTGAAAGCTCTATCAACCTGCTGAATGCTTTATCTCTTCAAGAGGAGCAGATTAAAAAAAAATCAGTTATCTTTGGAGATCCACAGCTGTGTAAATAGAAAGCCCTTACCCTCTGGTGAACGCTGTCTTGAATGTGCTCCTCAAAGGGTAATCAGGAGGTTGATAATGGAATCGGTGGGTTATGACATTATTTCGTGACTGCTCACTCTGGGCTCGGTATGGATTTGGCTCCACAAATAAGGCAGGCTGCAAGAGCACGTCACACTCCTTCAGCTAGTTGTCTCTGTGTGCGCCTGCAAGTGAGCTGTGGTGGGCAGGGCTGGTGGAGAGAAGGAGTTGGTGCTCCTGGGCCTTTGGTATGTTGCCATGCTTGGCCCTAAGAGCCCCTTCCCAGCAGCCTCTCCCTCTTTTCCTTACTTCTGGGGCTGTGGTGTGGCCTCTGATATACTCTTCTACTTAAATAAAAAAGAATAAGAGGAGATGCTCAGCTCACCAAGGGGATGAGGTGTGGGATAAAAAGGAACACCTGTCACAGGTCTGAGCTGCATCGTGGGTTCTCACTGCTGTGAATGTGTGCATGTGTAGAAGTGTAAGGAGAGTGATGCAAAACAACATGTGAAATTTTCCCTAAAAAGTAGAAGGGCACACTTTGACTTGTTCTATTATTTGAGGGTGCGATGTGTTGCAGCACTGGAGCTGGTTATCTCTGTCAGAAAGCTGGTATGGCTCACTGAGGATCTGACGGAAGATAGGCTAGACCTAAGCAGTTAGTGCCTTTACATTGAGACAAGACTACACCTTTGCAGGTATATCTATGTATTTCTCCATATAATGAAGCCTGAAGATACGCTTTGAGCTGCTGAGGCTATCAAAAGAAAAGAAGGTGACTAGTATGAGGCATGCAGTCTCCATAGCAGTTTAAATGGACCTCAGAATTTACTCCACCTGAGCCTGGCTGGTGAGCACTTAATTGCACAGTAACTACTTTTACTTTGTGTTATAGAAACTTTTATGCTCTAATTTGTGTCTGTGGAATCCCTGCTGTGGGATGCTAAAAGACAGACTTCACTTTTATACATGAATATGTGCTTGGCAAAAGTGGTGTGCAAAGTTGTGACTGTGTAGACTACATGAAAATACGGGACTTCATGTTGCCCTAGAACTGAGGCATTGTGTTTTAACAGTGAGGTTGATTTAACTGATTAACATTTACTGAAAAATGAGACAGAATATCCATTACTTAGTGTCTCAAAATCAAAATAGGAGTATTACAGAATATTTAAGATAGCTGGAATAGACACTATGGACTCACGTCAGGAATAAATTGGTAAAAGCCTATGGTTGACAATATGCAGGAGGTCAAACTGGATGATGATAATGGCCCATTTCAGTTCCTAAAAATTGGTGAATCTAATACGTTCAGTAGAAATGCTGGCTCTGACTTTCATTTGCATTGTGACCCTTCACATCCATCTGGAAGTGTTAAGTGGCCTTAAAGTAGACACCAGATTTACTGACTTTGTCTCCTTTCTTCACTAGTAGGACAGTAAACGGGAGTTGTGTGTAAATAAGATTGAAACCATTTGTTCCAGAGCTCGCCTCAAGTTTTTTTTGCGGGTGGGAGGAAAGAGTCCATCTGGAGCCTAGCCCCTTGTTTATCAGATTTTATATTCTCAGGTCCCACATTGAAATAATGTATTCTATGCTGAATGTAAAAGAAAAGTCACTCATGCATTTTTTTTTCATTGTTTTTATTCAGAGACAATGTTTTTGACCTGAAGATGAACTAGATTTTAATCTTTTGTGGCCTTTTTTCACCTTGAATCTTTTCCCATATTCTTTAAAATATTCATACTTGCATTGAGAAGCCAAATTTTTCAAGGTGATCCTAGGTGAATAGGATTAAACAACTCAGGTCAAACTACTTACTTAATCACTGTATATTCTTCATGCAATTGGCAAGAAATTATATTTCATACAGCATTCTTTATAGTCTCAAGTTTTAGTATTCTGAGAGAAGAAAAATGAAAGGCAAATATCATGACCTTTTGTATCTCAATGACCTGGAACTGGAGATGGGTTGCAATTTAAATACAGAATTCAATCCCGCCTTTACAGTATCTGTAGGCACTTGTAAAATATGTCTGGGACATTCAGAATGGAAAAGATCTAATGTAATATCCTTCCGGGGAGAAGAGCTCTGAAAATTGCCTTTTTCTCTTCACACATTAAGGCACTTACTGATGAAAATTCATGTATTTTATTAAGAGAAATTCATAATTTCTCCCAGAAGCAAAGCTGTTTTCCCTTTTAATTGTTTTATTTGTATCTAGAGCAGGATAGATGATTCATTTTTCAAATTTTATGCCAGAAAAAATGTGGGGGTTTTGGGGGGTATTTTTTACAGTTTTCCTATGCAAAAATGTCTCACTTTATTAAATTATCATCTATTAATGACACAGTTAAGCAATTTCTACTCAGTATTCTTAACCAGAATGAATTCTGACTGTCAAATATCAGCATTTAATCTAAGCACGCACGCGAGTATCACTAGGCTCAGAAACGAGGCCTTAGCAGAGGTGTGCTTTTGCTCACTCTGAGTGTGTGCTCAGCCCCACAAAGGAGGAGCATTATACCCATCACACAGAGAGTAAATTTTTAGAACAGATAGACTTGCAAGGAAGATCTGTTTCCCCCTGAAAACAGAGTAACAAAGATTTTCCTCGAAAGTGCTGAGTCTAGCTGGTCAGTGACTTCGGGCTAACGTACTTGGCTGTCCCTGACGGAGGAGGCGTGCTGGCACAGTGGCCCAGTGCAGGTCTGTGCTTACCCTGCTTTATCCATGGATAACTCTGTCTGGAGAATCCCTGCAGCTCCAGCTGCAGAATATGAAGATTCCTCACCACACTGGTTTTGCAAATGGGGGATAAGACCTTAAAATATGACCACTGGTTTGAATGGCCTTATGCTCAGAAGTACTGATCCTCAGTACCCCTGAAGGGGCATTAAGTTTTAGAAGTTTCTGAGTACCTACATTTTAAAAATCAGGCTGTGCTGGAATATTTTAGAATAGGGGTTCAAGTTCAATATTCAAGGCAGAATCCTGAAGGTGATATTGTTTCAACCCCTATATTGGATAGAAAAGAGGGTGGTCTAGCTGACCAGCAAGAATGTAATGTAGCTGCGATACACCAGGCCTGCATTAGGTGAGCTCCAGTGACACAGATGATCCGGTGAGGTTCAGAAGTGTGTTTCAGCTCCTCTGTTCAAAGATGGAACAAAAATATGACTGACAGACATTGAAATGTAGCACTGCAGTTATTCTCTCCTTCCATCTGGTGCCAGACAGATTCTTAGTCAGTAGTTTGTACCAGCTGTGCTTACACAGTTCTGCTCACAAGGAAATAAAGAAATGTTTCATGATTTTTCTGAGTCAAATAAAAGCAAACTTCTGGACTGCTGCAGCAACAAGATGGACAAAGGGAAACCTGCTCGCGATGTTTCTAAGAAGGCAAGAAGTAGACCTCATGACAACAAGCATACTTAATGTATGCCATGCTAGATTGGAAACAGCATCTAAATTAGAACTCTGTGTTTGGCGCCATGACTGACAGCTAGAAATGTAAGCCCGTGATGGATATTTGTACCTTCTAGAAGAAATCATTGTGTTGAAGGTGCTATAAGAAGTTCTTGCTATTTGTCTCTCGTACTCCAATGACTTCATAAGACCAGTGGGGGGACATTAGCAACACAAAGTATAATTATGCATTAGTTTCAGTGAGCTTTTCTCAAGTATGAGACTTATGTATGCAGTGCCAGGAGGTGCACAGAGTTCTCCAAGTGAACAAGTATTTTTTGGTAAGATTTTTAGACCTCATCAATGCCTTAACCTGTATATTAGTAACAGTATTTTTGAAAGAAGCAGACAGAAAATGCCAGAGCTAAAAACATGACCTTGAGCAATGTTCTGTGATTCTTGCTGTGTGCTTACCAGTAGTGTTCATCAGTGTACAAACTCCCAGGAATAATCATTAAGACACAAGTGCAGAATGTGAGAAAAGATGAAGAGGTTTGTTGGTCATCTTCAACGTCCAGATTTCTCTGACAAAAATTTGTCTCCCCTTTGTCTTTCTCTCACAGTTATGCCCCTCCTCTGTCTTTAGTTTCTGTCACAGTTACATCCCTCCGTTGGATTTCCTTGCAGTATTTCTTATTATTTATAAAGCACTCTCTAGCTGCCAGGCTGATGTGGTTTTGCCGGAGCCAGCTTTCATATTTTTGAAGTGCATTTTTTTTGCTTCTCATTGTTCCAGAGAGAAGGTGAAACATGAACCTTAACACACAGGCACAGACACACACACACAAAAACCCATGACCAAAATAATGAATGCCAAAGCCATTCTTTTGGAAACAAGATCTTAAGAGCTTTAGAAGCTTGCTCATAATTTTGAATGAGGTGAATTTTTTTATCACTTGTTGCTGATGTGTTTCTTTGAAAGGAAGATCCCTGTCTTTAAGTAGGAGTGTATCACAAATAATTATAGGACTAGTAAGACCCAAATCTCTTTTGCAACACTCTGAATATAAAGAGCAGTAAATTTGTAGTGGCAAATTAAGGAAAATAAAAGTAAAAGCAGGATCAGGTCCTAAAGAAGCTATAGAGGTATAATGTACTGTAGAATGGAGCATGAACTTTAGCTGGTTTATTAAGAAAAGTATAAATTGGAGTGTGAAAAAATTGCAAATTGTTGAAGGAAACATTTGGCCCATCTCAGTTTACTTCTCTATGGTTCCACTATGGGTGGAACTTTCCTTAAAAGTTCTGGGATTTTCAAGAGACTGAAATTTTTTCCCCTGCTTTTCTTTAGATCTTTCAAGAGACTAACACCTTTCGTACTGTAAACAGAACAGCTCATAGGAAAAAAATTGCTAACAGTCTGTAACATTCTTTTAAAAATTGCTATTGAATGTTATTCACATTTTATGCATTCTTTGTCTTTTCCTGTGTTTTCATCAAACTCATTTCACAAAATGAGACTTGGTGCTTGGAAAATGTCTTGAGATTTTTGAATTAAAAGCTATTCTTCTACAAGTATTAGTTCTTTAAAGAAAGAGGAGCTTACCTCTTCTGAAAAGAAACACTAGCATAAATAATGAAGTGAAAAGGGGAGATTGAATCAATTGTTCCTATGCTTCCTTCCATAAAATTGAATTATTCATTATTTCCTTCAAAAATGCACAGAAGATAACCTTTATTTATTTATTTTTTAACTTAAGCCCCCCACTGAAGTTGAGCATTAGACAAAAATAATTCCATTCCTAGGAAGCATCCACAGATTCTGACTCTAATTAGCATAGTTTGAGAGTAACCTGGTTTGTGACTTCTCTGGTTTATATTTGAAAGCACAATCAGATGCCATTTCCCAGCTGAAGTGCAACCTTATCATTGTAATGCCTTACGTGATTTTTGGTGATGCCTTTTTATCATATTCTTTTTTAGATATGGCGATATGGGCATTAACTTAAATTATTAGGGTAAGAAAATATGAAAGAAGTGATTGTAAAATATAGCCTCCCAAAACCGCAGATCTTGGGCGCTGGGTAAAGGAGTGGAGTAGCACTGGTACAGAAAGGCTGTTTCTAGGAGGGAGATGGGAAAATAGCATTTGTCTACTCTGGGAATATAACCCCTATTTTTGAGAGCTGATATATCAGTAGTAATATATGAAGGATGCAGCTCAGGATATGCTAAATATATTTCTATATAGAGTATTAGTTTCTGCATCAGACTGTGTCAGTGACAAATAGCTTCTGGAAACAGATTAAACTGGTTACTTAACTATGACGTCAGCCAGAAGCACTGCTAACCCAGAAGCTTTTGCACTGGTTTGCAGGGGGGGTGTTGTGTGACCTTCCCTTTGTCTGTGATCTTTGTAAATTCTGTCATTTGGAAAAAATCTCTCTATAGCTTCCAATTTGCCTCTCTCTGTCTCGCTCTTCTCTGAAAGATCTTGTTTTCCAGCAGGATCTGGGTATAAAGAGTGAGGTGGTATTTAGGATCCATGAGGATGACCTCCAGGGAGGGCTTCACATAGTTGCACATCATCTAGTGCATTTTCCTAGGAAGCCCAAAAAAGGATGGGTTGTACTGTTACATATTTCTGATTAAATATTTTGCATATGATTTCCCTGTTCTTAGGACGGACCACTGGGGTCTTCCAAGGCATGGAGTGAGTGTGAGCAGGGTACTGGAATGTCACATCTCATTTTCCTTGGTCTTCCCCTGCTCAGAGCCTGGCTCCTCTTGGACTCCAAAGCTTTTATAGCAAGGAAAGCTGGAGCTCTTTTAAGACTGAATCTTACTGGTGCTTGTAGAGAAGAGGTGACATTTCACATTAGAGGCAGATGGAAGAAATATTTATTTGGCATGTTGATTTCAAGTAAATGATGGATGCTGTAATCTGCTCACTGGATTGGAATGTTAGAGGAAAGCTCTGGGAAATACAGAATTATCTGGCCAGTGAGGCAATAAAAAGGGTATATATAATTGATTTATTGTATGTTTCTGCAATTTTTTTCCCAGCATTTTCACCTCCACATGGAAAGATATGTGTTTATCATGTATGGTATTTCACATAGATACAGTAAATGCATAGAAATGTCTGCCCAAAAGCTCACATGCAAAACACTGTGAATGTACTGCAGAAAGCAAGGCAGCATCCTATTAAAAATAGTATTATATAGGGAAGGTTTTGATGGGGAAAAGGATAGGGGATAGGGAAGAACAATAGAGCAGTGGAAGTGTTGCCAGGTCATAGGTCTTGAACTGTAAAATGAAAAGATTTCCCTAGTCTGCAGTGTCCTGTGACTGTTTTCTTTCCATCTGAAGAAAAATAATTTTCATGTCATCGATATTCAGCCTTCAGAGTGGTTCCTGAAAGAAGCTTCATTTGCATCTTGAGATAATCGTCCCTCTATTTTTTTCACCAAGGAAACAGCTGCTGCCTTGTCCATTGTGCAGAGGAAAACATATTTCATCTCTATTTGTGTTCAAAGAATGTCTTGCAGAATATTTTTGTGTCTTAATTTATGACCTATAGTAATAATAGCCATCATAATTTTAATGAACTAATTAGATTAATTACTGTTATTGCACAGAACTATTATTATTCTTACCATAATCACCATGGGGAAAATTTTAAGTATTAGGAATCAAGGATTGTAATATTGCAACTCTAATTCATAGTGTGCCAATATTTCCCGTGTAAACCCCAATTGTGTGACATTAATAACGGAATGATTTCAATTATTAATTTAGCTGCAACATTATGAATAGAGGTTCTGTTTTTTCAGTATTTTTAGATTTTTTAATTCTTCACCTATTTTAAACAATATCACAGGGGGGAGGGAATAGTCCCTTGCTTTGTATTATTAAGCTAATTTCAGTGTTTATTTTCTGAAGATATTTAGGCCCAGCATTTTCTTGGAATGCATTTTGTGGACAGTAGTGCTCACAGATGCTTATGACCTTTATCTTACTTTTAGCTATGTGTAGGTTTGTTTTTTTGTTTTCATGATCTTAGAATGGATTACGCTGCCACTTGAACTTCATTCATATTGAAGAAATCATGTAAAATAGAGTGAGACACAATGTAAAAATGAGGATAGTTTAAAGCTCAAATTATGCAAGGTTGGAAGACGAAGCAACTGTAAAAATTGTAATTCAAAAAAAAAAAATCAGCTGAAGTGGAACCATAAATGGGAAAGAGGTGCCTATGAGAAGTCATGTGAGGCAGTGAAAACATGAAATTGTGATTTCTGTTTCTTCCTTTGTGCCTATACAAAAGCTCCCAGATACAGCTGATTCTAATCAGGCAAAGCCTTTAATCTTCTATTTCAAAGTACATGAATGGTGTCTATAGCAAAAAGGAAAAAAATCGAAGTCCTTGGTACCTTTTAATGAAGGAGACATTAAAATTAATCATCAGTTGAGTTGAACAACTCAGAAATTACCAAGTAGAGGGAGAACCTGCTGTTTTCCAGTAAAGCAAGCTAATGCTGTTGTAAGGGGGCTGTGAAGACAAACAATGTGAGTGTTGGCATGCAAACATACTGGTATAGGTGCATATGAACAGATTCAGGGCTCCACAGTGCTCAGTGCTTTTCAGTCACTATGGTGGTCTTAATGCTAAGTAATAAATACTGTAAAAAAATCCTTAGAATATTTTTAATTAATACTAGCATTTGCTAAAACCAGAAAAAAAAATCTAAGATGATAATTATCTCACAATATGTCTAAACTGTTTGATGCTCACCTAAATAGGATATTTATTCAGCATACATTCCTTCCATTTTTACAGTTGAACATTTGCAACATACTTTTAAAAATCTTTTTTCTTTTAGATACAGTTTATATATTAATTTTCAGATGAACCAGAATGATGTACACCAACCAGGATGCCCCACTAAGTTCAGTGCTTTTAAGAGGCATCACATTTAGGGTTTTTAACCCTCATATTTACTCCAGAGGTGCTTGGCACCTGATCTGTTTCATTCAGTAGAAATATTCCGGATTTCCAGACGTACAGCAGCACAGTAGCTCAAACCAGCTTGCCAGATGTCCCCAAATCCCAGACAAATGTTAAGCATTCTTGAATTCTGCAACCCATGTTAACATGCTGAGCATGAAATAGACACATGCCAAGAAAGAGAGACACAAAACCTCAAAAAAAAATGGACTGGGTTTTTTGGTAGTGGGGTTTTTTTCCTTCCTTTTTTTTTCTTTTTTCTTTCCTTGGTAGCAACCAAATTCAGGAAGGGCCTTGCGCCTAACTCTATAAGGTCTTAAAAAATCTTATGGAGGTGATTTTCTTCGGTCTGACCTGGATCTCAGTTCATAGAGATGCCTCATTCTGCTCTTCAAGGACAAACTAGCCCAGTCCTCAAACTAAATATGAGCTTTCAATAAGCTCTGGAGTTTGTCTTACCCTGAAATAATCATGCTAACCAAATGGAAAATGATTGTGTCATGCACTGGCACGATTTTCTTCAGATTTCATTAAATAAATGAATTGTGAGGAAACTTCTGGTGTTCAGCTGTTTCAGATTATCCATAGACGGTGTGCCTGAAGTTGTGCTACATGTATGGTATCTGTGATGGTCCTCCACATGCCTTTCATGTATCTTGATGTAGGCAATTAATATTGGGATTTAGAAGTAAAAGTTACCTTTTCTCTATGTACTGCTCAGTCTCCTCCATTTTCTTCTAGATATCTTTGTAGCCTGCTGTTACGTTGGTTTACGCCTATAATAGGATTTCTCTTTGCCTTGCTTTTCATTAAATAAATTTGTTTTTCTGAGTTTTAAAAGCTCAGAAAAAATTAAGTCAGGGAAAACCTTAATGCAGATATCTCAAAAAATGAGGCATCTTTCTCTAAGTTAGGAAGAACATGCAGTGATTTTTCAGAACCCATTTTTACAGTCTTTCAATGTGCACACATAGTGAGTTCTTTGAAACAGAGATGGTCTTTTGACAGGATGTTTTGTGTATGTGTCAAATAGAATGGGACTGTGACCCGAGGGTCAGTTTTGCCAGGAACAGGAATAGAAATGTTGATAATAATAGTTAGGCTATTTCCTTGTGTTAGCAGAGTTTTGCAAATCCCACTGAGATGCTCTGATCAGACATTAGAATATGTAAAAAGAGGTGCTGTGGGATTATGTTCAGATTGATATTAAAGAAGCTGGGAACCTGAGAACAAGGGAATGGTCAAGACCTTATTTTGGAAGGAAGGAGCAATGAAGGAGTACAAAATTTGGATTGCCATGGAAAATGCATGTAAAACTTGATTCCTGAAGAACTGATAAAAATATATCTTGATTAACACATTGCATGTCGTTCATCAGGCTGTGAGGTCAAGCTTGTATCAGAGAGGGCAGGGAGGAACTGGTCAAGAGAAGATGAACCTAGTTGAAGGAGAAGACAGCAAAAGTTGTGCTCTTGCACTGCTACCAAAAGAAACTGAAGTGGCCTATGAGTTTGAGCAGAAAACAAAAGTAACACCTATTTTAGATCTCATATATCCATATTTAGAGACTAAATTGATTGAAGTGAAATTCATGAGATA
The DNA here is from genome assembly GCA_022605575.1 of Laterallus jamaicensis coturniculus. Classification (NCBI taxonomy): domain Eukaryota; kingdom Metazoa; phylum Chordata; class Aves; order Gruiformes; family Rallidae; genus Laterallus; species Laterallus jamaicensis. The sequence goes on from JAKCOX010000016.1 coordinate 48,427, forward strand.
GTGAAAAGTTATTTGAAAGATTAATTTCTTTAATTTTGCCTCAGCTCAACCTCTCTAGTGCATGAGAAAACAATTCATTGTATTTCTTTTAGTTACTTATCTCTGGTTTTATTTTAAGAGGAGAGACCTATTTTTTTATTTAGTCTAAAATGAATGATAGGAACCATATTCCTGTGTCCTTGAAGCTGATAATCCTGTTGTTGAAACCAAGCAAACTGGCCCTATAATTCTTTCCTTGGTTTTTCATTTCAATCCCATGGTTTAAAAAGATTTATCCTTCCTTGTCCTAAATTACTAATCAAAAGACAGAGGAAAAAAGGTGAGTATTTTGGTAGTGTGTGTAGATGAGTATAAACAGCAATAAGATTGAGGATTCGTGTAACAACTCATCTATTTCTGTTTCTGTATGAAGACACTCTCAACACTCATGTTGGAACAATCTCTAAAATAGGTTGGTAAACTGAAGATAAAGTCCTAAAATAAAATTAAACCCATTGCAAAGTTGTAGCATTTCAAAATTGACTGTAAAGAAGACTTGTTCTGTGAATTTTCACTATCACTCAATAGTTAAGTAGAACATATTTGATTTAGTTGTGCCATTTTCAAATTGTGTTACCTGACAAACTTAGTACAGAATGCATAATTAGATCATACTACTGTATTTATGATAATGAATGCTGCATTCACAATACTTGAAGCCTCACATTAGGCAGGTATTTAATTTTTTATAGCTGTTTTTGACAGGTAACATTTTTTATCCTGAACATAAATCTGTCAGGAGTTCTATTTCTACTAAAGGCTTACATGTGTCCTATACTACAATTTTGATTTTTGTGCAGGCATTTTATTTTCCAAGCAAAGTAGCTTTAAAGTATTAACAGTATAAGGCAAGTTTTAAAACAGTTAATATTATGGTATTCATCAAAATGTTAAATATTTCACAAATAGAAGCCACCTGATACACAAAAAAATTCCCCACGTAGTTGCTGGCAGTTGGTAGAATGTGAATGAGCAAAAGCATAAAAATTGAGTTGAGATCAGACAACTTTGAACTGGATCTAGTGGATAAAAGTGCCTGTGAGTATTTTTATTCAGATTACATGTATGAGGTAGTAAAGAAGTGGAAGATAAGTCAGGGAGAAGAATAATAAAATCTTGAGAAAGTCTGAACAGGGTACTGAGTCTCCTATCTAAATGTAAAATTGAGGCCTCTGACACTTTGCACAAATTGCCTTGCATCTTCTGACTGTAATCCTAAACAGTTACTGTTCATTACTAATTAATTATTCATAATAGTCAGGTTTTGATGAGCCTCATGCTGGCCTGCTAGCCTGTTGCACTGAAGGAGAGGATATTGGGGATACGTATTTGCATGATACTGAGGAACTGGACTCACAGAGCCAAATTTCTCTCCCAGAGAAACAGAAAATTATCTATCTTGGCACCAGATCTCATCTTCTGTTTGTCATTAGCACTCTGAATGTAATGAGAAGACATTACTTTCAGACATGACTCAGAAAGCATTTATAAAATACATAGATACTCTGACTATCGTTTCATCTCTCATGATATATCTGGTTATTTTGGATGCCAGAAAATAGTGGAACAGCTTGGAAATCTCTGGACAGCCCCTTTGGCTTTTACAGTCCCAGGCTGCATTTACCACAGGAAGATAATTTAAAGTGGAGGAAAATAATTTGTCCCGATTGCAATTGTGTGCATTGCTTTCATAATGCGGGTATCCTCTGTAGGCTGAGTAATCAGGGACCAGGCTGAATGCATATTACATTTACTGGAAACATTCTTGTTTCTTGAACATGGCCTGTGGATCAGGCCCTGAGTGCGCAGGGGAAAGCCCGGCCCAGTAGATGAGGGCTTTAATAGACCTTTCTTCCTTTAAGATGCTCTAGAATGCGCAGAAATACACACTGGGGAGCCTGGAGGGTACATAGATAGGTATGTGGAATAGAGGCTTATCTACAAATAAGTCCAAGAGGAAGATTATATTTATCATAAAGCAATTGGGAAAAGCAGTGTGCCTGTGAATCAGACACTACATCTTCTCCTTTATCTGTAAAAGCCGATAGTGGGAAAAACACTGATGTGCCCTTGTCTGCGAAGTTTGCATTTCTGACTCAGAATGGAAAGTCTCCAAAACCTGTGAAACACTGACACTGAAGTGATGATTTATACGCTAAATCATTTGATCAAATTAAAGCTCCTTTTATTTTTTTATTTTTATTTTTTTAAGAAAAACCACTGCTATAAAAAAAGAAACATTTAATGCTACTACTCTGGAGCCTTGCGTACAGAAACTGTAGTCCCAGAGATTGAATGCTGTCAGAATTTACTGCCTGCATCATCTGAAGTATGAACAGTTTATTCTAAATACTTTGGTTAAGGCCTCCTTCTCACGGTATGGCAGAATTTAATGAACATGCTTTCCTAAATAATTTCATGTTGTGTAGTGCTTTAGTGAAAAGGTGGGTGCGTATAATTCTCAGATGCATCAAGCAAATGCTTTGTGCCAATTATTTAAATTGTACTTTGAATTGCTCATGCCATATCTCTGCAGTTAATTAATGACTTCCACACCTGGCTTTTGTTAAAGATCTCCTCCCTATTTTTTTCCCCTCATCATTAAGATTCTGCTTTGTGCATTGTTCCTTCCAAGACTGAGTGTTTGCTATAAATTTGACAAAGATGAGCAACCATGAAAAGTGCAGATGGACAAAGATGATGACTGCAGGTGGCAAATGGGGGCTGGAAGTATAACGGGTATAATTTCAAGGACTATTTAGCCATTAATTCAGCCATTTAATTTCTGAAGGAAATATTTAGATACCAGTGTGGGGTATGACAATTTCATCCAGCTGGATGAATAATAAATTTTACTGATGGCTGATGCAAGCTATTTGAATAACACCTTGCTTTGTGCATTCAGTATCAAAGAAGTAGTTGTGGGACAAGGTGGAAAAGATCTGTGTGGGCAGGGAAAGCTCAGCAAGAACCTGTGAAGGGAGTGACCCTGCCTACCTTGCTGGAGAGGACTGGCAGAGGCCAGCCCTGCAGTGGGGACCCATAAGGGAAGAACAATTACAGATTCAGTGGTATAGATCTCTTTATTATTAGGAGAAACCTTCTTGAGGCCAGGAAAAAATGGGTGTATTGCCCTTTAAAGTACCCTGGGAGGGCTGTTGTGAGTCTGGCTCTAGACATGGTTGGGAAAGCCTTGTCTCTGTGTGATGATGGAATCTGTTGTTTGTAGCCAAAGGAAGGGAAAAAGAAGCAAAAGCCCAACCCAAAACCAAACCCCAAAAAATGTGGGACTGGTCCTACCTACATCTGGGAGCAACCAGCCCATCTGAGCTTTGCCAGGCTCAATTAGTTTCTGCTGAAAGCTACAGACAGAAAGCAGACCAGAAAAACTGAGGCACAATGGAATTGTGGGTCACAAAGGAAAATTGCAAGAGTTCTAGAAGGCAGAGAAGCTGGGGCTGCCACTGGGTCCCTGACAGTGTTCAAGGCCATGTTGGATGGGGCTTTGGGCACCCAAAGTATTCTATGATTCTATGAGTCATCTGGTTTCAGAAATAGACATACAGGTAAATTAAAAAGTTTCCAGGCAGTCCTGTAGCTGATCACTTTTATTAGCTGCTTGTTTCTTTTGTTCCTTCTTAAGAAGCTTGCTTGCTGTTCACTGTTATCAGACATTTAAGTAAACCAATTATCAGACATTGCAGGCTTAAATATAATATTTGGGTTTTAATATTTGCAAAGGAATTCTCTTCATCAGGAGGATGGTGATGATGTATTGAGAGAAAATCTCAAAGTTTGTTGTGCTTTGATTGTGGAATATGTCTGTATTGAGAAACAGCCAAGAATTTAGAACTTCAGATACTTATTTGAGCTCCTGAGGAAATGTTCAGGATGTAACAGCAGGTTGGACATCTTTGTAAAATGCATTTTTTCAGAAATATTTGGTGCTATCGGTGTTAGTGAATTGAAAGTTCATAAAGGCATATTGAAAAACACCACTTACTGGCTTATTTGACTTGAGAGAGTCTGTCTTTCCTCTGCTGCAAGCGTTCAACAAAGCTCTATTGCTGTGTTTCTCAGTGTACATTCTATATAATACAAATTGTGTATGTCTAATTTGGTTAGTCTGTTTTCAGCTTGGGTCCAACTGAGTTTCTGTAACAAGGTTTTTGTGTTAAAGAAATAGTCCTAAAATAATTTTTAATTGCAGTTAATGTTGCTTTTTGTACATATAGGCAAGGAAATGGGATCTTAGCCATCTTGGTGGCTCCTTGCCTCAGGAATACCTGAATTCAAGTAGAATCATAGAATGGCATGGGTTGGGAGGGACCCCAAGGATCATAGAGCTCCAACCCCCCTGCCTCAGGCCTGGATCTACACAAGGTTGCCCAGGGCCCCATCCAACCTGGCCTTGAACACTTCCAAGATCGGGGCATCCACCCCCTCTCTGGGCAGCCTGTTCCAGCATCTCACCACTCTCTCTGTAAAGAACTTCCCCCTAACATCTAATCTAAACCTTCCCTCATTTAGTTTTAATCCATTCCCCCTTGTCCTGCCATTGTCTATCCTTTTAAAAAGTTGATTCCCCTCCTGTTTATAATCTCCCTTCAGGTACTGGCAGGCTGCAATGAGGTCCCCCCGCAGCCTTCTCTTCTCCAGGCTGAACAAGCCCAACTCCCTCAACCTCTCTTTGTAGAGGAGGTGCTCCAGCCCCTCTAATCATCTTTGTGGCCCTCCTCTGAATCCTTTCCAGCAGTTCTTTCTTGTGTTGGGGGTCCCAGCTCTGGACGCAGTACTCCAGATGAGGCCTCATGAGGGCAGAGTAGAGAGGTACAACCACCTCTCTGTAGAGTTCATTGCTACGTTTTTAAAGTAAGACCCTTTGTGTGAGCTGGTGAATTTTTAAATTATTTTTCTATTTTATTTTTTAGCAATTCTCTTAAATGGCTGCAGGCTAAGTAGTGCACCTGCAAGAGTGCAATTATGTCATATTGAGCTAAGGACCTCTAGCAGACTTGCTTGAAATGTTATTTATGAGCATTGCAGTCCCCAAGCCTTGAACACTTCAAGATATAATGTGAATAATCCTGTGCCATTTCCCATTTTATGTAGGTGCAGCATTATTATAGCTACAGCTTTCTCATTGTTACTCCACTAATGGGGAAGGGAGAGGAGAAAAGAGAAGAATGAGACAGATGAATGACAGCAAGGAACCCCCTTGCTCAGCAAGGGAGAAAAGATTTTCATGGTCTCTTTCATGGTGTCCTCGTGCTGATGCAAGACGCTGCTCTGCTTTGGACAAAGAACAGTTAGGTATATTCAAGTGTTTTGGCTCCAAAAAGCAAGTGTCAGTCTTACAGTTATCTGTCAGGGAGGAACAGACAAGGACAACTTTGAAACATGCTTTTTCTCAGTGTGTGTCTCAGACCTGCTCCTTTACACTGATGGCATGACGAGTGGGAGAGGTTGGTAACCTGTAGCCTGACTATGCTGAAGACAGCCCTACCACACTTTCGGGGCGGTACAAGGCAGCTTTGACGCAGACCTGTGGGTTGGGGACTGCCATGTTTCAAGAGAAGCAGCAGAAGCCAGGCAAGAGTGGGAAACCAGGCAGCAGTAGCCTGATGGGCAGCTTTCTGTGCAAGGTCCTTCTTGCACACTTAACCCCTAATTTGGAAGGAAATACACAGTTTGTCATATCAATCTTTAGAGGTTGTTGACCCCTCTTATAAAGCACTGAAGAACATGTCAGCTGAAAAGCCCTCTTTCCAAGCCATTTGCAATTTGGCTACTACAGCTACTTCTTTCTCAGTTGGTCTTTTCCATTGCTTTCAGTAACAATTTAGAAACAGAACCAGTTCCCATTCCAGCTGTGTTAAACAAGTGGAGTGGCTGCTTTTAGTTGGGGTTTTTTTTTCATGCTGTTGAGAAGAACTCCTTGCTGCTGGCTTATATTCTCAGACACGTGTAGATTATTTTCTTGGCATTTTCAGCTCACTGGCTGAGGAAAAATGTTCCTAATAAACAGTGATGACTGTTGGTCTGGCAACAAATCCTGCTCAGCCTGGGGCCTTGTACAATGCAGTCCCCCCAAGAAACATAGTATGCCACCCAGAGACTAGACCTTCTTTTCCACTGGTGAGGGAGAGGAGCACTGTAATTTTTGAGCACTACTTTCTCACCCTTACTCTTCTTGAGGGTTTCTCTTTGTGTTCAAATCCTGAATTCCCAGTCCTAATGCAGGAAGTTGGTTAGATGGTATTAGAGTGGCATGTTCCTGCAAATGAGGGGGAACAGTCAAGAAGTAGATGGAAATGGCAGGTATATAGAAGAGAAAATGAAACTTTTTCTTGGGAGCTCCACACACATCACATGGGTAATTTATAAAACAAAGTATCTCTCTGGATATTATTAAAAGTCAAAAACAAGCTGTACATTTGAAAATCTCTGTTAGCAAAAGGTGCCCTCAGGCAGCTCAACTTTTTAATCTTGATGCTATTTTTTTACCTAATGTAAATAACATATGAGCAAGATTAAAAGCAGTGAAAGGCAGAGAAACTCAGTTGCCTGTACCCATCATATGATACTGAGGAACTGGTTTGTTCAGTAAACTGAAACATGTTTCTCAGAACTGAAGGGAAAGTTGGACATTGTTTTTGGATACTATTTTTGAAAAATGGTTTTATTGTTAGACATGTAGACATCTGAATCGGAGGAGGGATGGAAGAACATTGTGTTCATAGAAAATAGAAACTTTTCATCTAGTGTTGTTGGCATCCTGTGATTTTTCATTAAGATGTATCCATACTTAAGTGATGAAGTATCTAGATAAATCCCCAGACATGAAAGTGTCTTTTCTGATAAAGAGCAATAAATTCATAAAAATATGCTGTTGTGATTTGCATTTACTATCAAAGTTTAAGTCATGCATGAGTCTGTGAAATGGGAGTGAACAGCAGTTCCAGTAGCCTTCAAACTAAGATGAAATCTCCTCATAAACAGCCAAGGAAAAAAATGTGAATTGCATTTGGAAAATGTGAAAACTTTTGGGAATGCCCAGCCATAAATAGGAATAATCTTGGATGTAGCAGACATATGTGGAAAGAATAATACAAGCAGGCTGAGGTTACTGGTGTGTGTTGAGCATCTAATGTGACTGCATTATTTATAGATCTTTTGCTGCTACCTAAAAATCTGAGTAATAATTAGAGATAGGACAGAGGAATGAACAAGCAGACTTGCTTCCCACAGAGATCTGATTGTCTAGAAAATTGAGAGAAAACCTGATTTCAAAGTAAAGTAAAATTTCCTCCACCTGAAAGGAAGTTTACTACTGCTCCAAGTAGCGAATATCTGGCTATTGGCCAGCTGGCTGACATTGATTGCCTTGCAAGGAAACCCGTAGTAGGACCAAAACTGCCGTAGCCCAAGCTAGTCTAGAGCAGAGTTTACCTAGCGGGCACTGAGGTCCTGTGACATACAGCTCAGAGAAGTACTGTCTGCTTAAAAAAAAACCCCAAAACCAGACTGATAACTCTTCAGCTGCACTAGTAATTCTGTTCAGCAGGCAGATGATAACATGTTTTCAGTGAAATGCCTTGAATCTAAGTCATTTAGGTGTTGTCTTACATATGTGACTTTTTGTTTAGCTTAACTTCTTTTTCCCCAGAATGTGTGAATCATATGAAATAATGTTGCACTTCTGAAGATACTACCCTCTGAACCCAAGAGCCTATGGCCAAGATCCTGGCATTTAACACATTCTGAAAATAGGATAGCATAGGGACTTTTCTAAGTAACCATTTTTTGTCCTTCTCTGAAATTATATCTATCGTAAGACATATATGCATTCCCTTAAGCCTTGTAGGTGTGGGATACAGGAGAACTTGGCCCTTTGGATCTAAGTGAACGTATGAAGTGAACTTGTGTGTATGAGCAAGCACCTGTATCACCAATACTACAAGGGAGGGATAAAAGTCAATCGAATGTTTATGACTGCTTTATGTAAATAGAGGAAAAGAGGATGAAGTCTGTGAGTCAGGCAGTTTTCTGTCACTTTAGCAATATTCTCTTTTACTTTGTATCACAGCACTCTGCTCTGTGGTATGGAAGAAGTAGATGATTGGCTTCATAGATGTCAGAGTGACTATCAACAGATTGCTGTAGGAAGACTGAGAAATACTGAACCTTTAGCAACTGGAAATCAATAATAAAAATGCACATATTCATTTTTCAAAAAATAGAAAAGTAGAAACATGTTGCTGGAATACAAGCATATTCTAATAGCAGCAGTAGCCTCTTGAACAGAAAGCACTGTGGCTTCCCTCTTTTCAACTATGGAACTAATTAGCTGTTTCTACTTCCAATTTTTAACCTCGGTCTATTGGTTCATTTCATTTTTATTCTGTCTTTAATCGTAGCACGTCCATCTCTGCTTTCTGTGGCATCCAGGCTTAAAATGCTGTGAATGAGTGAAAGAGCGGACAGGAATGCCTCCAAGCTGAGCATACCCTGTGTGAAGGTTGTTTTCTATGGAATCACTGTAGACACCCAACAGAGACAATTAGAATATATCTACTCCAAAATACCCTCTGGTAGAGCATTGGTGACTAGCTAATTAGAGGCACTTTTACAGCCCATGGAGATAATGAGACTCCACTGCCACCTCAATAGAAGGGCTAACAATGGGCCAGAAAATACCTTGTTGCTTAGCTTACAGAGGGCTGAAATCTGGCAAAGGACTTGCTTCCTTTTAAGGCTAGATCCTTTACTTACCTGGTGGCTTATCTGGTCCTTGGGCTCTACTGATTGTCCTGTAGAGCCTGCATTGTTACCTTCTATTGCATTTCTGCTGCAAGACCACCCTAAAGAGGAGTGTACATGCCGAACTATTTGAATGCTGGTCTTTCCAAGTATACTTCTGCATGGTACTTCCATGCTTCTGTGTGTCTCCTCGGTGTTCCAGCAACCTACTCAATATGATTTGTGTGTGAGCTTTGAAGCATTTATTCTGTTTTATTGTTCATATGATATGTGAAATTTAAAATAAAAATTAGAGACAGGCTGTGGTTAGAAATAATTGAGGCTTAGCAGCTAGTGACACAGGCTGATTCCTGAGGCATGAGGTTAGTATCAAATCTTGCTTTTCTACTAGTCAACTAGCATTCAGTCAATATGGACATTGATTGAGTCACTGCAGGAAAGAATTTAAGCTGTTGTGAACACCTTGGGATATTAATAAAAGGTGCAGCATGTGTAGGAGGCTTCAGAGTTGGGGCCGGTTTTGTTCTGTAACTCTACAGTGAGGCCCTGGGCTCTAGTGTGTGCCTCTGTGTAAACTGGCTCCTGCTCTGAGCGCTGCTGCCCGTGTCCTAGCCATGGAATATAGGGTTAGATCCTGAAAATATGAACAGGTATGTGTTAATAAAAGGAGGTGGTAGATGCTGAAAGCACGCCTTTCCCACCAGATTCTTCAAGTATTACAAAATGTGTGTCTGGAGAGGCAGCATGGGGACTCTTGCAATAAATCTAGATTGGCTCTTGGCCAAGATAAGTTATCATCGAGCTCAAGGATCTGGGCCTTCTCTTGAGGAAATAAAAAAGCCTCATACTCTCATGCTTCTAGCTGCACAGTTTACATTAAATTAAAATATGTTTTATCCATTTAGCAGTCTGAATAATAAAAGCTGTATACAGCTGCACTAGCACTGTGCTATGCATTTTAATGACAAGCTTGTGACTATTCTGGAATTGCAACTGCAATTCAGATGTTTCTTAATGTATCCCAAATATTTTATTAGGCCTTTTTTAAAGTATGCATGCCAAAGAGGGAGGGGGAAAGAAGAGTAAATAGCATTTAAGGTTTTAATAATTCTTTGTTAAAGAGATTTAATGTAAGGGAAATATGGAAATTGTATGTTTTCCGACTGACAAGCATAATCATTTTGCCAAAACATGATTCAAATAGCTGTCTAAATATTTGGAGAGTCTTCTAATAAAAATATACTCAACCTGTTTTCCACACTCGGATTAATTTGAAAGCAGAAATGACATACAGTTCAAAAGAGGGCATTAAATCAGAAAAGACCACATTGTTCTCTCCTGGAAATCATGATTTAGTATTCAGACTAAAGTCTTAAATGTTTGTGTACTTTGCCAGCTGTTTAGCAGCTTGAGGCACTTTGAATAGTTTCAACAAAATGACAATAAGACTTGGGCAAAGTAAGATTCATTAGTGGAAACAACAGAATAAAGTAGACAAATAAGACAAAGGGGGAGGGGGAAGGAAGGAAGGAAAAGGGGAAAATGGCAAACTCCCTTCATCTCAGTTTTTTCCAGAGTTTGAAAGGAGTTTGTGTGTGTAAATTGGAGAGAATTCTGCTTTCAAGGGAAAGTCTGTAGGCTGAAAATGGGTAGTTATACATGTCTTGCAGTCCTCTTGATCTGTGGAAAGAGTGGCTGTTCCTTATGGTGACTATTCCTGCAAATACAGTGAAAGCAGGCTATAAAGGGAACACTGCTGTAGACAGTTCAGGCTTTAAAAACTATCGGCTGTCTACCACATTAGCTAATAACAAAGCTTTAGGCAACCATCATTATTTATGAATGAAATAGATGAAGTAGGAGGTGCCACACATCACAGTATGTCATGTCCAAACAAAGCTTTAACAACAAAGAACTTAGCATCTCAGCTCTCCCCATGACAGTTGTGGCTTTTGGTCTTAAGATTGTTGTTTAGTTTGTGAAGTGTGAAGTAAATGTTATGTATTAAAAATGTATTGGATAGTTGCCTGATGCAGAATTCTGGATCATTGATTCTTTCACCTTACAGCTTTGGAAAGGTTTTTGTGTCCTGGATTCTTTCTGATCAGGTGTGGTGTGGCTTATTTAGGCTGCTGCTATTTGGCTCTTGTTTCACATTTATGTTGAGGAATGTTTTGCCACCTAACTTCCAAACTGTTCAGTCAAGATTAAGTAATTTATGTCCGTAGGGAGGAAGTGTAAGAGCAGTTGTACTTGGTCAAGGCAAAGGAGGTCCATACCCCCACCCTGGGGAGCATCAGATTAGGATACTCTTAGTGTAAATGAAAGTTCACAGAAAAATAAACTTACTTACTCTTTATCACACCATTCTGCAAAACAGCATTAAATAAGCATATTGCAATAGTATATATATAAATATATAATAAAATCTGCTGCCACCAAACCACAGAAGCCTGCTCCTCACTTCAGGTATTAATACACATCTAGAGTTTGGATTTCAGCCAATGAAAAGCTCAGATTTATTTTGCTCATTTAGCCTTGGAGCTGAGTGGTCTCCGATTCAGAGAATGTAAAATGTTGGATCCCTTTAAACTAAACTGTAATTCTATACTTAACACTTCCATAGCCCTTCCACTCCCTCTGCACGTGGAATACTGCTGCAAGCACATTCACCAGTGCTTCTCCCTGGATCCAGTTACCTTTGTGGTACATGAAGAAATGCAGCAGACTCTTGAGAGCTGTGCTCATCACAACAAATGCCCTCCATACACCTCCCTCTCAGTTATAAATGAGGAGTGAAAAGAATACTTGTTTATCTGTCTGTTCTGAGTCTGCCTTGTTAGAGCAATGCAGTGCGATCCTGATGAATCAGGCTGTGTTGTGTCCAAGACTGCATTTGAAGACAATTCCTAGTGCATTGGAAACATGGAGCAAACTGCCTAGGCAGTTTTAACATAGAGCTGAAATGAATAAAATGCACTGAGGGCAGCCAAGGTTCAGTTATCGCCATTTGTCTTTAACAAGATTAGAGGAGACCACTGGCAAGTTAGGAAAGCTCTTCGGAGCCTAATGTAGCCAGCCATCGGATGTCAGTATTGCACTACTCAACCTCTGCCAAAAAACAGTTTCTCAAGGAAACATTCTCTCTCAAGGAAGGTAAATTGATAAGAATTGGGGTAGGGAAGTATCAAGCCAGATTCTTTCCCCTGTCTAAAATGAAGCCAGTATCTTACAGAAGATTGAAATGAGATAGGCAAGGTCTTTTCTACCAGTGTCGAAGGAGGCAGAGTCCATTAAGACACGGAGATGAGTAGTCTCCTGGTTGTAATGAAGGAGGGAGAAGACTGTCTCAGTGATGTATCCTGGCTTGATTCTTCTTAATTTTGATGGATGTATGCTGGACAAAAGCACAAAAGGTTTGCAGATGACACTAAACTAGGAGGAAAGGTTGATCTGCCTGAGGGTAGGGAGGCTCTTCAGAGGGATCTGGACAGACTGGACCAATGGGCTGAGACCAATGGGATGAGGTTTAACAAGGCCAAATGAAGGGTCCTGCACATGGGACCTAACAACCCCATGCAGTGCTACAGGCTTGGAGGAGACTGGCTGGAGAGCTGTCAAGCAGAGAAGGACCTGGGGTGCTGGTTGACTGCAGGCTGAATATGAGCCAGCAGTGTGCCCAGGTGGCCAAGAGTGCCAATGGCATCCTGGCTTGTATCAAAAACTGTGTGGCCAGTAGGTCTGGGAAAGTAATTGTGCCCCTGTACTCGGCATTGGTGAGGCCACACCTCAAGTACTGTGACCAGTTCTGGGCTCCTCATCATAAGAAGGACATTGAGATCCTGGAGCGAGTCCAGAGAAGGGCAGCCAGGCTGGGGAAGGGGCTCTGAGGAGCGGCTCAGGGAGCTGGGGCTCTTTAGCTTGGAGAAGAGGAAGCTGAGCAGAGACGTTATCACCACCTACAACTACCTGAAGGGAGGTTGTGGAAAGATGGGCAATGGTCTCTTCAGCCCAGTAACAGGAGATGGGACAAGGGGAAATGGCAAGAAGCTGTGCCAGGGCAGGGGCAGATTAGACATTAGGAAAAAATTTTTTACTGAAAGAGTTGTCAGGGCCTGAAACAGGCTTCCCAGGGAGGTGGTTGAGTCACCTTCCCTGGATGTGTTTAAAAAAGGGTAGATGAGGTGCTCAGGGATATCATAGAATCATAGAATCATAGAATGGCAAGGGTTGGAAGGGACCCCAAGGATCATAGACCTCCAACCCACTGCCACAGGCAGGGCCACCAACCTCAGGCCTGGAGCTACACAAGGTTGCCAGGGCCCCATCCAACCTGGCCTTGAACACTTCCAGGGATGGGGCATCCACCCCCTCTCTGGGCAGCCTGTTCCAGCACTTCACCACTCTCTCTGTAAAGAACTTCCTCCTAACATCCAATCTAAACCTTCCCTCATTTAGCTTTAATCCATTCCCCCTTGTCCTGCCATTGTCTATCCTTTTAACAAGTTGATTCCCCTCCTGTTTCTCTGCTCCCTTCAGGTACTGGCAGGCTGCAGGTCCCCCCGCAGCCTTCTCTTCTCCAGGCTGAACAAGCCCAGCTCCCTCAGCCTCTCTTTGTAGGGCAGGTGCTCGAGCCCTCTAATCATTCTTGTGGCCCTCCTCTGACCCCTCTCCAACAGTTCCACATCTTTCTTGTATTGGGGGCCCCAGATCTGGATGCAGTACTCCAGGTGGGGCCTCATGAGGGCAGAGTAGAGAGGGACAATCCCCTCCCTGTCCCTGCTGGCCACTCCTCTTCTAAAGGAGCCCAGGATCCCATTGGCTTTGTGAGCTGCAAGAGCACACTGCTGGCTCATGTTAAGTTTCTCATCCACTGTGACACCCAGGTCCTTCTCAGCAGGGCTACTCTCAAGAAGCTCTTCTCCCAGTCTGTATCTGTGTCTGGGATTCTTCCGGCCTAAGTGGAACACCTGACACTTGGCAGTGTTGAACCTCATTAGGTTCACCTGGGCCCACCTTTCCAGCCTGTCAAGATCCCTCTGGATGGCTTCCTTTCCTTCTAGGGTGTTGATCACACCACTCAGCTTGGTGTCATCCTCAAACTTCCTGAGGGTGCACTCAATTCCATCATCAATGTCATTGATAAAGATGTTAAAGAGAACCGGTCCCCAGACAGACCCCTGGGGGACGCCGCTTGCCACAGGTTTCCACCTGGACATAGGCCCATTGACCACCACCCTTTGGCTACGGTCTGTTAACCAGTTTCTTATCCACTGGATGGTCCACCCATCAAATCCACGTCTCTCCAGTTTAGAGATAAGGATGTGGTGGGGGACTGTGTCAAAGGCCTTGCACAAGTCCAGGTAGATGACATCGGTCACCTTCCCTTTATCCCCCGATGCTGTCACTCCATCATAGAAAGTCACCAGATTGGTGAGGCACGACCTTCCCTTGGTGAAGCCGTGCTGGCTGTCCCGGATCACATGCTCTTCCCTCATGTGCTCCAGCATGTCATCCAGGAGGATGTGTTCCATGATCTTCCCAGGCACAGAGGTGAGGCTGGGTCTTCCTTGCTCCCTTTCTTATAAATGGGAGTGATGTGACCTTTTTTCCAGTCCCCAGGGACCTCTCCTGACAGCCAGGACTTTTCAAATATGATGCAGAGCGGCTCAGCAACCACATCAGCAGCTCCTTTAGGACCCTGGGATGCATGTCATCCGGCCCCATAGACTTGTAGACATTCAGTCTCATGAGGCGGTCTCGGATTGCTCTGCTCTTACAGTGGGGGGTGATTTGCTCCTCCAGTTCCCACCTAGAGTTCTAGGGATGCAAGGTTCTGGGATCTGAGAATTATGAGAATCCTGGCTGCCAGAGAAGACTGAGGCAAAGAACTCATTCAGTACTTCAGCCTTCTCCTCATCAGTTGCAGCCAACTCTCCTTTCTCATTTACCAAGGGGGAGGTACGCTATCTTTGGCCTGTCTCTTCTGGCCAGTGTACTTGTAAAATCCCTTCTTGTTGTTTGCAACATCCCTTGCCAAGTTCAGTTCCATCTGCGCCTTGGCTTTCCTTACCCCATCTCTCCAAGTTCAAACAGCATCCCTGTATTCTTTCCAGACTACACCTCCTTGTTTCCAGAGCTTGTATTTGCCTTTCTTTTCCCTCAGTTTGACCAGCAGTCCTTACTTAGCCATGCTGGCCTCCTGCCCCTCCTGCTCACTTTCTTATTCAGAGGGACAGAGAGCCCTTGAGCTCTCAGAAAGGCATCCTTAAAGAGTAGCCAGCTGTCCTAAACATTTCTGTCTCTAAGGACCACCTCTCAGGAGATCTTGGCCAACAAGTCCTTAAACAGCCTAAAGTTTGCTCTCTTAAAGTTCAGTGTCCTGATCCCACTCTTCGCCAGGCCCACATCCCTTGAGATCACAAACTCAACTGGGGCATGGTTGCTGCAGCCCAGGCTGTCTCCAACCTTAACACCTTTAATGATCTCCCCAACATTGGTGAGCACCAGGTCCAGCAATGCATCTCCTCTGGTCGGTCTATCAACTATTTGAACCAGGAAGTTGTCATCTACAGACCACAGGAGTCTCCTGGATCTCTTGCAGGTCGCCGCGCGGTTTTCCCAGCAGATGTCCGGGTGGTTAAAGTCCCCCATCAGGATGAGTGCCTGTGACCATGATGCCTCCTGCAGCTGAAGGAAGAGAGCCTCATCAGTAGTCTCTCTTTGATCAGGTGGCCTGTAGTAGACCCCTATCACCAGCTGCACTTTGTTAGCCCCATCCCTAATTCTGACTCACAGGCTTTCGACCTGCTCCTGGCCACTTCTCAGAGAGAGCTCCTCACAATCTATACGCTTTTTAACATAGAGGGCAACTCCCCAACCCTTCCTTCCTAGCCTATCCCTTCTAAAAAGGTGATACCCTTCTACAGGGGTATTCCAACTGTGGGAATCATCCCACCATATTTCCATGATTGCAACTAGATCATAATTTTCCAGTGACATCATGGTTTCCAATTCCTCCTGCTTGTTATCCATCCTGCATATGTTCGTGTAAAGACACTTCAGATATGGTTTAGCTTAGGATGGGATTAGTTGGACTTGATGATCTTCAAAGGTCTTTTCTAACCTTGTGATTCTGTGATTCTGTGAAAAAACTTTAAGCAAGGAAGTAAAGAGTGAATAAGCAGTGTAGTAGTGTAGTGTCTTTTCTTCCTTCCCACCTTGGGATGAGGGCACTTTCTGTGCAAAATTGGAACATTTCCTCATGCTTCACTCTTCTTCAAGTCGTTGAGAATTCATCATTTGGATTTAGTTTAGTCCCCATGTGGTTATTATCTGCTTTCTCTGCTTTACACAGTGGTACATTTTGGGTCATCAGATCTTACTTTGTGCTTGTTAATGTGCATATTGTAGTATTTGTGTGATAATTTTTATCAAAGCAGTGTACAGTGTCTTTGTGAGCAATAACTATTGTGGAGCTGTCAAGGAAACAGCAGGTTTCCTAGTGTTACTATATGTGTATCTATAAAATATGTATAGATCTAGTAATATAAGGATGATCAACAGCAATGTTTAATCTAGAGTCCTATATCAAAACTGATCCCTAATAGGCTATATTGGGTTTATGCTTTGTATTTGTGCAGTTACATCCAGCAGGGGAATTTAATCTCTTAGATTGCCATAGCTTACTTGGGGAAAGGTAGTTCAAATTATCTTAGATATGAGCTGTATCTGTCACAAAAGTTGGTAAATAGATACATTGAGTTATAGGGAGATGTCTCTGTGTTTATTGTTAGACCTGCTTTTATTTAACACCTTAATAATCTAGAAGGCACAGTAAGCAGCATAGCAAATAATTCACAGGTTCTATTACATTTTGGAAAAGTTGTGAATACCTGTGAGGTCAGATGATAACTTAAATATCTTGCAGTTAGAAATATGACAGAAGAAAATAAATAAATTCATCCATAAAGTGTACAAACAGAGAAACTAGTGTTTAATGTAATGAGAGAGCAGTACTTCATCACAAAGGAGATGAGGTAGTGAAGCCAGTATGATTTTACAATGCAAAATGTGTGTGGAAATAATGGGGAAGGGGTTGTCAAGGAATAGTTATAGGGCCATTATGTTATAAACTAGGTGTAGAATAATGGTAAAGTCTGAATTCCTACATTTGCTTGGACTTGCTGTGGATTTGGCATACAAAATTCACAATCATTAGTATGTTTTTTTCTTCTTGAAAGCCCCTGTATTCCTGTTGCTATGATGAGAGTCATTTTTAGATTCCAGTATTTAAATAAGAAAAAGAATTACCTCAAAAGAGTAGTAAAAAAGAAACTCAAGTATTTTTGAAAAGTACTGTGTTTGTTTTTAATCTTTTCTTGGTGTGTTTGAGTCTTTAATGCCACTTTGGCAATACTGATCTCTTATGCACATAAAAAGTTGACAAAAGTGAAGGTAGCAATTGACAAAAGTGAAGGTAGATCGAAAAGGTCAACAAAAAGTATTGATTACACAACTAGAAAGGCTGATTAAGAGAAAACAGTAAGCTGAATAAATAAAAGCAATTTGCCAAAATGATGATAAAATATGTGTATATAATAAACATCTGAGAACACTGAAGGGTAACTAAGTTCAGAAAAAGTGACAGCTTGCTTAAGCTGTGGATAGGAATTACAAGGGTACTATTAAAGAACAAGAAATACAATCAAAGCATATTTATAAAAGTAGGGAGTAAATTATTCTAGATGGTTAAAGGAACTTCAGGGAGGAAGTGGGGTAAATAGTTTTTGAAACTGAGCATGGAAAACCATGCATAAAATGGTCACACCACATGGCATGAAACCTGGTATTGTTAGGGGGGATAACCTGGGCAGAGCCCTTCCTATTTCTTCTCCTGAGTACAGGTCTAAAGTCTACTTCCACACCGTGCTGATTTTCGCTCCATTTTTATTGTGACATGTTACCTTTCCTGAAGCAGAAGACTGAAGGTAACTGATCTAGGCTGAAGCTACAAAACAGGCATGTTACTGGCAGTATGACTGCAGGGGAAAGTATTCTGAAGGCTATGCTTTTTAATCTTAAACAGGAAATCTCCTTTCCAAAGGTCAAATGAGAAGACTGGAAAAGAGAGCTCCCTTGTAAACCTAGATAATCTATTAGGCTTTGGAGCATGTTTTAAGAACTACCTATCTCAATTCAGAAGAGGCTGTTCCTCCCTTCTTTTCCTGTGTTGGAGACATGATTTCTGTCTGCCATGTTCAGAAGCAACTGGGGAAGTAGCCAGAGAATTTTTTGTGCCAGTCCCTTTCCTGCCATAGACTCTCATCTTTATGCACCTGTGCTTCCTGGGCAAAACTGGGATATTAATGGTATCAGTATGTGAGTCTGGGGGTGTGTATGAACGGTGTTCCTTTTTCATTCTTTGAGAGGTAGAGGACAGTGTCAAACAGTTCAAGTTTTTGGGAAAGAATACAAAGTCAGACTGTGAAAGAGCTCACTCAGCTATGCACTTAGCAGGCTGTCAAAGGCTGGCAAAAGAATGTAAAATTTTCCCAAGAACGAGCTTTACCTTTTGATGATGAGTATCAGCATGGAGTATAAAGTGGCATAGTAAGCTGCATGTGTGCATGGAGCACAACAGCAGCGGACACAGGAATTGTCATGTTCCCTCAACAAGGAGCTGTTCAAGTTTCACACTGGATTGCATATGTGTGACTATACACAGTGATGCAAACAGCTCCTAGCTGCAGGTTCCTGTTAGGTGGCTCTAGAAAAGGCAGGAGGTTTTGTAGTTAATGACTTTTTAGAGTTGACAACTGCTGGACAGCATTAACAGTTTTTTAACTTTAATGTTCATGATTTTAAAAGTGCTTCGTGATACATGCTGATGATATTTGTTTCTTGCCACATCTGGGGTGTTGTAATTGGTTCTGTGCATGTTTAACTTGTTTCACCGTCCAGTGAATTGCCAAAAGTTTCCTTTCCCCTAACGTCCATCCATGTGTCCTTCTAAATGTGCTCCTGAGCAGATATATACTTATACAAATGCATATTGCTACGTAGAGGATTTTGTCTCTGATTGCAAACACAATTGCTTTGAAATGTGTCAAGTAGCCTGTTGCAAAGGCTGAACGCATATGCACGTATAAACAAGAGGAATTCCTAGATTAATGTATAATGATTAGGAAGGAACCTTTAACTGAGCCAAAGAAGATTGCAGATGTGCATTCATAGGCTCTGATCCAGCAAAGTGCTTAAACACCTGTTTTGCTTAAGAACACAAGCAGCCCAATTGAAGTTAATGGGGCTATTCAGGCTTAAAAATAAGCACGTAGATTGAATAGTTGGATTGGAGCCAGGAGTATTAACAGGCAGGAGCCATTGTATTTGTGAATTGTCTTCCTCTCAGGCAGCAAGTTAGTAAAACAGTATCTGTAACAGTGGGATTGCTTGCGCTGTCTGCAGCCACAGAAATGGAAGAAACAGGAAGGATGAAATAGAAAAGAATTAAAATCTCCAGAATTAGAGTCTGATTCCAGACAACAAACATTTCAAAGGCTGAAGAAGCCACTTTAAAGTTAGGTATTTGGATCACGCTGATCATTTGATGCAGCAACTCAAAAATAGTCTAGGGAGACGTTGGCTTTGAGTTTCCCTGCCATTAGCTCTACCTTTAGGATGTCAAATTAGAACTCCCAGTGACAAACTTTTACGTTTTTTGTGGATCTATCCCAGGGTTTCTATCTGTAGGGGAAGGAACGTCAAGTTGGTCAAAGGGGAACTTGGCGGGTTGGGTTTTTTTGTTTCACCCAATAAAAAGTGCCTTTCCACATGGCATTTTCTGAAAAGCACTAAGACACGTGTCATTACATCCCTTTGGTCTAATGCTGCATCTTCAGACCCACTCCTACCTAATGCTCTGTACAAATCCCTTTGACTGTCATGCCTGCAAACAAAATGATGCTGATGAATAAAACAGAAGAATTTGCTGACTCTCCTGTTTGAAATCACACCAAATAATAATGAAAATGCTAGGTCTGCTTTATTTGAAAGCAACTTAACACAGTCTCCACTCTGATTTCTTTTATGTGAATCACCCATTCCTATTGATAATAAAATGAAATTTTATTTTACCTTACATCCTAATAAATCTGAAGAACATTACGCAAATTGAAAAATGCACCTTTGTCAGAATGCTGTCAGGTAGCACCTTTCACTCTAGAGGACTATTTGTAAGCACAGGGAAACATCGAGAAAGTAGTAATAAATTGCTCCAGTACACTGTTCTGGCAGCCGTTAATAAATCAATGTGAAGGGGAGTTCTGAAGGGCAAAATGTTGCTGTCGGTAGGTGTCCAATTTAATTTTGCTCAAAATTAATATTTCGGATATGATAAGTGAGCTGGCAGGAACAGATTTCATGATTAATTCTATGGAGTTAGAAATGCTTTGATGGCACTTTAATAGCAGCTTCAGTGATCTAAAAGTCCCTTCAACTAACTGGTGTGCTTGAGTTCCCAAATTATATTATTAAACCTCTTCTGTTGGTTTGTAAATAATGAAATGTTGCATATTAAAAGGTGAAGTTAATTCTGCTCCCAGTTCTACCCATGTAAACTAGATGGGGACTTGACTGGAATTAACTTGGATATATAATGGTTTAAGCAGAATCAAGTAAAGGTCAGCCCTTTTGGGAAAACAACCATAACGTATTTTGTTAGGTACCTAATTCTCTTGACCCTTACAGAAGAATTTGAAAGTCCTTGGTTTTGTGATGGAATAAAGCAGAGAAATCTTAGAAGGTTCATTAGTTAGGGTGGCCTGATGAAGCTTTTAAATGTAGAATGATGTTAACAATAAATATGCATTTTGTTTCATAGTGAGGACCTTTCATCTCACGGACCTTTGCAAATGCTAATCAGTGAAGATTTGCAGTACCCTTGTCAAATTTCATACCTAACATTTGTATGTACAAACCCATTCTCTTTAATGGAGTTGTCCTTTGTATTGGACATTTGCTGATATGCCAGCATCTGAAGGAGATTCTTCTATTATCATTTTACTGATAGAAAAACTGAGTTATAAAAGGGCAAGTTCACATCTAAGTTAAATGCCGCCTTGAATCTGTAAGTATTTTACAACCTTTTGCTGATCGTTTTTCTTGTAAGCCACAGAATTCTTAAATCTTGAGACAGGCCTGGTTCTAGAAATATGTAAAAGTAAAAAGGCACTGTGAGTGGAGTGTTTGGATGTACAGAAGCATATTAAAAATGAGAAGAAGACACATTTATGCAATACAGATGAAAAATCATGCAGATGCATAAAATGTATAAGAAAACTGATTAACTTTAGCAATGTAAATTACCCTTATGTTTATGCATCTCTTCAATTTAGAATATTCATTAAAAGCCATAGAAACAAGGCATGTTGCTAGCTGTTTCCAAGAAGGTAGTACTCAACCTGATTAACTTGTATTTTGAGCATAGTACATATATTGAATCTGTATAGAATGTACAGTTTATACCCTTTGTAGCAATGTACACAGGATGAGTGAAACAAAAGCTTAGGTCAGTTTTACCTTGGAAGAAGCTATTTGGATTTTTTACACCAGCTCATGTCTCCCAGATTTTATCTGTTAGTACTAGGAGCTGTATTATGCCAAGTTCAACAGGCAGCCATTAAAGTCAGGAAAGAGCTGTGGCCAAAGTAATCCCACTGGCAGTAGTCATGCAAGGGCAGAGGTGTTTGGTTTGGGGCTGTCTCCATTTCTCCTGGCATGCTCTGTGCAGTCTGGGTCTTGGCATCCCTCCCTCAGCAGCACCAGGGTGGGGTAGATATGTGGCTCCCCACTGCACAGCATGTGCTCGTCAAGCTACATGAGCAAGATGATTTACCAACAGTTGGCCATCGTAAATGGGGATGGAGAGGCATATGCAGCCTTTAAAGTCAGCATCCCTGCTCTAGCTGTGCTTTCCCTGTGCTATGACACTGGGCCAGGCTTCCATCTGGTGTTGCTTCTCAACACCCAGCAGACTGAACAGGAACTAGGGTTTGTGACCAGTGCTGACCGGGACACCCTGTACCTCAAACCTAGGTGATAACACAGGGCATCCCCTAAATATTCCCAGTGACATCTGGGCTAGCCAGAAGGGTGTTTCCTACTGGTGCGTTTCTTCCGTTGTGCCTACCCTAAAGAACATTGCTGCGGTGAGCTCTGTTTAGTCTCTGGATCCTGCGTCTGTTTGCAGAGGACCTGAGCCCAGCTTTGCCAGAGACTCACCGGTTCGGTGATTCTGCATTGCAAATACACAGCAGACTGCTGCTTTCTCTCATGTCAGAAAGCTATTAAGAAAGAACAATATAAACCAGGCATTGTTTGACATCCAAACTCCAGCTGTCAGTCATGGAAAAAGCATCATTAATTTCTGAGGGGCTTTCTTATATATCTGGATGAGTAAATGAAAAGGTGAAAATGAAAAATAAATTCTCTTATATAAATGGAGCACTTGGATTATAAACTAGCCATAATGTTCTGTTTCTGTGGCAACACAGAGGGACTGAAGGCTCTTACAGTAGTACTTCTCTGACTCATTCCTTGAAATTAATGCAGCCTTTTAATTTGAGGCTGTTGGTTTGGCAAAAGAACTTCAGAAGCAGCACTTTGATGTCTTTTTGTAGCTGAGGAAAAGCCTTTAATTAGGTCACCTAAACTTCATTTTCTTTCAAACTGTTCACTTGCACAATTCCTTTTCCTTTCCTTCCTTTGATGTTTCAAAATATATGCCAGTGATATTTAAGTTTATTTATTATGCACTGGCATTAAACCTTTGCTATTAACATTTACTTATATGCTTGAAAATTGATTAATTAATTAAATGTAGAAGGAGAATTATTCATTCATGTTTCATTTAACATTCTACATGCTTGTGACACTATACGTAAGTTGTACTCAGTTGTTCTGTATGGAAAAGGGAATTACGTCTCCTAGCACAATGGCCACTTGGAAGCTGAAAAATAATTTTGACTAATTCACTAAGAATGGACCAACTCCTGAGCTGCACTGCCAAGCCAGGCACAGATAGATCAGCCCGAGTGTGGGAAAATGCTACCTAAAGTGTTCTATAGGAGCTAATGCTGCAGTGTTTGATTCCATTATCTGCTGATTCTGTATGTGTATTGTTTGGGAGGTATAGAAAAAGAAGGTTTTGTTGATGTGCGTGTTTGAACATGCCCACTTTTGATCTGAGAGCTTCTACAGTTATTGTCGTCCAAAGGGGGAGCAGAAAAAGTACCAAATGACCTGTCATGTAGTTAAAAGGATGAAATTCACCCTGTGCAGTGGTATAGACCATTACCCACACACTGTTAATGTTCTGTATTAGCAGCCCCATACTGAGCACAGTGTTGGTCATGGCTGGACCCTTACAGAGACTAAAATCCAACTCTGGTTGAATATTTGTAATGCCAGTCTGTGAAGCATTTGATGCGAATGAAATGAATTTGCGTGAAATAGTGAGCTTCTTTTGTGCTTCATCTGAGGGTCTTGGAGCTGAAGAAATGGCTTCCTTTGGGGGATGACGTGTTTACCCGGAGTTCTTCAGCTAAACCAGGAACTGGTCAGTTTTCCTATCAGTTGGTTCACTGACCCAGCTGGATTTAGATATGTGGCCCTGTGTCTCACCTTGCAAACAGTTTCTGTCAATGTGGTGCTGCACTGAAAAAAATATTAGCAACTTGCTCTTCTCCCATCAGTTTTAGATCTGTACTATCTATGGGGTTTCTCACTGTTCTTCAAGGCAAATCCCAGTTTAAAAGACAAATAAGGTATAGGTAAGATCAGAGTACATAAATGTGTCCCTTTGTGTTCAGAAATGTGTGTCCTTGTCAGTGCCGCGTTATGTCGCTGCTGGGATTGTATCTCACGATGCAGGGATATATCAGATCCTCAGAACTGGGCAGGTAATAGTAGAGCCCCACTATGCCAAGAACAGGCTTCTTAAGAAAGGGAGCTATTTAGGAAAAGTAACTATGCTTGTGCATCACAAGGTATAGAAAAGACTTATTAGTCATTTAAATGCCTCTTTTTTTACCAAAGTGCCATTGTTCCCTGCAGAATATCCCCCTTGTTCTCTATAGCTTGAAGTAATCCAGATGGACAGAAAGCCGTTGCCATTACAATGAAACAAAAATTTAACAAAGAGGATCAAGGCACGGTGTAGGGAGATTTTAGTCAGGGGCACGTGGTAAGCACGAAAAGCATTGAAGTTTTTGTGCCTGTATTTTTTGTGCCTGTAGGAGATGCAGAGACAGAAAGTGAAGACGTCAGAGTGTGATCAGGAGCAAAACATTGTTCTTCCAGTAGGTGGGTTTTTTTACTCAAAGAACAATGGGGGAGCAGAGGAAGGAGGTAGTCAAATATGAGGAGTGACATAACAAAGAAGATTTTGTGATGCACCCTTGGGGAAACTTTGGCAGAAAAATCTGACACCTGATACATCATCTGGTGAATTCCAAAGGGCAAAAAATGTGTTCTTGGCAGTTTGTGTAAACACCTCGGAGGTGAGAGTTGCCTCTGGCTCAGGATGGCGTGCTGGTATTGAGAAAGAAGAGGACTCTTGCAGATGCAGGAACATGAATGTGAATTTGATACTGAAATGTTAATGGTCTCTTTCAGTGCATCATAGGTTGAAACTGAAGACACACAATGTGTTACATTTGTTTTTCCTGTTCTGTCATGCTTTGATTAGTCTACACAAATAAATTCATATTAATTGTATGACATCTTGCCATCAGCATTTGAAATTCAAGGCTGTAGCTTGCAGCCTTTTGATTGAGATACAAAAGAGCTTCTGGTAGTACCTTTTCATAAAGATTTTACTGTTAATGTTTTTTCAAAAAGATCTGTTTTCCCCCTTACTTGTAAAAATTTTGGCAGTCTGCTGAGCTATTTTGTTACTCCCTAATGTTTTTTTCTGCTGGTAGAAAAAGATGATTAAAAATAATGGTCCTGCACCAAAAGGTGTTCCTAATACTCATGTCATGGATAACCTGAGGTCAGTTTCAGTTCTGTACACACTGAAAAATAAATGTATGCACTGGAAATCTTCCCGCAGGTTTGGGATGATTGTTGTCGTAGCTTCTTTTGCCATGAAAGAAAATGAGCCCAGGCCATACACTAAGAAGATGGGGGAAAAGAGATTTTTGATAGTATGTCTTTTCTGGCATTGATTTTGCTTTAGCTCTTTAGAAGATGGCTGTGGAAGTACTGAAAAATAACTCCTGCTAGAAGCAGGAGAAAGCAGCAGATCTGTTTGCCATCCCATGTAAAGCCATGGGCCAGTTGTACAGTAGATGTCCTTTCTTGTAAAGTAATCCTATGGAGCTTTGAAAATTCCTGCATGCTTGATGTGTTTGTACTCTGCATGTTAACTTCTGCTCATAGCATGCTCTTATTTGTATTTTGTACTCTGTGGATGAACTAAGATTAGACTTACATGTCTGGGTTCCTGCTAACTTTTTTGGGTTTTGTGCAGCCCTTTGCAGCCCTACCTGTGCAAAAAGACAGTCCAGTGAAGTGGGTTTTGGTCTCCAGAGCATAGACAAGTCAAGCGTGGCCATATTCAGACAGCTGTACAGAGTTTACATATTTGCTAGAAAATTGTGGTGTGTTTAAAAATTGAAAAGGTGTGAAAACCTGCTGGGTGTAAGATGCTGCCTAGTCAAGAGTCCCTGACTTGCTGCCATCCTGTCATGAAGCCAGCATTTGCACGCTGCTCAAGTGGGTATGGATTTCTCCCATTCAGATTTAGTAGTAATTATGTACAGGATGTCAGGCACTTCACACAGTCTTGGTGTCTGCACCAACATAAAAGACAGTAGAGAATTTAATTTGTAATCAGCATTGATGTGCCTGATTTGTAGTGTGACCTTGAGTATAGATCGGTAACCCTCCTACAGGCTTTTAGCAGGTTTGCCTCAAGTAGGCTCACTACCTAAGGCTGTGTCTGATATGTTCCTTTGTGGTAGTCTCTGTGTGAATCTATAATTTCTCAACTATTTTTATAGCAGCCATGGTTAGTGAGATTCTGTGAAATAAATGATCAACAGTACCCTTTAGTTCATGCTTATCTCATTACTGATAAGCTTGGACACTTGGGACCTTGTAACTAATAAACCATTGACAGCAAAACATGAGAGTATCTGCCCAACACAGAGGTTCTTTCATCTTTCATGAAGGATCTGTCATCTAATTGACACCTTTAGTCTGAAGTTTCTGAAACCATGTTGCTCTTAATAAATGTTAACTAAGCATTAACCTGTCATTGATCTGTATGCGTTAAGGAAAAGCAAAGCCAGCACTGTGGAGCCCTTTAGATTTGCATTTTGCAGGAAAATGCTCTGATTTTTGCAGAAAAACCCTGCAGCATTCAGTGATATGTGAAATAATCCCCATATATCATCATTGGCAAATACGTAATTGAAGGACAGGATGCTTGCAGGATGGAGTGGCTGGTAGGTTGGTCCTCAGGTGTAGTCAAAGCCCTAGGCTGTTAAAGGATAGCTGATTTTACTGGCTGCTGCACTTGTAAAATTATTTTATCTTTTTTTTTGTTCTAGGGGTCCTGAACATCCTGAGCATCTGTTACTATTCCTTTCTTCCCTCTGCCATCTCTCTCTATCTTATCAGGGGTTTGTGTTACACAGACATTAGAATCAGCATTCCACACAGGCAAGGGTAAGAAGTCTCTTGGAAATGTTAACTGGGTTGAAGGCAGAGTGTGGTGTTTTCCTAAAGAGCACTACCCACCACTGAAATAGAAATTGAGAGTTTGTTCTGCAACGGCGGGCTAGCTGCCCTGCTGCCCCCCTGAATGGAAGCAGGGGAAGCTCCCAGTCACAATGGCAGTTTTTACCTTAGAATCTATTGCCAGTTATGCTTACAAAATAAAATTGAACCCTCAGCCTAAACTAAGCAAATGGTACTACAATAGCTGTGCTGAAATGCAGAGCATACTGGCAAACTGTAGGGCAGCTGTATGGCACAGTGGGCTTTTTTGCTACCTTTTGTACTCATCTCCTGAGAGGAATAATTTATTCCTTTGTAACAGTATCCACAATAAAGCTTTAGCAAATGGGACTGATAAATGTTGAAACCTCGTGCTCTCAGCCAGTGTTGTAAGGGCAGAAAGGGGTTTGCAGTTACACTTTTATAGCAGCGAGTAAGTTTATTTGATTTCTGTCTCCCTCTGAATCATTCTTACTTTGCTAAAGTGCTGAAGAGGAAGACTGTTGTGAAGTATGATATTTAAGGAAATAAGCTGTCTGTGGCTATTAAAAGTGTCTTGTTTTTCATGAAGATTCATTCCACTTAACCACAAAAAAGAGACTTTTAATTAGACTTTTGAATCCCATTAGGAAAAACAAATGCCAATACTTAACTACTCATATATGACACGATGGAAAATTGCTAATGTAATTAGATTTTTAATAGTGTAAATGACTCTCATTTCTTATTAATAATAATTAAACCTAATGCAGGACTGAAAGAAAAATTGTTACTGCCTGTTTTCCTACCCTTAAATATAGTGTGCACTTGGAGTAGGGTTTTTCGCCTTCTGGGAAGTCAGGTGGCGCTGTGGTATTTGGTATCGTCACAGCCAGACTGGCACATCGCAGGAATATTTTTAAATGGATCTAGTCAACAGGTAGAATTTTCTGCATGTAGTAAGCGGTTTTGTGTGCTTAAAAGTATTACAGCAAGCGTTAAGATGCTGTAAAACAGAACAAAAATAGAAAATTATGCTCAAGATACAGAAAATCTGCTCTAACTAGTCAGGTATAGGTGCACTTATAAATAACCATGGAAAGGTGTTCTGTTAAAACCTTGCCAAAACTTGCCTAATGCTGGAAAGTGTGCTGATAAGGGAGGTAATTCATTATGCAATTATAAAAAGAAATGTGGATGCCTTTGCTGCTCTCAGCACTTAAGATGTGACCTTGTTCAAAGTGTGAACCATCTATACTGGGTGACACATCAAAATGCCCCATGGAAACAGCCCTGGGCTTTGGCCTTTCAAATTCCAAACCGAGATGGCTGGAACATGAGCGTAAAAAATTGCAGATGAGTTGTCTGATTCTTGTGCTAGACTAAGGAGTAAACTATGTGCCAGTGTAGAACAGAAGATGAATAAAATTTGTAGCCATTTGTACAAATAACCCAAAACATGAACATAGCTAAAAATTAAACTTCTTGGAGTTTCTGAAAAATGAGGTTTCTAGATGGCTTAAAGAAAAGGGTAGTGTTCAATGTGGGTCTGGATAGAAACACAGATATACTAAAGTATATCAGAAAGTCAATCTCTTCTTCAGAGCTGAAGCACATACATTACTACATGTATTCTACATGTCCATGTACTGTAGGAATGCTTTTTGAGATTTAAATCTGTATGCCATTCCTGGCATTTCTACTTGAACATTTGGTTTTAACTATTTCGGTGACTATAACACAGTTGGTAAAGATCAATCTTGATTTCTGACTCTTAATATAAATAATCTACAGTGTCTTTAAAAAAAAAAAAAAAGTGCATGCCCTTACTCATGTTAGATTAAAAAAATATGAAGTGATGCTTTAAAGGAGTCATTTGTTTTGGTTACCTTCAGTGAGAGCATTGGCCTTTATTGCATCGTCCAGACTCTTGCCCAGTTTAGGATCCAAGCCTACTAGGGAACTTCCTAGGAGTTAAATTCAGAAACCTGGAAAGCAGAGCTCCATAATCCCTATTTGATTTGTACAGATACAAATGCAAGAAACATAAATTAGTCAAGATGATTTTACACAGATGATCTCCTTTTATACCCAAATCCAGGCTTTGCATGCCTCTGACCAGGCAAAACTGCATGAAGCTTTAATTCTAAAGCAAAAGCCAAGCACCCTGCAAAAGAAATGCTCTGCTCCTGTTTCTTTCCAGCCTGGTGTATCTGTACTTTCAGAGCCTGCCATTACTTCTGCTGTATTTTCTTTGTGACAGAACATTGCATTCAAGCCCTTAGGCTGCCTTTCATCCTGGCATTCAATAATAATGGACAGCGTGTAAAGATCTGTAATCAAAAGGTAAACACTGCAGCATTGTGTACAAATAACTCTTGAGATATTTATCCTGAAAGACATCCAGGTTAACATTTTAGCTGGGGACACTAGGGAAAACCTACCTGGTGGTAAGAGTGCTGCTTTTTTTTGTTTTGTTTTGTGTTTTGCTGTTTCCCAAGCACATTCAGCTGTGTGAGCTTGCAGCTCAGAGCTGCTGCAGGAGTGAAGCCATTTTAATGTGACAGCTCAGCTCTGAAATCCATTCACTCGGGGTTTCTCTCGGTTCCTGCCCTGACTCCTCCCATTTAAGCAGCAAATGATGATGGGTTCTACAGCCTTGTCTAAACATAGATGTTGTACCACTTTCACCATACTGGTGCAGTTTAATCATTATTCTCTTCCCAGCCCTGGCAGCAGATGCAGTTATCCCAGGGCAGGCACACTTCCTTTACAAACTCCTTTCCTGGGTGATGAAAGGAGTAATCTGTGTGGCATAAGGTCCATTCTAGGGGTCCATTTACCAGTGTGCCTTAAGTCCTGCTTAGAATTACACCCTAACTTAGTTATAGTCAGGGCTAGAATGAGTATACAACTGCTTGGAGACAGCTGTCTAAGAAAGGAAAAATATAAGAACCAGCAAAAACAAACTAGAGAAAGCAGAGCAGTAAAAAGCAAGGGACTGCAGAAATTTCTGTCTTTGCAGCTGTCATGGCTTAAAGGCCATGTCTAGAGCCAGATCCAATGAGCTCCCTGCTACAAGCCCTGCTGGCTTCAGGGCTTCTGTGTGTCTCACTTGTGTGGGACAGAGACTACTCCATTGCTTTGGACAATGCCTCCTGTGTAGGGAAGTACCACAGGGATGAGATGCAGACATCTGGTGAGCCTCTTCATTGGGCACATTCCTCGGATACCTCCACTTCTTAATCAAAGACATTACTTTATGGCCATATGATGCTCTCTGACAATATCTGTCACATCACTCTCTTCTTCAGCATGTGAACTTCTGCAGGTACTCATATGTGCTTGACTCTAGAAGCCAAGCAGGCAGTTTAAATTTCCCAGGTAAGTTACATGTGACCCCATATTCTTGAAAGTTTCTGTTTCTTTTTTTTTTTTTTTAATGCTTTTAGATGTTGCTGAAATAAAGCCACATATGGCTTATGTTTCTTACCATGGAATCACAGGATGGTATAATTTGTTTTCCCATTTAGATGACTTTGGATTACATGCCAATGTAAGAGAATAAAGAAAGTGAAAATTTAAGTCTATTTTGCAGTCTTTTCGTTTTGCCCCAGTGGTCCTTTAGCCATTATGTCCATGATAAAGTGGGTGCTCTGTACAAAAGGTACTTAGACTATGGACAAAACACCAGGTTAACTCATGACAAATGGATCTGTGCCAGCTACAAACACATGATTAAGTTCCTAACAGTGATTAAGCTTGGCCCCAGCAGTAGCAAATGGAGCCATGGATCTAAACATCCCATTCTCTGTAACGCCTGCCTCCAAGAACAGCCTGCTTCTTCGGCTTCCCAGGACACCATCTGATCTCACACACACTGCTGCCCTGCTGCAGTTCCCTGCCAGCATTCCAGGCCTTGGCTGTCTTTCCTATGGGTGCAGGATTAATGACCCCTGGGCCAGGCAGGCTGGGCAGGGTGCAGGACTGATGGGGAGCTGTGAAGGGCAGGCGCTGCCCTCCTTAATAGCATGCTGCTTGGCAGCTGAGCCTCCTTGTATGCTGTATCCTTACCATGAGGGGAGAGCAGGATATATGCCAGGTAGAAGCAGGGAGAGAATTGTGTTCTCAGGGCTTCTAGAGAAGGGAGGTGAGAGCACTGACGTGTCATTAGCCTCTCAGGATTGTGTCTAGGCCATCAAGTCTTATTTGAGTATATTGTTGTTATGGCTTTCCTTTCAAGGTTTCCTTGACTTCGTGTATCTCCTGTTTTGTTTTCAGATAAAGAACTGAAATACCATGGAGACAAACTCCTTTTAAACACCAAGCAGACAGGCAGGTCAGCCAGTTTTCAGCACATTATTTTATATGACGTATTGAGTAGGAGCATAGTGAAGGCTGGCAAAACATCTAATTATATTGAAGCCAATCAATTGTCTCATGTAGTAGATGGAGATGATTCTGTTAATAATAAAAGAAGAAGAGGGTCTCAGAGAAACCAGAAGTGACATGCTGTGTGATGCATCTCTCTGTTACAATTTGGAAATCAGAGAGATTAAGTTCTCTATTTATCTCTAATGTTTTGAATAGCAGCATCTTTAATCAGCCTTCCCATACCAAATTTACTCCTTTAGTTAGAGATTACTAACTACTTCATCTTTAATTACATCAAAGTTAACAAGTCTACTTAAAAATTCAAACAATACTCACTAAGAGTCTGTCTGTGTGAGCCACATTTTTAGCCTGAGTTAAAGTACAAAAAAAGATTAAAAACATTTAATTCTCAAGGCAACCTGTTGGTGACAGCAAAGTTCCATTTAAGCGCATAGTGTATTCAAAAACAAGCAGAAATGCACCAAGCTGAGCCCTGCATATTCTCATAGAGAGATGGACTCAACAGATTTTCATTAAATTGCTTAATTATGTTTATATAAAAAGCACCTGGTTTCTTCTAGTTTTAAAGTGACTGTCTGACCCAGCAATGCCTTGGCTAAATAAAACAGTGACTGTGAAGAAAATTGCAGCTGCCAGGGTGGGGGAGAACACTTTTGTTTCTTTTAAGTAGGAACAAAAATTCTCATTTGGAGAGCAAATTAAACCTCATCTTTCCAATGGAGTCACTGTGCTACCCCATTTTGTGGGCAAACAAAATCACTGTGATCAGGTGTGGGCAAGAAATAGCATTTAATGCTGTCATTGGATTTAACTCACATGTTTCTTAAAACCTAGATTTAACTCACCTGTTTCTTAAAATCTAGGGTGTAGGAGCTGTTTGCTCTTGTTGTGCGCCAAGTCTGGAAGGTATATCTGGGAAGATACCTGGAAGGTCTGAGTGGACAGCTAGAATGAGAGGATTTGGGTATGGTGGTTTTCTGATGTAGGTAACGGCTTGTTTAATATCATCCCAGTGTGTGTCTGGTTAGTTGGTGAAATGTTAGTAGGGTTAGATGTGGGTTATATTTCTCCTGGAATTGGAAAAGAGGCCAAGGTCTCTATTTAAGAGTATGCCAGGGGAGAAACTGTCCCCTCTGAGCTCAATGGAATTGGAGAACAAAAGTTGTTCAACTGACTATTTATTGAGGCCTGAGGTAATACCAACAGTCTAGTACTGAACAAATGTGGCTGCTTTGGCAAGCCTGGCTTGATGTTTGAGTGCTGAACTACTTACAATATGATTAATAAATCTCCTTCTCCCCTCTGCTTTCCCCTTCACCCCCAGTAGAAATAAGCAGTTTTGTTCAGACCGGCTGAATCTAAGCAGGATGCTGACTGTGAAATCCAGCTATAATACAGCCACAAAAAGGTTTATGTAAGCTCCTCTGAATAGGAAACAGTGAATTTTGTAAAGTGGTAGCTGAGTCATGCTAGTATGTAGTTTAGATTATTACCTTTCTGCAGATAAGTGGATTGCAATGAAAGTACTTGGAGTTAAACGTAATGATGAAAGAAGCAGGAAAATATGTAATGAAACTTAGACTTGTTTAGGGATTTGTTTTCTTTTTTTTCTCTTTTTTATGTGTGCAGCAATACAATAGTGGCAAAAATCAAGTGATTTGCTCCTTTAATTTTGTCTGATCAGCTGTTACTCTAGATTATCATACAGATTTCCTGGAGATGAATCATTCAGTCTGCTTAAAAAATGTGAAATGATTGATACCAATTTTGTGTTGAGAAAGCCGTGTTTAGTTAAACTGCAAGCTTCCCTTAATGAAATAATTTGCCAAAATCTGGGCTGTTGTCCACAAAATGCAGAGAGGCTGAAAAACAAAGCATGTTGATTGCTAGCAAAGACCTATTTTTGCTGTCAATCAGGGCTTTTTATTTCAAGCTGGACAAAACTTTTAGATGTGATTTTGCAGCAAGTCTGTGGCATTGCAGGAAACTCGGGGATCATTTATTCAGGGGGAAAAAAAACTTAGCCACAATTTTCATCCTCTCTGTGCCAATTTGAACAGATTCAGTTGTGTGTTTCTCATTCCTGCAGAAGTAGAGTTGGGCCCCATGTTCTTGCTTTGCTAACTGTGTTGTAATAAGGAATCTACAGAAATTAATTCAAGAGTCTTTGCCTCACCCCATAAGCCATATTATCACTCTCTGTCTCAGGGTAAAAGGCTTCTGTTTTCCTCAGAGGAAAACTTTATTGGTGTATCAACACACCTTCAGTGCCTTTATATTATTCAATCCATAGAAGACATCTTTGTCGTAAGGAGCCTGTGTCTCCACTTCATTCGGAACTAACTCATTGTCAGCAGAGCCGATTGGAGAAGTTAGAGTTTTTTGTTTGTCTTTGCCAGAAAAAAAATTCAGGCTGGTTTAAGAGATACTGTTGGGTGAGCATTTGCCAGTAAGATTTTTTTTTTTTTAATTATAACCTCCACGCCTATGGGATAAGTGGAACTGGATCTCTGTAGTTTGACTTTATGTTGGTGAAGCTGGATCACAGCTCTTTCCAAAAGAGTGTGTAGATTCAAGGTACTGTAAAGCTCTGTGAAATTTTCTGTGAATGTTGCTTATAAGCAGAAGGTTTTTGATAATTGTCTTAAGTTGTAAGCAAAGACTTACCTGGTGCTGTTAAATAGTTGAGAGTAGATGATAACACAATAATGATGGCAACTTTTTGTCAAGTCTGTCTCGATGTTTTCTGTTATCTCATTTGTATTCTTGAGGGATGGAAATACATTCCTCCTTTTCTCTGGGTTTGTAGTTAGGAGCAATGCTGTCTGTAGAACTGTTGCTGCACAGCTCTCTTGTGCACTCTAGGAAGTTAAGTCCTCTTTGAGAATTCAAGGGGAAACCTGAGGTACCGGATCTGTCAAGCGGTGTTCATGTAATAAGCTTTTATCAGATTCTCTAGTGCTGAGGATGACTTACTTCTTTGATTAAGCATCTTTTAAAAAGGTGTAAAGCCTTTTTCTGTCTCATAATTCTCACTTGCACAATTGGTGTCTTCCTTCTGACCCCCTCCCTCCTATAGCAGATGATCTATTCTACCAAAAGGCCAATTTAGTTATCATGAAGGGATTTTCATGATGGTTTTGGGGCAAAGCAGTATGTAAAGACATAGGTGTTTCTATGTAATGAGGCACTGTTTAAAGGGGGATTGATATTCGAGAGAGAGCTCTCTTCACATAGGCATGCATATGTAAAGAGAAAATATATGTATTCATATCTACATCTTTGTCAGCGTGCTACTGATGGATGGAGAAACAATAGACGTTAAATAGACATTGACTTGCAGGGCTCACTGGAATATGAATTACTCACAAATCCAGCTGCCCATCTCAAATGCCATTATGCTGCCCCTCATCTTGTTCTGTTGTGATGTGACACTGCACTACATCACAGCATTGACAGTACACTACACCACACAGCAAAATGCAACGTAATCTACCCTATTGCATCTGGAAGAGGCAAAATAAACATTTGCTGTCTATCAATTTGGATAGCAAGTCTCTTATCAGCTTTTACAGTGTTTATAAGTGGGTTAAGAGGGTAAGTGTCCATGGTTCACTAGTTCAACATGTCTGGGCTGATAACACAAACTAATGTGTGGTTAAAGCTACTAGCACATCGTTTGTCTTTGCACTGCAGCACTGTACAGTGAGCTGGAGGCGCAAACTGGCAGTCAGACATTGCTTAGAGCCATGAGAAGAACTATCACGGTCCATCTAAATCTGGGCTATATTCATAGAATTTGGGTTTTCTTGGCATGTTTTGGCAGCCGGGAAATTGCAGATAAATATTCTTTTCTTCTCATTGCACTATCTGGAGGTAAAATGGACAATGTGGTTTAATTCTTCAATTTACAGTTGTACCACTGGATTCTGGGTCCCTGCTCCTGTAAAAGCTAAATGAACTGGCAGGGGGGGCATGGCTGCTGGGGTGGCTGGGTCAGACAAAGGGAGCTAAGAACCCAGAAAGCCTCCACACCTCAGCCTCTGCTATGTTAGCTGACAAGGGATGAAGATGTATTTGGCTGCTAGACATTTGATGAATGATTGAGGAAATCAAAGCTGTGAGGAACTTCAAGACAAGGTGGTGGGGTTTTCCCTTTTGAAAGGGGCATGAGAAACGCAATGTTCTATTCAGACAGCTGAGATGCAGATACATGGCACTCTGCCTGTTTGCCATTCAATGCTGCCCTGGAAAGTGGAAATTCATCTTGAAGTAATGTGTAAAAGTCAACTCTTCTGTGCACGTGTTGTTAGAAAGGTTCTTTGAGTTCCAGCAGTACTGCGGAGCTGTATGTTCTGCGCAGGAACTCAGTCCTGAGTAGGTTGGGAATCATGGGGTTGAGGCTGTGTTCCTACTGAAGGCCACCTGGTAGGCAATAGTTTGGGTGGGACATGGAGGAGAGGGAAGCAAAGGTCAACTGGAGGGAAAATATGTTATATTTGTATTACTCATTTTTATTTACAGAGCATGAGAAGATAAGCATATATGCACTGCCAACTGCATGCAGCCTGGGCTGTGTTCCTGTTTCTGTCACTGATTTATCTTGGTAGAAATTGCTGTTTCTCCAGGTATGTGTGGATATTTGAGGATGTTGTGATACCGACTGTGTGAAGATATTGCAAGTTTTTTTCCTTGTGAGAGACCTTGAAGAAGGTGTGTTTCAGTGGAGCATGCATCTTGTGTCTCTTAATACCTGGTCTGGTTGGTTGTTTTTTTCAGCATCTAATAAAACAGGAGATTGTGCGATAGGAGTGTGGGGCTTACTTTGTAATTAGCTCTCACCCAGTTTGTTTCATTTATCTTCAATATATTTTATTGGGAGCCAGATAATACAAGGATTGGCTTGCAAATGTCCCATTGATCGACCTGGTAAGGTGAAACAATGTGTGAAAGTGCTTTGTAAAGCAGCTTAACTGGGCTTCAGAGGCAAGGGACAGCAGGCTTGGTTCTGCTCCAGCATCTGCCAAATCCAGTAACTGAAATTCCTGTTTATTACATAGCATATTATTATATAGCAAAAAGAAAGGGAATAATACTTTTAGAGTGTTATCATGAGAAAATATCTGCACCTCACTGGAGCATGGCTCTAATGGTGGGCAATTGTGCCGCTAAAGCAGAGTGGGCATGTGGTGTAATCACTAGAACATATGCTCTGTGTAGTAAAGGCATTATTGCAGATCTCTTCCATTAAAGTACTGTCTTGAGGCCAAAATTGGCTTTGCCTTTGTCTGGAGCATTCTGGAGGGGAACCATACTTTTTCCTTGCCCCTTTATAAGTGAAAAGGCACTTAGGATTTGTAGTCCTTCTTAAGTGATTGTGATACTGGATTTATCGTGTCCTACAGGGAACAGCTGCTTGTCTTCTCCATTTGTTTGCAGAGCTGTTCAGATGAAGCGCTCCCAGGACAGAGCACACAGGCACAGTGGTAGAACTACATTCTGCATGGAATGAGACAAGGCTGTTATAACTACTTTGCTGCTTGTCATAATAGCTAGCTGAGTAGTGTGGATAGGATGTGGCTGTGGGCCACTTCTGTGTTTTCTGACCCAGGATCTTTCCAGGACCCAGACATCCAGTGTCAAAATTAAAGCTCCTTTGACAGTGTCCTGATAAATGTTGTTTTAATGGCAGCAATCTATTGATGCCTGTAGCTCCAGACCAATTCTGAAGTCTCTTCTGTCGTCTTATCCCTATTGCTGGATGCGAGGTGATACAGTGAAGATGTATTAACTTTCTACTGGTTAATACAACCATTCAAATTTTTTTAGGGAGATTGAATCGCAAAAGATGTTAAAATAAAAACAGATAAATTAAAATAAAAAAAGATGTTAAAATAAAAACAGTATTTAAAAAATAACCATACACAGGGTGAGGGGGCTGAATCCGAGAGCACACCCGTTTTATTTGAAATGGTTGTGTTTTTAGGGAGAATTCTTAAGTTGTGCCCTCAATTATGTGTTTAACAATTCACAGCATCAATTTCAAGGAAGGGACCTTACTTCGCTACTGGAAAATAATATGACAGTGGGTGTATTTAGCTGTGAGTTGTTTGGGATGGTGTTCTCTGTGGTCTGTGCCTTTAAACAGGTGAGTAGGGATGATGGCATTGCAGCCTGGAGCCCAGGCAGCCATTTCACTTGCAGCTCAGCATCCTGCTGAAAAATGACAAGAATGCTCTCTGCTCTTTCAGGGAGACTAAACTGTTTTGGTGCATTTATTCCTATGAAAGAAGGACAATTATTTACAGAAATGTGATTTTCCTATGCACACAAAACAAGGGAAGGTTCTTTGTTTAGTATTTACTTTGCTGTAAGCAAACTTATCAGATTGCAGGGGCTGTAACACAGGACAGCTTGAAGGGGAAGGTTTCTGAGACTGTAATGTGAAAGCTAAAGAAGTGCGATGCTAATGAGGAATGATTTCCTTTTGGGAAAGATTTCATGGTTCCAGTGCTGCACTGGCATTTTCACAGATAGCTCCTGTATGAGCACAGGCCCAGGAAAGCAATGCTTTATGTGCCCATCTGCATAAACTGGCCCCTTGAGCTAGGTGGTGCAAGGTCATCTCAGATAAGGAGCCCACTGAATGCTTGTCTCCTTAGCAGTATCATCTCTCTTCATGTTAGAGTGTTAGTCTTGTATTTCTCTTCCTTCTTGTCTGAACTTCACTGGAGCCCACACATAAACTCTTCAGACTCATAATGGCTTAATTGCCAAAAAAAGTAGTAAACGCCTATCCATTCTTCTCCACTTTCCATTTATTTTCTGTGTGTTTTTGAATGAGCCCGTTTCTCTCACTCAGGATGTTCTGCCACCCTCAGTGCTTGGGGCACAAAATGTAAATTTTGTTCCTTCTGAGTTGTCATATAGTCGTGATAAATACAACTTCTTGTAAGAGCAGTGAGAACAGAGACTGAGAGGAATGAGAAGTATGTTATGTATTTTAAAAGACAATTCAGCCACCCCTACCAGAGAAGAAATAGGCAAGTGCCTTGGGAATGCTTCCTTTCTGCTCCTGCTCTGTAGTCTTCAGACAGACAATACAAGAAAGTGGTGATAGTTCTCAATAGGCTTTGATGGATCTTCCCCCTATGTTCGTTGTACCACTCTGCTTGTACACGCTGACCCCTGTTACTATCATAACATTCTTCCCCTTTGCACTGTCTTGTTTCTCATTCCAGTTCCCTTTCCCTTTCATATTTTCCTCCAGGCCTTCCGCTAGTCTTGCTTTCTGCCCTTCCTCCTTAAAAGTGGATGCACAGCAGGGCAAACTGCAGGCATAGAGGAGCTTGCCAGGAGAGTCATACTGACAGCAGTGTTCCCACTTGGCTTTCTGCAGGATTGTTGCTGCTGCCCAAGAGAGGTGGTGGTAGCTGATGCTAAGGTCAGGGGACACCTCTCCTAAAATTCAAAGACATCAATAAAGCCAGTTCTCTGGTTTTTTCACCTCTTCTTTGACCTTTTTCTTGCTCTTTTTTTGGGGAAAGCGCATCGATGGTTTTCCTCTCACCTTAATATAAAAAAATTACTGTAGGCAAATGCAAAGAAGCTAGGGGTTAGTCTGACCTACCAGTGACAGTGTTGGCAGATGATGTGCACCTTACCACGTTGGTAGACAAGACCTTGTGCGGTAGACGAGAGCTGTGCATTTTGCTACTTGTTAATTACTTTATCTCTTGGCTAGACAGTGACAATTTCAGGATCAGTATCCAAGTACAGGGCAGTAGGCATGAGGTATAGAGTTCAGATACATCTGTGCCTTCCTATCACTTTGTTTTCCACCGCATCAGAGAAGTCTGTCCCTCACCTGCTTGTGAAGATCTGCAATAACTCGAAACTCCTGGTGGGCTGGGAAACCTTCAGCTATTTCTTTTGCTGTCTATAGAGACTTGGAGCATCCCTAAATGCTGGTGAAAGAGTTTTTTCCTATGGATGACTGTTAACCCCAGGACTGAATAGCGGCATGAAAGATGGACAGTTTGTGTTTGCTTGTTTTTGGTACCAACAGTGCAGTTTGCCCTATCTCTTTCCCACAAGGTGCAGTGTATGAACCAGGTAAGCCTGCTTACTGAGGACATGTGCTGTGTACCTGGGGGTAATGGAGAGGAGAGGGAGTGGTGTGCTGGTAGCAGTAGCTCTGGGGCAAACCTCTCTGAGCAAGGCTTTACTAATTTCAGTACAGGTTACAAATCTCTCCATGCATCTAATGTCTATTTTATGTATTTCTGACCTTTATTTTGTGGCCTTTATCATCGTGGTATCTTAGTGCTGAAAGAAAGAAGACTTTTGGCTTTGTAAGCTGTAGATATTGATTTTTCCTGTAACTGTCTCCTCTGATTCAAGGAAAAAGAGAAATATGTAATTTTAACTACGGCAACTCATATCACAGCCAGATTCAATATTAATGTACTAGATAGGCATACATCAAATATTACCTTTTAATACCCTTATCAGTGCTTTTAATGCACTTCTTTGTTCTGCAAGCTCAGTATGTGGAGGATTTTTTTGAAACTTTTTTTCAAATAGGATGTTAAATGCTATTTCATGTTGATTCTCAGCACTTTAATAGGTGTCTGCTATCAATAGCAGTGTCCTGGAGGCACATGCTGAACCCACTCTGCCTACACCATTTCTTTAACTGGAACTGTGCTCATGCTTCTAATGTGGACATGATATTAATTAAGATAAGTCCTTGGATATCATATATGAGTCCAGCTCTTTGTAAATAGAAATGTCAGTGATGCTGGCAGTGAGCTGAGCGTGAGGTCTTTTCTTTGTTGCCCACATTACTCTGTTCTGTATCCTCGGGTGGATATAGTAGAGGTCTTTGTCTCAGTCTGTTCCTGGGGAGAATAAGCAGAGTGCTACTCGAAGATTTGGAATATTTAAAAAGTATTAATCAACCTTCCTAATCGTTGGTATTCAGCTAATCATGCTCAAAATGGCAAATGGTTGTAAAGATGTCAAAGAGATACCCAGAACACCCACTGTTTGAGATCTTCCCATTCTCATTAAAATAAGCTCTTATGGCCCAGCTAGCATAATCATGTGATAAAATACTCAAATTAAGAGCATTTAATAAAAAAACATGGTGGGGAGCTTTGTTAAGGATCTTTTAGTGTATTCATGCTAAGGACATTAGAAATAATTTAATCATTGCCTGATTATAAGAATGTTAGAAATAATGGAATCACTGCCTTATCACACGTGGGCTAATTCAGAGGCTCATTATTTATTTATCAGGCATTAAGCATCAAATCAATTTGGCTTGATGCTTGAAAGCAGGAAATTTAAGATGAAAGTTGAAATGAAGATTAAGTAGTAAGATTAAACCTAACAAGAGTAGAACAATTTTCCTTGCTGGAGTCATGCCTGCAAACAGGTAGATGGATAAAGTCAGTCCTCATCTAGCGTACTGTGAAGTGGCAGTATACTCAGAGATAAATGGCATCTGGTCAGTGTCTCCATCTCTTCAGTTGTGTGATCCATAGCTACTCAGCTTACTTTATGTTTTCTAATATTGTTTTTTAAATATAACCTTCCTTTAAATAAAATATAGTCCTCTTTAATTGGTTTATAAACTGAATGCTACTGTATCAAACCACCTCAATCAAATCCAGTCTTGAGTATGGTGGTGTTTTTGTGGTAAGATGGTTAGGGCTAAGTTTCCAAAGGCCAATGGGTTTCTCTGCTCTTCCTGTAGCAGTGTGTCCACGGGTGTCTGTGCAACACTCTGCTTTTACTACAGAAATACATTCTTTTGTATTCTAGGTTCAGAGAATGAAGAGCTGCATGCCAAGCCAATTTGAAGGGGGAGAATAGGACAAGAGATTAATTTTTTCATGGTGGGTTTGATAAAATTGTATCTATTCTCCCCAAAGAGTACCTTGGATTAGGAAGTGTTTTATGAGGTTACAGAAGACTGGGAGTATCGGTGTTAATTATGGAGGTGTGTTCCTCATGGAATTCTGGTTAGCAATGTTTGAGGTCTTGGTTGTGAGAGAAAGTGACTTTAAATAGCAAAAAAAGAAAAAAGCTTGGGGTTTGAGAGGGATCGTAAGTTTTGCAAAAGTAATTCTGTTTCCTCTGAATTATTCTGAAGTTCTTTGCTTTCTCTGTTCGGCAGATTGAACAGCTTATAAACCTGCTTGGTAGGTAGTTTGTGTTTGTGTTCAATGCAGATGAGTCTCTGCTTCACTTCTCAAGCTTCTGCCTTTTTCAGCAGTTGTGCAGAACTCAGTGTTACCTCTCAGTACAGGATGTGGGTGCATGCTGCATCTCCAGTGGGTCATTGCACAGGCTGAGCCTCAGAAATGAGCTCTCCTAGAGCCATTGGAACCCTGCCCTACTGAATAGGCAGGTACTGGACTTCCTCTGTGGGCTTTCAGGCGGCACAGTTGTCTTTGGGGTTGAGTTTTGCCATGTGTGCCATGAGATGCATGGGGATACATGGGTGGAATAAGTCCCCTTTTGCATACTTGCTTGCTGAATTAATATTATTTAATACAAGCTGTCAGACAACATTACTATAATTTATTTACATAACTTGAGGGATTTGCTTCACATTAGTTTAACCTTGCAGAACGTGTAATGTGTATTTGTGCCACTGCCCTCAGTTTGCTGGAGTCAGCCTGCTCAAGTG
The DNA here is from genome assembly GCA_022605575.1 of Laterallus jamaicensis coturniculus. Taxonomy (NCBI): domain Eukaryota; kingdom Metazoa; phylum Chordata; class Aves; order Gruiformes; family Rallidae; genus Laterallus; species Laterallus jamaicensis. Next base: position 90,092 of record JAKCOX010000016.1, read on the forward strand.
TTTCTCCATTTGTGATTGATTTGTCTTCTAACTGATAATGTGAGGGTGAATGTAAACATGGCTGTTAGATCTGATATTTGGAGCTCTCTTTATTGTTACATTTATTTAATTAATTGAACTGTGCTGCCTGGTACTTAATTCAGTAAAAAATACATTGTGATGAGCTGCTTTTCCACCTAAACCAAAGAACATGAAGTTGGTCTGGTTTTCTACATAGTAAAAATCTATACTTTTAATGTGGGAAAACCTCTACTTTGCTCGGACGCGTCTGTGCATATTAAAAGGTTGGGTTATTTTTTAGTGTATTCTCCCTTGAGAGACAGAGACCATGACCTGCTGTGTGAAGGCAGGTAACATGACCTGCTACGTTCACAGGTAACCCCTGCTTCTGATGAAGGTGTTAAAATGTTGATGTTACAAGGAAGCAGCAACTGGTGAGTGCCTGAAGCTGTTCACTCCCCTTTCTGTGGTTATTATATAGGGTCTTAATCTGAAAGTAGTTGTTTGTTACTTTTTTTAATAAAACCTGGTTTTTCTCTAGCCTTTTTTTCCCCCCAGTTGTCTGCAAAAGCTCTCTGGATCTGTTTTCTGCCCAATCTAAGAGAAATCCTAGGACTCCTGCTCTTTAGGGGTTTTTTTTTGTGTTTTAGTCTGATGTATAAAATCTATAGAATACACAGTTGAAATTGTCATTGCATTTAAAACTCTAATGTAAAGTGTACTTTTGTAATTTATGAGGAACAAGCATTGGGAAAGCTGCACTTGGAATCTACTGTCTCAAATGTGGCCTTCTGAAATATAGGGTTTACCTCCTGAGACAGAAATGAGATCCAGAGACACAAAAAGGGACTTGTTTCTAAGGAAAGAGGTTTGGGTTGCTTGTGCAGAAAATCCGTTCCTTGGTACTGCTTTACAAGGTAGAAAGGGGCAGAAATAGATTCCATGTGCAGTAGTTACCAAATAAAGTGCTGAAAACAGGACATTGATGGCATTTCCAAAATAGAAACTCCTGTCACCTCATTCTGGGCTGTGGATAGTAAATATACATGCTGTGAGGTGCACGCTGTGGAGGAAGGTGCATTTAATAAAAACAAGAGATGGCTTGAAGCTCAGAAGGGAAGAATGCTCTCATTGCAGCAGTAAAAATGAGAAATCACCTCTACAGTTCTTAATGCCTCAAAAGCCTGAAAAAGAGCCCATTTCTGACAGCATCTCAGCTCTTCTCTTGTCTGTACAGGAGCCGATGCTTTGCCTTGCCCTCCGCTGCCCCGTCCCTCCAGCGAGGCAGCCTGTGGCTCTCTGATGGGGGAGGGTGTGTTAGCTGTAAGGCAAGAACAACTTTTCCTGAAATGAAGCAGAAGCCAGTTCCTCACACTAGTATTGCTGAGATAAAATAAACATTGTCTGCCTCTCTGTGAAGGAACTGTTCTCATTTTTGCCTGTTTACTGCACAAGGCAGAGGCCAGCTCCTCTTCTCATTTATGGCAAGAGCAAAGAGGGGTTTGTCCAGGGGAAATTTGCCTCTGACATAGAATAAATCACAAAGCACCTTTTAATGACTTTGCAATGGAGCCACTTGACTTTTGGTATTTTCCAGTCAGATTGCTTCCTTGGCACAGGAGAACAGGACACAAAACTGTTTTGGACCTTGTTTTCTCATCCATATTGTTTTATTCCCCATGCTATCTATTCCTCCTTTCCCACTTGTGGCAAGTTCAAGGAGAAGCCTGGGTGTTCAGAGCAAGCTGAAGGTTTTGCCTTAAAAGTAGCTGATTGATTTTATGGAGGAGAGAGGAAGATTGAGGGGCAGGGTGTTCCACAAACTGCTGAGTGGCAAGGTTTCCTCCTGTCCTCCCTGCCACTGTCATAGCCCTGTTTTGGAGATGCTACCTGAGGGGGAAGTCTGAGTAGAGGGGTAGAAAAAAATCATTCCAGAAAACAAGTAGGCTTCTTTTTTTCCTTGTTGAAAAGAAATGAAGACTGTTTTTCTAATTTTGGAATAGCACCTGGGTGATGGGGGAGGAGATTATTATTTTAAAGAAAACAACATACAAGTTGAGGGGCAGACACTGCAGTTTCACATCAGCTCCATGAAGGTCAGTGCTGTCACAATAGTGCTTCATGTGATGATCTGCCCTCCAAAGCTTAGCACTGAGGGAGAAATAATCTTGTGGATAGATACTTATGCTAACAATTGCCTAAAGGATTTTATTCTGCTCTTGTTGGGTACTACCATGTTTGTTCAGATGCAGCCCTTTTTGTTTCTGGAAGCATCATTTAGTAGTAGAAATATTGCCACAATCTTGTTTCTTCCAACTACCTTGTAAGGAAAAGTTAATGAAGTTTCTGTTCATCAGGATAGCACTGAACTGCATCATTATCCAAAGGTCCACTGTGTGATAGTTTGGGATTTCCTTTTCCTGTTTAATTTCCCTGTCTTTGCCATTCTGCTCTCTACAAGTGAGAGAATTTTCCTAATTTGTCTGGTCCAGTTAAAATATTGATTTTTTTTTTTCTTTATGTATTCTATCTGCAGTTCTCTAGAGCATTATTTAATAACAAAATGCAGGAGGGAACTTTGCAAGTCTGCAGCTGGCTGCTGGAGACCAGACCACTTGCTCATTGCTTTCTCTTACTGCCCTGAAGCAGGTTATGTCCCAGCTCTTCTCTGTGCACACCCCGTTCCCTTGTGTGCTGCATGGGTATTAGTTAGGGTGAACTCCATTCTTTTTCTTGTGGCTTTTCAAGTGTTTATTTAGTCTAAAACACATTAGCTACATATGTAACTGATAACAATGATGCCACATCCTCCTAATGTTCAAAGAGTAGAAAATCTTTCTTTTGGATAGTACTCCCTGGGTTATTTTGAGCATAGTGGCAGCACGGATTTTTCAGCATGTGCTGCATACTGTCTCTTAGCTTAGTGAGAAGGTGCTGTTGTTTCTGCTGAGCAAAGGAATGATGAACTTTAAATGTTTTTCATAGTCTTGGCACTTAAAAGACTCTGCACAGGAAGTTTCTGTGAGAAATCTGTTGTGTTGGGTGCTGAAGCCAAGGGCACAGTCCTGCTGGCAGCTGAGCCACCAACCCAGGGAAGTGATTGCTTTTCCCTCACATGGTGAGTGGTTCCCAGGAGTTTCCTGAACCTGTAGCTCTTGTGTCCTGTGCCACTATATGTGGGAACCATGTTTCTGTTGCTCTGTTCTGTGGCTTTGTGGTGAAGTCATCACGAGTATAGGAATTGGGATTGGTCTGGGTTTTGGTGGGTTGGGTTTTTTTTTGAAGGGCAATGTGGAGAAGGGGCTGGAATTCATATAACCACATTCAAAAAAGCCATCTTGAACTTGGTCGGTTTGGGGGGCAAGGGAGCGTTTTGAGAGGATGATGTTTATTACCACAGCCAGTTTTGAGGAGGTTGCCCTATTATTTAAAACCATAAAACCTACCAATATGCTCTGAGCTTTAGAATTCTTTTCCTTGTTGTAAGTTACATTCCAAACTAGGACACACGAATCACCAGGGCTGATTAATGAGGGATGTGAAATAATATTGAATACAGGTTGAGAATAGAAGTTATTAAGAGAATACAATATCTTTGGCCAAATATTTAAACTGTTAAACTGAAGCAGAAGTCTGACTCTGGGAATAAATGAGACCAGCGAAGAGGAGATTTGGGTAAGGATTGCCATGGAAAAACTCTCAGGCCTTTGAGATCTACCTGGGTGAGACTGTCAAATGGAAGTAGATGTTTGCGCGATTGCTGGAGGTGACTGTGATGGGCCAATGGTACCAGCAGGGGGCTTTCAGTGGGAGGCAGAATGGCACTGCCTGGGCTTTTCATGGGGCTTCTATGCTTTAGGGGTGAGGCAAGAGTTCTGTAGTTTCATTTTGATAGTTTGTCATAAGTATTTTTGACAAGTGTGATAATGTTCAAGGTGTGACATTGCCAATGAGAAACAGGCTCAGAGCTTGAAATTCAACCCATCTGCCCAGCATAAGGTGTGGAACCTGGCTGGAGACGTGGAGGTGATATTCAACTGTGAGTGTATCAATTCATGCATTTAAAGTTATTACTGTGAAGCCTGAAGTCAATTATTCCTGGAAAATAGCTAAGTAGTGTCCAGCAGGCAATTCTCATAGGTTTCTCATTGCTGTTCTATTTGTATCTGTTAGTAATAAAAGCTGACTTGGGATCATCTAGTAATGCCTCCAGTTTGCTGTTTCCTCTGCTCCTCCTTCATCCCACTTGTTGCACCTGTTCTAGAATGTTGCCTTGACTTCAATTTCCAGACTTGCTGCTCTGTGTGGAAGTTGGCACCAGATCAGTATTTGAGGATGTGGAGGGGGACACGTAGGGAATAGACTTGTGGAGGGGAACCTCAGTGAATAAGCAGCACTGTTGTCTCTGGTTTCATTCTTAGCTGGGAGGAGTGGCTACTGTCTCTACAGGCATGTCATTTTGTAACTATTTGACCTGATTGTTACTTAATGTCTTTATCATAGCAAAGGAAAAGTCCTTGAAGGGGCATCTAGCTCAAGTCAGTTCTTGAACTGATCCTGCTACTCTGCTTTAACTCTCCATGCAGAGAAGGGGACCAGCTACCTGAACCCAGCTATGTCCTCAAACATCACATGAGCACTTGAGTCTCGCGCTCTCTTCCCCTTTAAAGGCTGTTGAGGGTACTTGGTTTGTTGGGTGACCCTTTCAGATAAAATATCCCTCTTCAAAACTATGGTCATAACTCCTGTGCACTATGAGGAATGAATGACTCCATCTGCTGCTAGGAAGATGTGAAGGCTGACATTTGTACTAACGTTTTAGAAGAAGAATCTTGAATTCCTTATTCTGTGTAAATGAAAAACTTAAGGCTGTATTTTCCAAATGTGGTGAAGTATGGGGCTATCCTTTTCCTTCTGACTGCTGCTTCAGCAGGTTCTTCTTTTAGTTATTTAAGAAAAACCCCAAACTCTTTTACCTACTGTTCTTTGCACTGATTTCTATTTTGTGGGTAAGGATCGAGAGTCAGGGTGTTGTCAGTGTCATGCTAAAAAAGTTTCCTTATGTTCCCTTCTCCTGCAGTTGTGAACAGGGACCTTGCCTGGCTACAGTAAATGTGAATCTCCACCATAACCACAGCACCTCCCTTTCAGAACTTTTTTTTCCTGGCTTACTTGTGGGAGGTTTTTAGGGATGTTTTCACCTGTCTGCTTTTTCCCTTGGGAATGGAACATGCCCTAGCTAAGCTCCCAGATGTGCTAGGGTTACGATACAAGCATTTGAAGGGAATATGATCCACTTAGGGAAAGAAGTTAAACTTTCACATCGGATGGGTTGTGGCAGCAGGAGAGCCATTGAACTTGTTTTTCCTACTCCATTTTCTTATTATGCCTCATTTGATGCCAGTTTGTTTGCTTCATCTTTCGGATTATCTTGAGTTCTTTTTTCCTGTTTACCAGCTGAACACGTTCCTTTGTAAATAGAACATTCTTGCACTCATGTCAATGACTCTTGAATTTTCAGAGTGCCTATTAGAAGTTGCTTTCAGCTGAAGAGGTCACAACAATATCACAGATGCACAGATTGCTAGCCGATTAATACAATTATCAACATGCAGAAATTATTAGTTGAGTGTTTGCATTTGAATATAGCTTTTATTTTAATGCACAGTTTGAAAGGCGTATTTTAAGGAGGCAAGTTTGAATTGAAAACGTTCCCAAGGAATGATTTGTATCTTTTGTGCAGATCAAAGCGGCAAAAACCATTTAACAATTTGTCTGTCTTTGATGAAATCTAATGGGTTTTCTGCATTTCTCTAAATACAATAACTTGACACAAGTCTATTATTTGTTTTTAATGCTGTAAAAGCCAGTGTTATATTACTTAGTGTTCTTAAGACTTGTACAATGAAGATTTTTATTATGTTACATATACAAGCAATTATGTTTGACAATTTGGATGCAAAGTTGAATTGGCAGCCACTTCAGCGTTCTCTCCAATAAAAAACATTAAGCATGTCTATTAAAAATTCTTCTTCTGTAATTCACTTCTCCTTAGCTTTCAGCTCTGCCACTAAAGCTTCCCATCTCCTTTGCAGCTAATTTTCTGCAGACTCTTTTACAATTCAGGGGAGAAAATTCCTTTTGTGATTAGTTTGTCCTAAAAGAAGAGCCAAGTTCTGATGCCTCAAGAAGAGGCTTGAGCCTGACTGGAGGTTTCTGAAGAACTGTAAGACACGTTGAAAGATTTGTTGTATCAAAGCATAGCGTGGTCCTGATGCAAAATCAGTCTGAAGTAGAGGGCGGTTTGGGCTTCCTGTAGCTGTGCTGACAGAGGGCTGTTCTGTTCTCAGTAGGTGCCGTTCCCAAGAGGCAGCCTGGCAGGGGCATGGTTGGGTGGCTCCACAAACCTAATTCTGCTTGCATGGTATGTTGTGTTTCTTTACCTGTGTGATAAGGTAGGATGCAAAGCTGTAAAATAAGCTTAGTGTGAACAAATGATTCATCTCAAACACAAAAATGATTTGCTAATATACATTAAGTTGAAGGGCTGCTTATTTTCCCCTGCACGCAGTAATTGTTGTGAATTAGCTTCTCCAGATCAGTACTAATTTCTGTAAGTGACCCTTTCTTTGAGAAATTATTTAAATAGGAGTAGTTGGGGCCACAATTTCTCATTCTGCAGTAATCTGTGAGCATCATCAGAGTAGTACACAGAAAAGTGCTAACTTGTACTCCTGTCCTGTATGTGTGTGTTTATGTATATATAGAAATATGATCTATCCATCTATGTGAAGCTTATGGGTATAAATATGGTTGTATGTTCTGTACAGGAAGAATGAAAAAATGCATTGTGTTATATGAAACTATTCATCATGTGAAAATGGGAAGGAAGCCCCAGACATCAAGGCTGTGGATCGAAACACTTATTTGCCCATTTCTGGGATGGGGGAGGTGCAAGTCCAGTGTCCTATCCAGATATGTATGTTAAGAACTATGTAATGATGATGTAAAAGTTACTGAGCCCATGTGACTTGCAAGGGATTTAATTTTGCACACTGAGGCAACAGTGTGATTCAAATGAAACACCTGTACACATGGGTGGTGAAGATCACGTGTGCACACAAACCAGTTACCTCATAACTGGATGACTAATGCTTTCCCAAATTAAAGGAATGCCTTGGTATGTTTGAGTCGGCCATTTAAATGTCAGACTCAAATGATCCCAATCAAATTAATTTTTGTCACTTAAAGAGAGCAGGATGGTATTCTGTGGAGAATATTATGATTTGGCCCACAGGATTATCTCTGCGGGAGAAGATGAAGGTGCATCTGAAGGACAGTGAACCCTCATAACTCACTGCATTCAGCCAAACTTAGTTCCTTAATTGCAATAAATACCCAAAAATGCTTAGGGGAGTGATTAAAACTTGTCTAAAAAAATTCTGACTTATTTGTACCCTTTCTGTCTCTTGCTTTGTTCAGACAGAATATGTGTTGACTTACAAGAATGACAGTCCTTTGAATGTTAAATGTAAGAGGTCTTTTTAAAGCTAAACCGTAAATCATGTGTTTGCCTCAGAAATCTGCCATGCAGAGTTACATCTTCTAAGTTATGATGGTTCTAATGGGAATAGATTAAGAAAGATGAAATGCAACACTTGGATGCTGGAAGTGTCTCCTACAGAATGCTGCAAATAGCAAAAATTACAGAGGCTGGAAAACTATTCAGAATAGGGGTTGGAATAATGAAGTGTTTTGTATAGATAGCAATGTTTCCTTGGCTGTCCTACTGATAGAAACAGACATCGACCATATGTAATACAAGAGTAATTAGGAACCCTGTCCAGTGCTCTGGCTAGCAGGTCGGAAGTGCAATGAACTGTGCTTTATACATCTTCCTGTCTAGAGATGAATAAAATAGAGCAACTTGACTATAGCTTGACTTTGCAAGTGATAGAGGGTGACAATTTCGCACGTGTGGTGGTCTGCTCCTACAGTCAGAGCATCTGGAGAAGACTGAGTAGCACAGGGAGCTCGGTACCAGGTGGTTCCTTCCAAGCCCTTTCCTGACTCTGCCGCCCCACATCTTCACATCATTGAGGGCATTTGTGCTTCTGTGCCTCCTGTCTCAGGCACTGCCCTAACACACGGGGCTGAAAGGATGTGCTGCTTATGTGTGTCACTGAAGTGCACTCCCAAGTGGTTGCCTTCTCTCAGTAGGTTATTAGATAATCCTATCCATAGTTCAATTTGTGGATGGCAACAATCTCATCATTTCTAATTTTACATAATAACAGACTACTCTTATAAATAAAAATCATTGATGATCCCTCCCTGATATAGCGCCTTTCAGCTCCGTTTCATAGCAATTTCTGGCTTTAATATGAGATGTCAGCAACATCTCCAGCATTCACCTTGTTCCTATTATCCACTAATCTTATTTTTATAAAGATCATTCCTGATGCTTTGTACATGAGTAGGCTCTGTGCATTTAGCCAGTGATCAAATTTGTATAACGAGCTACAGTTTCACATGGAGTAGCTTAAATCTATTCAAGGTAATAATATAATTTTCTGATTAATTTGACAATTCATTCAGTGTTCATTTTGTATGAAATAAATAATATCCAACAGTCACTCAAACACTGATGACATTTCTGCTTAGGTCCATTGGTAAAGCCAGTGAAATAAAATAGAACAGCAAATTGGATTTGTTCATGCAGGCATTTAGTCTGAAAGTGGGAGAAAACTGTTTGACCATAGAACTTGTACTGTCATCTGTATTTGTAGGAAAGAGTACACTGAAAGTGAATCAGCCAGTCAGCACCTTCGGGGCATTGTTAAAGGGACTTCAGATGTCTAGCTGGAGCTGGTGTGAATGTTTATCTCTGGTAATGATATTAGGAGATGGAGAAAAGAAGTCTTGAGGAAGAGAAGAAAGGACAACAGGCAGGTGTTCCCTGACTGCTGCTTTTCTCATGGTGCATGTAAACCACAGTAAGATAACCCCCTAGAACATTTTGGGATCTGAGGCAGGCAGTGCAAGGTTTCCTTCAGACCTCTCCTCTGTCCTCTGCAGTTCTGCCATCAGTGCTGACAGCTCTGTGGGGTCTGCAGCATGTTAGCACAAGAAATTAAGCTACAAAGTAGACTTTTTTCCTAAGAATTATTATCTCAGTAAGAAATACAACAATGCTGTAAACAGATCAGATAGGCATGTGTTTACTGGGTATAACCAATGGAACAGATTAATTTATTTGGTACGCAGATTAAATACTTAAGTGTTCCAGGCTCAGACTCCTATGTTAATATTTATCTTTTTAATTTTAAAAAGAACGTTTTGGGGTTGTTTTATTCTTAGAACTTACCAGTGTTTATAAAAAGCACGTGCAATGCCTTTGTGATGAGGTTATTGTGTGTATGGTCCTCATATGAGTCTGTATGTTGAATAATCTACATGCACAGCTGTTATCAGCAGTGCTAGCTTAAGGTGATGTTTCTTCAGTAATGAGATCATGATGGGTTTCCTGACAGTATGATCAATTCTAGGTAAGTTTTCTGATGTCAACGTGGAGTTAATGAGCCCCAGTCTTCCAGTGAAATACAGCTTAAGGAAGCTGCAGTATGGGACTAGGATTTAGTGTTTCCAAAAGTAGCGTCTTTATGCGGTCAGGACCCTGGGCAAGACCTGCACATTTTACGTTATCTTCATCCATGTTATTTCAAGTCCCCTGCATAAAAACACTGAGGATTCTTTCCCCCCATCAGAGGCCATGTCGTTTTGCTCCTGCACAGCATATCAACATTCTCCAGGCTACATGTCTCCTTGTGTAAAACAAGGAGACATGTGGCTGCTGTCTGAAGTTCAGGATGCTGAGAGAGGCTTTTTCAGGAAGGACCTGTGAAGTGAGATACCTTTAACTGCAGTTTTGAACCAGCCACCAAGTTAATCTCTCAAACATTTTTCAGCATATTCTGGGACTTCCAATTATTTTCTCGAGCTGAAAATCAATACCAACATGTATATGCTATACTTCTGAGACATCAAAACATTTGAATAATCAGTATTTTAAATAATTTGGAGAGGTGATATGTGTGAGTGTAGATCAAGGGAGAGACCTTACTTACATTTAACTGGGATTCTGTCAAGTAAGGTTTTATTGTAGCAGGTTGTAGGAGGAAAAGAAAGGGAAGAAAGCTGTGAACATGCAAAACACTTCTGTGAGTATTTGTGAAATAGATGATGAAACTACACCATATCCACCAGCAAATGCAGCTGGGAGTAGCTGGTTCTACACACAGGCCTGAATAATGGTGTTTACACCAGTCTGGTTTAGAGGCAAGCATGCTGCTTTTACTGGTTTTGTAGGGTGTGGATTTTCTATTGCAGCTTCTTGCTCAGTTTAAGAAATTGTGTAATTTCCATGGCAAACTTTTATTTGCCTAAATACTGCTGATGACAAAGCCCCAGAGATTCTAGGAAAGCACGTGTGTGTGACAGACACGTGCAGGGTCTGTGCAGGTGGTGCTGATTCTCTGGGCAGTAAAGCACTGAGAGCAGATGCGTTGAGAAGCAATAGAGTGCTGTTCAGAGATAGACTCATGCAGTACTTTATCCTTGAGGTTCAGGAGCTCTCTGGCAGGTCTGTCCAGTAATGTGAACAACACAGCACAGCTGGCAAGGTATGACAATCTTCAGGCATGGGTTACCTTGTAGTCACTGATGTTAACACGTTAATTCCCTTGCCTAACACCTTGGACCAGAAAGGTGAAGGACAAGCAGAAGTTTGACTGCAAAGTTCCTGTAATTCATACATCCTCGGTCTATGCTGTGGCTCTCATTTTGGAACCGGTCTGTATGCCCAAGTTTTCCTAACAGCTGTAAGAAGCAAAAGGCCATCCCCTGCGGGTGGTTGCATCACTGCAAACACGCTTAGCAGGTACTCACATCATTGTTCAGTTTATTCATAAGCTATGCCAAGAAATGTGAAGCACAGTTAATGGAAGAACTTAATGGAGGAAGTTTATCTTCAGAGAGGAGCACATCTGTCCATATTTCCCCTTGGGAATACTCTCCCCTCTGAATACATAACATGAATACTACCAATGGATCTGAACCAGAAAATCCAAGTATAGTCTAGATGCGTCAGTTTTGGAGAGGGAAAAATGTTTCCGAGGTAGGCATGTTGGCTTTGTGGTGGTGGCGGGCTGCATGCCTGTGTTGTGTATGCACATCTAATGGGTGAATGTCTATATAGCTATCAGCCTTTTGCCTTCTGCAATTTCTTGAAGTGTGTTTCTCCTACACATATAATCCCCTTGCTTGATGCCTTATATAGAGTGATGGAGAGTGGGTTACATGTCTAATAAAAAAATATAGAAACTTGATGTTAAGAAGTGAAATGAGAGGAGCTTTGACTTTGCCAAGTTAAATGAAAATATGATTTCCACTTAAAATCTTTCTTTATGCTTTAATATCTTTAAAAACAAAAGAATTAGGGGTATATCTGCATTTCTGACACCTCAGGAGAAATTATGGTATCAAAAGGAAGTCAGCATTGTAAAAATCTAAAATGTAATGCATAAAATGTGTATACATATCTATCTGTACGTGTCTGTAGAAGATTGTTAGTGTTGACATAGTTTAAGTGTTAATCTAATCATCTGCTTAAAGGGGCCTTGAGGAAAAATTATCATTCCTTAGACCATGTCGTACACTATCCACCAGTACTTTTTGATGTTTTCTACATACTGGACAAATTCCAACTGGGTGGGTATATTCTTAGGGTTAAAGACTGCAAAGTTTCATTTGAATGTGATGCTTGCTATCAGTTCCTTGCCTAAGTGTTTGTGCAGCTTTACTCTACAATATTAAGTAGCTGCACAGCACTTAACTGTCCATTCTACGGCACCCAGTAGACATCAGGGAAGAAAGGTAATGCAGAAGCACACTGGTGGGGGCACTGTTTTAAGCAGTGTGTTCCCAGAGATTCCCATCTCGAAGCTGTCCTGGTCCCTCACTCTGCCTAGGTGAACTTCTGCATGGTCATCACTGTAGTGCCTCAGCTGAGGTTAAGAACCAGTGGTGGGGTGAGAGGAGCCCTGCTGTATATCTCAAGCCCTCTGTGAACCACCTGCTCCACTATTTTTTGCCTCCCTTGTATGCTGAAATACAAAGCATGAGTTGCTGGTCTGTGGTCTCTGCTGCTCGTCACTTGTGATGGAGCTCGGCTGTGTGGAATTAGGTCAGTCGTATTATCACAGAGAAGAGCTTGCCCTTGGAGTGACACAGCTTAATCTGTTCACTTGGGATTAATTCTGCCAGGTGGTGCAAGAGAAAAGTTTCAGAACTGAAATCAAGGGAGGAAATGCAGAACAAGGCAGGAGCAGCAGCTAAAGAAAATCTGGTGCCAGTAGGCTAATGTATCTAACAAGGATGAATGTTTACAACCCAGAAACACTGGCAGATCTGTGCAGGTTTTTAAATCAGACCCGAATAGTAGTATCAATCAAAATTAACAGTTTTTAACATAGTAATTGGTACTTGTATGATTTCATAGCATACCTCAGCAGACTTTCAGACAATTAATCTCTAATTCTTGATAAACTTCCCTTACTGTATAAGCAATCTTAAAGCTTCTTTCCTATCCCCATTTTCTACCTCAATAGAGCTTCAGCTTGGATGTTTGATAGTGTTGTCATGTGCATCAGGGAGAAAAATTTTGATTTCCTTCCTCATTAAATGAACCAATGAAGAAACATAACCCCAATCAGTTATTGCACTGAGTTCAAAGGGTCTAGACACTATGATGCAATTCTTGTAGGTGTGTATTTTTTGTTATTAGACGTGTTCATCCTCAATCATTTTGTTGAAGCATTTCCTTCTATCTCTATAGTAACCAAAGAAACCCCAAAACGGATCAGTCAGAGGTTTTCTCGGTGCTGTACAAACACAAAGGAGTGCTGAGTGTGTTCCACGGCACTTGGGGCTACAGAAAGACAAATGATGGAGAAAATGTATGATAAGGAGATGAGCAAGGATTCATTTGTATGTAATTTGTTAAGAGATTTAGCAAGGCTAGTAGATATTTGCAAGTAGGGTGGGCAGTTTCAGAGCAGAAGAGGATAAAAGGTGGATAAGGGGAGAGAAAGAAGGGCCTACCAATGTGGAAAGGAGAGGTACGCTTAGCAGGTTGAGTGCAGACTGGTAGAGCTGTGATTCACCTCCCTGTTCTGCTGTGAACATTCTGGGTGACCTTCTAATACTCCCGAAGCCCGTATTTCAAAGTATGGATCTTCTTAGTGCTCTGAGGCATAAATTCCATTTCTAAAATTGTCTTAGCTAAGGAACATCTGCCTTGATTCCATGTTTTAAACGTGCTTGTGAAAATAGAGTGTTTAATGAAGTGCTTATTATTGTATTGTGGAGCAGACGGCATCCAAATGCCTTTTTAAAAGCCCAGAGAACCCTAAAACACAAACTCATCATCCTTCTGCCTCATCTGTAAAATGGGGATAATAATAGTTTGTTTCAGCAGGAGTGTTAGTCTAAACCCACGTGGACAACAAAACATTTTGGATGTTTTTCTGTGATGTGCAGACATTGTAGGAAGCACAGTAATTGTGAGAAAAATAACTATAGTCTATGAATCAGTCAGAAATTACCCTTATTTAGCATCAGTCGGTCAGTGCATTGCAGTGGTTCCTTCCACAGAGCAGCAATTTGTGGAATAAAGGCCGCAGATAACTTATGATGTGAAGACAGTAAGAGATGAGGTCTGAAGTGTGCCACTTAGCAGTGTTGTCTTTTGATGTTTTGGGGGTTTGAGCCTGGGAGTAGAATCTTCTCATTCCTAAAATGATTCCCTAGAGAGCTGTAATAACGTAGCCCCTTCAAACACAGCTCTTGTCCATGCGAGGCTGGCTATCGTTCTTCATTAGGTGCTCACAATCCATTTCATGCTTTTGTTAGAAGTCTTTTCTGGAGCTTTTGAGTGCTGTGTCAGAACTTGAAGGCATTTGCAGCTATAATGACTTAATTTAAAAATGATAAATGAACTATGAGAGGATACATAAAATATATATTAAAAAAAGAATCCAAAATAATCTTCATAGACAAAACTTCACAGCTCTGTGTTTCTCAGAAGATGGCCTAAGTGCCCATCATTATATATAATGTGTGTGTATATTCTATTTATCAAAGGTTTGAACTTTAAATTGCTGTTGTTATTGTTGTTGACTGAATTAACTTTTCAAGACTTCAGTTCTAATTTGTAAGAATGGCAAAGTGGCAGTGTATTCTGCATTTACAAGTCCTCACCATCTGCTAGAACAGTGATGAACCAGCAGTGTAGTCTGACTGTGGTGACATAGCTTAGTTAGGACTATTCAGAAATCGGAGCATTGTTGAAATAAATAGTCTGCTGCCCCTGGGCATCCTGTTGAAATTCTTTCCATCACTTGTAATTTATCCAGCGTAAAGTTGGGACTGATTTTCACATTGATGTTGCATGAATTAGCAGTGTTGCATACCACTCCTCAGGGTCCTGGCAGCAGAGAAGAGGTGTGCCAGGCTGTGATAGGGCAGAAGGAAGAAAAATGTTTCTGCATGAAGATATGTGTTGAAGATACACTGCGAGTGAACAAATGTGGGGTAAGTGGCTTCCAGATGTTAATGTATGTCTTCAATGTGATATGGGGAGGAGACCAATGCTCAACGTGTCTGTTGTACAAAGTTGCATTGTGCTCTGGAAGAAAGAAACTAATTTGTTGTTGTTCAATAAGCATTTCGTAGTTACCTTTTGTCCTGTGAAACAAGAGCCTGGAATCTGAGGATGGATCTATGAATGGAAAGACAACTAGGTAGAGATAGGCAGAGAATTCTTTCGGATTATTCCAGATGTAAAGCACCACAAAGGAAATTCAAAACTCATTAACGGCCAGCTTTCACTTTTTCTAGTGATGTCATCAAGCTTTATGTAAGTACTGCTATGACAGTAAGTGGAAGTAAGGCCACAGATATGGACGGATGAGGATTAACTGCTCTTGCCCTCTATATCACCTCGCTGTGAAACCACCTGACCTTATCACTTTGCATTTCAGTGGACTTTACATGTACCACATCATCCCAATTCATGACACAGAACTTCCCACATGCAAACAGCAAAATACATCTGGTGTTTAAAATCAGCATCTTCCTAGAGCTATCCTGTCAAAGTGAGGACAACCGTAAGGTGCTGTGTGTCAGTAGCCTGGCAGGCTGACAATAGAAACAAATGTTTACAGCTCATCAGGGCTTTCAGAATGGCTTGCTGTAGGGTGAGATGCACTTCAGGCTCTGAATGTCGATGGGCTACACAGAAATTATTAATTAATAACATTTCTGTTAATATTCATGATTGTACATGTGTTTGAATGAATTTTCTCACATGTGCACTGCTTCTTTTGTACGTTTGTTGTCTTAGCACAAATGGCATGATTGCTTGTGTAGTACAACACTGCGTCTCACCGTTAAGCAGTGATTAAAATATAGGTACACTGAGCTTGTTATGAAGCAAGTGACTTGATCTTTTCAAGCTTGCAGTTTTAAAAAGAAAGGCGGTGAAAAAAATAAGCAATTTCCACAGTTATTGAGCTTTTCTATGCTGGATCAAGGTACAAACTCTGATATTTACTTTTCTGATTAGGAAGATGTGACTGTGGTCAATGAACATGATATTAAAAAAAAAAATCTATAGTACAATAAATCTCTTCTCTGTGAACCCAACTGCCCCATTCACAGCTTATGTTGTTTACCCATAATTAAGAGTATGTTAGAATGTAATTGTAACTATTTGTCGTGGCTGTCTGTGAGAATGAGAGACTGTGCAATTTGCATCTTGTATATCCAGAAATTAAAAATGAAGGGCTGACCACTTGACACCATTGTAGTTCTCGAAATAAAGCCTGCTGAGCTCAATTTGTTGTGGCTGCTAAATGATTCTGCTCACCAATTTGAATACATGATGAAATTCCTATTAGGAGATGGAACTATAATAATTAATGGCATAATGAAAATGCCAGAAACCGAATGGAAATATTGGTCTTTTAACCCCTTATTTCAGAACATAAGTTTAGAATGGATTTTGAAATGCACCCCTGACAGCTCTTCTGACCTCTTGATGGATAGTCTTTTTTCCCTTTTTTTTTTTTTTTTCAGATACCTGAAAGTCATCAAAGATGTGATAATTTCAGTCTTTCAGCAAGATGCTTTGAACTGTACGCTGCATTCTGTGGGTGAATTGTGTTTGTGCTCTAGAGTAAACTACTGTTTCCCCTTAGACCTGTATGAAAAAGGAAAATTTAGTGTTGGTAGTAATGTGGTGATAAAAAGTGTTACAGGCAAATGGAGAGCTTCCACCATCTTGGAAGACAGATTAATAGAAAACCTTTATATCTGCTCAGAAGCTACATAAACTCACAAGCATTTTTGAATTCTCAACCCATCCCCTCCACAAGGTTCTAATTAATCTGTTTCAGGACCCTCTTTGTTCTTCTCTGGGATGAATTTCCATTCTGTTCCTGTATCAAAGTTCAGGTTCCTCTTCAGAGGAAGGCAGTTCTGAAGATGATAGATTAGGTTCGGGTTTTATCCAACTCATTTAATTTAGCCACCTCTAATATTAATTGGAATAAACCAGTCAAAAGTACTAGTTGAAAGCAACAGTCAACAGACCTACTACTGCAAAAGGTGAGCCTTCTTTCCGTTACCGATGTTTCTCCCTCTTCTACCTATTTCTGGGGAAGGAGCTCAGTGCAGGTATGTAGAGAAGCCAATTCCACTCCTGAGCTCTTTTGTGAAGACCTCACTTTTTTTCTTTCTCTATAATGTTGATTGAGTCCTATGTCCTCAGTGTGTTTAATGCATTAAAAAGCGTAGAGTCTAATGCTGTAATTATAAAAGCTTAAAGGAAGAAACCCATTGAATGTACTTCAGATAGGTTATCAGCTTTACCTTTCCAAATATGTTCTATTATAGAAGCTGATTTCCTGAAGAGTTTTGTCATAAGGATATATCTGAGAGTGGCTCTTGCACACTGGGGTATGAATAAATTATTTCCATAGCTCTAATGCATCCATTTTTTTCTGTATGGGTCTTAGGCTTTCATTTTCCTTAAAAGCGTCATTTTGCTACTGAATCAAAAACTGTGGGAAAAAGACAATACTGAGTGTTCACATTTGAAATACAACAGCCCTCTCAGGTCAGATAAGAGCTGCAGCAATGTCCTGTCTCTTCTCTAAACAATGGATATTGCAACTACTAATCAATTTGAATGTAATTAAAAGGGAAAAATGATGTTGATAAGAGTAATTCAGTAATTCATGTTGATGCTATCAATAAACCACTTATTCTTCTGTGCGTGCAACACTTTAGCTGTCTTAACTATTCTTATATGTGTTTTTACAGACAGGTGTTTATGACAGTATTTTCATATTTGTTAGTGATTACTGGAGGTCATTAGGAGATTGCAGCTGTTTTAAGGAGGCTTTTTTCTTGCGATGTGGGAAGCAGCATAGCAACTGGAACGAGACGTAATCTAGAAACAGGAATAGACAAGAAGGGAGAGACTGGTGTTTTGCATTGCAATTCAAATGGTGAAGAGTAAAGGAGAGAACAGAAGTCAGGGAAATCTCACTAGTAATGAGTTTAAAATAAATGAGGGCATCAAACTCATTTCAGCTGTATTGGCATCTGGAAGCAGTGAAAACAGAACAAGGGTTGGGGAAGGGGTGACCATGCTGCACGAAGTGAGTTGTCCAGCTGCTAAGGCTGCCTACATCTGCAAGGATCTAACCCTACAAAGAGTGCTGCTGTGAGGCTAGGACTTTAACTCCATCTTCAATTTGTAGTTGTATTGACTTTTCTTGTGGCAGCAGATAGAAACAAATTTATTTAGCAACCTGGACACACAGACTGGTCTCCTGTAACTGCTGCCCAGCAACTATTTTTCAGTTGTAGTGAAGAAAAAAAATCTACTGCACTCCTCAAAGTATCAGAGAATAGTTGCTGTATCCAAGCAGTTACCTTGAAATTGAGCTCACTGCAAAGTCACTGAAAGGCGTTTCATTGGTTGGGTTCTTCAGTGCAGTTCCTTAGAACTTTCAGGTGTTTGTAAACTTTGGAGTGAATTAGGCACTTAGGTGTTGTAGACAGGTGGCCATGAATCAACAAGCTCCTGGGGCAATGAGCAGTTTAAGGCTTGCCCGTGCCTGCAGGATACCTGTGATGTGGAGCATAGCAGGAAGGAAGTCCCAAAGTTTCAAGAGGTCTTTCTGCTGGAGTAATTTCCCTGTGATGAGTGCAGTGTTTGATGATAGGCATGCCAGTGCTGGGGCTTGGCTGGCTGCAGCAATGAGCTCTGACTGCTTGCTCAGTCACTGCAATAACTGATAACTTGGATCTTTTGTTTCTAACTGCTGTCCTGCATCTGTAGGGTCGCTCCCAGCCCTGGAAAGCTCCTGCTTCACTGAGCCAGGAACTAATGCAAAGTGAGGGTGACTTGCATACATTCCTGCTTACTTGCAAGAAAACTTTTGTTCCTGCTGTAAAACGTGCTTTACCAAAGACTTTATTGGGTTTAGTTTGATGTTCTGCTTAAAAGTGAATATTAAAGTGCGAGGGGAGGAGAAATGTGACTTCTGTGACTGGGATTCGGGTGTTCGGATTTGTGGCATTTTATCTTGCTGGGCTACTGAAGGCTGTAATTAAACCTGTTGGCACTTTGAAATGATTAAGTGATAAGCATTACATGTCGTGCATTAAAATGAATATTTTTATTTATCTTAATTTGACATATTCAAGTCGCAGTATCTGTTTAAAAAAATTAAGAAAATGTAGATTTTATGTGACTCTTCTTCACCTCCCCCTCAGATACATCAAAGAGCAGATAATAGTCTTCCTGCACTTTAGAAATGTTTTTTTTTTATTCAGGTCAAAGTTAATTTTGCTGTACTTAAAAATGGGTTATCAGACATGGAGCCCTCCCCATCATTGGCTGGGAGTCAATGCTCATCTGGCAAAACTCTCACCATTTTTTTTCCTCCTTTTTACTGATCTCTTGGGGTCCTTTTCCTAGCTGTGAGCAGCGGCATGCCAATTTCAATTAACATTTCCTTTAAAACAAATGTTATAATCTGCTTAGTGCTTGTGACTTTCCATTTCTAACAAGGATAACAGGAGTGTGCAGGAGTATGGCTTTGTTTCTTTCAGTATGATGTCACTGAGACTTGGTGAACATCATTAACCATTATCCATCTGTGGCATTTCTTCAGGTTCCTTGTGATTTAAAGGTCAAGCCAAAGCCTGAAGACTGAATTCTCTGAAATAAGGACTTGACAGATTAATATAACAGATTAAAAGCCAAAGCCCATTGCTGTTAAAATGATGGGCTGCTTTCTCATTGTGACCACAAGGCCAAGGCTTGCTCTAAAGGTCTTTGGAAAGTGCTGTGCTGTTCACAGATCCATAGAGATACAGATGGCATCTGTGTGAATAAATTATATTGTAAGCTTGCTGGTTTTACCAGAGGAGAAAGCACCAAGAAAGTTTTGTTGTGTTATCCTAAACTGCATTTTTTTCTCTGCCTCAGGAAAAGAAAAAAATAATTTTGAGCTACTAGAAAATATGATTCTCTGAAATGCCTCATTTTACTCTCAGCCCTTTAAAAATTGCACCACCTACACATTTTATAAAGTAAATTAAAATATTTTCTTTTCAAAATTTTGCTTCGACACCTCTAATTTTGTCAGTGCTGCTTACATTTATTGCTGTGAAGTTGAAATAAAACAAGGTTGACCCATACATAGTTCTCTTCTCTCTCATCCCCTGTCATGAATCCCTTTCATTTTGCCTCTAATTGTTTGACTCTTCCACTCCGGGCTCTTTCTGTGTCTCTTCAGCCATACATCAAACACAGGCCTGTCTAAAACAACTGTTCTGACAGTCCAAATAACCATGTGTCCAAATGCTAAAACTTGGAAAAAAACAAGTCAGAAAAATAAATAGCTTTTGGTCCAAAGCAAATATGCACCAGGCTTCTTCTTGACTGACTCCTCTGTGACAGTAGAGCTCCAGTTTCCTTTTGGCCTGAAAAGTTGTATATCTGGGGTAATGAAAATGGGAAAGCTAAGACTTTGTCATACTCCAAGAACATAAGGAAAAGTGGGGAGGTAGGCCATGTGCCAAAGTAGATATAGAGAAGGTTTCAGGCACGTGTTCCTGGGTCAAATAGTCACTGGTGGTTCTTGTCAACACAGAATTTTTGATGCTGCCAAAGGTATATGGCACTATAGGTAGCATTCAGGCAGATCCTTACTGGTACGTAATGAATAATGAATGAGATATTTAAATGTATTAGTTGATTTGTTCCAGAAATAGAAATCCCGACTCTGCCAAACAGGAACTCGGGAGCTGGTATATTGGATGGTATCAATGCTCTGCCCAGCCTTGGAACCTGTTGTTAACAGATGCGGTTTCCTGATGCTTTGGAGAACACAGCCAGAGCTTCCATAATAAAGAAAACAATTTAAAAAAAAAAAGGGAATGAGACAAGGTGACTAGAATTGAATCCATCTGAACTCACACAGGTGGCCAAGGGGTTCACTTGTTGCTGGCTATCCATAAAAGCCTACAGAAACTTTTGACGTGGTAACTTAAAAAGATGTTAAGTGAAGGTGTTCAAATAAGGTTTAGAGAAAACACCGCTCTTCAGCTCAGACTTTAGAACCTTATCAGTGCCTTACTGAATGTAATAAATAATTCTTGATGCTTTGCTTAGTATCTTTTATTTTTAAAAATCTCTATCTCCATTGATGTATTCATAATTCATTTATTCTAAATTCCTTTTCAGGTGCTCAAGGAAAATTTTATTTTATGTCACATTTGGAACAAGAAATGTAGAGAGCTAAAGAGTGAAGGCTGTTACCTTATTCACATGACAAAGGCATATATTATTCATACTGTAATACCCAAACTGCAGGAATTGATAGATGGGACTTATATAGTCAACTCCCAAGCAAACTAAAAATATATTTTTTTAAAAATAAACTGCTTTTTGAGTGGTTAATTCAAAATCAGATGGATTACTGGAAGATACTCTATGTGATTATTTTCACTGTTGAGACTCAAACTACCTACATATATTTTCTCGCTGAGACTGGAAAAGTCTTAATGCATTTATTTTTCCTTCTGTTTGGATGATTTAAACTCTGAAAAAGGGACTAGTAGATCAATAATTTAGTGCAGTTAGATGAAAAGTGGTTTAACCTGTTGGTTCGATTGTAGGATAGTAGGGAGTCTTACATTACTGAACAACTGCATTTAGATTGTATAATCCATATTCAAAATAACTTCTAGTGGAAGGAAAATTGGCCATTGTGGAGGAAATTAAAGTCTGCGTCAGCTCCTTTTTATATTATACAGAAAGGTTTGGTCAGCATGAAAGAATATTGCAGGATCGTTCCTTGTACAGAGGAGTAGGATGAACATGGCTTGTTGGTGTTGCAGCTATAATGTTTAGATATTTTCTTTCATGTAAACAACAGAAAAAGCAGAGTAATTTTAAATCATAGCTGTCATGCACAAATGTATGGGGAAAATAGCCCAATTCAGGCTAAGTCTCCTAAAATACTCTCAGCGGATGACCCTAATGATTTAGGAAGAGATTTTAGAAAAAGTCTGCTTTTACTGCAATAATACATCAGTGAGAGTGTAATTAATTTACTATTCTTTGCGACCCTGATAAGTAGCTAAACATCTCGTGTTACATGTGCAAATGATGATTTGGTACCTTTGCTGGGGTTGCTTGTATTTTCTTAGGGATGCCTGAGGCTGAGCGGCTGTGGGTTGAAGTTTCGTTCAGTTTTAGGAGATCCAGACAGCTTGTGCACAGAGACAGGGCAGTGATCACTCTTTTGATCCATTAGGGAATGCTTTCCAGACTTTTATTGTTTTTCTCTCTGCATTTACGGAGAAAAGTAATTGCAAACTACTTAAATTTGTGTTTTTAGTAAACAAATTTGTTTGAAACCACAGTTCTTATTTAAGTATCAGAATATGGTACGCTTAATAAATGTCAGGTTCTTTAAGCTGTTTTCTTCTGAAACCTTGCCTTTGTATGGCACAATCCCATGACAATTTGCTTTGAATTTTATTTATTTATAGAAGGAAAACAGGGAGAATATTCCCCTCTTTTTAGTGTTGTATTAAAATTTCTAAATTGTGGTGTTGTCTAGAAAATGCAGCAAATTTGGAGACATACTATTGATGTTTCAGGAAGACCCTTTTCCATATCTGCCACTTGCCAGGGTCCTGTTGTGGATTTTGAACAGTCTGGTTTTCCCATGAAGGGTAAAAGCAGTAAGAATGGTCTGTACTGAGATTTCTGTAACTGGTTTTTGCTGTATGTGATACTACATTTAACCACTGGTTTAATACAGGTGACATTCATGAATAGTTTCATCAACCTAACAACTGAGTAGATGACAAGGGTATTGTACAAGCCTTTATTGATCTATTCTGCGCTTGTTTTTAAGATACTTTATGTTAGCTTCCATTGCAGCTGTTAAGTTCTCAATCCTCTCTAATCTCCTCTCTCTCAACTGGAGAAAACCTTTCTCAGAAAACTTAAGTCTGACCCAAAAGATGAAAAAAAAAAAAATCATAGCATATACTGTATTTTCTCACCATTAAGCTCAGAGATGAACATGACTGAAAATCAATAATGTGCTTGGCCCGCAGCCTCGTCATTTATTGATTTACATGTCGTTCGTCTCCATAGAAAATGCAATTATTGCTTAAATACAATACAGTATTTTGCTAATAGGATACAAATGTCATCACTGAGTAAAAAGGTCACACTTGCATGTAAATGATTGTCAGCCCAATCTCTTGCGTGTTGCTGCCACTATTGTGAAGAGGCTATTAAGAAACAGGAGACCTAGTCCTATTTCTGCCGGCGTTTGTTAGTGGGAGCTCTGCATTTGCTGTAAGTGGCATCAGTAGCTCCAATTCTCTGGTCTTACATAGGTGCTTTGTGCTACTTTAGTTTACAATGTAGTCAAGGCGGATCATAAAGGTAAGGGAGGATTTCCTCTGCGTGATGCAGGGCCACTGCAGCACCAACAACTGTACAGGGGTTCGTTATTGGTGTGCATTAGGAAATGCTGCTGTGGCTTTCTCAAGATTATGGCATAAAGCCTACATGTTAGCTCACCTGCTTTGAATACTGCGTGCCCTGAGAAGCAGTAGTACGTGATACCCAGATGGCAGCCTGCTCCATGGAAATTCTGAGTTGCACAGAACTGTCACTCTGGACCTTTCAAGTTTCATTCTCCGTTGCTGCCGTGGCTGAGATGAGCAGGGTCACTGGGTGGGTCCTCATCTGAAGAAGCAAAGAGAGCCAAGTGTGGACAAAAGAAACAAATACGAGAATAGGATTAGTTTTAGTGTATTTTTGCCTATGTAGCTAGAAAACAGAGCCCTAAACAGTTCTTCTAAATATGCTTGAGAAAGCTATAGCAAAAATGCTATGAAAGAAATGGTATTTTTCTAACTTTCTGAAGTCTTTCATGGTGATTGCTCCATTTCAATCCAGCTTTTGTAATTCATTACAGTGTCTATTTTAGGTAAGGAATCTCCCTGAACTGGTATTACATGGCATTAAACTGCAGAATACCTGGTGAGCAACAGAAAAGGAAAAAAATTCTCATATTAAGACAATTTTGGAGCTTTGATATCACTGAGGAAAATCTTACGTAGGTGGGAGGGGTGGGTAGGAATTGAAGGATTGCTGATTTTGCTGGAAGACTTCAATGCCCAATGTTGTGTAGAGGGAGATTTTTCACCTCTGTTACAGTAGGATGTGTAATGGCCTTAATTCTTTCACATGGTAACATGGTTAGCGCTTGATAAGTGTGTTTAGTAAGAAGATTTTTTTTTACGTTTCCCTAACTGAAATAGAGAGGAAGGGATTTAAGAATTTGAAAAGCACTCTGTAAGCTCCTGTATTTACTGCTATGATTGTAAGGATTTAATAAAAGGCTGTTGTAGGGCTCTACTTTCTCTTTGCCTTTGACCCTTGTTCTGATATGTTTTGAGAAGTTCAGTGGCACTTGGCTGAATAAATGTGAGGAGTCCTATACGTATTTTTTAAAAGTATGCAAATAGAGGTAAGCTTTAAGTTATATGGCACTGTTTGTTACAGCCTGTTTAGAATCTGCTGTTAGTGTGTGCTGAGCGCTTTGTTGCTCCTGCATTGAATTCAGAAGAAAAGATTGGGTAGTCAAATGATTAACAATAGTTTCCACTTACAATAGATATGAAGAAAGATACTGAAATTAGGAAAGACTTTGTCATGTAAAACTTCTGTAATTTAGCTTCTCGATTGCTTTTACAAGTTCTTCTGCAGTGTCCTGGGCAGATTATTTTTAGAAGAAATGTGACTATGAATAATTAGATCCATAAATGGCTGTAGTTCCATGTTAGTCAATAGTAAATGCAGTTTTTTCTGATAGCATGGATTCACCAAGGGGAGATTGTGTTCGACCAATCTCATAGCCTTCTATGATGTCAGCACCAGCTGGGTGGATGGAGGGAGAACAGTAGATGTCATCTTCCTTGACTTCAGCAAGGCTTTCCATACTGTCTCCCATGACATCCTGATAGAAAAGCTGAGAGAGTATGTGATAGATGAGTGGACAGTGAGGTGGGTTGAGAACTGGCTGTCGGACCAAGCTCAGAGGGTCGTGATCAGTGGAGCAGGGTCAGACTGGAGGCCTGTGACTAGCAGTGTTCCCCAGGGCTCGGTGTTGGGTCCAGTCCTGTTCAATATCTTCATTGACGACCTTGATGAGGGAATAGCATCCACCCTCAGCAAGTACACCGATGATACAAAGCTGGTAGGGGTGGCTGACACACAGGAACACTGCGCTGCCATCCAGAGACCTGGACAGGCTGGAGAGCTGGGCAGGGAGACCAGATGAGATTCAACAAGTGCAAGTGTAAAGTCTTGCACCTGAGAAGGAACAACTACATGTATCAGTACAGGCTGGGGGATGTCCTACTAGAGAAGAGCACTATGGAGATGGACCTGGGGGTCCTGGTGGATGACAGGTTGGCTATGAGTCAGCAGTGTGCCCTGGTGGCTAAGAGGGATCCTGGGGTGCATCAGGAGAAATGTGGCCAGCAGGTCAAAGGAGGTGATCCTCCCCCTCTACTCTGCCCTGGTCAGGCCCCACCTGGAGTATTGTGTCCAGTTCTGAGCTCCCTGGTGTAAAAAGGACAGGGATCTCCTTGAGAGAGTCCAAAGAAGGGCTACGAAGATGATGAGGGGCCTGGAACATCTCCTGTATGAGGAGAGGCTGAATGAGCTGGGACTGTTCAGTCTAGAGAAAAGATTAAGGGGAGGCCTAATTGGTGTTTACAATTATCTTAAGCATTGGATGCAGGGGGAATTAGCCAGCCCCTTTTCAGTGGTTTGCGGAGACAGGACAAGGGGCAATGGCTGCAAGTTAGAACACAGGAAGTTCCACACCAACATGCGGGGGAACTTTTCCCCAGTGAAGGTGACGGAGCAGTGGAATAGGCTGCCCAGGGGGTGTGGAGTCTCCTTCTCTGGAGATATTCAAGACCCGTCTAGATGCCTATCTGTGTAATATGAGCTAGGGAGCTGCTTTGGCAGGGGTTTGCACACGATGATCTCTTGAGGTCACTTCCAACCCCTACGATTCTGTGATTCTGTGATACTTGCTTCTCTAATTTGAACACAGAATGCCCAAGTCTGATACACTTTCTTTATTAAAGGAATTTATATATGTATAAAATATATGTACCATGTATTTATTAAAAAAAAGATGAACCCAAATCCTTGTAAACCTTTGGCTGTCTTGAATGAAGTTACCCTGTGAATAAGAAGTATATTGGCAGCAACAGCAGTCTATTTAGAGCACGCTATGATTTTGCTCCCTCTCAGCTCTTCAAGCACAGATACTTTTCCCCAGTATGGCTAATAGAAACAATCAGAAATTTCAACCTTTGTAATTCAATGCACCTATTTTAATATTAATTTAAATTTAAAAGTGCTATAATTTAATATCCTTGGAGGTCTGTTTGTTGTACATGTGGGTTAAAGATGCAATACATATGTGTTAAAATGCAGAACTGACAGTTAATAGTTTTTGGTTATTAGCATTATTCCAGATACTTTGCTCTGAAGAAAACCCTTGATTATTCAAGGGTCAGGAAAATCAGTGTTGTTAGTAACCCTGACTCTTTCTTTCTCTCGGTTAACTCCCAGGCTTCCCTTAGCTAAAAATATTTCAGTCTGTATCATGAATAAATACTGTGCTTTGTGCCTTTGGTTGGCCTCCTGTGCAGGAGATGTTACCAGCAGCGCAGGCAGTATTTTACTGATCCAGAGACAGTATATTCCATGGTCAAACCTGTAGTCATTGGACTCCCAGCCCAATCTCCTGTGTTAATCCTGTTCCTCCTGACAATGCACACAGAAGGAAGAGTGACAGGATCCCTGCAAGGCAGTGGACCTGAAACACCATAAACAAGCTCAGGAATATGGTCCTTCAGCTACAGCATTCAGAACATCAATGTGATGTTTTGTTTTCTTTCTTAAACTTGTTGGGTATAGGTATGTGTATGTTTGAGAGAGAACTTCACATCTTATTTCAATAGTGTGTCTGAAAATACGTAAAATGATAAATTGATGGGCAATTACTTTAATCTTCAGATTATTGCTGTGTTGACTGTCTTGGTCTTTGAGGACAAGCTTGTCAGTATTCAGTTGTGATCTCTTCTTAGCTTCTCTTTGTTAACCAAGCATAAAGACTCTTCTTGAAACCATTTGTTGTCTTTTCTCTTTTTTTCTTCTTTCTGATGAGGTAGGTGGCTGAGACCCTAAAGTCAGTAGTTGCTGCTTCTCCTCTCAAGGGCGTTGTTATTCCAGAGGCTGTGATTCTAATTGCAGCAGTGCTACACACCGTGAAAGCAGTTTCAGGCCACCTGGGACTGCATTTAAAAACAAACAATAAAAAGCCCCCAAAAACCGTGGCTCAATTTTCTTAAGAAATCCATAGGCAAGTCTGTCTATGTCCTAAAGCACTGATTTTGTATATTAAATGGTCAAAGGATGTGCCTTTACAAATGTATTGCTGCATACTGTATCAAATTCAGTTTCCAAATGGATATCAAGTGCTGAGGAAGGTAAGTACATGTGAAAAAACATTGAATCCTTCAAGAGATTTTTTTGGGGCCAGCTGTTCTTTTTTTCCTGAACAGCAACATGTCTTAGAAGTAACTTCTCTGCCTATTAGCTACCTCAGTGTCAGTAAAATAAATCTGATTATGGAGGGGGGCGGGGGGGAAATCCAAAAGGTTCCCCCCCCCCCGCCAGATGCAGATGTGCACACACACAGAAAGCTCTCAAAACAGGCAAGTGTGAGCTTGATTCCAAGGTTTCCTCCCCAGTATCTTTTCATTGTTGCTGGTTTGGTCGCACATGAGTTTTACATAGAATAAATATTTTCTCTCTTTATAT
This sequence comes from Laterallus jamaicensis coturniculus, assembly GCA_022605575.1. Taxonomy (NCBI): domain Eukaryota; kingdom Metazoa; phylum Chordata; class Aves; order Gruiformes; family Rallidae; genus Laterallus; species Laterallus jamaicensis. The sequence continues at coordinate 117,678 of JAKCOX010000016.1, forward strand.
GTTGTAAACACAGTTAGCTATATATCCTAAAAATCTTTTATCTATATGAATTGATGGCTAAATGTCTGCAAAAGACAACAACATTGCACGCTGTGTCAGAGGACTATAGAAGTACTACTGCTCGGTCACCTGTGCAAGACCAATCCAGGGTCTGGCCATGCAGGCTGCTGGTGTGGCTGAGGCTGCATGTGCCAGTGGGCTGTAACTGCTGCACGTATGTGCAGCCATGTGTTTGGGTGCCATAAGGTGTGGAAATGGGCTGTCAACATTACAGGGGGGAGGTTCTACCTCTTAGGAAAAAAAAACCCCAAACCCTAAAAACCACATCCCAAAATTGCTGACAAATTTTACTTTGAAACTGCAGGTATCTGAGTAAGATGTATGCCACCTTCTGCCTTCCTTTACTATTACAGGAGCAACACTGGATTGCCTTCCCTGGTTACTGGCAACCTGTTTTTCTGGGTGGTTCTTAAATTATGGAGGTGTGTATTCCTCCTCAGATAACACTCTGAGCTTTCTAAAAGTAGATTAAAAAATCCAAAATAATTGGCATTTGGCTTTCAGGTTAATAGACTTTTCGGTTTCTGATAGGGAGAACTGTGAAGCTAACCTACATCAGTGAGGACAGTATTGTGAGGCTGTACGCCATTCAAGACCAATAGCTAGAGTCTATTCAGGTAGATTGTGATGGTCGCTGTGGTCATAACTCGCTTACCTGTGGATGTGATACTACATTATCTTGTGGGATGTATTTAAAGGAATTAACAATCCTAAACAGGGGCAGAAGTAGATGAGCAAAATTGTGGATGCTAGGGAGAACATGGGAATGATAGGGTTTATTCATGAGAAGGGCTATGCCAATAAGAAGTGGAAGGTTTGACACACTGGTATATGCTGTTAATTCTGCCAGTGACCCACTGCACTAGTTTGAGGCCATGTGTTGCTTTGGTAAGAAAACAGTCCCTGCTGGTTTGTCGTGTCAACTGCACCATGGCCTTTCAGCAAAAAACTTGGGCATGTTTGCAGCTGTAAGTGTGGGTGTTCAAAAGTAATTCATGTGTACCTCCTGAAAGTAAAACCGATAAAATATTTCTGGTTCCATTGAGGGTACGGTTGGATTTTAAAAAATATCTTGTGCTACTAATGAGATTTTCTAGGCAGATGATGTAAATGTAATTTTTTTTGAGTACTTATATCAAAATACCTTATAATAAACTGCTGGTAGAAATCATCTTCTGTGGATCTCTATATTTGGATAAAATTTCATGCCGGCTTAAGTATTTTTCTCAATTGAAAATGAGTTTCTTTTCTCAAAGAAAACAGGTGGAAGAGGAGGTGGCAAATAAACTTTGTGCAGTATATCCCATAATAACCCCGAAGATTCTTTCATACCCTTTTTCATGGTGTCATTGGGTATAACTTGTCTGTACCTGACTGTGAGCTCTAGAAATATCAGAAGCCCCCAGCATGGAGTTCCAGGTTTGCCTGAGATAAATTAGCTTCTGATATGTCAAAAACAGCCGTTAAAAACATCTCCAGTAGTGTGAGGAACAGACTCGTCCCTGTTACAATACTTGGTGAGAGCTGAGAACATTGCACAATGCTGCAGGCAGCTTGGGAACAGGAAAGATTTGTACTGGGCTTTTTCTTTCTTTCTTTTTTTCCTTTTTTTCAAACCTGTAGCCATTCCTACAGCTACAAGGCTGTTTATCTGTATTTGCTTTATCTTTTTTTTCCCCTTTAATTTATGATTCCAGTTCTATAAGGCCATATGATCCATTTTAATTCTTTTTGGGTATTTTGCCTTATTGCCTACCCTTCTACCTTCCCTGAGCCATTTTCTCTTTTCTGGTGCCCATCATTCTTCGCCTGCCCTGCTGCCGCTGCTGCCCTATTACAAAGCCCGCACCAGTGGTTGAAGCAGTGATCTTGGCTGTGGAGCAGGCAGTCGGTGCCAATGACAAATGGGCAATAGATGACAGTTTAAAATCTAGTGAATGAAGTTAAAGGGCTTTTACAGCAAGGTATATCTGCAGTTACAGCTAACCTTGTGTCATTTGCTTTGGTGTCATGTTTACAGCTGACAGTCTTTGATAGAGGTGAAGACAGCAGTATCAGCAAATTAAGGTAGGCCAAATTCAAATGGCATATTTAGTCTTTTCCTTCTTTTCTCTCTTTTTGATCAGCATTGGAGCTATTTGGCTTGCATGAAGAAAAGTACTTGTGTGTTAAAAGCAGGTCTGTTTCATAGAAGAATAACACCAGTGAAAACAGGATGACTCAACCCCCCTTTTTTTTCCTCCTAGTGTTACCAAAAGTTTCAATGCATGGCACCACTCCCTAGAAGTGGTTTAAGGGGAGCTTGAGCCTATCCTGTGAAGAGATAGTGTAAGCTTCTTTAATTACCAAAAAATGTAAAGGATGACTGGATGTGAAGATTTGAGCGTGTACCCATGGAAGGGATTTTAGAAAAGGGTGTCTGAAAGCTTTCCTGCCTATTCTTCCTGTGGTGTAACTTGCAGTAGTGGTTTATACCCTTTTGAACAGCATCAAACACTGAAATAAAACTGGGTAACTTCTTTTGGCTCATCATACCCAGCATCAAGATCTATTAGTATCACTATTCCTTCACTACTCCTGCAGAGAGGATGTTTGCTTTAGTCCAAGTAATGGCATTACCTTAGGGTAAGAGAGCAACAGAAGTGAGAAGAGCGAAGCCAAGATGTTCATTGTGGCTCTAGCCAAGCATGGACATTTTTCTACCTCGTGGAGCTCTGTACAAGTCTGGGAGCAATAATTTAGTCCTTATTTTAAAAAAATGCCATGCCACTACTTTGTACAGATTTAATATATGAGATATATATCAAGGAAAAAACTGTATTAGACAAGTACAACTCTCCAATTTCTCAACACTTAACATAAATAATTGCTGCACTATGAAGATTTAAATGGGGATTGCCACTTTTATAATTAATTCTTTTTTGTTTCATCCTCCTTACTAATTGAAAATGGGTTTTCAATGCAGAATGCTTTGAAATTGTGTGAAGAGATGGAATTGGAAATGAACTTAATTAACTACAAACTGTCCAAATCAATCAGTGTTTCACAGTGCCTTTGTAATGTACAGAGTTCATAATTTACTTGGGATTTGCCATAATGCATATGCCATAATTGCAAAGTAATCATGCTAAGAGTGTACAAAATTTAGTGTTGTGCTCTGATGTTCTGTTGGGATGAAATGTCTGCTTTCACACACCAAACTGGACTTGGGGGCAAGAGGGTATATTTTTCCATTAACTAGACAGAGGACTTCTATAAATTAGGGCATTTCTCCAAGTCTGGCAGGGCTTTCAGATGCTAATAGCTAGAAAGAAAAAAAAATTTTTTTAATTCAGTGTCCAAGCAATCTGGCAATTGAAATGGCAATGGTCTTGCTACACCATCCATGATTTGTGCAGCATGGAAACCATAAGCTTATATAAGAAGATCAGAGAAAATGACTCCCAAGGAAAAATGCTTTGCAAAGGTTTCCAGAAAGATTTTGTGGAGTAAAGCTTCTGCAGAACCAAGGCTACTGAGTAGCTCTGCATATTGTTTTCTAGTGGGGTAGATATGTGTTATGTGTTAGGTAGCACCTCTCAGCTAGACTGAGAGGAAAATTTTCTTGAGATTGCATTTGTCCTTTTCCACCTCTCAGGCAGGTTCAGTCTCACAGTATGGTGTCTGGGGCTGTCCAGTGACCTCAGACAAAACAGTCCTCATAAGGACTCCTTCAGCTGTCCTTAATCACGTGCCACTCCCAACTTGATGCAATAGCTTTTCTTTTGGGAACCTGATGTCTGTTGTAGCTAACTGGCCTATTGATGTTACTCAGAGAGCTGCACCCAGGATGGATGTCGTGCCATGATCATCAGGAATGTGCACCTTCTTTACCTGGCATCTTTAGAGCACTACTAATTTATCAACTGTTTATTTATCCACTGTTCAAAGCTTCAGCCTAATCTGAAGGTCTCTTTTGGCTTCTAACGAAGTCCCAGAAAGAATTCTTAATTCTTTGACTTAAGAACGTTGTTTGTGTCTCCTTCTTGAAAACTGATTTGTTTTCTCACAAATTCAGTACCTCTTCACAAAAATAGGACAGTGTTTACATCTCATTTTATGCTTTGTGAATACTTCCTTGATTCTACCTGTGCAGTCCTGCTGTTTACATTTCCAGCATTTCTTCTAGAAACTTTTGACAACTTCACACATCTTTGTTTCTCAGTATTATTCACTTGGTATTTACTTGGTAAGGTACCTCATGGTGGCTATGTCTAGTTTTCCCCATCAAAACTTACTTCATTTGAGCAGCTTTGCACGTTGGAAATTCTTCTCTGCCCTATCCTTCTACACTTCAATCAGCATTTTCTGTCCTTATTTTTCTCTAGATTTAAATCTCTGATTTTCATTGAACAATCCTCTTAGATTAGGGATTCCATAGCTTTCCAAAACTATGTTTCTGATTCAAATCTGGAAACTTCTGCGCTTCCAGAGATTCTATTTTGGTTTTTTATGTTAAATGGAGATTTTGAAATTTGATCCCTGCTACTGTGTTGTATTCTTCGAATCTCTGTAACATAAGCTAGTTGAAATGAATTGTACACTCTTACATAAACCTAATGTTAAATTAAAAAAGGGGGAAATTACTCTCTGTTGTAGCTCTGCCTCCATCCATGAATAGACCAAATTCTTGACTGACTCTAAATTACTGGCTTCATCGGTGAGCATCTTCACTCCAGTGGCACAGGAAACCTCGATTTTTTTTTTTTTGTCACCCTTCTTGCTTCTTTTGTCTATCTGTTTCAAGCTATGCTGTGTCCTTTGCTCTAAAAGGTAGTGTTTTGAGCTGGGGTTTAATGAGAAGTCTCTTAAGAATTGTAACTGAGTCCTCAGTGAAGTGAAAGGAAAGCTGAAATAACAAAAGCTATAGCTGAAGGACCTTGAGAAGTATCAGTACAATGTATAACAGCACCTGTTTGAGACACCCAATGCTCATCCTCTTATTTTCCCTTCCCAAGCTGTCCTTTAGATGTGATACTCCTGGAGTAGATATCTAAATTAAAAGGCTAGTTTCTTTAGAATGTCTCAGTACTTACTGTTCATACAGAAAGTTGGCTGGTACTCTTCAAGGTATGCTTTTTCTGAAATCTACTCTCTGGAGGAGTGTCTCCTTCCCCCTCTCTCTTTTATTCTCTCATTCTCCTTTTCCCCTTAAATTCTTTCTCAAAAATGAGACTGTAAGGCTCACTGATGGTATGATGCATTGGTGGCAATGCATAATCAGTTGCAGATGTGAAGAGTAAAGCTTGCCCGAGCTGACAGAAATTCCTGCTGTGTCACATGGTATCCCATGTCAAGGGTGGGAAAAGATCCAGGAGAATGTTAAGAAGCTAATGAAGTAAGGTCCATTTGATTAATAGCAAGAGACTAGGCTGCCACCCACTAATGAAGGGAGTGAGGAACCAGACAAGTATGGTCCAGTCAGTCGCATAATTTCTTTCCACAGTGACTCAGCCTCATTGAAGAGAAAACAGAAACTAACCACGCTTTCCCTCCCTTACTCCAACAGTTCTCCAAAAGTTGTACTTTCTGCTGATTTGTACTAAAGGGACCAGGTTATTTAGAAGGACAATTCCTGGGTCAGTTTATATCCCTTCTTTTTTTATAGCAAAAAGTCTCCTAGAATGCAATTACTGGGATGAAGGGGTTTTCTTTTAACCTCCTCCAGCATCTGCATTTTTTTCCTGAGATCACAGGAGGACAAATGACTTCTGCAAATGCTCCCAAGATACTCCATAAAACTTCTTGCTTGTTCCATAGGATGACATGAAGAGTGACTGGTTTCTCTATAGCAGATGTGCCTGATCTTTTTTTTTTTCTTTCTTTCTGATAGTCTGTGGTAAGGAAGCTTTCAATATTTGGGCAACTGGCAGTTATCACCCCTTTAGAGAAGGGGCATAAAGCTGGGCATTAATGGAACTCAAGTTTCTGTCTTTTCCTGCCAGTGACAGCACTTTTCAGTGCTTGAATTGCTCTGGACACTCTAACCTGGCCTAGAAAATGCCCAGTTGAACAAGCTGGCTTCAAGTGATATAATAATGAGCGCTTGTCATAGTTCAGCCAAGATCATTATGCTTGGGGTATTCCCTCCAGATGTTCACCAAAATGTGCACACCTCTTTTGCCAGCTAACCGTATGTCAGGAGCATATCTTTAGCTTGGCCCAGCAGGGATTTGCTGGCAGGATGGAGTCAGCAAGAGCTGGACTGGCTGTCTGGAGCAGTACGCAAGGAAAATGAGAAGTTAAATATCCAGTAAGTGTGATATGAAATGCTGTCCAGAGTGCAGAGGTCAAAAGAGACAGCAGGCACAGACAGGGGATTGTGGGACTGCCAAAGAGAACTGACTGTTCGAGGTGTGTAATTCATAGTTATGTAGTAATCACTTTGCAAGCTGTCTGGACTGGGAGGCCAGTGACAGCTGAGTGGACACATACCTGGGACTGAGCCCAGCCTGCTAGCTCAGGGAAGCTTCCTGGGAAGTAAGTACCAGCCACTTTTTGGATGGACGATAAGGTGGCACTTACTGTGATACGGGCTGCAAGCTGTCCAGTTATTAGGAACTGCCAGCTGTCTTCAGGTGTGGCATTGCTGCCATCACAAATAGAGAAACCAGGCTTTCCCCCTGATACCAATAAGCCTTAAAACATGAATTTTTGGAATATTTAGTGTCATAATGAAATAGGTCCCTGTTTAGTAGGGAACTCAGCTAAGTACTTGGACAGGTGAGTAATCCTGCTGACAGTCTGTGCAGCCAGGATGCAGACATTTTGATGAACAGGCAACTGAGCACTGCTGTGCATGGCAAAGTTGCTATTGATTTAAGAAATCCTATGCTCATAAAGGATTTTTTCATCACTTACTAAGAAATAAGAGGAAGTGGGTAAAGATGAGTTTCATCAAAAGAAGGTTATGGCTGGAAATCCTTTTGTCTTTGAGTCAAATGTATGAAAATACCGGAGAGGCTGCGTAAACAGAACAAAACAGAAAGCCAGCTAATGCCTATAAAGCTTCCAGGCACTGCTTTTTAGTCCTCAGAGCCCCAGAAACAGATGAAGGGCAATTCAATTGCTCTTAATGATACTCCACTGAATACATGCTTTCTTTAAAAAACGCCAACTGCTCTAAATGCCATTGACAGATGCAATAATAATGTACTAGTGTCAGTGTCAATGTAGAACTGTACACTGTTTTTCTACGTTTTGTGGCTTGTAAACAGCAAGTAGTTCATTTTGATATACAAAGGAAAAGCTGACTGGGCTCAGCAGTGATGTTCAGGTTCTCCCTTAGATTTATTTTTATTTCCAGATTTGTTGGTGCAATAGAACTTCAAAGAATAGTAATAGCTTTACCCATTAAAAACACAACTACATGAATGTATTAATTTTTTAAGATTAAAATAGATGCTTTTCTGAAATCTTACATGTTTCATACTAAGCTTATGCCCGGGGGCTGGTGTGACATGAAAAGAAACCGGCAAGATGAAACACTGCAGCTCTGAATGTTTTTGTATTCATTACTGTGGTGGTGTGCACATGTGTGTGAGAATAACATATACAGGTTTAAATACAAAGTTAACTTCAAATGCCTGTACTCTTCCCCATCTGAATGTCTTACTTTCAGAATCAAAATGGCAATAATATTCAACATGCTCAGTTGGTGGCAATCTTGGATGAAGCATGGATATGGGTGCTGTAGAGGCTGTGGACATGGCAACTCATAGTGTTCTTGCTGCATCACTGCGCACTGCTTTATATCGGCAGAATTGGCCTCTGGCCCAAGCAAGTTCCTTTAGAAACTCTTACCTTTCTGGGCCTTTACATCAGAATGCTAGGAGAACCCTGAGAGCTGCCTAACCTGTGTTCTGTCTCTGAAATTCTGACAGTAATATAGGGTTTGCTGGGAGGTTTTTTTAGGAGGAAATGTGGAAGGAATATGGCAGCTTTCTCCTTTTGTGATTCTTGGCAGTCTGTCCTGAGCAGAAGACTCTATGTATTCAGACCATCATGTTTTATATCCGCAAAATGGTAGATGTCAATCATAACTTATAATCTCCTTTTGAACTCAGGGATACTTTGAGCTTCTGCAACAACCCAGGGCAACAAATTCTGCAATTTAATGTGTGTATTCTATGGGGTGTGGGTGTGGTGTTGTCTTTTGTTTAAACTGGCTATTTCTTAGTTTCTGATTATGCCCCATGTTGTGTGAACAGTTTATATGCATCATATTTGTTTTCTTCAAAATATATGTATAAAAAAAGTATACCTTTCTATAGGATTCATTCTGTTCTTCCCTTTTTTAAAGCATATGGAGTAGTGACAGATTGAATCTCCGTTTCCTAGTGTCCAGTACAACCCATACTGAAAGTCACTGTGTCACACTGACTTTTCTTGAGGGGGAAGATAATGTGGAGTCAGATCAGGGAATCATTGAGTAGAATTATTTGTAGTAGTTGAAATATTCTTTTGCATGAATTAATGGAAGAAAAAGCAAATTTTTTTTTAATGATTTAGTTACATGTAGAGAATTTCAGAGTGGGGAAGAAATGTCCTGGGTTTGGCTTGGATTTTTTTTTTTTTTTAATCTAGTAGATAGTGTAGTGCTCTGAGATAGTGTAGTGCTCTGTTTTGGATTTAGTATGAGAGTAATGTTGATAACACACTGATGTTTGCAGCTGTTGCTAGGTAGTTGTAGTACTTATACAGAGTCAGGGATTCATCACTTCTCATGCCCTGCCAGGTACACAGGAAGCTGGGAGAGCACAGCCAGGTCAGTTGACCCAGACTGGCCACAGGGATATTCCATACTATATGACATCATGCTCAGTATGTGACAGGGGGAGCTAGCTGAGCCCAACGGATTGAGATAAGTCTCACAAAACCAAGACACATTATAAAAAGATTTCAGGCCAATGCACACTTTTACCCCACAGATTTTATAATAGCACCCAGAGAGCACAGGTTCACAGCAATCTTTTACAAAAGTGGTTCCAAATACTTGAACATTACTTAAAAAAAAACACCAACAGATAGTCATTTTGTGATTGGAACAATCTTTTCAGTGAAACTACAGGAAGTATTTAAGCAACAGTGGCATATAATTATTCATTCCAGTAGAATCCATTTCTCAGGTATAAGTCAGCATTCTAAAGAAGTTAGGTGGATGCCCCTTAACGCTGTTAAGAACAGGCATGAGGATAAACAGAAAGCACTTGGTATAAATGATGTGGTAAATGAGTAAAAATGGGTAGTTTGAACAAAAAAGGCAAGAGAAAATTGAGGGAAAATGGATGTAAGGTGACTCCCTGCATCTTAGCTAAAGGATTGTAAAGTATTTAAGGAGTGGACAAGCATTGCAAACCGTGGACAAGAAAGTTATGGGGATGGTAAACAGTGATTTTTGTATGTTTCTTACAATGACAGTTAAATGTGTGAGGACAGGCTCCTTCAATCAGAAGTGAGAAAGTACCAAAAAAGGTGAGATGGTCAGCTGGGAGACCAAATATGAAAAAAAAAAAAAAAAAAAAAGTAGTTCTTCATTAATTATTCTTGATTTGCAATATAATAAAGAGATTTACCACTAAATACCCCACCACATCCTTATCTCTAAATTGGAGAGACGTGGATTTGATGGGTGGACCATCCAGTGGATAAGAAACTGGTTAACAGACCGTAGCCAAAGGGTGGTGGTCAATGGGTCTATGTCCAGGTGGAGGCCGGTGACAAGCGGTGTCCCCCAGGGGTCTGTCTGGGGACCGGTTCTCTTTAACATCTTTATCAATTACGTTGATGATGGAATTGAGTGCACCCTCAGCAGGTTTGAGGATGACACCAAGCTGAGTGGTGTGGTTGACACCCTAGAAGGAAAGGAAGCCATCCAGAGGGATCTTGACAAGCTGGAAAGATGGGCCCAGGTGAACCTAATGAGGTTCAACACTGCCAAGTGTCAGGTGTTCCACTTGGGCTGGAAGAATCCCAGACACAGACTGGGAGAAGAGCTTCTTGAGAATAGCCCTGCTGAGAAGGACCTGGGTGTCATAGTGGATGAGAAACTTAACATGAGCCAGCAGTGGCTCTAGCAGCTTGCAAGGCCAATGGGATCCTGGGCTCCATCAGCAGAGGGGTGGCAGCAGGGACAGGGAGGGGATTGTCCCTCTCTATACTGCCCTCGTGAGGCCCCACCTGGAGTACTGTGTCCAGATCTGGGGCCCCCAACACAAGAAAAATGTGGAACTGTTGGAGAGGGTTCAGAGGAGGGCCACAAAGATGATTAGAGGGCTGGAGCACCTGCCCTACTAAAAGAGCCTCAGGGAGCTGGGCTTGTTCAGCCTGGGGAAGAGAAGGCGGCTTGAGGACCTCATTGCAGCCTGCCAGTACCTGAAGGGAGATTATAAACAGGAGGGGAATCAACTTTTTAAAAGGGCAGATAATGACAGGACAAGGGGGAATGGCTTAAAACTAAAGGAAGGAAGGTTTAGATTGGATATTGGGGGGAAGTTTTTTACAGAAAGAGTGGTGAGGGGCTGGAACAGGCTGCCCAGAGAAGTAGTGGATGCCCCGTCCCTAAGTGTTCAAGGCCAGGTTGGGTGGGGCCCTGGGCAACCTTGTGTAGCTCCAGGCCTGAGGTTGGTGGCCCTCCCTGAGGTTGGTGGCCCTGCCTGTGGCAGGGTGGTTGGACTAGCGGTGTTCCCCAGGGCTCGATGTTGAGTCCAGTCTTGTTCAATATCTTCATTGATGACCTTGATGAGGGAACAGCATCCACCCTCAGCAAGTACACCGATGATACAAAGCTGGGAGGGGTGGCTGCCAGGCAGAACACTGTGCTGCCATCCAGAGACTTGGCCAGGCTGGAGAGCTGGGCAGGGAGAAACCAGATGAAATTCAACAAAAGCAAGTGTAGTGTCTTGCACCTGGGGAGGAACAACCACATGTATCAGTACAGGCTGGGGGTTGACTCTTTGGAGAAGGACCTGGGGGTCCTGGTTGACGACAGGTTGGCTATGAGTCAGCAGTGTGCCCTGGTGGCTAAGAGAGCCAATGGGATCCTGGAGGAGTGTGGCCAGCAGGTCAAAGGAGGTGATCTCCCCCTCTACTCTGCCCTGGTCAGGCCCCACCTGCAGTATTGTGTCCAGTTCTGGGCTCCCTGGTGTAAAAAGGACAGGGATCTCCTGGAGAGAGTCCAGAGAAGGGCTATGAAGATGATGAAGGGCCTGGAGCATCTATCCTATGAGGAAAGGCTGAGAGAGATGGGGCTGTTCAACCTGGAGAAAAGAAGACTGAGGGGGGACCTAATCAGTGTTTATAAATATCTTAAGTATGGGGTGCAGGGGGAATTGGCCTGCCCCTTTTCTTTGGTCAGTGGAGATAGGACAAGGGACAATGGCTGCAAATTGGAGCACAGGAAGTTCCGCACCAACATGCAGAGGAACTTTTTCACAGTGAGGGTGACAGAGCCCTGGGATAGGCTGCTCAGGGAGGTGGTGGAGTCTCCTTCTCTGGAGAGATTCACGACCTATCTGGATGCCTATCTGTGCAGTATGAGCTAGAGAGCCTGCTTTGGCAGGGGGGGTGGTTGGACCCAATGATCTCTTGGGGTCCCTTCCAACCCATGCCATTCTATGATAAGGCTAGACCTGTGGACTGACCACAAGTTTAAAGCTCTGACATCAACTTAGAATTACTGTGTTTTTACTGTGCGGGATGTCTTTTTTTATAGGTTTGGTTTTTTTTTATTTAGGAAAATATTTTGCTGTTGGAGCATTTTTATTGGCAGTCCTGAAGAGTAAAAATCTTTCTGTAGAAAACAAATTCAAGCTAGTTAATGATGAGCTTAACTTCCCTCCCACAACTTCAGTCGTGGCAAAAGTTGTGAGAGGTTCCAGCTGAGATCAGTCCTCTGTTGTGGGAGGTGCTGTGCAGAGACCAGAAGAGACAATCTCTGGTTCAAAATATTTACAGGCTGTATAGTCATTGTAGATCAAAGGAGTGAGATGTGGTGATGAAGTGTCTTGTTTCAGGGTAGGCAGCAAAGCCTTATTTAAAAATGAAGCATGAATGCTTATTAGCTGTGTGAAAGGAGCAGTCACTCACCCGGGGAGCAGCAGGTGTGTGGAGACAGAGTGACTGGCAAGGAGACAATCGAGCTCGTGGATTCTGCTGTCAGCCAGTTTTCCACCGGCATGTACTGCTCCCTCTGGAGCAGCCCAGTCTCTCTTGGGACAATTTATTGATTATAGGTTATTTAGTTGGCTCTGTGCCAAATAGCTGCAAAAACAATTGCGTCCTGCAATTTAGTTGGGTGAGGTCTAGCCCCAAAGAAAAAGTTCTTGTCAGTGCATTTTACGCGATTAATTTTTGCAACATAGACAAAATTGTCAACTGCTTCACAGTCCTCAAAAAGAAATGATAATTAGCCACAAGTTAACAGTTGCTTCACAGGATGAGCTCCTTAAAGGAACTTCATAAGGAAGTGCTGCTGGTAGGTGTTTCGTCTCTGGTGTTTGGCCAGTAATACTAAGGCAGGGCAGAAGCCTTCCGTAACCTTACTGAAGTTCTGGAGTGGTGGGAATCATTTGCATGTGAAAAGGGCAGCGTATGTTAGAGGATGAATTTCTGCCCTACCAATCACTGCTGAATGGAACAAAGTCCCTCAACCTCTTCTGGGCCAGCCCAAGCCTTGGAAACTCAGGTTTACTAGTGAAACATTACAGTGATGGAAGACAGAAGGATTGGTGAGGGATTTCAGATGCTGGAAATTTTATAGGAAAATAAACTCGCATCACTGAATTCCATATTAAAAATCTCATGCAGTTTACTGCCGTTTTCTTTCAGAAAACCTTATACATTCAACTGAATCTTGTAACAACTGTGATAGAATTAGCTAAGAAGCTTGTTTTCATTATTTCATTCATTTTACTTTTTCACTTCATTGTCTCAGTAATTGTTCACCAGCTCATTTAAACCAATTAACTATTTGTTATGGTCACTCTTAGTTTGCTTCAGTTTTCTCTTAGGAATCCATCAGTTCTTTAAGACATTCACTTGAGCCAAATGCTTTGAATAGCAAGAATGAAAGGAGAAGGAGACTTAAGGCATTTGTGAACTGTAGTTTCGCTGAAATTAGGAGCACTGTGGAATTGAACTGCTAGAAATAAATGTGTCACTGCAGCTGCCAAAGTAACACTTTCTGTGTCTGACAAGACTGCAGCAGAGCGGGCCTGTACGGCAGCAGCGAAGGTGGCAGGTAGCACTGGAGAAGGAGGTTTTGCTAGTGGTGTGAAAGTAATCCCCCTGCGCTCAGTCTCATGTTCTGTTCTCCTGTGTGAAGGAACACCACCAGCTGGGCTATGAGTAGAGCTTGCTGCAAGTGTGGCCAACAGAGGCAGGAGATTTTAACACAAGTTTCAGAAAGGTCAAGGCTGAATTTCTTTGGTCGCTGTTCCTCTATTTCTTGAACACTTGTGTACAGTGCATGGTAGAGTGTGTTGGAGTGAGACCAAACAGAGCTGTCCTAGTAGGTACAGGGAGGCTTTTTTGTGGTTTTGAATTAGGACTTTAAGATAAAAGTTTCTTGATCAGATAAGCAAGTTTTCTAGGACCCTGTTAGTGAAACCTAACAGGCCATTTTTGGTGTCAGAAGTTTAGAAATTAAATACAGACATTGGATAGAAATACTGGCTCAAGTATGTGGCACAGCTTTTTTAGCCTACAGTGAAGCCAGGATTCACTTGTGAGTGTCCTGGGTTCAGCCCAGTAGCAGGCTGTGTTAGCCCTGAGAGTATTCCATGCCAATTGCATCATGATCAGACAGGCTGCCCCCCCCTTTGCAGGGGCGACTTCGGACCCAGGCACGGGAAGTCCCGGTCTGGGCAGCCGCAGTGCCAGTTCCGGGGGAGACTCCAGACCTATCGGAAACTGCTGGACTCGGGAAGTGCTGGTCTGAGCAGGCGTGTGGGAGTTCCGGCTTCTCTCTCTCGCTCTCTTTCGGGATCGGCGTGGCAGGAGGTGGTGAGGGGGGTGCTCGGGGGTGCTGGGCTCGGGGAGTGCTGCGTTCGGGAATCTGAATCAGTTCAGGCACGGCTCAAATGGCATAGTGTGGTGAGAGGTTTGCACTGTATATAATAATAACACTGTAGTTAGTTGTTTTCATACTTTTCCCTGTTGTTTAGTAAACTATCCTTATCCTAACCTTGCAGGCCTTGGTTTTTTTTTCCTCTGGCTCTGCAGCCCCTTTCTTAGCTCCGTTCGCCCATCCTCCACCTCTTAAAGTGGTAGGGGGCTTTCTTGTCTGACCTTTGTGGCCTCAGCTTTTTGTTGAGGTTAAACCACAACAACTTTTGGCGCCCAACGTGGGGCTCGAAGGGGGACCCCCAAGAGGGGCAAAAAAGGTTGGGGTAACGATATATTTGACCTTAACTCAATTGCAGTTAAGATAGAATTGTGATAGGTACGGTTATTTAAGTAATTTCTATGTACAATGTTGTGGCATTTACTCTTAAGGATGCTGCCATGGTTGCCAACTCGTGGTATGCTGCTGCATTTAATCCTGCCAGGATTCGTTGCCATCCCGTACGTATGTTTAGTATATGTTGTGATAACAGCCTATGATTGGATAACGTTGAAGTTCATGAACTTAAAAGAGTACTTGTATCAGCTTTTGCTGTTCGGTACAAGGAGGGATAAAACAGGCCTTGTAAGTGTGTTTAACAATTTCCAATATCCCTGGGAAATTCTAACTAGCATTTTCCTACTGTTGGTTTTGGTGCAAATGGTTTTGCTTTCGATATATATATGTATATATATTAGGCGCAGGTTTATGAATACCACCCAAGAGTTTTCCCTGAGGCTGGATAAGCTTGAGTGGCAGGGCAAATGGCGAAATATGAGCAGGTACCTAGGCACTTTCTTACCCCCAGTGGTTTGGAACTTCACTCCTGAACAGCTACAGGATCCTAATAAGGTGGCTACATATTTGAAAAAGAACTGTAGTGGGCTCCCCAGAGAAATACGCCCTACTGCACTGTGCTGGGGCTTGGCTACCATCTACCAAACACTGCTTGATAGCAAGCAGCACTGTCAGTACTGTCAGCACTGTCAAGGGGAACAAGGAAATGGATTGGCAAATACTGCAGCTACTGCAACCCCTACAGTAGACCTTGCCCCTAATTCAGAGCATCAGCACTGTCAGGGGGAAAGAGGAATTGGATTGGCGAATACTGTAGATGCTGCGACCTCTACAGTAGACCTTGCCCCTAATCCAGAGCGTCAGTACTGTCAGGGGGAAAGAGAAAATGGATTGGCGAACACTGTAGATGCTGCAACCTCTACAGTAGACCTTGCCCCTAATTCAGAGCATCAGCGCTGTCAGGGGGAAAGAGGAAATGGATTAGCGAATACTGCAGATGCTGCGACCTCTACAATAGACCTTGGTCAACCCACACCAATGTCTGTTGCTTCCATTCAAGAGAGGTGTCAGCACTGTCAGTGCTGTCGGCACTGTCAGGGAGGAAAAGGAAATAGACTAGTACATACTGTAGATAATGCGATCTCTACAATAGATCTTGGCCAACTCACACCAAAGTCTGTGGCTCCCATTCAAAAGAGAAAACACACCAGGAAGTTAGCTCGTGCAGTGCCAGATGATGATGGTGAACAACCGAGGCCATCTCAAGAATGTCAGGATGAGGATGATGGTAAAAAACTATTATCTCAAGTATGGCCGGATGAGGATGATGATGAAAAGTCAGGGCCATCTCAGAAAAGTCAGAATGGGGCAGGGCCATCTCAGAAAAGTAAGAATGGGGCAAAGCCATCTCGAGCAGATCAGGATGTAAGAGAACCAGAGATTGTTACCCGATCCCTGACCCTGAGTGAACTGCGTGAGGTGCGAAAAGATTTTGGCCGCCGCCCAGGTGAGCACATCATCACTTGGTTGCTCAGATGCTGGGATAGCGGGGCCAATAGTCTGGAATTAGATGGCAGGGAGGCCAGGCAGTTGGGATCCCTGGCTAGAGAAGGAGGTATTGATAAGGCACTTGGGGAGGGGTCACAAATCCTCAGCCTTTGGAGGCGATTGCTGTCAAGTGTGCGGGAAAGATACCCCATGAAAGAATATATTACCTGTCTGAAACCCAAGAGCGACAACATAGAGACAGTTATCCAGTATCTGAGAAAATTAGCTGTACGAGAGTTGGTTTATTATGAATCGGACAACAGAAGGCTCCCTGATGATCCTGATGATGTCCGATGCACCCCAGACATGTGGCGTAAGGTGATACGAAGTGCACCACCAGGGCACACAAATTCACTGGCAGTGATGGAATATGAGGAGATGTTTCCACCAACCGTATATGAAGTGACCCGCCGACTCCGGACTTATCAAGACAACGTTGCACGCTCTGTCATTGCAGCAGTAGAGCAACTGGTTAAACTTAAACTTGACGAACACATGGCCGACTCCCAACCTGTACAGAGCGATGTTGCAGCTATCCGGAAAAGTCATCCATCGTCCCAAGAGAGAGAAAACGGCAGGGACACACCACGAGCCACACCACGAGCCACACGGCGAGCCACACCCCGAACCAAACTGTGGTTTTACCTGCGTGATCATGGAAAAGACATGAGAAAGTGGGATAAGAAGCCCACTTCAGCCCTTCAAGCACGAGTAAAGGAGTTGCAAAGTAGAGCAAGTGCACGAGGTTCTGCCAAGAGGAATGTTGCACCAGTTTCTATCCAGGAGCAATAGAGGTGCCCTGCCTCCAGCCAGGTGGAGGAGAGGGATAATCGGACTTATTGGACTGTGTGGATCCGATGACCTGGAACATCAGACCCACAAGAGTATGAGACTCTAGTGGATACCGGTGCCCAGTGTACTCTAATGCCTTCAAATTATGAAGGGACAGAATCTGTTTACATTTCTGGAGTCACAGGGGGCTCCCAACAGTTGACTGTGCTAGAGGCTGAGGTGAACCTAACTGGAAAGGATTGGGAGAAACACCCCATTGTGACTGGCCCAGAAGCTCCGTGCATTTTAGGTATGGACTATCTCCGTAGAGGGTATTTTAAAGACCCTAAAGGATACCGGTAGGCTTTTGGAATAGCTGCTGTAGAGACTGAAGAAACTGAACAGTTGTGTACCTTGCCTGGACTTTCGGAAGATCAGCAGGCAGATAAGGCTGCTAAGATTGAAGTGGCCCAAGTAGATTTGGACTGGCAACATATAGATGGGCTCGAGATCGAGGGGTGGACTTAACCATGGATGCTATTGCACAAGTTATCCATGAATGTGAAACATGTGCCGCAATCAAACAAGCTAAGCGGCTAAAACCCCTCTGATATAGAGGACGGTAGATGAAATATAAATATGGGGAGACTTGACAAGTTGATTACATCACTCTCCCACAAACTCGCCATGGTAAACGGTATGTACTTACAATGGTTGAGGCAACCACTGGCTGGTTGGAAACATATCCTGTACCCCATGCCACTGCCCGGAATACAATTCTGGGCCTGGAGAAGCAAGTCCTATGACGACACGGCACCCCAGAAAGAATTGAGTCAGATAATGGGACTCATTTCCGAAATACTCTCATAGACACTTGGGCCAAAGAGCATGACATTGAGTGGGTGTACCACATTCCTTATCATGCACCTGCCTCTGGAAAAATTGAACGATATAATGGGCTTTTAAAGACCACACTGAAAGCAATGGGTGGTGGAACATTTAAAAATTGGGATACACATTTAGCAGAAGCTACATGGTTGGTTAACTCCAGGGGATCTACCAATCGGGCTGGTCCAGCCCAGTCAGAATTCTCACATACTGTAGAAGGTGACAGAGTCCCAATAGTACACATGAAGAGTATTTTGAGAAAGACAGTTTGGGTCATTCCTGCTACAGACAAAGGTAAACCCATATCTGGGATTGTTTTTGCTCAAGGACCTGGTTGTACCTGGTGGATAATGCAGAAGGATGGAGAGACTCGATGTGTACCTCAAGGGGACTTGATTTTGGGTGAGAATAACCAATATCATACTAAATAACTCACTACTGTTTTATTGTTGTTATAGATACTGTATGTTATACTAATGACATTACAACTAGGGTCATCGGTGCCGTGATGATGGAGTGAAGATCAGCCTCCCAAGAACTCATTCTTTTCTCTTTTGTAATAAACACCTCTGACCCACGGACTATGAGCATAAATCATGCCAGGTACAGTGTTCAAGAGCCTGAGATACAACATTCAACGATCCAGTGGCACGTACAACTCTTCATACCCTGAGAGACTGTTGTGACAGAAGGACCAGTGAGCCTGAGAATCGTGGACTGAATGAAACCAACAGACTCGGAAGAAACGTCCACAGACTGAATCTATACGCACATACATGTGTGTGCATGTATACATGCATGTGTATGGATGCGAGAGACTCCCTGGATCCAAAGAAGGTTGCTGATCCTGCTCATGATGTAAATGGTATGGAATAAGGGGTGGATAATGTCCTGGGTTCAGCCCAGTAACAGGCTGTGTTAGCCCTGAGAGTATTCCATGCCAATTGCATCATGATCAGACAGGCTGCCCCCCCCCTTTGCAGGGGCGACTTCGGACCCAGGCACGGGAAGTCCCGGTCTGGGCAGCCGCAGTGCCAGTTCCGGGGGAGACTCCAGACCTATCGGAAACTGCTGGACTCGGGAAGTGCTGGTCTGAGCAGGCGTGTGGGAGTTCCGGCTTCTCTCTCTCGCTCTCTTTCGGGATCGGCGTGGCAGGAGGTGGTGAGGGGGGTGCTCGGGGGTGCTGGGCTCGGGGAGTGCTGCGTTCGGGAATCTGAATCAGTTCGGGCACGGCTCAAATGGCATAGTGTGGTGAGAGGTTTGCACTGTATATAATAATAACACTGTAGTTAGTTGTTTTCATACTTTTCCCTGTTGTTTAGTAAACTATCCTTATCCTAACCTTGCAGGCCTTGGTTTTTTTTTCCTCTGGCTCTGCAGCCCCTTTCTTAGCTCCGTTCGCCCATCCTCCACCTCTTAAAGTGGTAGGGGGCTTTCTTGTCTGACCTTTGTGGCCTCAGCTTTTTGTTGAGGTTAAACCACAACAGTGAGAAAAGAGAAATGAAGTTGATACAGGTATCCAAATGCATCGAGCTTATGAAATGCTCAGGATAAAAGAAAAGGACAGAGTGCAGCACAGGGCCTGAAAAGCAATAATGATGCTGAGGAGCTGTACTAGATGCACACCTTGATATGGTGCAGCTGGGTGGTAGTGACTGGCTGTGTCTTGATAAAAATGTGTAAAGAGGCTGTAGCACCATGCTGAATTGTACTGTTGGTGTTACAGGCTCTGAGAATATTGGCAACTAAGGAAACTGGTTATATGATTAGGAGTTTCTCTGATCTGGGATCTCTTTTGTGGTTCAGGAGCACATGAAGGTAGAAGTAGACAAAACATAATAGGAGCTAAGAATTTGTGCCAGTAAATACAAAATGTGTGAGTCTCTGCTTTTTCAGGAGCCAAATCACCTGAGGAAATTTCAGGATGTCAAAGTGTGTGCTCAGTGCTGCTGGCCGAGCTGCCATCTTTCAGCTTGCTTCGCAGCAGTGCTGAGTGGGCCAGTGGCAGGCAGTGGGGAATTAAGCCTTTCACTGCCATTATGTTCTCATGTGGAACATGTTACAGAAAGAGTCAAAGAACAGTAAGGCTGATTTGATTTTTTTTTCTTATTTTCTGTTTTATTTTTTTCCCCAGGACTATATGTCAACATTGTAAGCCCAGACAGAACTTAATTTTCAGCAGTTCCTTCTGTACAGCCTCTGTTGTACTCAAAGAAGTAGAACTTTCTAGAACCTTCCAGACCTTAGGTGACAACGTAGTGGCTACCAATAGCATGTAGTTACTTTTTACATTGCATCCTTGAACAAATGAAAAGCACTGAGGAATGCCCCACTCCATTGTTTTGTGTTAAAGTATTTGTGAAAAGCAGCTAATTCTAAGACTAGGGTAAGACCAACTCTCAAAATTGCAATGAAGACTTGCTTTTGAAATCTTCAAAAAGGAAAATATAGCCAGCACCCACTCTGTGTTTATTTGAGTAAGCAGAAGAGTGGTTCTGGCTGAAAAATTCCGCAGTTCATCCAGAAAAAAAAAAGCTATAAATTACTTAGTCTTGAAAGAAATTCAGCTAATGCTAAATTGAGGTGGCTTTCGTAAAATTGGTTTATTAACATATTTAAACAGATTAATAATAGCAGTTTTATTTAAGTGTTCCCAGAATTTTTCACACTTAAGATGAACTGGTAGTGAGCGCTTACAGCTTTCGATGCTACAGGGATTTTTTTCCTTTCCCTTTGCCCTGATAGGAGGTATTAATCTGAATGCATCCCTAGTCTATCTCAAAATACACCATACTGGAAATGATTCTGTCTGGATTAAAAGGGTACGTAGGTTTTTGTATAGTTTTTAGATTAATTTTACATGGTAGTTTAGTCTATAAACTAAAGTTTTGAAAAACATTGATTAGCTCAAATGGACCTCTTGAAAGTATTCCTTAAGCAGTAAGCTTTAAGATTTACCAGTCAAATCTATTTAAAGGATTTTAATTCTAGTCAGTACTAAGTATTAACAGGTTGGCATTGAGCCAGAGACAATTGAAATGAGATTTTGTATTTGCAACAGAAATTAGGGAATAATAGAAATATGAAGCTGCCACTTGTCATCACAACAAAGTTACTTATCTCACCAGTACTTCACACAAACTCTTTGCTGAGAAGATATCCAGAGATAATATTTCTCAAGAAGGGCAATATAGACAGTCTTTTCTATAACTACTCAAAAAAACAACTTACCACTGTAAGTTTTACTAGAGTGTATGCTGTTAAGATTGTTCTGTGGCCTATAGGAGAACTCGAGTGGAAAACAGCACTGCTTAGAAAGTGAGCATACCTATTACAGCTCCAGGATAGCATCAGTACCTCTGTTGTTCTTGAATGGAAACAAAAGTTAATGTAATCCTAATCGTTTAAAAAACCTGGTATGGAGTTTTTGTAGAGTTCATTCTTTTGCAGAAGCTGAATTTCAGTTCACTTGGAAAGAATCAGTGTTTATGGTAAGAGCCTCTCAATCAATCATGTGGTGAGCTTTTTGATTAAAATAATAAAACTATAATGTTACACATCATTTAAAGTTCTAAGATCAGACAAGGACAGAGAGTACATATGTATGTGCAGTCACTGTAACGTGCAGACATCCAATGTCACTGGACGTAGACTTGATGAAAGTGAAAACAGAGTTCTCTGTGAGCAAATTTCAGTACAATGTCCTGTAAACTAATATATCCTCTGAGTATCACAGATGAGCTAAACTGTTGTTTCAAAATCTAGATCATACTATTTTCATCTCTCTCTAATCTCATATCCTCCTTTAAATTATAAATAGCCCAAGTGGCATGGGTTTAGCCAAGGGAACTTTTGGAATGTATTTAATACAGTTATATTAGCTTTACTGCAGGCACTGGATATGATTTGGTGTGTTGGAGACATATCTGTATTCAATGATGCCTCCCTCTGGATTCATTCTCTTTTAATGAACAGTGAGAGACAGTAGCAGTGTGTGTGATGTACGGTTTAACATGGTTGATGAGTTTCTGCTGTTAAAAATTATGTGTCATTGTTATTTAATCTGTATTATTTATACTCCAAGCTTCTTGGAGGCCCTAGCCCCATTGCACTAGGCAATGTAATAATACAGATATTAGTTATATTTTTTAGCTGCTTTTCTTGAGAATAAGATTGACTGTGGTGTGTTTAACCATTTCATTGATTCTTGGCATTCTAGGAATTATAACGCTGTTGGACTATTTTCTGACTTGGTCTTCATGATCCTATTTTACTTTTTGGCTCAGAAAAGGGGTCTAATAAGTACATGTGGTACTCAGTAAATTCACTAAATCAAGCTTCTGAAAAAAGACTACATGATTAAGGGACAATGTCTAGAACAGAGTGAACCCAAGCTTGGCCTACTTGCCTACGTGGTAAGACAGTTATGACTAATGCAGTTCTTTTGTGTGGCAAGCAATAGTCAGTTATTTGAAGCAGACAAGTATGTTTTGTTAAAACATACACTGAAGTGTCTCAAATAGCAATTTTTGTTCCAGTTGGAAGAAAAGGGCTTTCTGTAGCAAAAAAAGCTGATTGAGTGCATACACTATTTTTATAAAAAACAACTGTCATAGTGAAAGGTAAAGACCTGCTAAAACAGATTTACTTTGTTTTAATGGCAAAATAGCCTATCTTCTTTAAACACAATGAATATAATTCAGTAAGTGAACAGATAGAAGAGTACGACTGAATTGCCATAGTGGTTAGGGTGGTTGTTTATTTTGGTGTGGGTTATTTGTTTGTTTTCTTGTTAAAGTGGTGTGGAATAGCATTTTATACACTAAACAGAGTCTGTTTAAGTAAATGCATGAGCTTTATCTATGGTGGTGGGTATTTCAGTTCATTTTGAGTAATGGGCTGACTTTATCAGTTGCTGTGGCTCAGTATTTCTGAACACAGATAATCTTCAGGAACTATAATAAATAAACCCTGTTTAAGATAAGGTTTCATTAAAGCATTTTCTGGCGTTTTTCAGTTTTGTGTTGTTTCTTTCAATTGACTGTGTTTAGAAGGCAAAATTTAGCTTGAAATGAATTATTTCTAAGTCATATAATACGAAGTAATACTAAAATTGTATTGAATGTTGAAGCAAAACGTATTTATAGTGATCTGCCTTACAACTATTGAAATTCACTGAGATTATCAGCTATGATAAAATAATGTAGAAGAGCTTGACTCAGTTATAAATTCAATGTAAAAACCTTAAAATACATTATCTGTTTCTTCCTCTCAGTAGTAAAAGAGAGGACTTGACATCCAAATGTTCATATAAGCTGACAATCTTTCCAGAGTGGCTTAAAAGTAAAACTCTGTAAGGTTAACCACCTAGAAAAGTTAAAAGTGATACTAGCTGCATCCTTCCCCATTTCATTGGAGGCATGCTGTGCCATGGAGACACAAAAAGAACAACTGCTAAATTACTGTAGAGCTTCTAATGCATTTAGCATTTTTAATAGGAATCCTTACTGTAATGAGACACTAAAACTCAACTTTTCAATGGGTCTCTCCATTTTTATATTTTCTGAGCTTCATATTTAAAGGTTTACTACCTATGTTTGTCAGATTTTCCTGATAGATTTTTAATAATCATCCTAATAATTTATTAATCTGCAATGTAATCTTTGTAACGTAATTTGTAAGAATTAGCTTAATTTCCTAACTAGAGCTAGTGTTCTTTTTGATTGTTCTGCTAGTAATAAAATGGGTTATTGGAAATTCTGGAATAACTCTATGGGGGTGTACTTTAATACTACAAATGTAAAGTACCCTTAGAAGCAGATTTTAGAAATTAACATTGTTGTGACTTAGGATGGCCTTCAGGACTGGATAGTACTGTAGAGATAATCTACTTGGAAAAGGGGTAATTCATCCTGGGACATGATAGATACAAAGATAAAGCTACTTTCATATACTTGTGCAGTTCCTCGGGTTTTTTTTTTTTTTAAAGTATTTTCCATCTTTACAAGCTAAATTTATCATCTGTTCTATAAAACATGTTTTGCCATGCTCTACACTGGTGTGATAGAAGGAAAAGTATCCTGTTAAGTGTTGCAGCATCATACCATGCATCATACCTAGGATCTGCCATGTGGTCATGCTTATCTGGGCAAAGAAAAATAAGCATATGTTACAAGGTGGAGGGTTTTATTTGGAAGCAGAAGAGGACAGTTCAGAAGTGTGTGTGGTAGTCCTTGTTGCAAAGCAGCATTGCAGCATCCTGTGGCAGCTTTGAAGCGTGTTGCTGTAATTGAAGGCAGAGGGAGTGGACACCTTTTCTAAACGTGGAAGTCTTCTAGCCTGTTGGTGATATTTATTTTTGTGAAGGACTCTTTTCTAAAGCTATGAATTGAATTCTCTAATAGCTGATTGCATTGCTCTTGTAGCTGATGCAAGTTCTGGATACCTTAGTGTGTCTGTGCCTTTACACAGCTGCAAAGTGTCTCCCTGGAGCTTTCAAGTATGTTGTTTTGTTACAGTCAACAGTGTAGTATCTGCTTTGCTATGACTTTAAATACAGAGCATCCCCAAAATTAAAATGGCATGTTGTATCATTTTCTAACAGGCCAAGGAGAGGAAAAGGGTGGGGGGGAACCCACTAAAAAAAAATATTTAAAAAATCTATATTTTTTGCTCTACATTTCTAGATAAGTGGAAACAGCTTCCTGTAAGGAGATGCTAGATTCTGGCAAAGCTAACTGTTCTAGAAGTTTAAGCATCTTGTTACAATAAACTCTTTTTGGTATAGCAGATACTGTTTTCTAAACAAAAACAATGCCCACTAGCAAACCTTCCTCAAAAAACCAAAACAAATACAAGAGCGGGTAGGAATGCAAGCTTCTGTATACAGCCAGAGATGCAGGCTAGAAATGTACTTCAAGCTGACATTGACTACAGTCACTTCATTTGCATTCACTTGAATATGTTCTCAGCCCTTTGGACTATGTGTAATAAAATGTACCTGTGCAATGCACAACACTGAGAGATTAATGCATTTAATCTTCTAATAATTTGCTTGTCCCACTGAACATTTTGGAGATGTCTCCCTCTGTCAGGAATTGATTCCAGTAATCATAACCTACCAGCTGGCATGTCAAAGACATAATCATGCCTGGCAGTTATGCTATTACACTACTGATACAACCTGCTCATTGTCCTACAAAAGCAAAGCCATCATTTTGATTATCAATACTGTTATTTTTTCTTTGGTTAAGAGATTGATTCCTTTAACATTGCAGAGTGGAAGAAATAAACTTTTTGCAGATCAATAGCGTATCACTCTTTCTTTTCTTGCCTCAGACAATCCTGATAAATGTAGTTTTAGATTGCTTACCTTAACAGCCTAGATAGAAACAGCAGAAACCTCTGTATTTAATATTTGTGTCTTTACACTGTCTACTTGCCATTAAACTGCCTTAAAATTCTCCAGTAAACATCAGTTTGGCCATTAAAGTGTTGCTGCTATAATTTTTCTGAGTTATGTTGACATTACATTCCAGTAGTTTAAAAAACAGCATCAGAACATCCCAGGTTCACAGGTCGAATTAATTTGAAAGTTGGATGGAGCACTGAATGCTATTAATGGAAAATTGATCCTGAGAGATAAAGCTCATTACCTAGGAATACATAACTGGAGCATTACTTCAGCATAGGTCTTTGTGTCCTCTGTTAGGAGTAAAGTTACCAAAAGTACGAGGAATTTTTATTTATATATTTTCTTTAGTAGGATTTTTAGAAAACACTGCAGTGTACTTGTATGCAAACTTTAATCTTTTCAGTGTTTAAAGGAGAAAAAGAAAATCTATCCAGAATTTTCTTTTTGAAGTATGAACTCATTGAATAAACTCTTGAATAAAACTGACTGAACGAATAGTTGGTATGGGGCCTCGCTGATGCATAGCTGCTATCCATCTGCATAGCAGAGACCTCCTAAGAAGAAGCATGAGCATGGCTTTAAGCAGAGCCTTACTTTGAAGTCTCAGGAGAGCAACACAGTTCTGAGGGTTAGGTTGTGTGAGCAAGTTGCTTTTCGGCTGTGTTTCTCTGTCAGCACTTCTACGGCTGGCGATTCAGTGTGTGTATCTTAACCTCATCCTAGACGCAATTGAAAAGTCCTTTTGTGTTTGGCCTGTCACTCAGGAGATGTGTCATTGAATGCTATTACCTCTACAGGTGTCCAATCAGAACCAGTGTCGAACTGGAGTTGCTTTATCTGAAATACTCAGGCTAACAAAGGAGGAACCATTACAGCCTATTACATGTGAAAGGAACTTTCCCCGGACTCGCTAAGTGGCGCAATTTGTTTAAGAACTCCACCAAAGTGCCCTTAGTGGGTTCTTAGTGCTGCCCCGCAGACTCTGGATGGCTTCCCCGCTATGCCCCTTTGTTTAATCCCCTTTCAGGAAATCTTTTCTCAAATATTCATTTCACTTAGGTTATTAACATCATTTCTATCTTACTTCTGTTGCAATCCTTTATCCCTGTTTACTGGAAAAGTGAAGGATCGTCCTACCAAATATGGGACTATGTGGGATTATTTTGTTTTATATTTGTACAGACCTTTTCTTTTAATATTTGTACGGAAGAATTCTTTATACCTGGGAATTAACACTTACTGATGCTGGAGAAAATAATAGCACCTCTAGTGGTATTATGAATGGCTAGTAGATGTAGTGATAACTCCCTGATGTAAATTGATGTACAGCAACCAGCATACCTCCTGTTTCTCTGACATAAAAATCAGGTTGATAAAATTCAAGAGTAGAAGACAGGAGTTTCAGTGAGCTGTTCTCCAGAGGTTCAGACTCTGCAAACAAGATGCCCTAGGCACTCATGAAAAATGTAGCCTCTCTGCCTCTTTTTGCCCAGCAGGGTCATGTCCAAATCCGTTCACCTTTAAATCACTTGCCTTTTGCTTTACTATTGCATCTTGCCCTTGTTCCTAGTTTGTTGCTGCCTTAGAGGCTTCTGTTGTTCCAGAGACTAGAGAGGAACATTTATTAAGAGAGATTTATTTGGAAAGGTCAGACTTTACATTACCTCAGCATTAGGCTCAGTCTGCAGAATAATGATTTCATTTAGAACGCTGAGGTTCTTCAGACTTATTGCCCATTTTAAAATATGGCTTTGAGGAATCAAACATATGTCAAAGTCTGGTAAATAAGGGAATCTCCATTCTGCTGATGGTTTCTGAAGCACTGGAAGCTTTAATATTTTGTTCATCCATTTAAACTTATTTTCTATTTTGATAAAAAACTATGCATGCTGTTGATATTTAAAAAACCCCAAACTAACTTGGCATTTCTCCCCAAAATAAACTTTCTGCTTTAAATTAGAATTCAGGTTGCCTCACATTTCCTGTTCTAGGAAGAAGGATTATAAGCATGCAATGGACATAAAGTGGAAGAAATCACACTTTTCTAATGACTCTGGGTGTTAGTCTAATTGTATACGAATAATACCAACAAGCTTTCTTTGTGTCAGTCTGCAAATCAGTATCTGTTTTTCTGTGTTACAGTTCATTAGTGGTTTCCCATAAAGTCAGGCATAGCTTGTTTGTTTTTTTTAATACTTGCACTATGACAAAACCAGAGCTGTTGTAAAAGACCAGATTTTTAAGCCAGTGATTTAAATCTTGGCTTCATTGGCAAGGATCTCATTCTACCCATTACAGGCCTTTATGCGTGCATGATTTAGTAAAGTGCACATTTATATATTTAACAATAAAGCACCTAGGAAGTGTAGCCCTATGTAGCAGCATCTGGAAATTCACATATATATGCCAGACACAATATGAACACAGATCAAAAAGATACTATACAAGCACCTTGTAGATGATTCAGATGTGTGGGAATGTCTGAAACAATATTAGCTGGTTATGGTCTTATAAAACAAGTGGCTTGTGCTTTGTTAAAACATTGGTGGGCATCGCAACGTGGTTTAAAGAGGTGTTTGAATAATGGAATAATTTGGTGGATATTTATGTGCCCTCTTCCCAGTGTGAGACCCATAGGAGAGAAAGTGCTTGTTTAGAATGTAATAAGCAGATGAAAGATGCTGGGGTCATGGGCTAACCTGAGGCAGGGATTGGCCTCTTAATGCTCAGTGAGAACCAAGTACAACAGACACAGACTAAGAAGGGCTTTGAACATGAAGGTAAGCAGTTTGTATTTGAGGTAACAGGGGAGGAAATGCCTAAAGAAAGGGCACTTAGGAAAGACAGTTGAGTTTGTGAAAATGGTGTTTTCAAAGACTAGTAACAAATGTTGGATATTATACATATACATACACATGTTGCAGTTTATGCTTCTGTAAGGTTTGCGTGCTATAGATATGAGGACTTAGAGAGAGATTGGATTTATAAAGTATGCCCTGGGCCCCAAGGAGTGGACAGGATAGGATGCTGAGAAGACTGTATGTAGAGTACTGTTGCTTTGTTTTTTGGGAGAGATAAGGAAAAATGTTAGGGATAGGGATTTAAGAGCTCTCTCCTAGTTATATAGATAGTTCTATGGAATTAGCATCATGTAGATCCATGAGAAGACATCACAGATGCAGTTCAGTCTAAATAATAATAGTTCTGGAGTGTGGAGAAGAATGGCAAGACATCATAGATGGAGCCTGAGCTGTGTTTGTGGAGAAAATGTGAGAGAGCGTGGGACAAAAGAGCAGAATACTGAGACTCTTGCTAAATATTGCACAAAGAGTAAGCTAATGAAGGATTAGATTTATGAAGAATCAAGATCACAAGAGGTGACTTGGGAAAGTGAGAGAAATGATTTCAGAAAGAACAATGCTTTTTGTACTCCTTTTTGCATCTCTACTTGTATTACACAGTATCGTCAGTGCTTTCTTTCAGCTTTTGCTTAAAACTGATGCAGCGTCTTGTTGTAATCTGTTACTTCACTCACTACATGTTGTTGCCACGTATCTCGAGTCTCCGTATTGTTGTCACCCTGCATTCCTTCTTAAATATCTGTTGTCTTAGCCTGTATTTCTTTATGCACTGAATCCAAATTTCTTTTTCTCTCTCTGTTTGGTTTTTTCTTTTTTTTCCTTTGGAGATCCTGAGCATTCCATTTTCTACTTATGTGCATTTTACTGATTCTTCCCTTCCTTCCTCTTTGGCAATGTCTGGATTTCGTTAAACACCTTGAGCATGGACCATCCTTCCATAGTCGATGTGTAACTTAGTATCTTCTTTTTCTACTACTCTAAGTAGCACAGAAATTGCTAACTGAGGCACCCTTCTGCCTTCCTATTTGTAGCAATTATGGGATGCTGGAGATGGGATGTCTCCCTCCATCCCATCTCAGGATAACTAAAATTAAAGCTAAGTGTCAGTTGCAGAACTACTTGAATTTCTGCATCAAAAGCTTACTTTTTCACTACATTAAACCATGTGTTCTCATTTATGCCAGTTGAAAGTGAATGAAAAATCCTAATGTAAAAGAACCACCCAAAAAACCACAACCCCCCAAAATACAAACCAGCTGCCCTTACCATTAGAACTTTACAGAATTTGTCATTTTGTTAATGAATGAAGGAAACGTTGTAATGAAAAAAATCAGGGAGATGCACAAGTAGTATGTGAATGATAATTGCAAATTGCTTGTTTTGAGACTGACGCTTGAAACCTCAATAAACACAGCATTGGGTTTTTCAGTCCAGTTGAGATTTTATATCTCTCTCATCACAGTGGTATTTGGGCATCTGTTTTGCTTAAATCCTACAAAACGATTTTCGGAGATTAAATAGACTTCAGCACACCTGCATTATTTACAGTACTTCATGCTTAGATCAACTCTAACATTAAAAAGTGACTGGCCAAAAGCAATACGGAGATCAATAGCTAAGCTTAAAAGTAAAATTCAGGAAGCCTCATTGCCAGCTTCCCCTCTCCCCACTAGACACCAGTTACTCCATAAATATGTGATCAAAAGATTGTTCTAGTGCATGCCTCTGGAAAAAAACCCTAAAAACTCAGTCTCCTTGGAACTGTTTAATAATACTGAGGTGACAAATTTTAAAGTCAAGATAACTGAACATGTTACTTGTGATCTGTGTCACATCTGTTTTCATTACTGAAACATGACCTGTCACAAGTAAAATATTTAGTGGACAGTGCAATGGAATCACTTGCTATTTATGGGAACTTTCGAACTCTGATCAAGGAGGAGGACTGTTGTCCAAGCTGGCACTAAAGTGAACATGAAGCCTGAGCCTGCCAGCTTATTTTGTGCTGCCACCTACCATTTAACTGTGACGCATCTGAGAGCTGCCTGGGGTTAGCATCTCCATTCTCCTCCTATTCTACATATAATCTCTCACAGTAAGAAAAAAACCCACACCACAACACAACAAGTAAAAAATAAGGGACATGTGCATATGAACAATTTTCTATCAGAAAATTTATTCAGGGTTCTTTTAATCGAAATACTAATTTTTCAAACAAATGCCGCAAAACTTAGAGCAAACCTGGCTGCCAATTACATTTTTTCAGTCATTCTGAAAATTACTCTGAAAAATCTATTAGCAAAAAGGTGGTAGGGAAGAAAGGTGGCAGAGTTGCAGAGAAACAGTTCTAAACATGAGCTTGATAGTTTTTTGTTTATTTTCTTCTGTGAGTTCAGCCCTTTGGGGAGACTATGAACTAGCTTTGGGCAATGTCAATCAATAACATGAAAATCACCTGATGGGGTATGCTGTAAATGCAGCAATAAGAGATTAATGGCTTGCATTTGAAAATTTGTCTGAGCTTGTTTTTAAGGGAAGTGCAAAGCTGTAAAATGGCAGTTAAAAAAAAAAAAAGGTCCTTCTAGATTCCTTCCTGTTTTGGTGACAGAGCAGTTAATTGTAGATTGCAGTGATCTTACCCAAAACAATGTTAGAAATGAAGTAAGGAAGATTCCAAGCTAGTTTTCAGCTTGGTTTGCTGCTGAATTTAAGCAGAAAAGACACTGGTATCTACTCTCAATACATGGATGCAGGTACATGGGCTTTAATCACAGTCAACACCATCAGCAGGCTCTAAAGTATTCGTATGGGCTCAGTGCATTGTTCAGTTCACAAGGATGTCCCCAGCCATTTTAAATATATTGACCTTCACAGTTGCAAGGTCCATTCTAAGGATAGGATCCCTTCTTACAGCTGGTTTTTCTCGTGTCTTTTTTTTTTTAAATATGAGATGTGATTCTCTTCCTCCTTTGCCATAATTTGTCATTTGAATTTAACATGACTTTTCAATGAAGACTTTTCTAAACCTTTGTCTTTCCAAGCTAAAATTGTGTTGGCATAACAAAGTGTTCTCCTGTCAGTGACTTTATCCAGGATACATCTGCTCTCATCATTGCTGGACATGGTGTTAATTAGATTTCTTTGAAGCCTAT
Organism: Laterallus jamaicensis coturniculus; assembly: GCA_022605575.1. Taxonomy (NCBI): domain Eukaryota; kingdom Metazoa; phylum Chordata; class Aves; order Gruiformes; family Rallidae; genus Laterallus; species Laterallus jamaicensis. Next base: position 148,812 of record JAKCOX010000016.1, read on the forward strand.
CTTGCAGCAGATGTTTTAGGTTTACCCTTTACTATGTATCCAAGAGGTCAGAGGCAAACTTTGCTTGGGAGAGAGTTGTTTCTTGTGTCTTGCAGATGTAGTTTATTGCCACTTTAGGTGTTTTGCTTTTCACAGATCAATGAAACACTGTCCCTAATTTAACTGCAACGTCAGGCAATTCATCTCCATTCATTAATAATATAGTGCAGTGATATCATATGGCTCTCAGTGTTTGCTAGGAATGGTACAGATTCTGCGCACACACGCACACCCCGGTATAGCAATAAACATTGGGGTGCTATAATGTGGTGATTACAGCCAAGAAATGTAACGCCTGGAGCAGCATTTTCACTGCTGTCCAAGTGAATGTTGCAAGCCGTTAGCACGTTCTTGGGTTTTTCTGTGCTGTTTGGACAGAATCTCAGTGGTGGGGCACTGTGCTGAGGTGGAGCAGTGCTACCCCCGCTGCTGGGGATAGAGTGAAGATGCAAAGCTTGCACAAGCAGAATGAGCAAAAGTAAATCAGGACATGATAAAGGCAGAGGAAAAAGTGATACTGCAGAATACAAGTAAATTAAAGAAACCTAACTAAGCAGGCTGCTAGTAAATCTTTGTTCCTTCCTGTCGTCAGCCCCCCACCTACCCAAGCCTGTCTCCAGCATTTCCTCATGGTCAGTAGATCGAAGCAAGGCCCGGGGCTTCCCTCGATGCACTTCCTGCCCTCTGCTAGCTCTGCTGCCATCCCTGAGGCTCTACCTGCTCAGGCTGCGACTGGGGAGGGAGGGGCAGGCCCGGGCCAGTTGTGGCCGGTTGAGGCCAGACCCTGGTGAGGTGGGCTCCTGCCTGTGGGGTCAGTTCACATCTCAGTTGGGTCAGCAACTCTCATGCTGCTGAGGAATGGCCAGCGGGGTTTTCTGGGTGTGCTGCGCCTCCCTGGTCCTGCCATGGCCGAACTCTAACCCTTTTCTGAGGGAAGTGTTGGTGAGAGGCAGCTGCCTACTGAGGAAGACAGAGGAGGAGACAGAGCTGAGGAGAAGGCAGAGGTGGTGTGGCTGTGGCGGAAGCAGGACCTGCTGCAGGCTGCTCACCTCAGTACTGTGGGAAACAGGCCTTCATGTTGCCACCAGCCAAAAGGTCATGGTAAATAATGGAATATTCTGCAAAATGATGGGCAGTAGACTAATAGGTGTACTTTAAAGTGGTGATTTTGTATGAAATTAAGATGAGGTAGCAAGGAGAGGTGGTGTAGGTTCTGTGAGTCTCTGGGAGAAAGCAAGGAGAGGAAGAAGGGTCAGAGTTCTGTCAGGCCACTCAGTGTGGTGGGTGAGAAGTGGTTGCTTTCTGTACCTTAAAGCCTTGCCAAGGATTAATAGGTGGCACCAGATCTGTAACAGATCTCTTTTTGGCTGTTTTAGCAGTGCCAAGACCCTTTTTTTTTTGGAGCTGGAGTGGAACAGTAGGGAGATACATGCCAAGAACGCTACTTTTACCTGACTTTGCGGGTGGCCTGTGTGGCTTCTGGTCAGATATCTTCCAGGCCAGACACTATACTACTAAATAAACTCTGTACTACTTAATGAAATGGGGAACTTTATGTGATCCTGAGGTCAATCAGAACAGCCTTGCTTGGCTCTTGGTCATTTCCACTGGATCTGGCTGGGAGCATCATCCCTAGGAAGGATTTTTGGCTAAACCTGCTTTTCTTTGTAATGCCTCCCCTTTCTATTTCTATATATTTATATATTCAGCATTTGGCGGATAACCATTGACTTTACTCGGAATACTTCCCTTCTACTCCAATGATTACCACAGAGTCTCTGATACTGTATTATTGAGTCTCAGTAATACCTAGGTATCTCAATTCTCTCTTTTCCTCAGACCTCACTGGTTCCCTCCTCTGGAAAACAAGAAACTATCAATAACTGGATTTCCTAGACAATCCCTAATAAGTCTGGGTTGGGGTTTTTGGAGCAAGAAATTATTATTTATGATCACTAGCCAGAAGGTTTGAAGTTGGCTGTCTTGACTCTCCATCCCTCTGAAGCTTTTCCCCCCATCTACATGGCTGTGCTTTACTAATTTCTTCTCAAGTAACTGTAACCTTGTCTTCAATGCCTACATTCCTTTTTGTATGGTTTCCTCCATGCTTATCTTCACTTTCCTGTTTTTTTTCTTCATGTGCTGCCTAGACAAAATAGATGTGCATCAATGTATGTCTTAGCTCTCCACCGTCACCAGAACAAAACAATAAACTAGCAAATACATATTGTCTAGTGGTCTTTGAGTGTACTGATTTGGTATGTTGCTTCCTTTCCTCCTGATATGTCTGAAAATTTCTCCTAATTTTCTTATGTTCAGACTTCTTGCTTTGCTTTTAAGAATGATGCATGAGAGTCAGACAGTGTATTCACTCTATTAATTAGTCACTCTTCTGTTTTGTAATTCTAGCATAGCATGTTTATAGAATCATAGAACTGTTTAGGTTGGAAAAGACATTTAAGATCATCAAGTCCAACCAAGCAATGCCAAGTCCTCCACTAGACCATGTCCCTAAGCACCACATCTACACATGATGGTTCAGAAGCTCATGAAACATCTGTTCTATCAGCAACAAGGAACTCTGAAAATACTTGTGCTGGGTTAAATGGAGTAGGGTGTTATATTTTTCTGTATTCACTTTTGCTTTAATTGCTTTCATATTTGATGATTTGAACGCTGGGACTTCCCAGTTTTGATGCGAATGAATGCAATCATATGTGACCAGGCACGAACGACAATGTATGAATTTTACTCACAGATGTGTTTAATGGTTCATTTCTCCAATAAAGAAACAGAACCAGTACAATGAGACCACATTAAATGTGTTCTAAGCTGAAATACTTGAAAATGTAGGTCAGGCAACAGTTGCAAAAATAGATAACACATAAAGAAACAGTTGTCTGAACCCTATCTCCTTAACAGCCAGAAAGCATGGGTACATCTGCTTAAACCTACAACAGGAAAACAAAATGATTTGGCAGATTAAAATGAACACACACACACACCCTGCAATGGGTGAAAATTCATCATAGGGTCACTTCACTATGAGCAGTTCTTGGGATACGAAAGAAAGTAAAGGCTTTAAGGCCTAATTTATTTAGACTTTTCAAAAGCTGTTTTGTTCTTTTTCAGAAGAAGAAGTTCTGTATCAACTTTTTCAAGAATTTAAAAAGACCTTCCTATATTGCTTCAGAAAAAAGGTAAGAAAATTGTCTTAATTTTTTCTCCCTCCTGGTGTTCAGACTAAAAATGTATTCTGTGAAGTAAGTCCTTCCCTACATCTGTAGTGGACCTCCTGTTCATTATTTTAGTTAACCAAATCTGGGGAGCTTTCTGTAGTATATCATGTTAGTTCTTTATTGAGGAGTTTGAAAAACAAAAAACCAAACAACAAACCGACAAACCCCAAACTCTTCAAAACTGGTTTGTTCTGGGTAGTACTGGGGTTGGTTGGTTATTTACCCCACACGCTCCCTTCCTTGTTTCATTGCAGCAGGACAGAAACCTGATGGGTAGATATGGTGGTCATAAAATGCATGTTATCTGGCAGTGCTCCCTCCATACAGGGATTCAGCAGAGCACCCTGCTAACTGAAGTGTAAAGGACGTAGAGCATTGGCAGCTAGACCTCCTGCTTTACTGTTACAGTGAAGATGCAGCTGCTTCTTTTCATGTTTAGTAAAGCAGTACTGGGAACAGTGTTGTGACAGATTTCTAGGATTAAGGACAGAGGGCAGCCTTCTTCCAGAAGAGAACTGATTTGCACCAGACAAAATATTGCCGTGTGGTTCTTTAATACGTAAAAATGTATGCTTTTTTATGCTTAAAATGTGGCAATAAGGTTATTTCACCATTTGCTGTCTTCCCTCATAACATAACTGAGAAAAAGCAGTGACTTTATTTCCAGAGAAGGCAGTGATGTTCTGAATAATGCCTTAGAAGCACATATTTTTGGTGCAACATTTCTTGTTTATAACTTCTGTTTGCTGGAAGAGTGCAGAGGGAGAAAATGAAAGAAATGGGGATCAGGAGGAAGGGAAAAGGCAGCAATGAACACCATTCTATTTACACTTAACAATATCACAAAATTGCTAGTCTTAACATATTGCTGTGGCATTCTGCTACTGCAGACATTTCTTCTTCTTTTCTTTCATGATAATGAAAATGAAATACTATTTCACCCTAGAAAGCTTTACGTCTGCAATGGAATTTCAACGATAGTGCATTTGTCCAGAAACCACCAAACCTTGAGATGAATAAAAGGTTTGACAGCTGTACATTGATAAGCTCTAGTGCCCTACTTTCCTGTGTTCTTACCTGTCTTATATTGTGTGAGCAAGTTGTACCAGAAAGTGTGATTGTTGCTACATTTCTGATGTGGTCCACCCAGAATCACAAATGATGGATTATAAGGAAAAAGGAAAAATATATTGTTTGGAGGGTCTTAAAAAGACAATTATCAAAACCCTATATATATAGATAGATATATATAATATCTACTACCAGGTAGCATACAGGTCTACTCAAGAAATTATTTTTTTAATGGCTCACTCTGTCTTGAAAGAAGGGAAAAAATGGTAAAATACACTTTACTTCCAACTAGTTCTTATGCCAGCCCCTACAGCAGAAAATGCAACTTTAAAGAAGTATAGTGTGCTGTATAATTTATTAGCGTATGGGTTGCCTACAGTATGCTGTAAATCTTCTGCATAACTTATTAGTGATACAAAGTGTCTGAATTTTTTTCAAAGCACCAGCATTTCTTTTGATTTGTTTAAATGTAAGGTTTGAAAGCAGATGTTATTGGTATTATCTCATACAGTGTAAAGTATACAGATACATTGTAATGTTAAGAGTTACAAAGTCAAGCAGAAATTATGAAATCAAAATAGCAAAACAGCTCCTTGTTTCCATTTTCTGTGAGATAATCACTATGAAACATACAGGTACTTTTGAAGCTTCTTAGCCTAAAAATGGCAGATTTATTTCAGCATCAGTAGTGGTATGCATCTTTTCCTACCACATTATTCTTGGAAAAGTGTGGTCTCCAAGTATCTACTACTATGTTGACTGTAATTAAATGAGTAAACAAATGAACAGAAGTAAAGCAAGGCAGATGTTCAGCAAGATCAGTTTCTCCCAAACAGTTCAAACTCAGCAAAACTTCTAAGTGTCAGTCCACAGCCTTCAGCGAGAAAACTGTAAGTATGCATTGAGAATTGCAGGGGCTCTGCATGTACTGTAGCAGGTTTGAGGTAATTGTGCAGTTGGATCAGTCACTGACTCTCAGAAAATCTGTTATGTTCTGCAAAGCCCTACACTTCACTGACAAACCTCAGCTTCTGCCTGATTGCAACAAATGAGCATGCATAAAAGCCCTTCTTTTGACACCGAAAAAGGTAGGCACAGTCTTTACCTATAGGAGATTACAAGATTCCCTCTTGCTAGCCCTTAAATAAAGTTGTATGAGAACTTGTAAAGTACTACCCGTTTAAGAAGAAGACATTTTGTTAATTTTTTGTAAAGACATTTTGTTAATTTTTTGTAAAGGACTGTGATTGGAATTAGTTCAGGAATCCCCAGTCCCGTGCTAATGGAGAAGTAGGTAGGTATGTAGCTCCTAGCTTTGGTTAGTAATAAGATTTGCAAAAAAAAAAAGCACAAATGCTCTAAGAGGTTCTGTAGAAAATTCATTAAAGAGATGTTAAGTTCTTGTGACAGAGTTTGAAAAATATGTGTGCCTTTTGTTGTCAGTGTGATAGTTGAAAGGATTGATACAGCTTTGCAACCACTTCTGCATCCTTTCTGCCCAGAAGTTTAACTTTAGAATTTAGGATTAAGTTCCAGGAAACAAGTACATAGATTCAGCTGTGAATTCTAATTGTAACAGGTCAGTTGTACAGAGAGGTTCTATTCAGATTTTCCTTTAATTTCCTGATGGGAATGACCTCTCTCCTCTCAAAAACACAGTTGTCATGAATATAATGCTGATGGCTGATGGTCACTGTTCTTAGCTAGCACTTCATAACCATTGTGTTTGTTTTTCACTCCTCTCTATTTTGGAATTCAATGTAAATCTCATGTAAGATGTTTTCTGGCATTATGCTAGTGAGAACAGGGAAAGGAAAAGAAGGAACAGCCCACAGAAGCTCTGGATATCCTGCTAGACTACATATTAAAATCCAGATTAGTTCTGGGTGTTGTTGTTACTATGGAGCAAAGTAAATGTTTGCCTCCTGAACCAGAGAAAGTTTCAGGAAAGCTAGGTGCCTTTTCATCATACTGTGGATGGTAAAGTTCTGGCTTCCCATGATGTTTTGTCACTGGTAGTGATAATTCTGGGAGAAAATTCTTACAGAATATACATCATCTCGTGTTTTAAAGTAGGTTGACAAAAGAATTCTGTTTGATTTTTTTTTTTTTTTAAATGCCAATTCAGACTCATTCCCTTCCCTAGTGTATACTCATAAATGCTGAAAAATTATGCAGATATTCTGAGATGAGGACAGATTCAGTGGAGAGTTTGTTCTGTTATCTCTGTGTATTCACGTTTCACAGCCCCGAAACTACGAGAATAGAACTGTGCAAAGAATGAGGGATTGGTTTTAGAAGGGATCTACAGAGGAGAGACATATGTTATGGTAGCTCTATGCACCATCATGTCTGGAGAGAACAGTGCTGTAACATACAGTTGAGAATTGGAAGTTAATTACTGTCAAGGGAAGGAGTTTGGAGTTGCCAGTATGTGCTCTTCATTGCCTCATCAAATGCTGACCTGAGCACAGATGCTGTATGTGTTCAGTTAAAAAAAATCCCACAACAAACAAACGGGGTGGGGGGAGAGATGTAAAAATAATTCAAATTGCTTGGGACCTCAAATTCTAGCAAGTTTCAAGGTAGTTTTCATTCCTAAATCTCTTAGGAGTCATCTCTTGCCTATAAGAACAGGTAGGTGCACTTGGAGGTGTCCGAAATGCAACATTGTGCATGTAAAATAGAGCTATTTTCTGGAAAACATTATGTTTTTTCATGCAGTGTCAAAAAATGTTTCACAATTCTTCACAGAAGGATGATAAAAGCCACTGAGGGATCATTGGGATGGTGATATCACTGGAAGCTGCTGCTTAACAGATTGCTCAGTGCCTGGGTTAAAGTCAACCCTAGATAGTGTACTGAGCGTGTTACGTAATTCAGAGTAAGGAATTTTTATTTTGATGGCTTTCTTGCTGTACTAATGAAAACATGATTCAATATAGTCATGGGGACACCACTTGAAGTACACCATAATTGCTAACATAAAAGCAGGTTGTTAATAAATTGAAACTATTTTGTTGTGCAACGATGTTCCCATTGTGTTAATAGTGATTTTGATATTAGCAGCGTTTGTATTCTCTTAGCAAGAAGTGAATCAAACCTTCATCTTCACCTGTAGTGGTGAACATAGGTCCTTAGACCTGTGTAATTACTTCATAGCAGTGGGCTAGATTCCTCCAAGGGTGGCTGTTGGATAGCCTAGTATGCTCTGTGTAAGATACAAGCATGTAGCTGTTTTGCAGTTTTAGCTCAGTGGTTTATCACATAGACTCATGTTGACCTACTTATTGAAAATGCTAATGTTTTTAACTGATGATTACTTTTTAAATTAATGTTTTCACTGATTAAAGCAAATACTTATGGTGTAATACCACAGAGGTTGGTTAATGCATTTACCTTACTGCAACTCATTTATACAGAACAGAATTCTTTTGGGATTTTAAGACATTTGCTGTACTCCTTGTGATAGAATTAAATATTAATTTACAAATAGAAATGTAATTTTATTCACACCTTTTAATGTATCTATCTACATGCTTTCTGTCATGTAGCTGTGCTCATAATTTCTTTCTAAGAGGAAAACATGAATTCTTGTTTCACTAAACTCTATTCCTGAACACCAGAAATTTGATATGCCTAAAAAAAGATGTATCTGTCATGTCTCCTCATATGATTATTATGAAGTCTGCTTTGTTGGTAACTTTCTTCATTCTGTACCTCAGTCTGTATTACAGCTTTGTCTCCTTAGGGCATGTTGGGCTGGGATATTTCAGAGATTGATCTTGGTTTAATGGCAATCTTTCAATTTCGTCTCACAGTTTGAACATACAATTTGAACAGTGAAGCTGTTTCCTAATGGTTTGGGCTTTTTTTTTTTTTTTTTAAGTGCTGCCCTTTTAAAGCTCTTCAATAGAAACATCATATGAAGGCTTACATGTGTCTGAATAGCTTGGTTTAAGACTTTGCAACTACTCAGGAAGTGAGCAGGTGTACGGAGCTGGATGCTTTGAGGAGCACTACGTAAATTATTTTGAAGTCATTGGGAATTCTCTTGATCATAAGCCTCATTGATAATCACAGTGCCAAAGAAAGGGCACTTTTTTTTTTTCTATTTTCCATAGTAATGTGGGTAGAGGTCCAGTGGAAGATGCATGCTCTAGCAAAATTCTTCTGCTACTGAAATACTAGCTGGGTTTTTCTTCTTTGTTTCCTTAGACTTCAGTAAGAATTAGGTTTTTAATTCTTTTAGGAACTTTTAAAAACCCAAGTGTTACATTCAGGTTCCTTTCTAGGTATAGGTGTGTATTTCACGGATGTGTCTTTAACATGTCGAGTTATGTGTAGGGATAAATAAATAGAAGTAAATGTATGTTATGCTACATGCATCTTTGAATGTTGCAAATAATTTTTTGGTAGCTGGACAATGAATGTGACTTCTATATACTTTGCAAAATTGTTTCTAAGATTATGGGTAATAATTTTTTCCCAATGTTACTGTGAAACCTTAGAAGTTAATTACTTCAGATAGATGGCTTATTTTTGCTTATCTTTTTCAGCTGGGATTACATACAGTTTGAATATAGCACCCTGGTATGAGTCCACTTCAGATACAGTCAATTATATAAGTCTATCAACAGCTATTTTATTATGGGAACAACGGAGACAGAAGGCTTGTGTTCTGTGATGAATGTAGATTAGAAAGAGGTCACCCTGACATACATAATTAGTTTCAGAATTTTAAATTAATAGGTAGTGTGCCCCTAAGGCATCCATACATTCAGGCTGAGGCTGCAGGATATCTGGTCCAGCTCCTGCCTGCTTTTGTCAGCAATGACATGGCTTAATGCACTGCTTGTATAATGACATAAGATATTATGGCAGGGCTAAATCACTGTAAAAACAAAATTTGCATAATACTTTGGTTATACTACGTATATTTCCCTTTGGAAACATTTGCACTGTTAAATTATTATGCAGATTTCTAGTGGATGGTTAGCTCAACCTGGTATGTCTTCAGGTGCTTTATAAGAGCTAAGCAGATGCTTAAACAAGTTTCTGCAAACTGTTAATTGAGAATATCTAGAGGTGTCTGAAATTTGTATCCTGTCTCGTTATATCTGCAGTACTAACTTTAAAATGACTAAGCTAAAGGTGAACTGAAAGGCATGAGTCGTAACATAGAGTCCAGACTTGTACTCCAAACTGGAGCAAACCACACCTGAAAATTGCATTCCCAAGGAATCTGACCAATAATTCCAATTCCACAATGGATCAATATTTTTGGGGTTCTGTGTGCTCCAGCAAGAGGTTGTTGTAAGCAGGACCACCCATACGTTTCCTTCCTGACCTGTAGGCTTAGGCCGTGATACCTGTTTCTTGAACTTTTTTAGATGCATCAAGTTTCAATTTAATTTGAGTTACAAATTTGAGTTTGTTCAAAGAGATAAAAAATGAGTAGCATGTGAAATGTGGCAGCATGTGACAGTTTTAATTTAACATAGATTATTTTTCAGTTTATTCAGGTGTCAAACTAGGGGAAAAATAAATAATTTTTTCTCAAAAAATTGAGGCAGTGTGGCCATAGATTTCAAAGAATTGAAACTGCTGTAATACAGTGATACTAGTGCAAGTAAACATAGAAGGGTGGGATTTTAAAGATATGGGTTTTCTATTATTTGTTGTCTGTAATTGAGTACTTCATAATTTATCCTTATAAAAAGTCTCAACAGACACATTTCTGCTCCACATCAAACTTGAATTTAGGTGCAGAATATAAGTTGCTTATTTATGATAACTTTAGACATTTTTCAAAACTGTGCAGGTGTTGCAGTTTTGTGTAGCTATGCTGCTTCAGAGGCTTTTGTAAGCCACAGTTACAGCTTTCTGTGAGCCCTGTATTTTGTAAACTTTGATCAATTCAAGGCCAAATTTGAGACTGAGCCTATCAGAGCTGGTCACAGCGCCTCTGTGAATCACATATAGGAGAAAAAAAACCTGCAGGCAGGTGCATTTTGCACCAGAGCGGGAGTGAGAAGATGTAACAGGCTGCACAGACACCAAGGTGAGGCCTGCAGGAGGAAGAACTCAGAAAGAGTTTCCCCTGCAGCTCATGGTGAAGACTATGGTGAAACGGGTGTCTCCTTGAAGCCCATGGATGAGGACGGGGAGCAGAGACATCTATGCCCTGTGAAGATTGATCCACGCCTGAGCAGGTTTGCTGGGGGACTTGTGACTTTGCAGTGGACCAGGTCGGGGGGGGGGAGGAATCTGGACCTGGATGTCAGCACCCTGTGGAGGGAAGTCCTGCTGAGAGGCCTGTGGTGAGGAGGTGGCTCCCCAATGGAGAGGAGTCCTGCTGAGAGGCCTGTGGTGAGTGAGGAGATGACTCCCTGATAGAGAGGACTCACGCTGCAGAAGTTCGTGGACACGACTTTCGTGTGGGTGGGACCCCATGGTGCGGCAGGGGAAGGGGGGGTTGTGTGGAATGCCCCCCTTCCCCTAGCTGAGACGGACTGAAAACCCCCATTCCCTGCCCCTCCCTGTGCTGCAAGGTGAGGGAAAAAGGGAGCAGATCTATGATTAAAGTCAAGAGTGTGAAGAGGTGAGGGGTGGGGGGAAGGAGAAGCGATAAGATCTGGAGAAGGAAAGCAGTTTGTGAGGAATTGCCGGAACCCCACTGCCCATTCCCTGCCCCTCCCCGCAACATGGTGGGGGGGGAAGAAGAGAGTAAAATCGTGATGAGTTTTAAGTGTGCTAAGAAGGGAGGGGTGGAGGGAAGGTGCTTTAAGACCTGGCCGCTTCTTAACTCGTTCCGGTTCACCGGGTCTATTAGTTGTAGGAGTAATAAATCACTTTCCTGTATTCTGTGCTGAGTCTGTTTTGACCATTGCACTGATTGGAGAGTGATCCCTCTGTCCTTATCTCAAGTCCTAGGCCTCCTAATATCTATTTTCTCCCCTTTTTGGCTGAAGGGGGAAGTGAGCGAGCCGCTTGGTGGGTATTTGGCCTCTAGCTAGGGCCAAAACCACCACAGTAGGTCTTACGTGAGTGGTATCATTCTAAAATAACAGAAGGTCCTGTAAAAGTACAGATGAAGACAGCTGCATAGTATTCATTTACTGCCTCTTTAGTTCACTTAAAATGACATTTCTTGTTGTCAGTCAGTGGCTCTTATTTAAGGAAATGGAATGTCAGACAGATCCACAAGTATTTAGCCTTTTTTTTATTTCTTTAGAGATAATGCTGTTGAAATAAAATGTCACCAAGTAATGGTTTCCTGCTGCCACATAAATGCCATAGTAAAACCAATTATTTATTTTATAATTACCTGTTTTATGGAAAATAAATACTGGAGCAATCCCAAAATGTTTATTTCTAAAGTAGAAGACATTGATCCTGTGACAGCCCTCTATTGTGATGTATTTACTTCCATTATTATGCCAAATGATTGATGGGTTGCAAATTGAATCATTTTGTCCCATGGGAACTGATGTAGCTGAGTGATTTTTTCACACAATACTGGTTTTGTTGAATTCCTGTCTGTCCTTCTCTGTGGTCAATTCAGGCTACCATTCTTGTTTACAGCATGTATGAAAAAGGACTTAATTCCTGTCTATCTGTGACTGTTTCTCTTAATGTTTTCCAGACCTAACTGGTTTTCCATTCTTTATTCCTTCTCCATACTGTCATGTAGTTTGTCAGTGAGAGGAGTGCAGAGGTTCCACTCTTGCTGTTAAGACCCCTTTCTTTGAAATTGTATTTTTAAATCTTTTTTACTTACTGGCAGTGGTCTCATACAGTACTCACAAAAAACCAAAACAATCCATGGGTGAGAGCCTGTGAGAGTACCACGAAAATGGGTGTACAAACAAGGAAATAGATTTATTTATGCTCCATATTAGGAAAATATGAAAAACCTATAGGCAGGACACAGAAGCACCTAGCAGACATTCCTATTAAAATATATATATATATCTCTTTCAGTTTGTGTGGTTTGAAAAAGATACATAACAGCAGACCTCTGAAGGCATTAATATGAATTTAGAGAAATCGTTATGTAAACCTATCCTGAAGATAATTTTTGTTCTGTAATTTGCTCCATAAACAGCACATTTATTTTTCTTTCCTGCTAGGAAGTGAGAATATGTAGAGGCAAGTAAGACACTTCTTCCAAAATGAGATAGAGAGAAGAAATACAATATAAAATTAATTTCAGACTTTCACAAATTCAAGCCACCTTTAATTTTTCTTCTGTTGGGACTACTTTATTTACCTTTTCCTTTTTTCTCCCTGAAATCTCAAGTTTAATTTCGCTTTTCTTCTACCCTTACTTAAATCTAGATAAAGTCTTCTAGGCTTTCCTGAGTTTTTCCAAGTTTATATCTCTGTCACTGAGAGTAGCCTGTAAGTCTTATCTTGCTGATATTTTATGTAGTGGATGAACAATCAGAGAAAAACAGAGCATGGGAGAAAAGGGAGAAGCAAAACAGTACAAAGCTAAAATATCAGAAATTTACAAGGAAAAATAATATTTGTTTTCCAACATTACTTTTCTCTTCTGCTTGTATTCTTAGCTCTTTATTAATTTATTTTTTAAAAGTGAGACAGGATTTTTTTTTTTTTTTGTAAAATTATAAGAAATAGCTTGTGTTAGTATATCAAGATACTGCAGTAATAGCAAGAAAAGCTTTTTTTCCTCATCAGTGCTTTAGGTATATATTTCAAATTTCAGTCACAATTTCCTGCTGGTCCAAACAGGCCAAATCATCTGCAGGGATCTGGGGAATTAATTCGGTACATTTTATTTCTCCTCTAACTAATCCCCTCAGTTCTCTTAGTTTAGGGAGCTGAATACACCAACGACTGATAAGCCACAAGGGCCTTATTTGCTTTATAGAAGGTTCTGCAAATCCCAGTGAGATGTTGGCCTGTGCTTAAATTTTCTCCGCTTAGTCCTTGGGATAGTGGCATTTGAAAGTGACTCTTGAAATAAAAAGTGTTATTACACTTGGAAAAAGCAATGAGAGTAGATTAATAAGAGCAGCTATGGCAGTTTAACAATAAACCTTTTCTATAGCCAAGTATTTTCTGCTTAAAGTCCCTTAGAGAGGATACAGAACATCATTTAAGATAAGCAGTATGAACTGTGCTTATTTTGATTCCAAAAGTAATAAATTTAGTGAAATGGATCCTCAAGTTTTCTGAATGTGGTAACAGTTGATTAAATTGACTTGTTTTCAGACTTGTTTTAAACCACTCTTTAGCATCAGATTATCTTTTATCTGAGAACTGGAAAAAAATTGCACATTTGTACTGTCTTATTGATAATGTTGCGTCTGAGCCTAGATGTGAGTTATGTGGCAGCAGGCTCTCGTTAGGTTCTGCTTGGTGATCTCCTGAAGTCAGAGAAGGAAGACTGAGGTATTTTTGAATGGATGCTAAAGTTAGGCAGTGGCACATACTCACTTTTTCAGATTCACCTGGGGCAGTTGCTTCATGGTTGTAAACTAAAATTGTTTTACTTGGGTGCATGTCTAGCTGGCTTAATAATTGCATTGATTTTTTTGAGTGTTGACATGCTGTGTATTTTAATAATTTCAAGAGAAGCATTATCAAGGAACTCTTTATCACAGAACCTGTAAATCCTTTCTTAGATTTTTAAAATATGTTTCTTTTTGTAGTTTTGAAAGGTTATAAAAGAAAGAAAATAGAATATTTTAATCTTTTGTCCATTACTGATGATAAGCAGCAGGCAGTGTATCCCAGCTTTTCTTGGTTGTTCCACATCTGTAGGGGGACTACAGAGTATTATTGAGAAAGGCCAATCTCGCCCTCATCTCTTTTTGTCACTGGTTCCGAATCCAGTTCATGTCAAAGCAGCAGTGTCTTTTGTGGTGGCTCATTTGTTTCTTTTCTTTTTACATCTATTGTGTCATTCATTAGGGCAGAATCACAGATTTCTGGAAATAAATTGACTTGAAATATACATCTGTTTGAATGTGGAGAGTGTGAAGGAAATCTCCAAAATAATGTTTTTGGAAGGCTCCTTGCAATAGGGAAAGCTACATTCCCAGTAATTCCTCTAAACCCAAGACTTTACTGCTACAATTGTGAAATGCTGGGAGACTTTTTAGCAGCTCTGAAACATTAATATATTCACTTTAATCATTGCAGTGAAACATGACAATTTTTAAGGTTGTTATAGGAGACACAACTTAAGAAGAAAGATTTGTAAGCAGTTGTGTCTCTCTTCATAATTTCTGGCATTACGTATGCACAATAGTTTGCCTGATAAATGTGTGATACCAGTAACGTACTTGCAGTGTTTATGATGCTTCTGAAGCTTATGTGAACCTTCTTTGCCAAAATTTGATACCTGTTCTTAAGTCAATTGACTGGTTCTCCAGAAATGAAACAGAGGACTTAAGACAGCATCTCTTCTCTGTATTGATCTTTTCATAGAGCTCAGAGAAGCATTTTTATCTCATGGCTCATTAACATGGCAAACACTTAGACATTTATCTGGAGTGAGTAATGATGTAATCTGATATGCTATAAAATCACCTGTTTGATTTTCCATACTTGAAATAATAGCTTTTCATTGCCTTTTCTTACCTCAAGTAAGTCTGGAGCTAATTATGCCTTGCTAATTTCCTGTCTTTTATTCGTTAAATAGAATACTTAAAGTGTACAATCTTCATTAATGCTATGCCTGGATATTAGGCAACTGTAAAACTGCAGAGATTTAGGGAGATCAGCTAGCATTGAGTAGGATGAGATCCAGATAACTCTCGTTTTATGGTGCTCTCAGTAAAGTTCTGTGAAGTTCACTTTAATTCAAGTAAGCAGGCAGACATCTTGGAAGAAATCTTCTACTGTGCTTGAAAAACTGGAGTATTTCTAAATTTGCAGCAAATTGCAAAACGTGTTCTAGTTGGGATCCTTCTGAGCCACATGGAACAGTGTTTTCTCAGCAATCCAGGACTAGCAACTACCTTTGAAAGTCTCTGCTTAGTGCTCCAATTTAAGTTCTGGGGTTGAGAAGCAGGAGCGCACGCTTTATGCAGGCTGGCAAATGTAAAACACCAGTGGGAGGCACTGTTGGTAGCATGTTCACAGGTGCGTGGAGGAATAATCCACCTGTCTAATCTTAATGGAATTTTGTCAACAAGCTACCTAAATCTACAGCAAAAATCCTAGTCTTTAATTTCTCATCTTTTACCAAGAGATTATGTTACACATTAATATATGCAGCTCTGAATAAGGTTTTTTCCCCATGTTGTAACCAAGAACATTGTTAGCATGTCAGAAGGTGTCTGACATGTAAGTACAATAGAAAGAAAAGAAACTGTCAGCAGTGTTGTGACCGTATTGATTACATGGAGTTTATCTTCCTTTTATATTCTCTACTATCTAAAATAATGCTATTCTTTTTCCTATTTCTTTGAGCAAAAGGGTGTTTAGTAGTTATACAGTGGAAGCCTGATAAAAAGAAAACATCCTTTTTTTAGCTGTAATAATTTAGTACTCTGAGGATAAAACACACACTTCTTGAATGCTATTCTCATTTAATGCTGCATTAAAAAAACAAACCTGACTTTTTGGAGAAAGAGTCTATTAAATTTCAGTGATTCTGGATGAAATGTTTTATTTTTCAGACTGTAACATACAGGTCCCCAGACAGTTAGTAGAATATCTTCACATCATTTGATGTTTGTTTGCTTAATTGTCAAAACAGGCTTTTTGCGTGAAGGTTGCTATTACTGAAAGTATTGATAGTTCTGCTCAAGATTTTTCACTTTTAATATTGGTAAAAGGAGCACGTTACTTAGAAATGTTTCTTCATCAGTAAATCTACTTGCATAGAAAATTCAGCCAACTCTTCTGCCTCCTCCCTTGTTCATCATTCAAGACAATTTACAGTCCAGAATCTCCAAAGCCTGAGATGCCCCAATGCTTGTTAGTAATTTAACAATTTCAAGCTTTTGGTTTTCTCCTAAAGCTCTGATACTTATTGGTTTGGGTTTAGACTTAGAAATTGGGCATTTAAAGTCAGAATTATGTGGCTAAGAACTTTGAACTAAAACTGTTGGCTTTTTAATTTACAAAATTTATCTGTGTTTTAAAGTAATGTTTAAGTGGGACATCATCTGAGTTGATTAAAATTACATTTTGGAATTTCTCTTCAGCAGGGATTTCTAACTTTCTTTCTGAGTGGGAATTCTGGAATCAGTAGCTTCACCTGTGCAAGGAGATACATTCTGTAAATGTTCATGCTATGGTTTAGCATAGGACAGGAACAGTTGGACTTGATGATCTTTAAGGTCTTTTCCAACTTTGTAATTCTGTGATTTTATGATAACTTTCACATTAGATTGAAACTCAAGTGTAAATAAATTTATTCAGTCAGCAAGGCGACACTCAAGGGTCTGTTAGAAATAAGTTGAGCTTGTTTTGCCTTGCTATGAAAGTGAGGACTGATGGTCATGAGAAGACTACTTATAGTCTATTTATCTGGTTTTATACTTTTTATCTAGTATTGGAATAAGTTATATCTCTATTCTTAGAAACCCTTTTTTCCCAAACACACATCCATGTTTACTTCTGTGCTTCTTATTAAGATTTTCAGTATTTTATTGTCTCATGTTGAAGCTTTAGTAACACGATGTTTGCAGTTCCTATTTTAAAATCTCAGATAACAAACACCACAGTTTAAAGAGTTGTATGCATCACTAAATCGTCTAGAAATGTTGGACATTTGCTAACTGAAATATGAGAAACTTAAAATATGTATATATTTAATTCTTCAGTCTTGTAATAGAGGTAGCAACCTCATCATGAAACATTACCTAAAGATTAAAAAAACAAATAAAGTTAATGGCCTTAGGCTATATTTTGGGACATCAACTCCTCCCAAGTGGTCATTAATCCTCAGGAAGCCTCCTGCCTGAGTCATCATTGCTTAATTGGACCATTAGGCATTAGGATACTGCATGTTGATTGCATTATTACAAAAGGGAGAAGATGATCAAATGACTGCAAGGGTCAGCAATACGAGAGTAAAATAATTCCAGTGTATGTGTGAGTTTTAACCATAGCATATGAACCCGTATTCCTTGAATGAAGCACGAAGGAAGCAGTTTGATCAAAGAAAGAAATACAAAAGTCAATAGATTTCTGCACCGTAACTTTGAATTAAGGTGTGCAATTAAAATGTGTATTTGATTCCAACCCTAAAATAGGTCCTATCATGATTCCTGAAATGGTATTATAATTCCACCCAGTGGCATTTTTTTTCAGGTGGCGGTTGCAGAAGACTCACCTTAAAAATCAAGCTTCACAGGTGAGGTAACAGAATTTCTTTCAAGGGAATGTCACCTACATAAAAAAAAAGGAAGAAAACACAGAGCTTCTTTGTTTTTGAAAAATAAATAAATAAACAAGGAAATGGTTCATTTTCACTGATGCAGAAATGTTTTTGTGAGCCTTATAGATGTTACTGTCTCTGATTTTCATACAGTTGTATAAAATCAGCAGGAGTTCAGTATTTCATTTTATTGTAATCTGTCTAGACGTGTCTTCTATCCCTATGTGTGTTATTTTTTACAGAATGATTGCTGTAAATGTAGGTGATTAAACAGCTGAAAGACAATAGCAACCTCGTGGTTTGTCCAGGGCTAAAGTCTATATATATCCAGCTTGAGCATAATGTAAATGAAGGTTGAAAGATGGCTGATGCAGAAGCTTGTATGCTAATCAAGATCTTGCTTTAAGTGAATAAATCTTCAACTCAGTTTCAAGTAAGGAGGAATTGTAAGCAGCTAGATAAAGGCAGTTGCTGGCAAGAGAATAATGAATCTACATATAAACTGTTAATCAAGTTGCACGAACCCGGGGCTGTTTGTAAATCAAAAAATCTTGAAAGATGGACAGGACGACTATGATCACATCTTTGCTTCAAAAGACAAGGAACACTCTGGTTGCATCTTATTTTTTTTGTGAAAAATGTATATTTATGTCCTTTATCATTGGAAAGCTGTCCAAAATCTGTCAGAAGTTTTTCTTGGGTTTTGGGTTTCTTCTTTTCAACTTGTGGTTTATTTTGTCTTTCAGGTCTGTAGAATTCTTAATTAGGTAGGTTACAATATTTTGAATTTGATCTTAATGTATGAAGAGTTGGTACTTACTGTCTTCAGAGTGGAATTCTGAAAATAAATACAGCTGTCTGGTTGAAACTTACATTGCCAGAGGAAGCTAAACCTTATCCTCCAAAAGAGTTTTTTTGCTTTCTTACCAAGGAAGTTCGGGGTTTTTTCCCCTTAACTTTAGAAGTTATACATTCCTCTCTTTTAATTCAAAACATGAGATATGCTATCAAGGAAGACATCCTTGTCAGATTGAACATTTAATCAGGGGAGTTTATCTTAAAATATTTTTTTATTTGAAAGTTTCAGTCCTGCCACCTAATTTGACATGTTGAAATATAAATTTGCTTAAAAAACATTGCCATCTGGGTTTATATCTCCTCTGGTAAAACATCTAGCCCAGCTCTACTTCGTATTATCATCAGTTTAACAGTATTTAATCTCTAGTCTTTAGTTTGACCATCTGTTCATTTTGGACAGTATTTCATATGTATCTCACCAAGGTATTGTGAAGTCTGTTTCATCCAGATTTTGTAGCTAGTCCTTGGGACTGAGTAACCAGAATCCAGAGAGTACATGGAACACGTATTAGAAATGTTTTTTTCCAGTAAAGTTCAAGATAGCCCCGATACTTCCTTGCTCACATATGTGTTCTTGCTTTTCATATAAAATAGTAAAAGGAACTAGAAATATGTATATAAATAATACCACAATAAATATTTGTTTTTAATATCTAATTAAAGCTTTGTTATTACATATTAAAATATTATTTGTAGGTTACAGTAAGGTTTATAATGGTGGCATTTATCAGCATATGTAATATATGTTGTCAGATACAAACCCCAGCGTCAAATCTGCTCTCAAAACTTCACTAGCACGTTGAGTTGATTATATTGGTAATCCTGCTTAGAAGTGAACTGGTTTTTGTCAGATGCTCGTGTCTTGATATTACTGCAGTATTGGGAATTTGTGAATACTATTATAGCTCTGCTTACTTTGTTTTTCAAAGAGTAAGTTGGTGATCCATATTGAAAGAAAATATTAGTATGTGTTATTCTGAATTGGCAGTATTTTTTGTTTCTGCACAATGGTTCAAAATTATAGCATCAAAAGGAAAAACAGGTTGAAGAGGACCTCTAGAGACCATCTAGTCTAACCTCCTGTTTAAAGCAGAGTTAGCTTGTAAGTGCACAGAGCCATTTCCACTTGTATTTTGAGGCACTTCAGAGACAGACAATCTGAACAAGTGCTTAACCATCCTCATTATGCTATTTTTCCCTAATATCCAATTGAAGTTTTCCTTATTTGTTGCAGCTTGACTCTTGCCCCTTGTTCTTTCCCTGTGCAGCTGCAGGTGCTCTTCTTCTGTGAACTAACTGAACTTGGCTCCCTCATGTAAGCACCTTATTTGTAGTCTTTTGGAACTCAGTTTCTCAGTATCTGTCTTACACTGGGGAAACCAAAATGGGACACACTGCTCCAGGTGTGGCCTTTTGAATACTGGGAAGAGTAGCAGTCACTTCCTTCAACTCTCTAAGGGTTGTTATTGCAGAGAATCAGATTTTTAGAGCAACTTTTTTTTTTTTGAAGACTCTCTTACTCCATCTGAGTTATTTCTATTATAGAACTTAATAAATATACAGATGCACAAGCCATTAAATTTGAACAATATACTGATGTTCTGAGTAAAAATACAATGTAATTATGCAAATACAATGAAGGATAGAAGGATTTTTTTTCTCCTTATCAATACAGAAATTTCATTACCTGTCATCTAGGACTGGCCTTTCCTAGACTGAAAAACAGAGGAGGAGGATAATGAAAGAACTAAGAAACTTCTTAAATTTATTGGAAGTCATACATTTCTCATTTTGATGGAAAATGCTTTTCTCAAACTAATGGTTTCTCATTGATTTCCCTGTAAATACTGTTTTTGAATTACCCTTTCTGCAATAACATATTGGAAAAAATCTTACAATTTATTCAATATCACAGTAGATCTACAAACTGTGTTCTGCTTAGTGTAACAGCATCAAGCGCAGCCCAGCCACACTTTTTCAACCATTGATTTTTTTTTTTTTGAAACTAAACCAATATTGTGAATTTGATTTGCATTTAGAAAGTAGCTCACATATTCATAGTGATGCTTGCAATTGCTGTACTTAATTGTATCCTTTTTTTGTGACAAGGTGATTACCAAACTGTTGCATTTAGAATTAATGGAAGGAGTTCTTTGACACAATATGTCGTTAAGTCTGAAGTAAGTAGATTTTGAGAAAGGATAGACATGATGTAGTGTTCTACAGTTATATTTGATAGATTAAAGCTAACTACTGACAGTAACCCTTACATTGAAATTCTCTCTGTTGTTAGATCTTACTGTAACTGTGATGTATGTATTATGTTATCCCTTCACCCTTGATATCACAATAGGAGACAAAATCCAGGACTAGATGGATAGATAGAATTCTACTCAGCAGGCATAGCAATATTTCACTGTACAGTTACTTCAAGCCCAGTGTTTTTTCTTTGAATGGCTAGTGCAGTAACTTTCAAATTAGGCTCTGACTCTGTGTTGGCCTTCAGGTTAAATAATTTTTTTCCCCCTCATGACAATATTAATCTCTTTTCTCCAGTGGCTCATTTTTCATATTTTCAGTAGTAATAGAAGAGTACAGTATGTTAAAAATCAAGACACTTGAAATTATGTCTACTAGAGAGTATAATACTTGATAGCATGACACAAATTTAATTTCCATATCTTACATAATTATTCAGTAGAGAGTAGGGTTAAATTGTTAATTCAGGGGAGGTAACATCTCAGCTGGGGTAGACTTCCTTAGAGCTATGCTTATCTATGCTAGCTGGAAAACTAGATCTCCAAATGTGGCCTGCTTTGCCTGATTTCCCAGTGCCTTGTTTTCTGACCTTCATTGGGGCACTTGTGCCTAATTTCTCCATCAGTTAAATCCTCTGCTATGCTTATGTGTAAGGAACAGACTTGATCAGGTGTTTCAGTAGAATTTGGAGGAAGGTAGAAAATAAAGAGTTATCAGCACTCATGTGAACTCAAGCTTAATTTATTAGCATATATAAACTAACTTCAAGGCTGTTTGCACAAAGGTACATGCATGCATTAAAAAGATCTCCAGAGCAAGTTTACAGTATTAAATCCTTTGAAAGTTAAATATAGTGATGAAATAAAGAACAAGAGTACACCTGAAACAGTTGATTAAATGGAAGTGAGGCCTTCTTGTAATGAAGGTAGGTTCAAATGGGCAGGGCTTTACTTAAAATGCTCCCGCTGATTTAAATAGATCCCCAAGGAAATAAGATACTGCTCAAAATGAAGCCAGGTTGCCGGTACGGAAACCCTAGGTGCTGTGTACCAGTTGCATCCTAATAACTCCAACTGCCTTTTTATGCATTAATGAGTTTCACTCTGGATTAAAAGAAAAAATTTCAGGAGCTGAATTGGAATTTTGTCTTTTCTCTTTTCAGGACACTTGATGAAGCTGGAGGACAACTTTCCCTTAAGATAATGAATTTATGCTCACACTTTGCAGAGTTCTCCAGCTGGTTAGAATAACCTTTGTACATTCTACATAGCTGAATGAAAAATATGGAAAAATATTTTTTTTAATTACTTAGTCACCTGATAAAGGAGCATGAGGAAATGTTGCCATCAGTTTCTTAACAACAGGTTAATGGGTTGATAATTTTTCTGATCATATTCAATTGAATCAAGTGAAAAATACCAGATATTTTAGAACCTTGCATGTATTACAGAGTTTACTCTAATAATGGGGGGAAAAAATGTAGATATATGGTTTCTGAATTTTGTTCATCTACTTTCGGCTGCAGGCTCCCTATAGGCATTCCACAGGAACATGCATGTATTTCACATGACGCGAAAACTAATGAAAAAAATGAGGATATTTATATTGAATGGTCGGGATCATACTTCAGCTTTCAGTTCTGCTTTCCTTTTTTATTTATAGTTACTGCATAAATCTTCTTCCATTACTTTTTATTAGTGTAATGCTTTCCACATTTCCATTTCCATTAAAACCATGTTCAGAGCTATTAGTGGATTGTTACTATCCAGTACTGTATCAATTTATGGAGTCAATGTGTGAAGAAGAGAATGTAAATCAGTCCTGCATGTGAGACAGTGGCCTTGTGGACTGATTTTCTTATTCCTTAAAGCTTTCACAGAGGAATGATTTCTGATTATGAAGTGAAGTGATTGAGAAAGAGAAAATACATATTTACCAGAATCCTTCAGGTTCAGAAAGGACCAAGTCACGTGTCCTTTATCTTAATGGAAGTTCAATCAGATTTGTTTGATGCATTTTGGTTTTTCCTCTTTTAATATTTTTTTTTAAAGAAATGTAAGGAATTCACTGTTTGCTTTTCTGAAATACATTAAAAAAATAGCTGTAGGCTGACTCTAAATCTGATAAATGCTAATACCATTCATACTTTATTTCCTACATCCCCAGAGTAATTTGACTGCCAACCAAGTATTGAAGACTTCTAGCAGATAGTTTAAAGCCTGTTTAGTATTTTAGAGAAGAAGTGATTTTAGCTTTAAAGATTATGTAGAATAGCTAAAGAATGTGACTATTTAGTAATTGGTGCTGATCACATCATCTAGAAAAATATATACATGTACAGTGCATTTCAAATCTGAATAAACAAATACTTGGAAAGATGGGAAAATCAAGGAAAGAAATACAAGTGATATCCAGTGGATCATTGAGTAGTCACTGTCCTTTTAACTGATACTTGTTTGTGGATGTTTTCATCTCTCCAGTACTAACCACACCCCCCACCCCCCCCCCCCACTCAGGAGAGAACAGTGTAACAAAGATTGCCTCTCAAATATTATTTTCAAGATCTTTATTATTAGTATGCAGCACACCCAATGGTGAGATTAAGAATATTTCAAGAAGTCTGTATCGATGAAGTTGACAAAAACTTAATGTTTTTGTTCCATGGAGTTTTCAGAAGAATCATTCCTGCATCTCAGCAGATGAATCATGTTGAAATTCATTCAAGAGGACAAAAGATGAGCATGAAGCTATTCTATGTACTGTGAGAGGGGTCTTCACCTGGGAATTGTGTTCATGTACATTCTGGCATAAGATGCCCTGTGGTGTTTTGGTATATGAAGGGGCAAGGAAAAGGTGTGTACTCTATTCATGCAAACACACATGCACACAGAAGTGTTTGTATATATTTATAGGCCGTCTGCATGTATTGTGTATTGTGTGTTGAAGTTAATAGAAGGATTTTATAAATTTAGGAATTTATAAACATACTGTGTTCAAGATTTACTTTTCATTTTAGCAGATTCTGAATTCTAAGTATAGTATGCTTTTCAAGTGTAGGTATAAAGATGTATGCCCAGACACTTTGGCTTTCCTGTGGACAGTTAGGAAAACACACCATCCCAAAGAATTCATAGCCTACTTTGCATATAAAAAAGAAATGGGAGTAGGCATAGAGCATTGTTCTATAGTCTAAAGAATGTAGAGAGGAAATTCGCTCTCAGTCTTACCCTCTGCCTTTGAAGGCACCAGGTTATTTAAGCCCAGAAATGCTGCATTTTCCAAGATGACTTTAATTTATTTTCCAGTATATGCCACTTTTCCTAAAAGAAGAGTTAAACCACTGTCAATAAACCAAAATATTTAGTTCTGTTTAAAAGTGGATATGAATAAGCAAAAAACTCCAAGTCATTACGTGAAAACATACTATTTATAGCTGTTGCAAATCCCAACCAACAATCTTAAACAGAATTGTTTTTAGAGATGATCAGATTTTGTTTTAAGAACTGGAATTCAGTGGTGTTTGCTTTAATCTCATTGATAGAAATGAACTCAGTGCCTACTGCTTTCTTGTATTTGTACTCTTGTTCATCTGTCTCTGTATTTAATAGGTGCATCTCTGTCCCTTGAAGGTTATTTTAAGAAACACAAGGCCAAGGTGTTTTATAGAGGTAGGCCAGGCAATCTGTAGATCAATAGTGTATGTTCGGTTAGCTTCTGTGCAAGTGAATTTCAGCTTCAGTCAGAACAGCACCTAGCAGAACAAAACCATATGCCAGTATCCATCGTTACATTTCACAGCCTTTCTCAGAGAGTTTGAAGCTGCGTGAACTACATTGTAAGAGTTATGTGCTGAATGGGAGATAAGGTCTAATGTCCACCAGGAGATGAATTGGAGCCGTTTAACTTGAGACATTTCAAAATAATCTAATGATTTCCTTTTACTATGCACAAGGCTGTATTCCAGTTCAGGCCACAGAGCTAGCTCAGCATTTTACACTTAATAACTATTTTTTTCTCTGCCTTTCACGTGGAGGTGAGGGGGCAGAAGCTTTGTTTATTGAGTTGCACTGGCAGACTTCAGACTTAGAGCAGGGCATCTTCCAAAATATGCAAAAGGTTTTGATGGAATAAATAAGTACTTGTGACAGCATACACAACATATGGAGAAAACAATAAAAATCCCTCCTGCCCATACCTGTTCTCATATAAACCAAGAATAACTTTAATGAATCCACTGTGAAGTTAGTGTAGGGAGGAGGGGAATCAGCTTATATGAGCTCAGTGCCTGTTAGTATTATAATGAAATGCTGGATATATTTCAGCTATTAGCTTGTGAATGGTGCAAGTCAGTGTTCAGCAACAATCAGTTGACATTCTCTACAGGCAAAATCTACAAATAAATTTTTTCCACCTCATTTTCTGTTAGAAGAGTAAACTTTCCCTTATTAAGACTGTGCATCTAAGTCTTCATGCCATGCTTTGGAGTTTCTGTTATCCTTCAGCCTGGTAAGAGCAAAGCAGCAGGTTTTCCTTCATTATTTTGCCATATTCATGTTTTCTTCTTCTATCAAAACATCAATTCCTTTCATTTTAACAAAATGAATTAATTTGTTTTCCCCCATTTTCTTACCAGTCCTAAGGCTTCAGATTTTTTAATGTGACAAAGTACCCATTCAAAAACACCCAGAATGTGTTAATTGAAGACTGCTATGGGGAGATAAAGGATTACTGTTAAGGTTCAATTGATTTCATCTTGAATGGTTCACAGACATGAATACCTGTAATCTTTCATAAAAAAATGCATATGCATGCCATCAGCTTGGCAGTCATGTAGAGATCATACTGAGTATTATGATAAAGAAAACATTTTGGATTTTATGTAATAGCCACTTATAACTTGTAATTTCTGGTGACAAAAGCCAGCCATTCCTGCTAAATAGCAAACTGTATTATACATTCAGATACTTTCTAACCTGGTTGTATGTCTGTGCGTTTAGGTGAAGATGGGGCAGATGTTCTGTTACCAACAGTTTGTTTCAAACATGATTCACCCAGGTAATACGTGATTAGTGCAAGACTGAAAGGGAGTGAACAAAGTGGAAAAAAAAACCCTAAACAGAGTTAATAATTATTTTTCTTTCTAGAATGTAGGTAGGAGATGCATTGTCAGACGCATCCTGCGAGATTCAGTGGAAGAAAACTTAAGGCTAATGATGATTTAAATTTTCATTCTAGCCTTTTCAGCCTAAGGACATTGAGAAATTAGAATCAGCCCTGATTTTCCATGTCCTTTTTTTTCCTAATTTCTGTTGCAGATGTAACAGTTTTTCAATAATGTACCATATATTATGGGTAACATGGGTGAAAAATACAGTTGTTATTTAAATTGTTCATATTTTAGGTGTGAGCTCAAATGTCTCTCTGATATGCTGACCCTGAGTTTCTTACCTAGATCTGCAGTGCTACAAACCAGAGCAACCTAAATCTCTCCCTGCCGTGCTATTTTACCCCCCCTTCCATGGTGGGATGCTAACGGAGAAATGGGTTCTGTTAACTACAAGCCTTGCAGGGTGATGGAAAACAAACTGCACTATAAAGAAGATTGAAGATTTTCACTGGAAGGTTGTTGTCTAAAAAACAGGTCTGAACCTATTGGATCACTTTATTTAAGCCACTGAACTGTGGTAATTAGACTTACATGGAAAGAGCATTCATATTATAAAAGACTGAATTGCTGACACTACTTTCCCTTCTGCAGTATGCACTGCTGAATTCCTTTCCTGGTTCAGCAGTGTGCCTGATCTCCTTCAGCGATTATCTGCTTGTATAATTCCAAGGCAAAGAGCAATGAAGTAGATAATAGCTGAAGGTCCTCTATTTTGCACATTGTCTTCCAGGAAAACAGCTTTATTAAATATAATGTGATGTCCACTGCCTCTCTATGAAATACCTGATATCAACAAATGCGTTTGATGCGTGGTGTAGTCAAGCAAGTGGCCAGAACATTTGGTTGTGTCATTGCTTAGGGCAGTGAATAAAGTGAAATGTGAGCTTCTGTTGTATCTTTTCCCTTATTTTTTCCTCCTGCAGTCATTTTCATCTGGCTTAGGAACTTCTTGTAGTAATAGTACTTATCTTTGTTTACCAAAAAAAATCATTGTCACCTAACCTGCATAGCTTGTTCCTAGGGTTTTCTTTAAACTGCCTCTACCTGTGAATTAGCCTTTTGGGCCTAGTAGCTGCTTGGCTAGACCATAATTATTGCATAGTATGTGCAAGACTTATGAGGAATGCCAGATGTGTATAGGCTCCCTTAAAAAGTCCATATTATTTATTGCTCTCCAGACTCCTTCACAGCCGTGAGCAGTATTCCAGAGTCCAACCCTATTTTAGAAAAGGAGCAGGTGCTCTCTTACTGTTTCTAAAGCAGAACACCAGAGCATGACTTAGGCCCAATTTCTGAGAAGACAGTGTTTCACACAGATCAACAGGTAAAATATCTTGCTTAAACATAATATTCCCCAAATATTTTATTTGGAGGTGCAAAATATTTGCTAAATGACAACTTGTAGAAACATCTCTGGTCCTAATTAATCTGAGTTTTGGAAGCATTTAATTTTGATCTGCTTTGCAGGTCAGGAATCACACTGATAAATGTAATTTATGCTGCTGTGAAGAAAGTCCCCTGTAGGTGGAATTTTAGGCTGCAGAAGGGAATAGTATTCTGTCTGTTAGATTTCAAAGGAGAAGGAGGGGGAGTGAACATCTTTACTTTTGGGAATTTCCTTTTCCATGGGTAAGCTATTTTTCTATTTCCTGTTCCTAAAAGGAATGATGTGCTTAGTTTAGACTAATTGTTTTGGACTAATTACAGCAGCTCATGCAGGGCTGGAATATTGCTCATACATGTAGCCATTTAACTATGGGTAACCACACTGACTTGTTCAGCAGTGGTTCTGAATCTTGTGGGAGGAAGCCTCTGGATGTGTGTTTGGGATCTAGAAGTGACTTCTGTCTTGTTTCTTTGCTGTAATTTTCTCAAATTCCTTAACTTTGAGAAATAGATGGCAAGTATTTAAATGGTTTTGCCTGCTAATTCCGAAGTGGATAGCCTAGATTAATTAGAATGAAGGGCTGTTGAATACACATCTGGGCAAGTACAGGCATTTAATAGTGAGACAACTTGCTTTCACCAGTCAGTGCTTAAGCATTGCTCAGAAGTCTTGCTCTAGTAGGGTATTTTGCAGTTTTTTCCTCTTATGCTTCTTTCTTCAATAAAGGAAAAAATTCCTGTGTGTCCTCACAGAACTTATCTCTGATTATCCATGTAGTCAGGACTTGCTGCAGAAGAAATGCTTGATGTGTAGCATCAAGTTTAATTTGTAGAGATCTTTTTAGACTTCAGTTTCTGCACAGAGATGAGCAGTGTAGTGTAAAGCAGTTGTAAAATGTGTGCCCTGTGAACATTTCTTTTTTGTATGAAGAAATGCTGTATAGGAAAAGCTGCTTCTCTAATAATCTTAATATATATTTTTTCAGTATAAAAAAAAATTGTCCGCCTTGAAAAAAAGTCAAAAGAGGAGACACTAAATAATCCTTTAAATTACAGTAATTCAAACTCCTTATGTAATAAGTATCTCTGAAAAATTACAATGAGGACTACTGCTAATAAGCAAGCATGGATAAGCAGAGCTGAAGAATTTGCTGTCACAGAGCTCAGAATTTGGTCCTCTGATTCTGGTGTCTTAAATGAATTGGTGCTCTTGGAAATTCATCATTTTGCCAGTTAGCCTGATACAGATTTGTGCATTCCACTTGGCCATGAAACAGTACAATAGTTACGATGTATTTAAGACAGCAATGGCTAATGTTAGAAAGCTTGTCCAATTAAGAGAAAGAATTTTAAAACAAGATAGTAAAATGTAGAAAGACTACCTTTTTTACTGTATAGATTTTGGGGGGATTATCCTGACAGATTTGTGCAATTCTTTCTATGTGAAAGTTTAAAGACTACTTGTCTTTTCTAATATGATCTACAATGGAATGAAAGGCAATTGATAATGCTTCTGAGATCTCTAGAAGTATTTCCCTTGGTAATGCACTTAATGAGCAAGAACACCTGTTTTCCTGAATTGCAAAGTATTGAAAGTGTTACAGCACTTCAGCTGTGCACCTAGTAATGGTCCTGTACTAGAAGACACTAAACCTGGTCCAACTGCAGACAATAGGCAGATTCTGTGTGGGGATGTTTATCTGTCGTCTTGCATACCACACACTCAGACTTTCCAGTGCTGGAAAAAATGGTGTAATGTCTGTCCTCTTACAAAACAGATACCACTAGAGTAGAAGTATTCAAAGTAACAGGCAGTGGAGAGGGAAAAATACACATTTCTACTTCACTTCTTGTTTATATTTTCATAATTTCTTAATGTGTTTTAATTGTGTTTGTCAGTCCAAGGAGATAATGTTCTTGCCTTTTCTAGTCTGTTGGCACGTCAACAAGGTATACTTTTCATTGGATTGCCATGGGGAAAAAAAGGTCAAAGATGTAATGTTTACATTTAGATTATGACTTTCCCTCTCTTCAGTACTGTCTTTTGGAAACAAACCAACCATATATTTTTTTCCTGTGGCAAATAACACCAACATTATTCACATGACAGCCATTATCCTGGTAAAAAGAAAATGACAGCCTTCATACACAAAAGCCACAGTGTGTCCGGAGAGACAATTTGGTGGCTATTCTGCAAGTGTATCTTTTGTGTAAAGGGTGCAGAAAGGGTCATGAAATAGGTAGTGGAATTCAGCAGCCTCACTCAGTTTGACCCAAAAGGGGATTTACCATTTTAATTTACTTCAGTGTGTTTATCTTCTTAAATTTCTCAACATTTTCAAATCTAGATGCCTTATAATCAGTCAAATAAAATACATTCCAAATTTCCATGAGATTTTGACAGCATTTGCAGATGTTTTCATGAATATGTATTTAAAGGTAGAAAAACTGATTCAGTAAGCTTGAAAATTCCTAGCTTTCCGTGCATGGGTGTGTTCGTTACTCTTCTGTTTCTTCTCACAGGGGTAGTTTCTCAGGGATATGTTCTTCAGAAATACAGTGCTCCTCTAGCACACTATCTTGATTGAATCAGTCACTAGAATGGACACCAAGAAATAATGCTGAGTTTAAAACATATGGGGCATCATTGACTTCAGTCTCCACTTGGAATATGTTGATTCTAAGAGGGATAACTGTTAATTTTCAGTCTCGTAGCTAAACTGACTAGATATTGTGGCAGCAGTTGTGGACTATTCTGCAAGTGTATCTTTTGTGTAAAGGGTGCAGAAAGGGTCATGAAATAGGCATCATACGATGCCCTTCCATACTCCAAGCCTCAGAGGACTGAAGTCAGGTGAGAAACATGAAATACAGAGCTATGTTGTTTGAATATAAATATCCTGTTAATAGGAGTGGCTAGAATGCACATCTTTTTCTTTTGACAGAATGGAAAACATTCCTCTTTAGTCAAATCCTGTAGGACACTCGGTGGAAACGAGAGAATTTTTGCAAAAGGCAGTATAGTTCTATGCGAAGAGACTGAGCACTTCCATTAGCTCTGCAGCTGCAGCTGAGCCCAATTGTTAAAAGAGAACTGGATGAGTCAGAGCTTTTAACTGCATCCAGTCATCTTGTCCACAGTTCAGCAAATCAGCTGACTAATGACTGCAGTATTTGGATGACGGAAATAATTTTATTAGTTTAAACTTCACAAAATGAAGCTAAAAGATGAGTGAGAAGATGCTGCAAGAAATACACAGTTCACTGAAAATCAGCATTGATAAGAGAACCTGACACTTAAGATAACAAATAGTGAACTTACAGACGTGGGTAGAAAATATGTGGGATAAAGCACTTGTTATTTCAGGAGCATTGAATTAAATTATTTTCTCAATTTTAGAGTTTATGGTTTATATGTAGCATATTTATGTGTAAAATGACAAACATCCCATTTGTCCTTTATTGGCTACATTTATTTGGATAAACTTAGAAGAACTGGTTCATCACTCTTCCTGGAGATTTAGAGAGTGAATTACTGAGAAGATGAACAGTTGTAGGCAAGTGCCTATGGAGGAAAGACAAAACAATTCAAGAACTCCCAGCTAATCTTCCTTTGTCAGAAAATAAATATTAGTGAACATAAGAACTAGATGCATTTTATTTATTTTTCTTTATATTTAAATTCCTGCCTCTTCAAGCTCAAGTGAGGAGAGATTGTTCACTTGTATAATTAAAGAAGAATATGGACATTGACATAATGTGTCCTTCGAGCTGGCAGGCAGTGCCTGTGATGAGAAGTTAGTAATGGGCCACATATAAAATAAATGCAGGTAATCTTGAGTGGTTGGGATTTTTTTTTCATTTTGCCTGCTTCTTAGAAATACCTCAAATTGACACTAATTTGATAGTTTCAACTCCCAAAGCCCCTTTGGATACTGAAGGTAGAATGTAAGAAATTTTCCTTGGTGTCAGTCAGTAACTTTTGCCTTTCTTCAGGTTACAAAAGGTGATTGATGGGAATAGCAGCACTGCTCGATGCTACCAGTGAGTTTGAACTGAAAGCTAGATTGACGGGCAGTGGATGCTTTCTTTTCCTTTCTAACAGTTAAAAACAATGATTCTGGGTGGGATGCAAGGAGTTCTTGATGGACATGCTGGCTTCCAGTGTTCAATATCTGTGTTGCACTTGATTTACTCCATTACTAAATGCACTGGAGGGAGTTTTTGCGATCACAGAGCACAATTGGTGATGAGCAAAGACCCTGAGTCTTGGCTCTTTCATATTTCAAAATAAAGTTTCAGGATGGTTTTGAAGCTGTTAGTGGGATCAGTGCTCTCTTTTAAAGATTTTCTGGCACACTTTTAATTTCTTGCTAAGTTGTTATTTGGGTGATGCAGTATTCTGCTTTGATGTAGAAGGGGTTTGTGTAGTTGTTTCCTCTCTATCATGTTGTTTGTGCTCAGGTGAGAGCTGGAGCTCTTTGAATACTTTATTGTTAGGTGACGGATGACCTGATAGTGCTCACAAAGACCATATTGAATTCAGCTCCTGCTTCTCAAGGTGAGCTCTTGGCACTGTTCTGAAACAGTCTTCTCAGTTCCACTTTGTTGCAGGTGCTGCCTGTTTGTAGCAATAGTTTCTTTTTTTTTCTTCCTTTCTGAGTATCTGTCCTTGTAGATGTAGTCAGAAGTGGGAAGTTTTGTTTATATCCTTGCATATGTGAACGCATGGTAAAGTGGAAGTCTCTAAACAAGCAAGTGTGAAAATGCTGTGGTGATGCTCCCTTGCATACAGGCTTAAACTGCTTTTATAACGTTAAAAAAATACAGGTCTGCATAGAGCTGTATAATGACAAGGAGGTGTTTGATAAGGTTTTGGGATTTTTATTTTTTAATTTAATTTTTCCTGGTTTTCTTGCAAGTGCTTGAAAAAACATATTTTCTTCTGGTTGACTAGAAACATCTCTTCGGCACATGTTTTTCCTTCTCAGGGTTTTTCAAAAAAGATTGGATAAAGACCTAGTCCTGACTGTGTCTCTAAGTGCTCACCAGCCAGCAAATCACGTCAGGTACAAGGAAATATGTGAAGCATCTGCTGAAAGATAACAGGGACAGAGGTATTGTGCACGTGCAGATGAGTGCAATACTTCCCGCCCTATATGAAAAGCTTCCTAAAAAGCTCAAATGATCCCTTGTCTTACCACAGTAGGCAAAAATCAGGTGGGCATTTTGTTCTGCCTCATCTGTTATGTAGCAGTTATAGCAATGGTGAATGTGTCCAGCTGAAAAAGAGCTGCAAATGTAACTAAATTGAGTAATACCTGGGGAGCAGAATGAAGAATTAGATATTCAAAATACTTGAATTGATAAAAAATATGTCAAATTGCCTACTGTATAAACTGTCTGTATCCTTGGGAAATAGGAGATAAAGGAAAACTAATGCTGGGTGGGCTGTGTACTTCAGGCTTTAGAAGCAAAGAATCAGCTTAAATCAAGTGAAAATTTTATCTGATCAATGAGTCAGACTCCAGTATTTGTCCTTAAATTATTAGTATGAGATTACATTCATCTATTGGCACTTGGAAGCTGAACATTGCAATTAGGAGAGGTGTGTGCTTTTTATTATGCTTATGCAAAATTATGTTACAGGGGCATCACTGCTGTCATGTCAAATGTTCAAAAATTTGTGTCTGAACTAGTGTTGTACATCTTTTTTGTGAACTTCTAAATTCCAGAGTAATGTGTTACTTCTTTTACAGAACCCTGATTCATTAAGTGAGCAAAGCAGAAGATTAATTTTGCTGTATATTTCTTTTCCCTTGAAGTTGTTTGTTTCTCGTATTTATTGCCTGCTTTTTCAAACCCAGCTCCCAAGTCAGTTAATAATTTTCTCTTGGGCTTTCAAAGGGGGTTTATCCTATTTATCACTAAGGTATCTGACTGCTTCAAAAACATTAATGAACTTATATTCACAAAACAGTTTTGAGATTGTATTATTATTATTGTCTGTCTTTTCACTTTGGAAAGGAAGTACAGAGAGATTAAGGCCAGATCTAAATATGGGTGTTATATTTTAGGCACCTTTCATCTATCTGTCCAAAATACTTAGCATTACATTGCAATTTGTACATCTAGAACTGGGCTCCTATAATTTTTGGTGTACCTGTGACTACCAGACAGTGTGCACAACAGTTGACTATTGAACTATTTCCCTGGAAGGCAGAAAAATTTCAGATGAATTGTGCAGTTTCTGAACTGTTTAAACAAATCACTTCCACTAACATTATTTTCAAACTGCCAAAAAAGGTAAAAGATCTCAGTACCTCTGGGTAGTGCCCATTTTTCTTAGGCATGAGACCATCCTCTTTTACCTAAAATATCCATGTTTTTTCTTCCATGCCCTCCAGCTTTCAAAAAAAATTTAGAAAAGTACTTTGTAATCATTAAGCATGTCTACTGAACAAAAACCCCGCTGTGATACATAAGGGGTAAAATTAGAAGGGAAAGGAGGATAGACTTGTGGAAGGAAATCATGCCTTATAAATTCACTAGGGTTTTTCAAAGCAGCCAAAATATATGTGTTTAGGAATGACTTGGCTGGGGTACCATGTGCAGATTTCTCCAAAGCTTATAAGATCTCTTACCACATGCTTTACAATCAGTCCGAAATGTCAAAAGAGGCATTGCTCCCACCGTGTAATATCTGATTAAAAACAGAAAAGAAAGGCTAGGGAGACGTAAGGAGAGTTTAAAATGGGGATTTGTAAAAATCAGTAAAGGGCTCTCTGTTCTACATATTCAGGGAAAAAAATAGCAAGGTGGTAAAGTTCAGAAATGATAAAAACTAGCGAGTACTGCCATAAGTCACTATGCAAAAAATGGCAGATAAATTTCAGTGTTGCTAATTCTGAAATGGTAGCTGTATGTGACCTCAGAAATGTTGTAGTTTTTACGAAATTTTTCAGAGAGATCTTGGGTGACTGTGAATTATTATGCAAAAGTGCCTACCAAATTCCATCAATGGCAGAAATGTTTTTACAAGGTGGTGTTCCTCTCCAATTTGGCAAGGATATTTCAGACCTGGAAAAGAGATGGAGAAGAATAATGAGATGACAAGAAGGTTGGAATGAATTCCCCATGTGGAAAAGTTAAATGGAGTAGAACTCAGAAAAGAAACAACTGAAGCAAGCGCACAATAAAGGTCTCTGAATGAATGCAAATAAGGAGTGATTATTCATCACCTCTCATAACAGAAGAGCCAATGGGCAGCCACTGAAACTCTCATAAAGCAAATTTAAACCAAAATGCTGTATTTTACATGCCATGCATAATTCAAGTGTGTAACTCGGGATTTTTAGGATATCAAAAGTATAAAAAGAGCAATAAGCAATTAGAGAAAATCATGGACCCATCAAGGGCTATTAAACACAATGATGCAGATGCAAACTCTAGCTCAGGAAGTTGGGACATTACACTTGCAGAAGTATCATCTGTATTTGCTTGGTTTTATACTTTTTTTCCACACTTGTAAACGGTTCTGCATGTTGAGACAGGATACCAGCTTACACTTTTCATCTGACCTAATAAAAGCCAATTTTGTCATCTGAAAAGATTCAAATACAGAGAAATTCTAGCAGTGGGTTTCACAGTTAGCTTTTAACAGCGAGGGACAGATCTTTTGCCCAGATTATTGCTTTCTACTCTGGTCCTCAAAGTCTGTCTGAGATTTTTCTTCTACCACCTTTTGACTTCACCCACTTTCTGTCCCATCAGTTTTGTTCCCTTGCACGTAATTTTTTCATTCTTAACTCCTTTGACACTTAATTCAAACCCTCCAGATCCTGCTGACTTCCACGTCCCATATTCTTTACAAGTTCTGCACTACCCTCTTTATCCTTGTTCTCCCCGTTTTCCAAACCCAGCCACTAGGGATCAGTACCTATTTTGTCTTTATTTCCTGCAATCCTTTATTTTCTCAGATTCTGGTGTCAGTGTCTGAAAATCCTACTAAGGATGTAATTTTTCTGAGAAATTCCCTGAGGGGCAGGATCCTGTAAAAAAATGTTAAGTAAATGTATAACAGCTAAAGTTAGAAAATATTATGAACCACTGAAAACAAGGCAATGAAAAGCATGTCAGTTTTTATTATTATGAATGTAGATGCTGTTATGCATGTATATGTGACAGATGATGTGGCCAGAATGCTGGTAATACACAGCTGTTCCCAGCTCATGGAGCATGCAGAAGGCTGGAATTATTTCGGATGTATTTGTTGCAGCTGAGTAGGGGCTTCCGTCAGCCTTACCTCTTGACACTTCCTCTTGTCTGATCAGGACATATTCAGGAGAGTCAGCTGCTTCTCTGACTGTGATTTTGCCTTCCCTGCATAAAGGCTAAAGCTAGACTTTTTGAGAGAGTGACTCAAAAGAAGACTGAAGAACTAAAGGAAGCGAGAGAGAGAGAGAGTAGACTCTTGAGTCTTCTTCCTTGCATCATGTCAGCTCTGCCATTCAGAGATTAAACCAGAGAGGAGGGTGAGGACTGCTCTCTGATGCTATCAGACCATCTTACATCAAAGTAAAACAAGGAAACAAAGTAAGATTAAACACCAACTATAAAGATGTCATGCTGCCCATGCTGTGCTGGCTGAGCTTTTCATTTCAATCCATGTGAGTGTTTTTCAGAACCATCTGCACAAGCGGAATTTTGTCAGTTTTTTCCCCACCCACACCATTCTGTATGCACTTCAGGCCTGTGTACAGCTATTGGCTATGTTATACACAGGTTCTCAGGGGCTTCCTCTTCAGCCATCCAATATGGTAATGGTTTTTGCTGTACATAGTACATTTCAGGAAAGCTGACAAAAGCTCTCCTGCTGCTATGTTGTTCCATTAGATGAATGTTTTACCATACACCCACCATAATCTGCTCCAAAATATTTCATTTGTGGTGGAAGAAAAAAACCCCAACTATTCATACTACTATTGCTATCTGTAGCCAAGTTGTATTGCTCTCCCCTATTCACCAAGAAAAAAAAAGCAGAAGCACACTGTAGGGGTAGTGCTCCTTTAGTTGTGTTCTCTGGATTCCAGTGGCCCCTATGTAAGAAAGTGGTGGGTGTGCAGGGAGAGAGTATTGCTTCTTTCTTTGTATGCATTTCTAGGGTGTGTTCTAGGCTAAGTATAGTCTAGTATATTCAGTGGAATTATGAAATCAGTTACAGCCAAGAAAAGTGAATCAAACCTTTTTAGTGGTGGAAAAACATTTTTGTAGGGTTCTTCCTTTTAGAAGGGCTCTGGTCAAAAGCGTTCTGGTTTTCCTGAATCTTTGTTGCTCAATAAACCACTCAATATATAGCAGAGCATCAGGACCAAACTGTTATCTATCAAGTTATATATTTTACTCTTGATCTTCATCAGTAGGAGATTAAATTAAGATTAATCATGTAAATTGAGAATAATAGAGGGTGAAAAAGAACATGGTTTAAATTGTGCCCGTTTCTCTCTCTAGGATATCAGTTTAAAAGCTGACAAAGACTCAAAATACTTGAAGCTCCCACTGAAATCAAGAGGATAAATTCCTGATTGGATACCCCTCATCGATAATTTCTTAAGTAAAATTGGTTAAGTCATTAAGTGCTGCAATTTGGATGTATCTGGATGGATAAATGGTGACTGTCTAAAAAATTGTTTAGAAAAATTGATTTCCTCATCATGCTTGGTGTTTCTGGTTCAAAATTGAGCACAAGGATGTCAGACAATAGTGTCAGCTGGATAAAAGAAAAGGCTGGTGA
Organism: Laterallus jamaicensis coturniculus; assembly: GCA_022605575.1. Lineage (NCBI taxonomy): Eukaryota > Metazoa > Chordata > Aves > Gruiformes > Rallidae > Laterallus > Laterallus jamaicensis. The sequence goes on from JAKCOX010000016.1 coordinate 185,993, forward strand.
TAGGGGTAGGGATGTGGGTTTTTGTAACAAAAGCAACAAAAAAAAAGCAGTAGGTTAATTTACTTGAAGTTGAAATGAACTGGAGTGAACTGCATCATGTGTTCAGACATCATTCTATGTCTTCTTTCTGCTGGGAGGATGACTATGGGATAGCCATGTCAGCTTCTTACTGAAAAGTTCTCTGAAGCTCTGTGGGCACAGTTGGTGTTTTGGTTTGGAGCTATGAGCTCTGTCCCAGCTCCTACGAAACAGTGAGACCATGGCAGAGCACAGGAAAGTGATGAGCATGTAGTCTTCTTCAGGTATTTGTTAAAAAATGTAGGAGAAGGAATTCCTGTTTCCAGGAGTCTGTAGTGGGTTGACCCTGGGCAGCAGCAAAATATCCACCCTCAGTCTCTTGCTTGGTGAACTTTTGTTCAGCAATTGTCAAAGTTCTTCCTAGGAAAATAAAACAGTAGGAGAGTTAGGGAAACAGGTGTGCCAAAAAAATCCTCTGCCTCTTGCTAACCTGTGCATAGGAAACAGTTGACTTTTTCAGTTTGAAAAGCTTAAATTTAGCCTAAGATACTGGAAGAGGTTTGAGAAATGGTTTGCCAGCTAACCAGGACATGACAAATTGTTTGCCAGAGACCCAAGATTAGTTGCTTTGATACCACCCTTTGCTAAATGGAGAGGCAGATTTCAGTATATTCTACTTGTGATAAAACTGAGAAGCTGTGTAGAAGATACTGAAAACTAATCAAAGTCTGAGACCAGGGAAGGACTGTCCAAATGACTGGATTCATCTCCTGGGTAATGGCTAGAGCTGACAGACTGATTGGACACAAGTAGCAGTGAAACCCAGGTGGAAAAACCAGGTTAACCTGCTATCATTAGGTTTCCATTAACGTGGCATGGTTTGATTTATTACATCACCTAAAGAGCAGAGCTATTCAGAAGTGGATAACTCTGAAGTTTAATGGCCAGATTAACTAATGCTGATGCACAGAGGTTTAAATTAAACCTCTCTAAGCCATCTTGGGCCACTGCAGGATGCCACAGGAATGATGCCTTTCAGACCCATTCTCTGCTTAGATTATGTCCGGGCACCTTTGAATTTCACTTTCTAAATGCTGTAAAGGAAATGTGCTAAATTGCCTTAGACAAGGTTACACATTATTCTTTTAAAGTGTTTATTTTTCTTTTGATCTATACAAGATTCCTAGAAAACGTGGATATCTAGTTCCACGTATGCTCTGTATATTTTATCTTTGTTTTCCTTTGCTGTAGGTTTTCACACACATTCTTTCAATAGGTGGGATTTTGTGGTTGATTTTCTTCCTAGTTCATTGTCTGCCTTTCTGATTCTGAATTGTTCTTAATTCTAGACCCACCAAAGTCACTTGAAGTCTGGAGTAGCCAATTAATCTTCATTTCTATCTTGCTGTACAATGCTTTATTTGTATTTTCACACCAAAGGCAGTGGCTTTGTTTACTCTTTTGTCTTTTCAGATATTTGTGAATAAGTCTCTTGCTTTTCTTCAGGGTTTTTTTTGGTTTTTTACCAGTGTCAAATGATGGAAGTACCCAAAAGCTACAGCACTCCCTTGGGTGCAGAGTTATCTGAGATAATACACAGATGATTTAGATAGTAATGCAATAATGATGTATAATGAGCACATTTAGCATTTCATGCATGTGAAGGATCCCAGTAGCTCAAAGGCAGAATTGATCTTGATTTTCTGTCTTTTACACTCTAGGAATAACCAAGCTATTACAAAGTTATCTGGCGACCTATGTAATTGTAAAATTTACTTGCATAGTGTTTCTCCCCTGACACATTCTCTTTTCTATCAAATGCATTTTTCTTTAATAAAAGGGAACATCATAAAAGAAATGACAAATTTCTATCTTTTTTCATTAAGAAACATTTTATTATGCTTAATGTATTTGCCTTACTTCATGCTGAAGAACTAGAATTCTGTATGGAGAGTACTGCTGTCAACTTTCTCTAGACTAAACTTCAGAATTTCCATCCCTGGTGATTTTCAGGCTATCATTCAAACAGGGTAGTATAATATTTGAAGTATACCAAGTGTAATTTAGACAGTTGTTATGCTTTTGACTGTCGAAATACATGAGGTTGGTAGTTTAATATCACTTGGCTTATGAAAAAATTGCTGTGCTATAAAGTGAAAAATATTGAGTTGTGGAGCACTGTTTGAAAGGCCAGATACAATTGGTTGTATGGATCAGTAAATGTACAAAAGAAAAGACTTATTTTTTATTCTTCATCCATCTGAATACCCTTTTAAGTCACTGAATACTGTAGGTACAAGAAGTATGCAGCGTTTGGCCATAATTTTGTCTCCCTCTCTTTATGTGTAGACAGTCAATCATTCCTAAACTAACAATTTAAGACTGCCATCCAACTATGTCTTATAAATCACTTACAAATCTCACAAACATAAATCTGAAAAGAATGTTTATACCCTGATTGGTTTTTTCTCTTTTGTTGGAGACTGACCTTTATGCTTATGAAGAGAACTAAAATATCTATGATGGAACAGAGTAAAAAAAGGGTTTGTGGAAAGACACAAATTAAAGCTGCTCCTGAACATCATATGATTCAATACAGACATTTTGATTAAATGTAGCAATAGCTCTGACTGGTATAAAGCAACCCAAGTCCTGAGTGAGAGCATCTCCACCATTTGTGATATTTAAAATCCAGAATAATAAGCAAATTTTGCATCTTGAATACATACTTGGGATGTGTGTATAAATATATATTTAATGATCTCTGTGAAGGAGTGGCATATGGCTTAATCTTGTCCTTGAAACTGCAGGCATTTCCATAGAGGCGTTTTGATTATTCAGGAACCCTGAGTCTTAAGTAACATTTACAGTGCTGGAGCTGTGATGTTTGCTGGCCTGTGTCAGAGACATTGTCTGTGGCAATACTTTCAGTAAATAAACTGTAAAGAAGAAGAAAGGGAACCTCCTATCCTCCCGCCCTGAGTTTGACTTAATTTTTAGAAAGGCTTCAGCTCTGAAAGTTTAGAGTCCTGTCAAGGCTTTTTTTTCATCAACACATGAATCAGTAAACTACTTATAACTGTCAGAAATCACATGGAGTCAGTTAATTAGCTTCTGAATTGATGTGGAAGCAGTACAGATCAGAGTCTAGCAAAACAGTTGGGGGTACCTTAACTAGCAGTAAATATGAGTCTGTTCCTTACCTTTTTCACTACTCTTACTCACATACTCCCTCTTCATATTCCTTGTATATGATGGCTATGTGCAAGTAAAAGAATAACTGTAAAGAAACATATTACTCATTTAGAGATGCAGGAATACTAAAGAACTGGTAGGGGCCACAGAGCTGCAGTAGATGAAGGTGAAGATCTAATGGAATATGCAATTAATATATGCAGCATCATTCTTTCATGTGAGATCATCTGATTAGAAAGAAATGATATATTCAGCATGGGAATCTGGAAGCAGTCCTGTTTATTGTTGTACTACCTGCCGATCACAGGCAGACATCAAAAGGTAAAAGTTATGGTTTTGTTTGTGCTATGAAAAAATAGGTCAATAACAGAGGTGATATTTTAGCACCACCTATTTATTAAGATTAACATGTTTGTCAGTTAAAGCTACCTTGAGTTAAATACTTTTTACTTTACTAATCACTAGCTGTCTGCAATAGTTTCCCATCCTTGCCACCAGCTGAAATACTGTTGGAATTTTGAGGGTCCACTCTGTTTGAAATTAAAAAACTTTTAAAACCCAAACAAAACCAGAACCCCTTCTTTTTTGCCATTAAAACATTTTAACCCCCCCCCAATTAACTCCTAAAATTTAATTTACAGTCTTTTTTGTTCAGTAATTCCCCACAGGTGCTAACATCTGTGTCATTTTTGCAAAGTGGGTTGACAAGGAATATCTTGAGGTCATCTTTTCCTTATGCTACAATGACTTAATAGTGATTTTAATCCCACTGAAGTATTTCAGGTTCAAATAGTGCCTTAGAAATGGAAGAACCTGTATCTCATGGCCCTTTGCAAAAAGCTTGAGCTGTACAGTTCTCAAACTTAACTATTTCTTCTTGTGGTGTTCATAAAACAGGTTTGAATTAGGAGATAAGGTGAATTGATCACTTTACCTGTCCATATATAATTTAGGTACATTTGTCCGTCTTGCTTATGATTGACAACAAAGTATTTAGTTCAGACAATTTTGGTGCCAGTCACAGAAAGGGGGTTTGATCAAACAGCAGCATAGAGTATGTGAGTGGCTTCATTCCTTAACCATTGGTGCTGCAAAAATCTGACAGTCTGTAGCTACTTTGCTATGAAGTCGAGTTCTGTCCAATTTGTAGGCTTCCATGTGATCCTTTGTGGCTCCATAAGTATCCAACCATCCAATATGACTTCTGCAGGGCAATAGAGATGCCTTCAGGAATTGCTTATCCTGCTTCCCTTTATCTAAAGTATCCTTTTTTCCCACAGTCCAAGTAATTTGGTGCTCAGGGGGCTTTCAGATTCCCAGATTTCATAGCCACGAATGCGGCAATATTTGGTGAAGTCTTTCTTATTGTCCTGGTTCTGGTCAGCCCAGAGTTAACCTCCCCAAGCAGTCAGCACAGGTAAGCTTTTCCCAGCTCACCTGGCATCATTCCCCCATAAAAGACCTCCCAGACACAGCTAGAACCAGGACAATTACCATTTATGGGAGGAGGGAGAGATGGTTCTTTCTGATAACTCAGACCACATTAAGGCAGAAAAGTAGGGTGTTGGTCGGGGTTTTTTTTTTGGGGGGGGGAGGGGTGAGAGGGTTGTTGCTGTTTTTTGTTTGTTTTTACTTTCTCCTGAAACTTTTGCTGCCTTGGTATCAAGGAAGGAGTCTGATAGGATTTCATATTAAGCACTAAAGCATAGGTTTGTGTATAACCATATAGGTATGTACACGCATATCTGAAAAATACAGTATTAAAAATTGCTATTCTTTTAAAATGACTTTGCTTTAAGCTTTTTCCATCTGCTAGTATTTAGTATTCACAGACAGGAGCATGGAAAATAAAGTTTATCTTAAAATTGCTTCAAGTTCACTGTCTGTGAACTCAAAACAGCCTGCAGTTCCCATATATTCAGTCTGGATTTTGAAATCAGTCTTTTTATATACTGTTTGTCAATTAGGTAGTTTTACTTTCTGTTTACAGTCAGCTTCACTCTTGTTTCAGTGGTATCATTACTAGTTTCCATTAGTTATTAATTTTACCTAGGAATTTTTTAGTTACAGTGAAAAAGAAGGGGACGGGGCAGAGGGGAAAGCAGTTATTCATGTTCCAAACTCTTAAGCAGGTATGCTTTAGGCCTAACATCAATACAAATCCTGAGACAGATGTCTCCCTAAGGATTTTACAGGGGTTAATTAACTAAATAAATAACTGGCAGTTTATTCAGTTAGTTGCCCATTAAGCAGAAGAAGGAACTAGAAGTAAATTGCCCTTTCTGATGTAGAAAAATAAAAACATATAGATAGTCAGTTCCAGAAAGCATAGCAGAACTCTTGCCAGCCGCAGAGATGGAGTTTCCCTTGCAGAGGAGGTGTGGTCCCCAACAAAAGTTATTGGTGCAAGTCTTCAGTGAGGAAAGCATGATGAGTTTGTCCGGCTGCGTTTAAGGCTTGTCTGCATGCTGAAGAACAGCACAGCACATCCTTGCAGCTCTTATCTACAGAGTGATGTGGTGCACTGGTAGAGGGCTTTGTCTTTATTCACAACACATTCAGTGTGTCTCGGCAGGGGAGGAAACAACACTCCTGCCTGTCAGCCTGTCCTCTGCCACCGTCTGCAGAATAAACTGAACTCTAACTCACCATTTAAGAGAAAGAGGGAAAGGTAAAGAGTGAAAGAGAGAGACAGGGATTTGCGCTCTGGCTTATTCATAGATTAGCTCTCTGCAAAGGCACAGAGCAGAAGGAGCAGCATCAGCAACCTTGCAAGCAGTGACTCTTTTTCCAATTAATATGATCTGAGCTACTTTAAGAAGCCAATTTATTACTTACACATGTAACACGAGCTTTGCTGAAAACTGGATGTGCCAAGCACACCTTTGCTTCTGATTTATATATAAAGACTTGCATCTTTCATAGAATAAGCCTTATCAGGAGAGATTCAACCAAGGCAGGTAAGAGATTTCTATGTAAGTGTCACCTTCTACATTGTTAACGCATGTTAACAAATATTACTTCTGACTGCAGTGCCTGGCTGTCGATGAGCTCTTAGAACTACTGTATTTGTCCTTATGTTATGTTACCTTTGAGCAAGTTTAATCCCAAGAACATCTGCAATATACTTTAAAGATGGAGTTTAAATTTTTCTTAAATGTTAAATACTATAGTGAATTGTATCCCTTGAAAGATAAGTTTTCAATTAAGTAATGTATTCAAAAAATGTATTTTGATATATAACTCTGTTTCTATATGATATTTAATAATGAAATTAAAGCATTTAAAAAATCAATTGCTTTGCTGTCACGTTCTGATGCATAGAATTAGTGCACTAGTTAGATTAACTTTTCCCAGGTAGCCCTAAATGGTCTAACTGAATAGTTTTAAGAGTTTAGTCATGTGTATCCCATCTGCAGAAATATGGCTATGAGCTTTTGCACATAAGTGATTGATTTTTTTTTAATAGTCAAGTGAGTTTTTTCATCAATGTACAATTCAGTAAAATAAGAAAAGTAATGGAATGATAATATTAGAAATATTGTCTGTGACCAACTATGTGAAACAAACCATGACCTCGTCATTCAGTATTGTGTAAATAATAACACTGCTGGTATTTAGCATGCCAAAGCACTTTTATGGGCAGAGAGTTGGACCAGTCTTCCCTGCAATCTTGACACTGTCTAGTAGTTTCTGACAGAGAATAACTGAGAAAAATATATTGACAAAGGTTTCATCTTTACAAAGTTTATAAGATGAAATTTTTTTAGGCTTTGGCTGGGTGAATCTTCTATGTCGTACATCATTTTTGGAACTCTGTGCTTAACATAAATAATAGTCCAAATGAATCACTATTACAGGGTGGGAGAGCTAAGAAAACTAGAAGAAGATGGGTAATAAAAACTGCTCTAGTGACATTGAACATTAAATTTAAACATCACTTATTCTAGTAAGTGCATAAATAAACCTTTTCTCGAATACTTGCTGCTGACCTGTAACTTTCTTATTTTGCATTTCACTGTTAACAGTCTCTTACGATAGAGTTGTTCCTGTATATTTATACACAAGATTTTTGGTGCTACTAGAATAAGGACTTTTAATGACACTTCCTGTAGTTGTTAATTTATAATTTTTGTATTACTGCTAATCGAAGTGGAACTTAGACTGGCTGTGTTAGTGCACGTGGTCTCAGGTTTTGTCCAGTAGCCACTTATTGAAAGAAGGTGAGAAATTAAGTACGGAGAAATCTTACTGCTTGTCTGGACTTTTGTATCTTTTTCATTTAGGTTATTTAGTTTTGAGAAGATGTGGATACTCTGTGTAGAAAATAAGCTTTTGCATGGAATAGTGGGAATTTCCAGATTTTTAAGAAGCCAGAGACTTTCTCTGCAACTTTTCAAAGTGTAGTGGTGTTCTGTAGCAGCTCTGCATTTCTGTGAGCAATGTTAAATGTTAAATCTGAGTAACTCAAAATAAATTAAATGTCTGCAACAGTTTTCTATTAAGTTACTGCCTAAAATCTTCAGATTTAGATTTTTTCATTGTCGCAAAATGTGTGTGCGTGTGTGGGAGGAATAATCAAAGAATAAAAAGTTTGAAAGGGCCTGATAGCTTTTTCTTACACTTTTAGACCTCTGGGCAGGAGACAGGTTTGTGGTAGAGCCAGTAAAATACTGAATTAGACCTCTTCAGTGAAACAACTCAGTGTAGCTCCAGTGACATTAAAGAAGAAACACCTGTTGTGGATCTGGTGTTTGTAGACCAAAAAATGTACATAGAATCATTCAGATATTGGGATGCTAGTGCTGTCTGTGTTAATGTGGTCTGTGCGAACCAGCAAGGTGGCATAGCAGTGATATTTGCAGTTGGAGAGAGGGGTTAAATGAGGAGCCCAGGATGGCTGACCAGTAAGTCCATTTACACAGCACATCATAAGACTGCGAGTCCTTTTCTGAGCAACTTTCTTTCTGTAAGACATTGATAGAAGAGAATCTGAGAAAGCTTGAAGCTACCTTAGCACAATTTTAACAATGTCAGGACTTTCATATGCTCCCAGATGGTGGTCTTGGAATGAACATAGTGATATAGGAAGCCCGTGCCATGTGTCATTATATTAAAGCAATGTCCTAGAAGACAATCAAACCCTTCTGTTGGAAATGCCAATTTGGTACATAACTGCACCTGCAGGAGAAGTTGCTGGTACTTGGTTAGTTTTGGAGCATGTATCCTCAGCACCCTGACAGAGCTAGGCCAACATAAGTCATAATAAAGACATGCATGGCATTAATCACATTTTCAATGTCAGAGGGAAATACTTATCTACTATAAAGCACTCTGACTAGAAGGCGCTGGAACAGTGACAGCTGATGTCAAGTTACTATTTGGCCCAGCATTTTATGGAACCATTGGGAGGACTGTTGCTTGCATCAGATCTGATCAAACGTACATTTTTGTCATTTCCCTCTGTTGTGTCTTGGGAACAAATAAAAACATCGTGCAGAGGACCATGTGTCTTCAAGGAGCAATTCTGTCAGCCCTGTGCTGGCCAAGTAGGCCCCTTTGCATAACAGAGAGTCACTGTAGGAATAATGCCTGCTGTTGTAGCCTCTGAGGGAAATGCACATTCCTCTCACCACCTTCGCCCCACTTCAGGAGTTATATTACAGTATTTGTCACTGGCATTTTTCAAAGTGCTGTGGTGCACTGGTCCATTGTTACTGAACTGACACTTATTATTTCCTGTCACTTTAAGGTTTGCACTCAACAGCTTGAAAATACTGTTTTTCTCCCTACAACACAAGTTTGGGGTCTTATTTGGATGAATGTGTTTGTATAGAAAATACATTTGTTTACTTGCTTATCCAAATGAGTAGTTTATGTATACATGATGATGCAAGTTAAGAAGCCCTTATATATTTCTCATACAACGTCTTCAGTGTGATAGTAAATACATGAGTTTCCTCATCACCTGCTTCTTTAATATATAAGGCACTGTAAAAGCTCACCTTTCTCTGTTATGTTGTTTGTGGCATTGCAGGCACTTTGCCTGATATTGCATGGTGTTTGGAGAGTTGCAACTCATTCTTTGGATGTACAGTCCCATGTGTTTATCTGTTCAGTTGGTTCTAAATTAGATAAAGGAAAATAATAAAAACTCCATGCTTTCATATGCAGTTTTGCACTCCCTCAGCTCAAATTTGAAGCCTTTCAGGAATATCTAACCAATAAGGTTCATTGGAAAGTGTGTCTATTCCAAAGCCACTTTTACTTTAACCCAAAGGGTTTCTGACTGAGAAAGCATTAATCTTCTATTTCCTCATGAATTACATTTATTCTTGAAGAAAAATACAGCCTTTTAATTAGCTGAGATATATTTCAGAATAGAATCATTCAGCACGAAGCATAATTGATTAAAAAAATCTAGGAAAGGGCAAACTGCTGTAGTCACACACCTGGATAATTTCTTTCATAAAGACAAAGGACTTTCTTGAAAATAGGTGCATGCGGCTTGCCTAAAGCATCAAATTCGGGAAAGGCTAAAGTTGCAGCTAAGTTTTTCTCTCATGCAGTATATTTTATTCACAGACATCTTGGAATTTGTTTCTTATTTCCCATATTCTGATGTTTTGGAATGTAATGATTCAGTCTAGACTTGGGAAGTCACTTCTTTCTTCAGTGACTAGAGAGAGCGTAGGTAAAATATCTAGTTTCAAGCAGTCACGTTAGTAGTGCAAGATGTATGTCTGTAGGTCTGTCAAGGAAATGCTTGGTCTAAAGGGCTTGGGTCAGGATTAAAAATGCTGTAACTGATAGCAGATTCAAAATTCTAATGTACCTTGATCCTCCTTCGGTGTGTATCTGCTCTCTAAACCAGTTCCTCTAAAAAACAGGCTAAATGTTAGAGCCAGGCTAAAATGGCAGTTTTTGATGAAGTCTTGTCCCAATGGCATACTGGGATGGTGAAACAGTTTCTTTACTGAGACAGGTTGCCCTGAGAACACCATTTCTGACAGTGCCCATAGTGAAAACAATGTATTGAAATGGATGCAAAAAAGTTGAAAAGTAAAGAGGTTCATGCTAATTCAAAATAATTTCTAAATGTAACTTGAAAAGCTATGCTCAATAAAAACCTCAAAATGGGTACAAGGTGCATATCCTGGTTAGCAGGTAGGATCCATTTAACATTCAAGACGACCTGGAGATAGTTTTTGCCTGTGATTAGCTTAAACAGATTTCAGGGTGAGCTGCTGCTGAAGTGAACCTTGCCTCCCCAGTATTGTTCCCCAGCGTATCCCCTCCACATGTTCTGTGTCCGCACCAGCAATACTGCGACTGTACAAGAATTTGGTTGAGCTCATCCATCTAACTGAAAATGAATCCAGTAGAAAGGAACTTACCCAGCTCCTGCACATGCTTGTGTTGATGCAAGGAGAGCAGGGACAGGGTGGCATGGTTAGAAACTCAAAAAGGGATAAAGTTCTCCATCCCAGCTCTAGCATGGCCTTGGACTAGGAAACTGTACAGTAAGTAGTCTCTGGAAACTGTATGCAGTGGCAGTTTTTTCAGTATCTATATTTCAATTACTGTCTATGTTTAGATTATCAGTCCAAAAATGATGTCATTTGGTATTCAAAATCAGTGTCCTGGTTCTCCCTCTATAATTTGATCATAGGAGCCCTCGTGCATTCAAACAATTCACTCAGCAAGGAGACGGAATATGTTGGCTGAGTGCATCACCGATATTCTAATTGACATTTATTATGCAGTCAATAATGTGGATCTATAGTGCATGATGCATACCGTAGTTAAGTATTCATTCTACACCTTCTGATAGCCCTGAAGATGTAGGTGCAGTGAGTGTTGTGATACATATTAGATGTAATCAGTGTGAAGATACCAACAAGGCATCAGTCAGCCACGCAAAAATCATGAGTTTGGCTTGGTACCAAGAAGATTTTTGTATTGATATAATGAATTTTGGATGGTTCTCCATGTCTTTTGTATTTTGATTATTAACCAAACTCAGATCATGCTTCTAAGCATTTCTCTGTAACTGCTATAATCAAGAGTATTTATTTGGTTGCTTTTGATTTACAAGAGTAGTCTGTTCATGTCAGTGCAGTCTTCAAGTACTTGATACTGTGAAACCTCCCCACTAATGTGAAATAAAACTTGCTGGACAGCCTGCTATATAAGATTTAGACCAGTTATTGTTCCTAATAAGTATGGCATTGAGGCTATAATTCTCTTACACCAATGAAATCCTGTCAGTATGTTGCAGAATTTCAGTCCATCCAGGCCTTTTTTTTTTTTTAATGTAACTTACCTGGGAAAAAAAAAATCAAGTTGTTCAATATGCAGATGTGATAGTAATGATTATTAAAAAGATTGAAAGAAAACTCATAGGTGGGTAATAGAAAACCTTGACTTCAGATTGGCAATCCAGGGAGATGGAATGAAGTGTCTAGGTTGTATAACCACTTATGGAACTCTGTAATTCTCCCAGTTTCCTTTCCTGATATCAGACCAATGTAAATAAAGCTTTATGTTATTAGTAGAATAAAAATCACCAAAAGTCTTAGTCAGATATGCGTAACATTTTTTCCTGAATTGATGTGTTAATAATTAAATACTAATTATATACAGATGACACTGTAGTATTAGTTAAACTTTTAATAAATACAGAGCCATTTGAACTATGAAACTATAAAATACCTTGCTACAGACCCAGATAAGCATCTCATTTAAAGTGTGTTATATAACCCAAACTTTATATAATATTTTCTTATAACATACTAGGCATAAACAGTCCAATGTTCATCCACTCTCTTTTAATACTCATGACTCATAAATTATGTTTTATTTTCAGTAGAAAATGTGTGGATAGTCCAGATGTTCAAACAAAATGACTTCCAACAGGATGGCTACACAGGTTAATTCAAGAATGGATAGGTCTAAATTTGTGTAGAACAAATTTTGCTATAATTGAAACTGAGGATGTGATGTAAGAAAGGCAATAACAAGTGAAAGGATAAAACAAAGATTTTAAGTAGGAGGAACATACTATGTGCTTGCTCTATATTACACGAGCATAACAATTTTTGTAATTTATGAGGTGGTAATTGATATATTTACAATATCAACATTATTTTTCATTCTTCTTTCAGAAAGGAAAGTTAGGATTTCCCTAATAGTTGATAACTGATATCTAATTGTTGGTTTAATGCTATTTGCGTTCAGTGTGTTCTGTTTTGTTTCTTATCCAGCAAGTCAACAGTGACCTATCACTAACACCAAAAAGTTTAATCTAATCTCTTGCTTCAATGATTTATAAGCCTGTGTATAATCTCTCTATTTTGCAGCTTTAGGTCAGGGATAGCTTGCATGTAGAATTTTTTTTGCTGCAAAGCTTCATTTAAACATATTTGCTTAAAACTTTTAGAAATGTCTAAGCAAGACTGTAGAAAAGAAGGATCTCTTTCTGTTACATTAGGTGGGTTATGAAACTGGCTGATTCGCTATAACTTTTCTATTCCATGAGTTGTATTGTTTTCAGACCTAGCATTTGGTTCTGTCAGCTCTGGACTGCAGCATTATCTTTGTCAGGTCTAATAAGTTTCATACCAAAGTATCCCACATTTCTGTGGAGCCACACTTGGTATTCACAAACTGACAGCACAAGATGTTAATAGTAATTGACAAAATCGCCTCTGCTCTCTGATACTTACCTTCTACTGTGGAAGATATCACTCAGTTTGTGTGAAGAACTTCCTATACCATTAAAAGTCAGAGAGTATTTTTTATAGTTGGTATGTTTCAGGAATAGGCATAAATATAGAGCAAACACCTCAGTTATTTACAAATAATGAGTGGATGTAATAAAAGTCAGCTCAGATTCTCATTGCATTAGGTAACTAGTATCTCATATAAATAGTGTTGTAAATTTTTTTATAGGAAGACACAGCATGTGAACAAAATAAATATTTTTCAAGACACCTTGTGAAGGTTTTGTTTTCTACACCCCCTATGTGAGTTGTTTGAAGGACTTCAGCTGAAAGGTGAAGCGTCACCAGAGCACTATTGTCATCTTATTGTTTGCTTTAATGAGACCTGTTTGGTCATCAAGATCTGTCATCTTCTTACAGGAATTTCATAATAAGGTTGTCAAAGTTTCACTTAGTTTCAGCAAGCAAACCAACAAATTGGTAATGACAAGGTAATAAATGTTTCCAGCCTTGAACTGAACCAGATCTTCAGCTACAGGCACAACATAGCCATGCCATTTATGAAACCAAATTACTTTATGATTGTTGAGTGAGCACTGTGCTCTGTGAAGGTGGCCTATAAAACTGGAGAATGTTGGCTGCCAACAGCCCTTGCACATGACCAATTTATCCTGTTACCTTTCATTCGTATCCTTCATTCATCCTGGTGTCCTTCATACCAGGTACCGCCAACCTTTTTCCTGTCATCTACCCGATGCTGTTCTTTGTTAAAAACCAATCTCTTGAAATGTCACATTCACACACAGGCTAAGTGTTACAGACTTTCTCCTGGTTTTAACATTTAATTAAAATTTAAGAGGAGATAGTAAAGTGTTAACTGGAAACCTTGAGTGAGTATTATGAACAGGTGAGTGCTTATTGGCACCTATACACATGTGCACACACACGTATAAATTTATCTGAGGTCATTTTTAGTGTTAGTCTCATTGTCATTTTGATCTGTTCTAAGCGGATGGAAAAGTACCGAGTTCTTGCAAACTACAAATGTTAAAGGTCAGCCTAGAAAGTCAAGCCGTCTTCAACAGCTGGTGATCTTACAAGAATTGCTGATGACATTTTACAGTTGGGGAGTAGTAAGGGATTCAATAATTCATTTTCATTGTTCTTAAAGGGAAGTCTTCCATATTGCAGTGTAGTCCCCAAGTATTTTCACAGTATGAAAAAAACCAACAACTAAGTGGTGTGAAAGTGGTGATTTTGAAGTGAATGAGAAAGGTTTGAATTTTTTTTATTTCTTTGAAAGAGTCTGGGACTACAAGTTTGGATTAGCCAAGAAGGGAAGTCAAGGAAGGAAAATCTAACTGAAATAATCTACTAGTAGGCTCTTTTGAATGCAAATCAGTTGTAGCTTCAAATTGGACTGGATGCACTTGTCATTTGGGAGAGGTAAATGGAAAACGTGACAAAGGTGATGTATTTACTTTGATTGAGGAAAAGTGCCTAGCATTTGCAATTAAGATTCTTATCCTTGGATTTCTACAGAATCTTGAGGTGCTCTTAAAAGACAATGTAGTGGCTGTATTTATGTATTTTTATGTATAATGTTTTTGTCTCATTTGGACCAAGGAACCGTGAAATTGTAAGTTTGGGTTGCAATAACACACAAGAATCATTATAGTATACCTCTGCAGACTTCTTTATCATGCCATTAACATAAACATTATTAAGAAATGATGCATTGTTCTGCTTCACAGAGAGAATAGATATGATGGACAGACAGTCAAAGTTAATACTGTTATTTATTGGGGTACAGCTTACAGACAGCATCAGGAGTGTGTGGCAGAACACGGAAGATTGCACAAGTAATACTGTTGTAGATGAGGTTTATGCACTAGTGAAAATTTAAATTTACAAGGGTTTGATGATTAAAAAAAATGTTTTTTTCTTAAATGTTAAATCCTGTGAATGCAGACTTTCCAGTTATGTACCGTTTTAATTGCCATCTACAGAAAGACTAATTAGTGCATCCGTTTCACGATTTAGCTAAATGTTTAGGACGATGCTTTCCTCAGAATAACCTGTCACAAAAGTGATGTAAACATGTGGTCTTTATAGTAATTATGTGATATGCCTCTAGTAGCCTCAGATGTACTCATAAGCCACTACATCAAACCTTGGTTCCATTTTCCGTTGCTTAATTCTTCTGCAGGAAGGTGGTGATGGGGGTACATTGACAGTCTCAGTTCAATTACGTGCTGTATATGTCTAATTGCATACACTGTAGCTTACCTGTACATCAGCATTTGATGAGGAAGAAGGCAGCCTCCTTGCATTGTTTCTAGTGTTGTTTCTATGTAGTGGTAGCTAGAAAAGCACAAGTAGTCAAAATTGTACTTAGAATTTCTATGGGTAATATGATCAAAAGGATGAAGTGTTTTTAATACAAAAATACTTTTGTGTTACTGGGGAAACAAAGCTGTCAGTCAGAATAGGTGCTGGAAAGAGCACGTGTGCATGTGATTTTGTGTGGAAGCATGCAAGATGTTGGCTTTTGAATGCTGCAGCTGGACCTGTCTTGTTCTAGATGGCTCTTGGATCTGTGGTGGACATTTCATTAGAAGTGTGGCCAACATTGTTTACTTTGTTTTTCACTGAGAAAAATCACAATGTATTTAGGTGAACAATCCTTCAAGGTAAAATTCTGTGCTGTCTTGTTAACGGAATTAAGCATGTGCAGGGTTGCTTTTGGGTTGTTTTTTCTGTGAAATGTACCCAGTGTGTCCGTTGGTCATACAAAGTCTAAGTCTTTGATTTTAAGAGCATTTCCAGCTTTTTTCAAGGGATGGTGAGAATAACAGTGCCTAGAATATCACATGCAAAGCAAAAGATAGTTATTTCATTTACCAGCCTATTCATCAGAACTGACATTTTCTTCATAATTAAAATCTGATCTCTGAAGAACAGGCAGCTTCTGAAGATCAGCAGTACTGCACCTTGCTAGATTGTGTCATTCAGAAAATAGTTTAAATGTCTAGTGTGAATTATGGTTTGTTTAAGAGAGAGCTACTCCTGGCTTCTGTGATTTAATGTGGTTAGCCTTTCAGAAAATGAAAGCTATATTTTAATAGCTCAAAAACATGATATGTGGTGTGTGGGACATATACAGTGTAATTATGAAACTAATGAGGGGTGGCTTCCCAATGTGATTGGTGAAGATCTGCTCCAGTAGCTCCTGATAATGAACTGTCTGTCTATGCCAGTGCTAAGCTTGGAAGGGTTTATATACTGGATGGTTGGTTAGATTAGAATGAGAATCTTCTCATGATTCCATAAATGAACAGGATTTTATGGCAGTTAATACTTGCCTTCAAAACTAACTTGACTGAAATTCTATTAATTCTTCATTGAACATTAAAACACATCTAGCATTAACTTGTGCTAACTATCAGCATTAACACAAGTAAAGAAACCCTCAACTGTGTCTCAGACAGCTGAACCATATTCCTGATCCAGCATGGGATCACAGCAAGACTGTACGTGCTGGTGTACTTACAGGTGAAAGGAACAAAAATTTTATGTATCAGTGATCCAGCTAAACCTTACCTGATAAAGAATAGGTATTTCAAGGGAAAACATAACAAAGACTATTATGAACCATTATGAAATTACTTGACAACAGGGCAGCTTGGTGGTAATTTCTTCCTGGCTGTGCTTTCTTCCTAGTTAGTGCTTCTGTTTTCTCCTCTCACACTTATGCAACCCGTTGATCTGCCTAACTCCAGGTTAGCTATTAGCAGCTGTTAGATATGAAGCTTAAGTGTTTGTCATACTACAGTTATAGGTCAGTGGTTATCATTTACACTTTTAAATATTGCTAACAGTTATGAGGGTCCAATGTATGCCACAGCAAGCTGAACCAACAGCTTACAGTAAGAATAACATAGCATATTGCAAAACGTATGGCAACTTTAGGAAAATTTAAACTGATTGTATATGGAAATGAATTTGAAATGAAACTGTGTTGTGTAAGTAATCTTTAAGCCATTACACTGGGCTTGAATCTGTAAGCATCTTTGTGCTCTAAAAGTTTTAGCAATGAAGGTGCTAGAAATTTCTGTATTTGACGATTTGTTGCAGAAGTAGTTGAAGGGAAAAGGATTCTTTGAAGGTTCTTTCACCTTTGGGACATAACTGGGTCTTTGGTAAACCCATGACTTTAATAGTGTCTTCAGCATTAGCAATAAGTGACTAAAACACTTAAATCATCTACTTCCCTATGTACATTTCTTTACAACTGAGTTTTTAAATGCAATTATTCTTTTGCTAAATGAAAGCCTAAATAGCAGAATTTATTTGTATTGTGAAGTTTCAGTTCTGTAGCAAATACTCAGACATTTGACATACATTAGATGCTAAATTACTGACAGAGTTTGGCATTCTAATCTGAGGATATGCTATTTGGAGGCAAAATTAAAAGGACATGGGATTTCAAAAAGCATTTCAATTACTGGCTAATACAACTGTATGGAATATTCTTTTTTCCCTACTGAAAGAGATGTATGTTGCCCATCACATAATAAGCATCAAGAGCCTTCATTATCACTAGTTAATTTGCTTACCTTAGTTGGATTTTAGCTGAGGTTGTTTTTATTTCTGGATTTATTATCCATCAGAAATTAACAGGGGGTTTTTTGTTGCTCTTAGAACCAATCTGGAAAATGCGTCTGGAGTCAAGGCATTGGAAGGAATCAAATACTGACATAACAGAAAAGCACCATAACTGAAAATTAATGGATAGCTTTTACTGGATTTTTCTACAGGGTAAAAAGATGGGGTAGTTGAATGATTATCTCACATTATGGATGCTCCATTCCAAGCCAGAGTTGAGAAGTCTTGGCAAAGGAGAGCATAGGTGGTTCCAGTGCCAGTAATGCTTCTGACGTTGTAGTGTGCTGCCTGTCCCCCTTAACGGGTCCAGATTCTGTTATCTTGTAAAGGCAAAGTGTCCGCCACCATTCACGTATCTTGTTAGCATATGCAGGGATGTTAGGTTCTTTCAGTGATATTTAATTCCTGTGCAAGCTGCCAGAACAAAGCCTATGCATCACATAAAAAGGCATGCAAGCCTTTGCATTTCACTCTCTCTGTCTTAGTAAGAAGGACAGTTTATGGTTTTATTTTTAAAATTAGTTTAAAAATAAATAGATTTGAAGCACATAAAAGGTTTTGGGGTTTTTTTTCCCCAAAAGGTGAGATTATTGAAAAATAATTTTTAATGCAATTTGGATTTATTTCATCAAAAATGAAAATGCTAGAGGAAATTCTTCAGTAAAAATTGTTTCTTATGAGAGGTTCCTTCCCTTGTGGTGCTTTAGAACAGCCTTCTTCATAGTCTTCTTGTTCCCCCAACTGAGATTGTTTTATTCTTGGCACTTCCCTCATGATTCAAAGCCTGAGGCTGTGGTGTTCTGCAGCTCTGGTGGTTTCCCTTGCTGATGTTGAGCACTGCATAGCAGGCAGCTGTCATTATGGGGGCTTCTCTGCTGCAGCTTTCATCCTAGAGTCTCTTTTGAGTCTCCCTGCTTCTACTCTCCTTGCCCTTGCCCTGACCCCTTTTTGGGGGATTAGGTTCTTTCCCCTCTGCTTTTCCTGCCTTTTCAGCAGGACTGCCTCTCCATTTGAGGTAGCCTGGCTTACTGAGATGGACAGGGGACTGGGTCTTTTTTTGAAAGGCCATGGCTGAGAGAGGCTAAGCCAATCAGTAGTTTTGCATACATTGTATGCACTTTTATTTAAGAAACAAACCATGGAGGAATCCCATAGCTGATTATATTTGTCCTCACAGGCAGTGGTTTACGTTGAAATAGGGTGTATGATTTACACAGTTAAATGCTATTTGAAGCTGTAGAGATTTTATTCATAAAAGCATCATCCGTTCTCACTCTTGGTTCTCTAGCTTTGGAGGAAAAGGAATAGGGCCTGCACAAGAAAGCAGGCTTTGCATGATGTACTTAAGTCATGTGTATGTATGTGCCACGTGCAGAATTAATACAGTGCGGTACAGATAGTGTCAGTGACTGTCTGTCACAGTAGAATTAATTACTTGGCTTTAATTAGATGTTCTGACACTTCAGATGCTGATTTTTTTTATGAGTTGGTTGGTTTGTTTATAAGGCTTCAGTATTTTTCCCTAGTAAAATGGATTTAATGAGATTCATTCCATTTTCCCTGGAGCACTGCAAAGGGAAGCTGTGCTAGGAAACAGCAAGATCAAGTGGCCAGAAGCCTGTTCCCTGGGAGGGCTGCTCAGGCAGAGGCCCCTGAGCATGTTAGCCTTCAGCAGGGGTTGTCTGTGCACAAAAGTGCACGTGCGATCACGGGTATTCCCCCGTGGTCTGTGCTGCACAGCACCGCTGCTCGAGATGCTTCTTGGATACAGGCAGCTCCCCACCTCCTCCCCCTTCTACACTAGGCTTTGTGAGTTAGCTCTCTCTTGTTATACACATTGTCTTGCCAGCAGCATTTACAGTGTAGCAAAATCAGCTTGTGAAGCTGAGGTCATTTACACAGAGAGTGACCTGTAGGCTCTTCATTTAAACGATATGCCGAGGAATTGTATCTGCACAAATAAAATCATGTTCTGCTGCATTTAATAGAATGAATGGTATTGTCGGTTTGATAAGTTCTCCTGTACTTTCTGCTGCAGAGCCTGAGGAAGCTGGTGAAACCCAATTGCTCTGTAGTAGAAAATATGCACCTGTATGAATTACCAGACTCAGTTCACTGTAAATAGTTTGCTTATGTAACTTGACACTTAAATAATAAAAAAAAAAATCCATATCTTGTATCTTTGCTTCATTCTCCAGATGAGATAATACTGCTCAGTGTCTGAGTACATGAGCTAACCTCTTGTCTTTGTAACAAAGGGATAAAAAGATTTATCCTTAAAAAAAGTGAGTGTAAACTAATGTAGCTCATCATTTTAATCATAGGTCAGGTCATCAGATCTGCTATATTTTGGCACTGCCATACGCCACTTAAGCCTAAGTGGTTTCCCTATGAATTAAGAAGTACACTTGCTAATTTTTTTCTTATGTATGAAGGCAAAGGTCTGTTAACTGTTTTAATACAATCACATGAATTTGTATCTCGAATTATTGCTAGATGTTTGATAGTGACTGATTACTCTGGTTTCATTAGTCACATGAAGAGTTAGCCATTTTTTGGAGTTTACTTTCATAAATGTGCCTCCTTGGCTTACAGTCTTTTGCATATCAATAAATCTTTCCTTTGCTGTTGTGTCATTGAAAATGGAGGCAGTGATGTGACAGAGAAAGCAGATATAAAGGAAAGAAAATACGATTTTTTTCACAGAAGTTAAGTCTTTGCAGAAGTAAGATGAAGTTGGTAGCACAGTTAGTACATGTCCTGGTTTTTGCTCTGGTCCTGAATTGAAGTGTGAGTTACAATTAAAACTGAAGTCTTTAGAACTGAGGTTACCTTTAGCTCCTGAGCAGGCTGGGACACCCATCAGAACAACATCCTCAAATGGTTCTGAGTTTTACTCTGCTTGATCCAGACCCTTTTAGGTGAGGCCTCCAGGCACCAGTAATTTTCTACAGTATATCATGGTAAGCTTCCAAGTAAGTTTGAAGGGATCCACCAAACTCTGAGGTGATTTGAAGGTGCAGTATAAACAAACATTTAAACATTAATTCCAAAATTAACTCCGAAAGGTTAGATGTCATCTCAATGCAGGGTGGCAGCTTTCAAAATAGTTACTAGACAGCTTAAACAGCTTCTTTTTCTCAAAACCACCTTTGCAGACTGGTCCATGATAGCCCTTTAATCTAACCATTCTGTCTCAGAAGCCTGTGTAAAAAAAAAACAACTCTGCTTTTACAAGAGGATTTTTCTTTGCCTTTCCTAGATTCACACATGACATTGTATGATGTATATTAAGCGATCTTTCTCTGAGGTCTGGGCTGGCATGGGACTCTTTTTTTTCAGTAAGAGATGAGCAAAAGCTACTCAACATCATCACCTCTTTTTGCTTACTGCACTGTTGAGGTAACACCAAAGGTTTTTCAGACTCTTCAGAATTTCGCTTACTGTGGCTTTCAGGAATTCCCTGAGGAATTCTTACTCTAATAGCATTTTATTACAGAGACTAGTACACCAGTTATCCCATCAGTGGGCACAAGCATGCTTTTTATTATCATGATCGTTTGCCTTGACGTTTTAGTTTGTCCCTGGCTTAGAAATTGATGACTTACTGAAGACAAAGAGTTGTATAACATAGATGACTATTTTGTTGCAATTCAATTCAAACTGTTAATGATACATGGAGTCCAATTCACCATAATGTTTAAGACTAATTTCACATGTGCTTAAGTCTTGGCATAAAATCAGGCACTTGCTTAAATGCTTTCCTTAGTTAAAGCTTTATATTAGGACTTAGAAAATACTTTTACTACTTTTCTTTGGTTTTATGGGCTGTTTTTCAGTTTGGCAGAAAATAAAGTTAAAATTTGTGAAGTAAAATTGACGGAGATGGGGACACCAGGCTGGCAAGCATGCCTTCATTAAAAACAGATTAGCTAAAAACAGGCTCTGATAATCCTGTAATCAAGACTTGATACACAAGCCCTGGAAATGCTAAACATGTGCTGCAAGTAAATAGATGATTAATTTATTTTATTCCAAGATGTGTGTCCTTGTCAGAAATTACATTTCTCCTAAAAGATATTTTTTTTTAGTATCTTAAGACTGCACCTCCTTTACAGGTACATGATATGTAGGAAATAACGAGATAATTAATAGTATGAAGGTAGAGTTGGTCCCTTGAGAAAGAGAACTTCACACCACAGTCTCAGGTCTGTTAACAAATACTGCAGCAATTGGCAGATATTGAAGCTGAGGAAGGGAACGTTCCTTTAGCCACCATTATCCCTAAAGCCTTGCTGGAGGAATAATGGCAATGCATGGGATGAGTGGAAATCTATATACAGTGAAGATCGATACCTCATACCACAATGGGAATTTTTAGCTTCCTTCCTAATAAATTTGATTTAGTTTCTCAAGAAACATGTGAGGTGGCATGAAAAGGAGGGAGGAGTGTTTTGTATTATAGATTTGAAAAGATTCATTACTATGGATTACACTTAATGAAACGCATCCTGAGTGTGAGGCCATGTGGTTGGTGTGCTTAATACGTACAAATTAAATCTTCTTCTGGAAATATACTAATAAAAAACAATGAATTAAACATCAGGACCAAAAGATGTTGGCTTATTAATATAATGTTACCCTATTTAGAGAATTCCAATTTACTGAGCACAGATGTTGCCAGTAAAGTAATCCGAGGAAAAAAATTTAGCATCCAGCAGATTATCAAAAGTATGAAATATCAAAGTTTAATAAAGATTTAAAACACTAATAAAAGTTAGGTAAAGGATTAGTGGAGGGAACTGTTAGACAATTTAATAATATTTCATGTAGCTAAACTGTGGAAAATGAAACTTACTCTTCAAAACCAGAGTGCCAAAAATACATATCAAGGAAACTCAGCATTGCTCTTTAGCTGTAATATATTTATATGCTTGATTTTTTTTTTTTTTTTTTGAAAGAAGGTTTCTCAGTGGGAACTCTGGAATATCATACCTCCACAGGCAAAACTGTTGGAGACCAGTAGAAAATTGGAACACTGGAATGCATTGTAAGAGTGAAATTGTTGGGTATATTCCCCATCAAGCTCACGCTTGCTGGCTGTCTTCACATTCATGGTTATACAGACCATGCTCTGTCTATCAGACCTTATAATGAAAAGTTTAACAGCTACTGATGTTGAAGGTGTTATTGATAAAATAGTACATCAGGAAACTTTTCTTGACCTATTTGGAAAGTAAACCTACTGCCCTGGACCTTAACTTATTTCTTGTGTACTCTAGTTCATAGAACAGAATCCGTTGGATACTGATGCAAAAGTCTAATGAGGGTTTTTTAATGTCTTGTATATTATTTGTTTTAACCTTGTGTTTTCTGTAGAGTCAGTATGCTGGAGGAACTTCTGGGTGAGGATAGCTGGTATTGCATTGTCATAGAAAGGATATGTCACACCTCTGTTTACTCTTGCTTTTTAGAGGATCTTTGGTTGCTGCATTTTCTCTGAATATACATATTGTGGCTCATCTTCCACCTGTGAACATGTTCTATACTATATTGTGGCTAGTATAGATTGTTGCTATTGTAGAAGACACAAGTGGCATTAGTCTGGCTACCTTGAAGGATGTATTATGTTACCCTTTCTCTTAGATCTTTGTCAGGCTTGTAAGTCATGATTGTAGGTTTGTCCAAGCCGTCCTTGTCGCTGAAGGCAGAAACTGGGGAAGTATTATTAACAGTCACTGGAGAATGGATGTGAGGACTGCTGGTATAGTAATGTTCCAGAAATGAAAATCAGTACAATGAAAACATGCAGGAGGCATTGCAAGGGAGAACAGAAATGCAATTCTTGACAGAAAGATGTGGAAATAAAATCTGAGATTAAGCAATTGGAAAAGGACTCTGAGGGTGAAGTAGTACCTGAATAGTAAGTCTAGCAAGACAAGAGTATCAGGTAGTTAGAATGTGGAAGGCAAGAGGTCTGAAGAATAATGTGGTACAGAAGGACAAAGAACTCAGCCTACAAAGCACCTTCTGAACTTTGTTTCATCTTCATTTATAAAATTTTAACTTTTCTTTTTTTGGTCCTAAAGAATGCTCTAACATTTAGAGTTAATCTAGTGCATAAATATGGCAGTTCATGATTTAAAATCCATACCTGTCTAGCTTTTCAAACCTCAGAAGCTTTAATCAGCATTTACCAGTAAGTAAAGCTAATTTTGTCACCTTAATAGAATGGGTGATATAATAAAGTTCCTTTGGGAGATAGTTTGAGGCTGTAGCAGCAAAACTTGAATAGGCAGGATTAATTCAGACGCAGTGAGGACAGAGCCATAGTATGAACCGTGCATCTTGGCAAGGCTGTCTGAATGGGAATAGGTAGCAATGACTGCAAGAAGTTTGCCTTAAAACAGCACCGTCAGCTCTAAGTCCCCAGACAGAGGTTTAGGAAAATGAAAATGTGTTGCTGGCAGGAATGCTCATCAAATTGGAATTAAGGTGCATTGTTACAAGAATAGAAAATGAGCTAGTGAAAGCAGCACTGCTGGAGTTTCATCCCAGTGCTGTGCTGTTTACAGAAACAGGAAAGTCTCAAATGAAGTTCCAGAAGTTGTCCAGGTGCCAACTCTATTATTTTCAACTATGTTTGACATAGCAGCATTTTGATTAAACCTCCCATATCAGTTTCCAAATACTTGCCTTTAAACCTTTGTTTCCATCTCTTCACTTCAGAAACACCAATAATTTCAGCAGATAATGATGAAGTTGGGAAAAGTATTGAGAGTCATCTTTTGAGAAGAGACAAAATACTCCAGCCTCAGACTAGAGAGCAAGGGTTTAAATTGCAAACTTATGTTAATATAATTTTCTTGTGCATGCCATTAGCTAATTTGTACCAGAAGCTAAACATCACTCATTACCACTTGGTAAATTATTAAGATTGTTTATGTATTTAAAGGTGGAAAAATGTGTGTGTTACCTCATTATTGTCATAATTAATAGCATTTACACTATAAACAGGAATTTTAACACTGGAAGAAAATGGAACTCTGAAAATACATTAAGAGGATTGACTGACTCCAGAGATCCCCTGGCTTCATTAGCATTGTTGATTTAACTGTGTTAGGACAGCTAAATATATGGACTGCATAAATAAGTAAATGCATAGGTTACAGAGATGATGCATTGTCACTTTGCTGTTGTATCTCTAGTTGGGCTTAAAGTAGCACCGTGCAGTTGTCAGAAAACTTATAATTCATATACTCCAGTTATGTACCCAGTTTTCTTGAAATATTCCTAAAAGGATGCCATTCATTCTCCCTTTTCTGAACCACATTCTTGCATTGCAGCAAAAGGAAACGAGTGGTCTGAAAAACAGGCGTTTGAACTGCAGCTTGTGTGCTACAAGAAGCTTAATATCCTGAATACCCACTAGCGTCTGCTCTGATGAGGTTACTGCAAGATACAGTGACACACAGTTTGTGCTTTCTTTGGTGTACAGGAGGATGGCAGTACAAAATAGAAAGATTAATCTTTGAATTTGGTTTGCTCCTAGTATAACCCCATTGCAGAGGGTGAAGCAGCTGTAACTACTTTATTTTACTCTCACCCTACCCCCTTTCTCTAGAGTGTTTTCAGCCTCTGGCCTCTGAGAATGCTGGCAGGATACAAAGCTAATTTTCTCACCAATGCAATACAGTTGTTTTGCTACGTTCCCTTTGCCAAAGTGTGTAAGGGATTGCACATAGAACCCAAAGCTGTCCTCTGCCTGCCAAGGACAATGGATACAGAGTATTTTACGTGTGCACCTACATCTATGCACTACTTCTTTCTCCCCTCCCATGTATAGGACCTGTAGTAAAAAGGAAGAATTCTTATATTCTAAGACAGCAAAAATAAGGTTTCTCTTGCTCTGATTACCTCACTTATTCCTGAAGTGATAATTGCTGAGTTTCCTATCATGGTGGTTGCATTTTTATTTCCCACCATGCTTTTTCAGAGGCTGGCCCTTTTACTTTGTCTGAAAGAGGCAAACGAGATAAATGCAGAACAATGCTGTGAGTGTGGGGTTTTTTTTGTTTGTTGGATTATTTTTTCTTTTTTGTTTTCTTCTCATGTGTTCCAGCTGATGCACACAATTTCTATTGTGGTTTTCCCTTTTCATATTCTTCTGGAAATCGTAATTTTTACAACATTCACCTCTATTTTTAATTCCTCTGTGAGAGTTAGTTTGTTAGTCCTAATAATATCAGAGAGACTAATAAGCTGTGATTTCTGTGTGTTTGTGGAAACTAAATGGTAGATCTGAGTATCAAGCAAGAGTAGGTGATGAAACTTCAAAGGACAGAAGTGAAGTGATCATTATCACACTTCCTTTGAAACTGTGGAGTTTAAAGCTGGAGCCAGATTAAAACAATCTAAACCACTCCTAGGTCAATAGAAGTTACTGTGCTTCATAAAATCACTGGGCTCTGTGATGTATTTTCTTTGAATTACCTTAAAGGTTATCAGAGACTTCTTGTGTCCACCCTTCTTTTAGAGGAAAATGCAGATCTACTGAAAATGCTCATTACCCTTTGTGGAAGATGCAGATCTAGTAAAAATATTCATTAACCTTTGAAAAGAAATGGTTTTGTGCCATCTTGCTAATATCTTTTTAGTGCACTCTGCCTCTGTTCTGTGTGTATTATGGTGCTTGATGAGATGCTTGCCACAGGTTTTGTATAAAAGTGAATGTCAGTCAGTAGCCTGTGTAGTATTTGCAGGCTCTGAATTTCCATGGAATAAAACTAGACTGGATGATGACTGGTGAATGAGAAGGTTATTGTTCTTCCCTTCCTAACAGCAAAATGTCATAGTCCTGTTTTGAAATTAAATGAAAGGAAGTCCACTGAAATTTAAGACTCTTATTTCAAATTTTCATTTTCAAGTGATAGAGGAAATAACTCCAAAATGTACATACTTTAGAGACTCAGTCTAACTCTGCTAGAATGTCTCTTGTCATCTAAAGAATCACCAAGTCATCAGCCAACAACTTTTAACATGAATGGCACCAGTCATATGACAATTATATTTTTTCTTTATTGGCTTTAAGATGCACTTGTTCTTTGGCAGGGCATAATCACTTAATTCTCTCAGAACAACAGACTCAGAAAGAGTCTGTTTCCCAAAAACATTCTTTTTTACCCTGTCTAGCTATGAAAATGTTTAGCAAAGCATCTGGATTTGCAAAAAATGCTGAGTAACTTTAATTCCCTAAATTGAGCTGAGTAGATTGCAGTCTTCTGGCTAGACTAACTTTCAAGATTAGGGCTTGGAGGGAGTTATTATTTAAAGATGCAATGGAAATATGAATGGCAGGTTGCATGGTGCTAGTGCATGGTGCAGTCCATGGAGAAGAAGGTCAGATATAGTTTCTAAAGTGTGATGACAGCTGTGGTGCTAAAGGACACTATTTCATAATAGTAAGAAATATTTTAGGGATTTTTTTGAGTTTTTCTTTAAATACAGACAGATGTTTCTTAAAGGAAGAATTGAACCAGTTGTCAGTGGCGATTTATGAAGTACTTGATAAGAAAAGAAATTGTACACTCGTGCACTCTGCATGTATTGAACTGTATAAAGTAGCAAAAAATGATGACATTCTTTTTAAAATTGCTGCTTCAGCTCTAGTGAGACATTATATTTTAGCTAATAAGTGCTAGGAATAATGTTTTGCATAAATATTCCACAATATTGAGCAGATTTTGTGTCTATAATTAGAGCTTTGATTTATTCACAGACAGAATTAATTAGGGAGTAATAGTTGTACTGTAATTTTTCTATTACAAACCAAGCTCATTTCTTCTTCCTCTTCTTAAAATGAAAGGTATACAAATATTTCTTTAAGCTTCCTTAAAACACTGTAGAAATAATCTGGTTAAAATATATATATCCTGATACTAAATACAAACACATGTGTTCTACTGTCCAAGCTTAATTTACACTTCATTTACTTAACCTAATTAATTTACACTTTATAGGGTCTATTCCAAAACTGCTAGAACTGCTGAATGAGGAAAGATAGGGGAGGAGGTGCCTGACCAGACTGAAGCGTACTTGAATGAGAGACAGGAAATCCTGTAGTCATGCTCTGCCACCTGTCCCGCATCAGAGTCCTTGGATAAGGAGAGAGCAAGCAGGCTCCCTGAAATATCTTTTTTCCAAATACATTAATACAATATGCAGTAGCTTTTCCATAGCATTCACTAATGTTTCATTTAAAAGTGAGAGACAATCAGTGTAAAGGCTAAGGTAAAAAAACCTAAGAATGATGTCATACTGAAAGTCACCTGATCTGTTCCTTAGTGCTTACTCTTGTGCCATGTTGCTCTGTGTTTTCTTAGGAGCAGCTAAGACCTCAGCTGCTGAATTCCTCAGCATATTGTATCCTTGGTACAGTAGCAGAGCATGGGTGAGACTTCTAACTGTAGAAGAGAAGCTTGTGACCTGCCCTGAAATGGCAGTAATCAAAGCCAGATTGCAGCAGCAGTTCCCAGGAACTTTGAGCAGGATCTTCTCAAGGTATTTTCTTCAGATGGTAGATCTCTCCAAACATAGTTAGGGAGACAGAAATGTTGGCTGGTCTAGGAACAGGGTTGAAGAGAAGGAAGCTTATGTGTGAAAGAGGGAGAGAATTGAGGTGCACTGCTGCAGAAAAAAACAGGATGTGGAATTGAACCATCTGTTAACCTCCAGAAGTTCGTTTTATCAACCTATTACATGCTATGATAAAACTGAGCAGCTGGAGGAATGAAAAGCTGGAGAGCAGCTTGTTTCATAGCCCGTCCAATACATTACCACTGTGATCTAACAGTGGTCTGACAAGAGCTGTGAGTGGCCCGTTCCCTCTTCATTTGCGTGAGGAGCCAAGAACTTCTATTTTGCATTGATAACATCTGTAATACTTGTGGTGATGCTCGAAATTGCAGTTACCCTCACTTTTGGGTTATATTTTTCCTGAGAAACATTCTTTCCATGTTACAGACCTGGCCAGGTCAAGAGAGAAATCATTAACAACTCTCCTGGAGGGAATGCACCTTTTACTGATTTCTGCAGTGGATGCACTTTTACACGCAATTGATGAAGGAACATACAGTTACTGCCTCATTTAATCCAAATTCAGTTATCTTAGACATAGAAGTAAAAGTGTTGATTGTCATTTCAGTAACTTTGGGGGATTTTCCCCCTCTTTTCTTCCTCAACTTAAACTTGTACTTGGATGTGTTTCAATTGTCTCTCTTGGATCCTTCTCTTAAAAAAAAAAAAAAATCACTTTGCAGTCCAGGCTTTTGCTCTAAGCACCAATAAACTTTGTCCAAAGTCCTTTAACTCTTCCAAGTCCTTCAACTCTTTAAAGACTCTTCAAAGTTGTGTAGTAGTTTTGCCTTCCTAACGGAATAACATGGACAATTAGATCCCAGAAAGAAAAAGTAGAGATTATAATTCTGTCTAGGAAGTCAGATTCCTATTTGGTTGACCATCGAGTCATCTGTAGAGATGAACAACGTGACGCATTTTAACAGGTGATAAATTGATGTATTAGTAGATACATGATCCTCATTGATGTCAAGAGCAGCTTGCTCACGAGCTGTCCTGTTTTAAAAAGTTGATGCCTCATGAAAATACCCATCAAATGTGCACATACATCTTTTCTCCTCTGACATAATGCACTAACTTCTGAGTGATGTTTTTTTCTATGCAGCCTTTGTTCACATAACCTGTTCATGTTTTTTGCAAGGCATTAATTGGTAGAAACTTATGAAAATCTACCCTGCATGTCCAGCCTGTCTTCTAGGATCTTTTCATGCATTGTTTCTTGAAACTGTAGATCCAGTCCAGCTATTGCCTGAAAGTGTAATCTGCCTTCTAATACTTAACACTACAAGTGGCTTTGGGGCAAGTGATGCTGACAAACTGGAGGTAAATGACCATTGACCATTTGTTTCTTTCAGCCTCCTTCCCTTGTTTGTTTAGCTGGAGAAAGTCATGAGCAAGACTGTCTTGAGTTGTGCTCATTGCTTGGAATCAGAACCCATTTTGTGGTGAGTGGCACAAGGCACGCGGGTCATGTCATCATGTCACAATAGTTTGCCTTCTTCAAGCTGCTGCAGCATCCACGTGGTCTCTTTGCTCCAGAAAGCCGCACTGAACAAAGCCATGCTAGCTAAGGGCTGAAGAGGATACAAATCAGCCTTTTAGATTTAAAAAGCAAACCATACATGCCAATGAAAAGTGCTTTCATTTGATTAAATATCCATTAACTGATACATTTGCAGGTTGCATCCTTATTTGCTGGTGGTGGATCCCGTGGCCCAGTGTCCCCGTGGAAACCATTCAGAGTACTGTATCAGAAAATTGCTTTGATGAGTCACAAGTTTGCCAGTTTGACTTTAATAGAAAAATTGCAAGAAAGTATTTGAGTTATGATTGTGCTGGGCTTTTCAGAATGCTGTTTCTATTCTTCACATTTAATTCAGGTTTTGAGAACAGAGAATAGTATGAGAAATATGGGCATGATTTACTAGTTGCTTCAGAACAGTGATGAAAATGCAAGTGGTGTACCAGTGATGTATTAGCAGAAGAGATTCAGTCATAAATAATGAAGAACACCTCTGAAGGTGACACAGATTCTAGTTATAGCTCAAATATTTGATGATCTTACGAAAACTGTTTATGTTTAGATTTAAGAATGGATATAAAATTATACTCCTAAAACATAATTAGCAATATCTCCTTATAGGATTGCAATTTATCTCTTAAATGTCAATGTATTGCTGAAGGAATGCATCACACTGACAGCAGAGTTTCCACTATGGCTTCCTGGTGTTGTCCTAATAGTTTAATTTGGGATTAGTTGAGAGGTTTTAAAGTCAGTCATTGGCCACGCTAGATAATGTTCTCCTGAAAGTAGCAACCAAAATACAGAGACAAAATTACTAGTTCCTTTTAAAGTTTTTGTGACTGGCTCAGCTTTAGTTACAGTGGCTGAACAGTCTTCTGATGTGTTTAATTTTGTAGGTGTTTGAATCCACACAGAAAGGTAGTTGAGTGTAATCTGCATTTTCAATCCTGAATTTCAAATCTGAATTTGAGGACACATTTGCTAGGCATGCTGATATCAATTCTATTATGCTTGCTTTTGACTGTCATACTTTGGAGGTTCTATGAACATCCCCTCTAAGCACTAGATTTTCTGTGCAGACTTCCTAGGAAGTCTAGACTTTGTGCTTGCACAGGGAATTCTTAGGCAGGTAAACCAAAATGAGAGAAGCTGTTTAAATTAGATATTAAGTTTTCCTTAACCTAGAGATAGGTATCTGTTACGTTATGTGAACCAACAGTTTAGAATTTTGATTATTTTTTTCAAGTAATCAATCTATAAAAGCAATTTTCCTTAGTGTCACCAAATATATAAAGTATCGAATTCTGATCCCTGCAGAGGCCAGTGGCTTGGAAGAAGTCAAGAAAGTCAAAGTTCTTTGTGAAATACCCATTCTTGTCACCTTTCTCTATTCTTAGATTATTTGCATGTCTCGACACTGAAATATCAGTACCTAATTTATTAACTTCCAGACTTCTGACTGTTTCTGAGAGAGCACCTTTTGTTTCCTACTACTTTTCTGTACCAGTAGAGCTCAAGGATCAAACTTACTGAATAATAATAAAAATGTCAGAGTCCAGTGAAGGCTATTTTAAGATGATGCACAGCAAGTAGATCATTATAATATTGTGTAATCCTTGCATGTAAGGAAGATGTGATAAAATAATAGTTTGTCACTAATCAAACCATTAGCATGGCATCTAAAATGAACAGAAAATTAAGACTGTTTATGGAGTTTACCAAAAACCTTTCTTCAGTGACTGGAAAACATTTCCCTAAAGTAGTAAGCCAGGTCTCTGAACTTAAAGCTTGTGCTGTCCATCATCATGTTGTAAAAAGGAGAGAAATAACAACTTTACCTGAGAAATTAAGAATGTACCTGAAAGATTATATACTTTTTGTACTTTCTCCAGTGTGCGTATGTGTACACGCACACACCAGCAAATTCTGCACTTTCTTTGCCCAGCAAATTCTGCACTTTCTTTGCCCTTAACCAGAAGAGAGACAATGCTTTTAAGCGTGGTTGACTCTTTGCTAATCAATGAAACTGCAACCAGACCAGTGCCAAAGTGTGATGTGAAAAGGAAAAGGCTCTGTGCCTGGTTCTTAGACCTTGACTCACACTTTCATGCCGTTTAGCTTCCTAAAGTCTTTAGTTATTCAGACAAAATTCACACATGAATATTAATGAGAACACGATATCCTCACTGTTACAAATGTTCAAACCACAAAACTATTTTATGCTGAATATTTAATGGCTAATCATTCATCATCTCTTTGTGATGATTCAGAATGTGACTACATGGCAAATGAATTCTGCAGTGGGTGGTATGGTGTCAAGCCATGTTCTTCACATCCTCCAAGGAAAGAAAGTAGGGCATGAGCCAACGTTTCTGCTGCAGTGTATATTTATAGTTGGTAACAGTGCTCAGTTAGCATGATCAATAAGTTTTGAACAGTCAGAATCACCTCACCAAAGATTTATAATTAAAGTGCATCTAGCAGAAACCGGACAGTGTGCAAGGTTCCCATGATAGATGGAGTTTGGGCTGGAGTACCATTTGCTGAACCTTCTTTTGATATGTGCAAGCTTCTTAGAAGAAAACAACCCAGACTACTAATGCTCAGAAAACAAAAAAGCTTTTCTCAGCTTAATTCCTGGTGAATTAGTTGGAATAAACCCAACTTTTTATGACTTACTGTAACAATGAAGACACTCGCTGCATAGGTATATTCTAATCACAATTCTCTGCAGGATTCTGTAGAGCTTGATATGTTTGTGAGCTTTCCTGGAGCAGAGCTTGCATACCTTTAGACTGAAGGTACTGCAGGAAGGACAATTTGGATTGTAATACTGCAAACAGGTCTATTTGGCATCTGGTTTTGATGAAGTTTGGTAATTATACTTCTGCAGTATAAAATTCATTCACATGCTCTGCCGCTGGATTTAAGGCCACAGTTGTATATTGCAGTTATGTAATTAGTAATGTGTAATTTTGCCTCCAGATCTAAAGTGAGTCCTTTTGGAACACTGATGTCTAGGACTCTTAGATGAGCTTAAAATTACCAGGATTGTCAAATACAGCTGTTCTTAGACTTTATAAGGCTTTGAACCTTGGGTTTTAGGCTGCTCAGTTTCAAAAATGAGTGCCCCTTGTATAGTTGCACAGTATATTTGGAGCACCTGTGATAACATTTGTACTGGAAAGATCCTGATAGATCTGCTGAAAATGCCAAGATAAACAATTGAGAGCAGAAGAGAGAACTGTGCTGGGTCTCAAATATGTTCTGTTTCTCAAGTTTGTGAACTTCGGTTGTAAAGTGTAGATATACAAAAGTATCACCATAAATATATTGCAGAAATTCACATTATAAATCTTATCCTGATGGGGGGGGAAGGAGGAGTTTCTTCAAATCTGTTTTTTCCAGCTAGACTTTTATGTTGCTGCTATGGTTATGAGATCTGCAGCCTCTACTTTCCCACAGATTAATCACCTTGCAGTTAAAATCCCTCATCAAGATTGCATGCCAAAAATGGCAATAAAAGTAATAATAAAAAACTCCAGCAACAAACAAACAAACCTGAAGAGACCGCAGCAAACCATTAAAACTGAGATGACTCAGAATAAATCTTTAAGCTTTCCCAGTACCTAGTCAGAATGAAGAAACCTTGTTTTCTTGCCAGCTATTTCTATCACTTATTCACTGTCATCTCTAACTGCCTCACTAATGTCAGTTATTTGCCTTCCCAGTTTGCCAGTGTAATTCATTGCAAGGTGTATATTAACTTGCCTGAGAAGTCTCTAGCAGTACAGCACACTGAATCTGTGTGGTAGCCACTGGGTCACCTTACCATACTGACATCTGCAGAATAAAGGTTCTGGAGTTTAGCATTTATTTTGTGAATAGGATCTTCAAATTGGATTTTGGCAATGCAAGTTGTGTTTATTTCGTGGACTCAGGTTTATGACTCTGATTTGAATTGTGATACTTCTGAAGAAGTGATTTAGGTGCTGAAACATAACTGTGGTGCTGTATAAATCACCTGATGTTCTCTGATATCCCTGTTGGGCCAGCAGATCCAGTACAGGACTGGCAGTATCCCCCATTCCTTCAGGAGTGGTAGCAGTGGTAGTGGCTGTGTGTATTCAGACAGGTGAATTAAATATCATTAAATTAAGGGCCTTGATTAAATCTGAGTCCAGTTAGGAACCAGAGGTGTCAAAAGTGTTAGGAAAAAAATGTTCTAGTGTGTGTCTTGTGTCATTGCTTCTAAGCAGTGCTGTTCTGCTAAAAGTCCTTCAGCAGGGGTTGTGTGTCTGTGTGTGTGTGCTCTGTAAGGCCTCTACTGGGATGTGTATATGTGTGCCACCTAAGGCTTCAGTTCACAAATGAATTCACAACTCCAGGATTTAATTTGACACACAGTCACAGACTTGAGATATTGCCTTTAAAAAGTAGGCTCTGTGGAGGATCTTGTTTTCATTTCCGTTTACAGAATCAGAATTAATGAACTGAAAGTGTTTGTAGACATTAATGAAAGGTGCTTCTGTTAGAGTAAAATAATAATAATAATAATAATAATAATAATAATAATAAAGGCATAACTCCCATGCAGAAGGATAATGCTTCAATTTTAACTTAGTAGAGGAATTTGCAAAACTGCTATTAGTACTGTACAGAATGCCTTCCTCTGGATACTGTACATACAAATAAGAAGTCCCTGCTTGCATAAAAAGTAAGCAACATGTAAATAAAAAACGAGGAAAAGATGCAAAAAGGAGCAAACTGGAATTTAACAGGCACATTCCAAGTCGCTCTCTTTTCTTGCCCTTTTAATCTGTTGAATACTTCCATGAAAAGGGATTTATGGGATTTCTTGAGGAAAGATTTTCAGTGAAGGAACTTAACATGATGCTGAGAATTGCTTCACACAAATTTGGATGGGAGTTTAGGCCCAGGTGACTCAGCAGGAGAAAAATTACCAGCCTAGAATTTCAATGAGATAACAAACTTCCAGAGAATTTCTTTGAAATTTAAGTGTTCAGCTCCTCAAGGTTTATAGAGACAACAGGTGGAAAAGGAAAGAAGAAAAATGTAAGGTATTTAGTGTGCTTTAGATGGAGAGAAAGAGCTGGCCCAAAAGCATATGAAAATCATAGGAAAGCCGAGGGCTTGGGAAGGAAGAATAGCTGATTTGATAAATGTAGATGTTGCAGGGATCTTGGAAATACTCTCTGTAAAGCAAAGTTGAGGTTTTCAACTCGAAAAATGCTTTTCCAAAGGAAACATGATAACGAGTCCTGTAAAGTCTTATAAAATTAATTCTTAAAATAAAACCACAACACATGGGTTCATGTGTATGGTTTTGTAAACAATCACTTTCTGTTAGTCAGATGCTGCATGCTGTAGTCAAGCATACAGACTCTTTTTTCCCATAGTTGTTGCCTAGCTTTTTTGGAAGATGAGTTTGAAGTTAACACTTCAAATAATAAATTTGTAATAAAAATTACTTGGTGAACCCTAAACAATCCATGGAGCAAGTATTTTTTACCTGGTTCAGCAGGGAAGAGTGGTTACGTTATATAGCAATGAGCCCTGTATGTTGTGATAGTGTTTCTTTGGGATTGTATCTGCACTTTCTTATTTCACTTAAAATGAACGTGACAGCACACAGCCTTGAAACTGCTGAAGCAGGGCAATCTGTTTTAAAAGAATGGACATTACCGAGGGAGTCAAATCCAATGAAGGATCAGCTATTTATTCTCTCTGTTGGCTAAAGCCACCTAGTGTACTAGTCTGTACTAGTGGTCTCTCTTTTCAAGTAATATGTAATTGAAGACTAAACATCAATATTTCACAGACACAGGAGATTAACAGTCCTCCCAAATGGCTTATATCCCCCCCATCCAGTGTTGGATTTCTCTTGTTGTTTGGCACAGAATGATCATGAGGATGCCACTGGACTTAATATTTGCTGCTTGTGTAAAAGCTGTGCACTGCCTTCCTGCACTGACATCTGCTGTAAATGGTATTGATAGTAAAAATACTGTTAAGCAGTGGTACAATTCTGTAAAGTAAAATAATGGTATAATAATGCTGTTCTTGTGTAATGGTATTAATACTTCACCAACCTTAAGGGATGGTGTTTTAGCTCTTCACTTGAGCCCATTATTATAATTCTATTTGCACTGAAATCTGAAAGCAAGTTTTATGTTCGTTTCTTTCCTAAAGCAGGAAATATTTTCCCTAGGTGCATTTATCTTGTCCAGTTTACTACATCATTTCTGTCTAGAATTAACTGCCAGCAAGAGCCAGCATTAATTTGTCGACAGGTGTAGGGGTGTAGGCTTATTATAAAACATCTACAACCCAGCATTGGTCAAAAGATTATAGCTTTCATCTGTAAATGCAAGTGATGAAAAAACTGATGGCATTGCATCTTCCTTACCATCTCTTGGTTTCCCGCTGCATACGCATGGTATGTTTGGGTTGCCTGTGTTAGAAAGCATTCACATCTTTGAAGGAGATAAGCTAGCAAGTGCACTAACTAGTGGGGTCATGCCTCCATATTTATAACAGCAATGGCTTTCACTGTTCTCTTTGTGTTGTCATCTCCCTTAGTCATAAAATGTCAATGTATAAGGGTTGTGGTCTATGTATTTATAGGGATTTGTATGCTGATAGCAATATAAAATTAGAAGTATAGCTCAAGATACAAGAATAACAGGAGGAATAAAGGTAGTGAAATCCCTTCTCACACAGATATTTTGAAATAAAATGCTGATTAGATTGCATATCCTAGGCTGGATTTCTTTATTTTTAGTTGTTGTTTTTTTTTTTAAAATGGATTTTATACATAGTATGCTAAATATACCTGTCTCTGTGACAGAGCACTGGAACAGGCTGCCTAGGGGGGTTGTGGAATCTCTTTCTCTTGAGATATTCAAGACCCATCTGGACGCCGAACTGTGCAACATGTCCTAGGGAACCTGCTTTGACCAGGGGTTGGACCCAATGATCTCTGGGGGTCCCTTCCAACCCCTATGATTCTGTGATTCTGTGAGGCATACACAGAGAGAATATACATATATCTGTGTGCAGCTGTTGCAGTGCTGAAAGAACTACTGTAAGGCAGCATCATTTATTCTAATACTTTAACACACTTTAAATCTTCAAATTGTCTCTGAGTGACTTCTGAGTTAGATTTCACAAGCCATATATGTTACAGGAAAGAAACAGCATGCTCTATGTAGGCAAGATATTTGCCCAAGGAAACTGAAAAGTAGGCTTGAAAAGACATTTACAGGATTTTTCCTTCCTAATGATTCAGAAAATGGAAAAGGTTCAGGTCATACCTATTCAAGACAGCATTTGAGGTGTTTAAAGTTAGAATATATTGCTGAGTCAAGGTCTTTGCAGTGAATTTGTGGCTGAAGCAGCAAGTAAACCCTTCAATGCTCATTTCTACTTAAACAGTCTCGTTGTGGATCGTGATTTTAGAGAAAAATATTCGTCTCCTGTTCCAGACAAGTATGACTTCATGTAGGTGCTACAAGCTAAAGATTTTACCTTTCAGATGGCATCTGTGCAAACTTTCATTGGTAAAAGGTATTGGGGTTCTTCCATGTCTGTGCAGGCCATCTGTTTTGATGTTTAATGGGTTGTTTGAGTCTGAAATCAAATATAGATACCAAAGATGGTAAATTGCAACCAACTGCTTTAAGTACCTTTTTATTTTGAACACGAACACCCAAGTCCTGTGTTCTTCACATCTTAGAAGGAGGTAAGCTAACACTTTGATGTTTAGATGTATTTACTTTCAAATAGAAACCTTATATGCAACAGAGAATGACTTTTAAAAAATTTAATTATTGTTCAGTTCCTAAGAGATCTATGTACCAGGATAGTTGTGGGAATTTATAACTGGTATTACTTTCCATAATTTTCATGTGTCGGTGTACACACACGAATCAGCTTTTGGACCTAGTGTGGCTTGTGAAAAAGCAGCTGTGAAATTCAATAGTGCAACATTGTAGGTTTGCTTTCATTGCTGACTTCTAAAAGATGCAGATCTTCCCTGTGTCTGAGAGCAGATTTGAAATGGAAGTTCATCCCATTGCAGTGTATCTCAAAATACTCACTGTAATGCGTTTCCTCAGCAGCGCTACATATGTGGTTTGCTGTCCAGCGGTGATGCAAACTGCTACACCCTTGTCTGTGCTGTAGTGATAATCTTTGGAGGAACCCATTGATAAGATCTGAAAGCTGCTTGCCACAGTATTTATGATTACTCGGGCCCTGTAGATTATGTTAGTATGGGATTTCTGCCTAAGGAATTGTATTATGTATGAATTCAAAAGATATGTAGCCTGTATGTGTGTATATATATGTATACATATATGTGTGTGAGTGTGTATATATATATATCTCTACTATTCTCATGTTACCGGACATATTTCCCACTTCCAAGCCTTGCATAATTATGCAATTGGAACTTTTCTTGGGTGCTGTTTTGTTTTTTCCCCCAGAAAATGTGTATCTCAAGAATGAGGTGGATATCTGGGACTCCCTTGATAGGAAGAAACTTGTTGCTGTGTGGCTGTTATAACCTGTCAAGCTAATGGTTCTTTGGCTACTGTATTACTTCTCTTTACTTACCTTCCATGGTTCTTGTTTTGCATTAAATGCATATTTATCTTGTTACAGGTATAATTTAACTTCTGGTGAAGGGATCCCATGAGCCACATCAGGTCTCCTTACATACAATTGGAAGCAACTGATTTTCCCCATTTTTTTACTTGTCATCCCCAATGTATTTCTTCTAACATGAAGGGCACAGTGCAATTTGCACTGATGTCAAGGGAAAATGTCTAGTTATACTATCTTCCAAAGATAGCTCAGGTCAGAAATGTAAGTCATTATTATTTCTCAAGTTGACATGAGGCAAATGGCTAGCCATCTCCTAAGGGGTTGAGAGTAAAACCTGCTGCTTTATGTGTCCATGAACATAGAAGGTTGAGTGAGATGTTAGCTAATTTTTTTGAGTTTGCCTCATTTTAATACATGGAATTCCTCAGGAAGCTGTATTCATGATACTTGTCATGTATTAAGGTGAGTGAAGTGAGACATTTTAACAGAGAACTAAATAGATGGGTAGATGAGGCACTTGGGGAAATGGTTTAGTTGTTACCGTGGTATAGGGCTAATGGTTGGACTTCGTGTTTGTAAAGGTCTTTTCCAACCTCAGTGATTCTGTGACTCCAAATTAGAAATGAGAATTGGTCTGTGGAAAGCTTGATAAGGCTTGGGATGGAAAAAATTGGCAATACTTAAAAGAGGAAGAGAAAGCCAATAGGAAAACATCAGACCACACTAAAGTGGAAAGGAGGATGTGACTACTCCCAACTGTTGGACAGATATTGACTTAGAATACTATAAGCAGCTAAAAGAAAGATTAGTTTCTAACTCCTGTATCACTGAATAAAATGCCACTGTGTCTTGCTTAACAAAATTTTGGAGTATATGTTTGTAATCCGAAGGCTGAAGGCCACTCACCTGCCAATAATAGTTTCTAAACTGATAACAAATTATATGCTTAACAGAAATCATCTTTCAAACAAATTACTCATTTTATGATGTACAAATGGGAATGCAAAAGGTTTCTTGGAATGTTTAGTTTTCTGCTTGTATATAATGACAACACTCCAATTACTGAAGTGTCGTACATTTACATTATGAAAGACTAATTGCCTCTTGAGAGGTCACATGAATTAATGCTTCTATAAAATGTGTCTTTTACTCTATGACATAGATGTTTTAGAAAAGAAGAAAATTGTGGGGAGCCTTTTTATTGTTAGTAATTACTTATGTGTGTGTGATGTAGCATTGTCACATGCTGTATACTACAAGACTTCCCAGAGATAGGGAAATGGTAAAGTGGAAAAAAGGACATGCATCTACTTTTGTTCAAAAGCATTATAATCTTTGGTTGTTAATTTTAGGAATAGCTGAAAAGCATGAGAATTTTTCTTTCTCTGTCATGATACCCAAGTTTGCTCAACCCCAGTAAAAACGAAAGTCTTGGAATCACTTAAAAGTAGCTGGTTTCTAATAAATACAAACATTAGAAGAAAATTTTTCTCACCCAAAAAAGTTTTAGTGATTTTTTTTTTGCTTACTTCCTTGTAGTCTAATGAAAATACCTTTTAAAAATTAATTGCTATTTTTAAAATTTCTAGAAATAGTTCCATTTTCATTTAGGTTTGCTTTTACAAATGTCGATCTGGCTGTGCTTTTACGTATGTACATTTGCTCTATCATCCTGCCTAAAAGATAGTAGGAATGTTAAAAATGTGCTTAGCTGATTAACATACAGAAAAATGTGCGTCTTTTCATTATGTCCCTTTATATAACAGGCACTTTTTTGGGTTATAGTAATGTCATAGAATCACAGACTTATTTGAGTTAGAAGGGACCTCTGGAATCTGCCAGAGAAGAATCACCTAGTGCAGGCTGCACAGGACAGCGTCCAGGATAGTTTTGAAAGTCTCCAGAAATGGAGACTACACAACCTCTCTGGGCAGCTTGTCCCAGGGCTGTGCCACCATAAAGAGGTTCCTCCCCGTGTTTAGGTGGAACTTCCTATAAGTTGGTGGAGATACTTAATGCCTTCTTTGCCTCGGTCTTTACTCCGAAGGCTTCTCAGGACTCACATATCCCAGATGTAAGTAGGAGTGGTTGGGGAACGAGTGGTTGGGGAACGAATGGCTCCCCTCTAGTAGAGGTAGGGGTGGTCCAGGAGCGACTCAAAGGAATGGATGCACACAAATCCTTGGGCCCGGATGGGATACACCCACGTGTGCTGAGAGAGCTGGCGGAGGTGATTGCGGAGCCGCTCTCTATCATCTTTGACAGATCCTGGACTACAGGAGAAGTGCCTGAAGATTGGAGGATAGCCAATGTCACTCCAGTCTTTAAAAAAGGCAAGAAGGAGGATCCCAGTAACTATAGGCCAGTCAGCCTCACCTCTGTCCCTGGAAAGGTGATGGAACAGCTTGTTTTGGATGCCATCTCCAAACAACTGGAAGAGAAGAAGGTCATGAGGAATAGTCAGCATGGATTCACCAAGGGGAGATCGTGCTCGACCAATCTCATAGCCTTCTGTGATGTTATTACCAACTGGGTGGATGGAGGGAGAGCAGTGGATGTCATCTACCTCGACTTTAGCAAAGCTTTCGATACTGTCTCCCACAACATCCTGATAGAGAAGCTGAGGAAACGAGGGATAGACGAGTGGACAGTGAGGTGGGTTGAGAACTGGCTGTCAGACCGGGCTCAGAGGGTCGTGATCAGTGGTGTAGAATCTGAATGGAGGCCTGTGACTAGCGGTGTTCCCCAGGGCTCAGTGTTGGGTCCAGTCCTGTTTAATATCTTCATTGACGACCTTGATGAGGGAATAGCATCCACCCTCAGCAAGTACGCCGATGATACAAAACTGGGAGGAGTGGCTGACACGCAGGAACACTGCGCTGCCATTCAGCGAGATCTGGACAGACTGGAGAGCTGGGCAGGGAGAAATCT
Organism: Laterallus jamaicensis coturniculus; assembly: GCA_022605575.1. Lineage (NCBI taxonomy): Eukaryota > Metazoa > Chordata > Aves > Gruiformes > Rallidae > Laterallus > Laterallus jamaicensis. The sequence goes on from JAKCOX010000016.1 coordinate 227,321, forward strand.
AATGAAATTCAACAAAAGCAAGTGCAAAGTCTTGCACCTGGGGAGGAATAACCGACTGTATCAGTACAGGCTGGGGGATGACCTGTTGGAGAAGAGCTCTATGGAGAAGGACCTAGGGGTCCTGGTTGATGACAGGTTGGCTATGAGCCAGCAGTGTGCCCTGGTGGCCAAGAGAGCCAATGGGATCCTGGGATGCATCAGGAAGAGTGTGTCCAGCAGGTCGAAGGAGGTGATCCTCCCCCTCTACTCTGCGTTGGTCAGGCCCCACCTGGAATACTGTGTCCAGTTCTGGGCTCCCTGGTATAGAAAAGACAGGGACCTTCTGGAGAGAGTCCAGAGAAGGGCGACAAAGATGATTAGGGGCCTGGAACATCTCCCCTATGAGGAAAGGTTGAGTGAGCTGGGTCTGTTCAGCCTGGAAAAAAGAAGACTTAGGGGGGACCTAATTAGTGTTTACAAGTATCTTAGACATGGGTGGCAGGGGGAATTGGCCAGCCCCTTTTCAGTGGTCAGTGGGGACAGGACTAGGGGCAATGGCTGTAAGCTGGAGCACAGGAAGTTCCGCACCAACATGCGGAAGAACTTTTTCACAGTGAGGGTGACAGAGCAGTGGAATAGGCTGCCCAGGGAGGTGGTGGAGTCTCCTTCTCTGGAGACATTCAAGTCTCGTCTGGACGCCTATCTATGTAATATGAGATAGGGAGCCTGCTTTGGCAGGGGGGTTGGACCCGATGATCTCTTGAGGTCCCTTCCAACCCCTAAGATTCTGTGATTCTGTGATTCTGTGGTAATCAAGTATGTGCCCATTGCCTCTTGTCCTGTCACTGAGCACCACTGAAAAAAACCGAGTGAAGAAGTCAGGGTGTTGTTTCCATAATTCCTGTTTGTCTACAGCCACCTTCACACAACTGCTGAAGGTACAGTCACTGAAATGAGCTGGGTTTTAGAGAGAGTCATCAACCCACCGCTGCAGCTCCCCATGCCCTCTCACATTACTGAGTGAAGGAGGTTAAATGATTTTCTTCCACCTTTATAGCATGTTAAAAATTATGCAGTCTTTCTGAAAGAAGGTCCTACTTAAATCTGGCTATTTCATAGTGAAAGTAAGGAATTTGATTTTTATTTGAAGCTTTTATAAAAGTGTTGAATTGATTGATTGCAAAAGTGATTGATTTTAGATTTAGCATAAGGAAGGCTATGGAAGTTGGACTGCCCTCCCACCTTTTTTTTTCTGTACAAGGACACAGGAGGTGATATGTTCTGAGCTGCACTGGATAACTAAGATGTGCCTTTATATCTGAATTAGGCCAGAGGAAGAACTTACAGGTATGTTTTCAAGAAAATTCCCATTTTAAAAATTACTTTGAATTATAATGTAACGTAAATATGGGGGAAAAAAGAGTTGATAAAGGTCAACCTGACACATGTATTTAATGAGCTACCCAGTATTTTTTTCTAACTTAAATTGGGATCTATGTTTTATTTGAGCGTTAGATTCCTGCTTTCTTATACACAAGAGACATTTACGCATGAGAGACATTGAAGATTGTCCCATTTAAAGACTGCTGACTGTTCTCTCCTTGTGCTACTTTTTCAATTTCCTATAATTTTACTGGTGGCTGCCGCTTGGGGATGGAATTTTCTGTACTTGTGGCCTGGTCCATTATTGTATCAGATCTACTTTGCCCTGCAAAAAAAGGTTCAGAATGAGACAAGGGAAAGTCATTGCTTTTCAGGGTTAAAGATTTCCTGTGAAAATTTTACAGTACTGGTATATTTTAGAGTAAGGACTTGACATCTCATGCGAAACACCTTTTATATTCTTCTTAGAAATCCACACATCTTGGAAAAATGGTAGATGTTTGAAAGGTACAGTTTACACATGCTGAAGAGATGCTGCTTAATTTTTAGGTGACATACTCCACTTTCTTTAAGTAAACATGAGTTTCTTGCAGTTCTGAGTTTGATTTACTTTCCATATGTTCAGAATTGTAATACTGAAACTGGACTTTGTCCAGAACAGCTTCTCTAAGCATTCAGACAGTATGCAAGATGGAAGTGCTTGGTTTCAAGATATAGGAGCAAAAAGTTCATTAAGGGCTGAAGGTAGTTGGGGTGCAACTGAGTTGAATGGATAATTAAAATAGCCTTTATTGAAGAAACAGTTTCCTGTGCTATGTCGGTAGCTTCCTGAATACTGTCAGTGCACGTCATACAGATGTTTCCAGTCTCATTGTCACTACTTTGTGAAGATGATGTGTTACCCAGATCCCCTAAGTAGTGGTCCCTTTCACAAGCCCGAAGAAGTCCTCTTTGCCCCTTCTTCCCCAGGTAAAATTAAATGCCCCATTCATTCCTTCAAATACTGACTGGATTGCTTTATGGCATTCAGTTTATTTGTAGAGGCAGGAATGGCCCTAGTACGTTGCCATTAATTAAATGTGCACCTAGAAAGAAGAGAATAGCAGAAGTGGAAAGTTCTTTGCATTCTGTGTACTTGCTGATGGCACGAGTAAATCTTCTGCAGACTTTGGTCATGCATGTTCTGTATCAGGGCAGAAAGATAAGGAGGGTGTATTAGTAAATTCAAGTATAGATGCTAGCTCAATTTCAATGTTTATAGTAGATGTTTATTTGTTTCTAACATTATCATGGTTGAGGCCAGCCAAAACTGTATCCTCAGTTTGCAAATTTGCTAGTTAGAGAGAAAAAGAAAGGGTCTTATTCTCAGCTCTGGCTTTTTTATTTCAACAGAATCAATATCTTGAACAATTCGCTTCAGTAATTGGTTTTTGCAGCTTAGTGTTGCTGCTTGGGGAATTGATGACATCAAAAATGTGATACTCTTCCTATGTTTTGTAACTTGTGGCAACTTTCAAGAGTTTTTCACTTATTATGAAGAAAGAAAATGGAAACACTAAAGCCTTACTATTAGATTTGGGAATTTTTTATTAACATTTCAGTGTTTCCAGAGTTTTCTATGTGCTGACAATTAAGGAAATTGTTGCATCAATATTGCAAAGATACACTTTGTATACATTTTTAAATTTAGTGATTAAAAAAACTTTATGAAACTTTTATTCTCTCTCTACATGATCTATAACTTCCTCCAACTATTGCTAATTCGATACTGCAGAAAAAAGCAAATCTTCCTCTGGTTCAAATTTTCATATGAGATTTCTTTTCCAGAAGAAATCTCTGTTTCATTGAATTTATGGCTGTCAAGATTGTAATTCTGGAAATATCTGAGCACCATTATCTGTGCTTGTAAAAACACATCTTCCAAAAGTACATGTTTTGTTTCCTTAATTGGTGTAAAGACATAAAATGAAGGGAATAATACTTAATACTGCTTCTTTCAAAATCATAAAAAATTTTTTTGGGTATTAAAGTAAAAGCAGTTAAAAATAAGCACCAAGTTGTAATACTTGAAAATCAGTTTCCAGATTCAAATAACTTAATAAAGTATATGGAAACCATATTGTATTATATTACTTTAATGTATAAACACAGTATGCATCATATCTAATTATTTGACTCAATCAAATCTTCTCATTGTTTGACCAGAATATTGGATTTTTTAGTAACTAGCGCTGCTGTCTCCAGATATCTGAAATCTGTAGTAGTCCAGCATGTTATTATACTGAGCTGACTTTTCACTCATTACGCAGTTGTCGTAATTCAGCTGTGCAAATAGATTTTCTAGCTGGGCTTCTATCAGCTGAACAATCAGCCTTTCACTTTGTTCCATGGATTTTGAACCAGGAAGAGATGTGTGGCTTAATGTAGAACTCCCTGACTCAGTAAAAATGCTTCCATGGGATTTATGGGCTTTACCCAAACCACATTGTTAAAGTCATTCAGCACCTCTTTGTTGAGATTCACTCAGATTTATATAAATTCTTTCTCTAGATTCCACCATGCAGAATTATTCTGTTGACACTAATTTTGAGATATTGCAGCAATAACAGTGAAGTGGGAATCTAAACAAGAGGTTAAGTACCAAGATAAAAGAAAAGGCTTAGGGATATTGAAAAACCCCCCAAACCACAAAAAAAACCCCCTTAACCAACCAATCAGCCAACCAAGCTCCTGAGTTTCACTTAGCTATAATATAAAACCCGTAAAATAGTTTATGAAAAATTAGTCCAGTTTTCTTCTGCAGCTCTTCAGCCCTTAGAAGTTTGGAGCAGAGTTTTGGGACAGAAAAAAGTGTATTTGGTACATTTTGTTTATTCCCCATTGTGGCACGGGTATTAGGATTTTATCTAAACAACACAATGTTTTTCAGAGGGGTAAAATATTTGTTTCTCGAAAATAGAACCTTAATAGAAAAATGTAGATAAGTAAGCCAGAATGAGGAGACAGTTATTGAATAGGAAATCTTTGGATAACTGAAAGGAGAAAAACATTTAAGTCAATTACACTTTTTCATGTACATTTCTTGTTCAAATTTTGTTTATCTGGAAAAAACATGAATTCTTGAGAGGATCACCTTCTGTTTTGTTGCTGATATTGCTGCTAGTCAAAGAAAATTGAATGTCACAAAGATAAAAATGGATAGTAACTCCAGTTCCTAAGAAAGGGCAACAGCATAAGAACTTTTAAAGTTACTTTGTTCATCACATTTCACCTCCATCTTTTCTCCTTTGGTTTCTGCTCCTCTGATAATCATCTTCTGCCTTATGAAAACATTTATTTCTAGAATGCAGTCGTCATCTATGTAAGCTCATGAGTTTAAATTTTTATAACTATAACCTTTAGTGTATTGGCAGTGTGCATGGCAGAGCTGGAGTAGGAAAGCTCCATTAAAGGAGGAGATGAAATAAAAGTGAAATATGTTATGTTTTGTTCCTACAGTGTGGGATAAATTTTTGTTTCTCTTAGAAGTACTTGTCCACCTTCCAGCTACAGTTGTCTGAGGGAGCAGGGAGGTTCAGAAGTTCCTGGTCAGCACAGTACATCTGGAGTAATAAACTGAAAAAGCCAATGAAAAGCTTTGAGTGATTTTCTTGTCATCATCCATTCCATTAAAAGGTTGTTGTGGTTGGGGCATGGTTTTGAATATAGCCAATGGCAAGTGGTGTACTTGCATGTATTTCTTGAGACCTCTTCAGAAATCACACGGGCCAAGGACGGCTTCCAATAAATGGTTCAGATGGGGCTATGCTGGTTTTGCCAAGGGGTGAGTTAAGCCAAGTGAATATAAGCTGAGTGACAACACTGGCCCTCTGGACCAGAGAAAACACCTTGGCACTCTATTTGCATAGCTGTAGCACATGTTGGCTGAGAGAGCAGCTCTTTAAGTCAGTCAGTAGTCATAATTGAATTTATGACAAGATTTTCAATAAACATTCTAAGAGACTTGTGTTTCCAAAAGTCCCTTCCAGTACCAGTGGCAATGGTGCCAATGGATGGGAGATGTATTGCGTATTTTACGGTCAGACTTGATGATCTTAAAGGTCTTTTCCAAACTAGTCATTCTGTGATTCGGTATTTTGTTCTTTCTATCAGATGTAGTAAATACTATGTGCTATATTCCTCTGCATTGTCTTTAAAGATTGAGGAGCAAAGGGAAGCTGACTACCATAGTGTCACTGTATTTCTGCAGTGACTCTTTACAGATCCATTAATAGGACACCACTGTAGTTTAAGTAAACGGAGAACATGCAGCTAGATCTCTTTTGATGGGTAGGTAGGTGGTCATTGCTACTTACATCTAAGAAGGTTTGAAATTAATTCCTTTCCCTTCTCTCCAGCTATTCTTGTCTAGCTTTTTAAAGCAATGCTGGTGGTTTTGAATGAAGAAAGTGTGGAACAGTTAGGAGGGCAGAGTCAGTAATTCTGTGGGTTGGACCTTTTTTTGTTTCTTTTTCCAATTTTGGGGGGAAATGTGATCATTCTGAGCAGTGCTTGGCTTCTGGCTGTGAAAAGGGTTAGAGAAGGATATGCTTGCTGTTCATAACCAAGTCTGTTTCTTCCAAGTTTTGTCATGTGAACATAAAGGCTGGTATAGAGAGAAGAGTGGGTAAGTGAACAAGATGTTCCTTGGACTTAGGTAATGAAATTTTACCTGTTTGGCAGAGAATATACTCTGGTCACAACTTTGAATGAGATATTAGGACTTGATCTCTTCATTATCTGTAGTGAGGAAAAATTAATATTAGAAATTCTGAGGTGCTCTGATATTTAGACACTGGTAGTTCAAGAGTGTAGTGTGTCATTTATTTATGTTACAATTAATGATTTTGGAATTTTAATCCTGACAAAAACATAAGCATCAAAAAGTTGAATTTTATATTATATAGACTTAATATGACGGACTTTGATTTTATCTACTAGATTTATTATGAAGTCAAGAACCTTTACCAGTATTTTGTGCTCATATTTATTTGTGATCATGACATTATATTAGTGCATATTCTAATGTTAAATTATTAACCTCCTGTAAGCACTAATACACTAAAGGATTCTTTGAAGGAGTTGTGGCAATGACTGTGTCTTTTAAATAATTGACTAATGGAACCAAGTAGTTGCCCTCTGGTTAAAGAAAAAACAGTGGGTCAGTTCATTCTTCATTTCAATCAAACTCATGCAGAGGGTTTAATTAGCTGATGCATACTAGGAATGTCAGCCTTGCAGTACAGTATTTCATGCCTCACCAGTCTCTATGTTACAGTACTTACCCTGAAGACACATGTAGAGAACATGAATTTCAGCTCTTGCATTTATGAAAGAACCAACGAGGTTTCCAGACAGCAGTTGATGCTTTCTCAGGTGTAAACTTGAGCAGTGTGGTAAAGCAGATGAGCCAGGGTGGTATTTTGGAATTAGAGTGGCGAGTAGTTCAAGGATATTCCAAAGGGAATAAATATCTGTAGTGTTATCTGTGTTCTTTGTTTTTTAAAGATATACTACAAATTTCTAAGAAGCTGTTCTAGTAGGTGGCTCTGCCCTTTTGAAAACTGGATTTTAATTTCTTACAACATTCTTTCTTCTCTTTTTTCTCCTTTAATCTAAAAATGGCTATTCTGGCCCCATATATGTGTGGAAAATAGAATAAGATTTCAAAAGGCTAGAAACTCCCAACATATCAAGGACTAACGGAGCAACAATTGAAATTTAAATGAGAAAGAATGCAGAAATCAGCATATGTATTCTCAAATCAGACATGAAACAAAAAAGGATAGGAACACTTATCTATTTAACAGCTTCTGGAGTGTTTCAGGCAACATGGTTTCAATCAAATCTTTTTTAAAATTTTATCATTCCCTGGACAGTATTTCCTGCTTTTTTAATTCCTTTTGGTTCTGAACATAAAAATAAGACAAAAGGTTTTTGTCAGATCTTCAATAGTAAACTTTAAGTGCTTGAAGAACTTCATGTAGTGCTTGTGGTCAGCGGATAACTAATGCTATTGCTGAATTTAGCAGGATAGTTTGTCAGATGTGCATGTTCTATTACAATAATTTCACAATTTTAGAAACCAGTATTAGACTGAAATTGTAAGGCAGGTAGAAAACTTAAAAGGATATAATCTGAAGTCTTTTGGTGCGTAAGACATGTGCTTGCCTGCCTCATTTTGGCTTATACCACAAGAAAAGTTTATTAGCAAGCAAATAGTCTTTAGCTGCAATTAGAGAAAGAAAAATAAAAAGGCAATTAAAAATATTATACCAAGCAAGAAAAGTTCCTAGCAAGTCTCAATTTTACCAGTATCCCTACTATTCGATATGTGGTGTGGTAACAAACAGCAGTAAATATAATTATGCTATTCCTTATGGTAGTGATTTTCTAAAACATGCACATCTGCTACTATGGAGTGATCTGCCAGCTCTGGGGAAATATCACTTAGCAAAACATACAATGCACACAAAGCAATTTCCAGCAATGCTGTTTGCTAAACTAAATCCAACACAATGGATAGAAGAAAGCTGTAGATGAGACAATCCTAGCAGCAGTTACAACTGCTGCACCTTGAGAGATGGTGAGATATGGCTATGATAGTGTCTTGTGTTACAATTTGGACCTTTGCAGTGGTGAGAAGTTGGAAAGATGGCCATGTGATTTTGAGTAGAATGAGGTGAACTGCTACAGCATACACATAACCACGTATTGCTACTCTGTCATGGTTTGTCTTCTTATGCTCTCTTTATGGCTTCTTAACTGATCTTTCTTGCGATCTATTAATACACTTAATATCCTTGGATTCAGCACATGCTTGAAGTCAGGCAGAAGCTGTGGAAGCAGAAGCTGTGACTCCAGGATGCTCGTCATGCAGGACAGTGCAGGCCCTTTACCATGATATGAGTGTGGCATTGTCTGTGCAGTTCTCTGAACATCATTAGAAACTTTAACCTTCCTGGGAATCCATTGGCTTTTTAAAAATGGATGCCATCTGGAAAATGCTGGTTGATATTGCTGTTTATCACACTGACAGCATGGTAACAAGTGGTTCAAAAAGCACTGCAGATGAACAAAGTTCTAGCTGTGCTTAAGACTAGACTCAGGTTTTGTGATAAAGCTGCACATGGGGTTTGCCCAGTATCAACTGGTTAATCTAACACTGCCCATGTGAATTCTCCAGTCAGGGATATTTCCACAAGACCCAGTTTCTGGGTACCAGGTTATTGAATGTATCCTAACGTGAGGTGGTGTCTTTTGATTAACTTCTGGTATCTTCTGCAAAACAATGTCATGCTCAGCATCTGTAGGCCATTTCCATCAGATGGTATGCCTGCCCGAGAAGAGGCCTAAGGAGAGGTGTGCTTGTGTTAGGATTTACATGTACATTACTTCCTGGTTGCGGCTGATGGCTGTGTCCTGCCCAATATTATTTGCTCCGATGTGCTTGTGCACCTGTTTGAATCAATAGTGAACTAGTGTTTAGGTCTTTCCTAATAGAGATTATTCTGACTGAATGCAACTAAGGAGCATGCTTTTAATCACTCTGCTGAAATCATGGGGTTTTGTAATGACAGTCTAAGTAGGATGTGACCTCTTGTGTGGCCGAAGTTGTAACTGCCAGGACAACTCTTTCAGCACCTCTGGGGATTAATTGGTTTGGATGCAGGGCCCTGTGAGGCTGTAGGCCTGGGCTGAAGGACAACGCTCTGTTGTGCAATAAGTAGAAAGATTTTCTGTCTCCATCTTTCTCATCACATTCATATTACCCCATGCTTTCTCTCCTAGAAGGCTGGAAGAGTTGTTGTTCACTGTATTTTCATGTAATTTTTGTGAGAAAACACTCCTGCCAGAAGTCTCTGCTTATGCCACGGTCCAAATCTTGGAGATATCCTGACCTTTTCTTCCTTTTCTCAAGTAAATGTAAGGCTTCAAGTGTCTCTGCAAGAAAAATGGTAGCTAAATAAGTAGTTTTTCCAGGGACTGTATGCTACCCTGAGGAACATCCCCAACAGAATTAAGAAGCCCTGAATGGGATTTAGGCAGAATTATTAAGTTTATAGTCCTGAAAATTTATGCTCAGCTATCGCCTAATGCTGAAGGCAATGTAGCTCTACAGACAATTCATTATTTTTCTTGAAATCCCACAGGTAGCTTCAGTTTTTGCCTCCACATATGCCCCTGAGTGCTCCTGTTTATCCAAGGCTGATCAGAAGAGCACCTGTGTGTTTTATGGGAGGCCTAGTTGTTACCCTGTTTCTGGATTTCAGTCTGGAGGCTGAAACTCTGAAAATTTGATGCTTAACGTGATAGGGTTAGTTAGATATATGTCTGATGAACTTAACACTGGTAAAAATAATGAGTTTAAAATAACGAATAAATAGGAATTTCTAGTGCTGATCACATTATCATGATTTTGTTTCTGTATGATGGTGATGTTCGTATATGCTCTAACTGAGCATCTTTGAGAATGCCTGCTGCATAAAAAATACTGGCTCAAATTCTGATGCTACAATGGAGCCAGAATTTCTCCCATTATTCCATGGAGGAAGAAACTACAGTGTTAGATTAAAGGTGTCTTTGCCTCAGTTGGCTTTCTTCTAGGGCTTTTTAGGGAGTAAGAGGAGGAAAAAGGGATGTGAAGCTCAATGAGATAAGAATTTTATTAGTATCACTGGACTCTCCATGCTGCCAGAATTTGATGAAAAAAGGTGAATTTAACCATAGTAACGTGGCGGAAGATCTAGAGTCATGAGTTTCCCTTTAATTGGGAGGCAGTGTTATTATCAACTCTTCATCATGTGTTCTGTTTATTTAGTCTGAAAGAGAATCATGAGATTTAAGTATGCTAGTAAAATACCATGGAATTCTGAGTGAATATCATGCATAAAGTTCAAATCTACTTAGGCTGAAGTATAATTTGAATCAACTGTGCCATAAGCTGGGAGTTTCCTCAATTCACATTCTAGTTCATGTTGTTGGCTTTTCCAAACACTGCAAACATCAGGAGGTACTGTTTTCTGACACTAAGGTACATCCAGGATCAAGAATTATGACAGTTATATTTCTCATGTAAAATACCTGCTGCAGCAGGTGCACTCTAAGAAGGGGGATATAACATAGCCACATGCATTTACTCATATGCATGAAATTTCATGACTGCCATGAAACTACTTCTTTTATCCACACCATACGGCAGTTCAAGACACACTAAATAGCCTTCTTCTTCTGCCAGGATTGGCAAAAGCCCTAATCCAACAGCAAATTTCTATACAAATTCAGCATGCTCTAACAAAATGACACAATCACAATTCAGCATGGTATCAAGTGATGACATTAAAACCATCCATCTGCCATGCAATGGGGAAAAAATTGTCTTAAAGCAACAGCCGCCATTGGAATGGACTCCTATTTTATTTCCTGTAAAACATGGCTAAGTTGATGAATGTGATACAACTCAATGCAAATGAACTTCCATGAAAATACATAAACTTACACAGATATGTATTTAAGTGCAGTCAGTTAAGCTGCACACTGCTGGAAAATAAAAATTGTGCTCAGACCCTGTGTAAATTCGAGTGCAAATGAGTGCAGATTCAGCAGTGTTACTCAGAGGAGTTGAGTTCTAAGTCTTAGCACACGATAGCATCATAGAAGCATCATAGGATGTTAATGACTAGCAGATTTTTGTATCAGATTAACTATTCACCTCTTCAGCACAAGTTATATAAAATAAATAGTTCAAAGTAATGTTAGATCAAGGGATAATGCACAGGTTTAATCAACCAAATCACTGTCAAGGTGGCTCTTTAATTATATATTTGTATTGCTTTTATCAATTCATCAATAGGGGATTCTGAAATGTATCTATGCTACAAGGCATGATTAGGCTGCCTATAACCCTTTTAGGCTACTGACATTATGAAAATATGAAAACAGATTCCTTTGGGAATGCTGAAGCTGTAAGATGGCGCCTTCCAAAGTCCTAAGCTCCACTTCAGCTACAGCCCAAGTTTTAGTGCTCTGGAGAGTTAGTGAGCATAGACGTTAAGGTTCCAGTAACCCCTGAAATAGCATTGATCATCAGCAGAGATGTGTTTGGTGTGCCTCATTTTTTTGTTAAGTGTAGGTTTCTGAAAAAGTAGGTTTATACACCACTGCTGAGAGATGTCTGTCTGTCTTCTAAATGTTTGGTGTTTGCAGTCATGTTTCTGCATTTTTATATTGCTAAAGGCCCTAAATAACTTGATATTTGCTCTCCTAAGAGTTTTTGAGGCCCAAGATATATGATAGAGACAAGATTTCATGTTTTATTGTCCAATAAATACTTCTATATAGAAAAGAAAAAAGAAAGGTAGTGTTTTCTTGCTGTGTGGTTTCTTGTCATATATATATATATGCTAAATTTCATAACAATTTATGAAAGCCAGGTATGTGCTAAAATGTGCTGTGTTCTGAAGAAATATGGGAAAGCCCCTGACATTTATAATCTGAAGTCATGATTCATCAGAGAAAAAATTAACAAAAAGGGAGGCTCTTCATTTCTTCCTGGGAAGGGGATTCACTGTAGAATATTCCTTAATGTTCCCCTCAGTAGTCTAAAATGATCCAAATATAAAAGGCAACAGCAGAAAAATAAAACTTAAAAACAAATCTAAAATGAATTTAAGCTCTCTTAATAAAATATATTGCTTGAAGTTGTTAGTAAAATACTCTTACAAAAGGATATGGTGTTGTAGTAGGAGTCATTTAAGAAAATCATATGACTCTTTCTAGGAGATCAGGTAATACAAGTACTGTGTTTCCTTCTGATTGTGAAAGACTAACAATAAATTTTTTTAACAGAAACCCCCCCACTTGTACATTGTGCATGGGATAGATGAGTGGACAGTGAGGTAGGTTGAGAATTGGCTGTCAGACCGAGCCCAGAGGGTTGTGATTCAAGGATCAGAATCTGACTGGAGGCCTGTGACTAGTGGTATTTCCCAGGGTTCGATGTTGGGTCCAGTCCTGTTCAATATCTTCATTGACGACCTTGATGAGGGAATCGCATCCACTCTCAGCAAGTACGCCGATGATACAAAGCTGAGAGGGATGGCTGACAGGCAGGACACTGCACTGCCATCCAGATACCTGGACAGGCTGGAAAGCTGGGCAGGGAGAGACCAGATGAAATTCAACAAAAGCAAGTGTAAAGTCTTGCACCTGGGGAGGAATAACCGACTGTATCAGTACAGGCTGGGGGTTGACCTGCTGGAGAAGAGCTCAGTGGAGAAGGACCTGGGGGTCCTGGTTGATGACAGGTTGGCCATGAGCCAGCAGTGTGCCCTGGTGGCTAAGAGAGTCAATGGGATGCTGGGGTGCATCAGGAGGAGTGTAGCCAGCAGGTCAAAGGAGGTGATCCTCCCCCTCTACTCTGCCCTGGTCAGGCCCCACCTGGAGTATTGTGTCCAGTTCTGGGCTCCCTGGAATAAAAAGGACAGGGATCTCCTTGAGAGAGTCCAAAGAAGGGCTACGAAGATGATTAGAGGCCTGGAGCATCTCCCCTATGAGGAAAGGCTGAGTAAGTAGGGACTCTTCAGACTTGAAAAGAGAAGACTAAGGGGGGACCTAATTAAAGTCTATAATTATCTGAAGCAAGGGATGCAGGGGGAATCAGCCAGCCCCTTTTCAGTGGTCTGTGGGGATAGAACAAGGAACAATGGCTGCCAGTTGGAGCACAGGAAGTTCCGCAGCAACATGCGGAAGAACTTTTTCACAGTGAGGGTGACAGAGCACTGGAGTAGGCTGCCCAGGAAGGTGGTGGAGTCTCCTTCTGTGGAGATAGTCAAGACTCGTCTGGATGCCTATCTGTGTAGTATGAGCTGGGGAGCTGCTTTCGCAGGGGGGTTGGACCCCATGATCTCTCGAGGTCCCTTCCAACCCCTACAATTCTGTGATTCTATGATTCTATGATTGTGGTTAATTGAGGATTAACACTACTGAATGATACCCGAATAATCCAAATAGTACCTCATAGGGCAGCCTCTTTTGCACAGGTACAAAACCCCCAGTTACTTACCAGCGGGCTGCTCCCTTCTTCATTCACACATACACAGCAATTAAAACAAATCCAGGCCAAAAAGCATAGTGAAAATTCCGTCAGAGCAAAACTATGGCTTTACACCTACATGCATCTGGAATAGCAAGAAACAATTTTTGAAACTACCTTCGTATTAATATTTACACTTGTTCCAATAGCAGCAACAACAAAATAAGAATTGCTTAGAATATTTTGTTTTCCAAACACTTGTCTGGTGCCAAGCTTGCAGTCTGATTTAAAAATTAATTCCCCAGTTTTACATAATTTTTAAGCTTGTTCTGGACTCCAACTCATATGAAATGTTGGAAATGGAGGACTAGAATACATTAAAAGGCATTTTGAAATGCTCTGTAACTCTGTCAGTGCAGTCAGTTTTGTCTGTTTTAAGGCACAGAAGTTTAGTTTAAAAAGTGAAAATATTGCTAATGGATCAAGAGAATGGAAAAAAGACTGAGAAATGGCTCCTAGGGGGGCTCTGTAGTTCTAGTAATGGGATTATGCAATTCCTGAGTCTATCTTCAGATATATTAAATTAAAAGACAGGCCTCCCCCCCCTCAAGCTCCCCATTAAAGCAGTATCTAGTAATTGCAATTGCTCAGCATATAGCAACTACCCAAAATTATAGGTCTGCATTCTTGAATACATTAAAAGGTTCAAATGACTTTATCTCAAGGATTCATGATGTCTGTCATGTTTTCAGTGATGTGAGTTCAGCGAGAGCCAATAACTGATTCTGATTTAAGACAGATTGTAAAGACTTCTCAAAGTTTCTGTACTTTTAGTAAGAATTTGAAAGACTCTTTTGGAGTGTTACTTTCATTCTGAGCCATTTTCCAGGTTTCTGTGAGTTTGCCACTTAGTGATATTGTAGATCAGTACATAAACCAATTGCATATTTTCACTGTATAGTAGCAATCGCATTCTGTTATGAAGTAATGATGAACATTTTATATCAGCCATGCTTTCATTTGCTGTCAACATGCTACTTGCAGCCAGCCAGCCACATACGATCAGATCAAATAAGACTAAACCCTGAAGATTTGTCCTTCAATGATAACCACAGAGGTGTGATGACCCAGAGCTCTGGAAATGGATGTCAGTTCATAAGGGCAATGCATAACTGCGAACTGGACTTGAAGGCAAGCACAGAGTTCCTGGTATATTGTGTTACATAACAAATTGACAAAATTGACTTTAAACATATACCATAGCTGCTGATGTCTCATTGACCCTTCCCTTTGTGCTGCACCTTTATTACCTGTCACCTGCTGTATCTGCTTTGCATAATCACAATGGTTATATAAATAACACAAAGCATGCAAATCCCTGCCTGGTGTCTGGCTACCCATCTCTGTTAGTCATTCGAAGTGCAAGGATTTGCATAGTAACTCTAGCTTTCTTCTCAAGATCTGTGTTGTAAATGTGTCAGTTACCTACTCAGGATGGTACAGTCACTTTTTTTCTGATTGGTTTCTGAACTCAGATTTCTCAATCTACTTTATAGTGACATAAACATAATATTAACTTTTTAATTAAGGAAAAAACAAAATCCAAAACTTACCCAAAAAAATTTAAAAAAAAAAAAGGGGGGGGGGTAGTCCAAAACATGAGAAGAGTTAGGGTCAGGGGGAGGTTACTGTGTGGTGAGTTTTTTCCTTGCTTTCTTTGAAGTGATTTATGACTTATTCTTTGTTTTCCAATCCGTAATTGTATACAGGTCATCAATGCTATTCTTGCAGGATTTCCTACCAAGGACACAATTTCATCTGTAATATTTTTTGACTTGTCTCTCTATTCACTACTGAAATGCTACAGATTCAATAATAGAGTTATTCTTTAGAGAAGAGCCTCAATCTGTTGTGGAAAGGTATGAAAGTCTGGAACAGGGGAATGTCAGAGCCTGAGAGGAAAGAGCAGTAGCAAGTTGTTGTGGTTTAAACCTCAGCTGAAAAGCTGGGACCACAAAAGTTAGAAAAAGTCCCCTGCCTCTTTAAGAGGTGGGGGATGGGCGAACGGAGGAGCCATGAGGAAGGAAAAAAACCCCAAAGCCCCGCGGGTTGGGATAAGGATAGTTTACTAAACAACAGGAAAAGATATGAAAAACAACTAATGACAGTGCTATTATATACAGTGTAACCCCTCACCCCACTATGTAATTTGAGCCGTGCACGAACCGCTGCCGATCCAAAAACCCCGAACACGGCACTAACGACCGACGCCGCAAATCCCCCCCCTCACCACCGCCTGCCGCGCCGATCCAAAAGAGAAAGAGAAAGAACCTGGAACTGGCACTGCACCTGCCCGGACCGGAACCTCCCATGCCCGGGTCCGGAGTCGCCCCTGCAGGAGGGGCGGGGGGGGGCGGAACCGGACCACCTGATCATGACGCAATTGGCATGGAATACTCTCAGGGCTAACATAGCCTGTTGCTAGGCTGAACCCAGGACACAAGTCTTAAGCTAGCACGGGGCAGACCAGTTTTCAGGAAGCTGTTTGCTGTGTCCCAGTTCTAGAAAGGAAGTTAGTCTTCCTATTAAGTCTTTTAAAGCAGGAGAAATTACTTTCATGATGCTTTCTGCTAGAAACCTAGATGATACCTATGAAACTTGATCTGCAGAGGTAGAAGTAACATCACTTTAAATATTACTGAAGGTCGGGATTGCCTGTAGGCTGAATCCTACATGCACTTAATGACTCCCCTACGTGTAAATGTTTAAATGATTTCAATATAATTACTCTCACAAAGAGAGTAGTATTTGCAGAAATAAGGAATTCATTAATTATTTTTCAGACAGAAATTAAACAGTGATTGCATAGAAATACCTGGGGCTCTCATCATCAGGCTTCAAGCACTAACATTTTCCCGATTGTTTATCACTACCTTTTTCATTAATATGTGTGGTATATCTTGCAGTGATGTAATATCTGTGGAAATGTAACTAACTAATCAACTTAATTGGTTCATCTTTCAGAGTCCACTTGATAAAGTGGATCTTTTACTATATCCTAAATAGAATCAGCCCAATTTCAATGCTGCAGAAAGGACATATTAATGCAGAATACCTGTGCTGGTTTTCTCCACGATGAAACGTTTCTCTGCGTATGTTTTCTTTTAAAAAATAATGGATGATGTCTCAAGGTGAATCCAAGGACTCCTGTGTCCTATATACTACCTTTTCCCTTGTAGTATTCCCATGTAGTAGATTTGGTTATGTATCCTGGATTAAGGATAAAGTATTAAAAACTGATGAAATCTTGGACTCGTAGGGTGTACGTTGAAATTTGCCCTCTGCCACAGCAGTGAGATCTTAATTAATTTAAAAGTTTGTTTATGCCCATGAAATAAAAGATGAAAAGCAGATTTGTTTAGCCAATGAGGGATGTTTGTTAAAAGAATTCAGGATGTTTTTTGTCATTATTGAAGTTACAAAGTTGCATTCAGCTTTGCTTGAGCAAAATTCTGCCGAAATACTGGAGATGGTCAGGCTCTTCCTTTCAGTGTTAAGTGCCTTCCACGGCACATACATCCACACATTTGCCCTGTTCTCATTCCAAAGCAGTAAAGGAAGATCCTGCCTCCTTGGAGGAAAGAGTGTTGGCAGAATGTAGGACAGAGTTGTTTTGTAAAGGCAGCTTTTGTTTCCTGGTTGTGGCCTTTATTATTGATTGCTTCTGCATTTGCTCTACAATTTCCCTTTGCAGAATCTCTGAAGATTTAATTTGGAAAACAAATACACACACAATCCAAACTTTCCTTGACAGAAGTCTAAACAGGTGCAGCATTGGTGATGGAGGCTTGCCTTCGTTAGAGGATGGCAGCAAGGCTTCAAATAGAATCTATAGGATTTTGAGGCTGATTCACACACTGTAGGTGTAACCAGCAATTCTAAGTCTGGTAGCTCACCCTTAGCAAGTCCATGTGAGCCTGCTGTCCATGGTCCTGCATGCTACGCAGGTGCCAAAGCAACTGTAATCCTCCCTGTTCCTCATGAAGGGGAAAATATCAGTTTACTAAGATGCATCCTTGGGTAGCTTCTAAGATTTGTATCATCAAATGGACCCTGAACAGTGACAGTTACAGTGACACTGTTAGGTTTCCTTGACAAATAAAGATCCGACTGTCTGGTAGGGTTGTTTGGGGAGTGTGTTTTGTGATATTATTTTCAGGAGGGCAATATTATTATAAATGTTTTTTTAAGCCTATGTTTGATGTTAGCCAAAGAGAGCTCAATATGACTTACATAATGTATGGGGGCAGTGGCCTCCTGAGGGCATTGTTTCAAGCACATCATTTTTCAAGAACTCCAGAACACTACTTATTGATATTTTAGAGGTGTACAAAAGCTTGAAATTCTGACTTTTTTTCTAGCTAATTTATTCCCTTGCTGCATGCTAGCCTAGCAACCATACTGACTGAACTGGTCATATTTTTTACCATGGGTGAAGCTCAGCTTTAGGGAAGGGTTCATTCTGAATGGCCTGCCCTGAAATTTGCTGTGAAAGAAATTAAACTGCAGTTCATGGATACAAGCTGCCTTACCTAAAGCCTTCAGTGGCCTTATGCTTTAACAGACCAAATAAAAAATGCACTTTTTTTTGGAGATGAGGGAAGATACAGTAAGTTGAGAGGTATTTGGAGTTGCTGAACTGCTGCTTTTTAAAGAAATCCATCCCTCTTGGACCTCCTGCCACATAGAACCTAAAGGCGTTTTTCTCCTTTTTAGCAAGGAGACACAGTTATGCATTATTCAGACACTGGGGCTTTGGTAGAAAACTGAGAAGCCTTATAAACACCTTTTGCTTAGGTTTTTGTCAGGAATATAGGCAATTTTATCTTTACAAGACTTAAGTTACAGTTTGTCCTAGTTCTGAGTGTTTTGGCACGAGGAATACAATGCAGTCTTTGACCTTATAAGTGCTGATCAAAATTATTCACAGTTCTTATTTGTTGAATTATTTCCTTAATGGTCTCCATCTTTTCAGAATTCCTGTAGAAAACATTTATCAAGTACTTTACGGTCGCCATTTTGCCAGTAAACAGATCACAATAATTCTTTCTATTGTTGCAGACTAGCTGTGTTGGATTCCAGAGTAGTCTCACCTGCAAAAGCAGTCCTGTATATTGAGGATTTGCTTTTCCTGGGGATCTTTCACCTTGAGAATTTTTTTCTGCAAAGGCACAAGAGAAAAAAGATGTCTAAGGTTTGTAAAAGAATATGGTTTGTAAAAGATACTATATAACATCTATTTTTCACGGTACTGTTCCTCTTGTGTTTTCTTCTGTACGGAGGCATCGTTATACACGTGGACAGTGCTATTCTTCAGACTCATTTTGGACAGCTGTCCATGCATGTTAAAAAGAAAAATATTTCTTAGTACCTGTTTTTAAAATACAGTGGAAAGATGAAGTAGTGAAAAAACAATGTAAGGAAATAATCATGTAGTCTACCCTGCTGTTCTTATCAATCCACTAGTGCATGCCAGTGGAAGAGGCATTAGCCTTATTTTCACCTGTTCTAACATTTGTTTCAGGAATTTACCAACACACAGATTTAATTCAGGTTTGGGATGTTAATGCTCCTTGATGGACATATTTCCCCAGATTTCTCTAAATGGATTTTGGAAGGGGGCTGGATCCGATGATCACTCGAGGTACCTTCTAACCCCTACGATTCTGTGATTCTGTGAAAGTGGGTATTATTTTTACTTCACAACATCCTGAGATTCTGAACTCCACAGCTTAACTGTTGGTTTTATGAAAAAAGCCCCAAACCCCCAAACATTCTTTTTTTAAAGTTGTAGTCTGAGAAGTTCATGGGCCACCCTATGATTATTTTGTATGAAGAAACTGAGTAATCGCTCACTGTTCACATAGTTCTCATCCTCTGGAAGTCTATGAGATTTTCCTTCCCTCTCTTTAGGTCTTTTCCAAAGTGATGACAATTAATTTAGTCTTTCTTTGTGTGAAATACATTTCCAGTCATTTTCACAAATCTTCTCTGTGCCTTTTTCTAAAGAATGTTACTATGTCATTCTGAATTAGGTGTCAGGAAGTCCAGTTTGAGCGATTTTTCAGAGCACTGAAATTATTTTTTCCAAGTGAAATATGCTTGTATATGAAAGGCATTTTCATAAAAAAAATACACATAGAAATATAATGTCTGCATGTAGAGGCCTCTCCTACATTTATGTTCATTAGCATTACCCTCTTTCAAGGTACTATCTTATTACTTATGTTGGAAGTCAGGCCATTGGATCAAAAAATTTATATGCAGTTTCCTTGACCAGAACAAGAGTATTTAGAGGATTGTCCAGTGTAAGTGTAGCTGTGTTTGTGTGTGTGTGTCTGTGTTCTCAAAAAATGGAACCAAAGAGAACAGCAGTACAGACATTCATTTTAAGGAAAAATATAGGAATTTTAGGTTACATTTTTTGCTACAGGAACTTCATCTTGCCTTGCATGAGCCCCAGGACAGCACCATGTGTTTTTATACTGTGCCAATCAGAACTTACTGCAACTGTTTCAAAAGGTACTCACTCTTCTCTGTCAATTTATTACTCTTCTTGGCATTTTATCAGTGAATTTTTTCCTCACTAAAAAGATAATTTTCACAAAGAAAAAGAATTTTCCAAAGGAGCCCTTTTCCATCACAGATAGCCCAGGCTTAATGCTTTTCTAAACACTGAATTTATTTATTGCAAGTCTTTCACAGCTCTGTGCCTCAGCATGTTGAAAAGTAAAGATGTTGCTAATATAGGAGCATTATTGCTGTTTCTTATTATCAGCTTATATTACTTTTGTTTTAGAACTCTGGAGCTTTTGTGTTTGTGTTGTTTGTTTTTTTTTTGTTGTGCAGAGAGCATTGTGTGATTATTTAGATCTGTAACAAGGGAAACAGAAGCAGGAGCCAGAAGCAGCCCTAGGACCGATTCCTGTTTTCTCTACTACCATCCCAGTAGTTGAGCTGCACTGGGAGTAGTTCCAGTGCATACTGAAACTGCTGAGGTACTTGCTCTACCTTAGTTTCAGGAAACAAATCACAGGAAGAGGAGTCTTAAGAAGTACTGGTAACTATGAGCTATCCTGCATGGTTTTGTTATTAGCGGTTGGGTGAGATCAATCCAAAGAAATAGAAAAAACTTGTAAAGACGCTAAGGGTAGATAAATGGAGTCAAGAGCTGGGCTCTGTTTCCTTTTGATTCCTTAAAATACTGCCCTCTGCAGTACAGCAGGGGAAGTTGTCTGTATATTCTCAAATACGTTGTAGAACTATGGGGGTTATGCATTATGTCTCAAGGACTTGAGATTATCTCTAGCTTCACATTGTTACATCCCATCCTGATTCCTTTCAGAGCACACTTACTGTTTCCCATTGAAAGCTGGTTCCTTACTAATCATCATGCTCGGACTCTAGATACAGTGTCTTCCTCTGATAAAACAATGTCATTTGGGGGAAGATGAAATGGTAATTACAATCAGAGTTCAAGCTGGCAGGAGATGGAGCAAAAATTAAAAGTGCTAAATCTGTAGCATTTTGATTATCTGAAAACTCCCCAAATTTTGCAGCAGAGCTGCATTTAAATATGTAGCGAAGTGGCTCCTTGTAAATCAAGTCATAATTGTTCAGCTCTAGGTTGCAGAAGACGATTTCAATTTTCTACTTCTCTACAGAATTCTCAGCTTTGATTAAGAGCAGAGGTATGAATAATGGGCTTCCCCCACTAAATACACAGTCAGTAGAAAAAAGAAACAACATAATATTCAGGATGTATTGTATAAAGTTGCAAGGAACGTACACGCTTTCTTTTAAAATTGAGATTAAATTCCAGTCCTATAAGTGTTATAATTACCTGGGTTGGAAGAGACCCTTTAGATCACTGAGTCTAACCATAGCCTAACCCTGACTAGTCCACCTCTAGACCATATCCTTAAGGATTTAATCTACAAGCCTTTAAAATACCTTCAGGGATGGTGACGGTTTCTAATATTGATGTCCACCTCAGCTGTGTCTGTGGTGTTTGGGAACATTACAGTAGTAGCTATTAAAAAATATTTAGATGAAACTGCTTCAGAAGATATTTGTGCAAGGTTTGACACTGAAAGGGACGGAGAAAAAACATTTTACAAAGAAAAGTGCCTATCAGATGGCATGTAAAAGATGTGATTTGTTGGAATCGTTGCTAGTGAACTTTGCCAAGGTCTTGCCTCTTTTAGAGATGGTAACTAGGCACTTCTGACCCTGGACAAGTATATGTTTTGTGCTGGCATGGCTGTTCAGAAACTTCAGCGATCACATATGTTGTGGTTTACCCCTCAGCGGAAAGCTGGGGCCACAAAGGTCAGAAAACAGAAGCCCCCCTACCTCTTTAAGAGGTGGAGGATGGGCGAACGAAGGAGCTGCAGAGCCAGAGGAAAAAAAACCCACAGGCTTGCAGAGTTGGGATAAGGATAGTTTACTAAACAACAGGGAAAAGTATGAAAACAACTAACTACAGTGCTATTATATACAGTGCAAACCTCTCACCACACCATGTCATTTGAGCCGTGCCCGAACCGATTCAGATTCCCGAACGCAGCACTCCCCGAGCCCAGCACCCCCGAGCACCCCCCTCACCACCGCCTGCCTGTTGTGTGTTAAGTATGAATTACGCTTTCATAGATACAAAAAATACATCTGTGTGGCTTCTAGATGTTCTGTAGTTTTGGTCTTATCTACTTTGAATTGTAAAGATTTTGCCATAAAAGATTATGTCTATTGCAGAGAAATGTCAGAAGCATTTTTTATTTCAAAAGGAACAGTGTCACTATTATGGATAGAGAACTTGGGAAAACTGTTTTGCTTAAATATTTCATCTTAAGCGTGTTTAAAGACCGGTGAATATGTTTGCCTCCTGGGTGGCTCTTCTTCAAAATACGACTGGTGTTAAAAGTAGAAAAGGAACATAACATTAAGAGGAGAGTGGGGTGGTGAGTTTGCTGTGCTCATTAACTTTGCAGTGTAATACAATGCAATATTTGTGGTCTATAGTCACCACAATTTTCTTTATCAGAAAGTCCCTAGAGGACTCTCTTTGCAGCAGCTGGCTATACTGAAGTCATTAGCATGGTTCTTCACTGAATAGCTAGTAGGATTCTCCAGCGCTTTTACAGGATGCTATTTTTCATTTTCAAACACTAAATGCATGTATAGCTGTATAGAAGATTGGTCCAAAAGATTGCTATTTCAGATGATACTGTCTAAAATCAGATTGCAACTCTCCCAGTGACTGCTGCTAGGGCTTTATCTCTTCCCTTGTCATGGCCAGTGCCAATGCTGTGCAGGTTTCTGGGAAAGGTGCTGTAGTGCCAGCTCTGCAGCCCTGCTCCCATTCAGTTTGCACCAACCCTGCCTACAGATGTGCAGGGCTGTGTATAGTGGGAGTCTTCAGAAATGAGGGAAGGGCTTGAGGCAGGGGCTGAGTTTTGCAAGTATTCCAAACCTTGATGTGACTGTGCTAACATAGAACAGGCACTCATCAGGAAACTTTGCTGGAAACAGTATAATTTTAGTGACAGTTTGAACAGTGTGATAGCTTTGTGAATTAAAATAACAATTGTTTCATCTAATCTCATGCATCAGCATGAAAACTGATCACCTGGAGGACTAAGGCAGAGGGAGAGTTGCCCTGTGTGTACAGTGTAACGCAGTTAGCCACATGTAACATAACAAGCTTTGCCTGCAGACAGAATATACTTGAATAGCTGGAACAATAGTATGGCAAATCCTATGATCCTATGAAATGTTCAAAATAATTGATTTCTTTTCTCTCTCTCTTTTTTTTTTCTCCTTAAACGAAGTGGAGAGTCAGGAATTTAGCTGCTTGATTCCTATTAAAGCTAGCCAAGAATGTTTCACTAATCGTAATGTTACAGGGATTTGTAATTGATTTGATTGAGCTTAATTGATTTACTTCTACGTGTAGGCTTTAAAAGGAGTACCTGAATATGCCTTGGAAGCAAAAAAAAAAATGCAAGGGGCTTTGTGTAAATTGCTAGGTACTTGCTGTAAAGCTAGATATGTTTTTCTTTAAGAAAAAGAAGGATTAGCTTTTATGTCTATTAATTAATTTTTACTTAAGAACATCTCATAATTAAAATATTAAGGGATTTTTGTATTTTATTTTTATATTGTCATAATTAACATAAGGATTCTTAAAGATATACTGTAAAAATAGGAGTTTCTTTAATATTTAAGCTGAAGCAACAAAGCCCTAGATGTTACAGCCATGATATTAAAACTTCAAAGAAAAGTTTAGTACTTCTGGAATAATTTTCCTTGTGCTGTTGGTTCATCCAAATGCCATTAACAAAATCAATCTTTAATGGCTTTAAGGTCCTGTAAATGACAAGTTATAGAAAGAGATGTAAGGTAACATGTTCTTTGAAAGAGAGGGGCACGAGGAAAGGAACAAAGAAATCTTTGTGCGAAGGCCTCTTTTGGTTTTGGAGCTCTCCACATGCCACATGGAAGCTACAAGTGTTGGAAAAGAAAACATTTGGTTTCTATAGTTCTGTTTGCCCATAAAATTTCTATTCTGTGTTTGATTTTTAATCTTTGATAGCTCATTTCATGAAGCAATTAATGAAAGAAGTTAAAACCTATAAACTTATTAATTTCAGTTCTACCTACTCAGGTAGATCGTAGTGTGACAGTGAACAGAGAATACTCACTGGACAGTCCCCCCACCAAAGAGCAGCTCTCCACGTGTATGGGTGGCTGTAGCATCTATCATCTGCTGCTGCCTGCTATCACATCCAGCCTTGCTCTGTCCTTTGTAAAGGTGGAATTATGATCAACTTGCCACTTCAAGTTGTGACAGTATCTAGCAGAGAAGGTGTAACACCTTGCTGCCTGAACTCTATACAGGTTCTGATCTAAGATAAGCTTCACCTCTGCAAGGTCATGTCTTTAGAAACTGTTCATGCTGTTCAGATTCTTGAGTAATTAAATGCACAGTGTGTAGTCAGGTTAACACTAGCAGATTTAAGAAGACATTTTTGTAGGGACATCATATCTGGAAATAGCTTCTTCCCTTGGTTGGATTTGTCCTGACTTTGCTACTCTTATGGTATACTTTCTTGTGAAGAGTACTGAACTGCGGAATAGGATTGTATTTGTCTGTGTAGGATTTCCAGAATTGCTGTGGGTGAAACACGCATTTCTTCTGCTTGCTAGCAGTGTATCAGGCAGCATGCAGCTTGGTGTCTCGTGAATAGGCGCCTCTTTTTGACATGATTGTACAATTCTTGTTGCTTTACATTCTAATCAATCTAAGTTGGGCAAAACTGCAATTATAATCAATGCTTATATTGATGGAGCAGAGTGATAATAGGGAACAGCAGATCAGTAACAAGCATGCTTTGTTGTTCGTTTTAAAAGCTTGCAATAAAGGAGGACAAGTCCTATAGACTAATTTACAAGCTGAACTCAAAATTTGGGAGTGTTCCAGTGGAAACAGAAGAAATTTTCACAGAAACCTGTGAAAAAAGGTGCAAGGTGGCTGGATTAAGTAGACTGTCTTTTAAACATTGTGCTGCTGTAGATCACTTGATCTGATCCTGACAGTCCTTATAATACCAGAATAGGTCAGCTTTAACACAGTGTTAAGTGCTTGTATCTCAACATTTAGAAAAATCAAGAGATTAGTTTCCTTCCAGAGAACAGAGTGGAAACCGAATCTTCCCTGTTCCTTTGAATGTCTCAACCGAAGTGTTGTCAGGCACTGTCCTGTCAGCTTCCCTCATTACCTCAAAATTAATTTCTCTTTTGTTGCTTATTAAACTACATTTAAAAGGAGAGGCACAAGATCACCCCTACTCAGTAGTCTAAAATCAAGCACTGAAAGAGCTCCCAAAAAATGAGGACAGCTTGATTCTTTCCATGTCAAGCTGGTGGAGTATCTCATCTGCACACCAGTGGTGTACCTTCCTCATGGAGTGCTGTTGCCACCAGGTGACTATGGAAAAGGAGGACACTGTTCCATTCCACACAGTATGTTTTATGAAACATGAGGCACATTTAGTTAGGCATTGGGCCTGCAGAAAGGACTGTTCTGATGCTTATGAAGAAAGTAGTTACCTGTACACAGCTTTAATTCAGGCACCTAAACTCCAGGAGAGTGTGAGATCAGCTACAGGGTGTAAGAATAATGGTTATCATGGGGACAGAAGTGTAGCATTATGTTGCCTTTGCTAGGTGCTCAGGAAAACGTTGAAAACCAACGATGGCATGTATACATAGTTCACAAGATTACCTTCCCAGTTTTTATGAGTTGTTTTCTCAGTATCTTCCCAAGCCAGGAATAGCATCTGTGTATTTGATAACTGTTAATGGAATCCTCATACCTAACTTTTCTGATTGTTCTTTTCCAGCCCATATGAACATTTGTCATCTCCTTGGCACTGTGGCAGTGTGTTCTGGAGGCCACTGTGGGCAAAGCGTGGACTTGGGTTTGCTCTGCATGAGGACACAGTAGAAAAATTCTGTGTGGTATCATCCTGTTAATTGGTTCTTGAGTTATCCATGCTCAGTGTCGAGGCTTTTTGGGTTGATGTTGATAATATTTGCATCTCTGTATTTAATGGGACATGGACTATGGTGTTCTGAACCCATTAGAAAAGGTCTGTCACTTCCCTTTGAGGAACTAGGACACTAACCTTGGAATAGTGTGGCTGCTCAGAGCTTTGTCGTGTGTCTTAGGGATTTGGTGGGATGAAATAAAGTGGAATGGAAGCCCTCCTTTTCTGCTGAGATGGAGAAAAAAACTCCTGTTAGCAGGGTGCTGTAAATGCAGGACACTCTAGGGAAACATTAATATAATAGCAGCCCCTGGAAGTACTGGTCTCTTTGTCTAAATAAACTTCAGTTTAAACATTATCCTTGTTAAATCTAAAGGCATTCTGCTCAGTAATTCTTTAAAATGCCGTGTATCTGGTGCCATACAACTGATATATTGGGTGATATTTTTGATTCAGTAGGAGACATATTTGAATCAGATGGTGGGTTTGATTTACTGTAGGAGATATCTGTTTTGATAGATGATGCATCTCATTTTGTATTGAATAAGCAGTGATTCAACAGGGATGTGTCTGATTTGGTGAATGAAATATTGTATCTGATTTTGATCAATTTTTCCAGTAATACACACATTTATTTTAATAGTTGATGCATTTATTTTAGCGTGAAGTATATAAAATTCTTCATGTAATGTTCTTTCTTCTGTTGGTGTGATTTATGGATTTTAGAAGCAATAGATATATATTTCAATTAAAAGTAAAACATTCATTAGTGTCTGCCATGCATTTACAGTATTCTAGAATGTCTCAAATACTGCTCATGGAGGAGTTTGTAGAGGTCAGATGGTAAAGTAAAGCTTCTGTAAGGTGTGAGTAAAAACATTTCTTCGACAAAACTAGCAGTGCATTAGTATTTGAACCTGAAATGTCTTTTTGAAGAGAAACAGATTCTGTTTATGCTTTGTCTAACAAAAAGAGTTTTGGTATATGCCACAGATATTTAAAAGTATCAACAATACATGGGTACTTCATAATCATCATTAACCTGGGTCTTGCTCTGCACACACATATTCAACATGAGTTTTTTGTTGAGTATATAAGTGCATGACTTGAAGCCAAAGATTTTCATTGTTGGGTATTATTACTTTCCTCTTTTTTTTCTGTCTTCTTTTTCTCCCCCCACCAGTAACTTTGCTCCTTCCTATCCAGGAGCACGGTGATTTATAGGGCTTGTGATGACCTCTAATCCATACCTGATCAAGCAGCCACACAATGCAATTTGGTGCATCTTTTCAACAAAGGGCAAACGAAAATAGATTTTGGCTGGCACTGAATTACCCTTACTTTAAGTGTTTAAATTTTACAGGACTAAAGTTCCTTTCCCGGGATGCTTCTTATTACATTCAGTACCAACATGCTATGAAAACAATCATATTAGGTTCTACCCTGCCTGACCTTTTATACATTGCTACTTTTATTTAGTATCAAAAAATTGCTACAAGAAGAAAACTGAGATAAAAAGATGAAATTTATTAACCACCCTCTGGCTGATCTAAGATTATGTACAAGCGTAGTGAATAGAATTGGAACAGGCTTGAAAGAGCTAATCAGAAACTATAACTACTGTATTAAAACCTGGTGCTACCCAGCAGAGGCATGCCAGTGCCACAGTGTGAGGCTGTGTGGCTCAGCCTTCCTCTTTTATCCCCCTTCTTCTCACAGTGGTTGGAGGATGCAATCCTTGGACTCTGAAGATCTAAGTGCTTCTAGGTGTGCTGCTTCAGAGCCCTTGGCTGCAGTGCTTTGTGCCATAGGTCCTCAATTTGTGGAGTCTGGTAGGTGATGTTGATCTCTTTTTGGATCTTCTGATGACAAAAGCCAGGCTTTACTGTTTTAACATAAAATAGTTGCCCTAAGGAAGGGGAAGTGGGATGAAGAGATAGGGTATGTTAATGTTACCTAATTCTAATATATAGGCATGTATATTACTTCAGTTTTTAAGGTGATAAATATTTTGCACATTAAACTTACGATGTGGGATGCTCTTTACTGCTTGAGAAGGTCTGCAAGATTAGATATCTGCCCTCACCTCAGCTATGCCTGGCAGGGTATGTAAAATAGTGATAAAATGGCTCATCTCCTCTGGTATGGGTGTAACTTCAAGTTGAGCCAACTGCCTTCTAGGAACTATTTCTGGATTCCCCCAGGAATGTTCTGCATCAAAGTCTTCCTCTCTCCTGAGAAAGCTGCCTGCTTTGGGAAAACAAAGAACTAAATGATGCAAAACAGGCTGTGTGACTTCAGAACAGGAAAAGTGCTGCTACTTTATTGTGCATTTTTCCTTTTTTTATGCTTCCTTAGCCCATGACCAAATTTGATGCAGGGACACTGAAAAGCCATTCCTGATGCCTGTAAGCCCGGAACTGAGGCATGCTGGCTAAAAGCAGGTTGAAACCTCACTTCATCCTCAAGAAGGTTCCTCCTCAGTAGGAATTTGCTCCATGTAGTGAATGGCTTGGGAAAATTTCAAGGGCCATGGTCTCCTCCAGGCTCTGAGCCCATTTTGGACAAGTGCATGTGTACATAGAGAAAATGTTATATGATGTTAGATAGTAAGAGTTTTTGGGTTTTTTTAATTCAGCTTTTCATCAGACAAGTGTTTGACTTGTGATATTTAGCTTTTTGAGAAAGAAATTTTGTAATGTTTCAGTGTTTGTGCATCCACAGCCAAGTTTCATTTCCAGCTCTTATGCAGTTGTCACAGTGCTCAAGCATTTCAACAGTTGTGTGTTTGGTTATTTAAATGCTGCCAAACCATTTAAGATTTTAGTTCATAACAGCTATGAGCATTAGTTTTTGTGGAAGAAAAAAAAGCACAACACAAGTCAAAAAGCCTTTGGAAATATTTATAGAGAGACAAACACATAAACAATGGCAACACAAGTCTTAAACTTGTAAAAAGTTGTCATTTCACTTTCTTCTTCAGCAGCTGGGCTATTAAATTACCTGGGTTGTGTAATGGACAATACACAATTAGGCTGTTGGAAATTAAGTATAAAACCAAACATGTGCCCTTTTAGATGTTTTCTGACTTGTTACAGCGTGTAAGGCTGCATTATGCCATATTACATTGGTATGATAGGCAAGTGAAACAAGACAGTTCATGCTAATGAACAGGAAAACACAGCAGTGTGCTAGTTACCAAATTCACTTAGGGTATTTCAGTGCATTTGGAAGTATTATGGGAGAGACAGTTATTGCTGAGAAGAGCTGAACTGTAATGAAATTAGGGAAGTGAAAACCATATGTTTGCCTCTGTTTTTACCAAAGCATGAAATGCTCTCGCACTGTAGATCCGTATCTTCTGCCTGCTTTAAAACAAAGGATGTGCTGCAAGACCAGGAACAGGACTAGGGTACAGGCAGCACATCTAGATATTAATTGAAAATGCATTCAATCTCAGCATAGATTTTATATCCAAGGCACATTTGTGTGTCATTTATGAATATAACAAGAGAAAAGTAACTGTAAATTTTTCCCAACCCTAGCACAATAATAGCACTTCAGAAACCACAAAGGAGAACAAATTTTTAATAGCCTGAGAAACTTTCCTGCTTACTTTCGCCAGTGAACCTTAGTTCATTTGGCCAGGTTTACTGTGTGCAATATGAACTTGTGCTGGGTATTTTACACTTTAATCTTTTGTCAGTTCTAGAGTGTTTCCTCCAACTTTCCAGGTGCTCCCAAAATATGTAAGCCACAGATTGTTCACTAGTTTTCATAAAATTGATCTTTGTTTCCCAACCATTCAATATAACAAGGACAGCTGGATGTGCCCTAAGGTCATATCTGTCTCTGCTGTCATCTGCCCTTCACCCATCAGTTCCTTGAAGTGGAACAGTTTTCACTGTACAGTAGTTGTGCTGGTCAGTGCAGGAGAGGCGAGGCAGTCAGCACCAGAGAGAAACCAATTTTTACCTCCTATTAAACTCCAGACATGAAAGGCAAGAAGTGCAGCCAATCTTGTCATCTTCCTGTCTCATTGACTTGCTACCCACCTGGCTACCTACAGGGAAGTTCAGGACTCCATTCAAACTATTTATTGCCCTGCTGTGCTTTTTTATTGTTGCACTTTATGAGGGCCAGGAATACTGCAGAGGATGGGCGAGGACTTTAAGCCCAGGGAATTAGAAGCTGCCAGTGACTGAAAGCAAACAGGATGGACATTCTTCCTCTAAAAATATGGTGGGCTCAGCAGGGTGCCTAACAGCCCTAGAAATGATGACACCAAACTACTTTGTTCTTAGGTGAGAACTCAGAAATATTGTCTGAGATAAAGAAAGATAGATATAAAACCACATTCTTTAGACCTGAATGAGAATGTTCTTTCCAAATGCCTTTTAAAAATCCTGTGAGGTACTTGAGATGGGCACAATATTTTCTATAGACTTCTGAATTGCTTTTAAAATAAAAAGGTTCTGATTAACCTCATACATAGAAAGCTATAAAACATGAATAGCATCACTTCTTGAAAATGATCCTGTAGGAATGTGAAAGGGTTTTGGCTTATGCAGAGGATTAAGACAACTACCACTATTAAAAATGTCTTTCTTTGTAAGGTCATTTAGAATTTCTACAATTGTTTCAAATGTGCACCAGAGCAATGCAATGAATAGCAGCCCACATTGGGGAAGTATATCATATCGGAAAGATTAAATAAGCTTCCTTAGGATAATTGCCGTGATAATCTGATAAATTTGCAACAAACTTTACAAAATTTCCTTTACTTCTCATTGATTTTGTCTTTTAATGTTGAAAACTGTCTATGGAATTGAAAATTCTTTTCTTCCTGATATACAATTAGGTGTTACTATCTAGTAAGGGCTGCTATGTTCCTTTTTTATTATTTTCATATTGTTAAAAATATATCTTCTGGACTTTCAGGGAGTGCAGCCTTTGAATCACTGTTTTTACTCTTGCCTACCACTTAATACTTTGGGTAGTAGGAATGTATCTTTCTTCATTGATGACAGGAGTTTCATTTAGACCTTAAATATATTTATATTGCAGCTAGGAACAATTGGCAGCTTTTAGTACTGCAGTTATAATTGCTTGGATGGTAAGTGGCAGCTCAAAGCATGTTATACTACCCTCTGTCTTCTTCCAGTCCAAGGTGCAGTTGTCTACTTCACCTTCTTAACGGTACATTTTACATATACCCAAACCTCTTGTCATTACCATATGTAAAGGTGTCTCCCTGCAGCATCCTTCTTTTCATAAAGCACATACTCATTGTTTACACCATTTCTCAGCTGAAGAAAATAAGGCTGAAAGTTATGAATATGGTTTCCAAATCCAGCAATACACCATTACATGTGCACAGCTACTGTAGCTGCACACACATGCTATATACTCTAAAAAGCAAATAGGTATTAGATTCTGTTTCCATGTAGGTTTGAACATTTGGCACATGTATTTGTATACTGTAAAAGCAGTTGTGCACAGCTGGGCAGGAGCAGTCCCCCTCCAGTGAGTACTACAAGGTCATTCAACCAATGAATATCAAACCTGAATATCATACCCGGTCTCATAGCTGCTGTATATCTTTTATTAAGTAGAAAATATACTGTTGTAAGAAAGTTTCTCTGAGGTTATATTGCCTGTTGAGTTTAAACAGGTTTCCCAATTTCTTAGTGCCACTTTTTCTATTGTTCTGCTATGAAAAAGCTCACAGTGAACTGTGCAGCAATGTCATTTCTAAAAGATGGGTATATACAGCAGTACCACACATACTTTAATAATAAAAAACTTATTACAACAAAAATGTTGTTTCAGCTCTTTTTCTATGCAGCAGAACAGTGGCACCTAGTGGCCATTCATGCAAAAATACTAGCCAATAAAATTTTACAGACTAATATCAGTGCAACGAAAAATGAAAAGAAAAAGAAATTACCACTTGTGACTCATTCATTCTTGTGTCCTTTACAAAACTGTAAGCCTCAAATGAAATTCAAGGGTCTTTCATGTTCTCTGACACATAGATCTGTGCTAATCCCAGAAAAAAAAAGTGCTTGTAGGTATGCATATAAGAGTTTCCATTTTCTTATGTTACTAAATTCACTGCTTTGCTTTTTTTTCAAAAAAGAGGCTTCTTACTATTGTTTTTTCACTGTGTGGGGCAACAATATCCCTATATTCATGATTTCACTGTAGTATTTTTAGTTGTTCATATGTACTACTTCTAAAGCTATAGTATACAATTATTAAAGAGATTCTGAGGAAAATATGACTATTTCACAAATGAAAATAGAACTTTTTTCTTCTCCACATTTCAGCTATATGCTGCAATCCAATGTAAGGCATTTTTCCATATATTTCATCTATCTCTAATAATCCCATTTGAAAATCTTTGCATGTTAAGTAGCACTTATCCAGAATATACATGAGAGGATTATACATGAACAATTTAGAAATATTTTCTTCCTAGAGTGTGCAGTTTTAGTAAGCTAACACATAGAAAAAGACTTAACTGATTTCCTATCTAAGGACAAATTCTTACCAGATTTTGGCTTCAGAGAATTATTGAAAACCTGTTACAATTTCAGATAAACCAGGTTTGTGTGAGGCATCTGATACCCCTTCATCATTGTGGGTAGTTTCCTCTTTGGAGCAGCATTATGTTTGCGTTCATAAGGCTGTGTTATTCTTGATAGGTTTTTGTAATGCAGATGGGATTGTAAAATTTCAGTGCACCTTCTTGCATCAGTGCTGCAGGTTTGGACTGAAGGATGGTTAGTCTGAAGGGATCCCTTCCTTTTCTCTCATTTCCAAGAGCTACTGAAAGTATAACAGACTGCTAAAGGAGTGTCCTGATCTAAGCTGCCTATATGCTGTTTAGTTCATATGTGACCCACCTGACTGTACTGTGCATTTCTCTGAAATAACAAATTGCCCCATGAAGAGAAGCAGTAAGTGTTTGCAGTTGTCACACTCGCCTGTTCCCTGTGAGACTGAAGGTCGCTACCACAGAGGCTGACAACTTTCAAAATGTAATGTGCAGGTATGCCTAGGAAGTAGTGCTTATTTGATGACAAAAATGCAAAGGAAGGTGTAGAATGTTAAAGGAAATAATTAGCGAGACAAAGAACTTCCGGGCTGAGTGGTCTCAAATACTTTATTCTCATCCCTCTCTCTCTCTCCATTATACCATGAATGCTATGGAGAGGGAAATAGTACCAAAAAACATAGTTTTGTAATTTCCACGAGGAAGAGATCTTCAGGTAAAATTCTGAATGAATGGATGGTGTAGACCTGCCTGATCAGCTCTTCAGTACTGTATTGAAATAGGCATAGTACTTGTTGGGCGAAGCTGGGCAAGAGGAAAAGGAAGGGCTTATGATTGAAGACTTGATGACTGTAGGACTAGACCTGTGCATTGTGGAGTGAGTTTCCACTCCTGCTGTCTCTCTCTGCAGTTCCATTTTAGATCGAGGGAATGTTTTCTATCAAAACCTTTAACTTCCCAATGAAAAATCCAGGTTTAAACAGTTAACAGGCTCCACCAACCCCACTGGTTTTTATCTGCAAATGACCAGCCATCTCAACATATAATATCTTCTAGTTTCTATAAGTGCTGTATGAAGTCAATGTGAGAAAAAAATAAGTAACTTTCACATCCATCTAAAGATTTGGTGTAGGCAGTGTATTTTGGTTAACGTGTAGGCATACATTTGGCCCATATTTATAGTCAGAAAATGTAGTATCTATCTGTTCTTTGAGCTGAATCTGAAATACATGGTAGGTAAAACATCTAAGTTTTACAGCAGTAAAAGACTTTCATGCATTAAGGTCAGAGCTGTTCTTCCTAGGTTATAAAATATTTCTAATTTTAAAAAAGTTTAACAAGCTAAGTTCACTTTCTTGCATATTGGAAGCCAAGTCAGTTTGATGTTTGAACTGGTAATGGCTTTTTAGCTGGAAAACTCATATCTTATGTTGAACTATTCTAACTCAGACAATAAAAATGATTTGGAGGAGAACTCAGAAATAAAAAAATATAAAGGCTTTAAATAAGACATGCTTAATATCCCATGAGTCAACAAAATTACTTTGTGGTTTAGACTGATTTTATATCATTAATAGGACTGTACAACAATCTCCTTCAAATCCCTTATTCCATTGGTAATACCTTTTTCCTAGTGCAAACATAGAAAATATGCATATAGCAGAGGATGACAATAATTGTGAAATTAAGATATAAAAACTTGAAAAACTCCAGGGGTTCAGGATTCGAGTGGAATGTTCAGCCTCTGTGCGAGCATTGCAGTCAGACATGCCTTCTCTGTGCAGCTTGTTCTTGCTTGACTTGGCATTTTTCTTATTCCCTGAGAACTGAAAAATGTTAGGTCTGAGGGGTAAAAATGTGGAATTGTAGTGAACAGCATGTAAAGCATGGTGTTGGAAGATGGATTAAAAAGAAATGCCACTAATAATTATGTTGCAGGTGGGGGGGAAGCAAATTTTTACTTCCACCCCTTTGTTTAAAGCAGTGCTTGAGAGCAAATGTCTGAAAGCTTTCCTGCAATTGGGCAATGCCAATATAGGATGTTGCCTTTGAATCATCTTCTCAGAAGTTTTTCTGGAGCAGTCATTTTCTTATAGATGTCTTATGTTCCCAGTGCACTGAATATTGAAATTAAGAAAATGATTTCAAGGCTTTGGATGGGAAAGTATAAGAAGTCAAAATCAAGGAGATACGTGGTCACCTTGTGTTACACACAGGAGTGTTTGTGAATGGGGAAACTGGGATAAGGCTGTGCTTGTCCTTTCACAAAAGTTGCAGGTAAAAGACTTGTTCCTGCAGTAGCCTCAACCCCCGCCAGTAGCAGATGTGCAGTGCAGAAGTACAGAAGAGATGTGAATATCTCTGGAGAGAGTAAAGAGTAGAGCAAGCTCTTGAAGTGAGAACAGTGGGCCATTGGATCTCCATAGGGAATCAAGGCTGGAAAACCTTGGGCTGCAGACTTTGGCCCTAACACCTATGACAACATGCTTTAGCAGTTGAGAAGCCAAGTGCAGGAAGGACAACTGGAGATGATATGAAGAATAAATTAGAATTTAATGTAGAGTTATTAGAGTATAGGCAGGAATGTGAGGGAAAGAGAGAGTTAAATGGAAGTGGAATAGTTGAAAGGTAGATGAGATGTTTAGCACGTTGACAGGGAAGGGTAGGTATGAAGTCCCTCAAGACACCATGATTCGCCTCAGAAGGATAAGATTGACAGACCTTTAAGAAAGAAGGGCTTGAACTTGTCCTTTGTTTTCTTGGAGGCTGGCTACCTGGGAAGACGATGGAGTTTTCAGTGTGTCTGGAGAACTGAACTAATTAATGAGGTGAGGCAAAGGTTCAAACGTACTGAATGTACCAAGGAAGAGAGAAAGGCCTGAACTCCTGAGAAAACCTGGTCATGCCATCTATAAGGCAAAAGTTCTCTTTAGAGTATGACATGACTCAGAGACACACTGAGAATTTTTTACAGGTACAACTTGATTTGCAGACCTGAAGATGAAAACAGCAAAAAAGAAGGTTGCACAAAACTTCCTTTTAGTATCTATGCTTAAGCAAATTATCAGCTTCCAGCACTATCAGAATTCTCTGAGGAGGAGAAGTGTATTTCTAATACTCCCGTTTTAGAGATCAAAACCCATCTTTTCTTTAGTAGCTCACAAATATATTGCACACCCATGTGGGAACCCTTGTAGATGAGTTAGCGACTGAGCGCCATCAATCTTTTGTACTCACTTTTGTAAGCTGTAAGTCTTTATCCTCCCCATCCTTCTCAAAAAACTAAAATATCAAATTAATTCATCTGTGGATCCTTCAGGCCTTTACCTCCCATGAAGTATAACAACTGAGCAGTTAACATTAGTAAAGTGCGTAATACAAATTTTAAGAGCCTTCAGAACATCCACGTAGCTCTGCTGAATCTGTGTGCAGAGAGTTGGGCTTTATCTGAAATATTTTTTGTTTGGTGCTTTTTAAAGTTGGCAGCAATACAGGGTTCTTATTCAGGCTGCTGGCTCTTGTGGCAGCAAGAGAGTAGGAAAAGCTGGAGAGGGCAGCAGCAGGAGATTAATTCTGGAAAGTTTATGATTAGACTTAAAATCGGTGTTTAAAAGTACTGGCTTCTGTGAACAAGGTCACTAAAATGGATTGCTCTTTCTTTTTCCTTTTTAGTTAGACTTTACATTTGTTAAGAAAAGAACAGGAAAAAGAATCTTAAGAGCAAAGGTCCCAAGATATATTTGTTGGTTGCCACCTGGGATGATGGATCTGGGTATGGCTGACCACAAGATCTGTCCTCAGACTCACTCTGCAGCTTCCTATGGTGCACCCAGCAGCACTACTGCAACAGGATGCACACATTTACTGTCCTCTTTTGCTGGTAGCACCCCATCCACATCTGCAGGATATCTCAGTGCCCAAGTCAGCTGCTCAGCCTCCCTGGCCCTCTGTAAGGGATGAGACACCTCTGTGTTACACACAGGAGAATTGGAACAGCCCTGCACTAGAGGTAACTCCTGTCCTTCAGACAGGCCATGAACTTATCTGGGTTTGTAGGGAGAATCAATACATGTCAATAGAAGTTCTTTTTCTCAATCCTAAAGGTCAGCCCTGAGCAGCGTAGCATGTTGTCTCAAGGAAATAGTGAATGAAAAATTCTCAATTGGAGGGATGATTCGCTGACTATATGGCTATCCGAAGGTGTGGTGCTTCTGTTTTCGTTTCTAATTGAAAGCTTATTTACATCTCTGTAAATTAAAAGGACAGTGCCTGTAAAAGATTTTTTTTGCCCCAGATGATTCAGAAGACACTGTCTGCAGTGACTCAGTCTCAGTGCTAAGCCTCTCTGTTGTCATTCATGGCATGTGCAATAAAAGTGATTTATTGCCTGGCTGCAAGTCAAGACATTTGATCATTATCATCATTTTTCCCCCCACATCAACCTTTTCCTGTCTTATGCAAGTCCAAGCTAATTTAGATAAGGTCAAGATCTAGGCCACTCCTTAAAAGTTTTTAACATGGCTTTCCCTTCAGGTCCTTCCATGTCATTCTTGAAACATCTTTTGTACTATCCCCAAGGCAGAGCTGGGAGAGAAGGTTAGTGGATAATTCCGTAGTTAAGCTATCCTCCAATATTTGATATGCCTCCAAGGCATTACGTTTTCGCTTGTATCTGTTAAATTGCTGGGAGCTTTCTTCAGTGGTTAATTATCTTTATGAATATGTGGGGCTTGCAGTGATGCATAACTTTGAAAAATTCTCCTAATGTTATCATTCTATAGGTGGATAAATAGATATTCTAAGTTTATCTTCACTATGTGGAATATCTGTGTGTATACATATGTGTCTATATACCTACATGTATACATGGAACAACAAAATAAAAGATTATTTAACCCATCTTATGAAAGTGACATGAATTTAAATCATCCCTTCCTCACTAGCAGAAATCATCTAAGTATTTCTTCTCATATTTAGTGTGAAGGAAAGCAGGATCAAGATTTTTAAAGGAGTTTTTTTTTCCCGAACCATCCCCACAGACATTTTCTGAAAAGGATAATCCATCTTAAAACACCTTGACTTGCAAATTCTTCATGCCTCTGGCAGATCTGAAGAATACTGTGGCATCTAAAGAGCCACCAGATATAGTTCTTTCCTCCAGCAGTGAGTTGGGGAATTTTATTGAGTTGGTGGTGAGCTTTGTGGACTGTTTTGACTGGCTGGCTAAGTGCAGAGGACAGTGCAGTCATAGGACAAGGGACTGAAATAACCACCTGCACTTTATGGAATGGGGAGGGAGGGAGGAATTACTGTGCATCTTTTTTTGCTTTAAATCACAACTGGTAAGCAGGATGTGTGTTCTTTATACATATTCTTATGGTGAGTGCACTGAGCCATCCCAGCTTTTTTCAGGGGCTCAGCAGGGAATTATTTCTGTGTATTTATTGGGTTAAATTCTTTTTAAATGTGTCAGTCAGTGTCTCTAAAAAACATCTATTTCACCAGACTGATTTGAAATATTTTTGTTGCAATGTCTGATGGTATCTTACAGAAAATGAAAATATCTTATTCACACAGCCACTTAGCATTTTCCATTCTATTATAAGAATGCTAACATATACTTATAGCACCACTCTGATACAAAGTAAAATCAATATGATTTTAATTACTGATGGCTTGGGCTTCTGTTATCTGAGACTGCCATTGCACATACGGTGGATGTGAGGCAAATTTAGGTGTTGCTGAAGTAAGTTTGGTTTGCATTTGTAACAAAGGTTTTCACATCCTAGGAAAGCAAGCTGTACTGTGTTCTGTAGAGCTCTTTTGAAGCTCCTGTATAGATATAAGATATGCCTCTTTGATATTTTCTTTGAAATGGATCTCCACTGAAAGAATATATTCTAATGCACATGAAGAGGGGCCAAAAAAGGGGGGTATGTGGATCCCTAATTCTGGAGCCCACTTAGTCATGCCCAGCAGAGGTAACAAACAGCAGGTAGAGCCAGCATCTGAGACACTTGGGACCAGCATGCTGTCTCTCAGCAGTCAGGTTGCCTTTTGTATGTCTGTAACCATCTTACATGATGTGCTTTTTTTGTCTCCTCTACAGTAGGGTGGTGCTGTGCTGCCAGGGCCATCTAAGGGGCAAGCAGTGAGGGTCAGCATGGCTGACCAAAGAGTGGGATGCATATAAGGCAAAGATGGGCCACTAATAAGGAGACACAGTGTTAAGCTTCCTGCCATTTTAACTCCACTCCTATAAATTGCAAATCTGAACAATGGCTGAGCAAGCAAGATTATCTTTACTTCAGCTTGTTGGATGACGAGCATGTAGATATTCTACTCAGCACATTTGAGAATAGCTGAGTTTTTGCTCTTTACCATTCTATAAATCTGCAGTGTCATACCCTAAATCCAGACTTTGCCAAATGCTTTTCTTTTTAGTTCAAAGAACGACATTGAGTTAATTTGCTTTTCTCATGCTCCTCCTTTTCATGATCATTCACATGGCTCTGTTCTGCCTGTCAGTTCCTCAGGGGAGAGCAGAGAAAGGAATACACTTCAAAGTTTTATGAGGGTACACTCACAGAAGCTTAATATTAAATTTAGACTTCAAGATGTGCATGCCAGAATTGCTTTCCTTCATTTCTATTCTACCATGCAGCTTGCTAACTCTGGAGTATTGAACATGCCAAGAAAGTTCAGAATGTGGCTTAATTTTTAGGGGAACTGTCTGCCTAAAAAGGGAATATACCTCTGGTTGTAAAAAACTACTATGAACAAAAAGAAGATATGTATTAGATGAATTATTTGTTCTGAATTGTTTGCCTTTGGCTGCTTAAATGGAAAACAAACAAAAAATTGAAACATGTTTTGCAGTTAATTCTGAATCTTTTTCTATTTTTCATTTCTGTATTTGTCTTAAACTGTTAGGTGGTTTTGTGAGCAAAACACTTGTGAATTCAGCTTCCAAACACAACCTTAACAGTGAAAATTATATAAGAATTTAGTTACAGTGCTGTATATTGAAAGGAAAGACCAGTGTTGTTTTCATCCTGAGGCTGCAAGTGTCTCTCTAGCAACTGGAAATAGAGTTAAGCTTGCCAAGAGTTCCTTGTGAAGCAGATGGAGAGGCAGCTAACAACCTTGCTGAAATCTTGTTGCTAAGCCTTCTGAGTATCCACAGAGCTCCCAGAGTTACCGATCAAATTAACTTGATCACTGCACTATATGAAAGTATTCTTCTGTCTTGTAGATGACTGTTGTGATTTTGCACCCTTCCCCCTCCCCAAATTCTGAACAAACAGTTAAACTT
The DNA here is from genome assembly GCA_022605575.1 of Laterallus jamaicensis coturniculus. NCBI lineage: Eukaryota > Metazoa > Chordata > Aves > Gruiformes > Rallidae > Laterallus > Laterallus jamaicensis. Next base: position 267,244 of record JAKCOX010000016.1, read on the forward strand.
TCAATTATCTCTGTGTGCTAAGAGTGATTAGGGGTTTGTGGCTAGTTCCTGGAGAACTTCATTGGCCATGTGCATCTTCCTTTATTACAGCCTTTACTTTTTTTTACTGATACTTGAAAGACATCCACGAATGTGAGAATTATGTGCCTTCAAACTTTCAACAACTACATAAAATTGCATTTTATATGGCTGCATGCACTGAAGGATAGAAAGGGATAATGTTTGATTGTTGAATAAGACTTGTTTGCAGAATGCAGAGGAAGAAACAGCCATGGACTCTGCTGGTGTTCTGAGATGCACAACATGATCCAAGAGCTGATTGTAAGATGATGCTATCAGTCTGTCTTTTCTTACTGCCTGTGGGTTCTGAATATAAATGACAAGTGGTGTATGCTTCAGCTGATCCTCTTCATTCCCACTGTGACCTTATAGTAAATGTATTGTTTTTCATTTATATTTAAGAACAGATGAAAGTATGTTGGGATTTTCGTCCCTATCCACACAAACTAAATCAATATTTCTGACACATTCTGTGATACCAATTAATCATTCCCCATCAGAAATAATGTTGTCTGTTTTAGAAGTTACAACATCCATTCCATTTGCTTCTTATTCTTGCAAGCATGCAACCAATAGAAGTGAAATGAAAAGTTTATTTCATTAACATTTCTTCCTTTCCAGTTGTGTCTCTACAGAAAGTGCACTGTGAAGTGAGTAGGTATAAAGTCATTGATGTTCTCCCTCTGCTTCCGCTTTATCGTACTGAGTATTCAGACCCATGTCTGTGTGTTAGTTTAATTATTAAGAGCTTCTCAGCCCACAAAGCCAAATTATGCTCTTTGATATGCATGGAACCCTTAATCTGAAGCAAGAGAAACCATAGCTAGTCAGTTGTATGTAACATGGTCTTCAAGGACTGCAATGTTCATAAGCAGCCAAGAGTAAAGGTAGCCTGTATTTTCAGTGTGGGCTTTGGGAATCACAGTAATGTGTTACCACACCAGTAAGAGTGAAATTCAGACCTGCCTGGTGAACATAGGTGCCAAGGCTTGAAGACAGCTTTGAAAGGCACAGCCTCAAGCTCTGTGTAGTGAGGCATTCGCTGTTACCATTTTCCTTGTAAACTCTGGGCCCGCTTATAGAAAGTTGCAGGAAGGACAGGTGGTACAAGGAGCCCCTTTTTTACTGATCAATCTCCAGAAGACTAAGCCATTAATTGTTTGCATCAGAGAGAAAAACGCAGCAGGCCTCTTGCATATCACTTCTTCTGATGTGGTTCTGAATTTTGTTCTTCCCTCTGTAGGTTCTATAGGTAAGACTCAGTGAAAAAAAGCAAGATGATATATGCTCAGATAAGAAAGCATGTGCTAGATACCAGAGCATGAGGAGTGGATTTAGGCATACAAGCAGTGATCAAAAACCTACAGCAGTATTCTGTAGTAATGTAATCATCCAGAATTTTTGGAATCAAAATGGCAACATTTTGGGCTAAATTAAAATCGAGAAACACACAATTTGTAGAAAATAGTTTTTATGGGGTTTGTTTGGTTTGGTTTTAAAGCTATTTTTGACCCAAGCCATTTGGAAGGGGAGTACTGTGTGGACAGAAATATTTCAGATCTGTATGGGAAGTAAAAATTATTCATGGAAAGAAAGGAGGTAAGAGATTTCTGCTCAGCTTTAGATAGAAAGGAGGATGGCTTTGTAAAAAAATTACTTTTCTTAAAAATGTATTCAAGATTGCATTGTAGTAAATGGAGGTTAAATTTGTGAAGGAGTTAAAAAGCATTAAAAAATGCAGGTTTTCAATGAATATGATAGAATTATGGTTAGGGATGCTACATAGGTCCCTTTTATAAATCTTTAATTTTTAATAAAATATTTGAAAAGTATTAACCATGTGCTGAATATTTGCCTCCAAGACTGATTTTAGATTGACTAAGAACAACGATTTCTTGTTATTCTGTTCTTTCTTGTGTGTATACATACAAAAGAAAGCCCTCTTCACTTCCATACCTCTAGAATAAACCCAGGATAGCCACGTAGTTGAAAGCATAAGTAGACTCCTGTCCTTTTTTCCTCAACATTTCCGTATGTTGTTTATATACCTTTGCATTTGGTCATGTGTCTTCTCTGACTTTGAGCATCTATGTGGGCATGGTTTCAGTATAAACAATACTGTAGGACCTTCTGCTGGAATTTCAAAGAACAATTTCTCATGGAGGGACTCTAGAGTAGCTGACTGGGAAATGGGCAAATTAACCTTGATAGCCTCAGCACTAATTTACCACAAAAAAGCTACAAACAAGAACAGGGGTAACGTAATGCTATGTGGAAGACCCCCCACTAGAGTCCTGAAGCCTTTCTCATTCTTTAGAAGCAAAACATGCAAGTATTGACAGATGGAAAGTCATATACAAAATACACTAAGAGGTCAAATATCTGTTTTCCTTGTGGAGAAAGAAAACAATCTACTCAAGATACATCAGATCCCATAGGTGTTGTAAATTATGCTGAATTTGACCCAAGTCTCTGGATTTATGCTGCTAAACCACAGCTGTGGTTTTGGCATTTGCACACAGGCAAAGATTTTCTTATTAGAAGCCTGAAGCCTCACAAGAAGTTGGGCTCCCCATAATAGAGGCATCTGTGGGGCTTGAATTTGAACTCTGAAAGGTTTAGTTGTCGAGCACGTCTGTATAGCATCGCTTCATCCCACTTCAGAGACACATAATTTCTTCCTAAACTGTAGTTCCTTTGTAGACAAAATTTTCAGACAACTACATCTTAAAGTTACTCCATATTTGCAGTTACCCAAGCTGAGAACATGTAAAGAAGTCATGGTAATTTCAAAATAGCTAAATAAATTAAGACCATTTGTAAATAAAGCCTTTATGTGTGCTTAATAATATGTACATTGGAAGAGGTACATCACATTTTTTCATGAAGTAAATCAAAAAATCCTACAACACCAAATGCTGCATGCAGTTTTTCTCTGAAATAGTATATCCTTTAAAGCATAAAGTATACTTAAACTGTGAACACGCTTATTCTTTTCTCCATGCTGTGGTCAGACCCATATTTCCCTGCACCAGTTGGTGTACAGTGAATCTGTTCAGATATGGAAGCTTGTGGATAATGTGCCAAGTAATTTGTTACCTGACATGTATCATAGAGTTCATGTGACACTTAGCCTTATGTTCTGCGCTCACCGAGTTTCAGTTTCCTAAGAAAGTTGGAAACATTGCTTCTGACAGGGAGAGTTGAGAAGGCTGGGACCTTTCTACCTGAGATGACCCTACAATAGCTGTGGTCTACAGAAATGCTAAATTCTTTTGAGATAAAAGCAGGCTGCTCAAAAAAGTGTCTGTCTTACAGATTTGTACTCAGCTTCTGCTTTCCTTCCTGAAGTACTTAGAAGGCTTTTTGCACTTTTGCAGCTGCACTTGCAGAAGCTTTATGCTGCCTTGCTGGCAGGAACCTCAGCGGGCGCTCCCAGTATGGGTTTTTCAGTGTGTGCTGACCTCTGTGCTGCTGTGGGGGAGGTTAGTTACCTTAAACCCTGTTAGTTACCTTAAACCCTGTTTACAGCTAAATGTAAACCAGAAAAGTAGATTTTAAATGCATCACAGCTTTCCAGTGGAGCAGCCTCATTTGATTTACAGCATGCTGCAAGTGAGATTAGCCTATGTGGACTGGGAGCCTTTCTTTCTGGCTCACTGTTTCTCTCCCACAGCATGTGAAGGTTCTCCTAAGATGTTGGTTGCTGATAATTCAGCAGGGGATCCTAACTCTAAAAAAAAATTACCAAAGAATGGGGCATCTGCTGTTTGGCTGGGTTGTTTGGTTTTTTAAAAACCTATGACTCTGGAATAAGGGAACTATTGTATCTGTTCAGCAGATGTGATCTTTCCTGTTATCCCATAGCTCTCATTTTCAACCTTCAATTCACTAAGCTGAAGTTTATGGAGAGTTAACCTTTGTCTTGAGAGGGTCTGAAGTCATTCATCAAACAATTACATACTTCTTCCAATATAAACATTCCAAGATGCTAAAAGGGACAAGTCCCTGTTTAAAATGGTGTTTCTTTAAAGATGACTAGGTAAGTCAGTGTTAAGCCTTGCCTGCAGATAGATTGCTGCCTCACTCTCCCCAGTTTCTTTCCTGCACAGTATCCAGGAATCTGTGATGGATCAGAATAAGTGTTTAACACTATCTTGAGGTTTCACTGACTGGTGGGTAGCTGAGTCTGAGAGAAACATTTTTACTGAACAATGTGAGAACAGAGGACTAGTATTTTGATTTTGTTTACTTACTCAGTTAATACCACAGAAAGTCAAGCTACTGTCAAGCCCCCACAAAGATACAGCTTGTGAGCTTGCCTGGTAGGTTTTCTGTCTGTCACACAACTGTCAGTGTGCTTGTTAGCCTTGTTTCAAGGAAAGGGCTCTAAATGTAGGAAGAAAACCACGCCACTGAACTCATTCAGTGTAAAAGGTTGGCCACACTTTTACTACCCACTGCTTTCACTGTGTTACTGATCTGCTTTAGCTGCCAGATTTTTTTTTTTCTAGTGGTAATTTTTAGTTACCATTAATGCTGCAACTATCTTCCATAGGAATATGTAACAGTGAAAAATGCACATAGAAAATTGTTGGAATTTAAATGAAAGATTCAGCATGCAGAAGAGTAATTTGATCAGAAAATTTTTCATATCCCTTCCCAGGCGAAGAATACTGAGTGCCAATTGGTATTTCAAAGTGCAGGTCAAATTCAGATCACGATGGCTGAGGAATACAATATATCGGTTATAAAGGGAGATGAGTTACAGCTCAAATGGTGATTGTGTCAGATAAAGAGGCAGTATCTTGAAGGTTGCTTCTAAGTTTTTTTTAAAAATTATTTATAGCTATACTTTATCATCAAGGGGAAAGTCTGGATGGCTATAGGTCCATCTTTGCATACCATGCTGCAGTACCATCCTATACATTGTATAGGATGTAACAAAATTGATTGGTGATAGCAACTGCTCTGTTCATAGGAAGCACAGGAAACTTTGAAACATGAGTGGCTGGGAAAAAGTAAAAGTGGTATACTGCTGTCTGTCCAGTTATTAGCCAATGCATGCAGAGTTGCTCCATTTAATTCACTTTTCTCTAATGGGGGAGTCATTTCCAAGAATCAGCCTGAAACGTTGATATAAACCCTTTTGGAACAGCTGCTCAGTCCCAGCAGAGCATGAGGCAGCCTCCCCTATTTACAAAGAACAGAGTCCTGATAGACTCCAATTTGCTCTGTGGTAAGCACTGACCTCAACACCCACTGGGAGAAGGGAATTTGAAACTCAGAGTTTGAATCCTCAGCACTGCACAGGATTAAAGGCTGCAGTTTCATTCTATTTAAATGCATGCTCAAACTTTTTTTTGGTACCTTGAATTAGATTATCAAAATGGAATTAAATTTGAGAACACCAAAATTTAATGTGAAATGGAACTCTTATTTTCTTGCCTGCCTCAATTATGACAAAAAGACCCCTGTACTTTTTGTACTTGCATGGCAAGTGCCTGATGCAAAGAAAAAAGACTATAACAAAAATTAAGAGCTTCCCTTTGCTGGACTCCCTAGTAGAGCTCTAACTTTGAACAGATTGGTATCCACAGCTCCAGCTTCAAACCCTAAAAGAAAGTGGCTTTGTCTGATAGTTTTATTATATGTTTTTAAACTACATGCAATGAGAGAAGTGGTGATTTAGTGGTTCTGCAGTGCTTTACTGACTCAAGTTCAGATTATAACAGACTGCTAACCCCAATTTCTCACCTGTAACTCCAACCTATAAATTATAAACATGCTGGCAGAATCGTTATATTATTATTTTTTTATAGCTCTCAATTTACAACTCTGGCTGTCCTTGAGCTGGTTCTTTGTATTGTTACAGTCTCCTGAGGGAGGATTCATTGACTAGGGACTCCACATTTTAACTCACAGAAAATTCAGTCTCATGCTGGTGTCGTCAGTTTTTCACAGGACCTTACTGTTCCTCATTGATTATGTACTGAGGTTTAATTATGTTGTCACTTAATGTATTTACATGCTTGGACAGTGTATTGCCTCACTTATTCTAGCATGGTCAGCATTTTTAGCTCACTATTGTTTGCTTTCTACATATTGATGCTGCTTGTGTCAAATGTTGGTTGTGTTAAATATTTGAATGTTAGTAGTGTAGTGTTTCACACAGCATCCCAGTCAGTTAATAAGAGAAAATATGCTGGACTCCATTGGAGATATAAGGACCTGGGTTACTTTTCATCTGCTCAGGATCTGAGAAGAGTGGAGCATATGTGAGGTGTGCTCAGAATTGCCTGGTGTAGTCATCCTCACATGCTTGTCTCACTTCCATAGGAACTCACTTTGAGCGAGATACCTCTTCTCATCCAAAATTTCTTAAATACTTGAATCATTCTAAGACTGCATTTTACAATTAGAAATTACATTTGATTAGCAATGCTTTATATCAACAAATTTTCTCCCACCTCTGCACAGATATTTGGCTGGAGGCCTCCTACAGTGTGTCTGCTCAGTGAATTTCAGCACACTATGCTCACCTTTTCATTGTTACCTTGACTGTGGAGGTCTAATTTAGGAATATTGATCTGCAGGAACTTCTTGCTCTGTGCCTTTGTGTCAATGGTGAGAACAGATCTCTCTTTTACACGCCTTCTGTGAACTGAGTTTTTCTCAGCTCTAAGATTGATGTCAAGGCATACAGTGCTGGGCTGGAGCATTAATTAATATTACTGTATGTATGGTGGTCTTATTTTAAGGCACACATCTCTGTTAACAACTCAGTAGCTTTATTATGATGTCATATCTGAGACCTTCATACAGTGTTTGACACTGGACTGTCTGGGTCTTCAGTAACTCCTCAGCTTTAGCACAGAGGTTGGAGTTGAAGTAGTACGGCTGTGAGCTCCATGGCACAGCACTCCAACCTTGCGTGCCTTCCTGCATGTTCTGCCTTATGTAGTCATTGACTTCATGTCTAGGCCATATCATTGGAGCACTACTGGCTGAACATCTCTTGCTTGCTAGTCCTATGCCAGGAGACAGATCTGAGTGTTCAGAATCCTAAAAAAGCTGGCCTGATATAATAATAAAACAGCTGTGACATCAGAAAATTATGAAGCCTAGTAATTCAGGGTTTACATCAAGCGACACACCTGTATGAGATCACTGACTCTGCCTTGTTGCATCACTGGTGGGAGCCACTGGACTTCTGAGGTCTCTAGTGCAGTAATTTCATACTAGTTTGGTATCAAGGTGCAAGCATCTTCTTGTCGTTTCCATGTTAACGTTGGGATGCTGGGATGATATAAACCCACCAGTTTCAGCAGGATTTACTACTCTTTCCCATTGCTGAGTGCACGCAAAGACAGTGAACCCTAGCTCATCATCTCTGATGAGGTGGGTTGGTGATACAGTATGAGTGCTATGCCTGTCTGTCTTCAGCATTTCAGCACATCTTGACTTCAATGAAAGCAGAACTGTGTGCAAAGGTAGTTTCAGAGAAAACCCAAACTTCATGATGGTACTAGTTTTACATAATTTCTGGGCTAGACCAAATCTGTGATCACACCAATCATTCAAAGGAGAAATTACTGAAACAGAGGATCTTGTACGAACTGCAAGAAAAATTATATTTCTTTTATTTCCAGTGACAGCATCACCACTGAGTGTGGGAGAGTTCTGGGATGTGCACATAGCTCTAAGGTAACATTGTCATCTTACCAAGAGCAGTATAATCTAGTTAGAATAATTCAGAACGATATGATACCTTAAATGTCACATGTGACAGAGTATTCAAGAGGTAGTGATTGATGTGAAAGAAGAAATGTTTATTCACAGGAGAGGACTGCAAAAGGAGGAGGGGCAGTCACTGTGACTAAAAGAGGGAGGCCCAGGTACACTGGGTAGCTTCAAAGTCAGGGAGAAAGGTGAGACTGGGTAGAGGATATAGATCTTTGTGTAGGAAAAGCAAAGGAGAACCGCAGGAAGACAACTGTAGCATTCTGAAAGCTTATTCCACACAGTAGGATTAGCTCCATGCAACTCACTGAACGAGAGCCATGCATTGACTGCATGACAAAAGCAGTCTGTGGTTATTCACTGTCTCATGGTTTTTATTCGTTCTTTTTTTAAATTTTTATTATTTTTTTAGTACTTTCCCCCCTCTAGTAGCTCACATTATTTTACTTATTGTGTGTGTCCTAAGGGATTTTTAAGGAGGATTGAGAGCTGCGTTTGTGTCAGATGGAGCCTGAATGCTAATTACCAGTCTGACAGGGTATAATAACAATACAAGAGCATCAGTGAAGGAAAAAAAATGAGCAGAATATACAATTATTTTATAAAAGAGTTTCTTTCCTTGAGGGAAAAATCTGCACATTTACCATCTGTGACAAAGGCGATGTTGAACTGTATAAGTGAATTACCCATAGCTCTGCGTACATGTGTGTATGGAACAGGATGAACTTGAAATGACATTAAGCAATTTTGTTATTGCAAGAAAAGACTAGAAAAGGTACTGAACTGCAAAGCTGCATTTCCCTCTCTTTCAAAAGCCTAATTCAGGCTGATAAATGAAACATGATGTAAAGCAGAAATACTGTATAGACTTCTATGGAAATGTTTATTATACTACACAAAGCTTTCATTTTTCTTCATGCCATGTTCTAGATGGAAACTTACAGTATGTTGAAAGAAAAATGTAGAAGGCCTAAGTTGTGTCAGTATTAATGATATGTTTAGATGGGGTTTATTCATGTACAACAAAGGACGTTTTAGCAATAAGGAAGGGCTCCCAGCAACAAAACTCTCGTACTCAAAAATAAGTGTATTATTATAAAGTTCTTCTCTCAACTAACTTGCTAATATATACTGCTGTCTGCATTTCAGTCTGGTTTCAGTTTTCACTTAAATAGCACCAGAAAATTAGGTCATATGACATTGCACAGATTCAATTCTGGATTTCCTCAGTTAATTTCCTCACATGCAGGAGAAGACTTACCTTCATACCCTTGTCTATCTTGTATTTTGTCAGAAATAGTCTTTCACAAAACTCTTTGCTCAAGTCCAGTGTTATCAAATGACATCTGAATGTTTACCTTTCACATGTGATGTTCTTCATCTTGCTGAGGAAGAGAATATATTTGACGTCTAAATTAAATCTCAATAACTAGGGCACAGAAATACCTGGTAAAGGCATGCAGCAAAGCGTTAGGCTCTGTGGTGCATGAGAAAAAAATAAATTTCCAGGAAACTTTCTACAAAGTCAGAAGACATCCAATGGAGAAAATTGCCTACAGTGCATTTCTATCACTCTTCCTCTCATTGATGTTCTCAGGCCATAGCTAACAGTAGAATCATGACTGTAGTACTAAATGCTGATTTGTACTCAAAGTAGATGAAATAGCCAAAAAAGAGTCTTAATTTTGTAAGAATCCTGGAATATAGAGAAAAGAATTGAAGAAGCTATAGCCAGATGGTCTATCAGGCCTGTGAACAAACCGTTTTAAAACACAGTGGAATAGTTATAGACAACTGTATACAAGAAGTGACAGATGGAATTTCTGTGGATCAAAGGAATAGTGTGTGTACACTGCAGACTCAAGTATGTCAGAAACATCTACACATTATATGCAGATAGAGAAATCCATAGAATATCGTGTGTGTATTCACTGGAGTTACTGTGTTCTTTTCCGGTTTTCCTCAAGAAGGACATCTGCAGAATTTTCCTGTATTCCTTGGAAAAATTTAGGCAGCTTGTAGACCTTGATGTTTAACAAGAGTCTTGATCATTACAGGAACAAGAAAACGTTTGTGTTATCATTAGTGTCCACACAAAACCGTTTTGATTCTGCCTGTAAGGAGCACCCCATTACATAGAACATGGGGACAATTGTTACAAGGCTGATGTAACACAGCTTCCATTTGGCTAATGGACATTTTTCCTCTTCTCATACAGGTGTTTATGAGTAAATTCTATATAAATCTATCTATTTAAATAGATATATTTATATAAATATATATTTATATAGATAGATATATAGATGGATATATATTGCTAAACCATCATTAACTATTTGAATAATGAGACAAATATTTTAATAATGTATGTCAATATTTTAATAATGTAGTCTAGTTTTTAAGTTATATTTCCTTGCCATTTGTTGTCAGAGACGTTATTTGTCTTCCTACATTTCATTCCGCAGTCAGAGTTTGACAGTAACGGTACTTGCACAATTTAAATGCTAAAAATGTAAATAATATATGTGCTTCCTATGTCTGTGGCAGCTACGTGACAAGCTGGCATGCCATGAATGAAATACTTCAAATATTTCTGCCTAGAAAGGAGAGGTATTACACAGGCTACATACCCAGTTGTCGCTACAACTGGTGAAATCTTGACTCTATAAGCTGATGGAAAAACTGAGTGCATTCTTCTACCCAATTATTTTAGAAATGCATGTAACCAAAATCCTTCTTTATCATGGAACAAACAAGACCGTGCATTGTAGCATCAAGCCTCCGTGGTTAAATCCATCTTACACCATAGTTTTTCTGTCCTCTTCTGTTTTTAAAAGCATTATCCTTTCTAAACTGTAATTGCAGTTCATTGCTATCTTTATCTTTCTAGGGAAAACTAAGAACTATTTTTAACATTTCTCTTTCAGCAAATAGGTAACTTTACAATTAGATATGCTCATATAATTAGAAAGATCTTTTTCTTTAGCTTTTTTTTTATTAGGCAGTTTGATATGTTCTATAAAAATGTGTAAAAGGTAGTTATCAAAATACTGCCCTCACAAGCGAAGTGACTCAGGCAAAGCAAGGGCAGCAGGTCTCTGTGTGAGCTTCCCAGTGGAAATACTACTTTTTCTAGTTTTAGATGTTCATGTGCAAGTTGGAGAATCTAAGTTATCAAAATAGGTACCTTATCTCAAGCATACAAAGTTGATAACTGGCCATACTTTTACAATCAAATGATTTGGCTTCAGCTTTCAAATTACTCCATTGTTTTTCTATTATAGATGACCTTGTGGATTTCCTGCCAAATGCCTGTCAGTAAGAAGCACTTGCACAAAGATGCTTACTATTGATGGGGAAAAAAAATTAAATTTAAGTGTCCTCTGTTTCAAGATGTGATCACCACACAGCAAATTAAGGAAAACATCATGAGAGTCCATAGTGGGTGGGATTGGCTCCTGCTGAAAAGGATCAACGTACCACATTCAGCGTTCTTTGCTAACTGGAAATTGCAATTGCTGTAACATCTACTCAGTGCTGAAGTGCAGCACACCACCAGCATCTGTTGTAAAATATACACTGAGCAACTTACGAGAAAATTAACTCTCTTCATCATCTTCTCCCCAACTTTTATGGAGTTTCAAAGCAAAATGGGATGGTGAGGGTGGTGTTTCTTAAAGGTTTTTGTGCAATGCTTTTTTTTCCTTTTGAGTTATCATTTTATCTGATTGTGTTGTAGATGGAGAGAAAAACTCATAAGTACAGAAAATAATATTAACAGTAGAATTAATAATAAAAGAAAAAAAAATTTCTGGCATTGCAAATTTAATTTCTAGTATTGCAAACTTAAACATCTTCCATAGATTGAGACAAATATTCTTTCATCCAAAGAAAACTTAACTATCTCTTACTTTTTTTTCTGTGATACATTCCATGAGCACATATATAAAATTTACAGAAAATTATTTGTTTTACGAAATTGTGTGACAAGTGTTAGAAAATGTCATAATGGACGTTACTTATGGAAGTTAAGTTAATCTGTCCCATACTTCTGTGCTTATACAACCTTTAATTGCATAACAAATAGAACAATAATGTATTATTAATAAATCACAATTACATAACAGCGTTCTATTTTCCAAAACACTTTTTCCATGCAGTCTCATACTGCACTTTACAACACAGAGTGCAAGTAAAGTAATAATTATATGCAGCATTGTTAATCTTAAAAGAATTTAATATTGCTGTCTGGAATATAAATTCAAAGTTGGGATAATCTTTTTCCAAACAGACTCCATACCCACCCTGAAGTTTGGAACTGGTCTCATTTCACAGCTATGCAAGTGTGCCTCAGGCTTATGCCAATGTTTTTGACTTAAAGAGTTTTACCCAAGGGAAATATTAGGTTTACTCGTTGATTCCTTATTTTAAAAGCAGTAGCAATTAGCAGCACCCCAAATTTCATATCCTCCCCCCCATATTCTGTCTGGCAAAGAACATAATGATATACATCCATGTGTGGCACAGCTTCTGCTGGATGACGCTGGAATTGCTGGTGTTGAGCATGTGGCAGTGGTTGTGCGTTTGTGTATTTCAACTAGTTCTCAAATAATCTGTCTACTCTTTGTGGATAAAAGATCCTGTGACACGTTTTGTCAGAGTGGTGGTTTGCTGTGCTCCATATTGGCTGGCATGTTCACAAACTCCTCAGGGGGCTGTTACAGTCTAATATTGTTAAAAGCTTCAAAACCTCTCAAGCGGAACTCCCACTGGAGCTGCAGGGAGTTCTTCATGCCCAGTGCTTGTAGTATCATGCCCATGAATGTAGAGTATGTTAGGATTCCCTGGGAAGAAGTCATAACCCTCACAAGAGAAATGCCTTTCCCATTATTGCAATATTCCAAAAACCTGTGGATGGTTTTTGCTTACAAAATATTACAGGGAAAATATAATTTAAAACTATTTTTCCTTCATTTTGTTTAGATTAGATTTGCAATTAATAAGCAAAATCTTTTCTGATCCTAGACAGATCCTGTTAGCTTGTGCAACAGCAGGCAAAATGCCTAAGCTAATGATGTAATGCTGAAGTAGATGACTGCGGTGCAGGCTGGTTGTGATTTCTTAGCACGAAGGAGGCAACTCCTTCAGTTGCAGGTACCTTGCAGCATAAAGCTCTAGTCCAGATGCTGGGCAGTGGCCAAAGAATAACAGCACACCTAAGGCAGACAAAGATAATGTTATAAAACTCCTTAACCCCTTCTTGATCCTCAGCTGTCTGAGTGCTGAGTGTAGCAGAGCATCCTATGCAAAGGTCTGTGGGCAGTGCAGAAGCTAAGAAAAGAAGTAGATTAGTCCTGAGTGAGCACACTTGACAGGTGTGATACCCACATACCCTCCTCTGGTGGTATCAAACAGCCGGTCGCTAGTTTGCCTTCTAGTACTGCAGCAGCCTCACCTGTAAAAACATTTGATACTACTTACCTCCTCCACAAGGGTGCTGTAAGAGTTAATCATGCTTTTAAGAAGCACTTTGAGAGTTTGAGATTACTGCTAGCATCTATAATCCACAAAATAATGTAGCAGAGGAAGCTCATTTGGTATTTTTTTCTCATTTGTATTTGATTGCCATTTCTAGTTTTCAACTGATAAATGACTTCCAAACTCACTAACATAAATCCCCACAAATGTGTGCCATTTATGGTCTTAAATACATGCGAAGCTTTGTCATCCCAGTGATAAATTCTGCACTTGAAAGGGAGCATCCCAATCACATTTGACCTGTTACATAGATAAAGTCAATAGTGTCTGTAATTACTCTGCGATCCAACAATTCAAACCAATCTGTTTTTAAAGACAAATCATGCATAAATTCAAGCTAAGTAGTGGTCTCCTATGATTCTGATTCATGCTGTGCTGACAAACCCTCATAAAAGCAGATAAGCTGTATCAAGAACTAATTAAGAACAGAGTGTTTTATGCCTCCTTTGCATGAAATTAAATAACGGCATTCTGGGAACAACTAAAGCACAAAATCCTGCATATTTTTTTCTTATTCTTACATAGGACTTTAAAACACGTGTCAGATTTTTCTGAAGCTTCAGTTACTGTATCTCTGGGACATGATGCCAAAAATGAGTAATAAGTGGCAGGAGAAGTTTTCTTATTTCACCAGGTATTTTGATCTTGTTAATTCATGGTGGAACTAGTTAGAAAAAATAAGCCTAAATTATTCCTTATGAAATTAAGACTAAAGTTCTTAGCTTCTGTTATTCACTTTATTGATTTTTCAGTGGAGACATCTTGTTCAGTCTTTGGTGAATGAAGAATTTACTACTTTGTCAATAAATCAAGTAACCATAAGCATTGCAAAACAAAAAGAGATTGGAAAATGACTTTGTATTAACTTGCTGCTTGATACTTCTACTGATTTAGACTTTGTCCCGAGTATATATGGCTCTAGCACTCCCTCACATCATTTGTTGGTAAAATACTTTACAAATACACTGTGAGACTGGGAATGAAAATTTGCATAGTGCCAGTAGTTACACTGATTTGAAGAAGTTGAATGCGTCCCAGTATTCTCCTATACACTTGATTAACAACAGAAGTATCTTCCATATGTATATATATATATATTCCTAGGAATATTACCATAATCACTGAAAGTAAGTTGTTAGATGATGTTGGAAGAGTGAATGGAAGTCTGTGTTTAAAATTAGCTTTGATCAGAATCAAACCTGTGCCTAATTAGCATAATGATCTACATTGCATAATAGTGCGTTTTAATCTTTTGTGAAGTCATGGTAAAATAGTAACAGTGGGTTTACTATTTCTGGAACTCACGATTTGAAGATCACAAAACACTTTGCAAACCTTAAGCTTAACAATACCCTTGTGTATTAACGTTGTGCCTGTTTACAGAAATGAAAGGAAAGGCGAATGAAGTTAGTGTTGCTTGGGTGGCTTTGTGTTCACAGTCAGATTTCAAGAAAACAGCTAAATTACTGTCCATGTGGATAGAAATATTTTTGTGTTTATTTTTGCCTGATTTATGCTGTGACATGCTTGTTTTCAAAATCCACTTTACTTTTTATGCTGGCCTCTTAAAAATCTTTCCCAACTTACTTACCCTTGAAAAAAATGTTTGTCATCCCTCATGGAAAACAGTTTGTTGCAAAGGGGTACCTGCTGTCCTCTTGCTACCTTTTTGCCTTCTGTCTCTTTTTGACATTGATCTAAAACGACGCCGGTGTGTCCTACAGATTTAAGTCTGACATTATGTGAGGAAGACAGTGGTCTCAGAGTAGTTCTGCTGCACTCCCAGTGGAGAAATAGGAAGTGGTAGCAGTTCTGAAACAGCACATTTTAACTGCAGACACCCGTAACCTCAGCCCGCTGAGAACAAGAGAACAGGGGAGCTACCTTGAAAAGGATAATTCTGTGGGAAATTCTTTGTTGAAAAGGGTTAGTTGTCAACCACTACATTTCAAGGAGATTCATTAGACTAGAAAGGCAGAGCATCTGAATCACTCCGGCCTGAAGAACACTGGTGGAAGATGTATTTCCAGTGGATCTACTCCTTTATTTTCATTCAAATCAAGTTATTTCTGTGTAAATTTTTATTTATTTATATTTTATTTTCTGCTCTTTGTAGAAACATAACCAAACATTGAGTTATTGTGTTCTCACCAGAGATTCCACAAAACTGTCCATTAAGGTAATTTTTTTGCCAACATTTTTTTCAGGTTGCTTTAATAATCTGTTTTGAGCCATTTGGGTAAAGATGAGTATCTCCTTTGCCATTAATAAAGTTTCCATGAGCACGTAGCCCGTTTCTTGATGCTTCTTAAAGCTTTTTGGCACTTTTTTCAGATCGGCATCTGAAATTCAAATATGTATCTGTGCACAACTTAAAAATGATTAGTCATACAATTTGATTGGTGTTTTTCTTGTTCCTTGACTGGTATGAATGTTCACAGAAGGCTATATTTAAATGATCTCGTCCTGAGATTAAACTGTATTTTTCCTGAACATCTGTGCCTGTAAACTGAATGCTCACGAGAAGTGACTATAAATGGGCTGTTCAGATGTGCAATTCAAATGTTGCTAAGTCTAATTCAATTGAAGATTTAAATGAGCCTTCTTTTTTTCTTTTCTTTTTTTCTGTTGGTTGTATTTGTTTGATTTCAGTGGATCCTGGTAATAGCTAGTAAACCTAACTGCCTGTTCCAAAGCCTCACGTGTTTCTAGTGCATATGTGTAGAGCTAGTGGGAATGTTTCATGGCAGCTGGAGAAGGGTGGTAGTAAGACAGTCCTATAGGCAGAACTAGACACTGCTAACAGAAACCAGCTGAAGGAACAGGTGATGATTTCATCTTTAATTATCTTCACAAAAAGATCTTGGATTACCTGTGATTGGGTCAATATGTTATTTGTTAAATATATGGCTGGTGCAGAATGTGAATAGGTGGCATGGTAATGTTCTGTACCTTTCTGTACATTTCTATGGTGTAATCCAGGGATCATCTTCCATTGTAGAGGGAAAAGTGCTAATTGCCTTTTTTTTTTTTTTTTTGCAAATTCAGAGTTGCTGCCAATCTTTTGAAATGCAAAATGACTGACTTAGATTGCTTAAGGACTGATTGCTGTTAGGTACACAAAAGGAAAAGTGTATAATTTTTTTATATATATGCCAATAACACAAAACTGCTCAGGTGCAAACCACCTTTCCTAAAGTATTTTTGCTGCATAAGCAGATCTCTAGTCTCCCTACAGCTGCTTTGCAATTTTTATGGAGGCAATCAGCAAATAAAATTGTAACATGTCGATAGGAAAAAGGAAAAATTTGCTTCCTGGTCTAAGTTCCTTTCCCATGAATAATTTAGTAGTAATAGAAATGCATTAGAGAATTTTGCACTATACTTTCATAATTTTTTTTTCAAAATTAAGTGGTTCATTTCAGCCATCTGGCTTAATGGCTGGTTCATTTGGGAAGTACAGTTCCACAAATATGGTGATAGAAGTAGTGTTACTGCTCCCCCACAAATGATCTACTTTGTTATCTTGCAGGTGCACATATGGAAATCAGTGGTGCCATTTTTATGCTATATATTTATTACCTTTTTATTATGTATTCCTCAACCCATTACAGTCTTTCTGATGCACACACATACACAGAGAAAATCCTCTTCACATATGTAGTCTGTTGTGAAAAAGCAGAGCATGTTTAGTGTGAGGTCTGATTTTCGGTATAGTTTCATCCTTTTCTAAAAATCTTGCTTACAGTAGCACATCTTATATTGAACATTGAAAACACGAGGCTGCTAGGGAAAATGACAGCATAGTTTCAGCTTTCCAGCAAATGTAACAACACTTTGGAATTGTAAAAATTTTACACTTCTTATTGACATGCAGAATATGTCTGTATCACCAACTTATAGGCAATAATAATAGATGCTAAACATTATTTATTTTTGTTTATTTTAACCTGCTTATAAAGCTTTGACCTGTGTTATTTTTCATGGCCAGGTGCCTGAGTCAACTGCTATTAAATGTAACTTGACATTTTAATACTGGTATGCTTTCATGTTTCCCAAAGTGCCATTTAACAGACCTTCTACAAGATGATTTACCTGGTCTACAATAGTTGTGTTTAAGTTTAGAATTCAGGTTCGTGAAAATGTATTGAATAGTTTTATATTTTCAAAATTATTTTTAATGTCTTGATCCCATGGGAAGCTGATTTTTTTGGATTAGAGCATTTTCTAAAATCCCTCAAACTTCCCTTGCCATCTTTTTGGTGACAGCTTTAATATTAACGTTCAGCACTGGAAGATTAAGTCATTTATAAAGGAGTCTTTTTTTTTCCTTTATGCATTTCAAAAGGGCTCTACTCTGTTGATCAAAGCTGTTTTATAACGGTGTTTGAATGCATTGAGCAACTGCCTTTTTAAGACCGAGTTTAACCAGCTGCAGAGTACTCCTCCTATTGACAAGGGCATTGATAGGCAGGTCCCCTGTTTGGCTCCAATGAGTTGCGAAGCTCAATGGGATCACTCTTGTAATGATAAAATAGTAGATAGAATTTACCTTTTTAAGTCCACAAATATCACTGAAAACATTTCCCTCTCTGTTGAATAAAATAGTTGGCACAGTCAAGCTTTTTTAGCCAGGTGTACGTTTTAAACACCAGCAAGTTGTGTCTTGGATGTTTCACAAGATAGAAATGAACTAGAATGTTTTAGCTCCACTTCTAAAGATTTTTTTTTCTTGGTTTTTTTTTTCTTTTTTAGTCTTTCACCTGATTTTTTCTTTCATTTTGAGTGGCCTTTAAATTCAGAATCTTCCCAAATATTCATAGTCTGAAAATATACCCCAATATTACATACATCTCCAAACAACTAGATTAAAGAAGATCTCCCTGATGGTAAAATGAGTCCAAAGATGAAGGTATTAGTTTTCAGCTCAGTATATATTTCGGAATGTTATAAACATTTATTTTGTTACTCCACTAAATACT
Organism: Laterallus jamaicensis coturniculus; assembly: GCA_022605575.1. Taxonomy (NCBI): domain Eukaryota; kingdom Metazoa; phylum Chordata; class Aves; order Gruiformes; family Rallidae; genus Laterallus; species Laterallus jamaicensis. Next base: position 285,567 of record JAKCOX010000016.1, read on the forward strand.
ACCACTACCTATACCAGTATATATTTGATAATGAAGAATATAAGCTGCCAGGTGTATGTACGTGTTACAGGATGAGATAAGGGATATTGATATTGATCCTCAAAAATAATAAATATCCTGTATATCATTAGATACAAGTAATGTAAAAAATAAGTCTCTTTCCAGCTCTGCATTGGCTTTCACATTCTTCTTAACTCCCCTTGAAACCATCTCTAACTCACTTTAGCCATTAGTGCTTTAATGTTAAAGCATGTGTATATAGAGGATATTTCATGTATGTGTGGTAATGTGTGAGTGTATGAAAATGTGAGTAAATGTGGATGCATTTATGTGTGCTTTTATATATGCAAAAATGCAGTCCTACTGCTTGCATTGTTCTCAAAACCCAAATCCCAAGGACTGAGTTTGAACACAGATGCTGTTTTCCGTAAGATAGTACTTGTCTATTCTTTGAATGTCATGGCAGATGTTTTACCTCGAGGTTAATATCTGACTTGCTTTAAATTCATGTGGGAAATCTGAAAGTTCCATTTCCTATCTCGAAAATCAATAGAAACTTAATCAGAGCTGCTAAAAACAAGTCCCAGTTCTTTTGTAACAGAGAAAGTAAACAAGATACAAAATTAAAAGTGACAGAATATTTTACATGAAGGACATGAAGTGCACCACCAACTAAGCTTCAGCTCTACAAGGCTTGTGTCTTTCAAGTTGAGGTTTGACTAGAGAAAGCTCCATCTGTTTGGTTTTTTTTTTCCCTATACCAAGGCACTATAGCTCATGTAAGGTACATCTCAATTTTTAGTGCCACTTAAACACATTTTTTACAGACATTAGCTTTATATTGAACAGCTTGTATGGTGACCCAAAACGCTTTTTTTGTCAGAATCTGGGTGTTTAATACTGACTTTTCACGTATGGTGGTTGTTCACAACCATATGAATCCAGATCCTGAATACTGGATTTGGTTCTCCTGCCCCAACATATTTTGTGCTTTGGCTTCGTGTAGCTAAAGTCCTGTCTTCCCTTCTAGCGTAAATGGATTTGTTCTCTGTTCTTCCTTCTGTTTTCTTTTATCTCAACACTGTCATGCTGAAAGAAAGTGTTGTTTCATGTTATTTGTCTTCAGTCTGAGAGGATGTTGAGGGCATATAATTTAATCTCAAAAGCAAAGGGAAATTGAGACCACTGTCTTCAGTTTTTATTATCTGCCCAAGATGACATCATTGGACAGACTGGTCACTACGTTCGTTAACTGGATTCAGTCTGGAAAACAGAACTATTCTGTCAAGCAAGAGTGCATGAGTAAATAAAGTAGAGAAAATAGCGTAAACTACTGAAGAAACAAAAAGGGGGGGAAAATGTCCATGGTCATCTTGTTTGTGGAACTTCAAAGAGTGCAGGTAAATTCTGAGAAGGGCTATAGCAGCTTCTGAAGTGACCAAACAATTGTAAAACCACCAACTAGGGTTTCTGGGCAATCGAGTCTACAAAAATTTAATACATAATTGTTAATCCACATGTTCTTTAACATTGAAAGGTAGTATAGAGGTTGGCAGCCAATAGAGAGAAAATAAGGCTGGGCAAGACATAGCTAAACAGCAAGTAGGAGGAAAATTGTCAGGAAGATGCTTCCTGCAGTTAGCTACAAAATGCAAATAGTGCTGAGGTCTAGAATACTCATAAGACTATCAATTTAAGTTTTATGAGGAGTGGCTGAAGGAACTGGGGCTGCTTAGTCTGGAGAAGAGGAAGCTGAGGGGAGGCCTGATCGCTCTCTGCAACTACCTGAAAGGAGGGTGCTGCTGGGTGGGGTTGGTCTGTTCTCCCTAGTAACTAGCAATAGGACAAGAGGAAATGGCCTGGAGCTGTGTCAGGGGAGATTTAGATTGGATATTAGAAAGATTTCTTCACTAAAAGAGTGGTCAGTCATTGGAACAGGCTGCCCAGGGAGGTAGTGGAGTCACCATCCCTGGAAGAGTTCAAAAACCGTGTAGACGTTGGCACTACAGGACATGGTTTAGCTGAGTGGTGGTAGTGGACTTGATCTTAGTGGTCTTTTCCAACCTTAAAGATTCTATGATTTTTTTATCACAATTCTTCAGCACACAAGTCTCTCTTCAGCTTGTGGACTGTGCAAACAAAGCATAACAAAATGGAAGCAGGGAATAAACGTGAGACTTACATCAGGCTTCCTGTATTTGATTCAATGATTCATTAGTCATTACTGATGACTTGATAAAGTCATTTCAAGAGCTGCACTTATTTCTTGACATTAAGAAAAAGCTTCGTAGTCTTGGTAGAAATTATATTCTTATAATCATTTTGACTTTGACTGTTCACTTCAAGCGAAGAAAGCTAGTCTGCTTTAGTTTGAAAAAGATAACCACAGTTCTTCTATTCTTAACTGTTAAATGTGTAGATTCAGCACTGATAAATATTTTCTTACTTTTGACTTTGACTTACTTTGACAAGTCAGATGTATACTGGCCAGAGAGGTATATTGTGGTCAGAGGTATGTTACAGTCAGAGGTATACTGTATGGGAGTAAGGATCTGTGTGTGAACACTTTACCAGTAAAACGTTCCTCATCTAAATCTACCCTTAACCAGTTCTGATCTGCTCACTAATCCAGAGTTTATGGCAATTTTTTCAAATCACTGCAATGGTATAAATTATAAATTATCTTTGTTCTACTGATGTAATTTCTTTGTGGAGACTATCCACATGGTGGCAGGTAGTGGTAGAAGTGCTGTTCTTATCACAGTGCTTTTTCTGCTGCCTGCATCACAAGAGGAAGAATTTTTGTTTCTCCACTTTGACCTTCTGAAATTCCTCTCTCTCTTCTAGCTTTATTTTTGTGAAAAAAAATAAAGCACCAAAGGTGAGACTATACTAAATCTCCTATTGCTGCCTCATCTGGGAAAGACATCTTAGTTTCCCTTGGCCAGCAGAAGCAAGGGAAAGGGCAAGCCCATCACAGTCATCCCCCAGGAAAGAGGGGAGAGAAAAAAAAAAAAAGCCTATATGGGCTTTGGAAAGGTGATGTGCAAGTTGTGGCTGAAAGACCGCAGCAGTGGTGCTGGTAAAGGAGTTGCATTGTGGTTGTCTTCTGAAAACCAATGTGACAAGCAGAGCATAGATTTGTCTTCTCCTGCATCTAAAAGAAACTATGCGCTGAATGGATAACATTAGGGCACTGATAAAAGGAAGCCGAGCTGGAGAAAGGAATGCAGAAGTTCATGCTAATGCAAAGCAAAATTATGTTTCTGAGGACGTAGGGGTTTGGCCCACTTTTCAGGGACATTAATTTTCTAAGAACCAGATGAATCTGATGCAGGTGAGAAGAAAAAGTTACAGGAGAGAGTGATATTCAGGTAAATGTATCAGTGAACACTTCTTAATGTTTGCTTTGTGAAACCTTCAACTCATCAAGTAACACCTGTAAACAGATCTCCACCCTGTATGCAAAATTTGTGTGTTTGTTTTAACTTGGGATTACTGTAGCTCTGGTCCCATATATGGAAAGCACAGTTGCAGCTGGAGTGCACCTTCTGCTTCATGCTCTGAGATACCGCTTGGCACCACCAGAGCTCACTCAGCGTGCTGGATTGGAAAATTGACTTTAAAAGTCCACTCTGGATCCAAACTAAAGTACTAGTGTTGATGTTTCCATAGCAGATGGAGTAAGACAATTCTTCAGGAACTGTTTCAAACAAATCTCCTTGAAGAGAGTCATATATGAAGGGTGGAAGAGGAGAGCCTGGCATGGAGAGAAGAAACAGGTCACTTCATACAGGAGGCTGCTGACACAGTTGAATTCCAGTAGCCCTCCAGATCAAAGCCACTTTTCCAATGGAGGGACACATAGCTGGATGCAAGATCATAAAGATTTATTTGTTTGAGTATATGCTTCAAACAATTTGTATTATTAAAACAAAAGTTTGACTTAATTTGTCAGATAAAAAATTCCAAAAGAACCAGCAAAGAGCTTGGTCTGTAAAGTGGATTTTGGTTTAAAAATAGAAACATTGTCACTGCTATCTTTCTTCTTAGAAACCTCAGAAATTTTAATGAGTATACGAATTAGTAGAGTGAAAAAAGCTGTTAACATTCTTGTCTCATGACTTAATTTGAAAAGTTCTTTTGCTTTCTTTAAAGTTAAATTTAAGAAAACAGAGCATTAATATGTTAATTAATAAGGAATTCAATAGAGATCTAGAAAGTAAGTAGTTAGACTACTTTTCTTGAGTAATTCTGTGAAGCTCATTAAATGGTTCTTGGAACACATATGCATAGGAAAGAAGTACAGAGAAATCTTCTTAAGATGAGCTTGTGAAGAAACCTCCTGTCTTTAGAGACATTGGTATTCTCAAATGTATTGAGTCTGCTCTTCTTAGAAAATCACATTAATTAAGCAAGTGATTTTGTTTAGTCCTTTGAGCTAATACTTGAGACAGTTCTCTTTGGGTCCTAGAGCTGAGTGAAATATTGACTTTTAGATCTGTGGCTGAATTTAAAAAATTATTTAAATAAGTACATATTTGTCCAGGACTTTTTATTTGCTTTTTAATTTTTTTCAGCATAAAAATCGTATTGCTTGAAAGTTAGCTTGAAATTGCTCATGTGGAGATAATTTTATTGATTGAATTTTCATTTTCTTCTTCCCTTCGGATTTTTAAATTAAATAAATTCAATCTTATAAAAAGTTTCAGAGTCAAGCTTTGAATCAGTATTCCCTTTAAAATATATTTCCAAACAGACCACTTTAATATCCTGAGCCCTCTTTGGAAAGGAAGTATTTCTAGGTGTCAGCACAGACTTAAAAGTCTGCATTGGGATGAGGCTCCATTTGTTTGTGTGAAAAGCTCTTGACCAAAACATCAGCTTCATCGATTCTGCACAGAAGAAGGGCTGTATTCTTGTTCAGAAGGTCAAGATTTGATGTCTTCTTGCTTTTCCTATGACTTTTATAAATACATGTATCAGCTGTAGGACATAATATGGCTTTGATACTGTAATGAATCTGTCATTTTTGTGCATCTCTTCCCTGCCTTTGTAATTTTCTGTGTTCAAATCTGACTGTATGCATTCAGTTGCTTAAAAGAATTGTCCTTCCTGCATCTCAGTCTCAGCGCATAGCAACACCAGGATTCAGGTGGAATCCCAGAGTGACCCCAGTAGTCTTCATCCTCTCTGATAACCATTTGGGCTAACATTTTAGTCTATACCTGATGCTGAAACCAGTCCATTATCACAGTCGTAGTCGGAACATGGGTTGCTAGGCTATTTCCAGTGCATCTCCACTCTGCATGAGCAGGAGGGGCCATTGTATTACTATCTCTGTTGCCCACGGTATTAGCTGGAAAATCCTGTCTTCTGAAAACACACTTTTGTTGCAAAAGTAAGTGCAAGGCCAGCCCTTGACACCAATCATGACAGTGGAGGCTTTTAGAGAGGGCTCATGTATTGTTCAGACCTCTTTTGCTAGCAATTACTGGTAACGTGAATTATTTCATTGTGGTTATGAATGTATAACTTTTGGAAGAATCTGATGTTAAAAGCTCCTTTAGGTCATTGCAGTCACTTCAGGCACATTGAACTCCCCATTACGTAAGTACATACAAAAGCAGAGCTGGCTCCCTGCAGCGCTCTGTCGTCCTTGTGTGCCGTCTGTGAAGTATGCGAAAGGTTCGCAAGTTGGTCTGTTTCATGAAGAGAGGCTAAGGAAGCTGTCCTCTTTGAGAGCTAAATGGGGAAATATATTTGAAACATTAACACTGTATTAGCTGCCTTCCACTCAGAACCAAGATGGGTTTTGCTGTATTAAGGTAATCCCTCCCAGGTACTTATCAACGCTAGAAAAAGGTTAATTGAAATGTTTCTGCATGGGCTGACAAAGTTTCAATTTATGAAGAACACAAGAAGATAGGTTGCAATTCAACTTTTACCCAAACCTACTGTTTTGGTAGAAAAACCTCTCTCTTACAGGTATAAACAGGGCTGAGGACAAGTCTGAATCTTCTTTGGCGCAGTAGTGGCAGCTGAGAAAAATGCAAAAGATTTAGGAGAAACCTGTCTGCTACTTCGTGGAAATCCCAAACTAGACTGTGTAGAGAACACAAGAAAAAGAAATAAGAAATGGGGATTCAAGGGGGAAAATAAACCTGTTCTTCACCCAAAGCTGCTGACATGCCAGTCACTGAGATCAGTGTCAGTGGTTTGAAATGGTTCCTTCAGCAGCAGGAAAAAAATGGCAGAAAAGAGAGTGCTGTTTCTGAACCATCTACTGTCATTCCCTGCCACATCCATTCTTTTTAAGGAAGAAATTAAAGAAAAAGTATAAATAAAATAATATTCAAATGTATTAAATAATATTCAGATGTCTTAAACTGAATTCTGAGTACTTAGCTTAGTTACAAACATAAGGCTAGAAAATTATTGTCATTCCATTTCTACTGGAAGAAAGTCCCTCTTAAATTTCCTGCTTGCTTTTTTGTCCACACAAAAAACAGTAGGTTGGTTGGTTGGTTGGTTAGTTGCTTGGTTTGGAGCCTTACTCTACAGGGGTTTGAATTAAGTTCCTCATTACAAGGCTGTATTAAATTTAATAAACTTTTTGGTTACTTGCCCAGTTTTTATTCTTATATGTCAATTGTGTTTCCTGTTGCTTGTGTGCACTGATCCTCTCTGTTGTAATTTTTTAACCTTTGTAATTTTTTTACCTTTGTAATGTAAAGTTTTTACCTTTCTCTCCCAAACCTTTATTATTCAGTGCAGTTTCTGTTACTGTCAAGTTTGTTTAAGATTAAATTTTTTCTAATGGGTTATAGATGATCATAACTATGCGGAGTAATTCAAACAACATTCCATGAGTGCCTTGCTCTATCTCTACTGGAAGCACCTTTTAAAATCAGGTTTTTTGTCACAGCTACCTTGTTTGCAGTTCCGTTGTGGTTAGCTAGAACACCTATAACTTCTATTGCTAACCTCTTGCTTTGATGAAAAACCTCCATGGGCAGGATATTCTTTAAATGAATGTTTAGAAAATGTCTATTACTGTAGTCAGTTCTGTCACACTGAGCAGACATTTTATTGTCTACATAAGATTGTCTGTTAGCACATTTTGCTTAAAATTCTTGGTATTTATCTTTGTTCCTTTTCTCTTTTGAACGTTTGCAATTCTGTCAAATACCATGTCACAGTCAGTCAAACTTTCTTGACTTTCAGCAGTAACAATTTCTGTAGTCATGTACAATTCACACAAACTGCTCATTATTGAGAGCGTAATTAGCCATCTCTATTGCATGGGACACTGCCTGACACACGGATTAACAAATAGTGAATGATGAGTAGTTGGAGCAAAACTTGAAAGTAGTATGGCAGGAGAAATGAATGCTTCATTGGCTATGACCTATGCTGAGTACCTGTCTTTCTAGGACAGTCAGAAGAGAAATAACATCGTGATTTGTGAGCTTGGATGAATTATTTCAGGAGGTGAGATTGTTTCAACTTTACAGTAAAAGCTTAAAATTTGATTTATGTCATGCTTCCATCAGTCACATTTTGCTGCAACCTTATGGATTTCAACAAAGCTATTTTGGGTTTATTCTACTGTAAATGATACCAGTGTCATGTTCTTAGCTTGAAATACAGAATTTTTATGAACTTCACAAATTAGTGTTTCTGGTCTGGGATAGAACTGTGATGTAGCTTGCAAATATAAACGTCTGACAAATCAAGATCTCAAAAAGGAATGAGTTTTGCTGGCAGAGTTTTTGTCTTTTGTTCTCCCAAAGGGGTGATTAGTGTAACATGCAAAATGTTTCCAATTAAGCTCAGAAAAAAGAAAAATGCCAGCTTTTCATAGAAGCTTTCTCCTGAGGACTCAGACCAATTCCAAGATTTACGAAGGTTTAGAAATCTTTCATTTGTATCTGGTTGCTCAATAAATTCACAGTGAAACCACCTGTGGGCAAGCACAAACCTTGAATCTAAAGAACTCAAAAGGCTGGTCTCAGCTTGGTTATAGCCTGGTCCGTACCTGCCATGGTCTCACATGCTGCTTTTCATCTCCCTTCAGTTGAACACCTATGGTACAAAGTGAAGCATTGTTCTGAAGTCCAGAATGCGGCAACAGTGATTATCATCCCCCATCCATGGTAAAGAATTATGGGGGTTTATTATAAAGACTGAAGAGTGAGAAAAAATTACCCTCAGGTTTTGTGTGGGATCTTCCAGTGAGATGGTCCAGACTTGCAGCTTTGCCCATATCTATGGAAACCGAGTTGTATTTTTCCATTCCTGCTGCCTTCTGTTTTGAGATGGTGGATTCATTCAATTCAACCACATCTGCTGAAGGGGATAGACAATTCAGGTAAACTTTGTAAGGCCAAGGAAGCTGCTCATACTGAATTCCTGTGAACTAAATCTGGTAAGCACTATTAATATTTTCTGTGCTGTCATCCGTGAATTGTTAACTAACAGAAGTATTTTCTTTTCCCCTCTCCCTCCTGCTCCCAATATCAGAATTGATAATGCATATAGAAAATACCATGAGGAGCACAGGCAACCTTAAAACCCATTTAATCACAACATGTTTAAGTTACCTACCTGCATGACCAGCAGGTAGACAGAGGCAACTCTCCCTCTGCTCTTGTGAGATTTCACCTTGAAAACTGCTCTGAGGTCCCTAGTATAAGAAGGACATGGACATTTTGGAGTGAGTCCAGAGGAAACCACAAAAATGGTCAAAGGGCTGGAATACCTCTCCTATGAGGGCAGACTGAGAGTTGCATGGAGAAGAGAAGGCTCCAGGAAGACTTTATAGTACCTGAAGGAGCCTACAGGAAAGCTGGAGTGGGACTGTTCATCAAGGAGTGTAATGACAGGACAAGGGGTAATGAGCTTGAGGGAGAAGGAGGGGAAATTTACACTAGGTATGAGAGAGAAATTCTTCTCCATGAGGGTGGTGAGGCCCTGGCACAGGATGCCCAGAGAGGCTGTGGCTGCCCCTGGATCCCTGGCAGTGTTCAAGGCCAGATTGGACGGGGCTTTGGGCACCCTGGGCTAGTGGAGTGTCACTGCCCATGGCAGGGAGTGTGGCCTTGAGGTCCCTTCCAACCCAAACCAGTCTGCGGTTCTATGATTCCTTTTATAGTACTTTAAAAAAGCAAAAATTCTTTCAGCCTTATCTGGCTTACATCAGAAAGCTGTACTGTATAGAAGAAATTTTTCCTGTGTGAGCGTATACCTATTTAATAAAAATGTTAAATAGCACTATTAGGTGAGAGTAATATGTTCAGTAAGTTGTATTTAAATACTTATTTTAAACAACAGATGAAGAAAACTAACACAAAGTTAACTTGAGCTATTAAAAAAACAGCGCTCAGATTTTCTGAAGTATGAAATAGTAAAAAACCCTCAAATTTGCAGGATTGTGTTCTGTTCTGTACAGAAGAGATATTTGCTGTTTAACTGAAAGCCATAGAATAAATACTACATATACTGTATTTAGGGGGGTAAAAGTTCTCATATTTAGAAAGTCTTTTTCCACCTGTAACCATATCACAGTAAATATTTATGACTACATTTCAAAGTGGGTGCATGTGTATAAACACACACGCACACGAATGCACAGACCAGGTTTTTAAGCTCTAATCTTGTCTTTGCAACATGTCATAGTCAACACAGGAAAAAGCATAGGAAAAAAATCATACTAAATTCTCTGGTCTGTTTGTAATATAATACTTTAACTTTTTTCCTCTGGCATTGAAGACTTCCAGGAATAACAGATAGCTCTGGCTTTCAGAAGACTGACTTTTGTTGTGTTCACAGGCAACTGCTATAGGCAAATTGGATGGAGGATGAGGGGAAAATAGAATAACCCACAACAGCTTCAGGCTCTTTGTATTTGAAAATTTAGTTTTTGAGAAAGATAGAGACTGTGTTCTGAGTGAAGTTCCAAGCAGTGCCTTCCCTCAGCAGAAGTTATTGAGAATGTGCAGTGCTAGCAAACCACTCAAATGTGTACACAGTGGGTGGCCGTGAGGGTCGTGGCAACACATGGTAAGAATAATGTTATGTGATTCCCAACTTCCCAAGAGTTCCTCTCACAAGGCAGAAGCAATTTCTTGAAGGAAAAAAAATTCTCCTTAACTATGGACTGCATTACAATTTCTTATTTTTACAATGTAACGATTTGGACTCAATGAGGGGATTGGACCTGATGGTCTCTTGAGGTCCCCTCCAATTCCTACGATTCTGTGATTCTGTGATTTTAATTACGTTGTTTTTGTCACCTTTCCTTTCTGTCCCACTTTCTTTCTTATGGGCTTATACAGCCGTGCTTGGAGTCATGTGGATTATTTACTTCAGCTACAAGATTTGTGGTGATGCATCTTGCTGATCTGGAGTCAGAAAGGCTGAACATCCTAGAATTTATCTTTGGTTAATAATGCTTACATGCTGATTTTTTTGCTTTAGTATGTAGTCTAAACTCTTTCAGATGAAAGTTGGGGTTTTATCCAGTACTTAAAAATGAGCTTCTGATACTATTATTACTTCGTGCTACTCTAATATTATAACTTAATTATAATAATAATAGAGCTAGTTTGAAAATGGAAATTTTCTCTTTTATTAACAAAGCATAAAGGAAAAAGATTTTAATGAAAAACTGATTGTCTTACTTGACTTCAAATATGAACACTGGACATCTGTCCAGCTAGTCCAAATAAAGTTTGACATCTTTTGATAATAGAAAAGCACATGGTTTTTCAGTGTCTTGATACATTGATGCCCTGGTTGCATAGAAATGCCATCCAATATTCCAGGAAATCCAATGAAATAATACCCTTCTATGAAGAAACAAAAAGAATAGCAAAACCTTCATCTTCTACAATGAAGATGGAGTCACATTGTTCATAGATAACGGCGCTGATGGCAATGAGGTATTTGTCCATCCTTGGACTCTCAGGAGACTATAATGATACAAATAATAACAAATCAAAATACATCTTATATTAAAAAGCACAGCAGAAATGAATAGTCTCACAATAGGTGCATATCAGATTGGTGTACCTCAGCTACAGAGCTAACTGACAGGATATGGAGGAGGAAGATAAAATTAAAAGAAAGGTGAGCTCTTTCATGAGGAAGGGGAGCTGTCACAGCCAACACACCTGAAAACAAAATGACAAGCAAATAAACTTAGTTTCTTCCGGATGGCCACAATTTGGAACAATATATATGTATGAGAACTAAAGCTAAAAATGCTACAAAACAGTGATATTTGCCAAATAATTGTTTGTAATTTAAAATGGCTGGTTAGGGGGTTGCTTCATTAAGATCTACCAGAACACAGAGTAAGAATGGAAATGCAATTGTGTTGCAGTGCATCTGTGCAAAATTCTGAGAGCTCTTCCATGGTATACCCACTCGCCTGCGCAATCACCATCTGAGTACATCTGGTGGCATCCAGACGCTCTGCTGCTCTCTTGATGGCCTAACAGTTGAACAAGGTCTTTCTTGTGGGGGTGGGGGGGGGCTTGCCTTGTCAGGAGAAGGATCTCTTTGTGGTATCATGTGTATATATGAAAAATGGACAATTTAGTATGGCAAGTGTTCTTGTACATCATAAGTTTAAGGCTTTTCTAGTCTGGTTTGGCAAGGCTGATACTAGTAAATTGCCCAGTTATGGGATTAGAAGGTATGTACTAGGAGCTGTGAGATTAAATGCTGAAGAGAGGTCTGATACTTCAGTTATTAAATATATTCTTACTCTGCTGAGCAAAAAGCCCAGCTCTGTCTCTCTGAAGAAATGCAAAACTTCGTTTGTAAGTCTAAACGCAATATTGATGATAGGCGATGGGTTTGTACCAGAGGCTGTGTGGGCTCTTGATAGTAGAACCTACCTTTACCTGGGTTATGTTGGATGTACTTTGCTTTTAATAACATCAGTTTTTAGTTTATTTTACGAGGAGAAGTTGTAATAAATCTGTTTCACCTTAGACCCTGATTAGAGGGGGTATCTAAAAATGGCTGCAATACGTGTAAGTACAGAGTCTAAATTAAGAGAGGTTCATTCCATTCACTACTTCCACTAACAGGTTTAAGGTCTTGACTTTGCATAGTAACAAGATTATAGAAATGCCTGAAGGACAATTCTTGTATAAAACCAAATGTCCCCAAGTGATTTAAAGTTGCAAAAAAAAAATCCCTTTCATCTTATTATTAGTTGTATAATTAATGCATCCTGTGTACTGATAACAATAATGCCATGTAATTAATTTTTTAGAATTAAAACCTTGCCTTTATCCGGTCTCATGGTCCACTTTCATGTTTATAGCTGTGAATATAAATCCTCTTATCTAATTATAACATGACTGGTTTCATTGTTCAAAAGGAACTGCTCTTTATTATTTATTATTTTATTATGGTATATTTTACTTTATTATATTAATTATATGCTTTTCTGCGTTCTCTAAAGAGACCAAAGAACACAAAATTTTAAGACTTCTAAAGCTCATCAGTGAAATTTTGTGCTGGTTTGGATAAGGTGTGATATTTCATTTGTTTTCTCTGTCTGTTTTTGTCTTCCATGATTACCCATTCTGTTTACAAAAAGGCTCAATTAGCATTTGAATAGTAAGCCAGAGAGCAGACAGGTTGAGGATTCTTATAGAACTAATTTGGCAGGCCTTCTCATCCCCCCACCTCACTCTCATAGCTTTTTCTTTCTCTCTAATCAAGCTGCAGTTATTAAGGCTAGAATAAAAGAACTGATTTTCTATTACATTGATGCATGCTGAACACTGCTTGCTCTGCTTTTTCTTTCAGCTATGCTAATTGGACTCAAAGGAAATACTTAGTTTATAATAGCAAATGAAGAATTCATTAAATTCTAGCAAGGAAACAAGTCAAGCAATGGAACTGGACATTATTTTTTGAACACATGCCTCCCTTTCAAGGTACTTATCTTAATACTTACAAATAGAAAAAATATTACTTAATTTTCAAACTTAATGACTTCAGGAAAAGAATATTCAAAATCTGGGAAAGGAGGGAGAGATTTCTTTACAGTAGTAGATAGCCTGCAAAGTCAAATAGCAGAGTGGACAGTTGACTTCAATGAGGTTACACTGGAGTTCCTAAGGAAAAAAACATGTACAGCTGAGTCTCCAGCTTCAGGCTTACTGCCCCTGGGGTAAATCAGGAGTGACTGCATTGAAATCAAAAGACTTACACTGACAAGAAAATTCTGCAAAGCCTGGAGTCACACAAGAACAATGTTTTACACTAGATTCCCAGAATTTTTGCCTCTGGTCATAGCTGTGTGTCTCACAAGAGTTGTCTTGCTCAGATTCGAGACTCACTCAGATACAGTAAATGGGGGAAAGCGATTCAATATCCAGCGATTTTATTGTTGATCTTGTGATTTGAAAATGGAAATAGAGCTTCTCAATGTGAACTATTAATTAAACTTAAGATTCTCATGATAAACAAAATGAAAGCCATCACAATCAGGAAAAAGCACTGTCTAAAGCAAGGATGCTAGTCATGTTTTAAAGCAATGCCATGAATTTATGCTAGGTTAGTGGCTGTCTGAATATAACAAAGTCTTTAGATCCTGATCCAAAAAATGCCTAGGTACCTGAATAAACACTTTGATTTAAACTTGTGAGTTAAGGTTAAGACCACATTAAAGTTATTTGCTGAACCAGAGTTTAGCCATTTTAATGGCTTTTGACTTCTAGGAATTGGCAGAGAGAGATTGCTGTCTGGAATTTTTCTTCAAAATGCAGTTTAGACAGGACAATTTAAAGGAAACTGGAAAGCTAAGAGTCTGCATTATCTTATAGTAGCTTTTTGCTGCTGTGCTGTGACTGCCTTCATTGGAGGCAAAGCTAAATTATATGCGTGCCAGTACTCAGAATCATCTTCAAGATCTAAAATGTCTGGTTGTTTCTGTGACTACAGAACTAAGCAGTTCATCCTTGCTTCATTGGTGTGGTACAGGCTACACAAATTGAAGTGCTTTCAAAGACAATGCAGTACCTGAACCATGCCTGGATAAACACAGCTATCCTGCAATTCTCCCAAGAACTCCTCCCAAGATGACTTTGATTCTACAAAAACATTAAGTTTCCTTTAGCTGGAGACATTGCTAGGCAGCTGGGCAGGTGGGCAGTTTGCGGTGCTCACAGAGGTGGGTTTTCTTAAGCAGCGTATCAGCTTCCAGCAAATTTGTGCCTTTTGCTTGCATAACATAGGAATGTAGACTAGACCTCAAATCTGCCTCTTTACTCAGAAGACAAAGGTCATGTTTGACATGAGACTAGTTTGCATGTCTCTCACACTGGGATTACTATTTTTGTTCCAGGGAACATTAAAAGCATCATTTTGAGTAAAAAGTAATGAATTGCAAAGCTAAATGAAATGTGTGCTTACATTCCTTTAAAACTGCCAATATTGGGCAGAATCATCTTTTTGTATGTGTGTGTGTGTGTTTGTGTCTTTTTGCCAGTGGCCATTCCTTCCCATTGAGCGTTTCCTTAATGTGTTTACATTGTTCCCATCCTGGTTCTGGTGACGTGCAGCAAAAGGGTGCTGCACCTACTCAGCACTCATAAAATTACGTTTGCTTCATTTAGGCAGCTGAATTGTGGATACCCAAATTGTGGTCACTGTCTCAGAAAGTGGAGGCACAGTTCTGATGAGTACAATTTGTCTTACAATGTATGAATGCTTCTCAGAGGTTAAAGAAGTGCTGGTATCCCTTTGCTTGGACAGGAAGGTTTTCTCTGTGTCTTGATACCTGAGGCAGGTAGGTTTTTAAGTGGCTGCTGAAGGTCCGTTTGCTAGTTTGAGGTATGGTTCAGAATCAAAGATCTCTGCAGTCCTGAGGAGAGGCCTGGTTGTTAGCATGGCAGTATCAGCACTTGACAGCCAAAATCAATAAAGTCTGAGTATTCTCACATTGCTGCTGTGTACAGAGTAAGCCAAGGACTGAAAGGTCTCTACCATGTGTGATACAGCGTTTCTATAGAAGAAGTCTGTTGCTCCCTCTGGTAGTCAGGTGCATGTATCGTCAGTACAATCCTCATCGGCAAGGTTACAGCAGCGGAATTATTACCCTTCACTGATTAAATCATTAAAACTGTGTTTGTAAGCTTCCTAACAACCAATACTTAGCTGGTCCCAGCACATGCACCATTATACTGTAATAACAATAAAAAATGGAAGAGGTCTGTGGTTAACTGTCCTAAACCAGTGATATTAAAAATGCCAAATATTAAAAATTCCACTGGAAGCTTGAAGTTGAGGAATTTTTGAGCCTGCATAGTTAGATTTTTTTTCCTAACCTTTATTTTGAACTTAGCTGCTTGTGAACTTAATTTCAGCAAACTCAGTTATTTCAGGTCCTTGGTGCCAGTGTTGCATTAGTTTGAGAAGCACGTGGGTGAGGCGCTTGGGAGTGCATCACAGCCTACATGTCATTTGACTCGGTTTGGGCTCATTACAGAGTCTGGAATCCCCGGTAAACTGGAGCATGCTGAAGCAATTTCCACCTTTCTCTACCTAGAAAAAAGTGAAAACATGCCTTTTTCTATCATCCAGTTGTTTTATGGGATAGGTTATCCCTTGTAAGTGATGTGCAATTTCTTACTTTGCAACTTGAACCTTTATATCGCTACCTTTTATTGATAAACCAGCAAACAGAAGACAGCTTTAATTGTTGTCTGAATGGACAGGCAAATCCCAGCAATGTTAAGGCAGTTCAGACTGGGACCATGCAAACAGGCTGCCAAAATCCCCGTGCCGAACAGACCACACTAAGAGGCCCTAATTCATTAAAGTGGAGGAGCGTGACGGGCTCTTGCCTCTGTGGCACAGCACTGCGTGGCACGGCACCGCATGGCATGGCACTGCACCACATGGCATGGCACTGCACAGTACTGCAGTGTCTGAGGCTTGCAGCCCCTCCACAGCTCTGGCAGCTCATCCTGCTGCCCTCCCCACTGCTGTCTGTCAGCTCAGGGCCCAGCCTGCCTCCAGTTTCCCTCTGCGGCACTCAGCTTTCCCTTTGCTCTTCCACTTTGATGTTTCAGCTCACTGCATTTCCCCTCTGACCCTTTCTCCTTTTTCCCCATGCCACTTATTAGTCTCCTGCTTTCCTGCAGTTCCCTGAGCTCCTGGCACCTTGCAGCCCTGGGCTGCTCATTGTGTCCTCACAGCTGCCAGGGCATTCACAATCATACACAAAGGTCTTGTGGAACCCCTCACATCCCCTGCATCGTGCTGCTGCTGGGCACGCTCCTCATTCTGCGCACACTGTGGGTGTTGTGCAGCAACTGAGACTGAACAGAGTCAGCGTTTTGTCACAGAGAGATGCTGGACAGTAAGCAATATGAATAGGAAACTGCAGTTTCCAGCTGCAAATATTTCAACTTTTGGCATTTCCTGCCTCCTAAGATTTGTTTGCAAGCCATCAAGAACCAATCACCACAATGAAAATGCTGTTAGGATTTGCATATATAGAAAATTTCTATTTATTTGAGATAAAAACATATGTGGGTAAACCTTATATAGTTTCTATTTTGCTTATAGTGTGTATCATGTATAATTGCAGTATGCACATATAAAACATATTGGATAGATTATATGCTTTTATATTATGTTTACAGGTGAAATGAGAGCTTTACAGAACTGGTCCTAGTCCAGCATCACTTTCATTTTGACTGATTTCTTTTAACATTTAAACACAATTTTCTAACATGGCACATTTTATTTTGGCCCGTTCAGCAGCAGGACACAGAAAACATGGACATTTAGTACAAATGGATTAATTTAGGATACATAACTTGTCCGTTACTGCTGAAGGGAACAAGCTGCCTGGAAGCAGCACTGTAGCCTGTATGAGCTTCCACACTAGATACAAAGCAACTTGTTTATGGCTGAAGTCTAGCTGTGTATTAAGGTCACTGGTCTACCTTTTGGGATTGAGGTTGTGAACCCTTTTAAATCAGAGAAGAAAAAGAATAAATCCACATGCAAAACAGTTTTCGGTCATTTCACTCCAGGGAGGAGTTTAGTCTCACAGGACCAGATTTTAAGAAGCGTTTAGGAACCTAAAAATGTTTGCAGGATTGTGAAATGTCTCTTAGCTCCAGCTGTAGGCATCTCAATGACCTTCAGAAACTGTTCCTGAGAAGAACTGTGCCCTTCTGGAATACCAGCTGGAGACCAGCCATTGGTAATGGCACTTGAGCACTGTGACACCCAGATCTCTTGAGGCTATTTTTGAATGGTGTTTTCTGCATTATTTTGCAGGGAAAGTTGTTCTAAACAGATAGATAATTTTTCTGATTGCAATTTGCTATCCACTCCATTAAACAGCTGAACATGCAGACTCTTAGTTCAGTTAACAGAGATGCCACCAGCTGGTCTTCCTATGCAGTAGGTAGGCTTCTTACTTTTTAAGCTTAAGAATTGATTTATATTGTCTGGAATCCCTTGCAGGGTAACCACGATGATAATCAGCATGGTCTGTGTTCCTCCAAAAATGCATATAAAAATTGACTATTTTTATTTATAGTGTGAAAATGATCTGTGGTTTTATGTAGCTGTTTCCTAAGCAAGGAGCGTATTTGCACACTGAAAATGAAAACAAAAACAAATAAGCAAAGTCAAGTCTTCCCAGATGTATTTTTATGAATTTGTTCAGGATGAAAATAGGAGAAGGAATAATGATTTAGTTAAAGAATAAATCCTCTGAAGCCTTTATAAAGAAGCAAGACCAAACTCGGATTGGCAGCTGAAAATACTCCATCAGAAACAGAGGTCCATTTGCTCATTATCAGTTATTTCTTACTGCTGTGCCTTCACCTAACACATCTAAAAACTGGAAAAAGTCTTTCAAATTCCACCCTTTTAAAAATGTGGAATTCTTTGCTTCGTTTCTGCTCTTTTGAGTGCTAGAAGCAGCTGGAAAACTCATGACAGTGTGTGCTCATATAGGAATTTTGTGCTGGTTTCAGTTCAGTGAAGACATTCATGAATTGCAGTTTTATTAAAAATCATGGCAGGCAGATACAATTGCCTGTTCCATAAACAGCCTTTGAGGAGAGATGGAAAGCTACATTCAATCATGAGCTGAATGCTCTGTTTTTCATATCTAGTCCCAACTAATTATCATCTTGATGACAGTAGTTACTTAGATCTGTCGTTAATTAACTTGAACTCTTCAGGGCTGAGTTGGACTGAGAGAGTAAGGTTTAGGCTGTAAATACCCAGCCCAAATTTTGGAATCCTTTTCTTATTCAAATACAGCTGATAGTAAGAACCAGTTTCACTTCAGCTTAAACTACGAATGTGCAATAAGGAGGTGGTAAATTGAGAAAAATGTGGCCTCCTTGTCCTTGTTAAGATAAGGGGGAGGAGGAATCCTCCTGTAGCACAGTTTTCAAGACACACTCCAAAATGTTCCAAATGTAAGGGGAAGGTGTAGCCAAGTATATACTGTAATGAGATCTCCAGATGAATTTTGCTGAAGAATTGAAAGTTGCTTTCAATAGAGACCAGCTTTTCCAAATACAGGATTGTCTTTCTGCATGGACATATATGCAAGCAGTGCTGTGTATATGTGGAAATGTGCTAAACTGAATAGGAAAACTTGTAAAGTTATTCACGTGTCTGTATGGGTGACAGCTTTCATCACGGTACTGACATCTCATGTGTGTGGTTAATTTGACTGCCATTGATTTCAGGGGAGCTAATTGCAGTAGTAAAGTTAAGCATGTGAAAATCTTGGCATTGCTGTGAGCTTTGTAATTAATTCCTAGAGTTTGTCACAGAACTTTCACTTCTAACATATGAGGGATATAAAGTGCAGTCCTTTGCACACAGAGCTCCTCTACCAGCAGCCAGTAAAGGAAGAAAACAATGATGTCGATTATTTAAGGAGAAAGCATGCTTAAGTTAAATCTGATTGCAAATAGAGGTTTCATTTCCATCAAGTTTGCTTTAGCCCAGGAGGCTTTCTGATTGCTTGTACAAAAATGCTGATTAATGATCATCATTTACAAATAAATGTTCTCCCTGCAGTGCCAGTGGGAAAAATGCTAATATTTATTGCTTTCCAGCAAAAGGTTTTCAGCAGACCTGTCAGCATAACTAAAAATGCTTTACAGTGTTAGGGAAGATTAAGCTGACAGTAAGCCATTTTCTGTTGTCACATGAACAACCTTACATGAGGTTTATTTATTGAGTCGAGTGAAAATTAATTACATATATCAAAGGAAAAAAGTGTTGATTTAATTTGAAGATTTGTTTACTTTTATTTGAACAGCCTGAAAGCTCTTTTCAAGATTAAGTATTTTAATTAAGTGAATTAATAAATTAAAGTGATTCAGGGTCATTTTCTAAGCCAAAGTTGTTATAACTTTAGAATAAATATTATTAAAGTGTGTAATTAAGTGACAATTAATTATCAGTCCCAAAGCTCACTGTATCCCATAAATCTTAATATTGTTTGTTAAAGGGAAACACCACTGAGATAGTACAGGGAGTAGTCATTATTTTAAAATTTGTATTCTCTTGAAGACTGTGAAAAGCGAAGGAGTTATTTTCAAGTTTAATGCAAAGCAGAGTTTCAGCTAAAAAAACTGGCAGATGGTAATTTATTAATATACAATAGACTGTAATAGAATAGATAAAAGCTAGCAAAAGTTTGTTATAGCAGTTTGTTCTCCAGCGGTAGGTAAAAAAGATGTCATTTCCTCACAAACATATAGGAGGGTTATGTGGTTCTAAATAAATTAGCTTTTCTGTCTTAGAATGAGAAAACAGAATTATTTCTGGCTCTAATTCCTTGTTCTTCAGCTAAAAATTCCCAGCTGTACAGACCTATATTGAATTTTTTTCAGAGATCTCCTACATTAGGACTCTGCATTCCAATGTTCTTGAATATTTTCAGTCTTACTACTGAAAAAAACCCCATGCAACCCAGACTGCCACTAGTCCGTGTGTCACAAGCAGTAAAATCCCAGTAAAATCAGGCAACGTTTTCACCATCTGAGACGTAAGTCATGTTCCTTCCCTCTGCCCAGATCACTGACCCTGAAATTCTTTTTCCAGCTCTTGCAAAGCTGAGGAAATACTTCAGGCAGCCCCAGCCAGTGCTGTGTTTTGATAGTTGTGGTACTCTTCTATGAGGAGACAGATGTGAATTTTGAATCCCTTCAGGCAGAACTGGGAACTGCACCGGAATTTCCCTTATCATGGGTGACATACATAAAAATGAGAGGAGGTATGCCTCTAGGCTCTTCTTTAACTGTCTTAAAGAAAGACAGATCTGTGCTCAGTTGTAGAATGTAAGTGTCTCTCTTCTAAACAGGGCTTGTAGTAGTGCTTCCTGAATACATTTTGGTATGGCATTGACAACTTCAAAACATAAGTATGGGTTTATCTAGGAATTGTGGCAAAGGTTGGTCTCATTTTTTTCAAGTCTGTCCATGGCTGACTCCTTGCTCAGTATTCAGATTGCCCTGAATCTCATTTTGAGGAGCTGAAGCATGATCCCAGGCACTATAAAAAGAGCAGAGGGAGAGATTTGGTTTTCACTCTGCACACTGGGTACCTACAAATCTCTATGCACTTTGATTCTCTTTTAGCAAATTGATATCATAAAAATAACCTGCATCTGGGGTGTTGCAAGAGCAAAGATGGTGAAAGATTGTGAGGGGCTGAGGTATTAATGTAACAGAGGCTGTAGAGGGACTGTAGATTGATGTATATTCTGAAAGAAATACCTAAAGGAGCCAGGGAATAACCCAACTCCATTCAATCCTAAGAAGGAAAAAGAAATAAAAGCTGTAATACAAAGCTGTAAATAACAGAATTGAAATAGTCATATTCTTTTGTCCTCTAGGCCCTCCATATACTAGTTCCATTGTTTGCTTATACAAGGCAGAGTTTTTCTCTTGCTGTCAAGTTTGATGGTATCTACTTCAGTAAACTTCACAGGCTACTCACTGAGTTAAGTATATGGTGAAGAGACAGAGAAAAAGAGGTCAACATGGAGTCAGCAACTATTTTACCTCTCAGAAAGGCAAGGAGAAAAAATACAGGGGAAAAAAAAGCCGTTTAGAGCAAATCTAGCATAAAATGTCATGACATGATGCAAGCCATCTACAAATCACATACATACCCTGAAATAATGCTTCAGGTTATGTTATTTGTAATGATTATGTGCTAATTTTCCAAAATGAAGAGGTAATTTAGCCTTTTTTCACTCGGGTAGCCAGAAATTCATTGTGCAGTATTGCAGTTAGGAGACTCTACTGATAGAATTGAGTCTTGCAGTCTTTTAAATCAGAATTGGCTTATGTGCAAATTATATATACAAACCAGCTATCACGAAGCATTTTTTCATGAATCCAGCTGCAAGTTGTTTTCAGCTGCCAACACCCCCCAGGTTCCCAGGACCCCAACTTTCATCTTTACAAGTGCCGTCTGTGACTTCTTCCACCCCTCCCTTCCTACTAGGTTCCTTACATTCCTTTTACCTCCACAGGATTGCCAGCTGGCTGAATTAAGGATTTTCTTTTTTTTTTTTTCCTTGGCTCAGCCAGGAGAGGGAAGGAAAGGATCTGTTTCAAGTTAATTCACTGTGAGCAATGTGAGTTCACTATTTGTGCACCTGAGTGTAAAGCCTCCTAGAGACAGTCTGTTAGGATAACCCTCGAACTTGATTATTTTTCTGTTAGAGAAAAAGAATTCTGTAGTTTGCCATAATATTAATGCCTTGGCCTTTGATTGCACTCATGGCAATTCTTGCATATTTGAGTTTTGGAGGAGAATCCTAATTTCTGTCATATTACAAGAGTATGAGAAGCCTTAGCATATTAACATTTAAAAGAATGACTACACTGTTCTTCCCAAATCCAGTACAGTCTGTACTTTCGCCATTATGACTGAAGAATGTCCAGTAGCTAAACGCTACCTGTCATGCCCAGTGGCTCAGGATGAGTGATTTGGTATACCATTGTGGTTATCGTTCCTGTCTGAAGTGTGCTTTTCTCTTACTTAATCCTAAGTGCTGATGAACTTTGAAAACATAGAAGGGAAAGCAAACTGAGTAAACATTCCAGGAATTTCTTTACTAGTTATTTCCTTTTCTCTGAACATAGAAATTTCCAAGTCACAGAGAGTAATTTTATTATGTACAGTGGCATTTTAACACTCTGACTAGAAAACTGTATTTTGTACCTGGTGGGAAGAAGGAAAAAAACATATTAAAGTCCAGAGGTTTCCATGGAAAATACAAGTATTAATTATATTCAAAACATCACATGTGTTAGGAATGCAGGGAAGTATGGAGAGAGGAATATTTTAAAATAATTTTACTGTGTAGATAATCAAAGGGCTAGAGGTTGTGGTGTGAAGCAGTGTGGGAGAAAACTAAGGGTTGACCCTGTTACACAGGTACCAATCAAATGAGAGTGATATGGTGAAAATAATCCATTGGCAGAATTTTAGAGACTTGGCATTGATATTTTAACATCAAATAGATTTGTTTCTTGGCTTCAGAACAAGGGTGTGACAGGATTCTACAGAGGGAAGGATGAGCAATCATTTTTAGATTTGCCCTTTTGCAGTATACCCAGCTACTCTTTCAATATCGATTCCTAATGGGAACTTCTCTAAGCTTCTACAATATGGAGATTTACGAAGACAAACGAGAGAGGGAATTAAAGCCAAGGTAAGGTACTTAGTGAATTCCTATTGGAGGGAAGAATTAGAGACAATTGGGTGAAGAAGGATGCTTCCCCAACTTCGCTATTGCTATCACAAAGTTACAATAGAGGAATCTCATTTTTCTTGGGAATTTTTTCTGGCATTCAGTTTAGAATAGTTATCTGGAAAAAAATACACTTTTTCTTATGGTTTTGCTCATGAGAAAATGACAGTCATAATCTAATTAGGCAAAGGCTGCTGCAAATATACATCTATGTAAGTGAAGCTGTCTTCCAAACAGGTGCATTTTCTGTAGGGCGTGGGGGAGCAGATTTAGGAGGAGAGACTGACAGTGTCTTTTGTTCATTCAGATGTGGAAACAATTTGGATTATACAGGAAAGACTCAATGGAATCTTCAGAAGAGCTTGGCTGCTTCATGACTGTGTTGCTTATGAAACCTACCTCTCCAGTTCCCTGGGTTTTAAGTGAAGCAGAAAGACTATTTCTGTGAGACTGAGTCTTCGTGTTCACTGCTAAGCCCGTGTTGTGCTCTTTGCATACTATACAGATCCTTCCAACATATTTCCAGCATATTATGGCAGTAGGGGTCCATCTACTTCTGCCTGTGGTGCGGATGTGGATGCTCAGTCTTCTAAGTAAGTGAGCTATTTCTTTCTGTGATCCTCATCAGGATTACAGTGTTTCTGAATTTTTAGTGTTTGAGACAAAAAATAAAAAGTTTATAGTTTAGGCCTGAGTATTGATTGAGTGCAGCAGATGTACAGTACTGAGGGTATGAGTATTGATTGAGTACAGTACATGTACAGTACTGAGGTTATTGTAATGTAGCTTCTAGAACTACAGGATTTTCTCAGGGTCTCACATTAAATTGAAAAAATGTTTTCAGCTCTGATGGTTGCAAAGACAGTTTTGATGATGTATCACACACTATTAAATATAATTGATAATGGCTTATCAACTTGCACAGTAACTGCTTAAGCAAAGGAAAAGTTCTTTCATCTCAGACTTACCCCCAGGACAGTTCCAGTCTCCTGGTGCACTTCAAAGGGCTCTCCATACCTCTGCTCTCATCCTCTGTTGCTTGCAGGGCTTCATTTCTCTCTGCTTCTGCTTTGGTGGATGCAGTTTCCTTGCTTTCAGAACAACTAAGAACAGACTGATTCTCTCACTATTTCTAGGTATCCTGCTAGTGTATCTCTCAGAAAAAAAAAAAAAAAAAAAGCGGAGGGGGTGGAGGGAAGCACTGTATAATATTTGCACATCTATTGATGTCCAGATATGCTGACAGCAGTGCACTAAAGCATATGGTTAGGCTTAAACCTTTCAATCCATATTTTTCTTGTGAGGTGGCACATTCCCTCTAATCACACTTGGACATTAGAAAAGCTTGAACACTATAGTCCATGAAGCTAATTGTAGTCAAATCTCCTCAGTTCAGGCTTTTTCCATACTTTCTTAAATCTTTTTGATAGCATCCAGTGTACATCTTCAGTAAGACAAATGCAGTCTGGAAATGTTCCCTTGATGAGGTGAGCTATGGAAGTTGTTTTGCCAAATGATAATGTTTCTGATGTTTAAGATTTAAATCCACACTTACCTGTTTCATATTAGGTTGGTCCTGAATGTAGTTGGAACTTTTGCATGCACTTTGGGAACCAAGCAAAATAAGATGTCGTAGTCACTTTCTGAGCTCATAGATTTCCTCTTTCATTTGGTGCCTATAGAATGAACTTCCATAAAAGCTTTTAAGAAATTAATACTTGTGTGCATATATCAGATAAGAAGTTCTGTGTCTAATGGTTACTGACGTTAATATTGGGAGCATAAACCTCATAAATCCCTGCCAAGGGATATATGTTGGATGCGAGGGACTGCTATGCATTTTCCCACAATCAAGCCTTACTTTCTTTACCTGGTATTGCCATCCATACTATCATTTGAGGTCATGTGTTTTGTGATATAAGGCACTGATTCATTAGCAGCTAGACAAACATCTCCTATCATACAGCTCATGGAGTAACCATCCAGCAGCAAATGTCAGCACAGTATTATTTGCATGTTATAAACCTTCTGTAAGGTACCACGGTTTGTATAACTTCAGAAAGAAAAGATCAAGATAAAATACTACTAGTTAACTGTTTGAAATTCCCTTTTCTATGTAAGCATGGAAATAAAATGTATTTTTAATTTCTATCCCTTAAAAAGTCATAAGTATATATTGCTTTACTGAATTTTTAACCAGACATTATATGTGGATTTTTCTTTTAATTGTGCTCAAGTATGCTGAGCATCTGTTAGCATTTAAAACAGCTAAGATATGTGAGAATCTTCATGAAAGGCAAAACCAAAACAAAATACAGAATGACTTACTTTCTCTCCCATAAAACAGGGGCTAGGGTTTTTTTTCCCTTTCTGGTCTCTTAAATGTCAGCACATAGTAATCAAAATAGGATAAATAAAATGTTATTTTGCTTACAGTGAGAGATGCTTCCATGTCAAAACCCACAGCTGTCACACCTTCTTCTTAAGCTTGCTTTAGTAAGCCCACTCTGGGACTCTCCAAGGTGACAACAAAAGTTTTTTAAACAGAGAATTAAAAATGTGTCATCATGTACGACATCTCTTTGTCTGAACATAAATAAAAAACCTTTGTATAGTCCCTTGGACAATAACCCATTTTCCTTCAGAGAATATGTCTTGAAAGTTGAAATAATGTGCACAAGTTCAAGCAACATTTTACCATTGTCCTTGCTGTGCTAAAACCAAACTTTTGGGCACTGCTATGTTAAAAGCAAAGGTAGATCATTGCCAATTTTAATACCTTGTCTGCATTTATATGGATGTACAACATTTGCATGCATATATATAGACATATATACATATCTCCAAAGTAAAATGTACCTTGTGGTAGCGGTATAGCATATGGATATCAGTGTAGTTTATTCTGTGTGCTATATAGAAGGTGATGTCATAAATAGTTTAAAGAACTTTCAAAATTGATACAAGCAGCCACATATATGGCCAATTACTAAACCAGTCCTGGTTAATTGTATGACTTGTTCCTCTAACTTTGACTGAGAAAGAAAGAGATCAACAGTTGATTCAGTCTAAGAGGTTTCCTTCAATTTCTTTGTCTTAAAATAATGAAGTGCTCACAAGCTTGGAGATGTCACATGGTAATACCTCACTACAATGAATTATAAAAAGTAGTAATTCAGCGCAAGCTGTAATCATGGTGTTCTGCAATAAGATTAGCACTCATAGCATGATATAAAATAGATTTATCTATAGGCACAACATGTCTGTAAAGTGCTTGCCAAGGTAAGTTCTTAAATAAATACTGTCCTTGTTCAGAAGTACAGGAAGTCACAGTGGTTTGAGGCTCTTCTAAGACAGAGAGGTTCCTTTGGCTAATTCCTCTTTATTTAAAAAAACCCCCTCACTTACTGAAAGTTTTAGACTATTCCTTTCTTTGAAACTCTTAATAGTTAAGAATCACAGAATCACAGAATCTTAGGGGTTGGAAGGGACCTCAAGAGATCATCGGGTCCAACCCCCCTGCCAAAGCAGGCTCCCTACCTCATATTACATAGATAGGCGTCCAGACGAGACTTGAATATCTCCAGAGAAGGAGACTCCACCACCTCCCTGGGCAGCCTATTCCACTGCTCCGTCACCCTCACTGTGAAAAAGTTCTTCCGCATGTTGGTGCGGAACTTCCTGCGCTCCAGCTTACAGCCATTGCCCCTTGTCCTGTCCCCACAGACCACTGAAAAGGGGCTGGCCAATTCCCCCTGCAACCCATGCCTAAGATATTTATAAACACTAATTAGGTTCCCCCTAAGTCTTCTTTTCTCCAGGCTGAACAGACCCAGCTCACTCAGCCTTTCCTCATAGGGGAGATGTTCCAGACCCCTAATCAACTTTGTCGCCCTTCTCTGGACTCTCTCCAGAAGGTCCCTGTCTTTTTTATACCGGGGAGCCCAGAACTGGACACAGTATTCCAGGTGGGGCCTGACCAACGCAGAGTAGAGGGGGAGGATCACCTCCCTTGACCTGCTGGACACACTCTTCCTGATACATCCCAGGATCCCATTGGCTCTCTTGGCCACCAGGGCACACTGCTGGCTCATAGCCAACCTGTCATCAACCAGGACCCCCAGGTCCTTCTCCACAGAGCTCTTTTCCAACAGGTCATCCCCCAGCCTGTACTGATACAGTTGGTTATTCCTCCCCAGGTGCAAGACTTTACACTTGCACTTGTTGAATTTCATTAGATTTCTCTCTGCCCAGCTCTCCAGCCTGTCCAGGTCTCGCTGGATGGCAGCGCAGTGTCCTGCGTGTCAGCCACCCCTCCCAGCTTTGTATCATCGGCGTACTTGCTGAGGGTGGATGCTATTCCCTCATCAAGGTCGTCAATGAAGGTATTAAACAGGACTGGACCCAACACCGAGCCCTGGGGAACACCACTAGTCACAGGCCTCCATTCAGATTCTACTCCACTGATCACGACCCTCTGAGCCCGGTCTGACAGCCAGTTCTCAACCCACCTCACTGTCCACTCATCTATCCCTTGTTTCCTTAGCTTCTCTATCAAGATGTTGTGGGAGACAGTATCGAAAGCTTTGCTAAAGTCGAGGTAGATGACATCCACTGCTCTCCCTCCATCCACCCAGTTGGTAATAACATCATAGAAGGCTATGAGATTGGTCGAGCACGATCTCCCCTTGGTGAATCCATGCTGACTACTCTTCATGACCTTCTTCTCTTCCAGTTGTTTGGAGATGGCGTCCAAAACAAGCTGTTCCATCACCTTTCCAGGGACAGAAGTGAGGCTGACTGGCCTATAGTTACTGGGATCCTCCTTCTTGCCTTTTTTAAAGACTGGAGTGACATTGGCTATCCTCCAATCCTCAGGCACTTCTCCTGTAGTCCAGGATCTATCAAAGATGATAGAGAGCGGCTCTAGGAGTTCTTTCTTGGGGACAGAGAGTAGCAGTGCTCTGGAAGTATGGTGATTCCAGTAAAGTGCTATCTCTTTAGTTGGTCCAGTTCACCTGGTTTGAGGTGTTGAGGTAGGAATAGCATAATAATGCAGTATAAGATTAATAACTTGTAAGAATAGTTCCTCATTTTTATGTCTCCTCAAATTCATCTGGTATGCAGTTCACTAGGATTCAGTCATGTTTTCTCTACTGTTTTGAGGACGTGGGGTCCTTTGTATTCTTGATTCCACTATATGTTTACCTATGTTTAACTTCTGTTTCTCAAGGAACATCTCCATGGTTATTGTCAGTCCTAATTGACTTGGAAGCTTTCTTGAGGATCTCTCTAAATTAAAGAATTGCACTTTCCACAGTTGTCTTTTCCCTGGCAGGCTTCATAGGACAACTACCTACAGGATATTTATTTCTTCTGTGATTTCTTTCTGTGCCTTCTATTTTTTTGTTGTTCAAAGACTAAGGCCTCAATCTGTGCTAGGACTATTTTGTTTGTTGAAAGATCGTATGAGTTTATTCTCTCTGCTGCTTTCATTATCCATTACCTGCAAACAAGAAGAAATTTCACTCTGCTTTCCCTCTACCTACCACTATTCAATTGTGATGAATATACCACCCACCCAAACCACACATTTTTGGAGAACTGAGATCATAGAAAAAGTAGAAAAATAACCTTTTTCTCTTTTCCTTGTCACTGAATCAAGTGAAAATAGCAAGGTGCATCTAGAAATATGAATGAAAAAAAAATCTTCAAAAATCTCTCTGAAATGAAGAAAAAAAGATTAAACTTTCTATTTATTGTCAAAGATACTTTAGGGAAGTTTGATAACCCTTTTACAATTTATATTGTAAAAAGCCATTGATCAAAAATTTACAAACAACTTCTACTGTAGGAGTTCTCATTATGCAGTTTTTTAACCTTACACTTCAACAAATTCGTCTTGATTTTGTGGCAATGAGCTTAAATCAAAGATAAAAGATCAGTCGCATTTACTGTAGAACTGAAAGTTTCTGTATTAGGAGCAGTGGCTGGACTTGACTAGACCACCTCCAGAAGGGGATCTCTTCTGAAATAAGATGAAAAGTCAGACTACTTGCTCTTTCATGTGTCAAGGGGGGTAAAATTCTAGTGAACTGTGCAGTAACTGTCTATTCCCTACTGTGTACTAAGATTAAAATATCATTTTGACTGTGATCGTTACCAATCTGAAACTTCAATAGTTGTTCCTTAGAACTGAAGATGCATTCATCTCTCATGCCACACAACATCTATCTCTTTTTCTGTGCTACTTTTAAAAAGATCACTTACAAAACCTGATGGGAGAAAAGTGTGTATTGGTTTGGATAAAATTGTATTTTACATGTCTCTAAATAACATTTGCCAGAAATTCAGATTTGTGAGGGAAGACATATTACAGGCTGTTAATGGAGAAGCATTTCTGCTGCATCTATAAATCACAGAATCACAGAATCACAGAATCTTAGGGGTTGGAAGGGACCTCAAGAGATCTTCGGGTCCAACCCCCGAAGTATTACATTAAATACTTAATGTAATGTGGGGACAGAGAGAGGAACACTTAAAGGAATGGAGCTAATCCACAAATTACGCTCTTTGGGATTAGTAGATTTAATTAAAAATTATAAACAGAAAACAGAAATGTTTTTTCTCTGCATACACAACACTCCAGGTTGAAAATCCGCAACACTGGATTTTCTGGTGCCTTGAAATATACTCAGATATTCACACACTTGAGGTAAAAAGCGGGTCACTGCTGCTTGGTAGCATTGTGTCAATGTGATACATTAATTAGTTGGGTCAAAATAAATGTGCAGTGAAGGTGCAAAGCAACAAAGAATCAGCCTCTTCTTTCTTCCAAATGAAGTTTCCTGATAATTCCTTTTAACACAGAGTGTAAACACTGTTTAGTGCATCAGTCTAACTACATACGAGAATTTTCCAAGATGCCTTTTCATATGCTAGAGAGGCATTTACACAATAAAAAATCAGAGATGAAAGAGGGTCACCATTAGATAGCCAACAAAGGATATCCCACTAATATCTGAGCCGAACTCATCTGATCAGGGCTACTAGTGTTAATCAGCAGTCGTCATAAACTAATTCCATCTCAAGTGTCTGTAATTTCTATTTACAGGATAATACCATTCCCTACAAGTTGAATATGGCTTTTTTATATTCATACTATTTTTTTTTAAATGTCACTGAAATTATCTCAGAGGAGCAGATCTGACAGGTCAATCACTGCAGATGGTAAGTGCTTTGTTAATTATACAGAAATTTAGAAACAATTGTAGAATGTCTTGCCTCAGGAGGAATTTCTCTCTTGCTCTGTTTGAGAGTAGATTTCCTCTACTGAATTAATTTTGTGGTTTTGTGCAGATAACAATCTCTCTGCTGCTTTGTAGGAATAACTCCTTGCTCCTTGTTCAAATATGCAACTGTAAATAAGCAGAGGATATTGCAAATAAACAATGCTATTCTTTTTAAATAATGCAATGTGTGTAATTAGGACAGTACAATTACAACAGTATGCAGCTCTCAGTGTAACAATTAGTTTTTTGGTAAAATGTAATTTGTTCCAATGTAAATGTTTTCCCTCAATTCAGAAGATTCCCTTGAGTTGTTACAATAATAAGCCTGCTTCTATGAATATATGCAGTTGCACTGTATGTTCCAATACAAAAATCAAAGAGGACAGCTACATTATAATAAGCTGTGGGAATTAGAAAGTCAGAGCAAAATGATATCAATACTATTTTCTGAGGGGAAAATATGCCCAAATATCTTATTTCCATTTTAATTCCAGAGAAGTCAAATTCTTTTTCCAGTTTGTTTTGAAGTTACTTGAGAAAATAGAAATGTTTCCTTGTGTTACCACTACTACTGTCTGTCCTGATGATGATATCTGACTACTTTCCACTCTTTCCACTGTTTATTCCTGGAGATAAAGAAGTGCTATTATTGTCATTTTACAGATGAACCACTCAGCTACTCAGAGCAAGAGATTTGCTTTAGATTTCACCAGAAGTTTGTTAGGAAACAGGATCTCAAATCTAGCCCTGCTCTCTTCCCATCAGCATCCCCTGCATCAGAATCCCTCTGCCTCGGCTCTTGCTCTTTCTCCTAGCAGAACCTGTGCTCCATCTAGCTCACTGCATCCAGTTCAGCACAGTCAGTGTCTCGTTAGCCTGCTCTCTAATTCACAATAATTTCTATAATGTTAATTTTTAAGTCTGTTCTTTCCCCCTTGGCAGTAAAATATTTTTGGAGCATCTGGGCATGTATCTACTTCTATACTGGTGGAAAAGCATCAGGAAGTCAGTTTACCTGTTGTCTCACTGTTTTACATTTGCTAATAACTTTTCAGGGCTGAAGTTAAATACAAGGTGACATTTTTGGGGAGCAATAAGCAGAATATTGCTACGACTGTGCGAACAGGCAGATTTAGGTTAGCTGGATTCATAGCCCTGAAAATGCCTGGGAGGTGTAAGTGAAAGAATGAATGTAATTGCTCAGAATGGATGGATGGGAGTGCTCAGTGTGTTCACTGGGAACTGAATTGTCTGAAGAGGATTTTAAAATTTGGATTTCATGCCCTTTGTACCAAAGTTGACAAATTCTGGTTGGTTTTCCTTGCCATATTGTCGTCATTTTCAAGGTTGCACCTTAGTCAATCGAATCCTGGGTCTGCAGTTACCAGTAACTTGTAAATATTGCAGTGTATTCAATGAACAATTTAAAAAAACACTCCACAACAGTAGTAATGTGCAATGATTATAGGGCTAGGTGCTGCAATAAGCATTGTCTGGTCTGGTTAAGTCATTGCTAATGAAATATCACAGCTGATTAAACTGGCAAGGAGAGCAGTTCCCTAAGAACAGGCTCCATTTTCTCCTCAGATCTTTGCATTTTTTCATCTCTCTTTCTTAAAATGCAAGATATATGCGAGACAAACAAAAATATTCTTTTAATTATAAATCATGCTAGGAATCACATTTTATGATTAGTGCCATGTTCTGGAAAGACTTTCTGTCTTAATTATATGTACATCACTACTTTTCTTCCCCTGCATTCTAATGAGATGGAGTAGGAAGAAAGCACAGGAACAAAGTACAGCAGACCCTCGGTAAATGCAGTGAACCTGAATGGATATTTATGTTCATCCTGTAGCCATACTTGTGCCTCTTCTTGAATAACAGTAATGGTGATCAAAGCAGAAAGGAT
This sequence comes from Laterallus jamaicensis coturniculus, assembly GCA_022605575.1. NCBI lineage: Eukaryota > Metazoa > Chordata > Aves > Gruiformes > Rallidae > Laterallus > Laterallus jamaicensis. The sequence continues at coordinate 317,566 of JAKCOX010000016.1, forward strand.
CTTTGAGCTGAGTGTTTTCAAACTGCTCACTAATCACTATAATTCAGCAGAAAATAGGAACCAAACTACCCCAACAAACACCACAATCATTGTGCTCCTAGTAAAAGGGACTCTCACCGAATAAAGCTGAAGCAAGATAAAGATTGCTCTATTACACAGTATGTCAAAGTTAAATACAGGTCTAAATCCATTCAAAAATTTAGAACAGTCAGTTCTCAACACAGCAACGAGCAGAGACAGGCTGCTTTGTTAAGTGAATAACCCTTCCTAGAGCCTGCTGTGGCATTGCCACTATGGACAGAAGTGTTGGTACTGCTACATAGGCCTGTTGTAACCTGGACTTGGCTAACTTTGGTACTAAGGTGATGCTTGATTTAATTAAATGCCACTCGAAAGAAAACCTGCCTGTACCTGGAGGAACTTCTGGTTCTTCCTCTCTGGTTTGGTATTTTTCTGTTTATGCATGGAAATGAGACTGCTTTCAGACATGAAGCTGAACGGTAGCCAGGTGCTTTATAACTGTGTTAGCCCAAAGCTCTCATGAGAAATATTTTTTCCTGGAAAATAAATTATAACATGGCTAAGTGGTGCCTGACAATGCTAAACAGGAGCCATGCTGCTCTATTGCAAATTCATCTGCAGTCTCTCGGTAGAAAGACAAATAAAAGCACTTCATCAAAATCAGTCAGAGAAGCACGGGAATACTCATAGGAGACCACTAAACTCTAAATACCAATCAATTTCACCAACTTTTTTGTCATACTTGCAAGTCCCCTTAAGCGCTGTCATCTAAAATTGCCAGAAGATGCTGCATGATATGTTGCAGGAGAGCTGTAGCTGAAACCCCTCTCTGACAGTCATAATTAGTGTCTGTGCATATGTATTGGCGCTGACCAGGATTTATTGAAGTCAGTGGGTGGGCCTTGGCTGACATTCAGGTTTGGGAACCAGGCCTAAGGGCTTGGAAACCTTATGCTCCATTTGAGAATTGGGTTCACAATTTCTTTCTACTGTATCGGCTGTTTTTCAGTGACCTGAGCACGTCCCAGTGGCCAGCAGGCATTTTTGTTGCATAAATTGTGAGTGCAGACAGTAGCCTTTAGACTTTGTCCTTGAATTCAAAGTCGATCAAATATATAACATTAAGGGATTTTAATCCAGACGTTTGTACTGATCCTTTTTCCTACACAGTGAATTCCCAAAAATGTTCTACAGCCAACGGGACATTAAATGTTATGAACATGTTGATTCCCTGCTTGCTTCTGCCTGTGTCCTGCCACCCTTTTTGGTCCAATCCAGAACTGGTTAGGAGGGAAGGAAAACCTTGAATTTAACCTTTTTGCCCATTTCTTTAAGGTGTGCTTATGTCCTCACTACTATAATATTTACATTTTCCGAGTCAGAAATGTATTTCTAAATTTTGTTTAATCAATGTCAGGTCCTGTAAATGTTGCATAAGGAACAGAGATCAAAGTAATTTCCCTAGCACTCCCCCACCCCACACTCTCTATGTGTATCTGTGTCAGCTTGAATTGTGTTGCTTTGAACAAAAAGCCAAGAGAACTCCTCAAATGGGCTAGGAAGCAGAACACAATGCAACTCAGCACAGGGATGTGGTAATAAGGTCTGACTTTGTTGGGTATTTTATTTTACTTTTTTTTCCAAATACTCTAGCTCCTCCTGGGTTGTCTTTTCCCCCCGTTATTTTTCTGGTTCCCCCCAGTGTGTCACTGATAGCTTCCTTTACTCTCGTGCATTTTTCTGTGCGCTTCATTCCTTTAGCTCCTGTTTTTTTCATTCTTACCCAATCTGTGTCACCTTGTTTCCTATCTCGCTATCTAGGTATTTCTCCATTGCTTCATTGATTCATGGTTTCTGTTTAGTTGCCATTCAAAAGAAGATTTTTTTTCTTCCCTTCTTTTCTTTCTGGAATTGGGATCAACTTGGGCTCCACATTTGTCTTCTGGGACAAAACTTGACTCTCAACTTCCTTGGAACAAATCTGATTTTGCTTTTGGATATAGTTTGTTCACAAAAGCGAGATCAATTCAACAGTAGTTTCCAGCTATTCTCTGCTGAATTCAGAGACTTCAATCTGAAGGCTGTGTGCATTGCCCTTTGAATATCCTGTAGAGCACATTTTGTAAGAAGAGACTTGTGATTTCTGTGTGTCAACTGAATTGTGAAAAGGTGAGGGAAGCAGGAGAGGAGAAGGTTGTCTTAAGTGTTGACGTACTCACCTGCAGTGCTCTGTAATCCACAGGTCCTGCATATGCTTTTAAATATTGGGCATGAGGGGGGATATATCTTATTTACTTACATACATGTTGTGGTAAGAAAAGCAATACAAAAAAAATCACTAGAAAATAACAATGCATCTGTTTTGCTGGACTTAAAAAAGGGAAGGTGTGCTGTCATATAGTCAACAATGCATTGCAATTCTGCACTGTTTTACATAAAAATTCTGTTGATCTCGATTACATTTGTCTATAATATTACAGGAAAACATGCCTACACTTTCTTTGACTTCTAAATGACAAAACCAGTATCTAATCTCCTCTTGCAAACAAAGCCTTGGTAGACAGAATAGAAGGTTTAGTGATAAGCATTAGTGTCTTTATTCTTTTGAATCCCACTTCAGGTGAGGGTAATGAGTCACCTGGTGCTGGATTCCCAGCAGTAAAGAAGGAGAGGAAAACAAATCAGTAGTCTTCTTGCAGAACAGTGGTCTAATCACATCTGACACCAATTAGCATCCTTGCTGATAGTCCTTATTAGGACATAGTTGAAACCTGAATTATACATCTCAGCTGTACAGTAGTCATTTTGCTGAGCAAAATTTAGCTGGGTATATAGCCAAGGACAAAAAAGAGTCTTCAAAAACATTCATTTCTCTGAAATGGGCCTGACTGCTTCTTCTGTCACTGTACATCCACCTGAACCCTGTTCAACTCCAATTCAGCTTCATCCATTGTCAGCAGTGAGTAATTGTCAGAGAAGACATGAAGCGTGACTCCATGTCACTCAGGATTGAACATTAATCGTACCATCAAGCGTGCTTGCTAGGGTTAGTCATTGCAGAAGTCTAAGGAAGAACTCGCTGATTATTTCTGTCTTGCTTTTGCTGGTTGTGTAAGCTAGCAGAAGTGTCCTTGCAGAAAAGACATGATTTTCAAAATGTGTTTAATTGGCAACAATGTGTATTAAATTCCTATAAATTTCATAAATAGGCCAGGACTTATGATAAAGTGAGGTAAGGGAGAATAAGTTACTCTTATCTTCACCATCTAAAAATGTTCATGTGTATTTTCAGTTTCCTGGAATTCACAAGGCAAAAACTGGTATGCTGACAAATATCTACTGGACCTCTTTCAATTGTAACTGATTTAAAACCCAAGAACTTCTTGGCCTGTCTTACCTTCTCAGGTCTTAAAACATATCTATGTACTGAAATGGTGTCAAGAGACACATATTGCTTAATTACAAAGAAGCGTTTTAACAAAAAATACATTTCCTGTGCCTTCTTCAGCTCTTAATTGTTCCTGCCAATTCTCCACTACCATCTGTCATAAACTCCCATTTTTCTGTTCAGCTGAAATATGAATGTAATACTGATTCCAAAATATCATAATAGATTCCATGTCCCCTTTGTGCTGCATTTTTGTGCAGATAACTGCAGAGGCATGCAAATCTTGGTTAAGGTTGCCAGTAGCTTTGTCAGTCTTCAGAGTCAAGAAGAAAAGCTCATCTGCTAGAATGACTCATGACAACCTCATCTTTGATCACTGTGACAATTTTAAAATTATGTATGTCCCCTTCAGTTCCAGGGCAGTTTTACATCTCCTAAGTTTTACAGTGGGATTTTGAAGCTCATATAGTTCTGTTCCTGGTGCAGGCATTGTAAAATGTGGGAAAAGGTCATTCTTTTCTTTGTCTCAATTTCCTCTTAGAAAAACTTCCTACACTGATTTCCTCAGTGGTTTTTTGTTACTTTATTTTTTTCCAACAGTGAGACAGAAACAGATACTGGTGCACAAGAGGACTAAAATTCAGGATGTTTCTGTAGAAATAGAAATTATATGGTTCATGTTAGTTCCTCTGACCTTATTAGGAGCATTTTCCTCATTTCTTGTTACTTGGCATTTCTTTTCTATATGGCTTGACTTGGGAGTAAGTAGGAGCTTCACCTGCACGTTCACTCTCTAGGGGAGGGACACATCAGGCACAAGTACAGCTGGCTTGAAACCAAAGAGATCTCTTGGCCTGTCTTAGCTGATCAGAGATAACTAAATGAAAATGTCAGCTTAAAAGATATGAATGGCACATAGAAAACAGAAGCCAGGTACATCTGGGACCTGATTTTGAAACGTAGCCAATCAGAAATGACTGAAGTTTGTTCCTTGCTGGCTACAGACAGTCTTTGGGGAAATAAGTCACATCTAGTCTTTCAATTAGTAGGACAAACTGTGCAGTTGTCACACCAAACCGATTCAGCCACGTTTCAGAAGAGGTCAGTAGAGTAAAAGAAATCAGTACATCAATGGTCTAGCAAAAAAACCTAGGGAATTTTCTTCAAGGTGGGGTCATAGCACATTAGCAAGTTCTGCCTGGAGTCACTAAGTTGGCTTTGAGAAGAAAGCTGTACTGTCCTCAGCAGAGGCTGAATTTCTCCACCCATTCATGAAATGTACCATGATTGCAATAAAACACAAATTGCTGTTTTCAGCCCTTTCTTCCCAGATGTGTCCAAGTGCATGTGTGTCTAAGCAGGCAGTCCAGGCATCAGCCTTGTGCAGCTCTGGGCCTCAGCAGTGAAGTGCTCAGGTGCCCAAATGATATGTACATTTACCTGCTAACAAGCATGCCTATACTTTGCTGGTTATATGGGCAAATTCTGGTTGTCACTAAGATAGATTTGAAGTTAAATGATTGATATCTTATTTTTCTGAGCATAGCAGTGTGAACATTTGCTGTATATTTGTTACAGACCCAGAATCTTTTGGCAGTGACTCTGAGTTTGGATGGACTGGCTAAACAACTTGTTAAACAAATGATTTTCCATCTGCATTTTGCAAATTATTTTAATTATTCAGTATCATTTGCATGATTAGCAAGGTACATAGTTTTGTTATTTCTGTTGTCTGGACTTATTTATTCAGGGCAATAAGTAATTCATTCCATTGATATTGTTGAACTTCAGTGTAGTATATAATGATGGTTTGATCTTGGTTTCTAGACAGGACTGTAAATTTCTCCTTGCAAAGGTATCATGTTGTATTTAATGATTCAGGCATTATTCTCTACAAGTACTGTTGAAAATGTAGTTACTAATCAATGTTAACTTAGACAAAATGCAAATTTTGGAACAAATATACATGTGCATATGTGTACACACATCCCTTTTTATCCCTAGATACAGAATCTGATTAGTAAATCAAGCTGCTAACGTATCATTAGTATCAAAAAAGCAGTGGTTCCATATAATTAGGCAGTAGCGAGTCAGTCATAAAACCTGGCTTTTATTTTCATCTTCTGTGACGTTTTCAATGAAATAGCAAAGATCAGATGAATCTATAGAAGCTGTTGATATAATCCCAATAATTTAACTACAAAATATTTCAGGTAGGCTGAAGACATCAAAGGGAAAATAAATATTCAGAATATGCCACAGCAAACGTGTATTAAGGGAAGGGAAATTCCTGGGATTTAGTTTTCAAAAAAATGAGCTAAGTAAGTTTCTTCTATGCAGAATTTTTCTACCTGTCACTTGTGGTCTGTGTCATTCTATTTGAGTGATTCTTTGGACTAGAGCAAATGAATCTGCCTGCCAAATCTACTTGAAACAGCAGCAGTAATGCTTTCCCTGCTACTGGTCCATCAGATCTCTGCAGAGGTCACTGCCTGCTTATCATGAAGGCAAAATTGGGCATGCACTTATCCTTCAGATGCTGAGGCGCATAGTTAGATGGAGCTTAGGGTCTGTACTCTAAATTACACACTTGAGGTGCCAGCATAAGCACCTGCATAAGATGTGGTAACCTCCATCAGTGGGGTGGGACCGATAAACTGGAGGTAGTAATCTCGGCAGTTTTCTCAGGAGGATTCATCAGAGCTGATTTATGTGAGCCTGTATTTTTCAAGTCAGCTATTAGTGGCCTGCTAGATTGCATGTGGGTGAACTTCCACCATGTTCATCCTTTCATTTGGTCATTTAGTGTAAGGATGAGCAGAAAGGAAGGATGAGTTCTACTGTCATGTAGGCATAACAAGATGTGTTTTTCTTTCTTTTTTCATGATTAGCTCCATATTTATAATAAATCTATTTTTACAGAGCATCAAGGGGTGGGGCTGGGAGTGTCACTTTGTCCTATTACAGTAAAGAAAATGTAAAAACCATGCATATGCTGCTAGAGGAGAGACCTGGTCAAGTCTTCAGCCAGCTGTCACCATCAGCAGAAGGGCACATATCAAACAGCCTTGGTAGCAAGGATCACAACCAAATCAGTGGGATTAAGGGAACAATCAGAATAAAGAGGAGCCGGTTTGTATGAAGTATTCTTTATTTGAACAGAAACAGAACTATGCTTCCCTCTGGCATGCTTATAAGCATAGTTTGTGCTGTGTGATGTTAATGTGCTGCACAAGCCTTGTTGTAGATGAATCAGTCACTAGGTGTATCTCTCTCTCTGTGCACTACAGGGATGCCAGAACTCCCCCCTAATATTGACTAGCAGTAACAGAGAGCTGTGAATGTTTCAAAACATGTGGGTGCTTATCTTTCCATTGCTTCCATGACTGTTTGAATCATAGCTCCCAGAAGCAGTATTGCATTGGAGTGTCAGTAGTAGCAAACCATCAGCGGGTATTCTGGTGGACCAGGTCATGACTGAATAGTTTGAGTTTAGAGGAAGCATTAAAGTCATACAGCACCTGCCAGCTCATTGTTTGATGCCAAAATATATGTGAAATGCACAATACAGGGAAGGAACAAGCTGTGAAGGAATGAAGTGACTTTATTGTTAGCAATGGGAAATGCTAATATCTAGATTTGGCTGGGAAGTTTATCCTTACTCTAATGTGCATGTGAGGGTACATAGGAAGGAATATATGGGAGGCAAAGTGTATGATGAAAAAAAATGTGGAAGGAACAATGCAAGTGACAAGAATTTCAAGGAGGAAAACTAAAATACGGGAATAAAGTGAGAGATAAAAAGTGAGTAGTAATGCATTAGGTGCTTATCTGTTTCCCTATATGCTGGGAGCACCACAGTAATCCCTGAGTTGTCTTCACGGTTTTTTTATGATGCAGGGGGAATGCTTTCTCATTCTACAGAACAGGATCTGATACATAAACAGATTGAACAACTTGGTGGATGTCAGTGATAGAGGTGGCACACTAAGATCCTGAAACCCCAAACTCTGTAAGTTCAAATGTGTGAGATGGTAAATGCTGAAAGGAAAAGCACATAAAATTATCGTTTACTTTGCTGTCCTCTCTGATTTAGGCCTTGGATATTTTAGACTCTGTTTCTCTTCTGCTAGATACTCACAAAGATCAAGATCTATAAAATTCTCTAGGTCTGTATATGTTGTATAACTATACCTGACAGTTGAGATCGAATTTCTAAAAGGGCTCAGAACCCAAGCTCTTTCAAAGCATTCAGTTGACTAAATGAGAACTTAGTACTTTGGCAAGCAAAGCAGTCATACATTCCACACATTTGGCAATTCTATCTCTTAATGCTTTTGAAAACCTAGTGACATGAGCAAAACCAGTTATATAAACTCAAATGCAAATAACATCAAACATGAATCATCAGTTGGTACAACCAGTTAAGCTGACTCTGCAAGATAATGTTAGAACCAGAACCACTGGTCAACACAGCACACACCCATATAATTTAAGCTTCACTCTATTCAATGTACCAGGTCATATTTGATATGTTACAGCTCCTCAAACTGGAGTTCCACTGAGTACTGTAAAGATGTCTTTGGGCTCTTGTGATCTAAAACCCCTTGAAAATGGAATGAAGAGCCGGATTGTCTATGTATAAAGAGAAATGACTAGTAGGATGTTCAGCAGGGGAGGTATCATACATCATAAATTAGAAGAACTCTCTACAAGCCCAGAAACATCTTTAGCATGTAAACATCTGATAATTTTACTTTAAGGCACATCAATATTTTCTTCCTCTGTGCCTAAGATAAAACCACTTATAAAGGATACACACATGAGCTTATTTGTTGGAACATAACAGAAACCTTTCAGTGAGAAAGGAAGGAAAGTCACTGATAACACTATCCATTTTCATAGCTGCAAACATACATCTTCAGTAACAGGACAAGTTGCAATTCATTCTCAGCATTAGAAAAGATTACCTACTGTGCTGACAAAATAAAGGTAATACCCCAGAATTCTTTCTGGAGAGTGTAAACAAAGCAGAATATATAGATCATAGAATCATAGAATGGTTTGGGTTGGAAGGCACCATCCAGTTCCACCCCCCTGCTGTGGGCAGGGGCACCCTCTTCATAGTGGAACAGGTTAGTCAGTAGTTTTCTTTCAAATGTTATTTTGGCCAGAGCATCACCAACCATTGACCTATGAAGTTAGAAACAGTTACACTCTTGAAGCCTCTGTTAGCAGCACTTGGGAAGTCACTTGCTGTCAAATTTTCTTCTTGAAGAAAATTACTGTTAAGAAAACCCAGGTAGGAATATTTTAAAATTCTTTTCAATATGATGAGCAAAGGCTATTAAAAAAAAAAAAGAAAGCCTGAATTATATCTTTCCAACGACACGCAAACAGAATTAGTTTCTGTCTTCATGCAAAGCTTGACATGAGAACAAAAGAGACCTTTACTCTTTCATGAAGGCATAGAAAGGTGATTGTTTTTCTTTTGGCTGTCACTGAGATATTTTACTGAATGGCTATAATGTTAATTCCATTTCTAGGATGAAATCAACTGTATTTAAGATTTAAAGGGAAGAAAATAGTAAGATGACAGCTGAATGAATAATTTCCACAAATAATTTAATTCCCATTCATTTTGTTTTGTGTTTGTACTTCCAACTGTGAAAGGATGCAAACCCCTCGGTAATTGTTTTAATTTTTTAACTTATTTCTTCAGCAAATTATTTCCTGGATTTTTGATTATTGAAAATATAGCAACTGTTAATTTAGTCTAGTTAATTACATTTCATATTGCTTTTTTTTCCAATTCAGTGACATGTGCAAGTAACCAGAATAGTGCAAATTACATATGTGGGAAACAAATACAGAAACACTTGTATATTAGTTTACTGCAACGAATTAAGCTTAAATTTCATTTTGTCTATATTTCAATTACAAAACAAACCCAAAAGAGCAGAAATCTCACCACTGTGTACATGCCTGTGCTCCCTAGTTCATTCAGATTTCTTTTTTGGCACGGTCACCTGGGTGAGACTCACAAGTGCTGTGAATTCCTCGTGTTTCATTCATACTCTAAACATCAAACATATTTTATAAATTTGAAGCTGACATTTTCTTTGGTAAATTATAGTGTTGAAGTGTATCAGTCACACTGAACAGAATGAGTATTATAGACAGATTTCACGTATTTCCATAAACAACGGAAAGGAAGCTTGTGACTGCAGAAAAGCAGAATTAAATAAAATCAAACTTGACAAAGGAGAACCAACACATCTAAATGTAGAAACAGAACTAACAGGCAAGAGCTGAAGTGGGGAGGGTGTGGTAGGAGTGAAGAAGGTCTATGCCCAGGTTCTCTTTCTGGTGCAGATACAGCAACTCATCTCATAACTGGATAAAGAGAATTTGTCCTTTTCACTAATGAAAATAATGTTATTTGTATTGGTTTAGTTTTAAAAAAAAAAGACTAATGGGATGTGTGTAGCTGCAAGTTTTACACCTCAGCATGGTGAATAAACATCATGCAGTAATACCAGAAGGTTTAAAGCCAACCAGGTTTGACACTGCCATCCTAGCTTTCCTGAATCAGTGCCAGCTATGAAAATAGCCATGTTTTCTCGGGCTTTTTGGTTTTGTTTTTCCTAATCCTGATCATTACGTTACAGCTCCAACATAGTTCACAGGTTAAGCAGCTAAGGTGCTTCCTTTCTGTTCCTCCTTTACACTTGTTTATGGTTATATTTTCCTCCCAGAAAAAAATGGGAAAAAAAATCTTTTTTAATCTTTTGAGTGCAAATAAAACAGTGCAATTTTACTTTTCACTGAGATATAAAACGAAGGAAAGCTCTATTTGTCTAATCTGGAACTACAACAGCTGGGTTCAGGAAGCAGAAATGCAAGGCAGCACTCAGAGCTCAGCAAAGATCTTGAGAGTTCTGTTAAATACCAGTCAGACTTCTGTGTTCTCAGCCTTGCAAACATATGTGTGTGTACAGTTGGAGTCAGTATGACATTTCAGAATTTTTTTTTCTTTAATCAACCTTTGAAGAAAAACAGAAGTGTGAAAGACAAGAGCCATGGGTCCTTTAGAGGAGAAGTTCTACCAGGTGCATGTAAAGTTGTGGGAAGACTAGGCTGTATTATGAGGGTAATGACCTGAGGGATCTGCCTATGTACCTCAGCTGTATTCTTACTGGGTTCTGCAGCCCTTTTGTTTTCTACTGACTTACATTAAGGAACAGGCTAGCAATGATTTCAAAGACAAATTTGATGTTGCAGTTGAGCACAGGGAAAAGTTACTCCCCAGTGCCTGTTGTTTCTATTTCATATTGAAGCTACATTTAGGTCAGATGTCCTCATCTTAACCTAAGTCTCACAAAAAGATCTGAGATTAAAAAAATCTTCTACTACTTTTTTTATTATTTTTTAAACTGGCTTTGGTTATTTTCATTTAATTGACTTGGATGTGATGAGAGAGTGCATGCTTAAGTTTCTAGATGACACCAAAATGAGGGGAAGGATTGATATGCTTGAGGACAGAGCCACTATTGAGATTGATCTAAATGCTCTGAAGGAATAGGTAACTGAGACCTAAATAAATTCAGCAAGGACTAAATCAAGTATAGTAAATGTATGGATAAACTGGAGCAAGTTCATCAGAGGATCACTCAAGATGGTCAGGGAGCTAGAGCACTTGCCATGCAGTGAGGGGTTGAAGGAGCTGGGAGCCTGAAGAGGACAAAACTTTTGGGGTATTGACTAGCAGCCTACTGATACCTGTGGAGAAGTCATAGAGAATGTGTCACCTTCACAATGGTGCATGGTGGAAGGTCAAGCAACAGTGGGCCTAAATTAAGAGCTGCTCAGATTGGGAAAAAATAATCTTTGACGTACTGAGCATGGAACAGGTTGCCTAGAGAGGTTGAACAGTCTCTGTTCTTGGAGGTTTTCAAGACTGTCCTGGGTTCAGCCCAGCAGCAGGCTGTGTTAGCCCTGAGAGTATTCCATACCAATTGCATCATGATCCGACAGGCTGCCCCCCCCCTTTTGCAGGGGCGACTTCGGACCCAGGCACGGGAAGTCCCGGTCTGGGCAGACGCAGTGCCAGTTCCGGGGGAGACTCCAGACCTATCAGAAACTGCTGGGCTCGGGGAGTGCTGCGTTTGGGAATCTGAATCTGAATCGGTTCGGGCACGGCTCAAATGACATAGTGTGGTGAGAGGTTTGCACTGTATATAATAATAGCACTGTAGTTAGTTGTTTTCATACTTTTCCCTGTTGTTTAGTAAACTATCCTTATCCTAACCTTGCAAGCCTGTGGTTTTTTTTTTTCCCTCTGGCTTTGCAGCTAGCTCCGTTCGCCCATCCTCCACCTCTTAAAGAGGTAGGGGGGCTTTTTGGTCTGACCTTTGTGGCCTCAGCTTTCCGCTGAGGGTTAAACCACAACAACTTTTGGCGCCCAACGTGGGGCACGACGGGGGACCCCCGAGGGGGGCAAAAAGGTTGGGGTAACGATAGATTTGACCTTAACTCAATCGCAGTTAAGATAGAGTTGTGATAGGTACGGTTATTTAAGTAATTTCTATGTACAATGTTGTGGCATTTACTCTTAAGGATGCTGCCATGGTTGCCAACTCGTGGCATGCTGCATTTAATCCTGCCAGGATTCGTTGCCATCCCGTACGTCTGTTTAGTGTATGTTGTGATAACAGCCTATGATTGGATAACGTTGAAGTTCATGAACTTAAAAGAGTACTTGTATCAGCTTTTGCTGTTCAGTACAAGGAGGGATAAAACAGGTCTTATAAGAGTCTTTAACAATTTCCAATACCCCTGGGAAATTCTAACTAGCATTTTCCTACTGCTGGTTTTGGTGCAAATGGTTCTGCTTTCGATATATATATGTATATATATTAGGCACAGGTTTATGAATACCACCCAAGAGTTTTCCCTGAGGCTGGATAAGCTTGAGTGGCAGGGCAAATGGCGAAATATGAGCAGGTACCTAGGCACTTTCTTACCCCCAGTGGTTTGGAACTTCACTCCTGAACAGCTACAGGATCCTAATAAGGTGACTGCATATTTGAAAAAGAACTGCAGTGGGCTCCCCAGAGAAATACGCCCTACTGCACTGTGCTGGGGCTTGGCTACCATCTACCAAACACTGCTGGATAGCAAGCAGCACTGTCAGTACTGTCAGCACTGTCAAGGGGAACAAGGAAATGGATTGGCAAATGCTGCAGCTACTGCAACCCCTACAGTAGACACTGCCCATAATCCAGACCATCAGTACTGTCAGGGGGAAAGAGGAAAAAGACTAGTACATACTGTAGATGCTGCAACCTCTACATTAGACCTTGGTCAACCCACACCAATGTCTGTTGCTCCCATTCAAGAGAGGTGTCACTGCTGTCAGGAAGAAAGGGGAAAAAGACTAGTACATACTGCAGATATTGCAACCTCCACAATAGACCTTGGTCAACCCACACCAATGTCTGTTGCTCCCATTCAAAAAGGGTGTCAGTGCTGTCAGGGAGAAAGGGGAAAAAGACTAGTACATACTGCAGATGCTGCAACGTCTACAATAGACCTTGCCCATAATTCAGAGAACCAACCCACACCAAAGCCTGTTGTTCCCATTCAAGAGAGGTGTCAGCACTGTCAGTGCTGTCGGCACTGTCAGGGAGGAAAAGGAAATAGACTAGTACATACTGTAGATACTGCAACCTCTACAATAGACCTTGGCCAATCCACACCAAAGTCTGTGGCTCCCATTCAAAAGAGAAAACACACCAGGAAGTTAGCTCGCGTAGTGCCAGATGATGATGGTGAACAACCAGGGCCATCTCAAGAATGTCAGGATGAGGATGATGGTGAAAAACCATTATCTCAAGAATGGCCGGATGAGGATGAGGATGAAAAGTCAGGGCCATCATGGAAAAGTCAGAATGGAGCAGGGCCATCTCAGAAAAGTCAGAATGGGGCAGGGCCATCTCAGAAAAGTAAGAATGGGGCAAAGCCATCTCGAGCAGATCAGGAGGTAGGAGAACCAGAGATTGTTACCCGATCCCTGACCCCGAGTGAACTGCGTGAGGTGCGAAAAGATTTTGGCCGCCGCCCAGGTGAGCACATTATCACTTGGTTGCTCAGATGCTGGGATAGCGGGGCAAATAGTCTGGAATTAGACGGCAGGGAGGCCAGGCAGTTGGGATCCCTGGCTAGAGAAGGAGGTATTGATAAGGCACTTGGGGAGGGGTCACAAATCCTCAGCCTTTGGAGGCGATTGCTGTCAAGTGTGCGGGAAAGATACCCCATGAAAGAATATATTACCTGTCTGAAACCCAAGAGCGACAGCATAGAGACAGTTATCCAGTACCTGAGAGAATTAGCTGTACGAGAGTTGATTTATTTTGAGTCGGACAACAGAAGGCTCCCTGATGATCCTGATGATGTCCGATGCACCCCAGACATGTGGCGTAAGGTGATACGAAGTGCACCACCAGGGCACACAAATTCACTGGCAGTGATGGAATACGAGGAGATGTTTCCACCAACCGTATATGAAGTGACCCGCCGACTCCGGACTTATCAAGACAACGTTGCACGCTCTGTCATTGCAGCAGTAGAGCAACTGGTTAAACTTAAACTTGACAAACGCATGGCCGACTCCCAACCTGTACAGAGCGATGTTGCAGCTATCCGGAAAAGTCATCCATCGTCCCAAGAGAGAGAATACAGCAGGGCCACACCACGAGCCACACCACGAGCCACACGGCGAGCCACACCACGGGCCACACCACGAGCCACACCCCGAGCCAAACTGTGGTTTTACCTGCGTGATCATGGAGAGGACATGAAAAAGTGGGATAAGAAGCCCACTTCAGCCCTTCAAGCACGAGTAAATGAGTTGCAGGGTAGAGCAAGCGCACGAGGTTCTGCCAAGAGGAATGTTGCACCAGTTTCTATCCAGGAGCAATAGAGGTGCCCTGCCTCCAGCCAGGTGGAGGAGAGGGATAATCGGACTTATTGGACTGTGTGGATCCGATGGCCTGGAACATCAGACCCACAAGAGTATGAGGCTCTAGTGGATACCGGTGCCCAGTGTACTCTAATGCCTTCAAATTATGAAGGGACAGAATCTGTTTACATTTCTGGAGTCACAGGGGGCTCCCAACAGTTGACTGTGCTAGAGGCTGAGGTGAGCCTAACTGGAAAGGACTGGGAGAAACACCCCATTGTGACTGGCCCAGAAGCTCCGTGCATTTTAGGTATGGACTATCTCCGTAGAGGGTATTTTAAAGACCCTAAAGGATACCGGTGGGCTTTTGGCATAGCTGCTGTGGAGACTGAAGAAACTGAACAATTGTGTGCCTTGCCTGGACTTTCAGAAGATCCAGCTGTTGTGGGGTTGTTGAAGGTCGAAGAACAGCGAGTGCCAATCGCTACGACGACAGTGCACAGGCGGCAGTATCGTACAAACCGGGATTCTTTGATCCCCATCCATAAACTGATTCGTCAACTGGAGAGTCAGGGAGTGATCAGCCGAACCCACTCACCATTTAACAGTCCCATATGGCCAGTGCGGAAGTCTGACGGAGAGTGGAGGCTGACAGTAGATTATCGTGGCCTAAATGAAGTCACTCCAAACATGAGTGCTGCTGTGCCGGACATGCTAGAGCTCCAGTATGAACTGGAATCGAAGGCAGCCAGATGGTATGCCACAATTGACATTGCAAATGCTTTCTTCTCAATCCCACTGGCACCAGAGTGCAGGCCACAGTTTGCTTTCACCTGGAGAGGTGTCCAATACACATGGAATCGTCTGCCCCAGGGGTGGAAACATAGTCCCACCATCTGTCATGGACTAATCCAGAGTACATTAGAAGAGGATGGAGCCCCAGAGCACTTGCAATATATTGATGACATTACAGCTAGGGTCATCGGTGCCGTGATGATGGAACGAAGATCAGCCTCCCAAGAACTCTTCTCTTTTGTAATAAACACCTCTGACCCACGGACTATGAGCATGGATCATGCCAGGTGCAGTGTTCGAGAGCCTGAGATACAGCATTCAACAATCCAGTGGCACGTACGACTCTTCAAACCCTGAGAGACTGTTGTGACAGAGGGACCAGTGAGCCTGAGAATCGTGGACTGAATGAAACCGACAGACTTGGAGGAAACGTCCACAGACTGAATCTATACGCACATACATGTGTGTGCATGTGTACATGCATGTGTATGGATGCGAGAGACTCTCTGGACCCAAAGAAGGTTGCTGGTCCTGCTCATGATGTAAATGGTATGGAATAAGGGGTGGATAATGTCCTGGGTTCAGCCCAGCAGCAGGCTGTGTTAGCCCTGAGAGTATTCCATACCAATTGCATCATGATCCGACAGGCTGCCCCCCCCCTTTTGCAGGGGCGACTTCGGACCCAGGCACGGGAAGTCCCGGTCTGGGCAGACGCAGTGCCAGTTCCGGGGGAGACTCCAGACCTATCAGAAACTGCTGGGCTCGGGGAGTGCTGCGTTTGGGAATCTGAATCTGAATCGGTTCGGGCACGGCTCAAATGACATAGTGTGGTGAGAGGTTTGCACTGTATATAATAATAGCACTGTAGTTAGTTGTTTTCATACTTTTCCCTGTTGTTTAGTAAACTATCCTTATCCTAACCTTGCAAGCCTGTGGTTTTTTTTTTTTTCTCTCTGGCTTTGCAGCTAGCTCCGTTCGCCCATCCTCCACCTCTTAAAGAGGTAGGGGGGCTTTTTGGTCTGACCTTTGTGGCCTCAGCTTTCCGCTGAGGGTTAAACCACAACAAAGACGAGACTGAATAAACCCTGAGCAACCTGCTCTGACCTGGGAGATGTCCTTGCTTTGAGCAAAAGGTTGGACTACAGGCCTCGTGAGGTCATTGACTGTGACAGAACCAAGCTACTGATCAGGTCTGTAGGATAAAAAGATCCAAATATGATGTGGAAATGAGCACACAGGGACAAAACTCATCAGCCTAACTGACCTGAAACCAGCAGAGCAATTTGAGTGCAAGTAAAGTTATTGAGGGCTTTGTCCAAACACCAGTGGCTAGACTCACAAAATAGCAATATGGCATGAAGGTCTCTTCACTTTTGAAGGGTCTACTTACAGAACTCTCTGGTATTGAACAACTGTGGAAATTGCAGACACTTTAGATAGAGTATCATACTCTGTTACACACAATACGGTCTTAATTACTGAATTTCAGAATTGTAAGGGTTGATGCAATGGATTGAAACCCATCCATTCAAAATGAATTAAGCACATAGGGGGATTTATGTTCCACGTAAATAGTGATCTATCACCCGTAGGCATTGAAAGATAAGGTAAATAGAGCCTGCTTGCCATCCTGAAGACCAGCTTGCTGACTAAGCGGTTTGCTCTTACAGTGTCTCCATCTCTCTTAGGGTGTTAACATGCACGTTAGAAAGAGACCTCATTTGAAAACCTCCAGAAATTGTCTTTACTAATGGTAGAACTGTGGGGTTTTTTAACAAGACAGAACGTAAATAGTTAAACAAACTGTGACAGAGATACTTTAAAAATATTGATTAATGATAGCTGTTCAAACAAAAAAAAAGGAAATTAGATGGAAGTGGTCACTCCTATATTAGTAGGGGGCATTTATCTAAACGTATGGCTTTGTCTTATGCTGTATATCAAAAATTACTAACTGATTTATACTCCTGATACTCCCATAATACAACAAATAATTTCTAGTTTGCTTTCCATAGTTGCACACATACAAATTTGAAGGCAAGACATTCCAATAATAAAAGCAATATCAGTACTTAACTAGTGGTGGGAAGAGTGTTTTCCAATTATTCCTTTTCCTCCTCTTTTGACTATATGTCAAACTGATGCTTAATTACAGTGAGAGCAATTGTTCACCTATATTTTTCTCTGATATGAGAATTTCTTGAGGCTACAGAGTAAAAGGCAAGATACTCTTAAAACTACTTAGTGAGTCTAATAATTCACATACCACGTCGGTGTTATTAAATGAAGCAACACAGTGCAAAGGCAGGGAGAGACACTCGACTGAAAAAAGCTTGATTGGTTGCTTTATCTTCTACCAGTACGAATATGACTTCAGCATATTTAACAACTTAACAAATCTTTTCTAGAAAAGCAAATGCCAACCTTGAATTTGCAGCTTCACCCTTTAACCTCCAATCATATCAAGGATAACAGCATATTTTACAACTTCATCTCTGGTCCCAGATAAGTAATAATTGCCACCAGAATCATTAAACAAGTTAAAGCATTTAACTTCATTATAGTAGTTCTCGTTAGTCAGGCACGCTGTGCCATTATCAGACCTTTTACATCAGTAGAAACAATGGATAAATCTGTAATAATTCTGTGTCTCAAAGATTGGATAATGATCCCTTGTAATTCTGTGACATGACACACACAAAGTACTGCTTTTCAGTGTGTAATTTCTCATTTCAGAGAACGTTAACCAGACTGAAAAAAACCTGCTTTCATACAATCTGTTCAGTGGAATGTAAATGAATGTGGGGAACAGTTTCTTAATAAATGAGCCACCATTGTGATTATTTTCAGTAACATTTGCTGTACTTAATGGTACCATCCATCTAAGGATTTCTAAATTTATCCTGTTTATAGGATGGTTAAAACCTTTATGGAGGAATCATTAATTTCCTTGCAAATGTCACTGACTTTGAATGCTTTGATCATTTGAAGATTAGCCCAGCCCCTGTCATCAGTAGTCTCTGATGAGTTCAGGCTGATTTGCTTTGTACATCAAAGGCATAAAAGGACCACTCCAAGTCTCAGTCTTTTTGGCTACACTTTTGAAGTCTCCTGAATACATGAGCCATTTTGTTACAGGAGAATAAAACGCAGAGGACCACTGTGCATATGGTGGACAATGTGCTTCTGAATGTACGTTGCCTTTCATCAGAGACACAGACCACCTCTGGAGTGTCCCCATGGGCAAGTTGAATGGGTCATAACCATAGTGATACTCATTAATATTAAAAAAAGAACAAATTCCTCAGACATCCCAGTATAGGATAGTCAGAACTGTACCCCATGTACTGCAAGGTGACAGAGTACATGTCAACATATGTTGAAGTCTGTGTAGAAAATAGATGTGTCACATGGAGCTGTGAAGAGTCAACCTCTTCAGCACAGGGGTTTCTATACACGTTTTTCATCTTTTTTTCATCTTTCAAATATAACTGCATTTGTATTTTGAAAACTTATAGAGAGCAAAAAGTAACAAACAAAACCCAGAGCATTTAATTGTTATAATAGCTATCTTTATGTGAAATGTGCATTGCAGACCTCTTCGAATTATCTGCTCTATCCTGCAAACCAGCCTATAAAGTAGGTGTAGTTTTCTTTGGATTTTTTCCCACAGTATTTATTAAAAAGTTTTTTAAAAGCTTGCATTTTCAAGCATTTTTATGTATATTGTTCCATAGTTGTAATCTCATATGTTTATAAAACAAACATCTGAGACAAGATTTTCAAAAGCATTGCTTAAAATTAGCATCTTGAATGCCTATTATAACTCCTAATAGGCAGTTTAATTGTCCAGAAATGCTGAGCAGTTTCCTTTAAAAAGGCTTCATTCAGTAATGAAGTTATTAAATAAGAATTTAAAAGGTTCTAAGACACATGAAAAATGGTGACATATTTTCTATGGTTGGTGTGTCATGAGTCAATAATTGTAAGACAATGCTAGGCTGTTCACAGAGTAGAAATATTTATAAGTGATCACTGAAAGAAAAACATAAAGTATGGTGAAAAATCACCAGAAGAATTCTGCAGTGCTAGAGTCTATAGAAGGCTGAAAGCTTCTGGTGGCAGTGGGCAAGGATTTAACAAAGCAGTGAATTCTTAGATACTATAGGTTGCATTTGGGATGGTCTACAAATAGCTGTTTAAAAATTAGCATCAGTTGACTCCAAGACTGTGCATGGGCTATTTAACAGTCTTTAGAGAATGGAAAAACAAAACAAGAAGATTACTGAAAATGGTTAAAAGTGTTAATTAGTGTTAATGAGATCAAAGTGAGAAAACAACATACACAGTGAATGTAAAATTCAGATGAGTACTACAGTAGGAAAAAAGCTGCCACACCATTTGGGACCTCCAGAACTAGTTAATGGTTAATGGTTAATGTGATGGTTATATTTGTTACTATTATTAGAGTTCCTGGAGAGCCTATGTGATATTCAGCCTGTATTTTTAGACATCATGCAAACATGGACAGTCATGGGTATCTGTTCCCATGGATACTTTGTGTATAATGAGCAAAACTCTAGAAAGAATGAAGGAAGGACACAAAGAGGGTGTGATGTGACTGATAGTGTAGGTATGAAAGGTGTGCCTCCAAGAGCACATAGGCTAATTCCTCTCCTTTGCTGTTGTCGCAAGAGTATGCCTGAGGACCATCTTGTTCTGATAAGCAGGTGGATGAAGATACCTATTTGGCAATTGCCAGCTCTCATTCTTACATTACTATTCTCCAAATGAAAATAGAAGCTGTGAAGAGAGCAATAATATGTTTTTCCACATTAACTAAACTCTTTTCAACCAGAGCACAGATGGCCTTCTACCAGTCTCCTAACAGTGCTCTTCATACTGCACTCCCATGGGCGGAAAGATGTGAGGCTTGAAAAGGCAGTTTTCAAAAGGGAGCACATGCATTAGATTGTAGTGCCTCTCTGGAGTGCCAATACATGTTTTGGATGCTTCATAATAGAGAATTTTTAGGACAATTTACTTTCTTTGTCAAGAATTAAAGTGAGCTTTCTGCTGCATTTACTGTTCAGTGGGCTACTACTCTAAATACTATACAGATGTTCTTGTACTTTTAAGTGCACTACCTGCCTCTCCCTTCCAAAACCTAAATTTCTGTTGGCTACTGCAATAACACTGACATTTAAGCAGAGTATTTTTTTATCTGATTTTTTTTTCTTTTTCATTTTTTTTTTCTTTTTTTTTTCAACACAAGGACATAGCATCTCTGTACAGTGTCCCTTTTGTGCACATCCTTTGATGGAGCTGTTCACACAGTGCTCACACCCACAAGGCTGTCACACCTCATTTGTGCAAATACAAATCAATATGCATCCCATTCTAGAATTATGGGGGGTTAGTTTTGTGTCAGCAAACATTGACATCATATGCCCCCACAAAACTGCTACAGAAAAGTTAATATATTCAAAGTAAAATTATTACCCTTTTGAACCCCAAAGTAGGTTTGGTTTTGGGTGTCATAGAGGCTTTAGAAAAATAACTCTGAAAGATTTGGGAACCTAATTTTCAGTTCTTAAACTTTTCATCATTAAATATCTAAAGATAAATGTAGGAAGATGTTAGTATTACCCCAAAGTAGGTTTGGTTTTGGGTGTCATAGAGACTTTAGAAAATAACCGAAAGATTTGGGAACTTTTCATTTTTAAATATCTAAAGAGGATAAATGCAGGAAGATGTTAGTATTATGGGAGAAAAAATGCATTATATGCCTCCAACTGCTCGATTTGGTTAGGCATCTTTTATTGTCTCATGTTGTTGCAGCTGAGGTCATGCTATGATGCTGAGAGAGTTCTGTCTAGACAGAGGAAAGTGGCTGCTCTTCACAGATATTTTAATTTGAATCTCTGTCCCATTACGTAGATGATTTCCATAATTAGTGTGTGTGTGTGTGTGTGTGTGTGTGTGTGTGTGTGTATGTGATCTCTACAGGATGAAAAATGTTGTAAGGCTGTGGGAATTTACTGGCACAGATGCATTTAGATAGTGAGAGTTATTCAGATTTGTTTAAAGCAAGACATTTTTTGATTGTTTCCATGATGCCTGGATGCATCATTAACCCCTTTATTGTTGACATCCTACAGAGACCTGATATGTAGTCTTAATTATTTTAAAAGACACTTCTTTGTTACTTAGCTGGTGATTAAAAGTAAATTAAAAGATGGCAATGGCAGACTATCGTTGTTCATTAGCAGATCTAAAAACCTAATCATCTAGTAAGGGACTAATTTTCACATAATTTTAAAAACAATAAGTACACTGGTGTAGAAATTATTTGTGCTGCTTCTACCAGTTAATTAACCAAATCACCAGAGAGGGAGAGTGTGAGAGTGATTATTTTCCATTAATCGAACTGAGAAATCTAAAGTAGGAATCCCAGTCAAAGCTCTTAATAATTTTCCTTATAACAGTATGAGGAGTTTGAACTTCAGGTGCTGAACAATATTGTGGATTCTAACAGGGAAGAATTGGAAGAGCAAAGGCACGAGCAAGGAGACCAAAACACTCATTCAAAATTTTGCGTAGACAAAAGATGAGTTATGGTGCAGGAGGCTGTGATGGAGTACATACAAGAAGCCAGCCATAAATTGCTGAGTTACTGAAAAGAAACCGTGTCTTCAGAAATATTAATTAAAATTGGTTGAAAATTTTCCTTTAAAACTTACATATCACAATCCCTCAAATCTGTTGATTCAAATAATGATCCATTTTTTAACATTAATTTCAGTTATGGCTTATGCTTCCTTTTTTTCTCCATTTTCAGGCTTTCAATGGCAAATGGTGGTTTATGTGGTGAAATACAGCTGTTATTGTTGAGGGTGAAGCTATCTCTCCCACATACCTCTAGAGGTCCTGGCAGGTCGGACCAGTCATCATAGATAGTATCTGAGAACTCACATTCCTATGGAGGAAATACCTTCTCTTTGAAGGAGCTGGTGTTACTCAAGTAGTGATGGCAGAAAGGCATAACCAAGACAAGGTTTTAATACTTCAGAAACCATGATTAAAATATTTCAACTTTGACACATTAATTGGACACTTTAAGAAAAGCAAAGACAAATTAATACATGTTTTTGCAAAAAAATTTGACAGAAATACTAATGGTTCAACTGATAGTAATATTCCTGAATGCATACAGGTACCAGGGAAAAAGCCCTCTTCTCCCCATTGCGCTTTTTAAATAGGAAATCATAGCTATGAAAAAAAGAGTGTTTAGCTGCAGTGGAGGAGCAAAACCCTGGAACCTGGGTTATTGGTGCCTTTTTATCTGTCACAAAGCTTGTTAAATGTCCAACCACACACCCTTGCTTCAGTTCATTAAGTCCTTTCTCACCCTTTATAAAAGCATTTATGTGACTCAGCAGTTCACTCAAGTTTCTATCTCAGTTTACACAAGATGTATATTAAATCTTGAAAGCCAGATGGAGAAATACACCTCTCTGCTGCTAGTGCTTACCCTGGTGCAGTTTGGTGCGGTTCCTCTCCTTAGTAGGAGCTCTAATTGTAAGGAAGAAAAAGGCTGATTTTGAGCTCGCTATCTTCCATCTTCCTGCTTGTGACTGGTCCTTTACTAAATAGTCTGTTTCTGGTTTTGCCACTGTCCTGCTTTACTATTCCTGCCTGCAAGCAGATTGCCAGAAAGTTGCTAAAAAATAAATCAAAAGGGGCAGAAAAGCAGTGTGAACAAATTGGATTCCTCCAGTCAAGTGAATGATAGCCGGTAGTGTTGGCCCAGCTCTGCTGCTGTGGATGCACAGGCTTCTTCAGGAAAAGGAAAAAATATTACAAATCCAACAAAAAACCCAACCAATCTTTGAATATTTTTTTTTTTTAGCAGTAAAAAGGAGTGTGGTTCTCCTTTGTGCACAATCCCTTAGGTGATGCTGTCGATAGTGGGTTTGAGTTACAAATAGAGTATCATCTGTCCTGCATTGTTGTCTCAAATAACTAGACGCATTTAGTTTCATGTCATTTGTTCCTTACAGTTTACTTGGCTAATGATTTGTTCACCTTTGTATATTGTGTAGGTTAAAGTTTGCATGTGTAGATTTATCTATATTTTCTATGTCTTACTAGTGGATCTCATTTTTGCTTTGTTTGTTATGAATATCAAAAATTAATGTGAAGATTTATTAGAGAAACAAATACTGATCATATTAACCTTGGCTCCATTCTAACACTACTGTAGGACCTTTAAATGCCTACCGATTTCCTTTCCTTCATAATCACAGACAGTATATTTATTTTTATTTATGGAAGCTATTTGAGAGAATTGGTTAGTGCTCAGCTTTAAATAAGTTTTATATAAAAGTAACAGGCTGAGTCAGTAAGGAAAAAAATGACCAGATGGTAACCTCAGTGTGGGATAGAGATGAATGTGAATCTAAAATGAGGAATGTCCCAAATAATGAGGGTCATTTGAGAGTAAGATGATATGTGCACTTTGTGGCCATGAATAATGCATTGATGTGTGTACTTCAGTAATCATGATGCGTGAGTTCTCTATAGAAATTATCATGAGGTCAGTTTTAAATGGGAATCAAGTGCTTTAGGTACCTTAATTATTTAGATTATGTATCTGAGAGAGAAAAATAATTAAATTTTGTATTTTTGCTTTGAGTTTTGGTGTCAAAGAAGAAAAATGGTGAATTGGGGAACCTTCCCAGGCACAGCACTGTCACAGTAAAGATTTTTCTCTCAATTCATCTTTTCCTTTCTACCCATCTAGATAGCAAACTCTTTAGATCTGCAAATGAGCAAACTCAAATTCGAGTTGATAAGAACATACTATCCCACCGCAAAGAAACTGTGAAAATCAGTCTGTCCCACCTGTTATTTATTGTGTGAAAAGTTACACATGGACTTGGCACTGGGGAGTCTCTCTCTAAAAGGACAAATCACAGCAGTTTCCCTTGTGTGGTTACCCACTTCTTTTGCCAGAAACAAAGCCAAGGAAAAAGATGTTACTCTCCTTAGTTTTAATTTCTAGCCCTGGTAACAGGGAGAGGTGTTGAAACACGCAGCAGCTAAATCAATGAGAAAGGAAATGCTGGTGCTATCAAAGTGATTTGCCATGGGAGATTCACTGCAATGTGAATGCTGCTTAGAGCTCAGTTTGTGAGGTTGTTGATTCTGCAGAAATGTTAGGTACCAGCCTTTACTGATTGTTCCTCTTCCGCTAGCTTAAGCCAAGCAGCCAACATCTAGGCTCTCCTGGTAACAGAAATCAAGCACTTGCCAACTTTGCTACTTGAAACAATAACTGTCTGGGAGGCACCTTTGCCCTGATGGTCCCCTGTGATGCCCAGCACTCTTTCCTGTCTTTCCTCTTTTGCAGGCAGTTGCAGAAAGAAGCAATTGTGTTGCTCTTTTTTCTGCGTAGGAGCAGACTGAAATGATTGGTAGAATCCCATGCAAATAGGTGTAATTATTTGTTTCTTATCAAAAATGAATGCTCTCTTCTTGCTGGGAACACTTATTCCCAAAGACCTTTAGCAAACAAGGAAATCTTCCTTTCTCCAAAGATAATCTTCCACATAGCACTTAGCAGGATACTCAGAATAGGACTGATCATAATCTTGGTTTTTTTCCAAATTATCAGATAAATTTTGTAGTGATAGTAACTTATAACCCATCTAATCTCTTCCCACAAACTCTCTCTAGTGCCATTAAATCCAGTATTTCGATCTCCTGGATTATGGAGTTCAGCTGTGGGTACTTCCATTCCCCTGATATGACTGTGGTAGTGGTCTTATCAGGGAATTATCAAAGGAAGAAGAGCTCCCTCTGGCACTTTTTCTGGGGTTTGAGACCACACAGCATGGGATTAGCTCTGATGTTTTTGGAAACCCCAGTTGATTAAGCACATACTGTCCCCCAATTGTTTTTGCAGGGCTGCTCATTTGCTCTTCTGCCAGAATCCAGTGGGTATGGGCAATGTACCATTACCCCCCTCAAGAAGTGAGATAGGAGATTTTAAAAAGAAAGAGCAGATTACATCCCATGTATTAAGGCAGAGAATTTATTTAGGAGAATAAATGTGTGATCTGGATGACCAAAATCACAGCCACCCAGACAACGCCCTGGAAGACTCACTGTCCACCTGGTTAGATGACTGGAACTCCTCTGGGTGGTCAGGGAGCACATGTTCTTCAGCTGCATTTTCATTCTTTCTACACTCCAAGTAAAACAGTTTTTAGTTTACATTCCCATGCTGAAAATCCTAACTGCTCAGCTGAGCACATGTGAGCAGCCCTTTAGCTACATAAAGGGATCCATGGATCTTCTTTGCTAAATTTTCTAAAACTATAGCTGGAAAGAAGGAAGAACTATCTAATCAAGGAACCCAAAACACAGGAGAAAGGTATTCCATTTTATCTCAATTACCTGAAAAAACATCTATTTTAACAACTGTTATTTATTTTTCTGCCTCGGTTTGTATACCATTCCCAACACTTCCTTGGGCTGTAGGTATCAAATTCTAAGGAGTTCAAGATTTTTCCATTTCTCCACAGAATCCTGCACATAAGGTCTCCTTTGAAACAGAAATCCTGTGCCAAAAATGCAGTTTGCCTTTCTCCCACATGCACAATCCTACTCCCTCTTGACATTAAGGCCATTTCTACAGATGTCCAAGTCCTGGCTTAGTAAGAACAGGAAATTTTATAATTTATTTTACATGGCAGCTTTTTGCCTCTGGTTATTTAGAACATATATAGTGTTAGTAGTTCATGGCTGGTTTGGAACTTCAGCATGCAGGACAGACATATCCCAGCTTCAATATGAAATTCACTCTCTGATGTGGGATCATAGCTCCTTACCAGCTCTTACCCTCCTCGAAATTGTTATCAATTTCAGACCATTGAATATACCACTAAGAAATCCTATATATCTGTTGCAAATTCTTTTTCTTCATATATATATATATATGAGAACTGTTATATATTTATATGTATATATGAATATGAAGCTTTTCTTTAGTGTGCATTTGCCGTGTTCACTCCCATCCATGTGAAACTTATCCGATACAGGATACTGAGGAGTTCTGCACTTGGTGCTGGACAATGAACAAATTTGCCACTTTTGAGGGTCCTTGTATTCCTCTATGTGTTGCAGTGTGTTCAGGCTTATCAGCTGACAAGCTGTAACAACAAAGAATGCAGTTACTTAGAACGCAAATTTACATAATGGAATACAGTTACAAAAGTTGAAGAACAAATTGCAGCATTAAGATTACAGTAAGTCATACCAATCGTATTTGTTGCTATAAAACCCCAGCTAAATTGCAAGATTGGCTAATTACCTTCCACAGCCTCCCCTTTGGCTGGCTCTGCGCTGAGAGTTACAGCTCTCCTGATCTGACCATTAGCCACGGCTGTTAAACCGTCTGAGGTTTAAATATGAGACTGGCGCAGGCAGGCTGCTGTAGGCACTTCCTTTCCTCCAGCAGGGCAGGAGGTTTTTTTTCTTTCTGTTATGCCCTTCAGTTCCTGAGGTTGACTGCTGTGATGTCACATCCTAAAGAGGGAACTACAGCATTTTCTCTCCTCTTCTAGAACTGTCATCTTAACACCATTCCTATTATGTGTCTTAATTAACACTTGCTTTGCTTTGGGCTTCCCACCACATTCTTCTGGTGCAGCTTTCTGGAGACACATTTTGGTATCTCATATCGTTTGTATCTCATATCATAAGAAATACCAAATATATGCTCTGCTTAATAGACTCTTTTTCTTTCTCTTTGAGCATTATGTGGAAACAAAACAGATGGCAAAACTGGGAACAGGATGTTTCTCTTGGGTAATACTTCAGTTCAAATTCACTGTTAATTTTAGGGTCCCTTGTGATGATCCCGTCTTTTTCAGAGTACAAGGACAAGTTATCCTTAGAAATAATAGCAGGAAAATTACAAAGAGTCTAAAAGAAAACATTTCTCTGTACATTTTATTTAAAGCCTGTTGGATTTGTGCCACGGGGAATAAGTTGCAACTGGAATTTTAAAGAGCCTGGATCGTTTCAGGATGCTTACAGTTCTTACTAAAATAACAGTAATAAAATTTCATGGTTCAGAGCCTTCACCAGCCACAAAAGGAGTCAGGAAAGCATTTCCCTCTTATCTACACAATGGCATAATTGGCTTAGGGTATTGGTGGAGAGGTATCATCCCCACACACAACAACAGGTAACAGACTCTTTACAGAGATGGGACTGAAAAGACCAGTGGGCTAGCCTGACGTAGGAGAGTTTGCAGTCTTTGTGCTGATGTAGGAGCATCCTCCTGGGACTCAGATTTCCTATGCTGATATTTATTATCATTGATATTTATTTTATTATCTCTTTTTTCAGTATCAGGAGAACAAATTAATTGAAACTCCTTAGCTTTCAGGGTTTTTTTTGTGAGGATCTTCTTTGACTGCTTCCTGAGCACATAATCCAAAGCTACTTGGGACACCAAGAGTTCTAAGCTCTGTCCTGCTTTGCTGCTCTGGAAACTCAGGACTTCATTCACCTGACAGTCTGCAGCGAGCAGGAGCAGTGCCACAACAGTGACTGCAGCAAACTGCAGGTGGTGTGCTCGCCTGCGCAGGCCTGAGTGCTGCGGTAAACATGCACAGAAGGCAGAATCGTCTCAGATAAACAGCTTTCTCTAAGAGAATAGCACTGCATAGAAAAAGCCCCTACACTGAACTTACCTGGCATTGGCACTGAAATAATTCAGAGTGCTTGCTGCTTTATCCATGTGTTCTGTACGGTGAAGGAGTAGGACATTAGGACCTCACTCTTTGGGGAACGTCAGTTAATATGAAAGTCCCAACTGACTGCCTCAGCAATACTCTTAGGTATTCCAGATTAAAGTACTTCTTTAATAGGGCTCGATGTGAAAATAAACAAGTAAATCTGCTATATTGCACAATTAAAGCCTCTAGATAGCATGCAGTTAAATCAAGGAAGCTATATAATGTATGCAATAAGGTTTTTATGCAAAAAATCCAAAACACTTCTTTGCATATCTGAGGCTTATTTCCACCTTATATTACATAGTCTTCTTTCTACTTCTCTCAGTTGTTTTAATTTTAAAACGCGTAGTTTGCTCAGACAAAGGATACCAAGTTCATGTATGCACATACAGCTCTGTTCAATATACCTGAATATACCACCTGGCATGGAGCACCTTCCAGTGTGCTTCCCAGAGTAAGCTACAGCCTCTTGCATCTCCTTTGACTGCCGTCATTCTTCATCTTGGTTCCAAGAGCCGTCCTGCCAGCTGTCCCACTGCTGTGTGCATTCATGAGGCTGACAAGCAACTGAACTGTTGCACATTTTATGAATGAGCATAAGCTTAGACTTGATGGCACTTGCAAAAGATTTCAAAGGACAGGGAAGACTTTGTTCAAGCACTGACATGTCTGAAAGGGCAGCAAAGTAATTTTCCCTCCCTGTAATCCCATCAACCAAAACCAATCAAACTGCAACTATAAACCAAAAATACATCTGAAATAAACGTTCCATGGTTTACATACCAATATTTATTTGCTTTTAATTCAAAAGCATCCTTCCACTTATGTGCATTTTTTTATTTTATATTTTCAAGATCTATTTTTGGATAGTCCAATGTTATCATACAGTAATTTAGAAAAATCCTAAGGGGAGGATGTATTAATGGTTTTAAGGTTAATGACATCTTTAGTCTATTGGGCTGTGTCACTAGGATTTTCTCCGGCAGCAATTGAGCACATTCTTCATGCTAAGGACCAAACTCCCTGTCTGATACTGCTTCTGTTAATGCTGACTGGTAAAAGGGTTTGCTCAAGATCATGCTGGGCTGGTGTGGGAGACATAAGGAGAGGAGTGTTTGAACAAAGTTAAATATCACCCAAAATAATATATGAACCAAAGAAAACTTTCAAAATTCCTGTACTGACCTTGGTTTATACTGTACATTATAAAGACAGGGGTTCTCTTTTGCAAGGCTAATAAAAATATACTGTGATTAATTTTTCATCAGCATGCATTTCTTGAAAGTGAAAACTGACTGTTTAATATATCTATAAACTGTCATGTCTTCATTTTTCACACAATCAGAAATACAAGGAGTTTCTAATTTAAAATTAAAAAGGGATGTCATTCTGTAAAGAGTAAGAACCTAGTAAGTTTGCTTGACTAAGATATATTTTTATGAGCCTCTATTAGGTGCTAATGACACTCATCACTAGAGGCATTCAGGCATCAAAATCCCTTTGATACATCTGTTTGTATATCTTTAAATTATTGAGCATGGATCTCATTAGAGTAAGTGACACCATCAAAATAGTGGTTAATTGTCTGCTATTGAGTGCATTCTTTATTCCCAAAAGGTTAGGATTATTCAGACAATTAAGCTTTAATACAAACTTTTCACTAAGCTCAGTAACAGACCTGTCAATTTGTAATGTGGTTCACTTCTTTTCCCCCTCTCATTTTGACTACTTCTTGACCGTAAAGAAAAATGTCAGTGATCCTGTCAGTCTTTCTAGCTGCTGCTGAATTGCTTTGAACATCCCCAAATCTATAATACTACTAACATTACCTTTGTCATAAACTCATTGTGGTTTACATTTAAAGCATGTGTCAATAGCAGTTTAAAGATTTTTAATTGATTGTTCTCAAATAGATCTAGAGACACTATGGAATCTCCATTGTTTTGACAATCCTTTGGTTTTGAGAATGTCACAACAGCTGATAGTGTAGTTAAAAGGGCTGGTTTACTATCCTATGGGTCTCCCTGAAATTGTTTGCGCAGGTCACACAAAAGAGTCAGTGTACCTACCGCAGAATTAAACTTTGGACAGTGACTCTTGCAGCTATATGACATGATGCTTTTTCAAATCACTGGCCTTGGGTATAGATTACATAACACTAAAGCAGCTTCTTATGGTTGCCCTTTATAAAACCCTTGTAGTCTTTCACTCTTAATCTCATATAAAAAAACTTGGCCGCCTTTTTATCAGAAATTTCCTCTGATTTTAATGATCAGAACAATTGAATAGAACATTTGTGCTAAACTCCAAAACATATGGACAACCGAATATGCTACCCAGTTCCTCTGAAGAGGTATATAGTTACTATGGTACTGAGGAGAGGGGATAAATAAGCCGATAAAAGGAAAAAGGAAATATGGTATTTCCCCTTGAAGGCTAAAGTTGGTCAGGTTTAAATTTGCAAGCAAATGTCCAAGGTTCTCTTCACTAAACCCCTCCGGAGTAGGATTCTGTGGCTTTCTAACTATTTTGTCACATCAGAATAGATGTTAGGAAGACATGCCTGAATACAATGCACCCGTCCTTTCAGATATTCCATCTATCTGTCATTTCAGTTAGAGTTTGGATGGCTGACTTTTGATTATTATACAGGTCTGATGTATACTTGTAAGAACTACACAGAGAAATAGCCCTTATTCTGCCATGTAGCGATTGTCAGCTGAATATCTAATACATGCTGGTGGGACTCTTGAAGTCAGCAGGCTCGTTTCTTTCATGAGACAGCAAAGAGCTCATTAGGAGTTTTGTAAACTACTACGGTAAGTTTTAACTCCCTCAGTCATGACTAATAATGCAACCTGATTATTATTCTGACATAGCTTTCTGCTGCTGGAGCAAGTCTGGTTTCACAGGCCCCAGGCAATGTGGTATGACATCTGATATGATACAGCGAGTCCAGACTACATGATGCTTCGGCTCAACTTACGGGGTGATCTATGGAGTGGGACATCTGTGGCAGCTACACTGGAAGCTATTCATCCATCTTTTCACATGGTGGTAGCGAGCTGAGATAATAGCTAAATCTGTGAAAAGAATCAGTGAAGACATTACAGAAGACAGAGAGAGGAGGCCCTGGGCCTTTGTCTAGACATCTTGGTACTCATTCTGCTAAGGGGAAAAGAACACTTCAGGTTTCTGGTACAAAACTATAGTATGTTACAGATTAAAGAAAAAGATTGGCTTTCTTATGATTGCTGAAACCACCACAGAAATTTCTGAGATGCAGATAGATCCCAGACCAAAGAGGAGTTAGATGTTTAGGTGTCAGAGGAGTTCCACAGTTTTGCCTCAAAGTTGCATGTTGTTGGAGATAATGAGCTGTCTTTTACTATTATCTAGAAGCAGGTAATAATTCTTTCTGGCCTGTCAGGTAGGCTGGAAGTCAGCATGTTCTTACTGTCCCTCCTGCTGTCATTTCCTTTTCTAGTAAAAAACAGTTTTGCATCCTTGAGTAGGCATGCTCACTGGATGAATTCAAGGTAATTAATGAATGTACAGTCTCATGGTATAACTCCCCAAAACTCTGGGATTTCTTTCTGTTCGTATCTACAAACTACTTGACCTTTTGATTTATTGAAAATGTTGAAATATTTTCAGTACTGTTTGAGGTGGAAAAACAACAGCAAGATAACAGTCTAGTATTTCAGAATGAACAGGGTCTGATTTGGTATGTACACCTTTAATGCACAAGGTTAACTTTATCAGCACTGCACACTGCAGGAATAATTTATGCAATATAGTTTATGGATTTAAGAGAAAAGGAATACAGAATCACAGAATCTTAGGGGTTGGAAGGGACCTCAAGAGATCATCGGGTCCAACCCCCCTACCAAAGCAGCTCCCTAGCTCATATTACACAGATAAGCATCCAGATGGGTCTTGAATATCTCCAGGGAAGGAGACTCCACCACCTCCCTGGGCAGCCTATTCCAGTGCTCTGTCACCCTCACTGTGAAAAAGCTTTTCCGCATGTTGGTGCGGAACTTCCTGTGTTCTAACTTGCAGCCATTGCCCCTTGTCCTGTCTCCGCTAGCCACTGAAAACGGGCTGGCTAACTTGCCCTGCATCCCATAACGATAACTTTATACATGTTATTTTGAAAGCCTTGTCCATTAAAAATATGGGCAGAATTCTGCACTGTGGCTGTTGTATGTGCTTTGAGACTCTCACTGTGCAGAGCCCTGATACACAAACTGCCTGGGAATGGTGTTGCCATAAAGGGAGAGGTTATATCAGGCTGACTGATTTTCAGGCCTTCCTAAGTTTATGTGAATGCTTTGGTTTAAATTTGGATGTAATTGTTCACCAAATTTAAAATACCTTGCCCTCAAATATGTATTCTAAGATCTATTCAGCTATATATTCAGTGAATGGCTGTTTGATGGGTGGCTCAGTAATTAAAAAAAGGTTGGCAAGACCACAGATGTGGGGAAGACTGTCAGAGAAAAGAGCTAAAGGGAAGATGAAAAATAAGTAATAGATAAGAAGATGGTGAGAGGTGCATGACCCCCAAAATAGCATAGTTTGAAATGTGTTTTCAGTGGGATGGGTAGTCACAGCTGGGCAGTTGTTCATATTGCGTTTTTGCTCTGGCATAGCAGGGGCTCGTAATTGCAGAATAGGCTTCCCTTGTCCAGACTCGCCTTTGGTTCTTGCATACTGCACTAAAATATGGCAGGGGGTTGGTTTCTACAAGGACATGCCACCAGAAAGAGAAGGCTGATGTTGGGTTTGAAAAGGCGGATGTAGCGATGAGGTATCCAAAATTTTGGCTAATTCAGTGCCATTTTAGTGAGGATAACCTGCTTTCTAGAAGTCATATGGGCAAGAATGCTGAGCATCCTGAGTTTTGGTAATTGCTTTGCAATTATCTGAAGTTAAAACCTTGGAGACATTTAACAATTTCTTATCAAACTATCTGCAAGTTTCTTAACATTAATGATTTTCATGATTTCCATGAAAAAGAATTCTGGCATTAAAATAGATTTTTCAATAAAATAGTAGTTTTGGTGGGAAAATGCCTATTATATTTATGGAGTTTTTCAAGAGTAATTTGAAGTGGGAGACACTGCTGTGGTGAGGAATTTTGCTACATAATTCCTTTTCCTACGTGGAGAAAGGTAAACCCAGAGCTGTTTCAAAACATCCCACTGTTTATATCCCACTGAAATACCAAGTCCTTTAAATGTTGTTTTCAGTAACAAGTCAAAACCCAGGAAAGTTGATATTATTATCCTTGTTGCTGTTACTAGATGAAAATTTCCAAGATTGCTAGATTGAAAGCATTATAAATGTTGTAGTTAATGCCACAGGAATTGTAAAACCCACTAACCTTTGTAGTTAGTTTAAAATAGAATAATTTAATGCCCTCACTCTTTTCCATGGACTCAGCGAGTCTACTTATCCTGTGATAAATTAAGGTATGGTCTCCTATGATGCTATCTGCAATAAAGATGAAGAGCCCATCTTCAAGTGCTCTGAAGTAATCAGGGCTGGAGTTTTTTATGGATTTTTTTTTTCCCAAAGAAAAAAAAAGTTCTTTCAAATGCAGGCATTTGAATAATTTTGATGTCTAAAGAAATACCTTTCAAAATGACAAAAATATTTATTTTGGCTTATTTTATTAGCTGTGGCTAATGAGCTGTTTCTGGTCAGTCCCCTAGTGCAGTTTTCTCATACTGTAATGAAAATGTGTCAAAAGGTAGTCTACACATTGTACTAATCAGAAAAAAAAAAGAGCTATTTCTGATCTGTATTCATTTCCCCATGCATTCTTTAGATTCTTGAAGTTAGGTCTTAAAGTTGTGCTGTTTTTACTTCATATAAATTGTTTTCCCGTATCTGTGAACAACTGCGACTGAAAAGAGCAAGTAACAGAAAGTTGCTCACTACATCTAATTACATTAAATTTAGTGCTATGAAACAGAGAAAAGGTAATTTTAGTATCATAGTATCTTAATAGCTGTGTGTTAGCTGTGTGTTAACTGTGTGTTATCTTAATAACTGTGCAATTTTGGAATGTTCTTCCAAGAACCAAAATCTATTCCCTGTTACCTGAATTAAAATTAGGCTAAACAAAGTGGTTAGATGATTCACATATTAGTTTTGTCTTTCCAGACACACAATTACCACAGCTATACACTTTTGTAGAGTGGAGTTTGAAAATACATACATCAACAATTAATCAATGCAACTTTTACAGTACTACTCATGGGAACTTAGTAACAGCAAAGTAAAGGCTGAGAGAGGGATAGGAAATCTTGCATTAGATTTGATTTTAAAGTAATAGAGACTTGAAGATCTAAGTAAAAGCAATAACAGAAATAATGTCTATTTTTTTAAATGTAGTTCTGTTTAATGCAATTGCATTTTTTCTTATCCATAACCAAGTGCTCATACAAGTTCTCTTACTTCTGGGTTTTAATCAGAAACATGCCAAAGATAGGAGGTGTGCCTGTGTAATGGAGTATGTTTCATGAAGCAGTTCAGCGTAGTATGGAGCTGCTCCGACAACTTTCTTGATAGTGAAACTTGATCGCTTTGGGGGCTGATTGCTTACCTTGGAGGACCCATTAATCCAGTGTGAAGGGTCAGTTACATCACTACTTCTGTCATAACTGGCCGTAATCCAAGAGCATGTTGGCTCGATCTTCCTTTCATCATTGCTGTGTATTTATTTTCAGGGAGAGAATCATAGAATCATAGGGCTTAGAAGAGACCTCCAGAGACCATCGGGTCCAACCCCCTGCCAAAGCAGCTTTCCAGTTTATATTGTACAGATAGGCGTCGAGACGGGTCTTGAATATCTCCAGAGATGGAGACATTGGTCATGGCCAGTTCAGTAGTTCCCTCATTTGACAGTGTTAGAGTTAAATTTTTATTGTGCTAAATCCCTCATTTAGATGGAAGCTGGAGGTCTCCTCGACATGGTTCAACATTTGGCATACTTATTTAAAAATTGTGTCATTTAGTTATAGATTCAACGTGGGTTAAAAATGTCCTTCGGCTTCTAAATAAAGAAGGGTTTTTAAAAATACTGCTGTCTGTTTATTGCGAATTCAGAGGATTCGCTAATAATAGTCATGCTGACAGAATCTTGGATGTAGCAGTGTGTCTGATTTTAAACATACAGGGAAAGGTACAGAGTGGTCAGAGGCAGTCCAGAGGATAGAAACAGATATGATCAGAGAAAATATAATCTCTCAGAAAAGATTGACAGAACAGGGCTTGTTTAGACAGGAAAATACAGGTGACATGAGAGAGGATACCAGTCTTAAAAGGAATAAAGGTTATCACGAAAAGGAAGGTAATAAATTGTCCATTGCAGATCAGGATAGGGGATAGGACAGTAAATAATGTGATTCTTTTACAGCGAGGAAGCTTTACACTGGACATCAGGAAAGAAGAGCAAGCAAAACCACTTTTCTAACTGTAACAATAGTTAAGCACTTGGAGATGTCACCCTGGGAGGCTGCAGACTTTTCCACACACTGGAGATTTTCAAGAACAGATTAAGGAAACAGCTGTCAGAAATTATTTTGGTATCATTTATCCTGCCTTGTTGAAGGAGATAGATTTTATGACCACCTAAGGTTTTGAGGTACCTTCCTGCCCTATATTAGAAGATTTAATGAATATTTTTCATTTCAATTTTTTCGCAGAAATATTATCTTCACTTAAATGAGCAGTACTTTCAAGTTGACTTTTCTTTGTATTTCTGGGTACAGGGATGTATATTTAAAAATTTAATCCTAAATTATTGCTAAGTCATTGCTAAATAATTATGCAAGGTATTAACTATTTCTCTCTCTGGGCTCCCATTATAAAGTCCTATCATACTTCTCCTTTCCAGTTTTGCCCCTGAGAAATGGGGAGCAAGAAGAAAAATGGTAAATGTTAACTCTTTGTTCCCCTGCCAGCTATAATTACTATACAAAATAGAGTCTCAATTGCCTTATACAGATAAGATTCAAGAAATAGATTAGATTTTTAATTCCAATTCAAGTAAAATATTTCAGTCAGTCATAGTTTTACCATTTAACAAATGTGTCACTCCATGGCCTGAATTCCAATTTTCACTTGCTGGTTTTTAATCAAAAACCAATGTTTTGCTTTCCCTTTGGAATTCAGTATTAACTAAGCTGTCAAGTGTAAAGTGTTTAAACACTATCCATGTTTTCTATAACTTAGAAGTGGCAATCCATCATGGCTGGAAATCACAACACATTGTCAGTCTTCATGCAGAATCATGACATGTTGAATTTTTATCTACAAACTACCTAAAATTTGAAAGACCATTAAAAAATACGTAGAATGACTATAGAGGAAGTAGTCTAATAAACATCACCAATGGTAGCACAGAGATGAATACATCACATGGAGCTTTATGAAAATACACTCCTTACCCTAGAAACATGGTTTAAATCTTGTCATTTTCTTGTAATAACATAGCTGCAGATCAGGAGAGTACATGGCATCGCAGTCTTTGGCTCTTGATACTCAGGAAAGGGCACTTTTACAGATTTCTGCACTGCACTGCTAGCTGCTTCCTCTACTCACGTGGTAGGAATAATGTGGAATGTTGCCAGCTTTAAGAGCTTATGCTACAAGTCCAAAAGGGAACCCAGCTGTCTACTGAATGACTCTTCCTGTAAGTCTGAGACAGTACAGGACTTTCCAGGGATTCTGACAGAGGCATAGAAGCAGACCATGTCATTCAGACAAACCAGACCAAGTGTTTGATCTGATTCCTTAAGTAGGACATAAATAAGTGACCTTCTTCTAAAACCTAGTACAGCGAAGCTTCTATCACAACAGCAAAATTGACAGTTGAAGGGTTCTTTTACTGCAAATGTCTTTTGAAGTATTTTATTACATTTATCTTGAGTCCAGTTGGTAGCCTCTCTGATTTTGGCTATAAGTACTTATTTCTTTCAAAGAGAGAAAGCAACAGCATATGTAATCCATGTCTTTTGAGATTTTCTTGAATCCCTTCCTTCTGCCACATTTTCCTTTCCCTCAACCTACCAAATATTTTCCAGGAAATTCAGGAATAATGTTCCGGTGTTTCAGGTCTTGTTCACTAGAATATCTTTCTCTAAACCATATAAATATGTTATTCAAAACATATAAAATGAACCGTGTCTGTAAATATTGTATTATTTCTATTAATAAACTGCTTCATTTGATTATTTGTTTTAAAAATCAGTTAATGCATGCAAATATGTTAGATGTTTCAAATGCATTTTATCCCTAGTCTCACAAGCAGTTGTTATTGTTGTTAGGAGTAATAAGGTAATGAGGTGATTTAAAAAAAGAAAATCATTAACCTTGAATAAGATCTTGCTTTCTTTAAGGACACCTGGGCTTAAACATGAGTAAAGAGCACAAAACTGCAAAGTTCCATTACTTTGTTGGTGCATACTTTGAAAATAGAAGGAGAAGGAACACAAAGCCCAGCTGTTTATCCTTGGCTTTCTTTTGGAAATAATCCTAACTGTGCTTACACAGCTATGAAGAAAGTATTTCCTATGTTACTGGAAAATTTTCCATGAAGGGAAAGTCCCTTTCTATCTCTCTTGTCCATATGGCATCTTCCAAAATGTTTATTACTTTTCTTGGAATAAAAGTTCAGTTTGGGCATCACATTTGTGCAGAGGTGTAATATTAGAAATGAAATTGCTGGAGAAGGAGGCACCCAGCTAATGAGAGCCAGCTCAGCTCCTCATTTTGTTTGGTCTGTAGTTTTATTCTTCATGTATCTTCTTCAGAGGTGAACTCTGGATGATTTTGTCTTCAGTCCAGGGTAGAGACTTTACAATTGATGACTAATTCATACATGCTTACTAAAATAATTCTGATTTCCAGATATACCTTCAACTCATCTTTGAAATAGACTTTGAGTACTAATCTCTTAACTACATCTCAGTGTATGGGCTAATTATATCTCTTATGTAGTAATAACATATAGATACACTGTGTGTACTTATATATCAAAAGTGGCATTAATAACCATTCCATCTTAATAAAAAAGAGAAGATGCTATTTGGTAGGTACTGTTCTGCTGCTTAATATGATGTCTTCGAGAACAAGAACCTAATTATCATGATATATTCAATATGGGACCTAGGATTCTACGTTGCACATTTTGATTTGAAGACTGAGAAACCTCTTCTTGAAAGGGCAGCAGGGGACTTCTTCCATGATTGCTTTATGAAATATTGTGTGCTCAGAAATTGGATATGAATATATGTGTGTGCAAACACATTCACACCCAGAGCAGGTAAAAATCTGACT
The DNA here is from genome assembly GCA_022605575.1 of Laterallus jamaicensis coturniculus. Taxonomy (NCBI): domain Eukaryota; kingdom Metazoa; phylum Chordata; class Aves; order Gruiformes; family Rallidae; genus Laterallus; species Laterallus jamaicensis. The sequence goes on from JAKCOX010000016.1 coordinate 355,904, forward strand.
TAAAAAGCATGCTGGCTTTATATACCAACTTAGTTCTTTTTACATTTGATTCCATCTCTTCCTTCTTTTCACAGCTTTAATGAAATGGGAAACTAATGAAAAATGTTTGTAGTCCTGATTATGGAGCACTGAACAGTCCCAGTTCTGAGCATGTGCATGTATGAATCACAGCTCCGCTGGATCTGTGATTGCTCATGTGGCTTTATACAAGTTATGATTTGTGATATCAAGGAGGACCAGAAATCATTTCAATACATTACAGTGCGCTTCAAATCTGCTGTGGAAAAACAAGTCAAGTGTTCTGCTAGCCCATTGCTATCCCTATTATCATGGAATACTTTCAGAGGTTTCCTTTCATTCATACCAGTTGTGTGGGTTAATTTAAAACTAAAACCAAGCAATTAACTTGCTCCCTCCATTTTAAAAGGCTACCTGTGAAAAATGGAAATAATTCAATCATTAGTTGGAGGCACAAGCATAGTAGAAATATGCCCTAAGATATGTCACTGCATATTTGATGCTTTCTGATTTAAATAGTTTTTTATTAAATATGAAATGTCCAAATTACCTAATCATTGCTGGTTGCATGATAAGCCATTTTACAGTACTTACTCTCCAGCATCTTATCTCCTAGCTTCAGGGCTTTTGTTGATAATGCTGCCTTCGTGTTAGACAAGCAGACAATAATTTGATTGTTCTGTTCCCTATGTTCTGCAGAGCAGTACTTAAAAATTCTTTCATGTTTTGTGCTGTGAAAAAGTCTATTGCTTTTATTTGTTGGTACACTGGAAAACTTCAACACTAATACTGTTTTGGTTGGTTTTTTCCCTTGCATTTTCTTTGCAATCAGTTTGATATATGAACATAGTGTAAGCCTTACACTCACACACATGCTAGATCAAGAGTGTGGAATACTCTTCAGGCATCCACCAAGATAGCACCAGATGCAGAAAAAATGAGATAGATGGTTTCCAACATGAGAGAGAAGGCAGAAGTAAATCAAGAGTTGTTAGTCCTGATGTCATCATATGTTCTAACAGATACATTCTAAAACAAAATTATAATGCTTTTAATGTCTTCTTAGGTGACAAAGTATATTGAAGAATTTTTTCATATATATTTTCAGTTCCAGCATAAAGGTACTTGAGTAAGCATAGAGTATTGAAGTTCTGACAAAAAATCTCTCAAATCACATTTTCAGTCATTAGCTCAAAATTTGCTCCAATTTAAGTGGAAACAAAGTTTTTTGATTACTAAATGTTGCACATTTTCATAATAAAGATGTTTATAATATGTTCAGAGGATATTTGAATCTATGAAACTCTTTTCTGATGCTCATGATCTTAACCGCTTCTGTTCATAGTAGGTTACAACTTTGTCAGGATGTGTTAACACCCTGTCTGAGTTTTTGCTGGTATTGTCTTAGAGAGCCTTGTTCAATCCCATGGAAGCCAAAGAGCAGTTTCCAGTGGGTTTGGGCAAATATATTCACTACAGATGAGTATTCATCACCCCAGAAGGAAAGCATGATACTGCTGGAAGATGGATGAGTAGTGTATATAGTAGTTTCCTATTACAGTTCCTCTTCTGTTGGCGCAAAAGACAATTTTGAGGGCTACTGATACCTGGGTGGTGGCAGTTTTACTCTGCATCTGAATGTGTGACTGCTTCTTGACTCCATCCCAGCTTCTGCCACAGTACTGAATGCCTTCAAAGCAAGAGACAATATGGCATCTACCTCCAGCTTTGGAAACCCTCCCAGAATGTAACCTGGTGGGCAAAAGGACGAACTATCTGATTTTCTGAGTGTGGCAGGTTATGGTAATGGTGCTTGTCTGCTACCTGTTTGTAGTATGGCAGAGATTTTGGACCCACCTCGTTTCCTAATCTACATATGCTGTGTTGGGCCTATACAAGTATCTGCCCCATCTGTAGTCATGTTTATTTGTTTTAGAGAATTCAACTGGCATTAATTTACAAAAATGAGGAAGGGTTGCCATCTACAATTATTAATTAGCATGCACATCTGCCGAGAAGGTGTTTCCATAAGCCTGTCTGAAGTATTTTATTGTTGTTGTTTTTTTCATTTGAGGGGGATCAATGCTAATTTTCAGTGTTTACCAGCAATCATAGATGACTTGCAGTTAAAAAGCCATCAGCTCTGTCACATTTTTCAGTGAACAGAATCCCTTTCCAGATGGCCCTTCATTTGGATAATGGACAGCCTAAGGGGATAAAAATGTCACCTGTTGTAGCTAGTCAACAATATTAATAAAAGCAGGAGAACAGACCATTCATAAAATGGGCAACAGCCCAAAAATAATTTGTGAATTGTATAGCGAATGTTTTTGGTAGCAATCTTGCTTTAAGAATTTACAGACATCCTCAAATCTGTTCATTATTGTCTTTACACTAGCTGTTACCTTGCCGTCTAATCATGAATGAATCTAATTTTTCTTAATGTACTTTCTGACAAAAGAGAGAATATATGAATGATTGCATTGTGATTATGATTGCAAAAAGATCATGATTGCAAGTAGGTAAATAATAGATTTGTTGGCTTGTCTCTTACACTGAAGGTGCCTCAGGTTTAACAGAACATTGAGATTGATTCAAAATACTGGGACTAATTGGTTTATTTTCTTTTTATTTTGACCAGATTAAAGATATTTTAGAAGTCATATCATTAACTGATATGACAAATATTTACAATAAAGTAATATTTACTTTTGAAAAAAAACCCTAAAAACCTCTAAACTTTAAAGTCTTTTATATTAAAAAAAAAATTGAAACAATATATAAAGGGTCCCCTTCCCAATCTGACAAAACCTAGTGAATTGCTGAAACATTCTGCTATGGCCTAGTGTGCCTCTTGCCACATGTTTCAGCTGAAATTTTTTGTCCAGTAATTTTGGCAACCATGGCTGGCTTGTATTAACAAATATAGCTGGGAATACATAAACTCTGTATTTCAGAGTTTTCTGATAATTAGAGCTAATAAACGGATAAAAGCCCAAGATGGGAAACCATATTTCCATGTAACCAACCCAGGAAGGGGTATCTCCTCTGTCCTGTTCTGAAAATATTTGCATTCCTGTTCCACATTATATGTCCACTGAGGGACGAGGTTATCTAGTAGAGGACGCTGCCTCTTCCCACTGCTGACAAAAGGAGCCTGGAGAGAGTGACCTCCTGATCTGAGCATGATGCCAGGTTAGGAGGTCTGAGTGTCACTAAGTGTGACTGAGTGTCCGTGAGTGCGCGCTGCAGAAATACTTCATGGCAGGTTCTCACAGCATGCTTTAGGACGCTGTTGGAAGCAGTTTCTTGTATGTCAAGTGTGAGTGGGTGTGTGTGGCACAGGTTTAGGTACACAGATCCAAGTAGAACTGCAATTACATCATGACTGAACTAAATTCACTGTGTCAGATGTGGTATTCATTCTCCTGCAAGTCTGCAAAAGATGATTAAAGTATGCTTGTGAGATATTTAAAAATATGGGTTGTGTTGAATTAGGGTCAAACTAGTTATGCCTATGCCAGCTACCCTGACAAGAAGGAGTGAGGATTTCTGAGTTCTTTGTCCACCTTGAGCACATTTTCCATGAAATAACCATTCTTTTTCTCACACACACTCTTCTTTATGCTTCACATGAAAGCAATAGTTAGTTTATTCATAATCCATCTCTCTTTCAGAACCTGAAGGCAGTTATTGAAAACAGGTGATGTACACGCAGGAAAATCAAGAAATCACTGTCCTGCAAAGCTCTCACCTTGAAGGAATACATTGGAGCAAATAGAAAGAAATATGTCTCTTTATATTTTTATATATTTATAGTCTCATAGAAATTTAGATGATGATTCCTGGTCTTCCCACTCAGAGACCTCAGGTTACTGTGCTGGATGAACGATGGTTGTTTCCATCTGTTCAAGAATTCATTCAGAACAGGCATAAAATTTTGGAGTAAGGTACTTGACCAAAATACAGAGTAATTATTCTTTAATAATAACACTGATTTCCATGGTATAACCTTCTGGAGATAAAAAACATATGTCAGTGACTTATTCTTCACTTGTAGCTCCTATTCCAGAAACATTCTGAATGCAAAACAGATACCTTATAATTTTCACTCACAAGAATTATTTTTTTTTAAATAAAAGGTCTCAGTCATGCTGTGCAAAGTATTTTTACTAATTACTAGTGGCTTTCAAGGGACTCATGCCAGGTACTCAGGTCCATCCCTTTAAAGCAGGGAAATTTGGTACCATAAGTGTATATTTACTTTTGAAAAGTCATACTAGAGTAATCTGAAAATGCATAGGAGATAAGCATGTGAAGTGTAAAGTGATGAAACCTGTGGAGTTACACTGAGTTATCCTAGAGTAACTGAATTAATGTAGTACATGTAGCAGTAATAGTGCCTACAGCTGTCAACAGCTTCATGTGTAATAAGTTGTATATATTTTGTAAAGTTTAAGCATGTTAATTGGAAGACTTCTTTGCAGGTGAACAAATGCTGAACGTGTTGTGTAGAGACAATCCTCCAGCCATCTGGAGGGGGAAGAGTTTTCCCTTGATATTTAATGACCCCTGGTTAATGTAAAAGCACTGTTTATGGGCTTAACTGAGATCACTAATTAGCTTTTTGTAGGTAGGAGGTAGATTGATTTAACGTAAACTCTGAGTGGTAATGGAAAAAACAGAGTGGAAATCCTCAGAGTGGAAATGGTTTGAAGCAATGTTCTCAGAAAAAGAGAAAAAGCCCTGTGAGTTCCTGATGGATTTAGATCATATTTTGGAGTCACACATTAGAACAGTTGTGTTAAAACTTTTTTTTTTTTTTAATGGTTATGCTTTGGTTGAAACTTATCAGGACACCACAGTTAATTTTTCTGACACTTTTTTCCACTTATTGTTTTAACTTAGTGTTTCAGTGTTTTAACTTAGGCAGTTTATTTTTCTGGCAGAACCATTTTTCTTCCAATAGCAGCTGAGATCGAAAATACAAACCTACGTCAGCATTACAATCTGATTAAAAACCTACTAAAACTAAGTATTGTCATCACAACCAGCTGATAATTCCCTTCCCTTCTTTCCTCCCTCTGTGCTGCTTATAGCCAGGCAAGGAGAGGTGGCCGTCTCCCACAGGAACTGCTGCTGGAAAGACCTGTGACTTCCTCTGGGTCCTTCTCGCCATTGCTTTTATTTGTTCATCATCTGAAGTTCTCACCACCAGTCACGTATATCTAATCATTTTAGGGTCAAAACTAAAACATGCTTGTCATCTTCTCATCTTTTCTTCATCTTGAGTTTCACAGTGGGTGGAACACTTCTTACATGAATGGCACACTTACCTACCTTTGTGGTACTGGTAAGATAGTTAGAAAGATGTAGTTTTTATTTATGAAATAAATAAATACATAAGAAATGTATTTTTATTTAAAAATGAGAGAATAACTAAGTTTCTATTTGCTACCTATAGAAGCAGCAAGTAGAATCTTTAGCTTTCAAACTTAGAAGAACACAGAAACAGAAAATAGCACAGAAAATCTCCTAGAATACAAACTTCCAGGGAATCTCTTGATACCAAATAAGTAAATTATATTTATTAGGGCAAAATTTCATTCAGACCAACTTTTATTTTGTATTTGCACAGCAGAGAGCACGTTTGCCAAAAAAAGCAAATACTTTGATGTTTTCCTTTGTTATTATGTCATGTGAAGTGTCCTCTATCAGATCCTATGTTCAATGCTTTGCTTTTTTCTGTTATTCTGAGCATCTTGCTCATCTGTGACCGATATAAAAAGCATCTCTTGCAGAGTATTACAAAACTTTTTTTCCACTTTGAAGTGTATTTCCTCTCCCAGATCAGAGTACTGTGAAAATAAATAAATTCAATACATCATCTATATAAGAATGTTGACAGATGAAATTTGGGTCTCATTATGTGAGTGCCAAAGCAGTAGTCAACTTCTCCAAGGTTGGGATTCAAGTCATGTACTTAAAACCAATGTCATTTCCAAAGAGGCTATTCTAACACATACTGTTACTGTTCAATATTTAGCAATATTTTAATGTTGGGTCAGGATTGAGATGCCATGAAATATTTAGAAAGAAACACTATGTTAAAAATTCCACTCCATTCCTCCAGCATTTCCCTGGAGTTTAGGTGTGCATTTGCTGCACAGATGGTACAGCAGCAATATCACACAGTGCTGTCAGATCCCTGATATACGTGGTGCAACACCATGAGCGCAAGATAAATGAAAGCCTGAGCTTCACATTTCCCGGTGTTTTAGGGATTAATTCTACTCTTTATTGATCCACTGATGCCTCCTGGAAAACTTCAAAAAAATCTCTCTATGAGAATATAATTCTACATCTGTGTTATACTAGATGGTGTCTTAGTATACTTTAATCATTTTTCATTACTATTGACATTTCTTTGAATTTATGTGGGGATTTTTTATGCTGAGGAGTTCATCAGCCATTGGTTCCGATTCTATCAAACATCATAGTCATGGTTTGTTAGGTGAAAGGCATCCACAATTTTTCTCTGCTATTACAAAGCCATGGCTCAAGTATTGTCTTGTAGGGCCTTGTATAATCTTCAAATTAAATTTTCAGGCATGAGTCTTTTTATTTGCCAGTATTTTTTAGATGGTTCCTGTATGTGCTTATTGTGTCTGCATATGTGTTAGAGGAAAATATGAATTATTTGGTATGCATTATATTGCATGGAGGGTGATAGAGACACAGTGAATGACTATGATTAATGGGTTAAGCTTTGCACTTTTCCAGAACAGCAATGTATAAGAGCTATCTGAGCTTTCCCTGAAGGATAAAATGGACCTGGGGGCTTTCTCCTGCATCTGCCTAGACATTATAAGAATTATAAGTCTGTTATTTTATTTATGTCATAGTAGTTTCTAAAAGCATCTCTGCATATTCATAGTGTGGCACCCTTACCTTACACAGAATTCAAAGTTAAGTTGGCAAAGCAAAGAAAGAGAAATTACTTTCTCTGCTGTACAAGTAAGGAACGGAGTGACAAAAAAATAGGTAGTTTGTCTAAGTTATACAAAGAAATTACAGCCAGTCAAACACTTAAGTGACTCCTTATCTGCAAAGAGCAGTGCCTCTAGTCAGTTTTTCTCTGCTACTACTGATGAGTATTTATGTGTATACAAATACTGAATTTGTGCTGTCACCCTGCCCACGTGAAAGACTTGTACCAAATGATTAGAGGTGAGGCAAATGAAGTTTTAAAAACTGCCTGTCGCCTTCTGCTTCTATGACAAAATGAAATGTCTGATTGCAGCAGTTTATCTGAGGTGATGTCACATGACAAGAATTAAAAAAAAAGTTTTGCTGGTGTCAGAAAAATAGTGCAATATTAATCATTCTCATGTGCTGGTGCTAGGTCAGCAGTTACAGAAATCGAAATTCGACTTGGTGTGCTTTATGGGTTCAGTGGTGTTTTGCTAGAAGGGTGTGTGAGATTCTGCAAGATTTCAGGGAAGAGGTGATGCTGCAGTAGTTCCTCCCTCATGTACTGTGGTGCCCCATACATTTGTAATGTGCCACGCTCCTCAGTTCATTACTGGAGGGGAGTGTTAAACATGCCAGAACAGCATGAGCACAGAGAGAGTGGAAAAGTTTAAAATAAATCAGAAGGGGCACATGAAATATATTGACTGTAGCGGTGAGAAAACAGTTCCACAGGATCAGTGCTGGACTTGGTCAGAGCGTCACCCTGTTAAGATCATTGGTCTGGGGAAACTACAGGAAGCTGAATAGGTATCAAGTACTCTATTTTGTGTCACCTGCTCTCTTCTTTATACTGCACTGAAGAATTTAAAATGTTCCAGGTCTCCTCTGTAGTAGGACTAGGCTCCAAGGAACTCCACAACTTATGACAGAAAAAAGCAAAACGCTACTACAGTAATTTTCTTCCAGTGACGAACAAAATACTGTTTAGCTTAACTAATTTTGTTCTGGTTTTATCCCTTTAAAATCTGCCTGGTTTATACATTAAGCATTATAGAACTAGTTTTGTAGCAATATGCGATTTGGATTGATCAAGTGTCATTTTTATGTCATACAATGGAGTGATTTTTATCTCAGAAGATAATATAGGCCCAAATTTGTGCCCATTATGTTTGCCAGCAGTTTTATGATGCTGACAGATGATGGGGATGGCTCATTTCTGGTAGAGTGGTCTCACCACTATACTCTCAGACAGTCCGTCTCCAGTATAGAGAAGTCTCAGCTGTTTCTGTGGCAGCTACAAGGTACCTTCAGATACTAAGCTGATAAAAAAGCAAAACTCTTGACTTGTAGTACCTCAAATAGCTACAAAGCAACTATATGAGATACCTCAGAGGGGACCAGGTAGGCAATTGGGGGCTATATCTATCCCAAGCTAAACCATTCTCTTCTTCAGAAAAAGGAGATAAATTAGCCATTGAAAGAGAACATACATGTACATGGAATCCTTTAAATCACACACCCAGAGTGGAGGTCAGTTATTCGTCACTTGATGCTCTCATAGACTTTTTCCTGCATATTGTATAGCTAACAGTTTGAAAGAGAACATTGTGACATTGAGTATGCATATGGTAATAGTGCCTCACACAGGCATGAGAGAAAATAAAATGACAATTTGTGCATGAGCTCACAATTATGAACAATGCTTATTTTTATCCAAAGATATCAAAGATGTTTTCATATCTGAACTCCTTTCCCCTTTTATTCAAATTGGCTTTAGCAGAACAAAATGATTATGAAGGCCATTAATCTTAATTTTTCACACTGAGATTCATTTTACAGAATTGGAAGCTACAGAAATGGAACCATCCACCTCTTTCTCTGTCACTAGGATATCTAAATGTAATAGAGATTGAAAATTAAATGCAAGAGACAAGACAGCAGTTCTAATAACCTAGTAATTTCTAAATAAATAGACTTAGATTGATGGAAGAGAAATAAATCTGGTTTCTCCACAACACAAGAGAGCAATACTTACGTAAAAAGGTCTCATGTTGGGTTGGATTTTCCAAAGTTTTACATTTATTCCTCCAAACTATTTGTGAAGTAGAACTGATACTTACTTTACTGTCTTACATCTTCTTTAGCCGTTAAGAGAAAGTTATAAACTGTGGCAGATTTGGCTGGTGGCATTTCAAATGTTCTTTTATAGTTTTATAAAACTCTGTAGTTTGTATCTGTATAGTTTTGTCAGAAGGGCAAGATAACTAAGAACTTGGCTCAGCGTGTTGAATGAATATTCACTTTTCTTTACTCAATATGTAACCTACAGGAATTCCATACTCCCATGAGTAATATGACATTAAATGCTGTGATATTTTAAGATGACTTTGTGAATTCTGTTGATACTGATTATTATCTAAGAAAATAACAAAAGAATGTTATTTCCACTAACATTTTTTACATGAGAAGAAAAGGAATAATTTTCCACTGCTGAACAGTTTGTGGTTTTGAGTGGGTGTGCAATAGCAGGATAGGCTTCAGAAAATTGCTGGTACTGAGGCAACCTGTATACCTTCCTGTAACTGAATGAGTATTCTTTTGCATCCTTTAATTTGATTTAGTAATGTAATCTTTCAACACCCCCTCCCCTCACCCCCAAAATAAAAACAAAAATACAAAAAAGCTTGCTTGCTTTAATTTTACTTCAGATCAAGTGATCTAAACCCATTGATTTAATCTGATGTTGGTGAAAAACTAGTCCAAGACACATTAAAATTTGGCATTTTCATAGTTGAGTTCATTAGCCTTGTTACAAGAACTTTGGGATATTCAGCTAATTTTTAGAAGTGTTTATTTTTTTATAAACTTTAGGGGATGGACTGTGAACTTCTCACACACATTTATAATCAGTTAGCAATTACTGGGTATATTCAATAGGAACTTTGTATCTTTGATTAGAAAAGCATTAACATACTTAACTCATATGAGTGCCTGTGAGCCCTTTGGATATGTCAGCAGCATTTCAAATTGACTCTATCGCTGGATGATAGCAAAGGTGGATTGGAATCATGTTCGAGTGCTTCTGTTCCTTACTTCCAGAGATATCCCAGAGGAAGGTGCTGGGTAATTGCTCATTCACTCTGAGAGCTCTCTCTTCATGATAAAATAAATAAATGAATAAAAGGGAAATAGGAAACTGCACCATTTGCTAAGTAGACCAGACATTACTTCATAATTGTTCAGTAGAGAAGAGGGAAAACCAAATCCTGTGCTCTAAAGCATGCACACACCAAAGAAGAAATTAGGGATACTTCAGTAGCTGTGTTGTAGACAGTTGTCTATCGTCTACCTATCTATCTACTAGGTAAGGCTCTTACCCTCTGTAAAGCCATTTCACTGATCCCCATTAGATTGGAATAAAGAAAAAGCTGTCACAGAATGGGCCGATTTCTGAATTTTGAATTATTTTACAGGGTTTTTTGGTGGTTTTTTGTTTTGTTTCGTTTTTGTAAATCAGTATATATGTGAGAGGGTTTTTTATCTGTTGGTTTTATTATGACAGAGATTAAAGGAGTGTATTTGCCAACTAAGATGGACATACTACCTAAGTCTAGTGGTAGTTTTATCCTACTAGTTATGTTTCTTGATGTACTTAGCATACCCCAGTAGAATATGATGGACTAGCAAGGACATCATCTCTCTGACATGTTCTGTAAGAGGTGTTGTGCCCATTTAAACCTAAAACAGCAACTGTCAGAAGCAAGGCTGCCCGAGCACGGAAGACCCCCAGCAGCAACAGAGGAGCAGACTGGAGTGGAGGAAAGAGAAAACCCAGGATACTACTACTGCTCTTTGTAATGCTGTGCCAGGTGCCTTGTGCAGTAGTTGAAGCAGGGTGGCTCAGGGACAATCAGGACACGTTTAGGAAGAGAAAGAATAGTTTATAACTTGCTGCCTTCCTAATAAAAGGAAGTGTGAAAGAGAAGAGCAATTGTCTGCTGGGCTGTCTCACTGAGGAACAGACATCAGAGCTCTACAGGTGCATAGGAGTGTAGAAAAACTGTCACATTTGCAGAGTTGCATGACAGCAGAAACAAGGATATTGGACCGAGGATTTTGTAGTGGACAAGGTTGGATGGGAGCAGTTTAAAAGCCAGCTAGATAACTCCAGTCAGGGCTAGAGCCTGCCTCATGATCCAGAACACAAATAGACTCTTTGCTTCTCTGTTTGTTTGGATTAGAACAGAGCTGAGTCACATTTCAGTTCTATTTTATTTCAGATGCCTTAGTGTTTTGATATTCTAAAATTTTATTTCTCTGCTTTCTTATTATAACATTTACTACTGCCAGCTTTCTAGATTAAAAATGTGGGCGAAGAATCATATGCTTTTTTCAATGTTAGATTAGACAGTGTGTTGATCAGACAAACTTCCCTGACATAGACAACAGTCTGCTGATGTTGTGAGACAGTGCTGGGGTTCTGTGCAAATTGAGGAACCTGATGTGACCTGAAGATTAAAGCTGAATCAAATGAGCAGTAGTTTGCTGAGAAACAAGAATGCTGCTGCCACAGTGTTGGTTGAGAAAAATATTGTTATCTGGCGGGCATTAGATCACAGAATCACAGAATCACAGAATCACAGAATCTTAGGGGTTGGAAGGAATCTCAAGAGATCATCGGGTCCAACCCCCCTGCCAAAGTAGGCTCCCTACCTCATATTACATAGATAGGCGTCCAGACGAGACTTGAATATCTCCAGAGAAGGAGACTCCACCACCTCCCTGGGCAGCCTATTCCACTGCTCCGTCACCCTCACTTGTGGTTTACACCTCAGCGGAAAGCTGGGGCCACAAAGGTCAGAAAAAGAAGCCCCCCTACCACTTTAAGAGGTGGAGGATGGGCGAACGGAGCTAAGCGAGGAGCTGCAGAGCCAGAGGGAAAAAACCCACAGGCCTGCAGGGTTGGGATAAGGATAGTTTACTAAACAACAGGGAAAGGTATGAAAACAACTAACTACAGTGCTATTATATACAGTGCAAACCTCACACCACACTATGTCATTTGAGCTGTGCCCGAACCGATTCAGATTCAGATTCCCGAACGCAGCACTCCCCGCGTCCAGCACCCCCGAGCACCCCCCTCACCACCGCCTGCCACGCCGATCCCAAAAGAGAGAGAGAGAGAGAAGCCGGAACTCCCACACGCCTGCTCAGACCGGGACTTCCCGTGCCCGGAGCAGTTTCTGATAGGTCCGGAGTCTCCCCCGGAACTGGCACTGTGCCTGCCCAGACCGGAACCTCCCGTGCCTGGGTCCGGAGACGCCCCTGCAAGGGGGGGGGCACAGACTGCCTGATCATGATGCAATTGGTATGGAATACTCTCAGGGCTAACATAGCCTGCTGCTGGGCTGAACCCAGTACAACTGTGAAAAAGTTCTTCTGCATGTTGGTGCGGAACTTCCTGTGCTCGAGCTTACAGCCATTGCCCCTTGTCCTGTCCCCACAGACCACTGAAAAGGGGCTGGCCAATTCCCCCTGCAACGCATGTCTAAGATATTTATAAACACTAATTAGGTCCCCCCTAAGTCTTCTTTTCTCCAGGCTGAACAGACCCAGTTCTCTCAGCCTTTCCTCATAGGGGAGATGTTCCAGACCCCTAATCAACTTTGTCGCCCTTCTCTGGACTCTCTCCAGAAGGTCCCGGTCTTTTTTACACCAGGGAGCCCAGAACTGGACACAGTATTCCAAGTGGGGCCTGACCAACGCAGAGTAGAGGGGGAGGATCATTTCCTTCGACCTGCTGGACACACTCTTCCTGATGCATCCCAGGATTCTGTGATTCTGTGATTCTGTGATAAGAATTATAAGTCTGTTATTTTATTTATGTCATAGTAGTTTCTAAAAGCATCTCTGCATATTCATAGTGTGGCACCCTTACCTTACACAGAATTCAAAGTTAAGTTGGCAAAGCAAAGAAAGAGAAATTACTTTCTCTGCTGTACAAGTAAGGAACGGAGTGACAAAAAAATAGGTAGTTTGTCTAAGTTATACAAAGAAATTACAGCCAGTCAAACACTTAAGTGACTCCTTATCTGCAAAGAGCAGTGCCTCTAGTCAGTTTTTCTCTGCTACTACTGATGAGTATTTATGTGTATACAAATACTGAATTTGTGCTGTCACCCTGCCCACGTGAAAGACTTGTACCAAATGATTAGAGGTGAGGCAAATGAAGTTTTAAAAACTGCCTGTCGCCTTCTGCTTCTATGACAAAATGAAATGTCTGATTGCAGATATAAAGGAGATTTAAATAACTCACTGAGGGAGAAGCAATAACAGGACATTTGGTTAAAATTCTAAGTTAAAATATGACTCCTACTTAACTCTCAGAATTACTTATTTCTCACTAATAATTTCTGGTTTAAGTAGTGAAATATCTATATATCATCTTGATTCAGGTGGAGGAAATATAATCTCTGTCAGATGTATTATCTGATTTCTAGTGAGAAACTGTGCAAGAACAAAAGCATAATGAGAAATTACAGTATAGAATCTCCTGGATGTGGCCAATATGAATACTTTATTAAAAATGTAGCAATTTAAGAATTGTGAAATTTTCTGAATATTTTACATAAAGTAAAACTTTGTTAGTATTATCAGAAACATTATATTATTTCTGCTTTGGTTTTGCCAGTAATATTGTGTACATTCAGGCCTGAGGTTTTTGGCCCTGCCGGTGGCAGGGGAGATCGAGCTCTATGATCCTTGGGGTCCCTTCCAACCCATGCCATTCTATGATTCTATGATTCACTAATGCATATCTGAAAATACAGTATCATAAAATTATATTAATCCATGTGGAATATAATCTGGGCAGAAATATGATGCTTTGATTCATCACAGAGTACTTAAAAGTACAAGTCCTAGTGTACAAACATAAATAATAGTGGTAATATTTTTATGTGTCCATATTGTAAATTTCTTTGAATATATTATGTCATCCTCATTTATTTTATCTTGAAATGCCCAAACTATTATTTCCTGTATTACATCCAGTCTTGTAACAATCCTAAAATATTATTAGTGGCCAATGATGTGTAGTCAAGTCCTTATATAAATGGCCTTTTAAGCGTAGTACAAAGAAAACATCCAAAGAGTTATTTCTGATGGAGTATAGACATTAAAATGCTGCTAGATGATATCCCAGCTTGGGTTTAAAGAATTAATGAAGAACAAATGTTCTAACTGACATGTAAGCATGAAATTCTCTCTGTGGATTGACCTTCATTCTTCTGCAGTTAGTTAATGAGGATTCTCTTTGTTATCTTTCTTGCTGAAGAACCTCGGGGCCTTGTATCATTATTGAATGAACACAATGTCACCTCAGCTGGCAGAAATGTTTTGTCTTTTGTCAGGAAGGAAGTTTCCTCATGTCAGCTGGTAAAAGCACAGCACAGCAACAAGCAATTGAGACCAGACATTTCAATTCAGCAAACTTAGCCCAGTGGAGATGTTTAACCTGCTGTAGTTGTTTTGATAGAATATTTAGGCTTCATTATTGTATGACTCTTGCATCTACTTCTGGAGTTTGTGACTTATTGTTATAAATTAATGATAAACAGCAGCTTTTTTATCTGGAGAACTGCTCTCAATATTCCCCTTTTAATAGTTAATTACCATTTGCTGCAGAACGGTATGTATTTTTTGAAATGAACACTTAAAGAACAGCTGCTCTTTATCTGATTCAAAATGACAAGTGTATTGCTAACTATCAGTGGATCTTGTAAGGTGGGGATCACATCTGCTCAGAAAACCGAAGCTGTAACTTTGAGCTTTTCTGTGAGCTGCATTGTATTATGCAGAACTGTATAAGGAGTAGAATGATAATTGCAGGTTTCATTCAACATGAGCCTATTGTTTGGGGTGCCCCCAATCGTCAAACAGTTTCCCCATTGCTCAGGTCACAGTGTGAATCTTCTGTCTGTACTTGAAAGTGGCACAGAGTGAATGTGCACATGGAAGGGCAGAGAAAGCATTAACTGAAAACAGTGTAAGTTATTCCTGAATTATTCACCCAGGTGTATTATATTAAGGATAGCTGATATGGGACCTTATCATGGACATACAGAAGACCTCTGCTGAAGGAAGTACTAGGTGTGCAGATAGCAAATGGCAACAGAGTTTTATAACTAAAAAGGCAAATACCTTTTTTAGATCCTTTTTGGCTAGTGGAAGAAAAACCTGACACTGAGGAACACTTTTCTCAGTTTCCTGTCATGAAGGATGGAACAGTTGTTTTTTTTCCCTACCCTCCCCCCCCCAAAAAAAAAAAAAAGCAACAAAGCTCCAGTTAAATATGAAAATTACCTAAAATCTCAAGTGTGTGAGCTACTGCTCTGCTAGAGATTAGACTGGAAGAGATGGTGGATATTTCACTGTGCTGGAGGTACAGATTAAGCTTTTCGGGTGGGTGTAAAAATGACAATGACCACACTTCCCTTGGCTTCTGGTGGAATGAGATTTTTTTCTATCTTCTGCTATTTTTTCTATATCATAGCTGAAAGTGCATATTCATTAGAGAAAACCGAAATTTTCCATCGGAACAGACAGTTGAATTTGCAAGTATGACAAGCTAAATTGGAGTCCATCGTTCTGGTCTGAATGGTTTTCTGAATGTTTCAGTGCTTCTGAAACATTGGGCAGTATAATTTAAATATCTAACTTATGCCTCTTTCCCATTCCACAAAAACATATTCAGAATTTTAAAAATCAGACTGGGAACAGTCCAGTACTTCTCAAATGTTTCTGTGAAAAATGCGATCCATTCTAGAGGAGGAAAAAACCCAGGGATCAGGCCTTCCTTTAGAAAGTGAGAGACACAGCCAGGATTTTTTTATTCCAATTAATACCTGATAGATTTATTTTTTTTTTTAGTCAGAGAAGTCCCCTTTCACTCTGGGATTTTCACCAGAACTTACTTCTGCTACTTTTTCTTCCAGAACTGTGGGTGAGCATGGATGTTTTAAAATAAATAGCTTGTGATAAATCAGTGGTTTTCAACTAAAAAAGGAAAAACGATGGTTGAACATTTCAACTCAATCATCTGCTCTTTCTGTGAGTTAATTGTTGATAATTTTATTTGCCTACTTTAATACTGTGAAGAGCAATAGTTATAGTCCATGTCATAAGGTAATGAGGAACAGCAACTGAGACCTGAAATGATTGATGTATTCAGAGGTTTTGTTTTGTTGCATTTTGCCTTATAGTTACTTTCCTTTTCTTTTTGAGGTTAGGGTATTAGATATATATTACAAAGGCCATTTGTTATCAATATATAATGGAAAGGAATGTCATTTGTGCAGGTTTGTTATCTCAATATTCAGCTTATCTTCAATATAAACTGCATTTTTGAGCCGACAGGCACATATGTTTTGTTAAAGTCATTAAAATAATGCTGTATTAAATACTTCTCTAAAGTAAGTCAAGTACAACTGTGTTACCTTCTGGTTATTAGAATACATATGTCTAATATACATTCATTTTGGTGTCCCTTAGGGGACAGCCTTGTTATTAATACAGCCAGGAACAGCTGAGTGAGCATATGGTTTGTTAAGACATGCTTATATTAATTCTATGTGGATACTATTCAAAAGTGTCACTGGTCTATAACTGAGAGACCCTTCACGATCACTGCTTTGAACCTCAGAGCTCAGTAGGATTATTCTTGATCTGATCTATTTGTCTTTGGCTGGAAAAATCATTATATTTGTGTCTAAGTTGGAAATTAATGAAACACTTCAGAACCTAATACCAGGAAAGCTCAAGTAATTAATGAATATGCAAAACTGAAGAAAATTTTGCAGGCATGATGAAATTGCACATGGGAAGGTCTAGAGCTTAGAAGTGTCTAAAATACCTTGTGCAGCAATCTTATCCAAAATGGGACTTTACACAATGTACGTAACAAAGCAGAATAATCAAATAGCTGCCCTCCAAAATGCAAAATCAGTTACAATCCTGCTGCATGGCTCAGTTGATTTGCTTTTCAAATATCACAATTACTGCTCTAATGCTTAACACCAGTTAACATTTGTAATGGTCTTTATATTTAAGAATGTTTTTCATTCCAGGAGATGACAGTTCATTCTGTGTCCTGCAGTGCACATCACATCTCTTATCTCATTTTAAAGCTCCTCTGATCCCAGAAAAGTTGCAATCAGTGCCTAACACCAAGAATCACACGTGCTGTGCCTGCTTTGCTTGACTTGTGACAAGTTTTAGTCTTCCTGTGATACTCAAACAGAAAAGGCTGTGCTGGCCTTTTCCATCAGTTGTCTCTTTAGCTATTGTGTATTTCTCACACAGTACACAACTGCAAGAAAAAAAATTGCAAAGAGGAAAGACTGTTTCTGTAATGTTGCTAATTGTTCTGCAGACGCAAAAAAGGTAATGTCAGATGCTTTCCTGTGTTAGCAGAATCTGAAAATTTGAACATAATGAGTCAGGCCCCAGAACTCTGAAAGCAAAATAATGCAGCTGGGACAGCCTTTTAGTAATATTTTCTGTACGGTGCATTTTATTTACATTTTTTGAAAACTTAGGTGTACTTTTCAATATTTATTCAAAGGCATTAGGTCAAGATCTGTTACATTTGATAAGTTACATTTAAAGCCAGACACCTGTCATGCAATTAACCACAGAGGGAGTGTGTGTGTGTGTGTGTGTGTGTTGAGGTGTCAGTATAAATTCAGCTGTGAGATGTAGTGGAGTAAAGTTGGTCCAAGTGTGTAAAAATAACATAAATATACTTGTATTTGTATAACATAAATACATTTGTGTGGACGTGTGCATGGGCAGTCAGGAAGGTGGCATGACCCCAGGGTTCCCTGTAGAGCATGGGGGACTATTCCCAAGTGGGGCTGCTGTTCTCCCCACTTCTCCAAGCTTCAGTTTCCCCACCTGTGAGCAGAGGCAGCACGCGCACAGCGTTGTACACCTACTGGAAGAGCTGTGTATTGTGATTTTGAGCATTTTGTGGTTATCCAAAACCACAGACATGTAAGTCTCTAAGATCACTTTTTAGAAATACATGCTAGAGATCTAAACACTAAAGTAGCCGAACAATGAATTCTAATTTAGAAATATGTAGCTGTCATTCTCAAAAGTGATGAAGTTCAACTATGAAATTATCCACAGAGTAGAATTTTGCAGCAACGAATTGTTCTATTGCTTCAAAGACCACAAGAAAAAAACTAAACCAAATCTCAGCTGGACTGCAAAACAAACAAGCCACAGGTGTCTGAGGGGAGGTACAACAAACACAGTGTTTTCTATTAGTGTGGAGCAGCAGGTGTTTGGAGTTAAACTGATAATTTCTTTACATAACCAGGTGGGTGGTGAGTCAACAGAGTGTCTCATCTTCAGGTGAAAAGGATCAGCTCTGGCTCGGTTTGTTAGCATTGCCTCGTGACGAGGCATAGTAGTCTGGGGAGTGGCCTGCCTGCTGTCCTCTCTACCATGACTATCTTGTGTCCCCTCTCTGAGGGGTCTGACTGCTGCCTTGGTGGGCTGTTCATTGGGCCTGTGGTTTGTGTGTGGCAGAGTGTTTTGCCCCTGGTGAGTTGCAATGTGTTGGGTGAGGGAATAGCCTGATGCAGTGTTGGCATGCTGGAGTTGACTTGAGGGAGAGGACTGCAACAGCTCCCTGTGGCTCAGGTTAAAAAAAAAAAAATATGGTGTGTGGGTGTTTTTGGCTGAGTCTTTGTGTCTGACTTGTTTAAAAGGTAGCCTTGGGAAGTGAGCTGGCATTTTCCTGTGCTGTTTTATTTTTTAATAAACAATTTCAAGGTGTGTAAGGGAGCTGGCTGCAGTTAGTGTAAGGGCAGCTCCTGTGCTTCCTGGCCTGGGTGTGTGTATTAGACCTGTCAATGCTGTGAAGGACAATGGTTATGAACAGCCTTTGGTAGCAGCTGTGGGTAACCCTGTGTTTTTTAATAATGTGTTTGGTAATGCTTGGTTTATTTTATAAGATAAATAATGTGAAACACCAAAATAGGGTGTCCTAAGGTTGAAAAGTATGGAAGGTGTAAGCCCCAAAGGAAGGTGCTAGCTGGCTGTGAGGTGAGTAGGCTGTGATGCCAGGCTGTTTTTTGTGTGCAGGTATCCTGACAAAGTTGGGGAAAATGCTGTGGTGAGTTCAGGGCCCTTACCTGTGCTCTTGTAAGTCTGTTTAGTGCTCCCTGCCTCAGTTTTGTTCTAGCCTTCTCTTAATTAAAAATGGCTGCTGGGAGTACTCTGTGGAACCTTGTACTGGACTTGGAGGTGTTATGTTTAAGACTGGTTTTGTCTGTATCTTTAAATGACTTGCCCACAGAGGTTTTTTGAGTTGTTTGTTGTTTTTTTTTTTTAAAATTAACCTTTAAAACATGGGAAGTGTTTTACAGTGATATTGTGAGGGCAGCCTTTGACAGGGAACCCTTGAGGGTAGTCTTTCCCCTACAAAGAAGAGGTCAAAGCTTCTTATTTCGGCATTTAGCTTTTAAAACTAAGCAGAAACTTTGTTGCTGACCTAAAAAATGTTTTTTGGCTGAGTTGTACAATGTATGGCTAAGAAAATAACAAATATAAGTATAAAACCCAGTAAGGCAATAAGATTGTTTTAGTCTTGCTGAATATTCCCTTGGTCATATCAAATTCCATTCAGTGAAATAACTAAAACCATTCTTATCTTTAAGAAAGTTCTGATGTAAATATCAATGTGCAAGATTCCTTCATGTATATCTGATATGCTTTTATCAGCTACCTATTAACAACAAACAGAAGTGAGAATAGTGACAAGAAACTACTGTTCAGAGGGAACAGTGACTTGCTGGCATGAGTGGAGTCTTCTCTCCAGTGCAACTGATGAAGCAGCTGATTTTATTGAGAAGGCTGCAGTTGGAATGTGGTTAGTCCCACTTGAGATGGAGCTGTGGGTGGCATAGTTTCCTTAGCTACCTCTAGCTACTATAGGTTGACTTAACTTTTGCAAGTATAAAAATGCAACCTGTGTTTTGATGATGTGGGGTAAAAAAACTTGTAGAAATTTTCCTCTAGAAAGTAATGATCTATTGCATACTGGTGACACTGTGGAAGAGCAAGATGCAGTTACTAAAAGTTTCAACCCATTTTCTTGCTATAATGGAGATTACTTGACAGGGTGTTTTCTTAAAGGAGGGGACAAAAAAACACATCAAAACTGTTTAATCTCTTTTGAGCTAATTTTGATCAATGCTGATTGTAATAGCTGTGAGTACAAAATGGAGTTGTTCAGAAAGGTGGTAGTCACACAGTGCTTCCAATAGCCAGAGTTGACTTAGACTATTTGGTGCAGTGTAGGTCTCAAGCAAATACAGGTCCCTGCTTTATTCAGTGTAAGGAGGCATCTGTTAGTTTTGTTGGAAGATGTGAACTTATAATTGAAGAATGCTTGACTGTTAAAATGGGATATATATCTCTTCTGAAATTTCAGACTTAAAACACTTTTCTAACCTACTAGTAAATGCTGACATTGTTCAACATATATTAAATATCATGGCAGTTGGAAAACAAAACTCTCAATGATTCTGTCATTGACAAAGAACTTAAATATTCAGACCATTTTAATACAATACCACTTTAAGTGTTACAGCTATTAGAAAATTGTCACAGTTCCATAAAGTTTTAATACCAGAACAGCCAGGTGTTGTACTTTAATCACACTAGAAGAAGCAGCTGATGCAATTGCAGCAGCAATAATTCCAAACTAGAAACCTACAAATAATCTAGCAACAAATTACATTGTCAAGAGAATCCAAATACTTTGTAATATATTCTAATACATATTAATTTGAGAACCCTATAGGGGACAGACTTGTTATTAATACACAGAGGAGCAGATGTGGTAGCATATGGTTTACCAACTTGTAGTTATGTTAATTCTATGTAAATAGGTTTTTAATAAGGTAACATTAGTCTATAGCTTCATTTTTCTAATATATTTTTCTTCTTTGAAGACAGTGGGATCATCTAAACTGGGGTTTAGGATAATAAAAAAGGTTAGTGGAAAGAGTCCATTTTGTGTAAGAGGTAACAGTGGGTTAAAAGAAAATCACTTAAAAATTTCAGTGATTAAATTCAAGCAGAATAATTTTAGTTGCCAATACTATCTCTTCCAAAAATGTTTCTTGATACCTACTTTTGCTAGTTTTAATTTTTTATCTGTTCTGTCTTGTTTGTAGCCTGAGCTTCTATTCAACTGGCTTGGAGAAGCTTGCAAAATTTTCTAAAATCCCTGAAAATTTCCAGTATCACATTAATTCTGCTGTCTGTTGGGCTTGCTATGCCACCCACCTATTGCTGTCAATTGGAAAGGCTGTGAATACAGTTACAAGTTAGCTCAGGCTTGTTGAGAAGTTTCTCTGGGGCACAATTTTTTTTAAATTATGCTCCCAGGCACTGCTAGGAGCCATTTCAGTTTGTGGAGAGAACAGAATAAGCAATCTGTGTTTCTGCAAGCAGGTGAGGAATTAAAGTACTATTCATCACTAGTGCTTCAGAGGACTTTGGAGAACTTTCTGTGTGCTACTAGGAATTTGTTTTGAACTGTTGAATCAGCTTCCAAAGTATGCCAGTTCAGCTCAATTGCATTTCTGGTTTTGATGTAGCACAGAAGTTGAAGTCGTGTTCCTGTGACCCAACAAGCCCTAAGCTGCATCATCTGTAGCTTCCAGTTCATGACTGAAAAACTGTAGATGAAGGTGCCATTTGTTTCTGTCCCCAGTAGTTAGAGGCATAGTTTATTTTTTCCTTGAAAGAAAAAAAGGATTTCTCAGGATCTTCTTTTGACTTTTTAATATACAGATACCTCTGGGTGTTGGGTTCTTTAGAGGGTGGGGAGAGTGAACACAAAACTTACTGAAGCTGAAATGTGTAAATGCAACATACAAGAAGCTAGAAGTGCTCTCTTGCATGGGTATTTCAGAAATGCTTTGTTTATCTTTGGTTTTGTTTTTCCCCCAAGCTAGGGTGCCTGCTTAGAATATCCTGTGTGTCAAAGTTGTATGTTACAATTTATTGAAGTAAGCCAACAGCAGGATTTTGAGTTGTAACTATTTGGAAAATGATGATGGAACTGAAAATTCAGCGTAAACCCTACAAAAAACTTGTGGTATTTCCCGCCTTGCTGTTTTGTCCCTTGACTTGGATGTAATCTAGGACCTAGAAACTGATATATAAACAAAAAAGCACCTATCACCATATTGATAAACATTCTCTGGAACCACTCTGATGCTCTGCAAGGTTTAAGTTGTATCTTGGACTGTTGGAGACTACTATGGAGTCAGAGTGCTATGCTTTTGGCTGTCTCTTGTGACTTTTATATGATCCTTCTGTACATATAAACTTTCAGTGAATGGAGGTGGATGCTGCCTGTGTCTGACTGGATAGCTGTATAGCCGTGTCAGATGGTGTCTGCATTCCCAACTTCATGCTAGTTGTGTAACTTCTTCCCTGGAAAAGTTCAGCCCCTCATCTCACACTGAAATTTAAACACTTGCTAACAACTTAACTGGGTTTGTTGCTCAATATGAGTATTTAACTTTATAAAGGAATTTGCATATTGTGATTGTAGAAGGCATTGCATAAAGTCAATAATGGAATAGATAATTGAACAGATCTGTTGTACTATGTAGTAACACACGTGTTGTAGCAGTTAATTCTTTCCTCCCAAACACTGCTACTAATGTCCTCTTGTGAAGAGAAGTAGTAACAAATAGTAATTTCTTCAAGAGTGTTTGGAAATCATAACGTTGCCCAAATGCATATTTACTGAAACAGCACTCAAGGGAGTGGAGACAATGAGAATACTTTTTATGTTTTGATTCCCCAGATGGATAAGGAAATACTTGAAACAATATGGAAGCTAAACAAACCAGAATGTAAAAAATATACAGGTCTGATTTTTTTTTTTTCTTGGTCTAGATGTATAATCACATTTAAAGTGGTCAGAAAGCAGTAATTTCCTCTTTCACCATTAGCCACACCTTTGCTCTTAGTGAGAAACACTGGAGATTCATAATACATCCAAAGTGAAAGGACAGCGTGTGTCATCAGCAGAGTGATACCAAATCATATATCTTTACTTGACAAGAGCTGGCAATTTAATCTGACAAGTTTCCTGCCAATGAGGACAGTTTTAGGAGTTCAGCTGCCTTGGTAAAGATTTGATGTGTCACTGAGGGGTGTTGTGCAGAAGCTTGAAAATAAACTGGTACCTGCTAATGCAGTTTAGGGTTGCTGTAAAAATTTATTAGAAACCAGAGACTGTAAAATTATTATATTCCTGAAATGTTTTTCTTTCCCTGTTGAATGTGATATTTAATGCATAGTACATGTTTAAAAACTTGTTCCCTGATGGTGTAAAACAAATGTATTACAATACATGTGAAATGGTAAGGAAATCAATTAAATGTATGGGAGAACTGCCTTCTAGAGGCAGAGAAGGCTGTCTGACCTTAAGATTTGATTGCTGAGTTTGCATTGTCCTGCTTTGAAATGGTATTCATGTACCTGGGAGAGGGTCTGAAGTGGTTTGTGGATTCTAGAAGCATCAAAACCCCAGGTGAGGTATGAGGAACCCACGCAGTGCAGAGCTAGGCTTGTGTGGATGCTGAAATAGCTTGCAGACAGCTCCGCAAGGCTAGTTTTGTAGATGTGGTTTTAAGTCAACTGCCTAAACAAGGAGCAAGAGTGACTTCAGCATTTGTTTCACTAAATTTTTATTTCACTTTATATTGGGATTATTTAATATGCAGCTGGTGGTTAAGTTTGATTCAGGGATTTTTGAGATGTTTAGGATAGAGTATTCATAATCCTGAATGATGAAACAGCTTAGAGTAGTTCAGCACTCTGGGCTGTGTTGACAAATGCCACCTGGAAGGATGTTATAATCTCACAAAACTTGTGAATAAACTTCAGAATGAGAAGTGTGTATTAAAAAGACTGAAAAGAACTAAAGGATCTGCCAGAGTGTATTTTTAAGAACTCTTTTAGGATGCCATGAGTTGTAGCCTTTTTTGCATCGTTTTCCTGTTAGTTCTTGATAGTCCTTGTAGAAAGACATGTTTAATACACCTATCTTTCCTAATGTGAATGTCTCTTTTTAAATAACTTCTAACTAGGCAGTTATCTTGAGACTTCAAGTTAACAGAAAACAGTTGCCTGAATTTATTGGTCAGTCATGAAAGATGAGTAATCATAGTTCTGATGTACACTTTGTGAATCCATCTGAGGTAGATGATTTGGCCAACCTGTCTATAATGGTGTCTGGATGGATTTTATTTTTTTTATTGTGGTCAATATTAAGGTGTCTCATAATATCAAAATACTGACTGTTCTTTCTAATGACTTCCTTTAAAGGGGAAGTAAATTGACTGAACCCCTTTAGTATAGGCTAAAAATCTGCACATACAGTATCTGGTAAATCCAAGAAGGATGCAAAGCTGGTTTAGTTTGTCTGCAGTTGTCCTTTCTATTCTGTTAGTACAGAGACAATGTATTGACCTCACAAGCTAATGAAAAGCCTTAAAAAAAAAAAAGATCTCAAGAGTCTTTAGAATTATTCTCAAATGCATTACAACTAATTAGTAAACGAAGGTCTGCATTGGGTATCACCAGTGCTCAGAGCAAATTGTGGTGGAGTGTAAGAGTAAGCTGTCCTCAGGCTGGACCTAAACTTCCACCTTGCTTTGCTTTTTCTGAATGCTCTGTGTACCTGCAGTTGCTCAAAACTAACATGCATTGGCTCTCCTTTTGGCATATTTCTGGCATATGGTGACATTCTAATATTTTAATGAGATTTACTTCATGGCCACTGACGGCATGTCTTGGCGGTTGGGATCCTCCTAGGGAAAGAGGCTTGAAAGGGAATGCAGTTGTGCAGGTTAGTGTTGGTTAGCAGGGAACTCTTTTGGACACCAACTTGTTTTTTGTAAGCGATGATAAAAGATCAAAGATCATCTTAGGAACCTGCTATTTTTTATGACATTAGGCATGATAACATCTTTTGTTCTTAACTCTGTTAGCTACTATAATGTCATAACAGCTTAGTAATTTAACTGCGGAGTGAGCCCTGTTCAAAGCCAAGCCATGCTAGACATTATGAATGGTTTTGGTAAAGAACGAAGTTTTCCTTCCCTGAGTATAGCGTAGCTGTTAGAGCACACTCATAATAGATGAGACACTGGTAAAATACTGGTAATACACCTACTGCACGAAAGTGTTGCAGGCTTCAGGATCTTTTTGCTAACTCAGGACTGTATTTTAATGGATGGTTTCATGGAGGGAAGTAGGTGACTATGTTCTAACAACGTAGTGGGCTTCTCTGACAAGTCGTGCTGTCATGCCTTTAATTTCCCTTCCAACCCAAACTATTCTATGTGCGTACATTTGGCACGTGTCTATTCTGTTTGTCTGCCAGAACTCTGCTGTGGCACTGGTGCAAAGCCTGCTCAGCTTCCGGCCTTCAGTAATTCCTTTTCTAGAGGGGGCCAGTGAGCTGCAGTGTGCAAGAGCAGATGTTTCAGGAGCTGCTCTGGGAAGTGCATTGCTCAAGCTGTCTTATCCACCTTTTTACTCTTTATTTGTTTCTCTCCCTTGCTGCTTTAGGGGGATCAGCTGCATGTTGCCAATTAGGCTCATCAGCATTGTCAATAACAGACGTGGAGCTCCTGGTAATCCCCCACCCTTGTTAGTGGACTGTGAGGGCTTCTGGCTGTTTGTGATGAGATTTAACCCGTATCCCCCTAAGGGGAGGCAAGTTGTTCTGTCAAAGACCAGAAATGTGGGGTTTTTTCTCTGCTCTGTACTTTAAGGGTTCTTTTACCACCATCTTACCCCCAGTTGGTTTGATTAGACTCTGGTTTTAGCTTGGAGGAAAACATAATTAATTTCATCGCAAATCAATATGAAAAGGATATTTTAAGGACTTTGCTTCAAGCTAAAGGTAATAGCACAAAGTTTCATTACATGTCAAACAGATTACTTGGGCATGTCTTGAAATGCAAGCTGCAAGCAGAACTTTTCAGTGTTACCAGCAAGCATGCCATTACAGGATAAACCCATAAACATGTTCATTAGACAGGATGTTCAAAGATTTTCAGCTTTTGCACTCTTACTGACATCTTTGCTGAGGGCAATGCCTCAATGCATGTTCTTTATTTTGAGATGAGGCACCTTCAGTGCTTATGCTACAACTACTTTACTCTTCCCAAGGGAGTGCCTCAGTTTAGGGAGAATATAGCATTCTGACTTCTGTAACCAAGTTGAAATCAAAGTAGTCTAGATCATACTTTTTTTTTCCTGTGAAAATATGTCTTGTAGGGTATCATTTTTGAGGGAAAATGTTTATAAATGATGTTAATGCTTTTTGGCATCTAACTAATTGGCAGGGAGGATTGATCTAAACATTGTATGGAGCCTGTAGTGGAATAGGGAATTGCATATTCTCTGCCCCTTAAGTTAGAGAGTGTGTGGAGATCTCAGCATGGTAGTTGCATTTCTCTCCTAGCTTAAGGAGAAAAAATTGGAAGTTTGCCACAATATTGAGTATTAATTATTGTGTAACTACTGATGCTGTTAACATCCATGTGTAGCATTTTAAACTATCATAAGCAACCTCTACACTATGAGACACCAAAGTGCTTCTGTATGTGAATCTATGGATCCTTGAAACTATAAAGCAAACATGTAAACAGAATCCTAGCTGGGGTATTTTGTGAGACACTTGCCATCTTCTCGCTGGCTGCTCTTCAGACCAGCATTAGGGAGGCTTCGGTTATGTACCTGTGGTGATAAGCCAAGAACACTGCAGAGCATAGTACAAAACTGAAATCTAAATAATTTCACTAGGTATCTTTGGTTTGGTGGGTTTTTTTCATTTGTGAAAGAGTACTGGAGGGCCTCAGGCACAATTTTTACCAGGATAGAAAAATACTTACTGATCTGAAATGGAGTTAGAGTATTTGATTCCTCTGGTTTGCAGCATTGAATAATAGTCCCTGTTCTCACCAGTAGCACTCTTGGTACCTTTAACTACTGAGATTGTATGTGTGTCTTGGGATACCTTAAAATCTGAAGTCAGACTAAACCAAAGCACTTTGCTGGTGCATGTTCTTTATTGATCACTGCAGTAATGTCATCTAAGCTAAATGGAACATACAAAGTTTTTATTCCACAAAAAAAATTGGTAGAAATTTAAATATCAATAACAAATGTGCTTCACAACACCATGGTTGATCGGTTATTGATTTATAACAATTTTAGTCTTATGGATATTGAGTAAGTTATGAAGCTATTACATTAACTGCATTTCATCTCACTTTTCATTGTCAAATTATGAATTAACTTTGCTTTGTCAGCACAGCTAGTGAGTTAGGAATCACTTAAAATGACTTATCAGTTGGCAACTGCTCAGGAGTTCATGTTTGAATTCTAGCTGAGACGAGGCTCTAGGTTTTTTAGGAGGAAACAGGTAGGTGTTAGACCTCAAAAAGGAGTTTAACATAATATTCTATTTAAAGGGTTTGTTCTCAATGGTATGTTATTTTCATGTCTCTTTGATCCTGTTGTGACTTGAATGAGATAAGCATTTTTTAGAAAAATATACGTTGAGATGACCATGCAGGTCTGGGTCACTCTAGATGGGCAGAGCAGAGGAGTTTCTGAAGGGGATTAAGTTGAAGTGTCAACCACATCTGAATTGTTCAGATACAGTTACTATACTCAAATTCCATACACCTGCTAAAATTAGGATTGCTTCTCAATATTCAATGGCCTTACACATTGATTTGTACTTTCTTGTATGTTTGAGAAGTGGGTTTTCATTTACTCCTGCTACCAGTTCCCTAGTTTGTATCTTTGTGTTTCCCATGGCAACAGCTTTCTCTGAGCAAGTATCATTTTCTTGCTTTGGGTGTTAGCAGTTTCAGCTAAGGTATGAATGCAGAGCTTCGCACAAAGGGCTGGTAAAATAAAATCTATAAGGAATTCTTTGTATGAAAACTAATTATTAAAATAAAATTTCTGTATAGTTTCTTATCCGTATGTTTCACATAAGTGCTGCAAGCTTTGATAGCAAGACTTTATTGTTGACAACACTCCTTTAATGCTTGAGATCAGAACTCATGAAAAGTTGAGTTAATAGCTCAACTTGGTCCTTTGCTTATTGCTTTTATGCTTGGCTAGTGCTCACTTCTCTAACATCTGGGAGCAATTGTATGATGCTAATTGCATAAAATACACCCCTGTTCTCTCTTCACAGAAACATACATTATGTTGACATAAGTAGGTGGTTTCTGTGGAATGGCCACCCTTTCCCTGATAAATTCCATAACTATAAGTTTAGCTATGTCTACTAGTACTGGCCTCATCTAAGCATTTTTTCCCCCACAGGAGTTAGATTGACAAAATGTGAGCACACATCTTGGCACAGAGAGCTTGCTTCCAAGAGAGATGGCGTTGGCAGAAAGGACACTGTAGTGAGAAAGTAATCTTTACTTTTTCTAGTTTTACTATGTGTAAGAACTTCCCCATGTACCAAGAGTTAGAAGTTGCACTGCTGGGACTTGCAGCATCCAAACCAGTGGGATGTGAGGCTGAAACAAATGTCTGTCTTGTAATTAGCAAGCAGTCAGAAAGCAAAAAACACAAGTGTTGCTTCCATGAATTTCTGCATTAACAACATACATTTCGTATGAGGTCCTTATTGCTGTGGCTATGAGTTTGTAAGCTTAGATTATTAGAACTTGATTGTGCTATACAGAATTCCTTGAGTTAAACTCTAGTTCACTTGCTGTAAGGAGTGTGATCTGTCAATCTGGTCTTCATTCAAAAAGCCACAGGTGCAAATTCTTCGCTGTTTTATATGCATTCAACAAAAAGGGATGTAGAGTCAGTAGATAAGCACCCCTGATTTGAAGCTTATTCATGGTAGAAAAATAATACTAGCTGTAATGAAGAGCCAGAGCCAGATAATATCTCTAGAAAGTATACTATGGGACACTGATTCTGTCTTGCACTTTGAGAGCAGCCAATTTTGTGCAGTTTTGCAGCCCTGAATATTGCAAGAGCTTTACAACTTGACCATCTTCTCACTTTATTATTTTTTTTAATCTTGTAATATCTTCTTCTACAGTTGTATGTTGATAAGAATACAGTCTTGTAGCAGAGCTTCATTGTAAAAATGCAAACTTGTTCTTATATTTGTGTCATTCTTCTTCTTTTCTGTCACTTGTAATGTAGAGATTGGAAATTGATGAGTTTGACTCGACTTGTTTAAGTGCCAGGATATTTTTCCACTTTTCAAGTGAATGTGCTGTAGCTCTGTGATAAGTAACATTAAAGTGAGTTTTGTTAATTTATTGCTTTGTAAGGGATTTAATGTTTGCTTTTTTCTCACTGCAGCTTTTTCTTAAGCCTGTGTTAACTTTAACTTTTGATGCATGATAAATAGGAACATAGAATTTCGGTAAATGTATTAGCTGTTAAACAAGATGAATATTGTTTGAATATCTTTGCCAATACTGTTTTATCACTAAAAATTGAAGGAATTGTTGAAAAGCTAGTAGAATATTAGTTAGATGAGTTAAACATCTTAAATGCTATAGTAACTGGAAAATGTGGATTTGTGGGGTTTTTAATTCCTCTGTAAAAGAAATAGCATCAGTTCTATGGATCCCACATCTTACTGGGGAAGCTGGCCTCAATTTGAGGTAGAAAGGTTAGCTTTAACTCTGCATGTCACTCCTCAGCTTCAGGTTTTCCCAAGAATAATTGACGCTCTAAATTACACCTATCTATGGTAAAATGTGGTAGTAAAAAGTGGCTCAATATTTAGCTTAATTACTAATGTGTTCAATTTTTTTCTAGAGAAGTCAAGCTGGCATGAAGTGTTTCAGTCTAACAGCCGTGCTGGCTTGTTACTTGTGCTGATTGATCTGTTTCACGCTTTTCCTGCATAGATTAAAGAGATCTTAAGTGTTTGTTTCTATTAGCTTGTGCTATATTTTGTGCCCAATTCTCAAAGGCTTTCAATGTCCACCCAGAAATTAATAATATGGAGTAATCTGAAGTGGAAAATGAGAAATTAAGTATTTTTAAATATCCAAAGCTGTACCTGCTGGTTCATGTAGACAGTACTTGCTCTGTGCTGATTTCTGTATGTACAGTAGTCATGCTGCATGGTTAGGGTGGGTCCTTCAAGTTGACTGAAGTATCCTTTTCTTTAAGAGTCCATTTACACATTTCTTGTGTTTTAAAAGGTGATTCGGGAAAGGGTAGGTGAAGTTCCCAAAGAGACTCCTCAGACTGCATAATGCCTGTCGGGCAGTGACCACTGCCAATGTTGGAAGGATGGTGCTTTTGCAAATGGGAACTAGAATCAGTTTGGTGCTGGCCAGCTGTCATTGTCACATTGCATATTTTAAATCAGGGTGCAAAAATGGAAGGTCTTATCTTGATATGGTAACTTTTTGTAGTGGCTCTGAATAAGCTATTCATGAGGAAAAGATGGGTACAGTACAACAACCCTCATCAACTTTTTCTTAGATAATGTGTTTGATAAGGCATGATATTGATAATTTATCACAATAAGAAACAGATTAAAATCCATCTTTAATAGTGTTATTTTTCATCGTATTGAATTCTCAGAATTCAATATCATAAATCTTTGTTAGAGAGGGAGGATGTTTCCTTTGCAAGTCTGCAGACCAAATGTCTGTGAAACTACAGACACTTGAAGGGGAAAAAAAAACCCAATATGAGGGCAAGCATGTCAGAATTCTCCTTTAATGCCTGATGTGACTTAAAATTTGCAGTCTTTTGAAAATGATACAAAAAACTAGAAATAATTTAGCCAGCATCTGTGGTGGTAACTATTTTGGATTATTTTGGTATCAAAAGTTCATAGAATGTTTCTCAAACTTACCTGGTTGGAGGTAAAGGTGTAAAGTTTCCTTCATCTTTGGGTTCTACTCTGTTTCTGTTTATAGGTAATAAAGCGAGTGTTCTGCTCTTGTGATTCAGTTCTTGTCCTAAGAATGGAAGAAAATTTTTCCCCTTTTACTGGCAGTAGGGATAGGGTGCTGTTGTGTAATTGGACTCACTTCTGCGTGGAAAGTCTGGTTTTAAAGTGGTGTGCTTCCAAGAAGAATGTTTCAAAAGCACCGAGGTAAAATTGTCCAAGGACTTTAATCAGTCATCTTCTAGGGAGTGGGCAATAATGTTTGAAACATCAGGATTAGTCACAGTTTGAGTATTAAAGGTGTTGGGTGCTCTGGGCAAACCAAAATATTTTGCTTCTAGGTTTAAACACAGAACCCTTTAAACTGTGTAACAGAGATTGCATATATCTTGTGTTGCAATCATGACAAAGTAGCAAAAACTTTTGAGGTTTTTCTTTCATGATTTTATTAGTCTGTAATCAGATTTCAAGAATACACATCTAAATGTCTGACTAATTACAGAAATTAATCATTTCCATTATCTTTTGACCTGTTTGCACATACTTTTTACCTCTTAAATATGGAGTGCTTCTCTACCAAGCAGCAGCAAGCTTTATAGGGTTTTTCAGCAGTCATTTTAGTGTTACCATAAAAACTGCTTTCCCATTGCACCTATAAAAGTCATAATTTGCTGCACGCTCAGTGGAGCTATTTGTAATATTATTTTAGGTTTAGTCTTTATCATGAGCCCAATGGACAGATTTACTCTGGAAAATGAGACTATAGGTTGAATGGGAATAGGCTTTTTGGTTTGGTTTATTCTTTAAGGGTTTGCTACAGGGACAAAAGGGGTTTTTTTTCTGTTGCAGGTATCTCTACTTGGTACTATGTTTCCACAGCAATTATTTTTTTTTAAATTAAGCTTTAGTCAAACAATAAAATGGCATTTTTAATACAAG
Organism: Laterallus jamaicensis coturniculus; assembly: GCA_022605575.1. NCBI lineage: Eukaryota > Metazoa > Chordata > Aves > Gruiformes > Rallidae > Laterallus > Laterallus jamaicensis. The sequence goes on from JAKCOX010000016.1 coordinate 387,870, forward strand.
GACTTAAAGTACCAGAAACTTTTTATAAACAAAGTGATGTAGGATTAAGTGTGGTGATCTACACAAGAAATAATTCCAAGGTGACTGAGAAATGCAGATCTAAAAAATGTCCAGGCCTGGATGACTTGCCTTGATACTCATTTCAGAGTAAACAACTTTAATAGACTGATAAGTAATTGACTGAGGAATTCTGTTATACCTGGCAAGTGAAAATTACTGTAGTGTTTCAGTTCACTATAGCTTAAGATTCACATTTAAATATCAATATTGTAATCTTTGTATATACAGATTACCTTTGTGCTTATCTGCTTTCTGTGATATGTGGGCATCTGTCTTTGCTAATCTTAGGAGAATGTAATCAGACAGGGGTTTAGTTCCTTTATAGCATTTGCAGCTCTTTCCCTATGGTAACAATAGGCTTATGAAGCTTGCTTTGTCTCTGGATCTCAAAACTATAGATTAAGTCCAACCCTTGAAATTTATCTATGTGATGTTTTTCAGTGGGAAAAACTTCTCCATTGTAAACATTAATATAAAACTTGGTTTATTCATGAAATGGGGTGGTAGGAGAGCACATTCTATTTGGAAATAACTGTTCTGTTTTAAGTATGGACTTTGAATAATTTGGGGATTAAAGCTCAACTCTGAGCATTGAAAGTAGTGAAAGCTGTGATTTGGTGCTATGGTGGGGAGATTTTTTTTCTGCACACTGAGGTGTGCAGTGTTCATCCAGGGTTCCATGACTGCTGCAGTCAGCCTCACCAGGGTAGGTGAAATAGTGGCTTTAATTAGTGTTCTTAGTGGTCATATCTGTAAAATGTATGGAGAGATTTCACTACCTAGGGTAGCTGAAGCCTCTAGCTTAGTGATGCCTTTACTGAAACTAACTTTGTAGTAATTCCAGTCTCAGTCCTTACATTGGTTATGTACTTGAACAGTTGCCTTCTTGGATCCTCTTAACTCTTGCCTGTAATGACTTTCTTGTAATCTAAAGAGGCCTCTTATTCATGCCTGCTACTATAATGTCCCGTTCCTAAATGAACTGCTGTCCTCTGGGGCCTTGTCTGAATTCCTGAAAATGCTTGAGCTGAAAACCTTCTTCTAGATTTGAATGAATTCTAGGAAATAACTCAAGTAGCTATTATGCTACTGAAGTAACTGTAGCTCGCTTGATATATTCCTGCTTTCTGTCATTTATAATATCATAACTTTTTAGAAAAACTATTGTTCTGCCTGAAGAATATTATTTAGAGCATCTAGTTTAGACAAGTAAGGAACCTCAACTTTCCGAAATGAGTCTGAAAGCTATTCTTTTATTTTAACATTAAGGTATGTAATCTCTAGCTTTTCAGTGGATCTTAAGGGTACCTGCCCATCTAGTGAAATCATGTACTTTGTTAAAGAATGGCCATGCCAGTATCTGTATGCCTCTTAAATTGGTCGTGAAAAAAAAAGAGCATCTTCTCCTGCTAATTTACATACCTGTCTGGAAAGTCCCCCTCAGAAGCCTGTTCTTGTGGGCCTTAAGAGCTCTGGGGAGGGCTCTACAATGACCAGTCTCTTTTGGGTTAGGTCCCTTGTTTAACATTGTTGGACTTTGTTGGTCTTCTGCTTGAGGCCATCCAAAGACTGCTCCTCAGTTTTGCTGCTTGTACATCACCATGTACTGTGTGTTCGTGTTCCTGGATTGCATATTTGTCATTTGTATGCATTTTTTACTCTGCTGTAGTTTAGGTAAATTTGGGGTTCCATGAAACCAATAGCTGATCAACTAATTGTGGAAAAGGGGGAGGTGAATTTATTCTTAATTTTTCTGGAATCATATAAGAAAATACTTCCCTTTGTTACTCTTGGACATGGGACCAGTGTGTCCTGTTCTGAAGGGTTCAAGTACCACTAGGCTGAGCTGGGCTTATGCCTCTGCTAGCTGGGATGTCTCTGTACCAGGATGCCAGCACAGCTGTCTTCCTCTGGTCATGTGGCTGTTTTGCCTGTAGGCTGAGAACAGTAGCTTATTGCAAGGGCAGGTGTCTGGCTCTGTGAGCAGATGTTCCTGCATCTGGGTGCTGTTTGTCACTATAATGAGTTGGCTTCTTACCATCTCACCTCTGAATGCCCTTAATGTGCTTGCAACCACAAGTTCCCATATTGTGGCCGCACACTGATTTATGGGTTCCTGCCTTGCTGACCACTCTGCTAAATCATTTGGAATGCTTGATGTGGTTTTTAAAGGGCCTGGACAGTCTCAACATTCTGGTGGCTTTTGTCCCAGTGAAGAAGGTTCTCTGCCCCAAACATATCCCCATATATTCCCGAATTGGGTCACATAGCAAAAAATGAAGTTCTCTCATGATTGTCAGCATTAAATAGGTCCTGAAAGCTATTGAAAAGTGTGCCTTTGGCTTTTGCTCAAAAGCTTGCCCCGAATTTGAGAGTACTTAGATTTGTTCCTGCTCAATCATTCAGGCCTTGATGGTGATGGCTATTTTTGTTAGCTACACACAGATAACAAAACCTAGCCTTGACATCTGTAAAAGTTTGTTTTATGTACTGCTTGAACAATACCTTTCACTCCACCTGGCATAGATGTAAGATGCTTCTAAATGAAGCTTATGCCTTTTTGAAGCACAAGAAAAGTGTCATAAAAATAACAAAAATTTGTTATGAAATCTGAAATTTTAACAGGGTTTTTGCTAGTCAGTTCCCAGTTGTTTCCTTACCTGTGTTTTCCTCAGTGACATTCCTGGGGGATGCTTGCTACATGAAGGCTGCTGTTCTGCTCAAAATATTGAATACTAAGGATGACTTTTCTGCACAGAAGCTTTTCTAAAGCATGTTAGCACAACTGCTGCAAGCAATATATTTGAAAGGTCTGGTATTGTTAAGGGCAGGTGAGGACAAAGCTCCCCAGGCAGGACTGCAGTGGTGTTAGCTTAGGCTGATGATGTACTAGCATGGCTTTGCCCATGGTCTCCTTGCTCAGTGTATGTACTGGGGGGATATGGTGCTCTTGGCAGGTGTGTGAAAGGGCTTGCTTTGGTTATAGGGATGAAATAGCCCCTCAGGCGAATATAATGATTATGAAGGTGGTTTGTGCAAAGATGTCTTGCTTCAGCCTTGTTGATGCTTGGACTGCTTTATGGCACAACAGAATAATACCAAAGATCAGTGAAGCTGGTTGTCTTTTGCAGTGCTACCTGGCTGGGTGTCACAAGTATAATGTAGCTGTGCACTATGACAGAAATGCTTAATTTGAAAACAGTATTGCAAACAGTCAAGAGTATTCTAAAAAAAAAAGTACCTGGAACTGTTGTTACCCAGTGGGGAAAAAGTCTGAGAAAATGACTGGGACTACTACTTCAGACAGTTTTCCCCCATCAATTTTTTTGAGGAAAATTTTCCTTCCCACAGAGACTGTGGATACTGACAAACAGTTTCCCCTAAAAGTAATATTTCCATCATGACCAAAAAGCACACAAAGTATTTAAGCGTATGCCTTAAGTGCAGAAATACTATGCAAGTACTTGAATATTAGTGTTTGGTGCTTGTTTGGTTATCTAAGCATGTAAAAATGGTCTGATTGATGGAACTGCTATCTAGTGACTGTCTACTGTTTAGACTTCCACTCGCAGAAATTCACTGTGTGGGTGGCATGGAGTTGAGGACTTCTTTATAGGTCCATTATAGATCTAGGGGCTTAAAACACAGAATTGCTTGAAATATCATAAGATTTCATTCTATGTGACATCCCCAGGATGGAATTTTCTGTCAGAGGGGACAGAGACAGAAAAAATAAACCTAGTTCCTCTGGAACTGAGCCCAACAACAAGTTATGAACTGATAAATTGACTAGTAATAAATTCCTTTGAGGTAGTAAAACGATGTACTGATGTCAGTCATGGTAAGAGTTGCTTATTCAATGTAAACAGTACCAACTTGATTACATTTTGATTTTTTTTCCCAAAAGACACTTTCAAGAATTTTTCCTTTTCATGTGTACCAGTTTTCTTGAATAAATGGGGCAGTTGAGCAGCAAGAGGGTTCTTATCTTTCTTTTAAAGGTTCCCGCCTAGTGGCAAAGTATTATCAGCAAGAGGCAGGGACACTTCCTTAAGAGTGTGCTTGGGAGGAGACAGATAAATGCTGCTAGCTGCAAGCTTTGTTTCAGTAATGAACCATGCACAAAGAGATCACAGGAACTAAATAAATGAGCAAGATAATGTTTGTCAGGACTAGAGACTTAGCTTCTGATTTCTCTGTGCTTCGCATGCTTAGACTATATTTTTTCTAATATTATTAAACTAGATAGGTGCTAATCTAGTAAAACAAATGTAATGATACTTATTCCTAGAGGAATTGAATTATACCACTTTTAAAAAATCAGCTCCTGCATTCAGGAAAAGATGAAAAACAATTCTTAAGATATAACAAAACCATATCTGAATAAACTGATATTGAATGCTGAGTCTAAGTAGTCTATTTCTGATAGTTATCAATTCATACACTGTGTGCAGTGACCAAAAAGAGTGGGGTCTTAAATTAGACTTTAGATGGGGTTGAAGTATTTTGACAAATGTCTAGCACAAAAGAAGTATTCCCACAAAAGCATTTTTGGGTCCCTGCTCCCCAGGAAAAACTTATATAAGCTGCATGTTATACAGATGAGTGAGTAACTTCATATATATTCCTCTCTAAACATGTTTTTCCCTGTACGTGACTGTTGCCCAGGCAAGATATGTACTTGGTGAGTAAGAATGCTTGCTGCATGTCTACAGGACAATGTGGATGTCTTAATTCAATTTGGGTGTGTGATAGTAGCAAAAGCCCTTTCAGGACTAACTTGAACAGAAACAGGGAGAAGATATATTAATTGCATAACACTGTGTAAGGTGAAACCATGAACTGAATTATTGCCTCTGTTTCCAAAACCTGCAGCTGCTTCACGCTGCTTGAGTACACTGCAGTATCAGTGAAGCTACAGTGCTGTTCAACAGATACCCAAATTTTTGTGACTGCTTCATGCATTTCAGCAAACCTCTACCTCATTTTTTTCATTCCTAATTAAATAAATTTCTATGGGAATGCTTCCAAAGATATTACTTGAAATTTAATAAGAATTAAAAAAAAAATCTTTGCTATGTTTTTTGTCTCAAATTTTCTGTTTTCTGCTTGTTTTGGATTTGTGTTAATTTTAAACTTTCTAGATGAATGAAAGCTAGAGGAGAAATAGGAGAGGACACCAGAGGTAAGGAAAACAAACTTTCTTGATGCTACTGATGAATCTGAATTCTAATTTATCCCTATTTATCTACTCATTGCTGAACTGGTATGTAGATTGCTTGCTGTTAAATACTGTGCAAACAGGAAAACTCTAATCTTGAGTTGTGCTTATTTTTTTCCCTGTGGGAACATGGCTCAAGTTGATGTAGCAGTCTTAAAAGAGCAAAATGGAATGGTGGAGGTGTAGATCAGTGAGTCAAGCGATCATCAGGAAGCTATCTTAGTTCTTAAGAACTAACTGTGTTATGATTGTGGTCAATGTGTGTCATCCTTGATTGTCCTCAAAATGCCAGTGTGTGGATATATGCAAAATGCTAGATGTGCAATTTTAAATTGCATACAAATATATCTTGCTTAATAAATCTTTGTGGAGAAGAAAATCCTAACAGTCTTCAAGACCAGCCTCTCCAATGGCATAAAATAATCAATTCACCATTTCATAGAACAAATAGGTATGAATATAGGAGTCTTTATTGACAAAAGGCATGGTGGCTTAGATTTGCTGTGATAAGTTAGTTGCATCATTTGTGCAAACCTGATTTGGGGGTGTCTGAAGAATCTAGGCAACGTATAGGCTGTCCTCAGTAAACCTGCAGGTATCTACAGAAAAAGTAAACTTTGCTGTGAAGAGCTGTAAAGCTGGCACAGGGCATAAACAGTGTCTGAAGTGCATTCAAACACACTAGTCATGCATTATAAATGTCTCTGTGACCCTTCCTCAGCAAGTGGCCACTGGGGTTAACTGTCATCTAGTCAGGGTTTATGACCCAATGGAAATGTGCACATCAGCTAACTTTGGTCCTGTAGCCCCTGAGGAGCTACCAAAACCAGAAGAAATCTATTAGTCAGAGGTTGGAAGAAAAAAGTCAGCTAACTTTGGTTTCTGTTAACGCAATATTAAATTCTTTAATACTTTGTAAATTAATTATGGCAAACATATCTGTGAAGTTTTGGTCCTTTTAATCAAATACAAGCGTGCTTCTAATGCTACTTACCTTTTTTCTGTAAGGCAATAGTACTGCTTAAATTTCACAGCTGAGAGGTCTCTTCAGCAGACTAGAAGTTGGTATGGAAACTGATATGTACATGAAAATGTATGTTCATTAGAAAATATGTCTGCCTGTGACTATGCATGGTAAGGGTTGAAGAGGGTACAATAGTGACCACAGCACCATTTGCTCTCTGTGTGTATCCTCTAAAGCAGTTATGTTTTCTATAACTTTACTGGGATCACAGAATAGTTTGGGTTGGAAAGGATCTTGAAAAGCCATCTAATCCACTCCAGTAAAGCAAGTAAGGACAACTCACTCTAGATCATGTTGCTAATCCCATTATCCCTTGTCCTATTGCATGAGGATCTACTAAGAAGCTTGTCTTGGTCTTTCTTCTAGGCCCCTTCAGATACTGGCAGGCTGCTCAAAGATCATCTTAGAGCCTTTTCTTCTCCAGGCTCAACAACCCCAATTGTCTCAGCCCCAGGAGAGGGGCTCCAGCCCTCTGACCATCCCCATGGCCTCCTTTTGGACTTGCTCCAACAGGTCCATGCTTTTCTCATTTTGGGGACCCGAGCTGGACGCTGCTCCAGCAGAGAGGGGAGGATGTCTCTAGAGAGCTGAGTACAGGGGGAGAATCACGAAACACCTACTGGTTGTGTTTGGTGGTTAGAAGTGTATCTAAATATCTTCTTCTGAAACAGTTAAACTTTTCTAAGTGTTATTTTTGTTAATGTGTTATAAAGTCCCAATTCAGTAGTTACTGTGCAAAAATATTAAATATAGAAATTTCTGATAGTTGAGTGGGAATCAAGCTACCTAGTAAAGCTACCAATGGCTGGTGTTGCTAAGAATGTAACAAACCTCTGATGCTGTTTGCAATAAAGATTTGAAAATCAGGTGAGTTCCCTGGTATCCTAGCAGGAAGTTACTGTTCTACAGATTATACCTGCTAATTAAAAGTTGATTTTAAAAATTTTTTTTCTTCTTCTGATCCTAGCAGTCTTCAACAAATGAATTTTACTGTTTTGGAGAATGTGCTGGAAGCTAAAGCATTTCTGAAGGAGTCCCAGTACTCAAATTTAGACTTGTGCTGCCTTAGGGAGAGATGACCTTTTTAGAGCATTACCTTGATGTTCCCCTTTCCTCAAACCGGATTGAAGTAAAATGCAAATAAAAGATTTCTTTTCATAATACCCAAAATACACAGCACAGTTGTGAGTATCTATATAGATGAAGGAATAAAGGGGGCAGAGGAGAAAGAAATCTAAGTTCTGTCTCTTTATCTGATCTGCTGCATCTGCTTTCCCTGAGCAAACCTTATCAGAGAACCTTTTTCTGTCTATCCCCTTATCTTGGGGAGTACTTACCAAAAAGTGACCTCTTGAGTGCTCTGGATTACTTGCCTTGACTCTTCCTTTCTGTAGAGTAATCTTTCAGGATGCATTTGTGACAAGTGGCAAAGGTGATTTTGAAGTAGCTAGTTAATAATAAATTGCTACTTAACCCTACTGGTTGTTCCAGTTTGAGTGAAAAACCATTTAGTGTTATCTAGTGTATTTGTAGTAATCCAATAAGTCAATCTGTGGAAAACCCGCATACACAATGTTAAATGCCAGGTGTTGGAAAATACCACTCATACACTGGCTGTTGGCCATAGGTACTGTCATGTGAACTGACCATTCTCCATTCTTCTGAAGGCTAGAGAATCAGTGACAAATAACTTGTCAACTGTAATCTTTCTTACTGTGGCACTTCCTACTGGCATTGCCCTCTGAGCCATGTCTTGCTTCATCACAGAAGTTTGCCAGTTAAAATGAGAAAGAAAATAAGGAAGTTGGTGTTGAATGCACTGAGCACTGTCCTCTCTGCAACAATGCTCTCTCAGCAGGGCTGAATGAAGAGTGTTTGGAGTGCAGCACTGATGGCAGATGGGAAGTAGAAGAGTTATTGTTGTTAGATGATTTTTCAGTTAATGACTGTGCAGTGCCTTGAAGAGGTAAAGTGCTATATCACTGTTAAGCATTATTATTATTCAGTTCCCCAAAGATTACAGAGCAGATAAGGGTTTTATGGTATTTTTTCTCTGGATTTTTTTCTAGTGTGGCTGAAAGCAGAATGTGAGCAGGACTCTGCCTGTGACGATTTAAATGTGTGTGATTTAAGAAAAGATTAGATGTGATGTTTTTAACTATCTCATTCAAACTCATTCCAAAACACTTCATTCTGAGTGAAATGGTTCTACTGCTTGAAAATTAATCCAAACCAAGATTCTCTGCTAGCTGTGAAGAGCTAATTCATCTGTTGGTTCCAATCCATACATATAAATGCATGTAATACAAACCCTGCTTCTCATGTCATTGTCTTTTTCAAGACTATGCAAATCCTGTACTGCTTTATCTTCAACAAAATTTGAGCCAGAGCTAAGAAATCTGCACCAGTCTCTGAAGGTAGTAGGGAGATAGGGAGGACAAAACTGTAGAACCAATTATTTATGATTCTCAACACCTGCATGTGTTTCCCCCGCAGAAAATAAGACGACTGGGATTGTACTCTTCTGTAATTCTAGCTGTAGCAGACTTCACATTACACTGCATTTCTAATCAATATTGGTTAACTTTAACCTTGCATTATGACCTTGTCCAGGTCTGATGGCTTTTATTGAGCTAAACGTGGATAGATTTGGGTTCTTTGTTCCCATTCTGGAATACTATAGAGGTAAGAATGCACATTCATATATCTTACCTCTTAAGTCTGATGCAACATAGTTAAAACAGATGGGTTTTGGGTTTTTTTTTTAGGAAAAGCCATGGCAAAAATTCACCAAGAGAAACAGTTGTTTTGATTCAGAGGGGCACTTCAATTCATGGTTTTCACTCAATGCACACCCTGCACCAAAGATCTTCCAGTTATTCAATAATGATACTTAGACACTGGGTACAAATGAAGTTAATTTTTGAATGTGCTATCTGCTACAGTGTGAGAGGAGGGTGATGCTTGGATATTGTGTAGATTGCTGTTTGGAATGTGTTGAAAAGTCCTATGCTTTTATTCAACATGTGTTTACAGTTTTTGCTGTTCTGGAAGTTTCAGTACTTGACAAAATCCTCTCATTTTTAATGAAATGTCCTTTTTGAGATGAGGAAATATTTCAATGAGAAGTAGTAAAACAACTTTTTAAAACTTTAACTCTCCAATATTAAATGCTGTTCTTTAGTGAAATTTAAAATGTTAATATTTCATTTTATTAAACATTAAAATTCCTTTACCACAGTGAAATTTTAAATGTTAATGTTATACTTGGGGAGAAATCACTTGATATTTTCCTTCATACAAAAATTGAAATTTTCATGACCTAAATTTATCTTGTGTACAGCTGTTTTTTTAAAATGACAAATTGTTACTATCCTACAAAAATTGTGGGTGGCTTTTCTTCGGAGGGAAAAAAAAATCTCATACCCTCAGTGACCTGTATGATTTCTGCCTGAAACTTCATTACAGTTCTACTGGTAGGGAGGATCTGGGCACTCTTCAATGTCTTCCAGTTACAACAGGAGAGGCACTGGGCACAAACTTAAACATCAGAGTTCTACATGAACAAAGGGGAAGACTTTTTTTTTTTTTTTCTTTTAAACTGTAAGGGTACTCAGCTGCTGGCAGAGGTTCTGGAATTTGTATGCTTGCATTCTATTCCCATCAATCAACATCAATGGGATTCCACTCTGAGTAAACAGTTACAGGTGCCTATTGAAGTTGGGGTGGGACTAAAGGTGCCCTATCCAACTTCAACTACTTCTATGGGTCTGTATGTTTATGAAGTCAATTTTTCTGAGTATTTTTTGGTTTGAACATCTGTATGATATCAGAGGGAGACTGTTGTATGGAAGTTTTTTTGAGGCTTGGCTTGTTGTATATCTTGCTCCATGTCTCTCCCACTTTAACTAAAGTTCATGTTTAACTGTGTAGTGAGACTTAGTTGAAAGTCTTATAAAATGATCTCTTAATCCCCTAGAGTGAAGGATCTGGGTGAATGATAAAATTGTGAGATTTAGATCTGTTAGTGGTCCAGCCTCAAGAGGTGGAAGAGGAGCATACTTTGTGTTCCTGGAAGATGCTGAAATATTACTGTTGACAGATGTAGAAACATAAGCTAATACATGGTTGAAATAAGCTGCAAAACTGACAAAGTAGCAATGTTTTAAACAGCTCAAACTTGCAAGTGTGTTTCAATGTATTTTAATAAAAAAAAATTATCCCTTGTGAGTCTCAAACTTCTAAGCTTAGCATCAATCTTTTAGTTTTTCTTATTCTACAGATTTTCCCGCTCAGTGTATTTATCACTAACTTCTGGCACATGAAATAAAAAATGAATTTGTCATTAAAGACTGAAACTTGCCTCAATTCTAGCAATAATATAAAAGTAGTTAGGTTGAACTGGATATTGTACAATGCATCCTCCATTGATTAATTTGTCTATTCTAATTCTGTCTGATACGGAATCTCACTTATTCAATGCTGTAAGTCTGTGTTAATAATGTCTTCAGGGAGTTGGACACAGTGGTGATGTTAAACTATTTTATATGCAAAAGTAGAAGAGGACAAAGAATGTCTTTATACTTTGGGACCTTGGTAATAAGTTGCAGTATTCCATGTTCCCACTCTTAGCCTTAATACAGTTAGTTTTGGTATTATCAAAAGAGCAATTTACACCTGCAGATACGATCACAGATGGTATCAGAAGAGGAACTCATTTTACACTGCAGCTCAGCTTAGACTTTTATATTGGAAACATCACTACAAAACTAGATAGGCAGCACGGTCATCACCCACTATTTATATCTCTAGGTATGACTTGGTAAGTCAAGATAAAATCCATGTAATTAGTATGACTAATGCTTATGTTACAATGTTACTGAGTGGGAGTGAACATCGAATGAGTGTAACAGGGTACCCCTCCATGGGACAGGGTGAGTCAACCAGATTTGCTCTCAAACATACCAAGGTTCAGCAGAAATGATACTGCAGAAAGCAGTCATAAATTGGGTATAAACAAAGCCAGTCATCAGTAATGGCTGTGAGAACTTGTAGGAAGGGGTGATTAGATTTGAATGTGCAGGGCTGAGACTACAAAACTTGGAGTATGGCACTATTAAAAAGCACAGCGAACAACTGGTGTGTTTCTTCTTCATTTCCTATTACATGGCATGTGTCCATTCTGCAGTCAGTGTCTAACTGTGGCCAAGTATCTTGTGGCAGGTTTTCAGAGATATGACACCTGTTTTAGGGTTCTTTGGGAGACCAGTACAGTGCAGACATATGCTCATGCTGGCTATGAGCCAGGCCATATGCAACTTGTGCTCTTAGAAGAGCAGAGTTCAACAGGAGCTGCAAACATCTCAAAGATAACTCAGTGCTCCATAGCCTATCTGACACCATGGATCAACTGTTTCCTGATCCAGTTTGGTTGTGGCTACTAGATGTATGAATATGTTTGGAATGAGTATTGATCATCTGCCCATGATGTGACTCTCGTCTTTGAAAACAGCAATCACAAGTAAACTTCTAACAATTATGATGAATTTTGGGTCTCTTTCCCTGGTGTTAAAATTTCTGTTCTCAAGAACATCCCTTATAACTAGTTAAAGTAAATCCTAAAACTAAAATAACTGAAAAACAAATCTAGGCTGAAGTTGTGGTAATCCAAGAGTTAAAGGCTCCTGCTATCTTTTCTTACTGAGTAGAAATATTACAAGATAATAGTTGTTGCCTTCTTTTAATTTTGTGTGAGACTGTAAGGTCTAATTAAGTAGTACTTCTAGTGATCTTTTAGATCAAATACTTTAAAATGCTTTCAAATTGATTTTGAAGGTGCTTGAAGAGAGTTAGGTATTTACAGTATTGCCTGTCAGACACTTCTGTGTTCTTTTCACTTTAGTCAAAATTAGATCTCCCTTCTATGAAATGTCTCAATATTAAATAATGAAATCAAAGGCACTAACTGTCTTTACTCACACTATACAGCTTGCTGATTTGCCAAGAAACCTACTGAGTCTACCTCCAGAAGTATTGTAGTTTGAGCCGGTGCCATTCATATTAGCTGTATATCTTCATGCACCAGATGCTTTTCAGTCACTATCCACAAACACATACCTGTGGGAACAGTGCATATACTCCGTCCTCAGGAAAAAAAGAGAAAATAGTAAGATTTTATTTCTTTCCCCTCACCCCCAGTTCCCTGTGGATTTTTCTTCATATTAACATCAGTAAGAGAGGCCAAAGACTGTTGGCAAGCTTCAGTTCATAACATGAAGGAGAGATGTTGAACATGAATATGAACTGAAGATTCCTTGTGTCCATTCTGAATTTACTCTTCCACTAATAAAACATTCATGTGTGTAACAATGACAGGTGAGGAAGCAGTTGTGGTGATCAGTTTGATAGACCGTATTTTTACATACTTCTTGACGTTGATGATTGTTGGCAACGATTAGATAATTGCTTTGAAAGTTAAGAAGTTGATAAAGTGGGTATTGCTCAACCATGTAAAAAGTATGTTGGAAAGATGAGAGCAGTATTTGAAACTTTTGATATTTGCCTCTAATTTCTGGGACTTTGTGTGGTGTTTCATATTACAACAAGGATCCCTTACATGCTGTTTCCTACTGGCTTTGTACTTCAGGGTATGACCGCTGGTTGAAGTCATCAGTTGTAATCAGCCACTGTATGTACCCCTGTGACTTGTCACCTTCCACATATACTCCGGAGTTTTGCAGAATGTTGAACTCCTTTTTGAAGCAGTCCAATAAGATGATGGGGGTTTAAAGGAAAAAGGTCATGATTCAAACTGGGAGGAAAATATTTTTATTTTCCAAATATACAGATGAGCCCGCTACATCAGGTCAACTTCTCCTGTATTATTTATAGTAGTAGTATAACATTAAGTTACTCCTTGCCATGTATTCAACCTTGTTATGGCTGTGGCTTTTACCAACCTGGAATAACTTTACTAGAATTTGCACCTCAAAGCACTTCTCTTGTGCCCCTCTAGGAAGAGAAGCCTTTGAATTTTGACACCTGTGTGCTGCATGACCTCAGCATTTCTTTTCTGTGCCAGCCCAAACAAAGCTATAAGGTTGTAGCTTGGAAGGTCCCCTCTTCTACAGACTACCTAGAAGCAATTTCCAGTTGTTAGAAGCGTCATGTGCTTATACCAGCAGTGTGGCAAAGACAACTTAGATGGGGAAGTAAAAATGCAGGCTCTTTGTAATGAGTAGTGTGTTAACACTTCTGGCTGGCTCCCACTAATGCTTTGTCTCCTCAAAGCACACTTGCTGTAGGTGATAGCTCTACTATGCTGAAAGAATAAAACCACCAATCATAGCTCTGGGACAACATTCTTGGTTCATCCATCTCCATGTTAGGTTACCTATGATGAGATAGTTGTTATCTTACATTGGATTTAGTAATATATATTTTGTCAAGAGTAGTGAGGTTTTCTGCTGTTTATACAAACACATAGTAAATCAGGTGCAGTATATGGCTAGCAAGGACTTCAACATTTTTTAATTGGGAATCATGGAGTCACTTGGGTTAGAAGAGACCTTTAAGGTCAGAGTCCAGCCACAGCTTATCTCTGTCTAGTCCACTTCTAGATAATGTTCCCAAGAACAACAGCTACATGCCTCTTAAATACTTCCAAGGATGGTGACTCTACCACATCCTTGGGCAGCCTGTTCCAGTACTTGAGTACCCTTTCAGTAAAAATCTTCCTGATATCGAAATCTCCCCAGTACAATTTGAAACCACTTCCTCTCATCCTATTGCTTGTTACCTGAGAGAAGAGATGGATCCCCCAACTTTCTACACTCTCCTTGCAGGGAGTTGTAAAGAGTGATAAGGTCTCCTCTCAGCCTTCTTTTCTTAAGACTAAAAAGCCCTAGTTCCCTCAGCTGTTCCTCCAGCTGGCTTTGAGTAAAAGTAATATTTAAGTTCATTAACGGCACTTAAGATAAAGGTAGAAGGCATAGTTCAGTAGCAACTATTGAAAAGTGTTCCTGTCTTCTTAATCTTTAAGAAATGAAGTAAACAATTACTGAATTACAGTAAAACTGAAGTTCTTGAGTTTGAGTTATGCAATGCAAATATGTAAGTAGCTTCTAGCAGCAGAGCATTTAGTTTTTTTCTGGCAAAAACTAAGCAAAACTAAGAGATATGTTGTAATCCAGTGCTGTGAAAGCCCACCTTCAAATAAAAGGCTTTCTTCTCCAGTCAGTGGGGCTAGTTCTAAGTAGCCCCTTGTTGGGAGCTTGCAGGTGTGAGCTAAGGCTGAATCAGAAGCCATGGGAGCTTCAGAGGTCCTATATCTGTACAAATCTGCCTTATCTTTTCATGGTAGTTTTCTGGACTACTTGGAGTAACTTTTTTCTTTTTGAACCTGAAGGTATTTTTTTGTTACTATTCCAAAAATTATTTTTCTTACTCTAAGCAGACTTTACTGCTTATTAAACTCTTTCCAAAATGGTTGAAGCTCCAGTCTCTGTGCCCTTGAAAATATCCTATAGATTAGTGTAATTGCCATGGCGCAATACTGATGTGGAGGTGTACAGAGTAAGGTTCTTAAGCATGCACCAGCTTTTGTTCTGAGTTGTAGTTTCTGGTCCTTTGGGTTGTTACAGGAGCTTCTATGGACTTGGAAATACTTATACTGCAGTACTGCAGAGCTTCAAGTCTGAGAGTGTGTTCTGAGTTTGTTTTAATTTTTTAAATAATACCAAAATACATACCCCACCCACCCCCCAAAAAAAACCCCAACCCAAAATACCCAAGTCTATTTTCACCACAGGATTGACACTGATGAGTTTCCTTTGGGTTTTTGCTTATTTTAGAAACTATTCTATTTGATTTTGCCCATTCAGGTTATGCTTTCTATCTACCTGAAATATCTTCTCATAGTCAAAGGGGGGTGTTGTCTGAATTCAGTACTGTATACTCTTCACATTCCAAACAGGCTGTTAAACTAGAGGTTTAGGTTTGCTCAAGAAAAAATAAAGAAAGCACTAAGTGAAATCAAGAATCTAATAGAACTGTTTCAAGATTTGGGATTTTAAAAAGCTGCTGGAGATAAAAATAAATTACAAGTGAGGAAACATTGCCACAGTGGGGTTTCTTAATACATTCATTTGCTGCTTATGTAATATTGTTGTGCAGAGTTAGTCTTTGACAGTTCTGTGGAAGAAAAAAAAAAAAGCCCCAAAACACCTCCCCAGAAAACAAAGAGCTCATAAGAAAAGTAAAATATTGTTACCTTTGACCACTAGGTGATAGTCTTGCTCAATTTATTAATTTTATGAAGGTCATTTATATAAAGATTAAAAATGTTGCACACTGAAGCTCTTAAAGAATTGGATTCATGAAAAATAAATCTTTGCTGAACATCATACCAAACTTTACTGTTTTTCTGGTTTATAAATATTTATGAGTCATAACACAACCTTTTCCATTGCTGTATTGGATTTATTTTACTATGATTACTCCCCAACAAGCATACAACAGTGTACTGTAAATGCATGTATACTTATATTATTAGTCTGGCTCGATGACACCAATGCCATTAGAACTGTTGGGTTTTGGTGTAGACTGAAATGTTGACATTTCAAGTTTGATTTTTTTTTTCTGTCCCTATCGTTGTTAGTCTTTATAGCCTAGGAGTCTAAAATATTTTCCTAATATTACTAGTGTCATCTTTAAAAGGCTAATTTTTATATGAAAAGTCATCTCTTGTGTATTGAAACACTGACACAAAAATGTTTTGGTTTTGTAAAAAGACTCTTATCAAATCAGGATGATGATAACTCAAAATATAAAAGACTTAACACTTTAAGCATTGAGTCTTCACAATCTTGAAATCCTTTCTGGATAATTTGCTAAGACTTGTCAAGATTTGACCGGCAATAGCTTATGCAGCTTCATTAAGCTAAGAAATATCCAATATTTACAGTACTGGAGGCAAAACTAGTAACTCTGCATTATATTGCTTAGATCCAATAATACATTAATATGAATTTTTGTGGTACCTTAATTTTTAAGGTTGCTGTACCTCTAATATAATTTTTTCAAAAGAATAATAAAAGCTTTTTGATTATTTTTTGAAGCAAAAAAGGGGCAAATACTTGTGAGTACTTTGAAATGTATTCAGTACAGCTTTATTCTCAAGTTCTTTGCTTTGATCTGCTGTCAGTCTGACACTGAAAAGTCTTTCTCTACATGTCTACCTCTATTTTCATGCCAAAAATGTAATGTGAAGGCAAGTATGGGCATAAACCAATTCTGTGCAAAGGTACAGCACTGCAGTGTCAGAAGTAGAAGCAGGACTCTGGAGAACATTCTGTAATCTCTATTCTATGAAAATATCATTTGAAAATAGATATTGTTTGGAATTTGATTATCTGTGAATCACTTGCTAAATGCCTTAAACCAGTATCTTAGCTTTGCCAAAATGTAACTTCCAGTTTGTAAAATATTTTTTAAGTTCTTTGTGAAGCTCAGGGTATGTAGGGCCCAGAAACTGGGTGGAATTTTCCTAAGGAGTTTGTCATGATCTGGATCAGTCATCCATTAATGACACCTGTAATCCTCTTCTAGTGCTGGCAGAAGTTATGTTTCCTTCTACCAGTCTGCGGAGTGTGCAGTTGCCTTATAAAAGGCAACCAACTCAGCTATTAAGGTTGTTTTTATTATTGGCTTCTACTAAAAGTGCTCCCTCCTGGTGCATCATCAGTTGATGTTCAAATCTGAGAAAGCAGCCCTCACTGGCCTTGATTAAAATGTAAAATAGCTTACCTTGCTTGCTGTGGGGAAGTGACTGCACTGAGATGGTGATTGAGAAGATCCCTAATCCTGTCTGCTTGTGGTCATTGGTAAGCTTTCACAAGTACTGATCTTTGGATCTAAGAAGTAGATTAAAAGTTCTCAATGTTTTTTTAAAAAAACCAACCAAACAAGCCTAAGTCAGTATTTTAATTGTCCTTTAGGGTTGAGTTAGACATTTTTCATGTGTGGCTTATGTCTTTGAGGTTATCTTTTTTAGGCTTAGGTCCCAGTCTTCTTGAAAGAAGACCATTCCCTGGTCAAAGAGGCTTTTTTTAGGCATGACCATCTAACCTAGAGTTTTATTGTGATATCTGTCACATAGGATCATGCCCTGTCATTTCTTCACTTGCCTCAAAATCCATACTGGTTCCTCCCTTTTCTAAAAGAGATTATCGTAGTCCATAGGATGCAAAAGTTCTGGAGGAAGCAGCTAGAACTGGCTGTACCTAGACAGAGCACCAGACAGGAAACAAAAGCTGATGAGAATTTTAAATTAAATAAAAGAGGTCAGAAGGTAGCTGCAGAGAAAACAAAGAACATACTCTCTTTTTTAACTTCAAGAATCTGTTTACTGCCAAAGCCATCTTAGCTGAAGCTTGCATACATTGATGGGTTGAGAGGAGAAGGCAAAGGAAGGAAAAAGTAAGGAAGAAGGGAAAATATTGCAGTGACACTTCTGAGGAGTCAGGAAAAATGAACATGTGCAGCCCTGAATGGTTAGGCACTCTGTGATGAGCAGCTGGGAAGAAAGCTGTGGCATCTGCAGTTAGTGAAGTAGTTGCATATACCACCTTTGGTTCAGAAAAGGACTTGGAGCTCATTCAGATACAGGCAAATGACTGATAATCAGTTTGCCCTCTGATCTTAATTTTTTTTTAATATTAGTTCCTACTGCTTCTGTGGGATGTGCCTGGCCATTTTGCTTATGTAGGTGGATGGTTTCGTCACTCAAATTTGTATTCCAATTTGGAATCAGCATTTTGTGTTTAATGAGTTAAAGTGCCAGTACTTGCAGAGGAACTTTGAATTCAGTTTGGGAGATACAAGTAGTTTTTCTCTCATCTTTGATAACCCTGTTTAATAATAAAGTCCTCTCTCTTCAGTGAAAGTAAGCTTATATAGCTGCCTGGAGACATCTTATTTCCATGTGACTTTCATGCTCCCATGCTGTTGTCACCTGTTCTCATTCCATTAGGCATGGAGAAGCTAAAACTAGTTACTGACAAACTGATCAAGCAATAGATCTCAAATCCAAGTCTGATTTAGAATTGATCTTTAGTTAAAAGCATTCTGCAGCCATGCAGGAGCTCTTTAACTGGAAAAAATCCTAGAAATGAGTGACCTCAGGAAGGTACTCAGCAACAGCAATAAGTAGAGCAATGTGTCAGATAGCAAGTATGTTATGGTGACTTTGATGAACTTGGCAGTGTCAATATCAAATTTAATTCTTAGAGGGCTGGAGCACAATATAGGGGGAGAAACTGGAAAAGCTGGGTCTCTTAGAAGAGATTAAGGGGCGTATCTTATTGCCATCTTTAGTTACCTAAGTGGAGAAGACAGTGCTGGAGTTATACAGCAAAAAGGCAGAGAAAATGGGGCATAAGCTGCAGTGTGAAAAATTCCAAATCTGTTTATGTGTGAGGGGTGGTGTTCACAGTGATGGAGGCCAGCCACTAGAGCAGTTTGCTGAGGAGTGACCTCCATCCATGGAGATGTTCAGAGCTCTGCTGGATTTACAGCAACTTCATCTGGATTTGGATCTCTCCTTGAGTTTGGCCTTGACTAGATGATCTTCAGAGGTCCTTTCAAACCTAAATCAGTCTTATTCTACTGTCATATTTTCCTGGCTTTGTGGAGTGTGTTGTTATCTTCATCTTTGTTGATACCACATAGAACTGTCTATGTGAGATTCCATCATAATCTTCAATAATTTGCAGCTACAGACTCAAATTGCTTCCTGTTGGCAGGCCTTGGGGCAAGGGCATTGTTGTGGTTTAAACCTAAGCTGAAAGCTAGGTCCCACAAAAGTTAGAAAAAGTCCCCTGTCTCTTTAAGAGGTGGAGGATGGGCGAACGAAGGAGCTGAGGAGCCATGAGGAAGGAAAACAAAACCAAAGCCCCGCGGGTTGGGATAAGGATAGTTTACTAAACAACAGGAAAAGATATGAAAACAACTAACTACAGTGCTGTTATATACAGTGCAAATCTCTCACCCCACTATGTAATTTGAGCCGTACCCGAACTGCTGCCGAGAGCCCCGAACATGGCACTCGATCCCCGCGCTGTAAAACCCCCCTCACCACTGCCACCACGCAGATCCAAAAGAGAAAGAGGAAGCACCCGGAACCGGCACTGCGCCTGCCCGGACTGGAACTTCCCATGCCCGGGTCCAGAGCAGTTTCTGATGGGTCCGGAGTCGCCCCTGAGGGGAGGGAGGGGGGGCGGACTGCCTGATCATGACGCAATTGGTATGGAATACTCTCAGGGCTAACATAGCCTGTTGAGAGGCTGAACCCAGGACATTATCCACCCCTTATTCCATACCATTTATGCCATGAGCAGGTCCAGCAATCTTCTTTGGGTCCAGGGAGTCTCTCGCATCCACACATATGCATGTACACATGCACACATATGTATGTGCGTATAGATTCAGTTTGTGGACCATCCCTCCGCATCCATCAGTTTCATTCAGTCCACGATCCTCAGGCTCTACTGGTCCCTCTGTCACAACAGTCTCTCAGGGTATGAAGAGTCGTACATGCCACTGGATTGTTGAATGCTGTATCTTGGGCTCTCAAACACTGCACCTGGCATGATCCATGCTCATAGTCCGTTGGTCAGAGGTGTTTATTTCAAAAGAGAAAAGAAAGAGTTCTTGGGAGGCTGGTCTTCGCTCCATCATCACGGCACCGATGACCCTGGCTGCAATGTCATTAGTATAACATACAGTATCTATAACAACAATAAAACAGTAGTGAATTATTTAGCATGATATTGGCGATTCTCACCCAAAATCAAATCCCCTTGAGGTACACATTGAGTTTCTCCATCCTTCTGCATTACCCACCAAGTACAACCAGGTCCTTGAGCAAAAACAATCCCAGATATGGGTTTACCTTTGCCTGCAGCAGGAATGACCCAAACTGTCTTTCCTAAAATACTCTTCATGTGCACTACTGTGACTCTGTCTCCTTTTACAGTATGTGGGAATTCTGACTGGGCTGGACCAGCCCGATTGGTAGATCCCCTCGAGTTAACTGACCACGTGGCCTCCGCTAAATGTGTATCCCAATGTTTAAATGTTCCACCACCCATTGCTTTCAGTGTAGTCTTTAAAAGCCCATTGTATCGTTCAATTTTCCCAGAGGCAGGTGCATGATAAGGAATGTGGTACACCCACTCATTTCCATGCACTTATGGTAATAATGAATATACAACAACAAGATATTTAACAGTCAATATACTACAATTTCTACTTATTAATTATATTGGTTTTTCTCCCCCAAAATCAAATCCCGTTGAGGTACACATCGAACTTCTCTGCATTACCCACCAGGTACAACCAGGTCCTTGTGCAAAAACAACTCCAGATATGGGTTTGCCTTTGCCTGAAACAGGGATGACCCAAACTGTCTTTCCCAATATGCTCTTCAGATGCGCTACTGGGACTCTATTTCCTTCTACAGCATGTGGAAATTTTGTTTGGACAGGGCCATCCCTATTGGTAGATCCTCTAGAATTAACTAACCAGGTGGCTTCGGCTAGGTGTGTGTCCCAATGCTTGAATGTTCCACCCTCCATTGCTCTCAATGTAGCTTTTAAAAGTCCATTATATCGCTCAATTTTCCCAGAAGCTGGTGCATGGTACGGAATGTGGTACACCCACTCAATGCCGTGCTCTTTGGCCCAGGTGTCAATTAGGGTGTTTCAGAAGTGAGTCCCGTTGTCGGATTCAATTTTTTCAGGGGTACCATGTCACCACACGATTTGCCTCGCAAGGCCCAGGATTGTATTCTGGGCAGTAGCATGGGGCACAGGGTATGTCTCTAGCCAGCCAGTTGTTGCCTCCACCATTGTAAGTACATAATGTTTGCCCTGGCGGGTTTGTGGGAGAGTGATGTAATCAATCTGCCAGGCCTCCCCATATTTATATTTCATCCACCGTCCTCCATACCAAAGGGGCTTTAACCGCTTGGCTTGTTTAATTACAGCACATGTCTCACATTCATGGATGACTTGTGCAATAGCATCCACGGTCAAATCCACCCCTCGATCTGGAGCCCATCTATATGTTGCGTCTCTTCCTTGATGACCTGAAGTATCATGAGCCTATCGGTCTAGGAACAACTCACCCTTATGTTGCCAGTCCAAATCTACCTGGGCCACTTCAATCTTAGCAGCCTTATCTGCCTGCTGGTTGTTCTCATGTTCCTCCATGGCCCGACTCCTAGGTACATGGGCGTCCACATGAGGTACCTTTACAGTAAGCTTCTCTAATCGGGTAGCAATATCTTGCCATAAGTCAGCAGCCCATATGGGTTTGCCTCTCCGCTGCCAGTTGTTCTTCTTCCATTGCTGCAGCCACCCCCGCAGGGCATTGGCCACCATCCATGAATCAGTGTAGAGGTAGAGCATTGGCCACTTCTCTCTTTCAGCAATGTCCAGGGCTAGCTGAATAGCCTTAACCTCAGCGAACTGGCTTGATTCACCTTTTCCTTCAGTGGCTTCTGCTACTTGTCTCATAGGACTCCATACAGCAGCTTTCCATTTCCGATGCTTACCCACAATGCGACAAGATCCATCAGTGAACAGGGCATACTGCTTTTCATCTTCTGGCAATTGGTTATATGGTGGAACTTCTTCTGTGCGTGTTACCTCCTCATCCTCTGGTGATATCCCAAAGTCTTTGCCTTCTGACCAGTCTGTAATCACCTCCACAATTCCTGGGCGATTGGGGTTTCCTATTCGAGCTCGTTGTGTAATTAGTGCAACCCATTTGCTTCATGTGGCATCAGTTGCATGGTGTGTGGAAGGGACCTTCCCTTTAAACATTCAGCTCAGCACCGGCAGTCGGGGTGCTAGGAAAAGCTGAGCTTCAGTTCCAATTACCTCTGAAGCGGCTCGAACCCCTTCATAAGCGGCCAGTATTTCCTTTTCTGTTGGAGTGTAATTGGCCTCAGATCCTTTGTAGGCCCGATTCCAAAACCCTAACGGTCGCCCTCGAGTCTCCCCTTGTGTTTTCTGCCAGAGACTCCAGGTAGGACCATTGTCACCAGCTGCGGTATAAAGCACATTTTTAATATCTGTCCCTGTACGGACAGGCCCAAGGGCTACTGCATGGACTATTTCATGTTTGATCTGCTCAAAGGCTTGCTGCTGCTCAGGGCCCCATTCAAAATTATTTTTCTTCCAAGTTACATGATAGAGTGGACTCACAATGAGACTGTAGTTTGGGATATGCATTCTCCAAAATCCTATAACACCTAAGAAAGCTTGTGTTTCCTTTTTGTTACTTGGTGGGGACATAGCTGCAATTTTATTAATAACGTCCATTGGGATCTGACGACGCCCATCCTGCCATCTTATTCCTAAAAACTGGATTTCTTGCTTAGGCCCCTTGACCTTTCTTTGTTTTATAGCAAAACCAGCTTCTAAAAGGATTTGAATTATCCTTTCTCCTTTTTCAAAAACTTCTTTTGCTCTATCGCCGCATACAATGATGTCATCAATATACTGCAAGTGCTCTTGGGCTCCACCTTATTCTAATGTACTCTGGATTAGTCCGTGACAGATGGTGGGACTGTGTTTCCACCCCTGGGGCAGACGATTCCATGTGTATTGGACACCTCTCCAAGTGAAAGCAAACTGTGGTCTGCACTCTGGTGCCAGTGGGATTGAGAAGAAAGCATTTGCAATGTCAATTGTGGCATACCACCTGGCTGCCTTCGATTCCATTTCATACTGGAGCTCTAGCATGTCCGACACAGCGGCACTCATGTTTGGAGTGACTTCATTTAGGGCACGATAATCTACTGTCAGCCTCCACTCTCCATTGGACTTCCACACTGGCCATATGGGACTGTTAAATGGTGAGTGGGTTCGGCTGATCACTCCCTGACTCTCCAGTTGACGAATCAATTTATGGATGGGGATCAAAGAATCTCGGTTTGTACGATACTGACGCCTGTGCACTGTCGTCGTAGCAATTGGCACTCGCTGTTCTTCGACCTTCAACAACCCCACAACAGCTGGATCTTCTGAAAGTCCAGGCAAGGCACACAATTGTTCAGTTTCTTCAGTCTCCACAGCAGCTATGCCAAAAGCCCACCGGTATCCTTTTGGGTCTTTAAAATACCCTCTACGGAGATAGTCCATACCTAAGATGCACGGAGCTTCTGGGCCAGTCACAATGGGGTGTTTCTCCCAGTCCTTTCCAGTTATACTTACCTCAGCCTCTAGCACAGTCAACTGTTGGGAGCCCCCTGTGACTCCAGAAATGCAAACAGGTTCTGTCCCTTAATAATTTGATGGCATTAGAGTACACTGAGCACCGGTATCCACTAGAGCCTCATACTCTTGTGGGTCTGATGTTCCAGGCCATCGGATCCACACAGTCCAATAAGTCCGATTATCCCTCTCCTCCACCTGGCTGGAGGCAGGGCTCCTCTATTGCTCCTGGATAGAAACCGGTGCAACATTCCTCCTGGCAGAACCTCGTGCGCTTACTCTACCTTGCAACTCATTTACTCGTGCTTGAAGGGCTTCTTATCCCACTTTCTCGTGTCCTCTCCATGATCACGCAGGTAAAACCACAGTGTGGCTCGTGGTGTGTACCTGCTGTATTCTCTCTCTTGGGATGATGAACGACTTTTCCTGGTAGCTGCAACATTGCTCCATACAGGTTGGGAGTCGACCATGTGGTCGTCAAGTCGTTTAACCAGTTTCGCTACTGCTGCAATGACAGAGTGTGCAACGTTGTCTTGATAAGTCCGGAGTCGACGGGTCACTTCATATACGGTTGGTGGAACGATCTCATCGTATTCCATCACTGCCAGTGAACTTGTGTGCCCTGATGATGCACTTCGTATCACCTTATGCCACATGTCTGGGGTGCATTGGACATCATCAGGATCATCAGGGAGCCTTGTGTTGTCCGAATCATAATAAATCAACTCTCGTACAGCTAATTCTCTCAGGTGCTGGATAACTGTCTCTATGCTGTCGCTATTGGGTTTCTGACAGGTAATATATTCCTTTATGGGATATCTGGTATGCCAGCTGACATGCAGTAGTGTGCTGCAGTACGGTGCAGTTGCAGATCAGCGATTCATGCTCTGATGGAGTACAGTGGCCAGGCAGCTGGCTCCAGCCAAGCATGTATGCAGTTCTGCTTTATCCTTACATCTACCGAGTGAAAATGATCTTGGAGTACCATCCCTATTTCTCTGGCATGTCTCCAAGGAAGAATGGAAAGTTTTAATCTTTCTGTTGTGCTTCTGGGAAGTAAGGATTCTGTGAATAGTGTGTTGGTATTTTGAAATTACTTGAATGAACTAGCTAGTGAAACGTTCAGAAGAGACAGTGTGGCTCTTAACAGTAATTTGCAGAATACCTAGTAATGACTGTAAAGTACATCTCATTACAATTTTAATTTTTGGTGCATGTTGTGCTGTATTTTCATGTGTATCACTTTTGCTTTAGATTATAATTACAGTATACATGCAGCTATTAGAAATCTGAAGCTACAGGGTATTAGAGAGTTTTAATTCTTTTACTACATTCCACCCCACTGAAGCTGCACAAAAGCAGGCTTTCCTGTCATTTTGAACTCTAACACAAACAATAGTAATTTCTCTGCTTCAACAGATTTAAAAAATAATTATACTGTACTTGAATAAAATAATCTATTCACAAAAAGACTCTATGAACCAATGTGTCAAAAGAAATGCTCATCTTTTGTATTTTTTACGAATTCATGGATATATGAGGTGTCCTAAAGAGCTTGAGAGAACAAAAAGTGTATTTTTAGAGACTGGACTTCTCCAAAGGTAGTGTAGTCTTACAGAAAGAAATATGACATTTATTCTAACGTTGAACTCATTACTGGTGGAATTTTAGGAGTGCTAATGACTGAAGCATATACGTATTAGTTTCTGGCTGATTTCATAGCTTCTTGCCTTTAGTTGGTCATGACAACACCTCCTGTACTTTCTTTTGGTTACTGTAGACTTTATCTAATCTTTTCTTTCAAGAGTTTATATCTGTAAACTATCATGTGAATGGTATGTCAGGTAACAGCTACATTAAAATTATTCTATGTCATAGGACTGTATTTTTAGTATGGATTTAACTATATTCCTGAATGACTTTATATTCCTTAATTTGTAATGTGAAGCTTTGTTCAAGCTACAGAAGCTTTCTGTGAAAAAATCTTTGAAAATAAATAATATCCTACAGTTTTCATGGGTTTGCCCTTTTCCCAGAACTATGTGGGTAATAAAAATTTCCAGTAGCAGATGACAAAATGTAGACTGATGCTGAGTACATCTGACATGGAAACTCAACTTGAGCTTTCTGTGTCATACAGCTGGCATGGGGAGTTCTTCAGTGTTTCAGTCTGTGTTTAGGAGTATAAATTGAGTGTGAGTAGTGTGAACTTCAGTGTCTTCTCTGAAGCTTCATTTATTGGCTGGGAAGCATTGTTTTAATGTCAAGAATCTTTTTCACTTTGAATGTCATGTAATGGCTTGTGCTGTAAGTTCCTATAGTACAGTATCTTGTTTTCTGCAGGGGTAACCAGAGTTAATTGCTATCAGATGAACCTGATGGATACTCTGTCTCTTTCAAAATGTACACCTTGCCCATTCTATTGTCATGCTATTCAATGAATAGTGCAGCTCATTTCTTAATGCTATCATGTATGAAAATAAAATGATTAACAAGTGATAAATCCACACTCTTTCTATTCAGTAAGATGTAATGTAACACTGGAACAAGGAAGGACTCTGTAAGAGTGATGATGTCAACAATTATAATAAATGTCATGTGTCTTGATCTTAAATTTATTTGTCTTTATGCAAGAGATATTCATGAGAGACCAGTTACTGTATTTCTCTTCTGCATAATCAGCGATGATGACATGTCAGGAAAGAGAATTAGTAGAAATACAAAGTGAAAGTTTAACAGGTGGTTGGGGTGAGAGTCTGTTAGGCCTGGAACGTGTCCAAGTAACTTTGCACAGAGGTGTGAAAAGCGTATTGGTAAGTGGGGATAAGGTTAGTCATAAAAGATGGACTGTAGGAATCCCCAGTTACTGAGTGAAAAATATAACTGACATCTGTTAGTCCTTTCTCTAAAAAATTAAATGAAAACTGCTCTGCTTTTAGTATGTGGAAGAAAGTGCGTACGTGCTGTTAAGCAGAGGCTTTCATATGTGGCTTGTCACAGAGCTTTCTGACAGGAGACAACGTCCTGATAGAGTCAGTGCCGTCATTCAAATAAAAAAAGGCTTTGACATGATAAGAATTGGCTTCAGAAGGGAAATATGGATGTGAAGCACTCATTTTTGGCTTACTTTATGGAGCAAGAGAATGGCCTTGGTGTTATTGAGGGCAGCATTTAAACCCTAATATAATGCTCCATTAATACATGTGACTGCTTCATTACACATGTTGGCATGCCAAAATAAATGTGCCATCCCATGATGAAAGCTACTACCTGGTGATGGGCACAATGACAAAAGGTCAATTTCTGATGCCTATGAAACAGCCTGTTGCCTGAACCTCCTGTTAAAGCAACTATTGGTCAAAATACGTGACGATGCTGGTAGGTGGATCCATGAGAATGTGCTTGATCTCTCCAATGTTTCTTGCCAATCACTTGACCAATCCATAAACAATTTCTAATTGAATGTTATCAGGAAAAAAAGTGTTAAAAAGGGTTGGGTTTTTTTTATTGCAAAGCCAAGGAGTATCCTCTGACCAGGAACACACAAACTCTTACCTGCATTGACACCGAATTAAATGTTTCAAACTAGCCACTCAGGGTTAGAATAACAATGTAAGTTCTTGCCTGACTGATTTGGGCCTAGTGATTTCCACTCCTCACCCTCTCCAACCCTGAGTTCTCTCTAAAATAAAGAACATGTATTTTGGTCTTTAAACAAACATCTTATAGCTTCTTATGTCTGTATGGTATTAGTACAAA
The DNA here is from genome assembly GCA_022605575.1 of Laterallus jamaicensis coturniculus. Taxonomy (NCBI): domain Eukaryota; kingdom Metazoa; phylum Chordata; class Aves; order Gruiformes; family Rallidae; genus Laterallus; species Laterallus jamaicensis. The sequence continues at coordinate 415,216 of JAKCOX010000016.1, forward strand.
GTACTCTATGCCCACAGCTGGAATCCTAGACACTCTGTAGTAGGAATAGTACATTAGCAGGCATAATAGCTGCTCTGCATTTGTAAAAATGTCTGTCTTAACATGAACTTGTAAAAAACTACTGTTCCAAAATAAGACTATTATTAAAAAAAAAAAATATATTGTTATAGCTAAGAATACTTATTCCTGCATCAGTCCATACTTATGCTACATAAACAATCTAAATCACTTCTGTTTTGACAAGAAATTTCTGAGCTGCCTTTTCCTTTCATACTTCCCATTTTATGGAGAAAATTTAGCTGGTTCTCATCAGACTACATCAAATACAGCACTCCTCCTGGTAAGAATACCTGATTGTTTTACTTGTATTATAAAACATAGTTCTCTAGAATCTGACACATTCAGATGTGTTTTATTTTCAGGAACTGCATTTAACAGTTCCACCTTCTCTTCAGCAGCACTTTAATTATTTCTTTATTCTTTTGTTCCCCTCTCCACTGCTTTCTGAATTTATTCTGCAACTTCATGAACAATGTTGTAAATCCTTCTGCAGTCAATGTTTCAGACAGTCACAAGCACCATGTGGTATGTGAAATCCAGGAGTTTCAAGATGCATCTTTTTTTTTTATTCTTTTGTGCTCTTATTCATTCTGTGAAGTTCTTGGCATCATTAGTGATGTTGAATTTGAGCATGTTGCCCTAGCAATCCAAATATAATAATGAATTTGTAATGGAAAAGCAAAATGTTCAGGAGACCCCTTACTTACTTTCCTGTGTTCTGTCACTTAGAGAACTTAGTACAGGGATTTTTAGAACTCTTCTGTCCTTCCTCTTTGGAGGATCATGCTGTGTTTCTAGTTCACTGATGATTGCATTCAAGTTGTTTCTTATTTTAATAAAACCCATGTTATTTATATTTAGGATGAGATTGAAATCACTGACTGTCTAGTTATGTGTGTCTTTGCTTTCTGTGTTTGGATAAGGAATCTAATATTCTTGCATAGAATACTATTATTGCTCTTAGTCCTGAATCGGTAACAAATACTACTTCTGGGCTATGAATGGGGAAGCAGTGCTGCTACATCAGGAGCTACCATGCTTCGGCTTTTCTTGGAGGCTGACTGACAAAGGAATTGTGTCTAACTTTGAGGGAAAAGTAGTAATGTATTACTTTGCAAATGAACTTCTCTGTCACTGAGAGTTATGAGTTGTGCTTGTCATTCTGATACATTCCCTTTTTTCAGCTTTTTCAATTCTAAAAAAGCACTTGAGAAATTTTACAAGTGAATATGTTCTTTAATGCAAATACTAGAGATTCAACTACCTGAGTGACTTGATGTAAGAGAAGAACCAACTTGTATAGACACAAGACACATACACAAAACTGCCTTCAAGTGTGTAGCCTTCATTCTTATTTCAATTCCTGTTCTGTAAGGCAAGTAATGCCTCCTTACACAGCACACACCTGCCCAACTGACATGCAGTTGTGTGACCTCTTTTGGTAATTTCTCCCTCTAACAGAGTTTGAATAAAAGTTGTTGTCTTCTGACTCTTAGTCTTACTTGGATGTGTTGGACCTGTGGTTATAAAAACTTTTTCCCGTTACTGATGAACAGTTAAAATAGAGGAGTAAGTAAGGTCTTAAAAACAGCATAAAGAAACATATTCTAGATCAGATTCTGAAATATAATTGATCTCTTCCTTGTGACTAATCTGTGTTTATAAATGGAATGTTGAAGCTCAGTGTTAGATGGCCATTGGGAATTAATGAAGCTCAGGCATAATAGCTATGGAGCAAATGTGTAACCTAAAAGGGAGTTAAGCTTCCAGAGGTGACTTAGCCTCTCCTAAATACAAGCCCTCATATTTTAATATGAAACATTTAAAAAAAACTCAACCAAAACCAACCCCCTGAAAATTATGTACCAGTACTTGAAGACATTGGGAAATTGACTCTGAAGTATAGAAAAGATCAGAAGATGACAATGACTATTTTACAATGCAAACATTTGTATGAAATAGTATGTTGCTACTGATTTCCAAGTACTTAAATTGAAATATGTGGAGAGGTTAATAGCTGACAATGCTTGATGCCAAAAACAAATTTTTAAATTTTTTTTATCTATGGGGATCTTTTATCATGTGTTAGGAAAAATGGAATGCTGATATGAGGTGGGACCCAGTCACTTTAGTCATTGGTGGGTCTACCTTTTCCATGTCTTGTTTGCTTGTGATAAAATATCTTTCTTTTCAATTTGGCAGTCTGGGAGAAAGCAGTTTTATTTTTTAATGAATGTGTGTGATGAGTTGCAGAACTCTATGCCCACATATTAAAAAACCATGACTAATCCTAGTGTCATCACTGATCTTGCAATCTGATAACAGCTGCATTTTTTTGTGTATGGGGCTGAACACCTGATGTCCTTCTAATATGAATTATTACATGATTCAGGGATCATATGAAAGTAAAATTCTTTTGGTCTAACTGTTAATGAGCAGTTTGTCATCAGTCATGCTAGGCTGAACTATGCTCTCTGTAGTCCATGAAGCATTTGGCTCAGCCCAGTGAGTGGATGCACTGTGAATGAAAAGCATAGCACATAGCATCCTCCCCCAACCCCGAAGTTTAGTAGCTCTGGCAATAAAATCTCTTGTTTAAAGTTATGCTCTGTGCCTGACTTGAAATTTTGGGAAGTTCTATCTATGCACTTGGAAAAGCACTAAAAGTTAAGAACTTTGCTGTCTTTTCTGAAGAATAGTACAGAACTTAGTCCATTTTATAGCTGGCTGTTAAATATAACTGCCTGTGTGTGGTCAGTCTGTTTGCAGATCTGTCTGTAAGGTCTAATAGGCAAATCCTGGGGATTAAAAAATAGGTTTAAATGACTTTGTAGGTACTCACTTGCCTATTATCCTTGCTTTCAGCTCTCTTTTGTTTTGTTTTGCCTTTTTTAGGATCTCTATTGTATCCAAAATATCACCACCTTTCCTTACAGGGGAAGTGGGGAAAGCGTTTCTGTTTGCTTATTTTGAAATAGCCTGTAGAAGAGCTCCTCATTCATCTAGAAAGAATTTGTGTGAAGGTTCAGATTGGTTACACTTTAACCAGTCTTTTTGCTCTTCCAAATGACCTTTCCTTGCAGTGTAGTTGACGAAAACAAAGGCTTTGTTACCTTTCTTGTCATGACAAATAAGTAGTGAAGGAGAGCATGTGTCTTCTGCATTGAATATGTTTGTGACAGTTTGATTCACTCTCACTCCTGTAATTGTATAAATCTAATCCAGCAATAGGTAACTACCCTTTTCTTAGTACCCCTACACTATCAGTCATCCAGTGATTTCCCATTACAAACAATTAAATGACTAAGCTTCAAGTCATAACACTTCTGTGAAATATGTAACAAATACACTGTGTGTCTTCACACAGCACTGATGTGAATTCATCTTTGGAATAAGTAAAGGCAGCTGTTCAGCTCTGTGCCCTCAGATGATCAGTACAACCAACCGAAACTCACTCACAATTTAGGGAACTGAGAATACAAAATCTCTGTGACTGCCATCTGGCCACATGCTCAGGACAAATAACACTCATAATAAAATGAGCTTTGGGATCCTGTTTTCTGTCTTAAAAAGGCAAAAATACATGCCAAACCAAATCAACCTCTGTGACCCCTGGAGACCAGATTAGGTGTCTGAAATAACAAAGCATCACCTGAAAACTGACTGATACACTTCTGCATTACTTCAGTATTGATTTGAAGTTCCTACAGCATTGGCTAAAGTTGGTTTACAACATTTGACCAAACTTTAGCTCAGGACACAGAATTAACTCAAATACATAGAATATTTCAAATGTGTAAGTGGGTATCAGTAGTTGATGTTTCATGCCACTGTGATTTAAATCCCTCAGAAATTGTTTGGTAGCAACAGGAAAGAGAAGTGGAATTATTAATAGTATATTGAATGAGGAAGCACCTGTTTGTCTAGATATTTTAGATTGTTTGCCATTCCACTACATAAAACAATTATTGATTTTGTATTCACAACCTTAAAGCATTTTTTTTCAAACAGACTAAATCAACTTTAAATAACGAAGTCCCAAAGTTCAGGATTAAAAAATAATAATGACCAATCTTTATACTTAAAAAAAGTGTCCTAAAACATTGGGATTGAGGCAACTCTGACTGAAATGACTTCATGAAATGCTATTTTCAGGAATATCCATTTTCAAGTCATTGTTTCTATATGGGTAAGCTCTTAATTTTACTGTTACTTTCAAAGGATGATAAACTGAAAGTGAATTAAGGTCTTAAATTCTGTCCTGAAACATTCAGTCAGTGACTTTTTTCCTTTACTGTCAGCTAGCACAGTGATACTATGGTAAGGGGCAAGTGCCTTACAGAACTGTTATATGTGGCTTGTTTCTGCCCTGTCTGCACTTCCTGGAGCATGTAGTGATGTGTGTCCTGAAACAGAATATCTAATAGATGTTGTCCTTGGTTTCAGTCCCTGTAACGTCATTCTCCACTGCAAATGCATGTGGAGTCAGCAGGAAGGACTGAGAAATTTTCTAATTAGAAACCAGGCACATATTCCTTCTCTGATGTAGGTTTATTTTTATTTATACAGGAAGATCTGCTTCCAGCAGGCTATACAAAAGCATACCTGCTTGGTGTAGGTGAGTGTGTAACATGCTTGTATAGGCTGCTGAAAGGTTCAAAGGTCTGCACCAGTTTTCCCATGTCATTGCTTTGATGAGTGTTTCTTACTGGTCTGATTCAGAGATGCCTTCCTTTTTTTGTGAGCAATTTGATAACAGGAAGAAGGGAAGAACCCTTTTATGAGGGGTTTTTCATGTCTTTACGAGCAAGTGAATTAAAAGTATGATGGCTGTAAAGGTGTAAGTAGTTCTTTCTCAAACTACAGCATGTGAAACTCAAGTATTGTTTAGTACTTTCTTAGTTTCTTTAATCTCTCAGAAAAAAACTTTTTCTTCCCCTCAGAAAAGCTGTCAGTAGCCCAGTTTCTCTAGGATAAGGCCAGAAGTAACAAAGCTACAACTGATGCTGTGAAAAGCCAAAGTCAAAACTCAGTAGCCTTGGTGACTGTTAAGCAGGTATTCTTTATTGCAGCACTGGGCACCAGAGGATCACTCCTCCTAACGTGTGTGCTGCACACATTAGTTGCACAGCTTATAGGCGAGTTATACACACAGAATTGCTCAGAAAGCTCACGAATAACATATTCATTATCAGAGGCTTCCACCTTTTCCCACATGCATACTATGGTCTCTAGGTGGTCTTCAAGGACCCTAGTTGTCACTCACTTCATCCACTCATCATCTTCTCTGTGTTTTTGCTGTGGTTATATAAAGGCTGTAGCCCTTATCTTCCTCTTTTTTTTTTTTTTTTTCCAGAGCCACTTGACTGATCTTGGGGCCCCTTGTAGCCTTGTGTTTTCTTGTTCTTGGAGTTAGTCGTGCTAGAAAGCTTACAATGTGCTGTGATTAAGAGACGGGACACAGCTTGATGCAACCTTATTGTTTGATTGTAGCAAATCACAAGTTTATATACTTTGTAAAGCCCACGTGTGTCTTAGTTTCATTGGAGCGCAGAAGCCATTCTTACATTTACTATTTGCTGATTGGTTTAAAAACATTAACATTATTAGAAAGATGCAGCTTAAGCCTAATAACACAACCTTTACACATATTCTGGTTTTGTTTCTTAAAGCATGTCTCATTCTTCCTTTCAAAGCTGACCAGGTCCTCTTATACTGCCTCTGGTGTCAAGATGTCTAGCCTCCCAACATTCTTTCATTCCTTATCAAACAGCTCTCTTCGTTATTTTAACTCTCCCAAGGTTTGTGTCCAACAAGTTCCAGCATGTCAGCTGCCAAGTGCTGGAGTTTCTGCCTGCTTCTTTCAGGCCCTGTGCTACAACAATGTGCCAGTACCCACATTCCACAATACCACTGCTGCAAAATATATTACTAGTATCTACAAAAGTCTACAGACAGTAAGTCTTCATTAGATTCATTGTTGCATAATATTTTGTTGACACCCACAAAACTCTAGACAGTAAGTCTCCATTAGATTTAGCCCTCTTTGCACAATGTTTGCCTGCTACTGTTTACGTAAGACAAAAATTTCCTGCCTGCCTTCATTTTTGGGTTTTATGCTCTTACCAGGGAACACAAGAGTTGCAAGTCATAGTTATGAAAATAAGTTTGGGTTTATTCAGTCAGGATAAGGTTTACACTTTTAACCTTTTTAGGAAGAAAAAGCTTCATATGCCAAGTTTGATGGGCAGCTTTATAAATCAAGTTTATACATCTCAGTAGGACTTGTATTTCGAGAATTAACTTTTTAGATATATCTACAATTAAGTCTCTTGAAAATATCACTTTAGAAAGACCGTGTTTCTTCGTGTAAAATGGAATACTTCTATTATTTCCACTAACTAACCTCTATAGAAATGATTCTTAATGAAAGAAAAAGATTAATTTTAAAGGAATTAAAAATGTGGGAAGAAGGTATATTGAGCAATGTGTACGTGTTTTTATCCTTGAAAAATAATAAGGAAATTATACGCTAACCATTAGAGTTCTGTGTGAGCTAAACAAAAGGGTTTGTCAAAGATGTGATAACAGCTCAGAAAGGGTCACTTTCTCCCTGGTGAACATGAACAATTATCAATTTGGTGGTGTTTGTTATTTCAATTAGCTGAAATGGTTACTTAGGAACTACAGCATGAATGCTTCCTAATCCTGCAGCATGACAGGGCAGCAGGGCTGTCAAGTGTTATGTGACAGCAAGGATGCTGGTGCTTGCCCTGAGAAATAATAGCCTGTTTCTGTAGCTAGTTCCCATATGTATATCAGGATACTTCTATGGTATAAGTCTTCTCTCTTTTCCTGGTGGCTTTCCAGGTTAGCTTAATGAAACTCAACAGCGTTTAGTTAGAAGGCTTGCTCTCCATGAGTGTTCTGGGGTTTTTCTGCTTCCTTTTCCAGTTCTTATAATCTGTTTTCTCTACTTGTTTTTCCCATGAGATAAAATCATAATCCTCTCTTTGCAGCATCACAGAGTAACATCGTGCACATAGAGAGCAACCCCTGTGTTACTGAACTTTCTATTTCTAAAAATGCATGAATAATGCTTGTGGCCCTTTCTTAGGGGAGGGCAATATGCACAGAGTGAAACAGTGGGCCAGTTTGTGTGTTACAAATATTTACAAATTTCAAAAGAAATGAACCAGTTTGCATTAAACCCAATATATGGCAGCCTTTGCCTAAAGCCATTGGAGGCAAGGCTGCTATTCTCAGACTCAAACATTGTGGCATTTAAAAATTCCATGATTTGGCTTTATGCTCTCAGTTGTCTGACAGCCTTAACTGTTAGGTAGACTTCAGGCTCTTAAACTAGAAAATGCATGGTGTGTACTTTAAGGTAAGCATTTCAAATTGTTGAAGAATTTTGATCTTAATCCTAGATTGATATTGGATCACAGAATGTTTCTCATCATTAAGGGTTGCTCTATTATGAGGTTACATCTTAAAATACTTATATTTTCTTCAGCTTCTCCATTAATTACTTTCCATAGCCACATATGCACTGCATTATCTTGCCTGCATAAAGAATTAGTTTAGAAAGAAAAGTATTCCTGTGAAATACAAAAAATCAGGAAAGATGAGTAACTGAGAGGAATATTACAGATACAGCTTCACTATAAAACTCTAATGTATTTGCTATTTTTCTGCTGAACGTAAAGGCATAGGCTAAAGTACTAGAGGTCAAGTTCATGTGACAAGCCTTAATAGGTTTATCACTTTGTCAGCAAAAGAAATAACATTTTAACTTCTCAAAATATAGAAGAAATTTTGAGAAGTTTTCCTTTCTCTTCCAATTAAAAGTGAGGCAGAACAGTTAAGGAGCTGTTGGGGGAGCCCTTCTAGGATTTTTTTTAGTGACTTACAGTGCAAGTGAAAATTACTGGATAGTTTGGGGATTTCATGTAAGTAGCAACGGTGGTAATGTTCTTGTCCTTTTCATCCATATATTTAGTTACAATGTCTTCTGATATACATTTTGAAATTAAAGTATTGGACAAGATTTCACAGTTGAGGTACAAAGCAAATGCTTCTAAAGTTCTGGAAAGTAGTAATTTAATTAAGTGATTTTTAATTTTTTTCATTTCAGTTTGGCATTTAAATACAAATAATTCTTTTCATGAATTTAAAGTTGAAATGTCACTTAATTTTGGTTTGGTGGTTAAAAAAGAAACAAAATGACATTTCAAAATGAAAAAAAATACCATTTTGAATCAATGTTAGTATGAAAGGTCACTTTCTTTTCATAGCCAAAGGATTCCTCTAGAATGGAATATTTTGTAGTTAAGCAACAGTTAGAATTTTTTCAAAATGCCTTGTAAGAACACGTAAATTATTTTATGTAAGTATCAGCTTTGATTAAGACTCTTTGCATGTGAAATATATTGCCTGGCTCTGTAAAAAACAGAATTTGAGTTCTGTATCTGCTGTGTTGGAAATATTCAGCTCTTTGCAGTTGGAACTTTATTAGAAATGCGGACGAAGGGCAAATTGCTTCACCTTTCCAAGCCTGTTAGTGATCCCACTCTTGTGAATGCCCTTCCATCTCTCCTGATTTCATATTCCCATTGAGGATGCCAGAGCTCAACGGAGTTTCACAACTGCTGTGTGGCAGTAAAGGTTCTTCCCTGTCATATACTGGCTTAATGGCATGGTGAGAGAGATTGGGATACCTTTCTGCTTATTTCCAATCCTACAGTAAATTCACAGCTCTTGGACTTCATTTGTGCGTGCAGTCCTTCATCCTTCAGCTAGAGAATCTACAAATAAAGATTATCCTCAATTGTGGAAAAATTAAAAAATACTGTGTTGTTCACTCTATTTTTCCTTGTTTCCTTTCCCAAGCGAGCTGCTGCCGTGCCTTGCTCTGCTGTGCATTCTGCTTGTACTACAGAAATGTTTACCATTTTTCTCAGCTTTTACAAGCAATTACCAAAGAAGCAATTTTCTGTCTAATGAGCAGCTGAGCACTGAACCTTCTTAAAAAAAGCTTCCACTCTCAAAATACTAATTAATCTTTCAAGTTAAAATATTTTAACCAAAACATCCACTTTTAAACTCCCTGACTCAAAATACTTTCTGTTTTCATATGATCGGATTATCTGTTTTCTTTGAGGAGTAACATGCATTATGGCATAAAAAAGCCAATAAGCCCAAGCAATCTTGCAAGGTGTTCTGATCTGTTTGGTTTTGTATGCTTGCTTTACTGCCTGTGCTGACCAGCAGTTCTTTCTAAGTTGTTGTTAGTCTAGCGCTAGCTGGAGACTGACCAGCTTCTCTTCTGGCCTGCCATACAAAGCTGTTTTACTGGTGCTGTTTAACATAAGGCACCACTGCAGCAGGAACCTCCATCTTGTAGAGCCACCACTGCTGCTATTGGTACTAACCTTGTTGCTGGAGCAGGTTGCTCAGTGTATTGATTCACTGAGTTTTGAGTATGTCCAAGAAGAGAGAGAGCTTCTGTGTCTCCTTGTCCAGGGTGATGCAAATACTAGCAGATAATAGAACAGTAAGCACGGTACAACCTCTAGCATCTATTTCTAGTTAAGTAAAAAGGATGTTTGGTGGAAGCCTTTCCAGTTTAGCTTTTTGTAAAACTAGTGAATAAAAGAAGATGCATTTCTATTCCACATTTAGCACTTGAAAAGAGAGAAAAGAATTACTCTAAGTTCATAAGCCTTTCATTCAAGGTTTTTTGGTATCTCAAGGAGCTTTTGAGTGCTCTCTAGCATTTCTTGGTTGTCATTGAACTTAAGCAGTAGATGTACAAAACCAGTACACTAAACATCAGAAGAAGCTTAGATAAAGAAAATGGAACGATAAGTTATCTACCTGGTGAATTTTGCGAAGAAAGCAGAGCCATGCTTGCAGGCTGGTGCTTACAGACTGGAAACTTTTCCAATCGACAGTGGTTTAAATGCAAGATACAGGATAAATGAACTTGAGGCACTTGGTCTATCTTTTTAGCATGATGAAGCTAGATAATCTCAATCAGGGAAACAAACAGAAAGAAATCTTAGTGAATATGTGTTTCAACAGAAACAGGTCAAAGAAATCTTCCAACATGCCTGCCCACCTTGTTCAGACAAATAGCAGCTTGTGCTCCTGCCTGCTGCTAGCTCTTGTGGATACATTCACCAGAGCAGGGGCAATCACTTTTCTGAAATGCAAACTTAGTACAGAGAGGTGGTTTGGAAAGAAGTGTGCAAGTTTTCATGGGTGCAGAAATTACAGCAGGCTTGGATATTGTAGGTTTTGCCAAGGAGAGCCTTTAACAAGTACTCGATGTTCTCTCAATGTCCACTTTGCATTAGTGTTTCCAAGGCTGAAAATAGTTGTTTTACTTTTGTAAATGGATGACAATGCTATTAGTAATGTCCGGAACTGGAGAAGTGGGGAATGATTATGATGTAGTAATTCTTCACTGACATGGATGTGGCTGGTATTGCAAAGCTGCAAACATCTGGTGGGCCAGCACAATATCTTCATTTACTTGGGTTTGTTTTTCCAGCCTTAAATACAACTGTATGATTTGGTGGGTTTTTTTCTTCACTGGAAACATGTGAGCTCAAGCAATATGAGGCCTTACGCCCTTCTTTAGGGACTCTTCAATTTACTTCTTCAAGCTTATTCTAATGGTCACTTCTCAAGATAATTTAAAAGCATGCTAATAGTATTTCACAGTTGGATAATGAAAACAATACACTGAACATGGTATTTCTAGGCTTCCAAGTATGTAGAACGAAATAAATGTCATTCTCTCTGTAATTTCCCTATTAAGAATGAAAATACACTATAAGATTCAACTAGACAGGGAGAGATATTAGTAAGATCTTTGAGTTGCTCTATTTAACTGCTGAGCACTTCAAACCATAAATAAATAAAAAATATATATTTAGCTTGTCAGCCTCTGGGCAAAACTGCCTTCTGTTGTTACAGTGCTGTAGGTAGTAACATTAAAAAGTGTTAGGAGAAATCTGAAAGTGAAAATAATTTAGAGTCTGGTTTTCTTTTCTTTCCCTTTCATTCACACCTAAATCTTGTGTTCACTTCGTAGCTCTGTTTGAACAAGCTGGGAAACTGGGATAATGATGACAAGTTAATATGATGTGTGTGTATGTGTAAGGACATGCAACATACATCTATGTTTTTGGTAGGGTACTGGTACATGCTAAAATGTGCTTAAGCGGAGAAAAATACTACTTCCCATTTCCTTCTTTTGTTTCCTGGTACCTTCTTGAAAGAGGGTTATATGTGTAAAAATGCATCTTGAAGATCATAAATTTATAAGCAAGATACTGTAATTCTTACATTTTATTGGCTTTTACATTAGATAGCACTGAGAGAATCTATTACAGTATAATCTTAGAACTGTACCATGCAGCGATGTCTCTATGAATTATTAATTCCTAAAAGGGTCATATCAGAGAACGTTTTCAATGGGATGGTTAGAAAATGAAAGTGCAGCGCTGGGCAGAAAACTGACTGCTTAAATTGGAGAAAAACTCTTAGCTAGCATAAAAACTATATGGTATTGTGTTATATTTGCCATTTTCAAGAGCTGTATGTGTGCATGTTCTGTTCTCAAAGGCTTGGGCTTTTCTACTTTTTTTTTCCCCCTGTCCTTTTTTTTAGTTCTTTTAACTTCTTTGTGTTGCAGGATCTGAGTATGCTATTTCGATCTGTATTGTCAGCTGAATTCTAATAAAAAAGTAATAGCAAAGTCAAAACTAGGAAGATGGTGACTTTTTTCTTGCTCGTGCATGGGGGTAATATCCCAAGTATCTACATTTTTAAGAGAAAATTATAAATATTGTTATGAAACTGTCTGCAATTGTTTACAGTATTTGGTGGAATTCAGCCCTCAGTTAGGAGAAGTAGGCAGACTGCTCTATTCTAAATAAGCTCAACAGCACTTTTTCGCATGGTTTTCAAGAAAGGGATGTGCCCTTGAACTTATCTAACTGCTAATGTGAGCTAATGTCTGGGGCTGGTCACATTCTCAAACTGGGGAATGATGTTTAAATAGCTTTCCTGGTATGGTAAGGCAACTCAGTAACTACACTGAAATGGAAAGGAAGAATTCACCTGAAGCAGGGCTCCAGCTTTGGTAAGAAGCTGTAGTGGCAGGAGAGATTCATTTGCATCTTTAAGTGGCTAGGCTGTTTCTGAAGTGAACATCTGATCATAACTTTGGCTTTATGAGGACATATTTTGTGTCCATAGTCAAAGCACTGACTTCAGTCTGCTGAAAAATTGATCTGGGACTTTCTCTTGTTTACATCCCATCTATGGAGTCTAATGAGATTGATCTGAAGGGTGTATGCTTTGGAGGTGTTAAGTATTTATTAGCTAAAATTGTTTCAAGAACTTTAATTTATTATTGGTGAAGGGAAGATCTTTATCATGAAAGTGTATCTTGTTTTCTCTTTTAGTGTGTTCCGTAAATTTAGGCCTGCACTGTATGCTGGTGCAGAGACTGTAAGAAGTTAAAAAAGATTCACGTGTTTCAAAGACTTTTCTTGAATCATGGTAGACAATGTTTTTTTTGTCTGATACATAACTGTGTATTTGTAATGGGCGTCATCCATGATTTTCAGCCCAAATGAAATAGTGCTGTGGATTAGTTATACGCGTTAAGCTCGCTTTTCTTACTGCATATGACTCTGAGCACCTGCAAGGTTTTATGTTTAATGTACTTACGGTGCTTCAGAACAAGGCAGAAGCTCTTAACTCAGCTTCTTTTTGGAGGGGGAAGAGCACTTCTTATTTCACCTTATTTCTTCCAGTCCTAGAGGATCTGGTGAAAGGCTTTCCTGGAAGTAAAAATGTCAAGTAACAACCTACACTACTAGTATTGTCTGATACACTTTTTCCAGATCTATTGCGTTTTCTTGCAGTTAAAAATTATTTGAGTCCATGAGATGAGCAGTAAAGAACAGTCTCCACAGCTGGGCAGGTATGTGCTGCAAAGTATCTAGACTGCCTCCTGCTTGGTGAGGCTTGTGCCTCACGAGGGCTTGCAGAGGAATGCAGACAGAATCATGGGACCCCTTCACTTCCCCCAGAGAACCCCACAGCAATTCAAGTTTTGTGTTTCAGAATTACTTAGATCTGAGACTACTGTTCAGTTACTGGCTTCAGCTGAAGTTAGGCATTTACACATCATTTTAAGGATTGTGCATTAATGAAGTTTCATTGAATTCACTTATTTTGCCTGTTTTTTCCCCTTCCCAGTGTGTGAAAATCTGATAATTTTTTTAACAATTTAGAAAGCTAACAATAAGAGGGACTATTGAATGCTACCTCTATGTGGTAAAAGACTACTAAACTAACTGAGCTAGGTACTTGCACACTTGGATTATCGGGTTCTTGTAAGTTTTTCTTAATAAACATTGGAGAAAAATTTCTTGCATGAACTGTTTGTCCACATTCATTTTAAGACTTCATTATAATATCAACTCAAAGTTACATTTTTCCAATGTCAGATAACTGAGAGTGGCTGCAAAGCTACTTCAGGTGTTGTCCTACATGCAGATTGGCTACACCTACTGAATATTTGTGCGGTATTTTGGTCACACAAACAGATGGAATACGAGTGACACTTTTGGTCACCTTTGCAGACTAATGTTTGACACTACAAGCAGAAGTAGGTTGGAGCTTTGTTGATGTAAATGCACAAATAGATCTGTAGCTTCTCATGTTGACCTGTCGTGATAACAAGCAGATGTTTTATGTTTAATGTTTGCTTGTGAAGATTATACTGCAGGTTTAGGCAATATATTTATGCTGGTAAAAAATAATAAACAGATCTCCTTTAAAGAGTCTTCATCCTGCCCAGTGAGTCTGTGTTCAAGCTTTGACATCTTAACCTTACAAATAAAAGAAAATGGTGCTTTCTGCCACTTCATTTACCTTTCACTTACTAGCTGAGGGAATCTAGGATAGAAACATTAACTAGACATAATTAATTTCCATTGATTGCATCAATCAACTTATATTTAACTATTATAATCAAGTGCTCGACAGAGTAGCCACTGTATTTTGCATTTCTATTTGCTGCTTTGTACCTTCAATAGCAGGCAGAATACAACATGCTTAAAACCAGCAGTCTGCTTCCACATTTGTATGAGGTGCTCATGAGGAATTGGGGAGGTCAGACTGCTTTTGGGGGGGCGGGGGTGGTGTTTCAGTGCAAAGCAGTGGCTGAAATTTGTCAAATTTGGAAGAATCTTCTTTTCTGAATGAGGGAAGCAATGAAGGTATATTCTACCAATTTCATGATTGCTAAAATGCTATTCTCATATCTCTGTTCTGTCTGCTGCTATAATGGGAATCTCTATATTGTTTATGGTAGCTCTAAGTTGATTCTTTAAAGGTCAAAATATTACAAATAGGTGAATTTCAGGGTATCTTCTATGTTTTTCTGAATGTCTTATATAGTGATGAAAGGCAGCAGGTATCTTTTGATAGAATATCATCTTAACGGGTTGTTCATAAAACTAATATTTCTGTGGTGGTTTTTATCTGAAAAAGATCTTGAGTAGACAAATCAAGGCAGAGAAATGGTTCTCCAAAAGGCTGGGTATCTTCTGTAGAGAAATTAAAAATACCATGGAGATTAAGAGGTATTTCCTTAAGCTACTCCATGCAGTTTATGATCGAAGTTTTTTTCTGTGAAAAATACTTGGCTATAGCTCAAAGTACATACAGAAAGCCATTAGTTTTGCTTATTCAGAGATATCCATGAGACAAATGTCAACACAAAAGAGAAAAACCAAAGGCAGAAAAAGCTGGAACACCAGTTCTTTGTCAAGAAATACAAAATGTAGAAAAAACATCTTTTTCATTTCCTGTACTATATTTGTATTAGAAATACAAAGTTGCATGGAAGAAAATCTCAGAAACACAGATGATGAGCACACCTTTTGAAAGAGGCCTAAGAAAGGATTTCAGAAGTAAAATAGTTTAGATTCAATTATTAACGCTTTTGTCTAATACAAACATTATTCAAAGACTTCTTTTGAAACATACCATCAAACTTTGGAATCTTCTTTTTGTCTAGAAAGAAACAGTATAATAATATGGATCTTAAAGTAACTGAAAGAATTGATCATAATGGAGCTCTGATCCTGCTCTTGAATGTATTTTGCAAGTTTCCATGGATTGAGAAGTCAGAGTGATATCAGATCTCTCCTACTTCTTCAGTATAATTGCATTATCACTGATTGAAGTAAAGCAAGCCAGAGAACGAAATAGTATCTTCCCTGTTTTGTTCTCTTATTCTTCTGCAGCTCTCTCCACTCACTGTTATCAGTATCTTTATTTGTGATATTTTACAATCCTTGTCATTGTTCAGATTCTTGTATTTTTGTATACTTACAACTGTTAAATTTGGGTAGAAGGCTGTTTATATAAAAGGGAAAACTGCCTATGTCTTGATAAAGAATACTCTGTGTTTCATATTCGTTTTGAGACCAGCTTCTATTCGAGCCTATATTGAAGTTGGGTCTAACAGTGTCTTTTTGTAATAATTGATTTGACAGGTCATCTATTAATATAATGATTTCCCTTTTGTTCTACACATACTTAGTCTAGTTTCCCAAATTCCTTAATGACAAACTTACCCACATACTTGGTATCTGGGTAGTATGTGCTTGGAGTATGTGATATTCTAGCATCACTTGGGGGAAAGGGATAAAACAAGGAGTTAGTGTATCACTGGGGCTAAGCTGTGGAGTTCTGTAGAGTAGGTTGAAGTCTGTTCTAACATTCATAACCCTCTGCTTGGTAAGCATTTTAAAGTTATACCATCACTTACCCATTACAGTAGCAAGGAAACTGTTTACTAATTTGCGGCAGAGAAACAAAAGGAGGAAGCATAACCTCTAGCTGATATAATAAATGAATCATTTATACAAGGCAGTATAAACACTTAGCAGTTTCCATTCCTGTTTCTTCTACTGAATTATTTTCCCTCATTTTCCATCTATTTCTGAACGCTGCTCATATTACAGTGAAAAAGGTCTCTATCTCCCAACTTTATTTCCTCATTGTTATTCATTGGTCCAAAGAAGCTGAGATGGGCATCTCAGTTTATTTAATCAGTAGTTCTCTGCAAGGGAGGTTAGGAATCATCTCAGTGTATCAGAACTGATATGTAGCAATGCCCGTCAGAAGAGATTAGTAGGTCCATGTCGAGGTGGAAGCAGCAGGGTAGAATGAAACCTGAAGCTGGGTTAAGTAATTGGGTTCTTGTTCAATAAAAGTGCTTGTTTGTGTGTTGTAATGAAAGATCTTTGGTGCAATGGATGTCTGAATCCAAATATCCTCTGGATTTTCTGATGGATAAAGCGATAAAGGTGAAAGGGATTTAATTTAGGACTATTGAAAAACTTTAAAGAGATTAGAGAAATTTGTAAATATAGTCACTCTTATTGTGGTGGCTTTTGTGAGTTTCCAGAACCAGATGTTGCAAGGAGAGGGACTCAAGGAGTTTAAAGTTTTGATTTGGGATGCTCTGGAGAGGCTTCTATTGACTTCCCATTTGAGGTGCAAGTGTAGAAAAAAGTAATGAAGAACTTTTGGCTTGCTTTTTATGTTCTCTCAGCTTGATTTAGGAGGATGACTCTACTTTTTTTTTTTTTTTCCAAATTCAAAGACTGTAGTGATAAGAATTTTTATTTGAATGCTTATTTGGTATTTCTTCTTTGCTTTGTATTAAGAATTCTTTTTTCAAGGCTAGGTTACACCATTAAATCTACAATACCTTCATTGACCATGTATCGTAAAGCTAATACACAGTTTTTTTCTGATAGTCTGTTTAAATGTGGTAGCTTTCTTTGACTGCAAAATCATATTTCTGTGAAACTTTAAATTCTTTAGCTTCATTAGATGTGTGTTTATAGGGAAGTAAAAAGCCAACACAACATCCAAACAAAATTTAAGAAAGGAGTGCTGAGGAAATGTGTAATGAATTCTTGCCTGCCATTAAGACAGCATTTGTAATGTTTTCTCCCTCTTTCATCTGTTTCTAAACAGAACTACAATATTTGGCTTGCAGCAAAGTTTTGCCTGAAGCACAGTTGTCTTTAAGGGTTAATTGTCTCTTCCCATTAGGAAGCCAGCTTCACTAAAGATATGGAACTCCTTGAAAACAGAATGAATTCTCTCATAGTTGGTTTAATGTACCACAGATTCACAAGAGTTAAAGGTAGACCAAGGCAAAAGTTTCAAGAACCAAAATGTTTGTACTCTTGAAGCATTACTCTGTGGAAAGCATCTCTGTTTTTATATGCACACATGAGGAAAAAAGCCATGTGCTTGAAGGAATCTCAAGTGTGAAGCATTTCCCTTTGACTTGTTTACACTGATTCTTGTTTTATAATCCTGTTAACCTCAGGCATTCTGATGTTGCTCCCACCTCTTGTTTCTGGCATCCTATTTTTCTTCCCTTTGTTCCTTGAGTTTACAGGATGAATTAAGGACACTTTTTCATGGCTTTTGCTACAACTACAAAAGGTAGCATCCCAGAAAGAAACAGAAATCTTGCATGCTTATTTGTTCTAGGAATTTCTATAGCAAACACTCACAGAATTGAATTGTAGAAAAATAAGACATGCAATGAATGTGAGAGTTAGTAGCCTGTGGAAGCTCAGGTGATAAATCTGAAATGTTTAGAGAAACCTTTCCTTGTAACATGAAGTTTTTCTGAACAGCCTTGTTCTGTCGATACCTTTAGTAGGAACAAGATTTTAGAAAAAACAAATGCAACAAAACTACTTTTTTCAATCTGGGACTGGAGAGTCATCTCCAAATGATAGCACATCCTTTCCTTGCTGTGATTACATATTCTATCTATGCATTTATCAACAAGGTCATTGTAATTGGGTAATCAAGAACTGAATCCCATTTGGAAAGTAGATAAGACCATCAGTATTTACAACTTCCGCAGATACAATCTTCTGATCAGATGTTAAAATCTGAAATCTTGAGGTTTTGAATCAAGATTTCTTTTATTCCTTTTTCCATGGTAGCATCATAGAGCAGTGAGAAGAAGTCTCAAAGACAAACTTTTCCTTGCCTTGTGATGCTAGGAAATGGCTACATAGCTTCAGTATCAGAGGAAATTAATGAGCTAAGTGCTTCACTTGTGTTGCCTTTGCCTGCATGTATAAAAGGAGTTTTTCAAAGCTTATTTTCCTCCACTAATAAGAAACTTTGTACTTCTCAGCTGAGAAGTTTGTCAGATGTTCAGATTGTCTGTGCTTATCTGAATCTTATAGCAGCAGGATAGAATGTAATTAATGTCCCTGTTATGGGGGAGGGAGGGAAGCCCTGTCTCCTAACAATGTCATTTTGTTCCAGCCCGGCAGTCAGGAGTGTCGGTAGGCTTTTCCTGAAAATAGATACAGTAGGAAGAGCCTTAACCTTACTGCTGTCTACAAACAGGGCTGCTACCTGTTTGGATGGTGCTCTTTTTGTTGATTAGGAGCAGGGAGAAGTAGAGGCTATCACTTGTAGCCAAAGAAAGAACTGTTGTCAGCTGTATTCTGGTCAACAGGGGAGCTCTGCAAGGGATTCCTGATCCCAAAGGAGAGACGTGTTTCACTCATTTCCCTTGACATACTCCTACATTGACATCTTATATCTGCTTGCCTAAACCTTAATCATGTTTTTAGCTTATACCCTCCAAAGTCCATTTACTGCTTCTATTGGCAGAGAATATCAGATGACCATGTGAGTCTGAAGCAGGTAGTGTTTACCTTTCAGTAAGCATCCCTGTAGAGTGGTGTGTGCTGCTACAACCATATCTGCACTAAAATGATGCTGATGGGTTTTTTTTTTGTGGGATAGGCATATCAGATACCTGTGACATAATTTTCCAAGTTGTAATACCTATCAAGAGTAACTCTGATCTCTGCTTTGCCTAATTAATTCCAATGATTAATACGCAAAAATTTCAGGAAAAGGGCAAGTTTGGGGTCTAAGCATGTATTTTTCAAAGGGAGTGGTGAAGAGCTGGTCAAAATATATTCAAGTATGTGTAAAGTGTACACATTCTATTTTGCTCATTTTAATATCTTTAGAATAAAATTGTTTCAGAGAGACAATTATTTCTTTCATTAGCAGTATATCTTCTAAGCTTTTGTTCATTTGAACATTACAAAATTACTTGATAAATAACTGTAACTCTGTTGAGTCAGCTAGTGCATAAAAAGAAATGCATTTCTTTGTTATCTCTGGAAATAGAGTACTAAGTTTATTATTGCAAAAATTAATTATCCTTATTTTTCTTTTAAAAACCCCAACAGTTTCAATTTCATGAAAATTCAGCTTTGAGAAGGAATTTTACTTTATTGTGAAGACAGGATGATTTGCCCTGCATCAATTTTTGTTTGTATGTCTGACATTTTTAGAATGATGAAAGATCTCCCATGATCTGAGAACCCACCCAAACCAGCTATCAATATGCCACCTTAATATTTTTTGAAGGATTTAACCTACATTTGAGTTTGCTGTCAAAATGTGACCCAAGGTAAATGCAATGTAGTTTCATTTTTTGAGCTAGAGATTTTACAGGTAGGCAGTGCTGGTCTGAAATCCCGACTCAGTCCAACAACTGCAAACCCATTCACGTGAAGACAAACACAGAACTTCTGTTTGTCACCACATCATGTTCTCCATCCCATGGGAATGGTACTTAGCATTCCAAGTGTTGTCACTCACATGGCTGTAGAAAAGTTAATACTTGTGAATGAACACATATGTCTGTTTTATTTTATGGAATTAAATTTTATTCTGAGACTGACTATTATTATTTTGCTTGCTTTCCATGTAGCAAACTCTGTTATAAAGCTTTTTAACAAGTTGTTATTACCAGAATATATGGCTTATATTATAACTAAGCAGGCTGTTTCTTAAATGTTTCTCAGATTGGAGGTTAGGAAGAGGTTCTTTACTGAGAGGGTGGTCAGGCACTGGAACAGCCTCCCCAGAGAAGTGGTCACAGCACTGAGCTTGGTTGAGTTCAAGAAGCGCCTGGATGATGTACTCAGTCCCATGCTCTGACTTGGCTGGCCCTGTGTGGAGCCAGGAGTTGGACTTGATGATCCTTATGGGTCCCTTCCAACTCAGGAGATTCTGTGATTCTATGAAATAGCTAACCCTACACACTATTAATTTGACTAATGCAGTGCCAGAAGGGTAAACTGTGTTTAGACATGTGAGAGACTTTTTCTCTTAAAATGGACATTATTGAGCAACTTAACAAGAAGGTGCTGACTTACATTAGCTCATGTTCTGAACCATAATATGCAGCCTGTGATGGTTAATTGCAGACTGTTTGAGGGAGCTGTGTCTGTAACAAAAATGATACTAAAAAAAATTTCTGAGTACCAGAGAAAGAATCTAACCTTTGCAGTAATTGATACAAAGTTCAGTATTTTCCCCTCTACCAAAATCAGTACTGATTGTTTGAGAAATAGGAATAGGAAAATACAAGTGGGAATAGTTCCCTCATAATACCAGTTTTGCACAACTGTGTAAAGTGGTTTTTTGCTTCTTTTCAGCAAAAATTCCTACAGTGTATTACTCTTTTAAACTGCTGTTTCATCAGAGGGATAAACTATTTTCAGCTTTCTCAGCTTCAATCTCAAATGCTATTAATATTTTCAGCTAAGCAATGACTCTAAAATCTGTCCTTTACTGGTGGAAATAGGGATACTTCATATAGCTATAAATAATGTCCTTTCCTTGGAAGGGAATATTCCCCACTAAGTGAACAACTAAATGAGAAATCAGTCTTGTTTTCTTCCTCTGAACTTCTTGGGAGGGAGGAATAAAAAAAAAAAATTAAAAATTGCATTTTAGTAAGTTAGTATCATACAGAGGAGAGTCACCTGCAGTGGCTCACTAGGTGCCATAAATAATTTTTCAGAGATGTAGCTAAGAGTCATCTGACCATTTATAATTACAGAAGGTCTGATAACAAAATGGTGGGGGAAAAGAAAAACCTGTAGTAGCAACACAGAATTAAAATCCAACTACCGTGTTCTCTTTTGGGGAAATAAGCACTGTAAAAATGTTTTTCATTATTTATTAACACATTTGTTATTAAAGGAGAAATAATTTGCACAGTTAATACTTTTATGAAGTTAAACAATTTATCTTGAACTTGAAATTAATCACAGAACATTTATGGAAATAATTAGATCCTGTTAAGCATTATAAGAAGGTCTTGGAGTGAAGAAATAGAGGAGGAAATGACATAGCATCTTATCTGTCATCACATAGTGCTTAGCAATCTCTGCAAGTATGATATTTTACGTGTTTGCCACTATTGGACAGCAGCTTGTTACTCTGAAGGGGAGGAGGTTATGCTGTAGATAAGAATACTGGAGTAAACTCAGTTCTTGGGGGGTGGAGGAGAGCTTTGAACTTGTTTTCTTATATTTGTTGTGATCTGTAACCATCTCCCTTAGCTTGTTCTTCAGTAGACGCATTGTGCCAGTGAGGCTGATTTAGCCCTTTGTGCCACTGAGCAACTTTCTGGCAGAGCTGCTCTTTCAGGGATGTTGTGACTACTCTGACAATAAGCCTTTCTGAGGAATCTCTGGAAACGGAGATTGAAGCAGATGATGTATATAGAGAAATAAAAACATAGAGATGTGTTACTGTCTGTCATAATGTGCTTGAGGCTTTTTCCAGAAGCAACCTTTTCAAAGTAAGATCAAGTCCAGTTTAGAGTAATTTGAGAGAAATAAAATGTAGAAATCCTTTTGTGCAGTATCCCCCAGGAACTAGTAGTGATGCTCGTGTGAGAAACAGCTAGGATCTAATACTGATTACAGTACTACCCTCTATGCTAGGTACCAGTACCAGATGTCTGTCTGGGCTATGGCTGTGATTGCCACCACTGCCTTGATGGTCACATTTTAGTCCATTGTGCCTTCTGCAGATAAACCAACTTCACCAAAACTCACAGGTGATGCTGTTTGTGCTTTTATTGACTTGATATATGGACCAGAGAGGATGACCTGGTGAGGATTAATGTACAGCTGATGCCTGTTTCAGGGCCATTTGTGTGTTGTAGTTTGCCCTAATACCATCAGACCAGAGCTAGAGTGGAGGAAAGGACATGAGCACAGCTTCTCTGCTGATATATTTAAGGGTGTTTGAGATTTAGGATGTTACAACTTTGAATCTTAATAACAAGTGAGGATAAAATAAATGTTTTCAGGAAATTGTGCACGTTTCTGCTTACATACCACCACTATGACAACAGCTGAATGTGTATCAGTTTAAGCCTTTAAAACTCAGCAAAGCTTTTCTTCGCTTTTCTCTTCCCTTTTTCTTCATTATACTGCTCAATCATCCAACCCATAGTTTTTCTTGCTCTGGAAATTTTTCTTTTCATCTTACATGAAATAAAACCATGATCAGGACAAGGTGGGGTAAAGAAAATTCACAGAATTACAGAATCACAGAATTGTAGGGGTTGGAAGGGACCTCAAGAGATCATCAGGTCCAACCCCCCTGCCAAAGCAGCTCCCCAGCTCATACTGCACAGATAGGCATCCAGATGGGTCTTGAATATATCCAGAGAGGGAGAACAGGGTATCATACAAGCACTCAAATCAAAGTAATAGTGAATTGAGTATGTATATCTGGTGTCTGAATGCATGACACAGGAATTTTTGAGATGTGTAATTTACAGAAAGGCACAGTTTATATAATGTAATAGTGGAGTGCATGCTGTTGTGTGCTATCAGATGAATAATTGGGATTCCACAAATCACGTGTCAGGAGCCCTGGATGGCAGCTACGAAGAAGGCAGAAGATAGATAAATAGTCTGGTGAAGAGAGAGTTTTTATTTATAAGCAGGATATGAAACAATTGTGGCAGTTTTTCGCTAAAAATGGATGTCTCAAAGTTTTTTCAGGCTTTTTTATAGGACAAAGCATCTTTTTAAGAGGAGAAAACTCTAGTTGAGGGAGGATACAAATACTTTTCATTTAATCTGGGTAAAAGCCAGAACTCAGGGAAGAAATGTTTTCTTTTCTCTCTTGAATTTTCCTCATGTTTGAACAGATGACATCTACAAGCTTCTATAAGATAATGATGAAGTAATGGGTGCCAAGTGAGATAATGCATACACTGGAGGAAGCTGTTTTATGTTGCCTTTGTTTAGTTCGTTTAGGAAGGTAGTTGTCCTGGTTTCTATAACCACTTAGCAAAAGAAAGTTGTGGTAATTTGAAAGGATCACCTTTCTCTTATTTATCTATTGCTCAAGGGCCCTAACACTGACCATAAACTATAGAACACCCCTAATATTGAATAAAAACTCTAGGAAAGTGCTCTGCTACAGCTGAAATCTCAGCAGCCTTCCCAGCAGGGTTGTGGTATGAATTACATTGCCTCCACCTTTCTAAGTTTTAAAGCTGTGTGCCATGTCTCTCACTGGTGATTCTTTTTCACATAAGGCAGTAAGGTCCCTTTCTGGTTCTGTATATTCTTCCAGCATAGCATGGGTAAATTCCCCTCTGTTCCTAATTTTTTGGGCAATTTAACTTATTGGGAAGAAATTCCAGTCTAAACTTTGGCTCTGAGTTAGATATAATGGTTTTTTTCTTTTTTTATGGGAGGGGAAGGAGAAATGTTTTCAGAGATTGTCTGCTCCCTCTTTCTATAGCTGTAGAGGCACAGAGCATAGAGAATAACACAGCAATGATTTTTTTTTTCAACTTATTTGGCTTTTTTGACAGTCTTCTTTAACCAGTTATTCCAATATCTTCTGTAATTTTTTTTGCTTAGCTTTAAATCACATGGAGGAAACACCAGAAGGGAAAGCCATAGAACGTAAAATGTTGGGGTTTTTTTAGTAGTTTCCACGTAATTGTTGTAGTTCTGAAAACAGCACACCTAAACACCTTCTGTTTTTAGGACACCACCAACATTTTCAGTTTGTATTATGACCATTTGATTTGATAGTGGAAAAATAGCCATTCTTCTACAGGAATAATCACAATTACAGTCAGAGGAAAAACAAATAAACACATGAAATATATTCATCCTTGGGTTCTGGCTGTTTGAAGACAGACCTACCCATGAAACGCTAACATTCATGGTCAGGAGTCCTGTGTGAAGGTTAGTAGAAATGAGCCCTACAGAACAAGAAAACAGTTAGACTTGGTTCTGGTTTGTTAGATTTCCTCATTTTTAGAGAGAAAAGGGGAGGAGATGAGACTGTGGGAGCAATAGGTATGATATAAGGTTCAAGAAAGCATAGTGATTTGAAAAGTTTGAGTGACATTGACCCAAATATAAGCTTGCTAGTAGCTTGTTGGATGAGGGGGGAAAAGGATTGATTTTTTTTTTTTTTTTTTTTAAAGCTGCTGCTCTATGATTCCTTAACTCTTGTGGTTTTGCTTTTGCTGTATTGATCGCTACTGATGCTTGTCTCTCTGAGTCTGCACAAAGTCTATCCTAAACAGTTACCTGCTCAACCCTCAAGTCCACCGCATGCTTCCTTTGGTTGACCTCAGTTAACCCTTCTTCCTTTGACAAACATCAAATACTAGGAAGACAAGTCAACCTCCTCCTTTGGTATTATGACTTCTGTGTATAAGAATTTGCTCTCTATGGAAGCCTTTGCTAAGGAAGGTGCTGTTATCCCAACAGTTGAGGCACTTTGAATACAGTCTGATATTTCTTTCCAAATATGAAGAATTATCTCCAGACTTAGACAATGCAGGTTCTCTTTTCAGCTTCCCTTCAAATCTGCAGAAGGCTCCAGAGGAGCAGATTCTGATCTTACGGTGTTGTAAATCTGGAATAGCTCTTCTGAGCATAATGCACTAAAATGAGTATAAAACCAATATAAATGTGATCAGAGTCTATTCCTTGAAGTACTAATTTTTAAAGGGAAATCCATATCTTGTGACAGTTTTAAGATGGAAATGTATTAACTGATTTAGTAACTCTTTAAGATATTTTTTAAAATACTTTCTTGGAAGGTGGTCTATAGATACCAATTAATAATAAAACCAGGTGGTAATTAGAGCAGGCTATTTTACTTTTAAAAATATTTACAGCATTCAAGACAGTAAACTAAATGTTTGTACGTTGAGCTGGAGGAATGTGAAATTTGGAGGTGGGGATAAGTACTAATACTTCTATTATGGTACATCTGAAATAAGTAGTATCTGACTCTCCAGCTTGTTAATTTCTCCCAGCATTCTGTAGTAGATACAGAAAATCAAGGACAGAAGCAATAGTATATAAATATATGCAAGATAATATATGTCAGCAGAAATGTATTTTATGGAGAGCTCATGCTATAGGGTTTAGAGAAAGGGATGGCTGGACAGTGAGATCCAACAAGGTGAAATTCCATACTGATACAGTCCTTGCTACACACCCATTTAATCACTGTCCAAGGTATAAGTTACCTGTTACCTAAAATATGTCTTACTCTGCCCCAACATTCCCTGTCTCCCCAGTGGGACAGGCAGATATAGGTACCATTGCCTTAAGTGCATCACTTCTTGTATAAACTTTCCTTTATACCTTTTGAGAGGAAGTTTTTTTGAAGGCTTAAAGACTGGATTTTCAAACTACAATAATGAATTTGAGAGGCATTTTTAAAAATCCAGACTTCATCAGAACTGACTTGACAATAATTTCCTGTTTCCATACTCATGATACAATAAGAATTGGTATGAAACATTTTCTGTGCCATCTTGCAAGCCCCAGTCCTTGTTTGAGTACTCATGGCAATTTATGTACGTCCTCTGTCCAGATCTTCCTCATGAAAGTATGTTTGTGCCTTGGTGCTCTCACAATGTGTGAAACAATTGCAGGCTTATGATTAATATTTAGGAACCCTTGAAGACAATTGTTGCCTTTCAGTATGAAAACTCTGTGGAGCTGTTTATCCATGCAATGACAACAGTGTGCTCTGTGAATGAAAGTTGAAATAGGTTTACTAAACTGTATAGAGAAAGAGACCTTCAGAGTGTATTTTTAGTTCCTGGTCTTTTATGGCATAAGAAGAGAAACACATTAATCTGTGCATCAATCACTGCTATGGGCACAGGGGCCAACATATTGTTCATAAGCATGTCTTGAAGATAACAAAGCTGATCTTATTTTCCATAGAGGCAAACATTCATAATGTCCTCTGATCATATACAAATGACATCTGATTAGCCCTCACAGATAGTATCATTTTTATGTAAAGTTTATGCTGCATTAGGCAACTGCTTGGTTGCCCTTTTTTTTGAGATAAGGCTAAAAATAAATTTCCTTTAAGGAGCTGGACTTCTAAATGGAAAAAAAAAAAAGAAAGAGCAGGTTGAGATTTTTCACACTAAGTGCAAATGTGATTTGATGCTTTCAAGCAGACTTCATGGTACCCCTTCTAGCAAAGGTAACATTACCGAGTGTGCCTCTAAAGCAGTGAAGTGGTTGGGACCAAATTATCATCTGTTGTAGCAGTCAGCTGACTACTGGGAAGGTAGACCAGTAGAATTGGAGTTACTTTCTTGATTCTAAGGCTTGCTCTGCTTCCAAACATCATCCATGCTCAAAACCCAGCTCTCAGAAAGTTCACATTTCCATTAAGCATTTGTAATGCTTAAGGTACCGAATTACATAGGTGTCACAGTCACAAACTGGCTGAAGGTTGTATGACAACGCTGTTAACACAGACCTCTATCGCTTCTCATAGTATTCAGAAAATGAGCTTTAATGGTTCTGGATTCTTTTCAAAGAAGTTTCACCTAGACTCACAATATTTCAGTGCAACTCTAGTCTGAATGAGTGCTTATTTGCCTGAAAGTGTTAATACCAACTGCTTTATTGAAACTACAGTAGGGGAAAACAACCCAACAACTTGTAAAAACCATTATTTCAAATATATATTAAAATGTGTTATGATAGGGTATCAAACTGCATCAAGTTTTTTATACTTGCTTTCAGATTTTTAATTTAGAAATGACCTTTCAACAACTAAGTTTTTGGCAGCGAAAAATTGTCATAGAACGGTTCCCTTTCCCAGTGCTAGCTGAACTACATACATAGAATGAGTGCGAGCAAAGTGTAAAATCAATAAAGGAAGTTGATTGTTTTGTAATATCCCTCCATTTCCTCAGCAAGTCATAATAACTTGTTCTGACTTCTGTAGTACAGAGTGCATTCCTGCTGTTATAAGTAAGAAAAGGTGTTTGCACAATACTTTTAAGTATGTAGTTGGAAAAATTGACCACTTAAAGGTCATTGGATTTTCTGTTAGTTTTATTTTACAGGTGTTTACAATGCAGAAAACAGTAAGTAGATTAATAAGTTTGTTTTCATATTGAGATATTAAAAATATGCAGAAAAACCCCAATAAATCTTCATAAAATATGTTAGATATTAACTCTCAAAAAAAAGTATGTAAGATTATAAATTAGCAAAAAGATGTTTGTGTACCTGGACATATTACTATTGTACATCTGTATAGATACACTGAATGGACATCTGGTGTCCAAGCCTCTGTACTGGTAATCTAATTAAAAACTGATATTCAAATCTTGGTGTCTTGGAGTAGTACCCTTGGTACTGGGGTCTTTAATATTAGACTGTGGGAGAAATTGGAGGCAGATTCACCATACCAGGTGAACAATGAACTTAGTTGTTATCTTCCAGCTGTCTGAATGGCTGTTACATATAGCTATGTGAAAGTACATGAGGATATAAGCTGGTGAATATAACCAATGTGAATTTATCAAGAAAAAAATCAACTTTAATCTTTGTACTGTTTTTCTCTGATGAAGGGAAACTATTAAGGAGTCACAGTCCACACTGAGCGATATTCTAGGTGAGTTCCCTAGGATATGGTCTAACAATATTTCTGCTCAGTTTTTTCATAAGTAGTCTGCATAATGACATGAAAAACATTGATGTTAAATGTGTGAGTGTCACCAAACTGGTTCAGAATTACCACTGTAAGGATATTATTAGATTTCAGGGAGATCTTAATCAACTTGAAGACAGTTTTATTCTATTTGGAAAAAAACATCCTCACCATGCTGAATACTTTTCTACCTTATTAGTCATGAAGATAGAACATATGGAATTTGGAAAAAAAACAATCTTGGAAACTGAGTGCCTAAGAATGATCTGCTACTCATAGTGGTTCATAAAAAAGACAAAATTATGTAAACTAGGTCTTAGTGGCATTCATAGTACCACCATAATGTTAAAATGTAAAATATAAACATTTGGACTAAAGCATTTAATTAAGTTTTAGGCTTCATGCTTGAAAAAAAGACTGTGATTAATTGGAGAAACTTTTGAGAAAATTAAGAATAATCATAGAATCATAGAACGGCATGGGTTGGAAGGGACCCCAAGGATCATAGAGCTCCAACCCCCTGCCACAGGCAGGGCTACCAACCTCAGGCCTGGAGCTACACAAGGTTGCCCAGGGCCCCATCCAACCTGGCCTTGAACACTTCCAGGGACGGGGCATCCACTACTTCTCTGGGCAGCCTGTTCCAGCCCCTCACCACTCTTTCTGTAAAAAACTTCTCCCCAATATCCAATCTAAACCTTCCTTCCTTTAGTTTTAATTCATTCCCCCTTGTCCTGCCATTGTCTATCCTTTTAAAAAGTTGAGAGGATAGACAATGGCAATCAGAGGGAGCAAATCCAGTATTTTCTTAGGGTAGAGATAGACTGTCATTTCTGAGGTTAGAGTAGTGGAAACTGAGCAGCTTCATTAAAATTCTTCGAATATATGGGCAGACACTACCAGAGAAATGAAGTTGATCTATTTTGATGATTATTTGGGAAGAAGAAAATACATAAAAATGTATTGAAGGATATTTGGAAGTGAGAAATTTAAGTCTTTTTCTATCAAAGTGTTAAAGCATTAGAGCTTTAGGAAACTGAGGAAGCATGATTATAAAAAGTCTTTTAGAACTGGTCATGTAAATGTCTTTTTGAATCATAAGCTACAATGGATGGATTAAATGGTCTAACACCCTTCCAACTTTTTTGTGTATTCCCTGATTATTTTATCTTTATGCATAAGGATATGGCATGGGTAATAAGTAATTTTAGAACCAAATTCTATCTTACTGAAATCACCAGAATGAAGCTCTAATCCACAAATGACTGGAATACATTTATGTCAGTCATGATTTTGAGCTTCTTGTGTTATCCTTCAGCACAGTTAAGTGAATAATTTGTACTGGTAAAAATGTTAATGGAAAATGATGGCTCATTCTGCTACTCAAGAAATAGGCACAATCCTGTGGAATGCATCTGGCCCAAAATAACTGGGGAGTGCTTGTACAATTTGGTTAGAAAAGTAAATTAGACTTTGAAATTACTCTGTCATTACTGCATGAAGGATTTATTTATACTCTTGCTGTATTTTTACTGCATCGATTCATGCTTTTTATGTTGTTGGGCTGAAGTAATGCCAAGTTTTAAAATTTTAACTCTTTGAATTACAGATTGTGGAAATAAATTCCAGGCTTTTTTCACTTGCTCTTCAGTATGCTTTCTCTGCCCAAAACTCCAATAGGAACTAGTGTGGTTCAAAAGTATTTTCACCATTAAATGCAAGAAGAGGAAAAGTAGGTTTGTTTACTTACAGGGACATTCTGCAGCAGACAATCCAAATGTACTTATTCAGTTCACATTGGAATTAACCTCGAGAAATTAAAGTTCGAGTATTTGATATAATGTATAATGTATCTAGTATTTTATATAATGGCTTAGCTATGTCTATATCTAGACTACAATAACAGTTACTTCTAGTCTTTTATTAAAAAAAACCCCACAACTGTAAAACCAAAACAATGTTTAAGCTTCATGCTGGAAGTGGCTTTCACAATGAAAAAAAATACAAACCTTAGAATAAGCTGAAGCCCCAAGTTCTCCAAAAAGCAACTTTATTCAGTATTTTAAAATCACATGAACATCTTAATGTAATACTACTGCAAACAACTTTGCTCTCCCTGCTGGAAACATAGGATCCTCTAAATAATGAGCAAAGTGTGGTGCAAAACATTAGGTGTTTTGGAAACATTAAGTGAAAGACAGAGACGGATATTTGCAGAGTGAATGAGATATCCTGCCAGGATGCGAAATTATTTCAGGCCAAGAAAATTGAGTCCAAGCTGTTAGACATACTGTGGGTATCCTGTTTGGGCAAAGGAATGAAATGTTAGATTGGAACATTCTCTAAAGTGTTCGAACCCAGCTGGTATTATATTTTGCCTTGTGGTTGCTAGCACAGTCACACTGATACAAGTTTTCAGCTACAGTTGGCAACTTGCAGAATGCTCTTCTTCTGAGGGCAATGAAATTTGGTCCCAGATTCTCAAGTCATGAAAGGTCATGAAGCCAAATATGTCAATAGTCTGCTGGAAAGAGGTCGGGGAAAATCTGATCTGATCACTGGTTCTAAAGTAGCTATTGGCATGTCTTAGTGAGCTGCTAATTATGTTAGAAAAACTGAGTAGGTGTTTCCCTTGTATTGGCCAGGTTCTGCCTGATCTCAGCTCAAACTGAGCAGAGTGGAATGCATAGAAGATGGGACCATTGCGTGCATGACTAGCTAGCCACGGTTCTAACTACAGTGCAAGATATATTGTATGTAAACCAGAATTTTGCAGTCTCAAAAAACTTGTCAGGAACAGTAAGCTTTAAGATAGTTTTGTTGATGTTTAAAACCTGGGAGACAAAGTGTGTTAGAGATGCAGAAATTTCACTTCAATACACATGGAATAAAATTTGAAACTAAACTGAGCTAGTGAGCAAAATTACTTAACACAAATTCAAATGGCTTTAAAAAATATAAGAAGCTGTAAAGAACAGTTGAAATGTTCTCTCATAATCCCATGATAGACTTGGTAGACCACAGCAAACTTTAGTATAAATAACATTTTTGACTCTATGTTTATACTTGTACAGTTGGGTTTGATCAAAGATTAATTTTTAAGCAAGAGTGGTATCGAATCATTGCTCCTTATCAATTTACAGCCAACCTAACAACTGCTAAATTGTCAGCTAAAAGCATTTAGCATGTACTGAACCTGAAAATGCAGGCACTCTTCAGATGATGTACAGTAACTGCAAAATGATTAGTATGTTGTGTCCAATGCCAAAACCTTAGAGAGAAAACTGCTGTATGCAGCACACATTTGTGCAAGTTACCTTTGTTCTTAGCCACGGGTGTATTGATTCAGGCTTTGAATGGGCAGAGAATGTTCATGGACAATGTCTGACTTGGAGTCAAAGGGTAACACCTTAGGTCGCACTGCTACTAATGCTGGCTGTAGGGTCCCTTGCAAGCATGCAGAGGGCAAAGGGAGGGAATGGAGCTGATAAATGTGACTCAAAAACTTCAAAATTTTAAGGCTAGTTCCCTCTCCCCACCTGTCCTCCCTCATGTGCCCTGTGCTGTTGTGGTTATTGGCAGAAACCTGGGACCTAACAGTGTGACAAGGAGCACGGCAAGGTTAATTAGAAATGCAGCAGAATGCTGGGGCAGCAGGGTCTGCGTGCTGGGTATGGCTAACAGATAAAGCACAGCCCTTGGTTGCAGCTACATCCTGTGAGATTCTGCAACTTTATTGATACCAGGCAAATCAGATACCCCCTGGCACAAAACATAGAGTTTTAAGGAAGCTTTCACCTCTCTGAACTGCAAAAGTCATTCTTGAACCCAAAGGATTCTTAACTGAAACTTCCAAAGAAGATTTTTTGTCTGTGAAGACTAGGAAGTCTTTGATACAAAGTATCACAGGTTTCCTTTAAGGTGGCATGTTGATATTGTCCCTTTTACTTTTCGAAAGTATTGAATTGATTTATTCCTAAAACAGTGTTTTTCCAAGAAGTTTTGTCATCTAAAAAGATTTGGATACTTCTGATCAGGATCAATTTTTTTTTCAGGATTCGGTGTGGAATGTTTAGATGCTGTAGACCTGTACACCAAGGCTGTTAGTCACCTTCTAACCAGGAAAGTACTGCTTAAGAAATGACTGAAAAGGAATGAAATGCTACCAGCTTAGAAGAATGTTTAGCAGAATTGAGCAAGTGCTAAAAATCTCTATTTTAATATCTAAGTAAGGCTTTGGGGGCCCATTTATGAATTGAAATCTATTCCTTCAGCAAAAGACAGAAGATTGTGTCTGTTCTTAGGTGGATAACCATGGCTATGATATGCAGGCTCAATGACCTTTGTTACTCAGTATATTTATTGGTGTCACTTACCTATGTGTAAGCTGATTATAAGTGCATTAGAAAATTCCCTTCTGTGCTGAAACAATTAAAGATGCACCTGCACATGCTTTTCATGTATATCAAAATGCATTTACATTTACACAGAAAATTAGCACAACAAGGCAGAAGTATTATGGAAGACACCAGCAATAGCAGTTACTGAAACTTGATATTTAAGAGTTAATATCAAGCACATAGACTCAAAGATTTTGTTTTTCCTGAAAAATCTGATAGGGCGCATCATGACTGTCCTTTGTTTTGTGCAAATCTGTAGGACGTGATAGACTGAATCTGTTTTTGAGAAATAATACTCATAATGTTGTATTGCTCTAACCAGCTTACTGTGTGGGCCGAAGTTCAGAAAATACTTGCTCAGCTCTAGCATAGTTTTTAAATTGTTGTTTACTGTTTGTATTAAATTGCAGTCAGTCTAAAGAAGATTTCTGACCGCCTCTAACAGTAGGAAGCAGTGCCAGAGCTACTGAAGCACTTGAAATGAACTTTAAATGAATAAACAAGAAAGGGTGAGAAAATCAGGTTTTAGCAATTGTATCTCTTAAAAAAAAAAACCTATCTGAAAAAAATGCAACTGTCTCCAGAATATCTAAGCAAGAACTCATTTCCTTTGCAACTCACTTCGTACTGCTCAATTCTGATGTCTGGCTGTGTAACATTGACCTGAGAGAGAGGAAAAGTTCATTAGTGTTTTGGTTTGGGCTTTTTTCCATTCAGCTTTTAAAGATGATTACGCTTTTTGGGGGGGTTGCAGGGGACACACACCAACCCTCCTGCCCCGCCCTCAAATAACCAACCCCCCCAAAACAGAGCATTTAGTTAATTGCTTCTCATTAGAAAATATTACAGAAAAGCTGTGTTTCCTTCAGAAGTGCATGACTCTGGGAAACTCATAATTTGCGATAAACTATACTGTAATTTTCCTGCTTGTGCTGTATGCTACGGTGTCTACAGGTAGATCACAGTTTTGCTGAATTGAACTTGTTCTTCAGAAGCATTTCATTTTGTATGTCTGTTTCTTAGAATTTGTTTTTAATTTCATGTATTAATGGCAAATTGATTATGCAAACATTGTATTTGGATAGATGCCGTCAAGGCGCCGAGTTTAGCTATGAATGGTTAGAGGTATTATATTGTTTCTGATTCTAGGGTGAATGAACACTTTAAATGCTTTTGCTGTGAACAAACTTCATTAGGAATGTAAAATTAATTGCCCATGAGTTTTCTCTCATAACAATCTTTTGATGTTCAATTTCTGTGAACATTCATGCCAATTAAAATGTGTCTCTCAATAAAAGCAAAAGCAGAAGAAACCAAATATTACACCCAAAGCAAGTTTCATGAAAAACTCATCTTTGCAAACCTAGAACGATTCTTGGAACATTAATTTGAGTCTACTGCTAATGCTGAAAATATTGGTATTGCAAAGCTGTCACTGTCAGCCACAGCATATATTTCAGATATTTGAAAAGAAATTAATAATTAGAAACACTGATGCTAAAAATAAACCAAAGCCTCCCAGTCATTTTAATGAAGTTCTGTTTTGCTCTCATCTGAGAGACACCTGTCCTTATTTTTTTCTTCACTGTAAATGGGCAGTGATCTCGGTGGTGATTCCACTTCACAACGAATGAAGAATTGCCCAAGAGATTTAACTTTGAAACTGTAGCATCAGCATTTTACTGGAAAACAGTGATTTCAAGCTACTTGCTCCAGTCTTGATAGTTTTTCTGACGCAACTGAACTTTGGTGATGAGCGTGTGGCAGTCACCACGGGATGAGATGTCGGCTGGAGCCCAGCTGCAGTGTGCACTGGGGGCAGCTTGTGTTGTGTTTAAATGGGAAAAGCACTCAGGAGAAAGGCAAAGAATGAGAATGGCTTTGCAGTCCAGAAAAATGTGCAATTATGGCAAACGGGCGTTTTATCCAAGGATAACCCACCTATTTTTTTAAGGTGGTCTGTAATTTTCCTATTAGTCAGAACCCCAAGGTGTTGCCTTAATCTGACCATTGGTCTGTGCTGTCGTTGAAAGTAGAAGTTCTGCAATAATTTGCTTTCTCTCTGGCTTGACCTTCCTTGCAATGCTGATAGCAGAAGTGAACTACTGGCTTTTCTCACTGAGGCTCCCAGCAGAGGTGGTTTAAACAGTTGACAGGGCAAATGATTGAGGCCACAGTGTCAGAAAAATGATCGAGGGTGGAACTTGCACGTTATGAGAAGCAATGTGGTGTTTCCCTGACAGAGGCAGTGAATGGGACCTAAGGTTGACAGCGGTGTCACTCAGTTGACCTTGCGAGACCTGCAGTTTCCTTAAGACAGAGTTGTGCTGAATATGATTACACTTCTCTCTATGCGGTGTCCCTTTTCCATATAACTGCTGTACAGCATACACAATCTTTACTCAGTATTGTGTAACATGCAGTGTTACTGTAACCAACTGAACCTCAATTACTCTAAATTACTTGTTATCTGAAAAAAGGGTCTTGTCCCCTGACACATCTGCTACTTAGACTGAAAATTGCCTTGATCATCAAGATGTATTAAACGTCCATTCCTCTTCAAGTTTCCCTCTGGGAACCTGCTGTAGTCCAGGTCACCTTTTACTATGGTTGGGTATGAAGTTATGAAAGTTAAATATTTCTTTAACAACACGGGTTGCTGAACAGGCCTGCTGAATAAATAATCAAGCTTGTCCTCCAGGGAGCCACAAAATAGTGAATGTGTCACTTCTTAAGTTCTGTATAAACTTTGCTCTGATTGCTGTCTTGGGTGATTTACCTATTCATTTTTTTATTCCTTTGTTCTCCCTTGTACTGTCAGTTCCCTCCTTAGGCAAGAAAGTGTGCAAATGTTTCACAGTGGGTTTTCAAGAAATACTAGTTAGAACACTGAAACTGCATTTCAGCCTTGTGTAATTGTATTCTGTCCCTTTTCAGCCATTTGACAAACATGTTTCATTCAAACAAGTGTTCACTAAAACATGTTTCAAGCTCTCCTAGATGTAGACTTACTGGATTTTTATTTTTTTTTTAAATTGAGAAGGGGCACTGCCTTATTCAGTAGGAAAGGTAGAGGGTCTCCAAACTTCAGAGTCTTTGCAGATTTAATAAAACTGGATAGAAGGATCTGTTCCATACACCTTTTTTAGGACTTGAGATGGCCTTTTCTGTAAATATATTTTGACTCATGAGGCAAGAGAAAATACTAAATGAATTTTATGGCTCGCATGTAACCCAAAACCAAATGTGAATTTCACATATCTGATAGCAAAATGCTTCATTCAATTTATATAATCCAAGTCTCTCAGAAAATTATGGAAATCAGGAGTTTAAAGCAAAACATCTGGAGAAACTGCAATCAGTTTCAAGAACTTATGAGCAAAGCATAAAGTAAATTATTAATTCTGATTTGGTTGCTCTGCTTGCAAACCTTCCATGATGTTGCTTTTTCAGCTCTACAAATCTAATAATTTGACTTTTAGGAACACCAGCTTATCCTCCTCTCATTACATCATAGCATTTCTACAATAAGCTCTGCTTGTTATACCAAGTAATTGTTTCTATCACCATTATCTTCTCCCTTCTTATCCATCATCTCTCTGATAACATCCTATTTCTTTGCCAGCTCGGTTTCACAGTGTCTGCATCATATTAATAATAGCACAGATGGAAAAGTTCTGTGAGGTCACTCAGTACAATCCATTTCCTGATGCAATGTTGGGCTTTTATATATTCTTCAATATATGTAGCCTGCTGGTAAATGAGTCAAGTGACTGGATTTTCACAATTTCATTCAAGTCTTAAAGCAGTATTTTTTTTCTTTCTATCTTTCTACCCTTCTACATCTTATATTTCTTTCAGTAGCTAAAAAGTGTTTCTTGACAGATAAGAAATTGCATAGGCTTATGAAATCTCTGGCACAGAGTCAAGCATGTCATATTCTTAACACCATTATTAATATGTTAACAGGTGGAAGCTTATTATTGTTCAGTGCTGTAAGTGTGAAATGTCTCATACTCTTTATATTCACTTATGTAGTTTCCAGTTAACTTGATTAACAGCTTGGGCTGTTAACTTCTTAAATTGTTTTATTTCACAAAGGCAAAAGTTGAAAATTCTTTTGGGCTTGATTCTGTTACATCACCCACTTTAGCTTTTAGTCTGTGCAAAGTCTAAATTGAATGATTTTTTTATCAGTGTTGAATAACTTTTTGATCTTGATTGCCTAATAAAACTGGTAGAAAACAAGGAAATGAAAAAAAGGTAGGGAATGTCACAGCCACTGAAGTGGTTGCTAGCTCCAGTTGTACAAAGTAGCTACCTGTATCTTGTCAGCAGATATTGCATCAAAATAAGAGGTTTTAACAATTGACTGACTGATGTAGCAACTTTTAGACTTTTTAAAAGGTAACTGTTTAGAGCAGAGAAATTGCCACAAGAGAAATCTGGAATAAAGCAGGAGATAAGCTGCTCTGTTCAGGGCAGCCTAGGCATGTGTTCTCTAGTATTGCCTCTCTGAACATTCACCTTTCTGTTAAATAGCTGTTATACCATTTTTTTTCTACCCACCATATAATTTACATATATATAACAATTTAAAAAGTCATTTAAAATTTGCTGAAAGAGGTCATAGGAGATCCAGAGAGATTCTTCTCAGACATGAAGTGTATTCGCTTCTCGCCCTTTTGGTGAGAGGAATGGATTTGTCAATTTGATCCAAAGACCTGGTAACCTTGCATTGATGCTTAATATGTGGAGCTGCTTTTAATCACTGTGTGTGTACCAGGACACCTGTCTGTACCAGCTCCACGCTGCTCTGGTCACAAATGTGATACTTGGAGCACAAGTCTGGCTGTTGCCTACCCCAGTCCTCCCACTCAAGATACCGGTTCATGTATGCACATGTATGGCAGGGTAAACTGTGCAGTCCAGTTTTCTGTTTTGTTCTCTTAGCTGTTTGATTTTTGATTTTAAATATTTTGTGAAAGCTCTAATACTTTTACAAATACTTAGAGTTGGAATAATTTTAGTATTAATATGCTATCTAAATTACTCAAACACAAAATAATAAAACCAGTCACGGACTTCTATTTAAAGGCAGTCTAATAATGTCGAAAGGGAAAGTAAGTAGTGGTCTGGCACTTGTCCTTTCTAGTGATCTTGGCCAAGTGATTTTACTTTAAAATATTCTGGATGTTTCCTTTCTTGTGCTTCATTTAAATAAGGTCTAAAATTGCTCCTATGCAGTGTTTGCAGAGTATCTAGTGCAACAAAGCATAATCCTATTGTTTTCTAGATTATAAATTTTATTTGAAAATATAAAGAAATTCCTGGTTAGAATGATATTCCTAACTGAGCATCTCAAATACATTCCATATTGATCCCTCACCCCGATTTCACACAAGGACCTAAGGTCATTTGCACCCCTGAAAATACAGGCCAACACTACTCCAGAGGGTAGAAATTCTCCCCATATTAGAAATTCTGCCAGTTCAGAAATGTTAGACAGGCTTTATTTTAATCAAGCTTCTCTAAGTAAATTAATGCAATGCAGTAATTTATTTGCAGTATTCGTGTGTTAGCATGATTTCACTGTTACTGCTTTATTTGGGAAGCAGCAAAACCTCTATCTAGAATTAACTGTTTTGCCAACATAGTGTTGTACATACAGCAGACATGATGATAGTTATAGTAGGTGACATTTTTAGGGCTTATAATTTTCAAAAGACACCTATTCAAACTATTTGAAATGTTAAGTATATGTTATAGTTCCACGAGCACTTAAAGGTAATATAATCCTGCCACTGGAGGAAGCTTTTTCTTCCTTTCCATCCATTTGTACTGATTGTGAAATGAACCAGACAAGGCATTGCCATGGCTTAAACTGGCATTATTCCTCCCTCCCTGGTTTGGTTTGAAATCCATCAATTCCCTGTGGGGGGTCATTTCAGAGTGATTTGGAGACTTGCACAAGGGAGAGTACAAAGAGGGAAAGTGAAGAATGAGTAACTCAGCATGAAAAGGGTGTCTTTTTCATCAATATAATTTGTGCCTGCTTGCAAAACTTAAGGATAGGATTAGTTTTAGGGATCCTCTAAGTATCTTCTAAAATATTCTAATTAATTTCAAGTTTTGTAGTGATCCAAGGTTTCACTTGTTCTTTCAGCTCTTTACATCTATCTTGGAATATTTGTGGGACATTATCTTATCACACTCTTATGTCACAAAATGTCACATTACTGTTTTGCCAACAAGTTGTTCTAGGTGATTCTTTTCAAATTTCTAAGATTCTTCATATTTTAAGAATTCTTTGGGCACTACTGTTAATTTTTTTATAAAAAAAGTTTCTATCAGACTGCATCTCCTTTACTGGCTTAATTTTTCGCTGAAGTTGTAGCACCGGTTGTCATACTAATCATGCAATAGAGCTGGCTTCCCCAGTGTCTGGATTTGACCTTTGTTTAGGTTTTGTAACTTGCACTAAACCAAAGCTCACAGTCTGGGGTTTTTTTGCGGGGTATTTTGGGGTTTTGTCTGAACAAATCAAACTTTCACCATTTCATTTGTCATCCACTGAGTGGATGCTACCAGATGTGTTGAGCCACCATTACACCATCAGGAGCTTTTATCCTTTCTGGTGATATTTCAAAAATCAGGGTATAATAGTTAAAGTCTAATAAAAAGAATTTCTGTGACTTCATGTGAGGTGTTAGAAAGCCTCACCACACCTATTTAAATAGATCGATCTGTTCAATTTCCAGCTTATTTTTTTGAAGGCTTTGTTGGTGGAGTGCCTTATTTTTGGAGCTAGGAATTAGTACAGCTTTCAGATGAAGCTGCTGTGTTAAACATCACTTGTATTTCAGAATGTTTCATGCATGATTGACTGTACAGATGTTGATGTTTTGTTACAGTGAACGTGGAAGTCTCCATAATACATATGTAAAGGCTTTATAGGTAAAGAATTCTTTCAGTCCGGTATTTGCAGTAGTCATCTACTGTCTTTCAGTGTGATAGGTGCCACTTTTCATTTTCTTTTCCTAGCAGCTCATCTGCATTGTTCCTTTGCAGTATTTCTGAAGGGTGATGTAACTATTTTGAAGTTGGCAATATTTGGGTCTGAGTGTACTTTAACTTCAGATGCCTGCCTGCATGTAAAGGTATATAACTGCTTTGTTGCTTCAGTTTGCCCTATGATGAACAAGGAGATTGGTTTGAATCCCCCTTTAGCAGGGGGAGAAGGAAGGACTTTCATGGAGTTTATAAACAACAAAAAGCTCCCAAAGGTGCTAGGAGGGAGGATTTGAAGGAAAAATATGGTTGATGAATGCAGATAGATTTGGTAGCTTGTACAATAGCCGATGTAGGCAGCGCTTTGCTGAAGAACCACCTCGGAGCGGTGTCAGAGCCTTGGCACGCTGAGCGAGTTGCTATGGCTACTGGCACTCAACAAGCCAGGTGTTGAAATCGGGGGAGAAAAATGTAGCTATTGCATTTAAAGTTGTGACACTTGCTGTTTTTTTCCTCTTTCTTTTAAAGGTTGTTAACTGTCATTTTTCACCCAAGCTATAAATTGGCTCTTTTGGTGAGGCTCTGTGTGGAATTCAGACACACTCATGCCTTCTGTGTGAATTCCTAATTTGATGTTGTTGGCTTTGGCTTTTTCTTGGGGGGAGGGAAGAGGAGGAAAGGGGGGGATAGAAAAGAGGAGGGTGAAAGAAGAGATGGATTTTACTGCAGGGCCGATTGTTTTCTTGCATGTGTTTTGTTTCTGAAATAGCATATGTAGCATTTGTTCTGGCTTAAAGAATAAGTATCCCACTGTTTAACCCCAATTAATATGGTACAGGCTTGTATTTTGATATCCAATATGCAACATTAAAGAGTAATTATGATTTGGAGCCAAACCCATTAAAGTACTCTTTGAAGAATGCCTGACAGCCTACTCTATAACAACACTCACCTAAATACTGAGTCAGGTGCAAATGGATCACAGGTAACTATAAGATTCCTGTAATATACTACATTGAATATGATGCTGACTGAAAACCTTTCTGAGTGTCTTAAATTACAAATAAGTAATTTCTTGCAGTCAGCTGGGAACTATCAGCTTTACTCACAAACAGAATTTTTCTAAAATTCAGTAAAAGATGTACATAAAAATAACCACCATGATTACTGCAGTTGATGTTTTATCTACGGTGGCTTTACACTTGAATGCCTAGTGATAATTTGAGTGACATCTTTTATTTAAAGAATATAATGCCCTCTCTCAAATGCAATCTATTGAAATTCTTGCTCATAGTGAGAGAAATCAAAGGGAAATTGACTTGCAGTTAATAACTGTAAATGTGTCTACTAAATGCAAGAAATGGAGTCAATGATTTGTTTTGTCTGGGTTCCATTTTTTTTCAAATAAGATAATTGTTGACAACTATTTCCTTGAGGAATATTGTGATAGCAATACCTTGAAAATATATATATACTTTGACGCATATCTTTGTTCAAATATATATGTAAAGAATAAGGTGTTATGTCTTTGTGAAATATTTTACATTCCAAGGAAGTGAAAACATTCTTGTGCCTACTGTCCATTTGTTAAGATAAATCATGTATGGTAACTTTCTGCAGGTCTGGAAATATTCTGATGTATTGGAGGGATCATTGTCCAGGAAAATTCAATGAAGTTAATGTGAATGCTCAGGAATTTTTGTCCAGTGCAAGAATGCAGAAACTCTGCAGTCTGACTGCTCACACAGTAAATGTATAACAGACTCTGATTTTTGGTGTGTGATAGTAATAATTTCTGATTTGGAATCCCTGTACAACTAATCAGAAAAGTCTGTGTATTTATAATGTTTTGGAATAAAAAGCATGAAAATGCTATGGAAAAGATTGTACTATCAAATTTTGCAGTTGTCTTTTTTGACAATATTTTCACTGGTTTTACACAAAGTTTTTATTAAAAAAACCCTTAGTACATTAATAAATTGCTAGGTATAGTAAATGAGTAGGTGTTAAAAACAAAAACCCTAACACAATTGTAACAGCTAGTATTTGGAACCATGTTGGGGTTTTTGTTTGTAAATGTGTACCTAAAGATATGCTTCTGAGGGTTTAACCGAAATCGCTAACATGGTCAGACCACCTTTTTATCTTCAAGCAATAACTGGTTTTAAAATGCATCTTCTCTATTATTTTCTTTTTTTGATGTCAAGAGAAAATATTCATCTTGATAACATCAATTAAGTAACGTTTCTGAGATGATGCTGAGGTCTGGCATCATGATTTACCCATGGCATTTGAGGAGTAGTTATTCTGCAAACACCATCTCTTCAGAAAGCATGAACAGAAGACTAAGTAGTTTCTCAGCCTAGTGAAAAGTGATAAAGATACGTTCATGTTTTTATCAAATGTTTCTTTCTATGCATGATGGGTCTGAGATTTTCAGCAAGATAACTATATCCCGTGAAATACAGTAGAAACTCAACCTTAAATCCTTTGCAAAGCCCAGCATACGGTACAGTTTGTTTTTTCTCTCCAAACTTCTTGGTGGAAATAACCAAAATAATTTTGTTCTCTATCAGAATTGTCCTCAGAAATATCTGACTGGCTTTTGTCAGGCACTGTTGTCATCCTCTCTTATCCTTTTATGATACTTTACAAAACATCCTCTTTCTCTCTTAACCACACAAACCTCTTTAGAAGTGACTCAAAAAACCCATCCTACATAAGGGTTTTATATTCCTCTGATATTTTGAAGTGCTGTTACACTGTACAGGGATTCTTTCAGATTTGTATGCCATTGATATCTCAGAAGTGTGGCTGTCTAAAGCAAGGTGGGAGAATGTTTTACAGGGAGAGTGTTATGGATGGTGAGAAACAGCACAATGCTACAGTCGTTG
This sequence comes from Laterallus jamaicensis coturniculus, assembly GCA_022605575.1. Classification (NCBI taxonomy): domain Eukaryota; kingdom Metazoa; phylum Chordata; class Aves; order Gruiformes; family Rallidae; genus Laterallus; species Laterallus jamaicensis. The sequence continues at coordinate 457,532 of JAKCOX010000016.1, forward strand.
GGCACAGCAGAGGCTCTTCCTTTGATCTTCATTTCTCCTACATATACCTAGAGAGTCTCTTGTTAAAATAGTTTCTGCCAACTGAGTGGGGAGGACACTGAGAAGTTTTCTTAGCTTGCAGTGTGTATTATGTGCAAGAAGTGATAAGGCAAAACGGGTGTAGAATCACAGAACAAACAGTAGAGGTTTGAACAGACCGCTGAAGGTAATCTAGTCCTGCTAAATCAGGGTGGTGGTGGTACCCCTCCATTTATTTTAAGTAAATGAAATAAAAATAATCCTTTATAATGCTTGAAAAATGGATGCCTGAGTAAGGCTCGCTATGTGTTTGAATAAAACGTGCTGTGGAAAGCCTACTGGCTTGTGACATCTCAAGTAATTTGAACCAGATATGCTGACAGAACATGAGTACATTATCCTGTGCAGGTGACTTTTAGAAATATTGCTGACTCCATAAGATCTTTTCAAACAAGTTATGAATAGCAACAAGTTAGATTATAGCAACAAAATATAGCACTAACAAGAATTTACAAAATAATCTGCGCATACTGTGTTTGGCCCGTGCGTGTTATAATAGCTTTCTTGCTCAACTGACACCTGATTCTATTCCGGAGACTTCACTGTACTGAAATTCTTTTGCTTCTTTCAATCCCCTGTTGAATTCTTTATGTGGGTGTACTGAATCAAATACAGGTAATGCATGACCACATAACTAAAGAATGGATCCTATTATAGCTGGGGATCCTGGGTGATAGGAACAGCCACAATCACCTGTGTTGTTTAAAGACAGTCCTAAATATATGAGCGGGGAGCAAGCTCAATAATTTAACTCAAACAATGATGACCAAAGAATGCACAAAATAAACAGTATTGAAGATTATCACCTATAAGCATTGCTTCAATTACAATCGCAAGAATGTATTTCACTATGTAACAGAGTGAAAATGTGTAGAACTAAATTGCTGGTTGGTGTAAAGTAACTCACGAATACATAGTGTTTGAGTTACAAATGGCACTTTTATGTACCTGTCAAAAAATCCTTTCTCTGAACTTGGCAAAACTGCCTTGAATATTTGTGAGTTTACCCTCTTCACTCCTCTGCATTTTTTTAGTCAGCTTGTCACTTCTTGCTCATGCATCTTCTGTAGCCACCTGTTTGACAGTTTTTGTCCTGTGGTGTATTGAGGTTTTTCAAAGATTTCATTTTTGTTGTTTATAGCTGCAGTTCATCAGGCCTGTGTGGCCAGCATGTAGACAATGTTTCTTCACATGTGTTTTCTATTCTGCTTATTTAATTGAAATACTAAAATTCCCTAATTTGCCCTTGAAAGGAAGTATAGCATTTCAAAACTTTTCTTCACACAATGTATTTTCAATGTTTTACCAATTACGATGTTTGTAAATTAAAGTTAGCTTATAAGAGTAAAGTTCTTAGCACTGACTGGGATCTCTGAAATATTTCTGAATTAATCCTTGTCTCCAGTATACTGAATAGATTGTTAACCACCTATGAAAAATTACTTTCTACACAATTTTTAAAAGAATATGTACAGCTACCAACTCAATTATGGGTTGGGCAGCCAAAGGCTTACTTCATCTCAGTTAAGTACAGTGCTCTGAAATAACATCCATGAGTAGTTTTGAAGAAGAATTAATTTATGCTTATGACAGAGTCCAAAGTCTTCATGAAATTGTGCATATTTCAGAAGCTTGGGAAAAACAATCATTTATTAACGCTTTTATAAACAATTTCTGGGAAATGTAAAGAATAAAGTTGAGGAGATATGCCTGCTCCCAGAATGTAACAGTATTTAGATTTACTTTTTTTATTTTAGGGATAATTAAAGATGGAATCATATAGCAACTAGTCAAGATATTCCACTGTAATATGACTAAATTACCAGTTTTCTTAATCAAAGCCACATATCCTCCTGCTTGAATCAAAATATAGCTAGGATCCAGTTAAAGTTGCACTCAGTTTGCTGTCTCTTCTATTCAATATTTCTATCTCGTTTTAAGGGACTACTAAAGTGATTTACTATGGATGTCTTTTTTTCTTCGTTCCTCAGCAAAGATAGAGATGATGCTGGTGAAACCTGGAATTCATTACTACAGTTGTAATTTGTTGATTGCAGCACACTAATCTTTCCCTGGTTATAGAAACACAAATCCGCTTTGCACAGTGTAAGTGTGAAATTACCAACATCTGGTAAGAAGCTCTTGGGGAGCTATCTCCATTTTCCTCGGATCTTTATGATGGTCTCTCCAGTTCCTCTTCACTTGCTTTTTTATTGTTGTATCCTGCTTCCAGATTAGAGCAATATTGTGATACATTTTGAATTAATTATATCCAAATGGATTTACTCTTTTGGAAATGTGATTTCTCCCTTGCTTTCTGACTGTGCTAGGGAGACTGTACTACCTCGTAGCTTTAATGTGAACTTTTGTTCAAGCTTTGTCCTGCCTGTGATGCAGGAGAATCTCTGCTCTGGCATCTGAAGCATCTCATCCCTTTCCTTGTGCACTGACTGGCTGTCAGCAGAGTTGTTCCTCTCTCCATATTCTCACTCCTCCTCCTGCTGCAATGGCTCTTGGTGGGGTTTTTTTTCCCCTTCTTAACTATGTTAGCCCAGAGGTGCTGCCACCATTACTGATGAATTTGGCCAGCAGCAGATCTGGTCCATCTTGGAGCTGATGGGCGTTGGGGAAGCTTCTAGGATCTTCTCTCAGAAGCAATCTTGTGGCACCCCTTCCCAAACCTTGTCACGCAAACCCAATACAATAGTGTTTTAACTGTTCTTCTATGTCAGCAGAGTGCAAAAAGCAAAATCTTCAGCTTGTGGCCTTGAACAAGTTTTATTCTTTATAACCTTCTCCAGTACAAGTTTAGAAATAGTTGGGTTTCCATATCTGAATGTGTATTGGACCTTTCTGGATCCTGCAGAAGTTCTCATGCCTGTCAGGGAGCTGTGCTGCCTGGTACCACTGTGTTTTGATGTCTGGTCCCCAGCATGTGAATTACAAATACTGAGTGTCATTAGCTCTGTTGAAAACCTCATGCGGGCTTTAGCTGAACTTTGAGTTAGCTCAAAGCCCACTAAGTCATTTGGAAGACTACTTGATTGCAGTGTGGTTTGGGATATGCCTTTTATACGTATGAAAGATGTACATGTTCTGTACAAACTACATGTAAATATTATTATTGTTTTCCTTCTAGGAGTGTTTCAATCATAAATCAGTACTATGGAAGAAAATAAAACCCTCTGATTTTAATTCATTCCACAGATCTGGCTTTCTGCTAGGACACTAGCTTTGGTGATTAACAATGTGAAAAAGAAGAATGAAGCTTGATATGTAGGCCATCAGCAATTTTAATTGAAGAATGGTATGTGCAAAAAGTAGTCAGGACCCTTTGGTGAAATACGTTGCTATGCTAACCTAAGTCAGAGATACAAGATCTAATTGCATCAAAGATTCACTTTGACAAGCAGTCTTTTCCTACCTGAGTAATTTGCATCTGAAATCTATATGGACCCTAAGCATTGAAAGATATTTCCTATATCTTTATTTTTAATTCTGAAAGGGAAGCTGTGTGTTTGGCTTCTATGCTTTCTCAGGTATGAAAGGTGATGGCAGTGAACACAGTTCCAGACTAGAAAATATTTCTCTCGTGTTATGATTTCTTGATCTTCAGAGTAAATTCTTAACTGTAATCACTGCAAATACCAAAGCACTGCCTTTGTCTTCTCGTTTTTCTTCTGCCCGTGTAGTTCAACTCCTGAACAACAGTGACATCTCTTTGAATGTCAGGATTGTATATGAGGACAGTACAGGGTTGCAGCTGTGATTTATATATACAGAGGCAGTAGCCTTATCAAGCATACGTATATGTGCTTAAGTAGAATCTGGAGAAGATGGTCTGTAAAAAGTAAAAACTGCAACAAACCCAAGATTTTTAATATTTTTTTAATAATCCCAGATCCCTTATTTATGAATGCTTAGATTTTTCCCAGTGTGAGACAGGCCACATGTCATAATTCCAGACAAATTGTTGGCTGATGATTTTTTCCAAGAAATACTTGCTTAAGAAGAGCAATTATTATGCACAGTAGGTATAAATGAATTATTTATCAAACATGTTTTGGTTCTTACTGAAAACACTGCTGATCTGTTTTTCTAAGTGCTTTATTGTAGTAGTCATTTGCACACAAAGCAAGTCGTTACTTAAGTAAATGTTTATGTATCACCATTCATATGATAAATGAGAGATATATTACAAAAAGAATTGATCATGCTTTCTTTGATTATATGCTCTCTCTCAAAAAAGAATACGTGCCAGAATAAAAAGGAAGAAGAGCAGGTGTGGGAACAGATCTGTTTCAAAATCCACATCAAAAAAGCTGTCCAGATGGTGGGTGGGTACCAGTAGATGCTGGCCCTGCTTTCAGATAAGGGCTTTCTTTTGGGTCATCCAAATTTCACCTCCATATCCTGTCCAGTTTTTGCCTTCTGGGCAAGACCTTTCTGTCTCCCATATTGGAATTTTTTCATTCTTTGTAAAAAAATAACTATTAGTGATTAAATATTCATCCATGGAACTTCTGTGCTTATCTTTCTGACCTAGTTAATAATTTAAGTGGAAAAGCTGAAGTGCAACAGACACAAGAAAAATTCTTTAGCTTCCTTGTCAGAAAGAAGTCCCACTTAATTCTGGGACTCCATCATCCCAACCATTTTCCCTACTCACTAGACTCTTAGCTGTTCAGAGGCTTAAAGTGCTTTTGTGAGATTTTGAAAGTTTTAGGTTTTTCGTTGCTTGAAATTGAAAAAAACTGTTGCTGTCCCATTCACTGTACAATATTTTGAATGCATAAAAAGAATACTTAGTGTATAATCACTCTGTTCCATCCAACTCACAGATAATTCATTCTTAGCTTTCAGCACTGCAGCAGTATTTTACCACTGAAACAATATGTTAAGATTTCAGCTTTTTAAGAATTTTGTTGGTGTCTGTCAGTCTCGGTCTTTTTGTATGGATGTAATTCAAGTAATGTTCTAGACATGAAAGGAGAAGAATGAAGGAACAGGGCAAATAGACTTTCATGTGTAAGAAATTCACCTAGAATGGATATTTGAAATTGAGTTGTCTGTCCTGAAGTTAGCTCAGACAGGGAGTATGTTGTGTTTCTGTGGATTGTGTGTGTCTATGTAGGTGAGTTTGGGGCAGGAGTGGTTTTAGTGCATTTTATTGGCAAGTCAGATGAGAATGAGGGGTACTGGGTAGTAAAGGCAATAAGTCTAGATGTGTACTGTCAAAAGCGTTTAAACCAAGTATTTCAATTAGCAGCCCTGAAGAAATCATTCTTCAGTCTGTCTTGCCATTTCACTGAATTCTGGACTCTAAAGAACAAAATAAAATCCTATGAGGAAAAAAAGGAGAATAGTACTTCGAGCATTCTGGATGACTACTATTATATATTACCAAGTGAGATGCAGCTTAATCCTTTAGAGATGGGGGACACCAAGTCTATGATCTTGCAAATACTCAGTCAAGGGAAAACGGAGCATAATGAAGAAGGTAGTTTGGGTTTTACAGTTTTAGTGCAATCAGATAGATTCACAGTTATCCTAGGGGCTATAAGAACCTTTTAGAAATGAAAGAATGTAAACCTTTAAGTCTCAACCCCCCAAAAAAACAACAAACCCATATTTTTCTTCTGAATAATTCTAAATTACGGAGAAGAATGTGAGCATAGTGCTCTCAGCCCATTCCCTTCTAGGGAAATAAATGAGTGCCATTTGTGCTATTTGGAGTCACTGATTGTATAAAGGCAAGGAGAAAATTTTGCCTCTGAGGGGGAAAGTGGAAGATGTTCAACCATCTCTGTTCCAGATGTCCTTAGGGAGTCTCAGAGGCCAAGGGGCTTTGGGGAAGGTGGGGGGTGTTTCTCTCAAGAGCCTGGGTTGGAGCTGTGGGGGGTCAGACCCCAGGGCTCAGATTTAGAAGACTGTCACACATGGGTTTGTGTGTTCACATAGTGAATTAAAACTAACCTTTCCTTACAAAAAATTTAGTATCCCAAAGGTCAGAATGTAGTAATAGGGAACCGCTTACATTTCCGTTCAACATGTTACATGGTGTTTTAAAGGATAAAACCTACATGACAACCATAAAAACGCTTACAGTTACACTAACTGACCCCTGCTGTGATTTGTAGTTCTACTAAACAGCAATGTAGAAAAAAAAAAACCAAACCAACAAATCACAACAACAAAAAGCCCAGACAAAAGCCCCCATGCCCTAGAAATGTCAGCTGCTAAACATACATGATGGGATTGTTTACCGGGGTTTTTTCACAAGCTGTCAGGCTGTAATAGGGAATTGGGAAAAGACAGATAACCCTTCCCCTGCAAAGTTGATTTTGACTATGAACTTTAATGAAACAATTTGCCTCCTGGGCATTTTCAGATTGTGCAAAATCTCTTTTCCACTAAAGTATTTACTAGATATGCATAGACACATGCAGAGTGATCTCTGAGACTGAATGAGTTAACTGCAAACACGGACACAGTTTTTAAATCACAGCATGCTGCCTTTATTTTCTTGCAGGGAACTTACTCAAGCACAGTAATAAAACTAGACATTATGGAAAGAAGATGTTTATTGCTGTGAGTAGTAAAGAAAAATGTAAGGAATAACTTCAGTGTAAGGAAAAAGGAAGCATCCCCAAGAATGAGCAATGGGTTTCTGAACTTGCTTATGTCATGCAAGGAGGAATGAGGTGTCATCAAGTGCTCTTACATTTGAACTAGTCAGGACAAGGAATGAACATAATAGAAGTGTTGATGTGTGATGTTCCAGTTATGATGTAAATGGCAACTGTAAACCTGCCAAAAGTAAATGACAAATGGTAGCAGTGCAATTGGCAAGTTATTCGTTAGTACTTGTATGCTAGCTATAGTAAAAAGATCAGAGTTCATTTTTCTAACAGGGAAGACTTTTGTGAAGAATTGTGAAGTGATTTCTGACACCTGCAAGAAGACAATTAAACTAAATTGCTGCTGTTATTGGGAGGTTTATAAAGCTGAGTATATGCACTGTAAAAGAAATCTACAAGGAACTTGACACTAGTTGAAACTGGACACTAGCAATTTAGAGGGAGCAAAAAATACAGAGGTAGGCATTCAAAGACTAAGGAAGGCTTGTAGTATCCCTTGGGAGTAAATATAACCTAAGAGGGGTCTGCATGTCAGAAACTCACCTGCATTGTTTTCCATAAGAGTTGTGGGTTCTTTCACCCTTTTCACCTCAAAAACCTTTTTTCTCCTGAAGAATCAGTGTGAATCACGTGCACGTAGAAATATGGTGCAAGAGAAAATCTCCAAGGATTTATCCATTGTAGAAAAGAAGCCCAAAACAAGCAAAAAATATAAATGCTTATTGCCAAAAAAAGTTTACATGCCCAGAAAAAAATGGCAGTAATAGAGATTGCAGAACATTCCGTAGCTGAACACGGTATGACTGTTAAGCATATGTAGACTGAGGTGGCCTGGAGTAAGACTGTGCTACTTCTCTGGTTTCTGGTGTGAATGTCTGAGAGATGAATGGGAAAAATACAGGGAGGTGCATAGGGCCAGACATTCTTTTGGAGGGGGAAAAAATTAGGACACTGTCCTTTTTGCCTATGAAGTGGTGAACATAACTCAGATTTGCTAGTGGTTAAGGAAGAAAGGCTGGTGCTCTCTCTTTTCTCCTGCGTGTTATTTTCTGAGGTCTTTGTTAAAATGAAATTTCTTCCCCTTGTGTAGTTCTCTAAATGTGAAAACACCGAGAGAGTTCAAGTAATTTACTAAACAAGTACAGGCTGAAATACGAAGCTTTACTGTTGCCAGACAGGAACACCTAATAACCCTGAGGACACTGTTTGCACCAGGGGTCAAAAATGATAATGAATTTTTTTTTTTCCCCACTGTCTCTGGAAACCTTATGACTTAACACAGATGCAATGCCTGGACATTTTCCCAGAAAGGCTCAAGTAAAATTATTTATTGCACATAAAAAGAACAAAGGGTTATCTACCTCCTGCAGAAAAATTTAGGATTGATGGGATGAATAAACTTAGGGCACTAGAAATGTCCTGTGCCAAGATGCAAACTGCAGGAAGAGTTAATTCAAAACCAGACTGAAGATTTAATGAACTAATAAAGTGATGTAAATACCATCTTCTGTAAATTTTTCTAACACAAGCTACATGATAGCATATGGTAATCTGAAACAGAATGACTTAGACATTTTCATTCAGGAGGTTGATTTGGAAGGAAGATTCTGACCACCTACAAATGTAGAGTAAATCCATGAAAGGATTTTCACAAAACAGAATGCATCTTTAAAAAGAGCTGGTTGGTTGCTGTACTAAATTCCCAGATCTCGATATATGGTTACATGAAAAAAAAGAGGCTGGCATCATCAAAAGAAGTACTTGTTCATTGAATCTGTACTATTGTGATGAGGATTTTAGGTTTTTACTGATTTCTTGATGTACTACTACTAGCCAATTTTCTTTCTACTTTTTACCTAAAAGCATAATTTTTTATTGTCAGAAGGGTTTCCCAAGATAGTACGGAACTTCTACAATACTTAACATTGGAATGCATGATGGTTTATCCAGGTTCACAGGTAGAAGGCTGATGTATACCGTAATTTTATCTTGCGGTGTTGATAGGTTGAATAATACTAAATATTAATATATATTCTGAGTGGGTCTTCAGTTTGTGCTTATTATTTGATGCAGTGGTGCAAAGGCATATAAATGAGAATTGGTATTCATTCCTTCACTGACATATATTATAATTTCCTAAGGTAGTACTTCCTTTTTTTAAGGAAATAAGTGCTTCTTATTATCAACTGTGGTGGGCTGCACATCACGAAAGTATTTTTATTGTGAAGTTTAATCTGAAGCTGTTTGAAGAATACTTGTAATTTACCACAAAGGTCTATGGAAAACAGAAACAGTTTAAAGGAGTTAGGATGGAACAAAACTTACTTGTATTTCTCATTTTTACTCTTTTCTCTACAATTTCAGATTTCCTTTAGGTGCATCAGTGGTTTGAGATGCCCAGACAGAAGAGCCTTTGTAAAATTCCCAGTCAGCTTAATATCCAGAGTCACTGTATTTCTAGCTTAGACCCCCCAAAGGGTTCATAGCTCACAACACTACAGGCATGGATAAAGTAAAGTTTGTCTATGAGAATAGAGTGATTACTGAAAAGGGATAGAGAAAAGGAGCAAGGAAATACTGAATCAACAAGGGTGTGAAGATTCTTCAGCCTTCAGGAGAGATAGGCACTGCAATAGAGTTTTATGCAGTCAGGAGTGATGTGAGGAGCCAAAGGGACCAAACCATTTGCAGTCAGTCCCAATGAAGGAGGGCAGGGTGTTAAACGAATCAAAATTCATAGCAATCATGAGCAAATACTTTTTCATACAACAGATAACTGAGCTGTGAAACTTACTGATGCAGTGTGTTGTGGATGTTAAATGTTGCTTTGGGTTCAGAAAACAGTTGAACAGATTTGTGGAAGAAAAAAATCCAGCAGAGGTATTTAGAATATTTCTAGGTCAGAAAGCCACCTACAAATTGATGGACTAGATTTTTGTGCAGATGCCCATTGCTTCTCCTCTTTCTTAGATAGTCTTGTGTGTGTCTTTACCAGAGAACGGAGCAGACCCTATGTAACAGATGTGTAAGGGAAGGCAGAAAAACCTAGGAAGCTAACTTGGAAAAAGCTCACTGTGACGCACATGTCGATACATTTGTATGTGCAAACTGAAACCTTTGCTTTTTGGTTGTAAAATCTTAACATGCACAAAAAGTGAATGTATTTTTAGACTGGGAAGTTTCCCTTTGGAAAACACTGATAGTTGCCAGATAAGCTTATCTTCCACACTACTTTCATGAGGTACTAGCTTGAACTTAAACGTCTCATATCAGTATGACTGTAGTTCGCTTTTTTATTTTTAGTCGGACTCTTAGGCTATAAACATGTGAAACCTGAAATTGAAAGTGCTAAGAAGAAAAAGCAAATTACCAGATAAGTGGCTATTTTAAAATTTAACAGGAGAAATTTCCTTCCTGAATAATATTAATTTTAGAACTGTCAGCATTTAATAATAACTTCAAACAGACATTATATATTAGTTCCAACGCCACATTCTGCTCATAGTGAAAGAAACAGTGAAACTTGCATGAGACCTCGTGCTAATTGTGCCTTGCTGGGCTTTCTATTCAGAATGCCTCAATGGTGAAGGACTGCTGTGGCTGCATTTTATAGGACGATTTCTGCACAACAGGAAAGCTAAAACTGACTTTTCAGGAAAGTAGATTCACTCAAGCTCAACTCTGTTTTTTAAAAAAGCTGAAAGAGTGCAATCTGGAGTCTTTGTTTCACTTGCTCATGAGCTTTGCTGCTTTTGGATAAGCCCTTTCTCAAATCCAGATTCACTGTTATTCGTCCCTCTTGTCCCTTACCTTGTTTTCCTAATTCATATAGGAAGTTTGTGATTCCTCCTTTAACTTAAACTTCCATTGTAGCAATACCTACAATGGACTGAGGAAGCACATTCCTACCTGTTATACTGCTTTAACAGCTTGTCTTGCCTGAATTGCTATTGATTTTAAAGCAGGATAAGGGTTGCTATAGCAATCCTGTACTTGAACATTCAAAGGAGAATACCACTAAACCTATTGCCTTATAAATCCCAGAAACTCAAGTTCTTAGGCTGAAACTTTCCAACGTCTCATGTTTTATATTGTGTTTCCAGTGATGATTCATTTCAGTTGGTGCTAAGGTGTATGGTAAATCTGTAACATTAGCGCTTTGTGCATTTGCTGCATGCGTCTGACCAAAGATACTTCATCCATGACTAGATTGCTCATAACAAAGGGAAAAGGGATCAATTTTGTGTATGTAGTCTCAGGGCAAACTTGTCAGTCATGGAATAACAATCTGAAATGGGTGACAGTGTTCACACCAGCTGCTTGACATCCAGGCAGGTGCAGAAGCCCTAGGAAATGTCACACCGTCAGATGCAGCTTCAGAGTGCGCAACTGGCAAAAAAGCTTCTGTCCGCAGCTATCACCCCAGGCCACAGCTAACACCCCAGGCCACGTCATCCTTTAGCTTGAAACCATTGCTGAGCTGTCACTTTAATAAATGAGTAGCCACTTTGTTTTGATCAGCATTGTCAGGGCTTATTTCAAAAGTGATTCTGATTCCATCGTGCGGCATAGCCCAGCCAAAGTCAATTGGTACAATTTCAAGGTGAATTTATTCATTCTTTATAAAAGTTCTATGCACAAATATATCAAGACAGTTGAATAAATTGAAATAAATAGGCTTGGAGTTGCATAGTCTCCTAGTAATTGAAATAGTTTCCCCCCAGTATATTTGTAGCGATAATGCTACCTTTACGAAGACTGGACTGTCTACAGATGGGAAAATGTAGAATTACCATATTGATAACATATTTGGGAAATGGAATTGGGGCTAATATGTTGAAAAGGGCAGCTGAAAGTTGTCCTTGCTTTCAACTTGACACTGAAGATAAAGTTAGAAGAAAGCCTACAACCAAATAATGATGTATAATTAATTCCTTCTTTCACTGAGATTTACCTTCAACAAACTTTTTCTCACTTTCTAATGCAGTTGTTAAATATTTAGATCAGAGAAGCTATAGCTAATATATGAAAAGTTGAGTAACAGTGCAATATATGAATGGCCTGTTTTCTGCAGTCTTTAGGATAGGAAAATAAGTGGAATATGTCTGGTTTTTTGATCCAGAATAAGTATTGCTTGGGATTTTTCTTTGTATAGCAATATCAAACTTCCACAAGCTCTAGTTTTCCTCCTTGTTTAATTGAAAAACATAATTTTTTATATTTTTTCTCTGCTATTCAGAAAAGAAGCTGAAAAAAAAATTATATAAAAAAATTTCTCAGAATCCCCAAACGGTAAGGGTTGGAAGGGATCCTTGGAGACATTCCAGGTCAGGATTAGTCCAGATTAGGAATAATAAAACTGGAATTCTGATTTTCCACAGAAGTCATGGGATATGTTTGACTCCTGGAGGCCCTAATTGCTAATTGCATTTTAGCAATTTAAAATGCTAACTTATTATTGCATATAATTAAGTTGTTTATTATTTAGTAAGAATGCATTTTGTTCAACATTTAGCACCCAGAAATATAATGAATTAATGACTGCAAATGTGGTAGTTTAATAAACAAACCCCTTTTGTTTTAGAAGAACAAGTTGTCTGCAATGTCAAATCCAAAAGTCAGTTTGTTTTATTTCTTTTTAAATCCTACTAATAGAAGTAATAAAAGTCTCCCGACCTATCAACCTTACATGGTTAGTTTTGTTCAGGAACAAAATTTTATAGATAACTTATGGATCCCCTTAAAAACCAAAGTTTTTCTACTAGCAGCATCAGCACTTCTTACACACTGTGCTGCTGTGATAAGAGAAAAATACATGTTTGACTTTGGAAGATTCATCTTTTCTCCAAATCTTGATTAGTAGGTGGCAGGACAATATAGCATTGAACTGTATGCAAAGATAACCCGGAATTGAAATATGAATCTTTTACCTGTGTAAAAGATGAAGATGACAGTTGTAATCCTTCAAACTCATAATTTACTTCAGTTTTGGGCAAGTCTGAAGCGATAGTCTCTAGGCAAGGCTTAGTGATGTGAAAAACATTATATTTCATTACACAAATGTGAAATCTAAAAGTTTTGGTCCATCCTTATCTGTATCTTGTACAGCTCAGGGGAACTGATCTACTTTTGGAATGCAAAGGAAAAAATGTGGAGTAGCTACTGTAACATCTCTTTTTAGATCAGCTTCTATACAGTGAGCTATACTTAGTAAATTGCACAGCCCTCAAGAGACCAGGAATTATTCTTTCCGTCAAGAGAAGCAGTCATGGCATGCTTGGGTTAAACACATTCATTAACACATGTTGTCACATGATAACACTGCAATTAACTTATGGACCCAAAATATTTGCATATTTGATTTCATTGGGTTGAGTATAGCTTGAGAGATATAAATTAAATAAGTGTTAATTATTTCCAAACACTTACATGAAACCAAGGACATTTACTAATCTTCAATGAAAGAGAAGTATACTGCATCAGAAGTGTAAGAGGTGAAAGGTGGATGCTTTTTTCCCAAATTAAACAAGACCTCAGCTGTGATATTTTTCTGATCTGTCTAGTGATGAGTTCTCTTGACTACAGCAACCTCAGCAGTTAGGGAATTACTGCTTAGCAGCCAGGAGCGTCTCTGTCAGTGTCTCTTTATAAAATTCTATAAAATAGGATCGAGTCTGGTCACCATTCATGCAGTAATGCAATTTCATTCTCTTCAGTATAACTAATCTAGATTTACTTAAGATCAAAATCAGCCTCTATCAATGCCTATAAATTATTTCACTAAAGGTTAAATAGAATTTTCAGAAGTTTAATTTCCCATCAAAAATGTAACAATTTTGCTCCTCTGACAGGTGTCTTTGGAAGGAATATGCATACAGGATTTAGGCAATTTTAAAAAATTAGTTCAAAAAATTAAATGTATAAATTGACTTAAAATACTGAAAAGATGCTTATTTTATATGGATTTTTTCCAGTTCTCTCAGCAAACTTTACAAATCCTGAAAAACTATGAAATCTTCATGAGTATGTTTTAGAATTGACCTATTTCATTAAATAGTTCCTATATTCCAGTATGAGTTGATGATAAACACATCTGGTTTGTTGGTTTTTTTTCTGAACACACCTGAAAAAAATAACGTGATAAACTCTTCTCCTTTGAGTGCTGGGTACTTTCAGTCAGCTTTCTTGTTTTGGCAGCCCTGCTAGATATGTGGTGTTGTGGTATGGACAAGAACTGAATCAGGAAAATTGTTATGTACCTCAAAACTGTATTTGAAAAACATTCTGAAGCCTTCCTTCTGCACTTAACTCCAGATCTGCTTGAAGCCTTGTGGGAGCTAGGCAGAATTGACTTTTGTCACCATTTCATCATTTCTTTAATCAGCCATCAGCTAAAAAAAAATCCAACACTCATCTAAGCAATAGCAAGCAGAAACACAAAGAAGGTGCCTATTAGTAATACACAAAATTCAACAAATTTTATATAATAGCCTAAGCAATCAGATAAATTAATTTTTAAAACTAGTTGAAGAGAAAAATTAAATAGATGCATTCATTGAACCATGACCATTCTGAGTTTCATGTCCACTGGGGTGTCAATCCTGACACATTAAAAAGATCAGATTAAAATATGAAGAAATTTAGCTAATGAAACTGAAGGGGAAAAAAATCTGTAATATAATTGCTTGTTACAGTTTTCAGCCTCCTGTCTGCCACCTGCCATGCTCTAGTAAATGGTATTTTAGGAAAGGCCATGGTATAATAACTTTTTATATTGTAACAAGATTATGTTTTCTTACACTGACATTCAAGCACAAGCATTTATAATTAAATGTGGGAATATACCTAAATTGTAACTTGTTATGAGTGATATAGCTGTTTTCAGAGTGTACAGCAGCATTACCCTTTTTAGGTCTATCTTTAGCAAGAATAAATTCCTGTATTTTGGTAGTATACAGACAACAATGAAATTGAAAGAATAAGAAGGGATGAGAGAGGATTTGCCAGTACTTTGGTTTCATAATTGAAAATTTATTGTCAATCAATCCATTATGTTATACTGTCCTAGTGAAAAGGTAACTATAAACATAATGCCATTTAGTGATCCTATATGCTGTATTCCAAAATCTGACTAGATTTCTCTTGTTGTTTACTGTTGTCATGCCGCTCTACCAAGAGGGCAGTAGCTCTGAAGCTACTGCATGAGCTTATGCCTTGAAGATTTAGACTGATGGTTTAAGTAGTTTTCTCATCAATATATTGAAGCAAAATCACGGTGATTGTGAAGTCATTTTTTAAACACAAGAAAAAACCCAGGAGTTAAAGTTGACATAGGTGTTGTGGTGAATTCTGAGACAGGTGCAGCTGCTCCCCATGCCTTTCCACCTTTCCCCACCTTCTTGCAGCATCTGAGTTTTTTGCATTTACAGTGCAGGACATAGAATGTAGGATCCTAGGCAGCATAAGAACAAAAGGTGTTACATCACTGATTAAAATTAAGAGTGGATGGAGCACAACAGTGTAAAAAAAAAAATAAATCCTCAAGCTTGTCCAATACCTTGTAGCCAGGATATCTGGATGTCAATGAATGAGGATCATCGTTCTCTATCGCTTCGCACAGGGTACCACAACTTGTTGGGACTACACAAAGAAAGATGTCTTATGAGAGTTGAAAGATGTTCTGAAGGACTTCAACCTCTTGTTGCATAATCTCTACAGCTTTTTCTTGGCCTTTATATTATTTTTTAAAAATAGTTGGAAGAGCTTTTTTCATGTTTCGTGCTATACAATAGCTAAAAATTCAAAGGTGACATTACACAAGCATTTGAAAACTTTGCAAACTTATCTGATAGCAACATGGCATGCTTAAATAAGGGGTTTATCACCTGATATTGCACCATATTAGTTTCAAAATATAGACAATATTTGGCTATCAGGAGAGTTTGTTTGAAATTCTACAGTCCGTTGCCTAGCCACAATGCCAAGTGATGAACCAACTGATGATTGTCTGACAGCTCCTCAGGAATTCCTCACTCTTGTTTTGTCTGTACGTAGTATGGTTTCAGAGAGCTACAAGTAATCTGGTCATTGACCTTAGGTGTGGTACCAAAGATGATATGCAGAAATAAGTGTTACGTGAAGTGGGACCTGTTTTCAAAGGGAAAAGCCTGCTTTTCTTTTCAGAGTTGAGGGGATGATCTATTCAGAGCAAAATGTCCTCCCTTTAGCGTGTTGACTTTCCTTTGAAGCTTTTCTTCTAGTGTAAAAGGCCTCTGACACCAGGGCTTTTAATATTATCACTATGAAACTTTTGAATCTCAAAGATCTATGAAGCAAAACATTTCTAGATCATGGTAGATACTTTATAGGGACAGCTACTTAGCTTGTGGGTTTGTTTGGGCTTTTTAAATAATAGGGCCTTTACAGTGTGATGGTATGTATTTGTTTTGAGACTATGCAACGTTTTTAACAGGAAGGAAGCAACTGTCTCAGGCTTCAGGGATATAAAATATTTCTGAAATCAATCTGTGCCCTAACATCACTTATCTCATAAGACCATTGTTCGACTGTTTGAATTCTGCTGTGGAAACTTTTAAGACAGTGACCCTAAAGGAAGGTGGTCCTGGTCTCAGAAGGACTGTCTTTTTAAGAGGGAGTGGGAAGAGAATGACAAGTAGATGGGAAAAACCCTAGAAGGCAATAAACAAGAGAAGGTGAAAAATTGTGAAATTGTTGAAATCTTGAAATGTTCCAAAAAAAAAAAAAAATTGACTGGTTCTATCATATACTCTCCCTCTCAAATATATCCTTCAGTAGTAGTATTGAGTATGTTTGAGGCAGGTACTTTTCCCATAAGTGAAATATTTTAGTGGTGTTCTTAATCTTCAAGGGTCATAGTTACGTCGCTGAACAGAAATATGATATCTTGCAACATTTCAATATTGCATTGTTATAAGAATTCTACAGTTCTTGGTTGAGTTCTAGCTACCTGAAGTAAGAATTTAGTGGAGGTACACTGCAGACATTCTTTAGACAGATATATTTACATTGAAATGTAATGGATTCGATGTAGAAATGAAATTAAACTTTTGACATCTCAGGATCTTAAGTCATTCTTAAGAGGAAAAAAAAAATACTCCAGATTAAGCCTTAATATGATTAATTCTTTATGCCAGAAGTAAAATGGTGCATTTCTCTTTCACAGGGAAAACAAATGGCCATCAATTCTAGCACTGACTTCTGCTTACAATTTGTCCTCTTTGTTTATTTCACAATTAGTGTACATAGATTAATAATTACAATTCATGAACCTAATAATTTATGCATTAGTATTTAGGCCTTGTCATGTCTTAAATTTTTGCAATTAATTGTTTTAATAATGGAAAGGTTAATTGCACTATTCATCAGAACTGCTTGCTGTGAAATGGTAGACAAATAAGAATCTTCAAAGATTAAGGGCATACTGACTAGTCAGAGCTGTCATTCCAGCTAAGGGAAACTGGCTGAAATAGCCTAGCAGATTCACTCCCTTTCTGACATCTTGGGGATTGGAACTGAGTCCATCCCAGAAGAATGGTACCAAAATATACATCGCTATAATAATAATAATAATAAAAGAATATTTCTTGAACGATATCTTATGTTCTTCTGGCATGGTACAGAGATGCATTCCACTTCAGCTTCCTTTGAATAACTGTGTTTAAAATGTGTTTTCAGTCTTTTTTATGAGTACTGTGCAGAACATGCGTGCTGCTTACATCCTGATTAATCCTTTTTACTACAAGGCAAAATTGTGTTGCTGATTGAACCTGTCAGCTAACTGCTGCTCAGCCATTAGACCTCTGATAAAAGCAAGCCCCCAATTAATGCATACCTGTGGTCATACATAGACAACGTGTTTAATGATCCTTTATTTTTAAACATTAAATACACATGTGTAAATACCTGGCAAAAATGATCATATTTGGGTTTTCAGGTCCATCTTAATTTTGATTGAAATATTTGCCTAGGTATTAACTTATTACAGTGAAAAGTGGTTGCCCAGAGATAATGGTGTTAACTTTTCATCTTTCTTTATGCACGTAGGAAAGTCAAGAGTAACATGCTCTTAAAGGAAAGAATAAGTTGTCATTCTGAGGCCAGTCTTAAGCACTGTAACACAGCTCTGTAGTAATCTGCCTAATTCATGATATTGACTGAACTATGCCTGTTCCAGGCACAGAGAAAGAAAATCATGTTTAGAGTTCAGAGCAGTCCATCAGATCCATCAATTAGCTTAATTTTAAATTTGAAGAAAAATTAAAATTTTGAGTTTGCTTTTCTGCATCACGTTACCACCAAGATATATTTAGGCTTTCTTCTATTTTGAAAAAAAATAGAAGTACCAGAATTTCTAGCTGAATAAAAATGGGGCTTTTATAACTATGTCAAAGTTTTGTTAGGCTTATAAGAAAG
The DNA here is from genome assembly GCA_022605575.1 of Laterallus jamaicensis coturniculus. Classification (NCBI taxonomy): domain Eukaryota; kingdom Metazoa; phylum Chordata; class Aves; order Gruiformes; family Rallidae; genus Laterallus; species Laterallus jamaicensis. Next base: position 475,705 of record JAKCOX010000016.1, read on the forward strand.
GCCCCACAATGTCTTCAGGCAACATTTTTTTGCTACGGGTATTGAATAATAAAATGAAGAGCAAATGGAATATCAGAAGAAAACTCATGCAGGTTAACTGTGTCAATGTAACAACGTTAACAGGGCAAGTTTCAATTTCTCTGCAAATAAGATTATAAAAGGGCAGTTTATTGAAATCTTCACCTTAGCAACTGTTTTTTCCTTTATCTGTATAAGTGTCCCATTTGCAACTGGATGTAAGGTGCTACCACTGGTAAACATATTGGGAGAAACCCAAGACAGTTCTCGCTTCCGCTTCAGCCAGGAACCAGTTTCCATTAGTACAAACGCTTCTCTAGAAATATGGGAAAAAAAATTCATTCCCTTTAAGCTAAATCTCACAATTAAGTTTTGCTGTCGATATTTGTTTCATCTTCTGCATAAGAAGATAGCTAAAGGTCTGCTGAAAAATACCAGACTGATGTCTAATCTGGCCATGAACATTATAAACCATGTCTCCAATAAGGGTATGTTGTCATGATCCAGATGTTCAATAGGATCTTCTCAGAAAATTAATTTTGACTGTCCCTCGGTATACATTTCTATATTGTTCTAAATCGGTAGTATTGTGCATAAAAAGAAAGTGGGTTGACTAAAAAGATATGTTTAAAAAAACCTCTGTATGTTAAAGAAGAAATATGATTATAAGTAGCTATTTTTTGGTTAGACCATGACCTTTTAACTTGCCTTCTTAAAGCTGTGTTTCATAATGGTCCATGTGATTACAGCTGGAATGCAGATGTGCATTCCCTCAGATAACTGTAATTACGGGTTTCTTCATGCAAATACTTTTGATGAAAGCTTTGTTTCATTGCCATCAACATAAATGTTTAGATTTAGTTTTCTGGGCCTAAAAATGATATCTGCCTTTTCTACTTGAACATTCTTCTGCAGCCCATAATCAGAAGCCTGACTGCCGTTTGCAGATGACTGGCACTTTTCATTCCAAACACAAAATGTATGCCAAGTAAAAGAATCAAATAAATAAAATATTTTTATTAGATATTTTTCCTGTATTCCAGTACATATATTTTTTACAAATTGTGTATGTGTGTACAAATATATATTGAATATATCATACTGTAGATTTTTCTTTCCAGTCTTTTGCACAATTTTTATTCTTTCTGTTGTCTCACAGAAGCTGATATTCAATATCAAGGACTTTGACAAATGCAAGACTCTAACTACTCAGTCACTTTTTCCTTTATATAGGCTCCTTGTCTCTTGAAGGAAATTGGCTGAGATAAATCCTCAAGTCACCTCTGGGATGTTACAAAGCAGAAGGGGCAGGAGGTTACTCTGGGCTGTGGGCTCCATCCCACACTTGGCTGACGCTGCAGTCATACTGGACTGCTAAGCAAATGTCTGCTTTAAATAACAGATGGAGAGATGCTTGCAAAGCAGTGCAAAGATGTGATATTATCTGAATTACCTGTAATTTTTAAAGAACTGCTAGGGATAGCAATGAGGGTGTAATGGTACAGGCTTCTACAGCTGGGGATGGACCAGGCTATGCCAACTGCAGCAATGGGCCTCAGCTGTTGTGGCGGCATGACAGAAGAATAGCAGATGCCACAGGCTGAGGCTTAAATGATCTAAAGCTGCAGACTTTTCTATGCAAGCCAATCTTAAAAAAATCCATAAAACCCACCCCAAACAACAAGGAGAAACAAACACAAATACTAGAAACCCAAACCAACAAATGTCACACATGCAAAGGAAGCAGTGGGGCTTCACCAAATATACGAGTTAATGTTTTACAGAGCTTTGTGTTGGTTTTGGTCATAAACCTGAAAACAGGCTTAGCCTGATAAAAAATAAAGTTCTGTATAACCATAAGGTCCAATCACAGCAGTCGAGTTGCACGATGATGCTCTCATTGTAAACTCTGAGGAAAAGATAATTTCTTTGCATGTGTAAAGTTAAACCCATGGATACCATAACTGATGTAGGAGAGAGCTATTCTGCCCTTTGATTGCAAGACCCAAATTTTTCTTCAGGCGATCCTGCTTCAAGGGATGATGTCAGCTTAAGTCTCACTTTATAGCCTGTGTGGTACTTTCTGGGACCAGCCAGCCTCATCATGCTTTCCTTGCAGAATCCTAGTCTGCCTTTTGCATCACTTTGCCTCAGCAGTCCTATAGCAGTGCAGTCCAGCCTGGCTCCCTCTGCAGCAATCTGTGTATTGCTTGTCATGGAGCAGCATGGGACCCCTGGGCAGCCAAGTTACTTGCACACATATTGCTGTAGGCAGCTGTTTGGTCATAAGCTAGCAAGAAAAATATGCTTTTAGGTCTTTCTCAGTCATGCTTTTTACAGAGTATTTAGGTGTAGCCATAGACACTGCTGACAATTAAAAAATGGGAGTACTAAAAATAAACTGAACCGTTATTTTCCATACAGAAATAGTGTTATTTTTCTTTTGCCTAGAGATGAACTGTTTCCTATGACCAAGTTTTTTGACTGTAAGAAAAACTTAACACCACTTAAAAATAAAGCTTGTCTGAAGTACTTGTAGCTGAAATCCTGTTTGTAACTGCATGCTGCTAATTATGGTTTCCTTTTTTCCTCTGCTGCAGTGTGCTTACAGATCATATGTCAGAAATTGAACTTTGTGATACTTATTAATACTTCTAAGTGATAAGCAAAAATTACCTATTGGAAAACATAATAACTACTTATATAAAGCAACTACTCATCTCCACCACAAAGATGGATTTTAAGCACAAAACGGAAGGTTTTGTAGTTTGGCTGTGCTGATGCTGAAGGCATCAGTTAAATTAGAAGCCTTTGATATGTTAATTATTTATTGTTGTAAATTATGCATCCTCTAAAATCAAAGAGACACATAACCTATAATTTATTATTCATTTAGCATGAAAAGTTGTCTTCATGTAACAATTTCTCTGTTAGGTACAGAGTTCTGATTTGAAATAAAACCTTATAATATGGGCTACAGTTAAAACGTAGAAGTGGTTGGGATTTTTCTGAAAATGTGAGAGTGAACTCTGAGACACAGTTTAACCCTAGAATTTCTTTAATAAGCTCCTAAGTTCACTGAGTAATGTACAGTTGTGGATTCATTAGATATCGTCGAAAAGTGAATCTAGTTTAATTTGCATATCTGTTGTTAGAAGATCGGTAGCTGAAGGTAGATTTTGTTATTGCAAGAACTCAAAAAAGCAGCTGCCTGTGTTTTCACATACAATAAATTTTTCAAGTCTTGATTCATTTTTACTTCGGAGGAGGCAATGAAACTCTTGGACTGTTTCTGACTTGCTCTTTGAATTTGTTTTATTCTGTTTTCAACATTATAGGGTTTGAATCCAGACAAGCCAAAACAACAGATCTGTATTGCATGATTAGAAACCACAGATTTTGTATAGCTGTAACAAAATTGTAAGCCTTTTCAAACCAAAATTTCAAATCATCTTTCTTTGTGTGCAATGTGCATTCTGTTGCTGTTGAAACAGGATGTAAAGTAAATGCAAATTCATGGTTGCTAAGATCCTGGAATTTCTAAGTGACAACATTTTTGTTCTAGTGGAGAGTAGAAGTGGGTAAGAAAAAGATTGGGTTTGTTTCTTAAAAAAAGCAAAGGAACAGGAAATGGGTGAAAGGTTTCTCGATTATAATCCATATGTGTGATTTTTGTAAGTGGATAAAATCTGCACAATTCCCAGGTTCTATGCAAGCGTAATGCTCATGTACATCATGTGTATTTTGAAAACAGTGTAAGGTCTCGGGGCAAACAGAACCCAAAAGAGAGATCCTATTGACTAACCTGTGTATTCTTCCTTTGAATGCTTTGTCATAGAAAAAAAAGAGCTACACTGCAATGTATTTTACCAGTCAAGTTATATTGGGAATAAAGAAGCATGTGCAGAAATGCAGTTGAACAGACGTAATGACCATATATTCTTTATGTCGTTCAGAAGAGTTGATCTTCCCATATTAAATGACAGTAGATATTTCAGTGTATTTACAGGATTTAGAACTAATATATAGGATGTATAGTGAAATATTTAAAATTATTCTGTGTAGAAGTATGTATGCCAAAGGTAAAATCTGCAAAGAAAATAGCAAGAATTCTGTTTAGGAACTCGTTTTGGAGAAGCACCCGGTTCAGCAAGTGTGTGACACCCTCCTTTGAGACCAGTAGAGCCTTCTTCCTTTATATTCTAACAGTTATAAAGGCAAATGCCAAATTCACTATTGACAACACATGTGATCTGATTGGATTAAATTAGGCCAAAGTTCATGAGATGGGGGAAAACCCCCCAAATGTGTTGAAGCTGTTAAATGTTATTTTCTATGCCCTTATTGTAGGCAAAGAGAGTGCATGTGCAAAAATTGCAAACCTTTGCAAAATGGACATGTATCTTAAGAGTATCTGCTGAAGAGACCTTGCATGGGTGAGGAAGGTTCCTTCTCTTATGTTAAACATGAAAGATTTGTGTATATTTATAAATAAAACTGAAAGAAAAATTTACTAGCAACTTCTACTGAGATTGGGAAACTGAGGCTCTCCCCAGATTAAGAAACGCAGGAACATAAGGTGGGAAGAGTGCAGTTCTTGTAACAAATCCTGCATTCCTTGTAGTTTTACCTCTAAGATAAAGCAGTGTTTTTTTTCTTTCTACTGTAAACCTCTAAAGCTGCTTGTGTGCCTATTGGTATTGCACACTGATTTTGTTGAAGAGAAAAATGCCCCAAAATAAAGAGTTTTTCAATGGTTCCTGCAATCTCAGCAGGGGAGCCAAGGTCTGTCAGCTCTGTTCTGCATGTGAAATATTCTGTATGACTCCAGGACGCAGCTAATGTTTCTAAAGCTTCCTTAAGGGAAAGGTCAGTGCAAACTATAAGAAACTGTAGGCAGTAAGTCAAAATAATAGAAAAAAATATATTCTTCCACCTCTTTGGCTAAGTTAACAACCGTAGCTATTCAGTGCTTATAATGGTCAACATCAAAATAAGAATACTGTCAAGCATCTTGCAGAGATAATGCAAGTTTTTATATATATACATAAGTGTAAGCTATTTGTATATTTTTTTCTGCTAATGTTCTTTTGTTTCAACTAGCAGTTCCTTTTTCCTTTCCTTTAGATGTTTTCCTGTTTGCTAGTTGACCTTAGAAACAAGTTAATTTTTTTTTGTGAACTAAAAAAAAAAATAATCTTTGCCATTTGCTTGTCTGTAAGTGATGAACTGATGTGTGTCGACAGTTTCTGTTGTTCCCAGTGTTCTATTTGCTTAATTATTGCAAAGGCAATTGTTCAGGATTGGTATGTACTCCAGTTTGTTGCTGCTGTTGTTGAACTTGCATGTCCCTGGATATAATGCTGCAAAAAGAAATCCCTGTTGTGAAACCAGTTTTCCTGTCATTTCATATAACAAAAGATTATATTATGTCATAATCTAGAACTATATTCTCTGTAGTATAAATCTTTATAATGTTAAATCTTAACATTTATTACATGTTCCATCTTGCTTCTGACATTCCTACTAATGCTTCGCTTAGCAAGGCAGAAATGGTACTTTTCACCCAAAGACTGAAAAAAACTCTTTGTGCACAAATCACAAGAAAGCATAACTTATCTGTTACAGAGCAAGAAGATTAAATACATGGCCATAAACTCCTTGCAATCATGGTGACTGAGTAGAGGCTTCTTCTGATTGCTTTAATAAATCCTTTAAGTATGCTTTCAATCTCTCAACAATTCCTGACAAAGCTTGTATGCTGTTGTTGTGCATCTGCCTACATCTAAAGTTCCGGTTATGAATATTTTATATGGCTTATCACTGCACTTGTGTCACTGGTTCAGATGATGCTGGTGTGCCATTTGTTAGTGCTTGTTAATGCTGTACTAGGCAGAAAGAAAGGGGGGATATCTAGTTTTAGAATCTAGCCTCTCATTTCCTTTTATAGAAGATACAAAAAATAATAACGGTTGTGAATGATTGATGAGGTGATTGCATTTCACAGATTTTGAGACCTTGGTCCATTAGCAAAATCATTTTGAGAACTTGTCTTAGCTTCCTGCATGTGGTGCATAGGGACTAGGTCGATGATATTGCAGTAGCACAGTGATGAAACGGTATACTGGCAAATCTGCCATATCTGTAACTGCTCAAGTTCTCTTTTCTGGTGTTGGAAACTGAAGCCGAATACATGGGTGTCCTTGTGAGAACAGTTTTGTTTGGTTTTCCTTTTTAGTTATTTAGATGTTTACTGTCAAATCAGTTCAAATAACTACCACTAACCATTTATACCCTAGTAAGTGTTGAATTGTCAAACTCTCTATAAGAAAGAGTGCATAAAATGATTCCCATATAGTCACATTTGGTCCTAGCAAGGTCATTTCCATCCCTACCAAACCGCATTTACAGTTATCCATACTGGCACTCCTGTATTCACACAGGGGTGTGTTTTGATGGAAGATAAGAGAACCAAGGGTGCTATCGCGCAGAATTTTATTTCTTTTTTTTGTATGGAGGGGAATATGATAATGATATAACCTTGACTATTTGTGAGTCATCAGTTTTTGTTCCACCAGGAAGGAACTGCTACTTGTAACGCATTGTGTTTAAAAGCTGACAATGAAAACATCCATGAATATTAGGTGCAAATGAATAATGAAATAAAGTGGAATTTCGTTTTCACATCTATTTTGGGTCCTTTCTCAGGAACGAGTTCTGAATGAGTTTATAGCCAGGATTGTTTGCAGAAAAACATATTTTAAGTAAATACTAGTAAATAAAGAATGCAAATTTTGGACCTATATGTGAGTCTGTTTTCAAAATGTGTGTTGTGAATTAGATCTTTGGGAACTACATGATTAATTGTTTTTCCCGGCTATAGATCCTGTAGTGGATGTCTGTAGCATTTTCCATTTGTGACACTAAACCAAGTGATTTGGGTTAAAGAGCTTTTGAAAATAAAGCAATATATGTTAAAGCAGAAGATGCAACTAAATAGCATAATGCTATGCAAATAGAGAAGTCAATGTATGAAAACTGCAAATGTATCTGGGTACATAACTGAATTGGGTTCAATAGTTCAATGAGAGCATTACCTAGCTATCTACATTTGATGTAACTATATTTGCTGATGTTCGATTCTAGCTCACATAGATGTAACTATACATAAAACCAAAGGCAATTTATTGCCCTTCACCTTTAAGATAAGATTTTCTTTTTACCTGTCATTAATTGTCTTGGCAGAAAACAGTTTCCAGAAGAAATCTGATTTGAGATTTCATAAGCTTGTAAAAAAGATGATCATGTATTTGGTAATTTGACCTAGAAGAGTCCTGCTTGATTGAGTAGCTTAGAAAAATTCTCTTGCAAAGTTGTCAGTCATTACATTAGTTTTAGCTCTGTGTTTGATGACCGTTCTTGCTAACATGTGAGCCAATTTCTTCACTGCAGTTTTAATTAATGACCCATTTGTCCCGGTGTTTATTCTCTTCTTTGAGAGAATTAGCATATATTCTCAATATTCAAAATTAAGTCAAATAAATAAGCTGTTAATTATCGATACTTTCTGTATTCTCAGAAATGAAATACTAAGGTATTAAAAGCAGATGGAGAATTGTTTTTCTTGAATTTGGCCATGTTTCCAATCCAACTGAGATACTGCTTATATTAACAAGGATACTTATCATTTTAAGAACACTAAATTTGCATTTCCTTCCTGAAAAAAAGAAACAGGGTAGATGCAGTAATAAGACATGTGTCTGGTAATAAGACATGTATCTGAAAATTTTGGTAGATATCATCAAATCACTGAATATTTTGGAGAATATAGAACTATGAAGATAATTCTCCCTGATTTTCACCATGGAACGGAGTATCTGGGATAATATGTGTCAACTATAGGTTTCACAAATTTGTTATCTATTATTATTATTATTTTTTGCTAAAATTTTACAGATTCATGGAATTAACGGTATGGATAAAAATGTTTTCCTTGACAGATACATTTTATTCCTTTTGGAACACATGGGCTTATAGAATTAATAAACCATTTTGTGGAGATTAGGGGTTTGTGGGTTCTTTGGGTTTTTGTTTCTCTTCTAACAGTTTGAAATTCAGCATGCAGTCACAAATGATGTTTCACATATTTAGATTCTTGGAATTCCTTAATCTTGAAACTGGGAAATGCAGAAATTACTGAATTCAATTACTTATCGAGTCAATTAATGGAATAAAGTCATCACTATTGAAAGGCATTGTCTCATCCCCTGAAGTTTGTTGTTATATTCAAGTTTTGTTAACTTTGTGATCAGTCCTAAGTCTACAATTCAGCGTTAGGCACATCTTCTCAACCAAAAACTGATTGGGGACATAAACATCTCACCCTAAGGATCTTAATAAAGTGGGAAAATTGGTGTCACATTAACTCTTTGACATCCCTCACATAGATAGGAGAGAACTAACTGATAACAGTTATATTTTCCAGTGGGCTCTGCTATTTCTGAAGGGTCTGTTCTTTGAAAACTCTTCCCTTGCATCATACAGAAGGAGCTGCTCACGTTCCGATGCTCCAGACAGCCAAGGCTTTATTGTCCTGGATAAGATCTGTTCGTTTCCATTCTACTGAAGCAGAATTTCCCCCTGTATCTTCCTCATTCTGCTTCCTCAGTATTTCTGCAAAACCCATGACTCCCATAAGTTTGCCAGATCGATTTGCTTCCCACATTTCTTCCTAAGGCCATTCCATGTGTTTGAAGCCTGTCCTTTTCATCCCTGGGCTCTCTTTGCTTCCAGTAAGGCTTATACAGGGCTCTCAGTTCATATTCAACTGATCCCTCCAGCTGGCAACTTTCAGGCTGATTTCTCTATAACAAAGCCTAGTATTTTTCACTAGGATACTGACAGCTCTAATACAGAACTGTTTGTATTTATTTCCTATTACTAATGAATTAGGCCCTGAATGTTGCACAGAAGTGGGTGTAGGGGTCACTGTGTAGTTGGAAACACATTTTTAGAGGAAATAAAAGCTGAATTTAATGTGCTATGCCTGAAATTTTAACAGCTCAATGAATGTGTACATGTGATAATACTCATAAATATGCTCCAGAGGCACATTGATTCTTATTTCTCAAAGTGTAGACACACATGCTAGTTTGCTTAATTTCTTTTTCTTGAAATTTTCTGTATTAACCTTTTTTGGCTGCTGGTGATGTTTTTATAAGTGAATATAGAAAGGTCAAAGCAACCTAACTAATGTTTTCCTGCTTTGTAAAAATAATATAATATGAGAATATAAGGAGAATGACACATGTTGAATGAAACTCCATGACAATGCCCAGGACAGAGTTTGTCAATGAGTTTCTTATCAGAAAAACATTCCTACACTCGAGCGATTGAGAATACTGGTGCTACTAACAAGGACAACCCCCCCAAAATGTTGTTATTTGTTGTTATTCATTATTTTACTGCTCAGTAGTTGAGGTTATGTAACCACAGTTCTTGCCTTGACATCTTTGTTCATGCTGGGAAATTTTGAAAAGATAAAAAATAGAAAACAACCAAAATTATTAAGGCAAGGAAGAGAATCTAATTCTCTACAGAATAATGGTGGTGGGAAATGAGAAAATGGACACACGAGATAATAGCACAACATGATTTCTCCTGTTGGAGCCATCCAGTTTGATATATAGAAGCTGAGGAGGTTTAACCTGTAGTGATTTACTCAAACTGAGGGAGCAATTAGAAAGATCTCTCTTTCTGAATATTTACAAAGTCTTTACTATGTTGGGAAAGGAATATTTATATCTTGCATAGAGTAATGCAGCTGTTTTGTTGCTAAAGGACTTCTGACAACCAAAGTAGTTAATGACACCAAACTTTTCTCACTGGAGTACATGAAATGATTGACATATCTCAGTAATTGGTACGGGTATATTTTCATATGCAAGGCATGAATATGCGGGGGGGGAGCAGGGAAAAGGGCATGACATTAGGTCATAAAACTCATAAACTTAATCTACTCTGAGACTAACTGGGAAATGGTGGGGGAAAGAAGTGTGCTGACTGAGAAACAAATAAGGTGGCATTTTTTTCTGTGACAAACTGCAATATAATATTGTTCTAGTAGGAAAATATAGGCTATTGGTTATCCTTTTAAAGTAGGGAGAACGAGAAAAGTAATCATGCTCTAATAGAATGTTTGAATTAGGAAAAATTACTGCAGCTGTTGATTTTACTATCATGCTTGGCTGTACTACCTTGGGTATTCATTCTGTCTTCTCATACTAGATGAAATTACAATATGTCAGTCTTGTCTAGTCACAGCTAAACAACGTTCACAGCTTCATAATGTGTCTCATAACGCCTTATTTTACCTGGGGGTAACTTTACAGTATCTCAGTCAGATTCATATAAAAGCATCTATTGTTTACTCTCTTATAAAGTATATGTTGTTTCAGAAGTGTGACCTAAGTTAGTATGTGTTACTCAGATTTAGTGTGTGGTGTTTCTGTTTACCTTTAATAGCCTGTTATTCTCTTTTTTCTTTTTAAAAATAATTTAATCGGCATTCCAAATGATGAACATGTAGGCAAAGAGATTTCTAGCAAGAATAATTTCAACAGACCTCTTCAAAAGTAGTGCTGGTAGAACAAAACTTTTGGTCATCTCTGGAGGTCAGGCTTTTCTCAGAGAAGCTGTAGACAGCAACCATCTCCGCTGGAGCATAGCAATCCTTTTACAAGACAGGTGCACTGGCAAAGCTAGGTTAGCTTATGAAACCTTTAGATTCATTAGTTTTACTTCTTTTGGGTAAACTAAGTCTGGATCTTTGTGGGGGTTTTTTGTCTGGTTGTTTGTTTTCTTTCTCATTTTAAAAGAATTTCCTGGTTTTGTTTACTTTAGAAACATCCCTATGATGATCTGTGGGACAGAAATTACTAGAAAATGAAATATATACTGTCTTTTACTATGTATTAGATCTTCGATGTGCTTGTTAGCCAAGCAAACTTATAACATCGATATCATGCTGTGTAAGTTAGTTTGGGATCTGGAAATGTCTCACAGTATACAACTAGATACATCTTTCACTGCCTCAATTTTCCTCCCCCACAGCCTTGCTCCTTAACATCATAACTTGAGTTTTATTTGAAAATGATTTCTACAGTTTATCTAGTTTAGAAGGTCCCAATCAACCAATATTAAGAGTGAATAGTTTGTATTAATAATATTATAAATAGAAACTAAAAAATTGTTGCTGCTGTCCTTACTAAAATTAGCTGTTGTCTTAAGTGAGGACTCAATACTTGAGAGATGCAGAATTGAGCTTCTGAAAGAAATTGTTTTGTTTCTAGTTTGACTCCAATGTAACTGTGTTGGGTTTTTTACCTGAAATCCAAATTAAAATTTCATTTTACTCAGAAAAAAGTATCAGAAAATAAGGGTAAAGTTTCTGTAATCACGAATTTTAAAATGCTTTCCAATAATAATAATAATGGATAATCCATCTCAATTTATTAATTTTGTTGAAATCTGTATGACCAAATGTAGAAAAAAATTTAGCAAAACCGAACCTCACGCTTTGTTGGTCAAAATTGGAAAATGAGGATATAGGGAAAGAATTGAGCTCAGAGCAATCTTGTTTCAATCCGTTTAGCAGAGCTGTAGGAGGGTCTTAAGCTCTCATGCCACAAGGAATGGAGACGGCACTGTGTAGAGCTAAGCTTCCAGAGAGCTGTGTTTGCAGAAAATCCTGCAGAACTGAGTACGTGCCGCTGCTGTAGAGTAACCAAGGGAGGGCATCCGTGCCCTCAACTGCCACCACTTGGTCCAGCAGGCTGTCTGGGAGCACACAGCTAAAACACTCAGCTTGGGCAGCTTAGAACACTGTGTCCTACTCCCTGTTGTTTTACCCTGTGTGTCCACATCTCAGGGTTTGCACTCTGCTGTAGAAGCATTTCTCTGTAGGGGAAACATGTTTTTGCCAAGCCTGCTAAAGCTAGATAGAAGAGAGATATCAAGCTGAACTACTGTAGGTGATCTATTTTGAAAGATGCTTGTACAACATGAAGGTATATTATGTGTGAACTTCAAAAGATGAAAAAACTTGTATTCATTTTTAATCCTTGCAGTTGCTTATATTAAATGTATGTAATACTGAAAAGATTTAATTCATTTTCAGAGTATTAATGAGTATATAATAGATACTTATTTTCATCTATTTCTTGCCTGCACAGCAGTAAAGTGTTTCCTTTGGTCTTTAAAAAAAAAAAAGTTCCCACATGGGTAGCTTATCACTTTCCCAAAGAAATTTAGCAGGTATTCCATAGTGTAGGCTTCTGCTTATGAATGTTAACTCCCATTAGCCATTCCTCCATGACGGCTTCTGGGGAGATTGAACAGAAAACCAAACTAATGCATCCATTTTTCAGTCTTATAAAATGATTAAAGCTGATGTAAAAAGACTCCTTAAAATTGAAAACACTAGGATCATTAAAAAGCCATTAAATCACCTCACTCCTCTGATTTATTTTACAATGACCTTATTTGGTCACTGTTTTAAAGTCAAGGAGTCCCACCTCTTGTCTCTGCATGGTGGGTGTACTGACAATAATCAGCAGGAGGATGTATTCACAATGAATCCATTCTTTAGTATGACTTCTTTTAAGTTAATTCTTCAACCACTGCAGATCCTGCTACCTCAGTCACTTTGGCTGTATGCATAAGTTCAAACATGAGTAGATCAATTGCAATCTGCACAACTGGTTGCCTACTTAAAGACTAATGTTCAGGGTATCTAGAGCTATTCAAGTAACCCACTCTGAAGTTCAACTATTACTTTAATGGATCGTATTTAATTCCAGGTGCTTTGCTTAGCGATGATATCAGAATTTTAAGCTGTGTTTTTTCAGAAAATGCTGAAGTTGAAATGCTTTGAAACATATGTTAGCACCAACAAAACCTCAACATAGGAATGAGAATCCGAGGCAATGGGAGGAAAAAACCCAAACCCAACAAAAAACGACCTTTATCACAGTTCCCATTTGATCTTGGCCCTTGTTCCTTAATGATTTGTACATGTGCTTAAATATAGCTGCTGTCCCATGGAGTTCACTGAAGTAATTCATGTACTCAGTGAGCAAGCATACTTAGGCTTTTTATGTGGAGAAGTAGATTTTTCAAAAGGGCTTTCTATCTGCATGAAAAGACTCTTAATTTTAGCAAACAAGAATTAAAAAAATACTCTCCTCAGTGGAGACCACTAGTACTTGTGAAAAAATGCTGAAAACTACTGAAAATTAGTTATTTTGTAAAGACTGTGCTTAAATTACTGATGGAGCTGTCAGACATACCAAGAGGAATAAAACTAACCTATTTGCTTTTATAAACATTTTCTGATGAATTTGTACATCAGTTGCTAATGCTGAAAAGTGTATCTTCAGAAAAAAAGAATGACCTAAGAAAAAAGCAAGAGGAGTTTCACAAAATTCTCCCTTGACCAAAAGAACTCATGAAAAATGTAATGTAAGCATGTAATTTCAGAAAGTCATAATCCTACACATTTCCAAGAGTATTTGCAGTTTACATCCCATGCTACTCCACTGAATGCACTGTGCTGAGTTTCTTGTAAGTTATAACCAGGAATAGGTTTTAGTTGGGGATAGCTACATGTAAAGCATGTGCAGAGGACCACTTGTTGTTTGCAGATTGGTTACACTACCATTATTTGTGACTGGTTATAAAAGGGTGAATCGACATTCACCCTCATATTATCCAACAGTTCAAGGTTCACAAGGACATGATGATTAATTTGTGGTGTACATCTCAGACTTTAGGAACAAGATATTTAAGAAGTTTCTTTGGTTTTTGTAAAAAGGTGACAGATGCACAAGGCCTTTCTGTAGGTGCCTAGTCCCTTCACTCTTAAGATAAGTTTTTATCATGTATTTTGCTCCTGATGCTGTGTATTAATGCTTTCTTTTATACTACAGTTTTCATCTTATCAACACTAAGCACTGTTGCTCTGACACTACTTCCAAAGTTTTTTGTTTATTGACTATGTTAAAGCCTCAAAACTGGTCACATTAGAACTAATTCACTGTTTGAACCATACATTCTATTATGGACTGATCTTTGTATTCAAAGGGTTTTTTCCCCTGTAAATTCTTCTGTCAACTAATATCAAGAAGAGGAGTGGATGCAATCATGTTTTAAATTAAGGAATTCAGTGCAGCTAGGTGTTTGTCTAACATGGTTGAAGGAAGAGATAAAACTTTTCAGAAAAGAGTATAGAGATTGGACTATCCTAGAAACAGCTGTTAATTGCAATATTCTATCTAAGAATCTCTAATATCCTAAAAGTATATTTGGAAAGCAAAAGGTCACTTAGAGGCTGTAACTCTAGCATTCAATAGCAGAAGGAAACCCTTCCAGTTTTGAAAGGGAATGTGCTAGAGGAGCTGCATCTAGGAAAGACTTGCCAGAAGGTCTGCAGGTCTGCCTCTCGTTCTGTAATGAAAGTAGTAAGGGCTTAATAGAAAGTTATTCTTTTATGTGCTTCATACACTGTGATCCTAATAGGACAGGGAGTAATTCCTGGGTGCATCTCTAATGTTCCTCCAATCTGTTGGAAAAGCTAGAGGAAAAAGTAAGGTTTGAGGCTTATCATTAATGGGAACTTCTAGAAAAAATCACCCATGTAAAGCAGTGCAGGCAGGCTCAGATCTAACATTCGAGGACTATATGAGATGACTTATCAAACCTAAAACTGGTCCGGGGCAGGTCTCTGTACTGTCTGCTTTACTTTCTGTAAATAGCCAAACACTCTACTGCCTTTTTGTTCCTGTTGTGCCTTGTGCATGATTTTGCTCTTTTCTTCCTGTAGGTCATTTGCTTCACCTGTAAATATACTGCAAGAAATAGTATAGGAGATAACTGCCAAAGGTAAGTACAACTTAAAACAAAAGCTATGTGTCAATCACTTGCTACCGGGGAATCGCATAGAAAATTTTTGTCTAGTGTCTTGATAGTGAGAATTCATGCAATGCTGCTGATAAAGTTGTCATTTCACTATGAAGTGCTTCTGGCTGGAGCTATGGTTGAAAAATGATTCATTAGAATATTGAAAAAAAAATTTTTAATACCAATTCTTTCATACGCTCACACTTCTAGTGACTGAATAACCACATATGTTAGTTAACGTCCCAATTAACTGAGCGCCAACTCCTAGTTAGGCTTGTTGTGTTAACATCACTACACAAATTTGGTTCTAGATGTCATTGTCCTCATGACTGCACTGCTCAGAATTGGGATAGCCTGAGGGCTAAATCCATGTAAAAGAAATTCTCAGACATTCAAATCTAGAGATTTTCAGGGGCAGAAATTAAACCATAATACAAGAGAGGACTGTAAAGGTGAACCTAGCCAAGCAGTGCTCAAATTTGTCCTTTTTTAAAGCTACGCATCTTTCCCAGGTGTGGTGGCACCCTGGTAACATCCACAGTGTGTGTCAAAGATGCCAGTGGAAAAGAGATAACCTTATAAAGATTAAACTTTATAAAGATTGCACCTAGTAAAAAAAAAGCATGATGACATATAGAAAACCCAGTTGAATCTCCCTTCTGCCGGTGACCCAGGAGTATAAAGCCATGCAGCCACTTAGATTATTGGAGAGAGGTTCCTTTTCAGAGAGCAATGAATGAATGCTGCATATCATTTTAGGGCTTTGTTTCTGTCTTTCCAGAAACACTCAGTTTTGAGTTGGAAAATAGTGCTTTTCCTATGGATTTTATTTATAACACATAGGAATAATCCATAATCATTTGTCAGTTGGTGTGACAGTATAGTATTTAAGTTTGAGAAGAAAGCTACAATAGGATTGCTGAAAAAGAGTTTAGCTCTCCTCCATTCTGCAGAATCGTCCCTGGCTCTCATCATTAATGCTGTTGGTTATAATAAATTAGAAAGATAAAGAGAGATCAAAGAGCATCTATGCACTGGGCATGTTAGCTGTACATTTGACTGATAAGGCTAATGGATTATTTTTTTTGCAAGACTGCCACATGAAAAATTGATGCACTTTATAACAATTGATACTAAGCACCTCTTCTGCCCTTTGTGAAAATTAAAGTAGCTGCTTTTCCTGGACCCAGCACAGTGCAAGATGGGCAAGTTAAGAGATTTATTTTCATGCTAACTTGTGTCAACATACTGGAGGAATGGATGCAAGAACATAAATGGCATAGTCATAAAGGTGAGGTCCTAATTTACTTTCCAGTTTTATTTCAGCTTAATTTTTCGTTGCCAAGAGGCATAAAAGTTATACTACATAAGAGTTATACTACATTCACCTCATGCTGGTCTCCTATCAAACAGAATATCAGTGGAACACCTCTGCAGAGCTCTCTACATGAAATTGTCCTTTTGTACGTCTCATAATCGGCTGCAATGTGACCAAGCATCTGGTAGTGACAAGCAGACGTCTTTGATTTATTGGCTAATATCATTGCTTGTTAGTGGATGGTTGAGCAGGAGACTAAAAGAGCATAAAATCAGAGAGAATAAATTATGAAGGCACCGAACTGTGGCATTATAAACCCCTCCTTGTCACAGCTGTGACATCTCCTAGGAAATGTGGGATGAGAGAGATATTCCCTCTTCAAAGACAGTGGCCACTGTCTTCTGATTTTGAATAAAATAACAAACCAAATAGCCCAAATCCACCACCATCTTACCTAAAGGGGTGGTGTTTTCTCCTGCTTAAGCAATATTCATCAAAACATTGTATCTGCTTAAAAACAGAGTTTATTATCATGTAATTCAGAAGTTTGGGGAGCCTGAAGGATGCTGGGGACAAGAGGGATACCTCTACTGTGAGTGAAGATCTATGGTTTCTTTTAATGCTGCCCAAGGATTGGATCAGAACCCACACTAGAAAAACCAGGCTTAAGGTTCTGCTGCTCACTTTCAACCTTACAGTTGTATTGCTAAGCAGGAAAGCATGGATGGTCCCTGTAGTGCAGAATGGCTCCTCATGTTTTGTCGCAGCTAATATATGTATAAGAGGGGAAATAACATCCCAGTCTGTGATGTGTTGTTTTACAAACAGCATATAGGTAAAGTAAGATGTTTGGCTCTGTTCTGTATTGCAAAGATTTTTTTGTGGACTTGACAGGATTGTAATGGGGCAGGTGTGCAAACACATGACAAGAACAGTCTCAACTTTTAAGAGTCTGAAGCAATCTTAAATGAACTTGCCATTTTTTTATGCACTTTTAAATAGCAAGAACCTACCAAATTAAACAATGTGTGTGACTGAACACTACTTCTGACAGTTCCTCAGGACAGAAAAGCAATAGATCTCAACTATTATTCATTGCTGACAGTTATTTTGAGCTGCAGAGCATTGATAATTTTGACTACTCATAATGTCTAATAAATATTATGTGTATTTCTATTCAATAAATCAACCTGAAGTATGAAAAGATGATACTCACAATTTCTCTCCTGCACAGTGATGAGATGTTAAACTGACTAATACCAACAAGCCACAGCATGATTCAGTAGGAAGCCAGCAAACCTTCAGGGAATAAATACAGCCATTAACATATGTAACTGACAGTTTTGTGTTAAAATATTTACGTAAATATTTTTGTCCTCAAGTGATAGACTGAGAACTAATTCAAATGGGAAAGTAGGAAAGTTTGTGTATGGTTCTAGTGACAAGTTTAATTTTACTATTTCAATTAAAATCCAGTGGGAGTTCTTGCAAAGTTTCTTTTTACCTATTCAACATTAGATAAACTGTAGCCATAATGAGGACATATTCCTCATACGTTTAATGAGCTACACTGGTAACTGGTTATGACTTGCTGAGAAGTAAAAGGAAACTTTTAAGGGTGCCCATTGGAACTATTTTGCTACTGCGGTTATCTGAGGGTATTAGCCTTGAGCAGATTCAGGGAACTGCAGAAAGAGCCTGCACAATTAAAAAGGCAGGAACGAGGCAAGGAGTAGCTCTTAGTAAAGGGAAAAGGAGCACAGGCTAATGGCATGAGACCCTCAGGCAGGAGCCAATATGGTACTACATAGCAGTTACATCAGAATGCCCTAAAACCATTTGTTCAGGGGTTTCAGTTGACAAGGGGGAAAAAAACAGGAATTCTCTGAAGAAAGGGTTTGTTTTTTTTAACAGTTTGTCAATATTCAGGAACAAAGTCTTCATAACAGTCATAATCAAAAATGTAGTCTAAAGATATCTGGTATATGACATCACAGGTAATAAATTTTATCTTGTACTAAGAGATACACAGACTGAGGGCTTGATAAGAGACAGTTGCAAAGGGTGAAGTGGTGGTGCTTAGTGTTTCAATATATTTCTCTGAGTAGTCTTTTTTAATTTTAAATTCTTTTTTTCCAGTTGAGAGCTGTTCTGCCTAATGGATTTGAATGTACTGAATAGATTTGAAAGGCTTTCCTTCATGTTCACTTTATTTCTGAAGCAGTTCAGCTTGTTTCTGCTTGGAGTTACAAAATGATACAAAGAGGAAAATCTCCATAAAATATGCATACAATTTTTAATAATGAGTTACAAAAAAATCTCTCATATAAGAACCACTGATCAAATCCTTGTGTGGATTTTCAGTGAGAAGAAAAGCATGACACCTTGAGACAGAATTCTGTTGTTTGTTGCAGTGGCTGTGTGTCAGTCAAAATGTTTCTGACAGAAAAAGACATTCAAAAGCCACAAATGTGCAGAATCTTGAAAGACAAATTAGATGGAAGATAGGTTATTAATAGAAAACATAAAAATAAATAGCAGCCAAAGCAAGTGCTTCATTCAGATGTTCAAAAAAATCAACTTGTCAAAATTGTCACAGGCATCAGGATCTTAGTGAATAGACTTTACTTCTCTAAAGTGTTTCTTCTTCTATTAGCAAAAATAAGTTATTTTTAGGGTTCCTTTCCCCCTTCCCCCTCCGCCCCATTAGGTATAGGAAAAGGAAAATATCTAAGACATGAGAATTTCATTTCCAAGATGTACTGCTTTAATATTTGGAGGGCTCTTTCATTTAAGAGTATAGAACACAGAACACCTGAACTTATTGTGCCATCCTACGACAGACTGTGTAAAACCTGGGAAATTTGGCATTTCTGGAGATTTTTAATGAGTTATCACTTGATGCAAATTTATTTTTGGTTGTACTATCTCTACAGCTGTTTTGCTGCTTGATGGAAATGTTATTTATGAAGAAAATACAGTCCTATGTATGTTCTGTAACTTGTTTAGGTCTTACAAATGCTTTGTTGTTTAGGATACATGGCTTGAAATGCATGTTCACTGAAAGATCTTCAATCAAGGAGAAATAATTTATTCTAAACAGAATGCATATTTAGATATCTAGTTATTTGGTTTTAAGTATGAGAGAAATTCTGCTTATAGGAAATAAATAGAATGTATGTTCCTGAAGATCCAAATATTTACTTTATCCTGACAATTCTAACTTCATCGGCTCTATGGGGATTATAATTTTGTTTTATTCAGTCAGCTAGTTTTCTTTATCTGTTCCTGATCAGATTGTATTTTCTGAAGATGTCCTATAAAGAGTTGAAGATGATACAAACAGCTAGTGTAGCAGTCAATATAAAAATTTTGATTGAATCATCTGGACCATTTTGGAGAGCCTGAGTTGAATGTCTGAGTGCGTGAGCTGGTTCTGTATCAGTGCCTGAGCTCAAAATAGGCAATGAACCTAGGTTTGCAGTATCCCAGCCCAGAGCCCATTGTCTTGTGGCATAGACATACAGTTTTCATAAAACCTTTAAGTTTTGTGGAGTCAAAAGAAACTGTATATATGCTTGCTGTAGTACACAACGAGGAGGTGGAAAACTCAGGAAGTCCTTGCCTTGCCTGGATTTCTAGTCAAAACCGGAAAGAAATTCATGCTATGTTAGCCAATACTTCAGTTATTGGATTATTTCTTATTATTTCCAAGCAGGTGAATTCTCGGCTTTAGCCTTTTTTTCTTACTATAATTACATCAATGCAATTACATACATGCATTTCACCTCTCATTGTTTTAGGGGGAGACATCCCATGAGATATAGGATAAGACACCTCTTAATAGTTCTGTAGCATTTCTGAAGGTTTTCATTTTTAAGAGTCTCTAAGTTGCCCTCTCAGTATTGTTCTCATATATTTTTTCTATTAATTATTATTTTTGTGAATCATTAATAAAATCCCAATTGCAGTGTAGCCAGTGGAGAGGGGCTTTTCCAATAGACAGAACAAAGCGGAGATCCACTTCAGGCTGCTCGGAATTAGTATGTCACTGACTACATCGGATGTCTAGTGCCTGTACTTATTTTCCTCTGACATGTTGCCTCAGTGCCCAATTCTGTCAATGTAACTCACAGCTACATTTCAGTATTATACATAATTCTGTTCCTCACACTTGCTCAAAGAGAACGGAACATCCCACCAACTAAGAACAGCAATGTTTTATGCTGATGCAGCAGTGTAGTGGCTGCTCTTTTGCTGAGTAGTTACATTTTGGAGGACTTTGACTCAGATAGTCCCAGACAGTTCACCAGCATAACTGCAGTTGGCTAGTTGTCCCCTGAAATGCTGGTTGATATGATTCGTTAGCAGCTCACCGTCCATCCAGTTGTACATACAAGCGGAACCAAATCCCAGAAGTGCAAAGACCTACATCAGAGAGGGAAAGTATTTCTATGCTGCCAAGCCCCTTAGCCTCTCCAACAACCCTGTGTAGGTTGTTTAATTGTACATTAGGACTTCAGCTTGCTTTTCAAATGAGAGAAAAGGCATCTCATCATAAGAAAGATTTCACCATCAGGTATTAGTCACTCTTCAGCATCTTTGCAATTAAAACATTACAATTGCAAAGTGCTGGAGACTTCAGGAACAGACATTTCTTGTATACTCAAGTGAATGCAAGTGTAACCATGTGCAGCCATGTGTGGTGAATCTGTCAGAACTAACAGCAGGAACTTTGATAAGAGTTCTCCATCAGTAAACCTGTTTGATAGCTCAAGGTCTTTGAATTGTTATTATAAGTGGCATCCAGTAGGGCTGCTGCAGTTAAGGGTCTGTCAGATTTCCCCACCCTCTCTATATCTAGGGATTTATTGTATCTCAGCTTTTCCGAGTTATGCTGGGACTAAAACTACAACCAACAACTTGTCAGCACAGACACAATTTTATTTTTCTTCTCTGAATGATAGAGCGACTTGGATTAAGGATTGGAGAGGGCGAGGATCAAGTTAAAATATGCCCTTTGTGTATTTGAGCACACTGAGGAGAGAACCATTAACACCAATTAATATGCATGAACATTATTTTTACCACAAAAAGCAGATCAAAAGAGGAGGTGGGTGGGGGGCAGCAAGACCAAACCAGGTTACTTAAAGGAGTTTATTTTTTTCAGAGAAATTACACTTTTGAAAATTTATTTCCTTATGACTCAGTATTTGGAAGATCTGCTATTTTTGAATTTGCATCTAACTAAAAATCTTACTATTGTCATATTTACCGGTCTTTTCATTAGTATTAAGAGGAGGAGACTGGAAGTAGGCACAAGAACTACAGTACTCATCTATATATGGAATTTAAAAGTCCCACGATGGCAATGTTAGGGGCTTTCTTGTTTTCAGACTGGTCACAGAGGGAAAGAGTACAACAGCCAGAGGATCAGGCAGCCAAAAAGCAGTGGCCGTTAGGTTGCTGAGCTGACACCTTATCGGGCAGGGAAGATACAGATCCCCTTTACTGATAATAGGAATAGTAGCCAAGTCATGTTCACATAGTGTTCTTCCTCTTGGCACAGCGAATTTAAGAATGTTTCTTCTCTGACTGTAGAATGACTTTATAAGTGTACTTACGCAGCTGTGCAAAACTTATGATAAAGGTTTCATGCTGAGTACTGTAGATGGCTAAGTAAATGGATGTATACAGATTTTTAGTCTTGTGAACCTTGTGACATATGTGACTTTCGGTGAAATTTCTAGTTCTCAGTGAGTAAGGAACTGGTTTACTGACTCACCAGGGTAGTAAAATATATTGCTACATTGCAAGCAAAGACACAAGGGTTTTTATTCATTTGACGGCACTCTCACCTGCAAGTAAGTGCTGTGGACCAGTTCCTGTATACTGTAAAGTGCACTCAGGAAAAATACCAAGCAAATCCTAAGAAGGCATAAACACATCTTGGTGCATTACATAAGTCCTGCAATGCATCATACGTTCTTTTCAAGCGTAAATGCCTTCAGTCATATGTTGAGTTACTTTTGGTTAGGGAGGCCACTTGAAAAGCATCCTACCTAAGTGCAAAATAGGATCAGACATTCCTTATCAAACCTTACTTTGCTGACAACACCACACTTCCTAAGTGGTTGTCTATCCATTTCACTCCGTTTCTAGTACTTCTCCAACAGTTTCCATATTTTCAAAATTTGTTTCTTATTTTTTAATTCCTGTTAGTTTTATCCGTCTACAATTTCCTCAGCTATGGAAATGTATCCTACATGCTTTCTTAGGAGACACAAATGTGGGAGGCTGGCTGTTTAGGAATTTGTCTTATTGCTGTCAGGGCAGCCTGTTAAAGGGGCCCTGAACCTGAGATGGTCCCTACATCAAATTAAGCCCTTGACAGCATAGAGATGCAGTCCAAACAGATCAAAGGTCTGCTTTTGACCTTCTCTGCCCAAAGCAAGCTCTCACCACACAAATAAATCCTAGATGAAAGCATTTATTCAGCTGCTTAAATCAGGCTTCTTTAAATCCATAGTTCCCAACCCTGAACAGTACAACTATCCTGTCTAGATTTGAGGGGTAAAACTTGCATTTCAACACTGCTAAAGACAATACAGATGGTGCAGTTTGCGTTCAGTAGTGGCAGCCTGTCAGAGAGAGACTGTGATTCAGCACACAAGCATTCTGGTGGTCTTTGGTTTCAATTCATTTTGTTCCTTGCTGGACTAGATCAGAGAGAGCTTCTTTGATAACCTTAATAAACAAGGGGTCACCTGTGAGTAAATGCTAAGAGCTATCCTTGTTCTCTAGGATTTCTATAGCACCTTTTTTAATTGTCAGAACAGGAAATCATTGCTATGTCTGAACTTGACTTCCAACATAGTCTGGCCATAAAATAATAAATGGTAAAATAGCCTAGACTAAGCAGCTTGCTGACATGGTTAAACTTCTTCCAGTAACTTACTGAAATTTTGTGTGTGTTTGCATTGTGCTGCATTCACCATAGTACATGCATTATTGTTTGGAGCCAGGGAGGTTACCCCAAGAAGAACTAATCCACAATACTTCTCCTTGGCACATGTCAGGGTCTCTCGTGTAGAGCAATCAATCCTCTTAAATGGAAAACTCCTTCCAAGTTCAAACCGTTCTTTAGGTGGTTCATTCAGCTGGAAGAACTTTGAGCCTAATGTACAGTCACAGCACACATTGTCCAGTTTCTGAAATTATCCCCTGTATGTTTTCTTTGTGTAACTCTTTTTGATTAGCTGTAGGTCGAGGTCCTTCCAGTTGATTCTGTTCCCAGTTTTGTGTGTCATTTTTGTCTATATATCTAAGTTCTGCCTCGAACTGGAGCTGTAAAAGCTTCAATGTCATGAGAGAACCCATTTTGGTTTTAGTTTGAGCCAGAAAAAGAGTGAAATTCGATAAGACTTTTTTTTAATCAACATTTTTATGTTTCATGATGGTAGGTTAATTTCTATGAAGATTCTGTAAAAATGGAAAAGGTTTTAGCCAGAGTCCTCTCTGATTACTAACTAGCTCTTCTGCCTACATCTTCAGCATCTTGTTAAGCTGGAAGCTGTGGAGTTGAAGAACCAATACTCCAGGCTCTGTGCTCATCTTTAGCCAGGCGAGAGACAAACATCAGAGGCTTGGCAGGGACTCCTGCAATGGAGTTGGTGATTCTGGGTGCTTGAACAGCTGCAGGCTGAAGTTAGCCGCAGTCTGTCAGATCAGCACTGCTCCCTGCATGGAAACAGTTGCTAACTGCAGAGTGGGCACCCCGGCAGTGCTTGCGAGCAGCTATCTGGGCTGCAAGGTCCATGGGCCAGGGGCAGCTCCGCAGGCTGGCAGCTAGGGTGCTTGGAGGAAGGAACCTCCATTTTTAAAAGGCTGTGTTGCAGGGCTTCAAAAACAAAATATTGTTGATCTCATTGCTGAAATATTTTATTTGCATGCTATCCTAGTTTAGCCTGGAAAATATTAGTGAAAAGAAAACATCTACTGGAACTAAAATGTAGTTTTTCAAACAGTTGAGGAATTTCTATGGCTGTTATACCATTTAATCTGAACATTGTCCTTTAGTTTACCATTGCACAAATGTGAAATGCTTAACTGGAATTGGAGAATGTATGTTCACTCTATTGATTAAAATAAATAGCTCAGCCTTCCAAGGTATGATCTGGATTTGGGCATTTATTTTTTCCAAATCAAAAGGATTTTCAGTACATTGAAAACATTGAGTTTATGTTTGGGAAAAATGCAAAAATTAAATTATTCCCCCTCCCCTGTCTGGATGATCAGCATAGTGTTTTATAACAATTTCACCAAATAGTTATCAGCTGCAATTGAGGAATGCATTTTCTATCTACTTAAAAGTGTAGGATGGGCAATGTGCAATGGCTAGAGAATGTTCAGCTTTATTTAATCACTTCACTTTGCATTTGAAAAGTAATTCATCATGGAATGTCAGTGGGGTATAGGGAGCACTAATTGCAGCAAAATATCAAGGACAGTTTTCCTCTGTCTTAATTAAACATTAATGAGTAAAGTTATTTGCAAATGCATGCTGCAGGGATGGACTTGTCTGTCCAAGTTTTGTAAATACTGACACCGGGTGTCAAAATAAAACACCTTAATTGATTTATACAGAAATAGTTTAAAAAGAGAGCACCTGGAGTGACATTTCTCTAGCTTTTTATAGAGTAGTTTCCTGATGAATTATTTATAAAGAAACTTGGCCTGACCTATCTTAATTACACAAGTGATTGTTTCCAAACTAATCAATTTTGTAAGTGAAGTGAATTCTCTCCACTGACAGTCCTTACTCCTTCAAGAAGGAAGCAGAATAAGAAATTCATCTTTTGACAGAAGTTCCTACTGTATCTATCAGTGGACTGACAACAAGGAACATCCTTAAAGTTACTAGTGAGCTCAATAGAACATTACTTCTAGTCTGAAGTTATCCATGTATTAATGAGGAGTGTAAGTAAGAAAGTAGTAGGAAAGGCTGCGAAAAATCCAGTATCAGTATCTAATTTTTATTGCCTAGCCATAGGGCATATCAAGTAAATAAAGATAGTGGAGAATGAAGAGGCCAGACTGTTTAATTTTAAGAGGTTGAGGGAATTGAAATGGTCTGTATTAGGAAACATGCTAATAAAGCAAGAAATGTTTCAAATCAAATATTTTTCTTTTATTCTCTAAGAGTTTTTCTCTATGTATTTCATGAATATTTTATATTTAAGGAATTATATACATATTATATTTTTAATATATTTTTAATTCTTAAACCGAAAGCAAACAAAAAACTATCACCTGAGGCTTGTGAGCAGAATAAAGGTGTAATGAATGACAACTGTTGTGCAGATGGAGAGAATCTATTGAAAGGTGAGAATATGAACGGGCTCTTGCTGATAGTTGTAGTAGAAAGGCATGTTGAATAGAAGAATTCCAGAAATGCTCATTCTGAACTTCTACTACGTCATGTACTCAGTGAGAAAACATGAAGAGACACATAAGGGAAGGTAAGAGATTAAAAAAAAAAAAAAGAAATTTAAACTCTACTTGAGGAAAGCTTTGCAATATATTCAGATTTCCATTATTTGATTTATAATAGTTCACCTTTCCCCAACTAGACACATCTTGCTATTATATATTCCTAAAATTAATATTGCTGACAAAACTTTTCATGTGTGTCCTACATTTACTACATTTTTAACGCATGTAGTTTAATTCCTAAACATTCTAAAGACACTTTGAAATCTTCTCCAACTTTGGAGAAGAAAAACATCATCATGATTGACAAAGTGATTGACAAAACAATTCTCAGAGTAAATTTTAGTGGTTCGCTGTCAGATTAGAAAAATATATCAGCTACAGTTCCAAAGAGATAGGTGACACAACTGAACATTTCCATTAGGCGCAGACAATAGAATTAAGAGTGACTATATTGTATTTACATGTGACAGCAGATGTATACTTGGGGATGTGATTAGAACTCCGTTATCTTGAGATGCTTGGGAAAAACTCCCCCAAATTATTAAAAATTCATAATTTCAAATACAACCTTTTACACTAAGGTAGTAAAAGATATGGAACCAATGATGAGGTTAGCAGATGAAGATGGCTTCATGTCAAATATTTCTGAAAAAAGTTCATGCCATAGGGGGATGTATTAAAAGGAAACGTATCTGTAAAACAACCATAAGGTAGTCTTTGCAATCCTGTGGGTAGCAGAGCATTAGAAATAGTATGATGCCTGATTTCAGACATGACATTTTAAAACAAGGAGATGGACTAGAGAAGAGTTCAGGGAACAAAAATGTTAGGAAACTTGAATGAAAATGAGACACTGAAAAAATTGTGGGTTTTTTATTTTGGTCCACACTGAGCAGAGACTTCAAATGCTAACAGGTTTATGTGAAAGGAAAATCAATAATCTGTTCTCTGACAATGGTAAAATGTGGAAAGAACTACCAAATTGAGAATGTGGAAGAGATATCTGGACCCTTAGAGATACCAGAACACATTTCCTGTGCAGGTTGTACAGTCTCTATCACTACACCTTTTTCAAAAATGGTTAGATAGTACCGGATGCTATTAGCTGGAGTTGGCCTCACGACTGTTCAAAATATCTCTTCCTGCCTTGTCTCCCATTGATTCTTCTAAGTACATTTGCAGATTACAGTGGCCCTTCTGAGGACTTTGTTTCTTTTAAATGTCTGCAGAAGGACCTTTAAGAATAGTGGATATTGTAGTTCTCATTAAATTTAGGAAATAATAAACAACTAGAATCTGAAGTTTGTTCTTTTAGAGTCATTTCTATTCAGTGAAAGTAAAAATTGACAGTGTGGAGCCATTCAGGATTTATCAGTAACATTGCAATGTCACAAACCTGATGGGAATTTCACCAACTTGATCTACCAATTATAAAATTTAATAATTGAATGACTTTTACTACAGGACATAATTTATTGTCTAAGCATTGTCGGTCCGGATGAGAAAAATAGACCATTTAATGACAAATCCTAGAATTTTATCTGATCAGAGAGAACAAAGAATGCACTAAGTGCTGAAAGATTCTGTTTGCCATAATTTGTTCAAACTTAGAATATACTAAATGTGAATTCAGCTAAATACCAAAGAACCTACAAATATGGCTAATGATCTAAATGTTTTCCAGAAGGCAAGTAAGGCACAATTTTGAGAAGAAAATCTGTCAGGAAATTTGTTACTGTTTGATATCTTTGAATGATTGAATACAAGCCTATATTCATTTTGGTGGCCTGTTAATCACTTTCTTTGGAATTGTTTGAAGGTCTACAGGAAATTGCTAAGCAGGAAGCAAATTTTAAGAATTAGCATTAGTTAGAAGATCTGTATGTCCAAGATCATAAGTTTCTCATCTCAGGTTTTATCATGGCTTAGGTAAGAGAGAACAAAAGCATCAAACTATCCTACCATTATGAAAACCCCAGTGCATATTATACTTGCACGTTTTGGGGTTTGTTATGGTGCAGGCATCCTGTTGTATGTACTTGGATCAATAAATAACTAATATTTATGTCACAGGCCTTGCAGATTGCTGGACCTTGTAATTTATTTATGTGGCTGTGTTTTGTTTTGTTTTCAGTGATAAGAGTAAAGGTCTCTTGTCCTTTAATCACTGATACGTCTCTTACCACATTCACACAAGAAATACAAAATGATAGTGTCCTGTGTGTCATGCTGAAATTTTTGTCTTCAATTAAAAATTCCTCTTAACTGGCTATTACTATAGGCAAGATCACCTCCCAGTCCTGTGGGATCTGGACTTTCTCTCAGTTTGTCTGAACATGGCCCAGGGAAATTTTTAAAATGTTAAACAGAGAAAATTAAAATAATCAAATGGAGAAGGTCTGTTCCAGTAATTTTGTGCATTGTGCACTGAAGCAAACCCAGCCATTGCTTGTGGGTAAAAAGGCAGTATTTATTTTGTTGTTTTGCTCATGGCACTACTTGCTTCATGTCTCAGTTGATTATTGCAAAATAGGGGAACTTGGTGTCATTAGATAAGAACCATCATTGCTTGTGGCCATGGGAGGTGAGGACAGATATTCACTGCTTGGATCTCGGAAACACGCTTCGTCAACCTCTGTTTCCCATGGACTGGAATCACTTGCCATATTTATTTCATGTGAGCAAGAGGAAGAGAAGCTTCTCCTTTTCCCTACAGCTGCAGTCCTGCCCTTTTGTGAAACATTTACATGTGCCTTTTGTTACCAATATGTTTGTCTAGAGGAGAAGGGTAGAAGGTTCTGCTTGTGCTTGGGTAGGAAGAGGGAAGGCGGTTCCCATAAGGAGTCTGTTACACTTAGAGAATTCAGCACTAAACTGTGGAGAGGTAGCCTGGAAATCATTTTCTGCCCTCCACAGTAAAACATTTTAAAAGCCATTCTGAAATGGAGGAACATTAATGGCATTTTCTGCTCTTTCTGGCTGTAGCCCCTCAGCACACATCAAGTCACAACTACATGAGAACTGGGTCAAAGAGAGATACACTCACAGGACTGGCTGGCTTCCCTCAGGGAAATAAGCCAGCAGAGTGTTCAAAGCAAGTTTGTACTTTGGTCTCACTGGGTGACTTTTACCTCATATTATACACTTTCCTCTCTCTACTGAGGTCAACAAAAACAGTACCTCCAAACCTTTGGTCCCTAACTGTTAGTAATTAACTTATTTGAAAAGAATATTTCTTATAGCATCCCAGTGAGATGATACTACAGAGATTGCTGCTCTCCCACACTCCAGCCCTACTTCCAGTCTCACTGTGTACTAGTAATGTTGGCTTCCTTCCACCTTTGTGCTTTTTCCTTTTAAATGGATGCATTACTCTGCTGCATCTGTGCAGCTGTTGTTTCCCTGCACATGCCCGTTGTGTTGCTAATGAGTAGCTCATAGTCCATCCCATTTTTATCACTGCTGTTTTGTATATACCTCCTCCTCTGTTATTCACTGGTAGATTGCAGTGACCTTAAATGCCTTGTGGATATTGGAGGAGATGGATAATGGTGATCACAGGATCTTATGGTTCGATAAGTCTTGGCATTGGCAATAACTCTGAAGAGTGTGATATAACTGTTAGAGATAGAAAATTGCATGTGCTTAATCAGCATGTCAGCAAAGTACATTTTCTGTGGAACTATCATCAAACATGCAGTAATTGTAGAAAATAGAATAATATGGCAAAATGAAGGTTATCATGGAAAACAAATAGGCAACCAACGTAGGTAAAATCTGATATTCATCAGAATTGTCCAGGAAGAAAGCAAGAAAAGAGAGCCGAGGTATTAGTGTGGTACAGTTTCTTCTTCCTGTTCTCTGCACCAGCTCACACTAGAACATCTCTCAAAATAGAATAGTTTCTGAGCCACAGCTATAATTTGCCCAGACTGTGGTTTAGAAAGCATTCTGTGTTTCTGCATATGCACTAGAGCCTTCATTTATCAGTTTTCCAAACATTTATATGTTGTCTTCTATTTTAGTCAGGTTAGGGGTGACAACCTTGCCATGTAAATGCTGTTTGAAACTTCTTCCACCATATGTTATGTTGAACAGGCTTTTCTTTTTCTGTAGTTTTTTCCTGACTGTCATAGTTCAACACTTTATTTGGTTTTCCAGTATCTGTCTTTGCAGTGTGTTTCCTTCAAGTTTTTACCATGTGGACAAATGTTAACAGAAATAAATGAAATGGGAAATGCCCCTTTTCAATTTTGTATGCATCTACATGTTAATGAAAATTAAAATCTTCAGCTGCACTTCCTTGGAAAAGCTACAAACATCGCAATTGACATCTTTGTTGCTTACCACTACTACGGCATTTCTAATTGGCAATAGATATGGCTGAGTACAAGAACCGGTGTTAAGTAATGATTAATCCTTCTGACCATTTATGTTGTGTGTCTAAAGATTTAAATCAAGATGTGAATGGCAGCAAGAAAAAGAAATAGTTTTCATAAACTATTGAAGAAATTCTAATTTCTCATTTCTTCATATATTATGTAAATGATAGCTCGAGGTGACATTTACCCTTCAGGAGAAAAGTTCACAGACCCTACCAAATCTCTCTGATAAGCATGTCAGTCAAGATGCTGTATCCATCAATATTGGTAGAATAATAAGAGACTTTGAGAGAGAAGGGGGTGAAAGCTGAAATTTGTCAGATATCATCCAGCACTTTGGCCTTGGACATGCAAGAACTGAACTTTGGAATTAGTTTGCCTCCAATTATCTTTTGTATCTTTATTTTTTCTTAACACTTAGCTATGCAGTTCGTGTTTTTTTAAGTGTCCCACTTGAAAAAAGGAAGTCTAATTCAAGAAGTAGCCATTTAATAGGAGAATCTGAATATTTATAAAATGTACTGCTAGCTTCTACATACCAGAGCTACCATTTATATTAGATATATTGAAAGGGGCATTTCTGTACTTTTTAAGTACTGTGGTGCAAGTCCACAACATAAATGCTTCTTTTTATTAATATAGTTTTTCTGTAGTTATGGTCATCACTCGGGTATTTGATATTCTCATTTCTGTCCATAGTGTCTGCATATTTATTCAGATATTCAGTATAAAGATTTCATCAGAAACTTCTTGCTGATGCTATCTACAGAAAAGTCTCTGCTGTGACATGAATGAAACAAGACGTTCCCTGAGCTAATTGAGGTCTTAGCTGCTAGATCCATTTTATGTGGCACAACATCAACTCTTACTTGGGTCCAGTTGCCACTATCAAGATTCTCAAGGTGTTTCCACTCAGTTAATGTGCTGAACTAGAAAACACAGCATAGATAACTAGTGCTTAATACCAGTCAGCTTAAGGACTTTTCCAGTTTCCATATACGGACCTTCCAAGTCTTGATTAGTCACTCTGATACCTAAGTGTATGTTGTTATATTTCAGAGAGCCATCCTTACACCATTCTCATTGCTTTTGCACCCCACCTACACAGACTTCCATATTTTTATTCTGTGGCCTTCCAGAAACGGCTTGCAGCCATACCACTTTCTGTTAAGGCTTTGCCTCGTGACCCTCCATTCCCTAACAATACAGAATAGGCAAAAGGAGGAATTGAAGACTTCCCCCAAATTATGAAAAGAAGACCATCATTAACAGGTGTCTTACTTCTTGTACTTGGAAAATGCCGCAGTCTTAGGAAAGCTTGTGCGTATGGGAGCAGCAGCTCCTCATTAATCAGAAAATAGGCATAAGCTCTTCTAGCACAAAATTAAATTGTTAATCTTACTGTTGTTTTAAGACTTGTTATTTTCTTTTTTTCTAATGCTAATATATAGCTATGTGAGTATTCTAAAATTATATCCAAAATACCCACTGCAATTGACTAACAGGTTCTCAGGTTTTTTTACAAATCCAAGGGTCTTTTACATCAACAGGAATTGAAAAACCATCCCCCAAGTGCGTGTTGTAGGAGAGTTAAGATGGAGAAGTATAATGTAATGATTAAAAAGGTTCCATGAAGCCACTTGTAAGATAAAGGCTCTGAATCACAGAGCACCGTTTAAGTTCACTATTTGGCTTATTTTTTCTGCCTACAGTTCTGATATTTTTGTCCTGTCATTGTATAGTGGTGTCAGTATAATTGGCACATGGGCCGTATCATTGCTGTTCTCAGGTTGGAGGTGTGTTTGCATGCGTTCAAAGTCAACCGTAGCTAGAAATATTTTCCTATATGAGTTGTGGGTTTATGGCTCCAGGAAAGTATTTTTTTTAGAATTAGCCTCTGTGGCCCACAAGCTGTAGCTCCTGAGTTAGGACCAGAGCGGAACAGTACTTGTACTGCTTGCTCAAGAGTCTGGAGCTGAGGTTTCACTCCCCCTGGCAGCTCAAGCAAAGGAAGGACATTGTCCTTTATGTTGGAAGTTATCAGGCCAGAAGTACAGTGTTGTGTTTAAAACCATGAGCTCTCTGGACATCAGCAGAGTGTAAAAGAAGCTTAACACTTACAGAGAATCTAGAAGGGAGTTTTGAGTATTTGTGTTAAAATCTGTTGTAACAGTGTGATGTACGCTCTTCAGGCATCCTTTTTATATATGTGTCACCTATGTGTTGTGTTACATGTGTAAAAATATCAGAATGTGTAAAAAAAAAAAAAGTTAAAGGAAATCCCAGACAATTGTTCTGACCAATTCACTAGCACAGTTTTTTTCCATAGAAATGTCCAAGTGCTGTTTCTATGGCAGTGAAGTGAAAGAGCGGCACAGGAAATAACAAATGTAAACATAATCCCTTGCATTAAAGGGGTTAAATTAACTGGCAGCAGAACACCAGAATAGCAGTACCTGGGTTGTAGAGCAGGAGTGAGAAAGAGCTTGAAACTGTCCCAGATCTAACTTTAGTGAGTGAGAATGGCTTAGCAAGATTCCTGTCTCTGATTTCACCTGGACCAAGGCTGCAAAGCTCTCTGCAGCAAGTGCTGCTGCAGCCTCGCTGGGATGCATTTAGCAAGGAATCAGTCCAAGGGCTCCCCGTCCTTGGGTTCCAAACTGCCCTCAACCACAGCAGAGAGAAACAACCTAAGTACATCTGGCTGTATTAGTAGGGAAGCCAAAATAACTGGACTTTTGTGTGTGTAGAGGAATTTCATTCGGTCCCTTAGTGTTTTAATATCACTACTCACTGTACCCTGACAGTGACAGAAGGGAACCCAGTGTATGTCAAATCTATGACTCTCCAGTGAGTAGTATTGAGTTGTACATGACAGGTGTTATCCTGAAGGATATTCATGTTGTTTTTCATCAGTAAGGCGAATATTGATAATAGTGGCAGCAACTTTTACTTATAAGACACTATGTTTGCTATTTGTCTGAGTATTTTAGTTATAAGATGTTTTTATTTTAAATTTGTCCCACAAATATTGGACCTATAAGTTGTAAACAGTCATATAAAGCCATGTACTCCTGTGTTCACCTTTCATAGCAGGGTACACATTGCCTGCCATACTAAACAAAATCTTCAAAGCAGAAATCTACAATTTAATGGAATTCAGGAAAATTATTATTGTGCCCTGTCAGTACTCAATGCTTTATTGATAACATCTATGTTTCATTTGTACTTGAATTCAAGTTTTAGGTTTTATTTTTTGCTTTGTGTTATGTGGGGGTACTGAACATGTTGTTAAAGCTACATGAGGATAGGGTTCATCTCATAGGCAGTTATGCTTCACAGGAGGATGTCTTCATGCCAAGCCATCCAATTTATCATCCTTTCCCAACACCTCCTTGTGAGCGTTCTTGTAAGCACTAATCTCTTTCATGACTGATGATACAAAGTGAGAGATGGAGGTTAAGGTGTAGGAACGGGGAGATGATCCCTTCTTTTACTATCAAGGTTTAAAGATTAGGGTGTGCTTATATTGTTTATACAGTACATTTGCCAGACAGAGTGCTTGCTGCCAAGGCTGTAACACTGGTCTGAGCAGTACACTCAATATAGTTGAGCACTGCAGATGTACTCAATGATTGCTGTCACTTGTATTTTAGATACTTGAACATTTAGTGACAAAAAGCTATGCTGCTGCTCTTGCTCCTGTACTGATCCCCTAATTGCATTATGTTGACTTTGAGGGCTTAAATCAGTATTAGCTAACTAAAAAGACTGTATGGAGACAGTGTATTAAACGAGGTCGTTCTACTACTTGGAAAACATACACTGAGCACCAAAGAAATTGAGCTTCTGGAATTAATAAATGATAAATTAATGTCTAGAACATACTTTTAAAACTTCTAGCTTTATAGGTTTCATATAGCCACTAATCTCCAGCAAATTTAAAGAATGAAATCCACCAGATAAGTTGTAATGGGCTGTGGTAAGCTTATATGAAATGAAACTTTTGAATTAAAATGCCTGTGTTTCTCATGTTAAACTATTTTTTTAAATTAAGATTAAAAAACTGTCTTGCAATTTGCCTAATGCCCCAATGCAGATTTCTTTTTCTTGCACTCAATTTGAGCAGCTTCTATTATCTTCCAATCTCAAAAGAATCAATCAACATCTGACACAGCCTTGTGGGTCCTCAGCCATGTTTGCCCAAGGCAATGGAAATGAAATCAAAAGCTACCTCTATGAGTAAGGGGTTATAACTCAACACAGCAAAATAATGTTGTATTCTGTTGAATACAATAAAATACACTATGAATAAATTAAACTAGCTCTATTTTCTGCTGGTTGTGAATTGGGATTTTTAAGCTTGTGCAGGGATTTAATCTATCTAGTCCTTTAGGATGTGATTTTTAGAGATGCCTTTCATTCTGATCTGAAGGGATGTTTGTCCCTTTCAGTTTTATAGCCTGGAGTTTATACTCTTAATTGAAATTTAATAGATTCCCTCAGGTTATGATAACTCCTTATTGCAGTTTCTATACACCAGCTTTGTTCATTTCTGAGACCAAAAGAAAAATAAAAATAATTCTTTGTTCTGTTTCCTCCATTTGGGGGTAAATGTTGAATGCTACCTAAGAAGATTTTAGAAAATGCTAATGGTTTTTCAAGTGCATTGTGTTCATAAAACATTTTGGACTCATTTGTACTCATTTTCATTTGAAATAATCAGTGGCAACTGTCTTTGACCATTATATCTTGCTAGATACTTGATTTGCCCTTGATTATAACAAGTAGTGAAAGAATTATTATGTTGTGACCTAATTAAATTGATGAAGGCAAATGGGGCTCTTCAATGATAGTACTCTCGGGAATTGTTCTGCCCAAGATTTTCAAGCTGTCAAGAAAAGCAAGAATTCTGAGAACTTGCTGTATAGTTGACTGAGGCACAGGTGAATTGCTGGAATAGAAGTGGCAGGACCCTATTGAGCAGGGAAATTAGCAATTTCAAAGGCAGCAAGTATTGTATCATGCATCAGATCAGTCACTTTGCTTTATGCTTGTAATGCCACTGGGCACAGGAGCATCTACTCTGCATGTAAGTGCAGCTGTGTGCACTGGCACTCCGGCAGCAGATTGTCTGAATCCTGATAAATACCCCCCTGAACTACCAAAGGTTTTGATGTCCATATTTGTGTCGGGGTGTGATAGGCAGGAGCAGACAGGTCCAGCAGAAACTCTCTTGGTAAAGCTCCAAAACACAGGCAGCAAAGAGGGAAATCCTGGAAGTGGGGGCGTGTTTACATTTCTGTCCTTTTCAAGGACTTAGATTCATTTTAACTACTGTCCTATTCATCCCCGTGAAAGTTTCTACAGAATAGTTAAGATGGCAATGATTTGTTTACATGGTGATTACCAGTACTGTACCAGTAGCGGGACCAGTGGCAAAACTGAAGTAATTAATTTAGGAATAAACAAGGCATATAAAGAATGAAGGTACTAATAATGCATATGAAAACTTTCTGATGTCAATTAGGCCAGCCTATGTGTCATGTCATACAACTAGAGAGTTGTTCCCTGGTGACTAGATAGGATATATTTTGTGTTTTATAGTGGCTTGATAAAAGATATAGATTCCTTGTGCTAAGAAAACTGCAGTGAGAACACACGCCATGTTTACAACATGATGATTTAACAAGGCTTGTCCTTTTCTGTGGCTACTTGACAGAAAATAAAAGGTTCTGGTTTATACCTGAGGGAACTAACGTTTTCTTAATTTCAAACATTTAATTCAAAACAGAAAGATTAATGCTGGAAGACAGGCATGCTTATTTGACTTTCTTGTAGAGTAGTTGTATGTTTTTGTGAATAAACTGGAAAGAAATCTCCAGATTTAATTTGCATTTTGAATTAAAAAATATTTCAAAGCTGCCCAGAGTAATGTGCATTCATAACCACTTACTTCAAAGGAGAGTCAAACAGTGTATTTTAGAGAAACAGGAATTAATTTTTTTACTTTCCCTGAATATTTCAGAATGGAAAGAATATAATGGGTGGAAAAAATACTGCAGTACAATAATGGCAGCAATGTGGTTTGTAAGTGCTGTGTTTTATTGCTCTTGAGTCTGCTGGAAAGAGTAAGCCATCATTTTAGCCAGAAATGGAAGCTATAAGACATCCTAGTTAAAGCTTTTTTGAATTAATTCTGGTGTTTCTGTAACTAGAGTTATAGATGGACCTTTTTTTTTCCTGGAACAGTGTGTTGGCTAGTGAAGAGTCTTGTGCTGTGCAGGCTGGGAGCCCATGCACTGCTGGGCTGGCATCAGGAACACCCTCAGCTAACCTGAACAGAAAGCTCCCTGTCATAGGGGGGGAAATATTTGCTAAAGGTTGGAAGTGTAGTATCCAATGATAGTCTAAAGTTTCATTAACTTTAAAAATCACCTACAAACAAGTGAGCAGACGGATGTGGAGACTAGTTATTTGTCGGTGGGATGGCAGAGCAAAAACAGCAGTGCAAACTGCCTCACACTGCCTCTGAGTTGGCTTTGGCACAGAAGCTCTTGGAGAGGAGATATTTTGGAGTCCCAAAGTCAGTTGAGCTTTTCTTTTGTCTGGTCAGGGTCTGCAAAACTGACAATATTTTCTCAGCTTTGACATGGTCTAACATGAGTGTTTGGGAATGGG
Source organism: Laterallus jamaicensis coturniculus (assembly GCA_022605575.1). Classification (NCBI taxonomy): domain Eukaryota; kingdom Metazoa; phylum Chordata; class Aves; order Gruiformes; family Rallidae; genus Laterallus; species Laterallus jamaicensis. Next base: position 512,557 of record JAKCOX010000016.1, read on the forward strand.
CTTGTGAAATTCATTCACAGGCAAATGGAAAGATTTTATATTCTTTTACTGATCAAATCTTTCAGAAATTAAACATGTTGATTAATGACTTTGACTTGATATTTAGGAGTTGTGTTGCCCATATCCAAGTACAAGTTTATACGTAGTTACATAGGTTAGATGTGTAATGTAAGAAATAAGGTGTATGTGAAGCAAAGAAAATTTTTTGTCAGCAAGTATGTCAAAGGTGCTGTCAAAACTTGTGCAGAGAGTATAGCCAGGATACTGCTCCTTGTAAGCCAGGACTTATATAAACAGATATATATTTTTATATTACAAAATTGAGATAAGATGATAATTGGTTCAAGTGTTCCAGGCAGCACCCCTTCAGTGATTTTGGCGGAACTGGCAGGGGTTCACCAGCCACTGCATTTTTTGGCCACTGTGGTGGAGGGCAGTTTGTACTCATTGTGTACTGTGTTAGGCGACAAAGAGTATGGCAAGAGGGGATCTCTCACTGTGTGTGGTGTTGGGGTCCTGCCCCTGTGCCAGCTGCCCACTATGGGAGAGGGGCAGTGGCCTCTTTGCCTGCAGCAGTACGCTGGGGGATGGGGCTGCTTGGGCACGAGGGGCTGGTGCAGCGCAGTCACCTCCCTGATGGCTGCTCAGCAGGGAGGGGAAGGGGCTGCTTGCTCTGGGGGTGGCAACTTACATCAGTTCTCGGGACTTGGAATTGACTTCTCATCTGGAAGTGAGAAGGTACGAAGTGATCTCTATATAAAGGATTGCTCTGGTTTGAGTTTCAAATCCTGTGTTGAAAGCATGAGAAAACGGAACAACTAATTCTTGTCTTTTGGTCTGCTCAGTTAACCAGGATTTTTTTCAGTTTTCTATATTGTCTATGCACACTGAAGAATCTTACACTTTCAGGACTAAATATTAGACTAGATTAATCATTAGAAACATATTTCTGGAAACAGTGTGGTAGTCCTTGGCAGCGAATGAACTACATCAACCTGTCCACTTACCCAGCATACTGGGGAAGTTGTAGAAATAACAGCAAATGAAGGCTGCTAGAATGATACTCAAAAGTTTAGCACAAATGTTTTACTTTTCACGAAGTTGTAAACAGTCAAAACCAAGTTTCAAAAAAAACAGTGGATACCTGAAGCTACAACAGAACTGCTGTTTTAGCTGAGCTATGGTGGCTCACCCAGCAACTAGGCCTCATCTTTTAGCTCTGTCACTTCTTAAAGATTGGGATTTTTTAGCTTTAGAGGTTGGGGGTTGGTTTCTTTTTTAAAGTTAAAAGAATGTATGGGATCTGTGAATACATTGAGATGGAAGGTAGATAACAAATAAAACCCTGATAATCAGAGCCTGAAACAAGAAAAGTGCCTTGTGGGAATCAGAGAGAGCGAGCTCTGCTGTAGCAGAACTTTTTACTTGCCTGTTGATGCTGCAGAACAGAAGGAAATTACTGACCACACTTGACCTTTTAGAGAATGTTTGCTTATACCATTTCCCTCTATATGGTACTTTGGCCCCTGTGTCAGCCTTTTCCTTCTTTTTCCCTGGAATGAAAATGATGGGAGTGAGTGTAGCTAATGGTGGGAAAGGGGAACAAATAGTGTATTTGTTGAGGAAAACAATTTACATTTTAAGATTTTATGAAAATTTAAAACTTGAATTTTGAAAATTGAAAGAAAAAATTTTTTTTCAACTGTGTAAGTCTTTTTGAATTTTTTCCCTTTAATTTTTTTCTGCATAAATTCTGTGTAAAGGCATGCAAGGACATTTGAATGCTAAATAAAACCTTTTCTTTCTCAACCAGAATGAAATTCTTTTCACTTTAGGTTACTGAGAAAAATTATTTTGCTGTATTTGGTTTGTATAAGTCTCCAAAATACATTTCTTAGATTCCATTGTCACTAAGTGCGTTGGAAGCTATTTATTTCAGACAAGAGGTAATTCCATGTCCTGTGAAGCTGCTTCAATGGAAATAAATAGACCCCAGTTTTAGAATGCTTATTTTGTCAAACGATTGCATCACCAACTGCTGTTACCATTGCACTGGGAAATTGTTGCCTAGTATAATGCGTATCCTTCAATTAAAGTCAGTCATGACACACAATTTAGGGGAATGCACCAAGAAATGTGGAGCATGAGTTCGAAGCCTTTACCTATAAATGTTTCCCTTTATGATTGCTTTTTGCCTTCAGAAATTCTGTAATGTCCTAATCTCACACAGGGTTTTGCTTGCTGCCTGCTTTGTACGATGGTTTTTAGAAAATATACTTATTAGTAAAGTAAAAGTTTTGATAAGTTCTGTGGTTCTGCAGTTGAGCAATAACACCACCAAGGTAATAATAAGCCACTATAACTGAGGACATAACAGGTATTTAGGGTTTCTATAGCCCATCCATATGTAGTGAGCATGAGTTTAACAAGCCAAGGCTATGCCAAATATACTCAGAGCTAGCAGAGGATATATAGTGAGACTGTGCTTTACAAAAATGCTTGATCCTTCTGAATAGCAAGGATATTAACTTAACTAATGATCCTTTAAATGGGTATGTAAAATATAATTTAAGCTACTTGCAACATGCAAAAGAGAAGCATAATTTGTTACTGCCAAGCTCACTGGCATGTGGAAATCAGAAAATCATTAGCCTTGATAGAAATAGTTTAATACAGCAGGGAAGAGAACACATTATTTAGAGCAGTTAAATGACAATTGATGCAACTGCTGGCAAAATGCAGAAAAATGAGTGTGATTTAGGAAATGATAAATACTGCATTTAGAACTTATACATGCATGCAAAAAAAATATATCTTTGCTCATTATACTACACATTTAGGCTAGGAGACAAACTTTTCTGAAATGCAGCATTCACCAACCCAAATTTTTGGAAGTTTTGTTCTAGACAAGCCTCGTTCTTTTTCTGTTCATGGAATTCCTTGTATTGCATAAGGAGTTATGTACAGATTGCATCTCATTCTATAATTGCAAAAGTACATCAAGAAAGGAATTTGTCACACTGGTCTAACATTTACTGGTAGCAGTCTGTAGTCCTGTTCTGGGAGACATCAGCTGACTCTGATGGGAGCTTCACCAGTGAGCAAACAATATCTCATTCTTCTGGATAAAAAAATTATTTTATAAATCTCTACAAGAGATATTACTGTGAGCATAGATATAATTTCAGCTCTCTTCAAGGCCTTTTTTTACAGTAAGGCTAGTGTAAAGTGACATTAGGATAACTGAGAAGCAACTGGAGTCTTCTTCCCTAGAGCAAAGCTGTATGTAATGCTCAGGGCAAGCTGAAGCAACAAACGCCTTGTTCAGAACTGGGGGAATGTAGCTGCATAAAAATTTGTATTAGAAAGGGATACATTACATCAGTATACCCTCATCCTCTATCTATTTATCTTTGTAGAAATACAAAGCAAACCCCCCCCCCCCAAACCCAAAAAGAAAGAAACTAACTTGGACAGCACACATGCACATAAAGCTATGCATTTCTGAGCAGAGCTCACTATGTACTTGTCAAATGTGCTTTTCTGTGTCACTGAATTTCCTCTCAAAGGCAGGTTGCAATGTCAGGTTTGCTACCGTGCCTGTCTCCTTTGGAACTTGCAATGGACATAGCTATGTGATTTTAGGGACTTCTACCTGAATTTGGAAAAGCTTTACCTGTACTGTTGGTTTGGACTGTCATCCCTGCATTTCATCTGCCCAAGAGTTCAACATCCGGCCTGCTGTTCTCAATCTCTGGTTTTCTCTTTAATTCCATAGCGGCAAATTTTCTTCCAGAGAAAGAAAAAGAAACCTCAAATGTAAACATATGTGAGTACTTACCTGGGCATCTCTAGAGATCTGTGTATTGTACGATCTTGTGTCAGCTCTGATAGTGGGTGAAAGATGGCAGTGGATTTCTGCCTACTGACTTTGGTGAATTGGTTTGCACCTATGATGTCACTCTCCTATTTAATACTTATGCTATTTTATTGGACTAATACCTACGGTAATTATCAAATTGACACCGTATATACAGTTGCTAGCAGTTGTGTTTTACATGAAGACTGTTTATTAAAGTGAAAGGTGGTTGTGCTACTAAAGGAAATAAGTATAAAATAATGTTTCTTGTCCTCTATGAAATCACTCAAAGTAATGATGCTAAATATAGTGAAAAGCAAGTAAAGGCAATTAAAAACCTTTTATAAGTGCCAGGTTTTTCTGGTCATTTGTATACAAAATGTTCTGAGTTTTGTTTTTTCTCCTCTTATTGCATGTATTTGAGTTCTTAGAAGTCCTTGGAGAAAATTGTTTGAATTCTCTTAAGAGCTACTGTGGGAGTGTTTAAGTGAGTGGCATTTTTGTTCCACATCCCCCCGCCCTTGTCTCCCACATAATTTTTCAAAAGTATGATGAATAAATATCCTTCTAAATTGTGGGTTTGGTCAAGAGACCATGAAAGATCTGATTTTAAAGTTTTTGCTGGAAATCAAAGACCACCTAAATCAATATAAATAGTTAAAAACACGCTGCTGTTTTCTTAATATTTTGAAGAGCTTAAGTAACTACTTTAAATCTGAATCATGCATATGTAAAATATCCACTGCCCTTCACACCAGCAAAAAAACAAGACTGATTCTAGCTAGATAATCTATTTAATGGATGCAATTAGAAAAGATTGAGAAAAGGCCCTTGACCTATACATATTTAATCTATGCTTGTTTGCCGCTACAATGGGCCACACTTTTCAGGATGTGTCAGTAAGATTCTTAGTACTTTGTCTGCAGTTTTGTAGCTGTAATTGAGGTGTGTATCATTGTGTTTAGACATCTGACTGCTCATCACACTTTGGAAGCTGTAAGAGCCCATAAATCAGATAGCTCATGCTAAAGATTTTTTCTAAACGTGTAAGTAGCTTGGAGCTCCAGTAATTTTAAAAGTTAATGCACTTGAAGACCATTTCTCTCAAAGATTCTCCCTCAATGTCTGAACCTGTTATGATATTTTATTTTCCTCATCTGTAAGCATTACTTGCTATAATTTTCTGCAGCCATTGTGACTCGGGATTGACAATACCCAGAAAAAATGACACTTTGTATAGTATAAATTATCTATCTCTGTATTTTTGGAAAGTGATATGCTGGAAAAGTGAGTAGTGTCCCCTTTTGCAATGTGCTGATCAACTGCTCAATCTCAGCTACTAAAGTGATATAGAAACCTAACACTTTTGAGTAAGATCAGGAAAATAAAGAACATAGACAAAGATTTAGGACTTTTTAAACAATCAAATCTACATATGTAGAAATATTTTTTAGTGCATCAGTACCTAGTGCCATTTATTTTGCAAGTCCAACTTAAAGGCTAAAGTATAAAGTGTTATGTGCAGGTATGTTCATCTGCAGAGACATGGCTGTGCTGCTGAATTTGTCAGGATGTTGCCTGCAGCTTTCATGCAAATTGGATCAGACCAAAATAAACTGTGTAGTGTCTGAATGCACAACAACATAAATTTTCAAGGAACAGTATTCAGGAATCACAGTGTGACACTTGGGTTTTCATCTCTCCTTCCCTGGTAAATGCTTGGGTTGATCACGATGCTTACAATGTAGGCGTCTGCCTGACTTTTGCTGCTCCCTCTCTTAAGTCCTCCCAGGTAATTTTGAATTTGTTCTTGCACATCTCCTGAAAGTAAATGCCAGCCAGGAGACCTCTGTGTGCTGGTGTGGAGCAAGAGGCTGTGTTTAAGCCACGTGCATCAGCTGTCATTGAAACATACACTAGTTATATGGTTCTTTCTTGGGTAATAATGATGAACCAATAGAGTGAGGAAAGGATGGGTATGTGAAAAAAAGCAGTGGGAAGAAAGCTGTAAAGAATGCGTGTGATCCTACAGTTCATGCTTGTGAGTACTCTTTCATTGTCTTCTGTTCTTTGAAGGCATTTAGTATCTCAGAAGTATTTTGACCTAGAGTTTAAAGAAAGATGTCAAATTATTTTAAAATTATTTTCCCTTTCTTTTCATAACAGAGCTTTTATCAAAATATCCCTGCTAGAAGCTTGGGGTCTATTCATTTCTATTGTTAAAAGAGAAATGACATTGACATTTAAGATTGTTTCTTTAAAATGGAATAGGGTGAAAATTACTTAGAAATAAGAACTTATACAAACATTACAATTAAAAAAATATTTACTTTGAGATTGATTTTGCTTGTCAGGTTGTATTCCTTACCTTCCTTATTAGATGAAATTTACTTTTCATGCTGTCCACGTGGAAAGAGGTAGAAAGTGGCTGTGGAGGTAGAGAAATCTGTAAACTTATTTGAAAATGTTCCTTAATTAAGAATAATGTATATTCTGAATTATTTTTCAATCTTCTCTTCTACTTTAGAGCCAAATGTGTCACATAATATAGTGCTTACATAAATACATGGTAAAATTATATGCCGATTCCAGTAGAACATTTGAGTGTTTCCATACCTGAGGGTAAAAGTATAAAGAGATGATGCAGGCTAAAACAGAACTACGATAAATTATACGCCATCATATTTAAACACTGATAGTCCCTGCCATCATCTGGATTTCTCTCACATCCAGGTAAAAATATTTTACTTTTCTTTACATTTTCTGTAGTAACTGTCAAGTTTTTTTCCCTCCTAAAAACATGGAAAAATATTTTTTTAAATGAAATTTTTTTTCTGGTAGTGGTGGTGAGTACTTGAAATCTGCATCCATTTTAGGAAAGTGCATTCTTTAACAGCCTCTCAGCCCCTTCAAGGTAACTTTTTAATCACAAAGATATCAAGTATGTTGCTGCCTTGAACAAAATGTAGGTTCTGCGTAGTCCTTAAGCAAGTCAATCCTCCTGTAATGAAAGGAACCTATAAGAAAGAAATGATTCGGAATACAATGGATGGAAATTACAGGAGATATGCTTTCCCTTGAATCTCTGTTCCTCTAATATTGGATTTTTTGGTGATCTGAAAAAATAAACCCCAAAAGTTTAAACTAGCTTTTTTATGCTTTTTAGGCTTTTCAAGCTTTCACCACTGAACTGTCTTCAGGAGTAAGTCTGTGCTAGAACAATTGTCAGTTTTATTTAGTACTCTGAGTCTGTTGGGTGGGAGGGAAGTTGACTGTCTTTAGCCTATGAAGAGCATGTTCTTTTCTTGAACTTGTCTTTCATTAATTTCAGGCAAAACAGCCATACCTGTTTGTGAAATAAGAGCGCAGTAAATTGGGGCTCTTTACTTGACACAACTGCATCTTGTTGTGATATATTGAACTTAAAATTAAGTGAATGTTTTCCTGAACAAGCTGAGGAAGGTGACAGTCTGCTCTGCACAGCGGGACCGAGGAGGCGGCTGTCTGGGGGCTGAGCAGAGCCATCCTGGAAGAGGAGTCTGTGATCAGTCCAGACTTGAAATTTTTTCATGCTAATGTCTTCGTGGGCAAATTCAGATTTCAGGTATGGTGTGAGGGGTTTGGGGTTTGTGGGTTTTTTTACATTTTAGGCTTTCTTGTATGTATCTGGAATCTGGTTATTGAAACAATCACACTGCTTAGAGCCTGGAGCATGTGGTGGTACTTGCATTTTATAGTGCACTATGAACCTTTCTAACTCTTGATGTGTACTTAACTGAAAGGACAAGATAGACTTGTTTCATTAGACTGAGTTTGTAGAAGGTTAGCAGGTGAGGGAACCACATCTAAGTCAAGTAGGTAAGATACTGCAAGAAAAGAAAATGGGTGGTATGGAAAGAAATGCAGTGGCAAATGACTCATAGCCAACCTAAGGTTCCGTCCAGCTCGCAGTTACGTGTTACTTTACAATTAAGTTATAAAACCTGAGCATTTGGAATTCTGTCTGTCTTCTTCTGTCTTCCAATTATCTACATTTTTGAAGATAATGGAAGATTAGCAATCTCATTAGGTTTTCTCCTAGGCTGTCATTTGAAAGTTGTTTTTTTTTTTAATCTGTATATACGCATAGATACGTGTATGTGTGCATTTAGGTGAGGGCTGTTAAATAGTAAAACATTGAAAAATCCTGCCAGATTTTGGTATTGTGTGTAATTTGTCAAGGTTATTGTAGGTGTTCCAAGGAGGGGAAAATGCATTCATTTTCCCTTACAGTTAACATAATTAGTAAGTTAATGCTTTTTGTAGTCTCTGCTGTCCTGATTCTATGCAGATTGGTGAATTACTATTCACCAAGTAGACAAGAACATGACTATTATATTCCTCTCCCACAAACCCAAATATGTATCATGCACTTTAAAAGCAGTGTCCCCAAAATTAAAAGTCTCTGTTGCTTTCCACAGAAGCCTCTTTCCTACAACCCAATACCCTTGTTTCTACAGCAACTCTAAGTGTGGTTCAAGACAGAGACTGATGGAAAAATGCAAAGTATCTTGACACTTTAGCTGTGTGCTAGAGGGTTAGACACTAATTTAGCTACAGTGTCAGTGAGCAGTACCTGTTGGATGTGAAAATTTAAAATACTTTCTTTTTAATATATCTACTATTGGTACCCAAGTATCTAACCCATGAGTAATTACTTAGTTGTTAAGTATTTACGTCACTTGCTCTTGTAAGAGTGCCATACAAAGTGCCATTTTATACGTCAGGATACTGAAAATATGATTTAATTAATAATATAATGATTTAAGTCCTGGGTTTGATGTTTAACTTTTACATTTTCATCTACCTTTGTATTAAAAACCCCTAAAACCAACCTACAATATTGCAGCACCAAATAAAAGAAATGGCTGCAGTGGCAAGAAACAAGAGTAGTTTCAGTGTGAATATCAATAGTAATAGAATAATACTTTTTGTAGATACTTGCTGATCAATCAGAGCTCTCCCCTCCCCCCACTTTCTCACAGTTCATTGTTAATATTCCCTTATAATTCAATATATTGCAGAGAAAACCAGCACAGTGAATTCTCTTGTCTCTGAAGACAAATAGAATATATGTTCACATTAATTGCAATTAGAAAGATAAGTGGGGATTTTCTATGTGGAATTTTATTTATATCATACACTGTGACATACATTATCTACAAAATTGGTCTTCATTAGTGCTGATACTCATGGAACCACTCTTAAGAGTGGGAAATGGGGGTTACTAAATCAAGGTATATTAACTAGTGAATAAAGTGAAGACAGAGAATAAGGCGGAGATTACATGTGCTCATAGAATCATAGAATGGCAAGGGTTGGAAGGGACCCCAAGGATCATAGAGCTCCAACCCCCTGCCACAGGCAGGGCCACCAACCTCAGGCCTGGATCTACACAAGGTTGCCCAACCTGGCGTTGAACACTTCCAGGGACGGGGCATCCACTACTTCTCTGGGCAGCCTGTTCCAGGACCTCACCTCTCTTTCTGTAGAAAACTTCCCCCTAATATCTAATCTAACCCATCCTTCCTTTAGTTTTAATCCATTCCCCCTTGTCCTGTCATTGTCTGTCCTTTTAAAAAGTTGAATCCCCTCCTGCTTATAAGCTCCCTTCGGAGACTGGAAGGCTGCAATGTGGTCCTCAAGCAGCCTTCTCTTCTCCAGGCTGAACAAACCCAACTCCCTCAGCCTCTCTTTGTAGGGAAGCTGCTCCAGCCCTCTAATCATCTTTGTGGCCCTCCTCTGACCCCTCTCCAACAGTTCCACATCTCTTTTGTATTGGGGACCCCAGATCTGGACACAGGACTCCAGATAGGGCCTCACAAGGGCAGAGTAGAGAGGGACGATCTCCTCCCTGTCCCTGCTGCCACCCGTCTGCTGATGGAGCCCAGGATCCCATTGGCCTTGAGAGCTGCAAGAGCCACTGCTGGCTCATGTTAAGTTTCTCATCCACCAGAATCCCCAAGTCCTTCTCAGCAGGGCTGCTCTCCAGGAGCTCTTCTCCCAGTCTGTATCTGTGTCTGGGATTCTTCCGGCCCAAGTGCAACACCTGACACTTGGCAGTGTTGAACCTCATTAGGTTCACCTGGGCCCACCTTTCCAGCCTGTCAAGATCCCTCTGGATGGCTTCCTTTCCTTCTAAGTGTGTTGGCCACACCACTCAGCTTGGTGTCATCCGCAAGCTTGCTGAGGGTGCACTCAATTCCATCATCGATGTCATTGATAAAGATGTTAAAGGGCACCGGTCCCAAGACAATCAAAATATAAAATTTATCAATAACTCATGCTCTTAAAATAAGCATGTGGTGGAGATTCTTGACATTTTATTAGGCTAGACATTCCTATTTTTCATATTGTCTCTAGAAGTGGGGTTTTTTGAAGGTTTATTGGGTTTTTTTCCAACTTGTATGACTCTTGAAAGTAGGTATTTGCATCAGTAAATTCCTGATTCATTAGAATTTCAGGTATGTCATAGCACACACAAATATGAGCACTATTTGGTTTAACATAGCACAGAAATTTTTCTGAAGCAACTTCCCACACAGTGTGAAGCAGTTGTGTAATAATTTTGTTACACGAGCATGGTTGTGAAAGTTGAGAAAAGGACAATGATAAATAACATTTCAAAATTTCATTTAGAAGCACCCAAAAGTAGAAAATGAAAGTATTTTGCTTTTATGTAAGGCATAGATAAAATAAACTGTGGTTTCCCCTCACTTATTTTCTCATGCCTTTGATGCCTTAGGGTATTTATTTTGTGTGGTCATCCAATGACATTGGTAGGATTTGCCATAGAACCAGTACAAAGATCAAATGTTTGCAGTAGTTAATAAGGAGTGATGCTGCTTCATAATGTCATTGGAAAGCCATTTACTGTCACGATGGACTTCTAAAAACTTTTGGATTGACCCGGCAGCGAAATAATAGCATAAGTACAATAAAACCATCCTAAGTGCCAGGTCTGAAAGTCTACATGGTAAAGAATAATCCTGAAGAAAACTAGCAAAGAAAGCCTAGCTCATAGTTTGAGAAAAGGTGAAAATAAGAAATCTGTTGGTAAAACTGGAGCTGCTATTGTCTGCTGCAGTAAGCTGTTCAGCTCTTCTGGCTTCTGAGATTCCCAGTAGGATTCTCGAGACATCCGAGTGGAGGTTGGAAGGTGATACAGGATGACAGTACAAGAGTATAAAAAATTACGAGTGAGTTTCTGAGAACATCTTTAAACCACACAAGCCATTCTAGGGTCTTTGGATTTTTGTTCTTTTTATTTTCATGAGTTGGTGACAGATTTATTTTTTTTTTTAGGAATGGTTCAAAGTATACCCATCAGGTTGGTAAATTGTGACACATCTTCACATGAGCAGTGTGACATCTTAGCTTTTCCAATTGAAGAGCTGATCATATATAGCTTTTGTGTAGGCAGGGGAATTAATACAAAATATATTCTTATCACCCCCAGCAAATATTTATTGTTTAGTTAAGGATTTAAAAATTGACACATTGAATCTGTCCCTGTAGTCTGGCTCTGGAAATCTGCAGTTACTCTACTGCCATCTTTATTCTAATCAAAACTGTCTGCTTTAGCGAAGATCAATTAAGAGTCACCTTCCTCCAAGAGTCTGGAGGCAGTTTTTGTAAATTAATCAAGTTTCCAAATACCACTGCGAAAATAGGTAGAATAATACCTCTTTTACAAATGAGGAAATTGACACACTTCAATCACGTGCCTTGCTCAAGGTCACTCCCTGAAATTTGTGGCATAGCTCATGACAAAATTTCTAGTTCCTGGTTACTGCATCCATTGAATCACAAAGTCTCCAGCAATTTCCTCAGCATCTAGTGAAAATCAGATATTCTTTCTAGTTCAGTCTTTTCTTTCTATAGGTGGCCAGTGCTTCCAGTACTGTCGTAACTCTGCCTTTTACCTGTTTTCCTTGTTGAGTCATTCTGCCTATTTGGTGCTTGGAGAGTTTAGCCAGCCACCCTTTCCAAGTTCTGTTTTGAATGACATTAACTTACCTGTCAAACTTTTCATAGCATTTTCCTACCAAACCAATAGTAAGTCAAAAGACTATATGGTCCTGTAATTGTTTGTTTGGGTTTTTTTAAATTTGGATGCCTGGCACATTATACCTGGGAAAATCTGGCCACTGAATTGGCAAATACAGAAGACAGAAATCTCAGGCCACTCTTGTTTTCTGCTGTTGAAGGTTAACACTAGGTTCACTTTGACACTATTTATTAGCAGTATTTTTTGTTTTCCCTTACTTTTGTCATCCTTTCACTTCTTTGCTTGACGCTTTTTTGAAACTGTGACACCCCATCGCTGGCTGACAGGACAGGTGAGTTTCAGTCCTTGAGGAATTCTCCTTCCTGCCTGGACAGAGGAGCATGGATAGAAAACCCCCTCTAGAGAGACCGAACATATCATTTCTTTGACGTGCTTAGCCTTTGCTGACCAGACAGACACCCATGAGCCAAGGTGTGCATATGGGTGACAATATATTACCCTTTCATTGCTCTCTCCCTGGGTCCCAGTCTCTTGTCTCTTTTTTTTTTTTTTTTAAAGAAACAGAGTTAACAGAGTTTATACTCCTGTGTATGAAAGATCAGAAAAACAGAGTGTTTCTGTCCTTTTACTGAAAAGTTTAATTGTGTAAAATATCTTCTGAATTCAACTTGAACAGTTGGATTTATAAACGCAATATTAACTACTGTAACCAAAATTGTTGCATCAGGATTTATGAAAACTAAGCTCAGCCCTTGCCTGAGCCTACTTTCTGTAGATTGATTGGCCATATTGTTATTTAGCATCTGACAGAGCACGGAAGAAATAGTAGGCATGAAACATTAATCAGGAAATTATGCATTACTTTCACAATTAATGTGCAACTGGACCTTACTTTGTAATATTGTATTAGCTCTTAACATGCAAATTATTGTAGGTAATTACCTCATTTTTCAGTGGCCATTTGATGGATTGAAGTTTCATGTGGAATGTTCAGTGTAATTTAAAATCTTGCAATGATTTGCTTCTTTACTTTTTCATAAGAATCTTAGTTTTCTTTATCATACATCAGGCATGGAGAGCCTACAGCACTGTAAAATCTAATGTACAAAGTTCAATTTTTCAATTCTTTTAACTCTAACTAGAGCTGGCAATTTGGTCAAGTGTTACAGTAAAGATGTCTCTTGCTGCAGTATGTTCGAAAAAGAAAAAGAATTGCCCATGATGCTATTTATAGCACACAAGTCAAGCTGCCTTTGTACCATCTGCTTAAAACAAAAGGGAAACAGAAATCTAACATATTACCCTCCTTATTCTGTAGTTTTGGAATGTGTTGTATTCAGTAATCTGTGATCAATCAAGTAAAATGTTGCAAAAGGAATAATAGAATTATATGATTAAACATTAAAACGCTTCAGCAGTTTTACATTTAGTAGTCCTGGGTGCTTTTTCTGTGTGGGTCTCAAAGATGTATATAGTGTCACATCACTGTGAAGGAAAAGCATTATCATAACAAATACAATATATTAGAAGGTCTCTGGCCTGTGAAAATATTTTGATATATGTGAAAATTCAGATAATTATTTCTTCATGTTTTCTGATCTTACATGTCAAAGCCAAAAGTATTTGTTGTGATCTTGTCTCTTCAAAATCCTGCTCCTCCATAAAAGTCAAGCAATGTAAAGTTGAATGCCTGTATTTAAGTAGATTTTAACAGATAATAAAACTCTTGAGATTAAAATGGTTTCATTCACCAAGACAGTTTCCTCTGCAGTGTTCGATCTGTGTCAAATTATGCAAAATACAATTAAAAAAAAAGAATTAAAATAAATGCACAGAGAAAAAGTATGTTATAAAATGAAAGAAGAAATGTTGTGCTCTTAGTCTAAAGTTCAGTAAAGAATTGAAGCAGGATATAATACGCTCTCGTTAAACATTGAATTTCTGTGGCTTGATTTGTGTTCTTTCCTGCTTACGTGGCTTTGAGACTCAAATTTCAAGCCCTACTAGCAGAATTTCCCTTCCCTGACATCTTCTATTTTTTAATTTATTCATTTTAAGAGAAAAACTGAAGAATTAGCGTATGTCAAGCACAAGAGAGAATTGCTTTTGCATTTGTAAGTAACAGTTTGGATTTCAGAATACTGAACTTACATTGCATACTTGGTTTACCAGCAGAAAAGTTTATGTCATGATTGTTGTGATACGAGCTACTGACTGTCATTTTCTCATAAAATATTTAAGTAGGTATGTGAAATTGTGTGTCCAAAAACTGTTTTTCTCCCATCTAATGGCAATGTCAAACCTTCTGGTATGTGGAATTTATTTATTATGGAATTTAATGCCTTCCAAACACTTTTTATATATATAAGTTATGAGTTAGAGGATTGATGAAGACACCATTTCTTACCCACTACTTAATAAGTGATGTCAAGAAACCAGATGAGAATGGTCATCCCTAAATGATATGTTAATTAACAATGCATGGATAATACAGGTTCGTGCCTTTATCAAGCAAGGTTGGTTGGTTTTTAGTGGTGGATGCACCTTGTGGAGCTGGATAGTTTGGAAGACTTCTCTTTAGGATGATGTTTCTCAGGGAATTGGGTGTATATTTGCCAACTAGAACCGTGTTTGTATTCCAGGAATGGAAAGAGTGCACTTGATGTGTCAGTGAAGAGCGCTGGGATGTATCTACTGGAAAAATTTGAGAAAGAGCTCATTAAAGTTAACTTTGTCTCCTTTCCTTCTTTCCCCAGCACAGAGATGCACTGCACAGATAATACTAATGATACTGTGCTCTTCACCCAAATTGAAGTGGTATTTGTTTTTAATACAAAAGAGCAGTTGACAGTAAAAATGTTCAGACTTCGTAGTCTGTAGGCTGAGTATGAAGGGTAGTTAAAACAAGTAGGTAGCCATTCAAAACATGGTACTTTACTCTCATTAACAATCCACTGCGCCGTATGTTAACTATAAATATTTCAGGCCTAAATGGAAAAATGCAGAACAATCTTGCCAATGATCCTCTTTTCTCAGAACAGCAGGAACTGGCTTAAATGACTCTACTCATTACTGTTGAGGACTGGAAATTAAAAAGGGAGGTGAATTGTGCTGTGCCATGCAGTGGTGCATGACATTATGTATGCTGCTCTCTACGCACGCTGCAGTAAAGTGCCATGTAGAGATGCTTTCTGGGTCCAGAAAGTGGCACTGAATGGTAGTCCTTGCTGTTTCTCAGCTAGGCAAGTCTCCAACTTCATAGTATTTGCTAGCTTTGTAGAATGTTCATTATACACTGTCTGAAAGGTAGCAAGAAATTACTATAATAATTATTTCAATTATTATAAATTATGCTTCAGGTATATGGCTTTGTAATTTTTGCCTGGTGATACGTTATATGTGGTAAGAGACTGGATTCTTGGAATAGGTCTTTATATATATGTTGACTGCTTCACCCAAGCAATGATTTCCTTATAGGCAGAAAATACATGTTGAAACTCCTATTTTAATAGTTAACTAGGGAGTGCTGTCTCTGCTGTTTGCATTTTTTGGGGGATATTAGGAGGCATCTGTAGCTTTAGACATGTATCAGTGACACGTTCACCTGTGAGCTCTTGGAAGATAACATCATTATCAAATTGTGGAAGATCAACATGAGCTGTCTGTCACTTCTGGTTTGCCACTCTTTTCCCAAGAGGAAGTTCTTCTCACCCTGGTCTTACATGGCATGTAAGCCATAAGCAATATTTCCGCATTACTGAGATTGAGGAAAAAAATATTTGTTACCATAGCTAATAATTCAGGAATCGAGCTCTGGGGGAAAACTAGGGGAAAAAAGAAGCTGGTGCAGAGGTAAGAATACTCCAAACATTTTACCTTAAATAGTCCAGTAGTTAATTTAGCTGTTTAACTGCTCTGATTCCAGATGTTAATCATAACATTTGCTTCAGAATCTGTAACTGTCGTTATGCTTTCTCTTGCTTATAAATTCTTCTGTTGCTAAAAAACCTGCTATAAGTAACCTTCTAGAAATTAATTTTAGATGAAAGACAGACAAATGGACAAAAAAAAAAGTTGAAATAAAGAAATTAGGCCATGGAGCTTTGATGTTGACTTAAATTATTTAAGTTGTGATACTAATTGATTGCACTTGTTGCCACAATGATCAGAAATGATAGCTGTTTCATATTGTCAGTATTAGAAATACATGCATTTTTTCAACTCAGAGTCATTAAAACAAACTTGTTTTCCCTTGCTGAAGTCATTGTGATGACCAAGTTGCATAGATGCTAATGATGCAATAATACCGTTCTCTATTAGATAGCAAAGTAATCTACATAGACCCATGGAATCACTTAAAGCAAATGAATCTCATGCAAATCACCTGCACTCTGGTGCTTAGATGTGTCTCCCAAAATGTTACAGCAGATTGATACAATATGGATGGAAAAAAGCAATGCAAGGATTAACTGGAAGCTGAATAGTTTGTCACAGAACAATTATGATAGACTGTAGTCTAGGTAATTGGTATTTCAGACAATAGAAGTTATTGTATTCAGTCACAGAATAGCTTTCAGGATCATTGCCATTTTTTACCTGTCGTACTAAAAGAAATTCAATCATATGTTTTGAATCTCATGTAAAATGAAGTCACATGTTATTATGCAACCTTCATTGTCTCCTCTAATCTACCCACAATTTATTTTTGGATTACTGACATTTCTCCATCTCTTATAATGTTCAGAACTGCCAAAAATCAAACAAACTGATTGCTATAGTGATGCTGTGAGAGAATAGTTGAGTGTTTTATGCTCAGCAGGAACTCTTCCCCGGTGAGGCTATGTGAGATCATATAATACAACAGAGATATTACTGCAGTGAGGAAGGATAACCCCATACTGTGCCACATTAGCAGAAGTGCAGCCAGCAACTTCAGGGGAGTGATCCTCCCCCTCTATTTTTCCACAACTGGAGTGCTGGTGTCCAGTTTCGGCTCCCTCAGACAGTGGAGATGTAGACAATACTAGAAGAGAGTCTTGTGGAAGGTCATTGTTGGATAATTTGACTTTAGCAGGACTTCGGTGTGGTCTGTCATAGTAAGCTTAGCCATTTCGTAGACATGTAGACTGGATCAATGGTTAGAAAAGATAGATGGAAATTGTGATGGATTCAGAGGGTTGTGATCAGAAGCTGAAATCCAACTGGTGGCCAGTTATGAGAAATGTCACTTTGGGATCAATGCTGGTTAATGTCTTTATTAAGAAGCTGGAACACATATGGTATGAGGAAAAACTGAGACTATTGAGTTTAAGGCTGAAGCCTTAACAGGAGAAGTGGAAGGAGATATAGTAATGCTATCTATGACTGATGGAAGTGTATAGAGAAGAACTAACAGTCTTGGAGTCTCAAAGTAAAAGGACTAGAGGCAATGATTGTAAGTTGCAATATAATTCTAAATAGAGTTAAGAAAAATGCTTTCTATTATGAGCGTGGTTAAAACTGGAAGATCTGTTCAACAGCATTGTGGGCTCTTCAGTGTTGGATTTTTTCAAAACTTGGCTGGACTAAGCCCTGAGCAACATGATCTAGTTTGGAGGACTTTGAGCAGGAGGTCCCTTACAACCTAAATCATTCTCTGATTCTGTGAAATTATATACATTGTCTTAATTTATAAAGAGAAAATAAAATGCATTATCAATAATTCTTTATATTAAAAGTAGTATATAATTGGATTGCCTGATGATTTCAGTGTATTTTCAGTGCAGCAGAATTCAATTCCTTCTTTTCAGAAGTGAAGCGTTAAGATATGCAAGTCATGTCCTTCATTCAGACTCCTTATTAATTTTATGATAAATGAACAAAACCAAGAAAATAAAAGTGAATGAACTGACTTTCCATCAGGATCCTTCACCCTCTGGTCCTCTTCCATCCTCTGCTTGACCCTCTGTCCAAACAACTCATATAAGTGTTGACAGGACTGTCGAGTTTAGTTAGATGTTCAAGTCTCATAGCACCCGTTCTCTTGTCAGCAAGTGTATTGAGGGAGCTCTGAACTATTATGAAGCTCATTGTAATCCATCAGATGTCCAGTGGCATTAGGGACGTACAGTAGGGTGTGAGTACACCAGAGACATCCATACAACTAATATGTATGATTACATGAACAAGAGAATATTCTATGTTAAATCACTGCAGAAACATAGAATTTTCAGATAGCTTGTGTCAGGAGTTCAAGAAAAAAAGATATTTAAGCAAATATGTAGAATTCAGTAGAAAAAGCAAGACAAAATACAGAAGAAATTAAAAGTAATGCTATAATAAATTATAGCCTCTGTTTAAGGATCCAGGAAGTTGTTTTGTTGGATATTTTTGAACTGACATAAAATGCTATTCAGTTTAAAGACCACACAGAATTGGGAACCAATTGTTACAATCTGTGAAAGCTTTTGAGATTTAATTTTTGTATATTTATACTAAATTATAATAAATGCTTCTGAAAAATGCATCCTAACTTGTTGATAGCCAACAGCCAATAGTTTTCCTTCCTACTTTTTTAATCAAAAATAATAGATATTCAAAATACTGAGTTCTGCATGCAATCAGCCCATGATGTCTGCTCCCATTTTTCACTTGTTAAATTTCCAGCCAAGTGCATTCACTTTCAGTTTCATTCACAGAAGATTTCAATAAATAACAAAAAATATATTCCATTAGAGAAAGAGATATCCTAACCTTTTGAAGATGTATGAAGGTTGTGATTCAAGGCCATCTTTGAATAAAACATACAGATTTCACAGGTCCCAAGCAAGTTCTCTCTCTTCTGTGAGGCTGGTTCTCTGGGTCATCAAAAAGAGCTGATGTGCCAGGGTTGTTCTATTCTTCTGCTTAAGTGTGCTGTGGAAAGTAGTATTGCATATACTTACAGTGATTTGAGGTCAAGTTTAAGAGTTTGAGTTTGAATTCTCTCTTACCCTCTTTATCAAAGCTGACTGCACTTGTTTTGGCTTCTCTCTGTGATGGCACAATTAAACACATCTCAGTCAAATTTGCTCAGAATTTGCTTGTGTGTAAGACTAAATGACGCCATTCTCTGTAGGTTCTGTGGTCTCTCTCTGGATTGTGAATTTCTACTTTTCAAAGTCCCGGTTACTACTTTTCCATGCCAGTGTGCTAGGTGCATAGGTATATGACCTTATTGTGTGCTGGCTGGTTATCTCAAACATAGAGTGCCACTGGGCAATGTCCCAGAAGCTATAGAAATAAAATGCTGGTCTGGGAAAGGCAAGTTTCAAGGATTCTTTGCTTCAGGAATATTTTTTTTCAAATTGCTCTTAGGAAAGAGATCGACTTTAATTCATTGATCTGTGATACTCTCTTTAAACTGTTGGAAGTGCCAAGCAGTGAACACTCTCCTAAAGGTGAAAATTATGTGAGTTTTGTGTTTATTTAGAAGGCTTAAACTAGTTTAAAGTACCATGCACGTGTCCTGGAAGTACTGATTATCTCAGAACAAAAGATTTTACAGGTGCAGACTTCGAGTTTCCAGTTTGCAGATATGTTTTTATGAATGGCACATAGATCCTCTCTTCTGTTTTATTCCTGCTGTTTCTTTAATTGCTTATCCTAAATTAGCTTGAAAGGAGGGTTTGGATATCCCCCTCAGGACCTTCAGTAGTACGAAATGCTATGCATCATCTTTTCTGTTGGTAATTGTATTTCTGAAACAGAAAATACTGAATATTTATTTTTCCCTGTAATTTAAAAAAATAGAGGAAAGTCACTATAACAGAAATTATCAGTGTATAATAAATAATATAAACAGTAATTGAATATTTCTGTCCATATACAGGACATTATTTTCTAGGTTTAAGTTTTAAATTTCATCAATTGACAGTGGGTGGTTCATACCAAGCTTTCAGAATCACAGCTTTTCTTCATCTTCAAATAAGCATCGTGGTATTGATTATCAGGCTTTGTGGCGAACAGTACATGAGGATGCTGAGTGCAGCCATACACATGAATAAATGAGATCAATGTGGAAGTGTAAAGCAAATATAGAAGAGCTTTTGAATATAATAAAAGTACTTAATCCTTTAAAAGTTTGTACAAGTTTTTGCTAATTTTATTTCTGTTCTTTCCACAAACTAATCATCAATGATCATTGCTATTGATTTGAAAGTCATCTACCACAGTAAGACTTCAGCTGCAGACATTACAACCTACTTCTGCAACATTTGCATAGCTACAAAATTTTCTTTCATCCCATGCTATGTATTTGTTATGTAGTTTTGTGTCCTGGAGAGAGAGCTGCAGCTTCTCTGACATGACTAAAACTTACAGGTTTGTCCACTGCCAAAGTGAACTATGGTGCTTTGTTGGTACCATGTAATGATAGATATATGCAGGTACAGACTCTGATAGCGTCAAAAAAATGGACATGGTAGAAATGAGAGGTGAATAAAATAAATGTTGATATAGCTTTGTTATTTAAAAAACTTCAGGCTTATTGCTAGAAGGAAGTTATAATAGATGAAGCAGCAGTTGTTTTACCACCCAAGTATATGCCTCTGGGCATTATTTGAGAGTGGTTCTAGAGATCAGAAGGATTAAACTCATTGGGAGGTAATATTGTCTTTTCTTGCCAGGTTCCATCAGCACAAGTCTCTGTACTTTGTGCTGTGTTTTATAAGATAAGTGAGCTTTTATAAGATAAGGTCTTCTGCAAAAGTGTACCGGAAGGAGAAAGAGCTTCTGGATCTCTAAATTGAGGAAGGACTAGTGGATAGCACCCAGCAAACTATCCTTGAAGCAAAGTGCTGTTAATTTAAAGCTAAAACACTTGAGAAAATTCTTAATTTGAGACATTAAGAATTTCCTATTTCATAATTATTTTATCACTGTAATCCTTATGTGGAGAACAATGTCTTGCATTGCTTGGTTCATAATTTGGGACATTACTCCTTCATTCATGGGTTGTTTCCTGAAATTGAATGCCCTGAGTTGAGAATATTTATTCAGTTGGGTTTGCACATAGAGTCTTCCTGTCTACTCTTTAGATAAAGGATTTTATTGTTACTGAATTAGTTTGGGAAATGAAGACTTCAGCCCAAATTATAATTATTTTTCGGCATCTGCTCCAATCATTTACATGGTTTATGCTTGTAAATTAGGTGTTAATGAAATCCAAGTGGGGTAACAGTGTGGAACATCAGAACTGCAATTGACTGGAGAAGTAGAGAACATTCAGATTTCTCTGAGGATATCACTTCACTTGAGCAGTAACTCTGGGGTGTTATATGACATGCACAGAATCATCCATCTATTATAGAAGTTATCTCAAATATAAAGAGAACAAAAATCCATCTTATACAAGAAATTGTACTTTTTTCATTTTTCTTTAGAATGGATCTTTTTCTTTTTGAAGTTGTGTGGGGTTGTTTTCCCTCGTAGAACTGTTACTTCACATTTACATTCCAGATAAACAGCTATGGCATATATCAGAGTATATGCCCTTTTCAAAAGCGTTTTGTACTCTACCTGCTTGAACTGAGAATTGATTCCTCCAATGCTTCTCATTTTGATCATATTTAATATAAAAGGATTTTCTGCTGTGAATACCTGTTATAACTGTTACAGGCCACTAGTTGTAAGCTGAGTAACTTGCAGAATTACGGGGGACCTTGATGTTACTGGATGTTTTTCCACAATTAACTTCTGGGAGGTATTTGCCTGAGATGTGCAGGAGAATGTTATAAATGGTGAGATATTGTGTACAGTGCAAACACAATATAATGCCTTAGCTCTGAAGCCATGTATCTGTGATATTCTTAATATGCCTGCCCTTCCATCATTATTTACTTGACAGTAATATTCACATTCTTAAGAGAATATTAATCATCTTAGAGTGATGAAAAAATGAATTAGGGCTGATTTAGTATGTGGAAGGTATCTTCAGTGCAGGTATCTCCTTGAGTCACACTGTCACTGTCATAGTCTCTCTAGACCTCAGTGATCGCCTTTTTCTGACTAGGATTTACCAGAAGAAAATGAGGGGGAAACAGGTGAATTTCAGCCCTCTCACTGAACCAGTCCTGAGAATGTTTAAAAGTTGATGTAGACTGACAAATTAAGTTTTTCATAGTTCTGATGCTCCTGATATAAGATGTATAAGATGTTTTACAAAGATATTGCACTAAAATCTCCAAGAATATAGTTAGGACACAGGAAATAATGTTACCTTGAGTGACAGTCTGTAAAACTAAACCCAGACTTGATTCATCTGCTGGGAACTATCTCATCCAGAAGAATAGAGCTTGGTTCTTAATCATGTAATGTTAGAGCCGATTCTTTCTAACGACAGGTAGAGCTGACCACCTTACACCCAAGGAGTGAGAAGGCAAATAGTGTATTGAAGGCAATCATTCTTTCTTCTTCATTAAGATTCTCTGTACTTCCAATTATGCAAGTGTCATTAAACAGCTACAGAGCGTATCTATCAATACAACTCTCATAGGATCAGATCATGTCTTAGAGCACTTATGTGGTAAGAGCTGGATGCTGTGATGGTACAGGATAACCACAATTTGTACTGGAGATTGTATTTGGCCGTAACTATAAAAGTAATGTTTCTTATGTATTTGAATATTGCACCAATAAACCATATAATTACAAAGTCATTAGTAAACTTGGCAAGGTCTAAGCATGGAATTTATTGTCTGTATGCAAAATAGATTACAAAGATACTTGTTGAAAAAAGGTTGTAGTAGGGCTAAGATGTCTCCAACTTTCTATTAATATGTTACCTGAAGACATTGTCAGATGAAAAAACATTTAATTTTAAAGGAATATTGCAAAGAAAAAAATGAAATTAAGCTGGAAATGGAGAAAAGCAGTTTTAGTGTCTGTTACGGTTATAAGATCTCTGGTTATGATCCCCAGCAGTGTGTTTGGTGGAAGAGGGGGTGAGGGGGAAGTGGTGCATGGCAGTTCAACCCCAGAACAGCTGTAGGTGGTTCAGGGACTCACTGAGCCAGCGATGGCATCTTTTAGTGGACCTGCCTGTCTTTTATATCTATGAATTTGTCTTTCACTTTAGAACTCGCGTAAACCTTTAGCATCTTGGCACAGTATTCAGCATGCAAGCTCTGATGGGCTGGAAAAAAGACTTAATGATACATTGGCCTTTCAAACATTTTCTTTTTACTTGCCTTAGGGAAAGCTGGCTATTTTTAATTTACTTTGTTATGGCTTTTTTTTTGTTTTGGTGGCCAGAATATAGTGTTCTTCCTCTCACTTAGACAGCGTGTGATTGCTGCCGTCTGACTTCAGACAACTTCCATCCCCATGCTTTTTGGGCATGTTGATCACCTTTTTGTTTGTTAGATCTTTCTGAGAGGTTGAATATATTCAGTATTAAATGACACTAATCTTTTCCAAAAGTCTATTGTCCTTCAAGTTGCCCTCAGTTGTAAGGACTTTTTATTTAAAAATATCTTTTGTTAATTTTATCTGTATCTCTCCATGAACAGACCCTGAGGACAGTTTTGATAACTATTAGAGAACAAGTGACACAACAGCTGCTCTGGGTTTGGGAAACTAATATTCAAATAAATCTACAGACATCTAGGGTATATAGCTCAAAACAAATTTTAAATAGAAGTATTTTTGCCAAGATGAATATAATTAACTTAAATAGTAGAACATTTATTTAGTTAAAATATTATATATATAATATTAAAACAAACTAAAGAGTCCTGTATGAACTTAAAAAAAAATAATTCCAACAAACCCACACATTTGTGAATGAAAGCAAAGCGGTTCACTTTCTATCTACCTCCCAAAGTTTGGAGGGTTTTTTTTTTTTCCTGTTATCTAGGAGAACAAACACAAATCGATCAATTATTCACATTATGCTGCTGGGGTAATAAAATATTCAACTTGTTGATTTACTGTGGGTGCATCAGTATTGTTCGCTGTCTTGCATTAAAAGCAGTTGTTTGTCCAGTACAACTGTTTTGTACGCATCACATCAAAGGAAACAATGAAATATTCTTTCCTTATCATTTTGTCTTATGAAAAGTTATGCTGACAGACATTAATATTTTTGATCTGTATTAATTTTTGGCTATTATAACACAGTGACATCTTCTTAAATGGAAAATTAAAACACTGAATACAGTAAAATTGTAATGTTCTCCCCAAGTTAAAAAAAATCCAAAGAAACAACTCTCAATTTTGAGATTTTGAGGTTTTGTGGTTGAAAACTGAGAACACATGTGCCTGTATTCAATTTGGGTTTTTTTAAAATCTTTAGTCTTGTAAGAATCTGAAATAGAATTTAATATAGAGCCCCGGAACAATAGATGATCAGAGCTATGTATTCTGAATAATGATATAGGTCCGTTTCACATTTCAGATTTCTGTTACAAGAATGAACTGTGCAGTTAACTCTATGTAAACAGTTCTGGATTTATACAGCAGATTTTTTTTGGGGGGGTTAGTGAAATTAGGAATATATTTTTATTGAAGTCAGTGGCAATGATATTTTACCCATGGTGAAATATTGTAGAGAGGTATGATGGATTCAGATTTCCAACATTTAGAAGCATATCCCCTCAAAAAGCAAGTCTAGTAATCCCCAGACTGAAGGAACTGAAAGCACATGGGGCTTTTGTTGATTTGTGTGCAATTTTTAAATCCAGACCCACCTAAGAAATTGCAAGAAGATCATCATATTAAAAAAAAAAAATAAAGTGGTCACAAAAAAGGGAAACTCATAATCTTGATTCTAATCTCTAACAATACCAGATAGCACCCTGGACCATGTTGGTGAAGCTATGACTGAAATATCTCTGTGAAGGTTATTCTCTCTGAACTCAGCAAAATTTTAGTTTAGAAAACTTTGAAAAGGTTTATTACTTCACTTTGTAGGCAAAGGGAAAAGCACTGTGTAACTTTTTTGTTTTCTTTTCCTCCTCTTAAGCATGTATTTTGTACATAAAACTGCTTTTGAAACTCTAATGAAAACAATATATCATTTATGAAGAATTCTACCTAAGATCTTGGAAATCTTATATCTTCATGATTGTTTAATTTGTCAAACTGCTTGTGAAAAATTCAGCCTCAGAAATTTATCTCATACATCTTCTCTCTGGACATATCAGAGCAATGGAAGGTAATAAGGGATACATTGCATTCATTTTTTTTCCCCTTTAAAGTATATGCTATGACTGGTACATAGGTCAAACAATCTTATTTTCATTTCTTTCTGATCATTTTCTCAGACTGGGAATATAAATCAGTTTTTGTTAGTTGACGTAGATTACTTTTCTCTTATTCCTCTTCTCTTAGCAGCCTGTTTTCCTGCCTTTATACATATCAAAAACAAAACACTTGGTTTTATTTCTGTCTACTTAACTGTGAGTATTAAACAGATTATGAAGTATTTTGCCTATAATAAGGAGAGCATATCTTACTATTCAAGAACATTTTTGTAACACTTAAATGGTTCTTTGCCAAACTCTTGTTTTAAAGACTCATTAGTTTGTAATTGCAAGTTGAATATAATTGTTTGATTTGGAACCTAATAATGGAAGTAATAATCTGGTTCATTTAAATATGAAGAATTGTTTGATATTGAAAAATAAAAAGTGAGAAGGAGGGAGGAAGAAAAGTTCTTTGGCCAAAATTATGTAGCATTTTCCCCTGTTTGCAGTCTCAGACACTGTGAATATAAATCGTGTTTAGGCGATGGACTAGAGAGCAACTACAGGTGGCTAAGAATTATTATTAGTTTCTTTCGTGGAATGACAACTTTAGTGATTCTTTCTGGCAGCAGTGTTTAAGTCCTGCTTGAGGAGCTTGGAAAGATAGGAAGTCAACAGTTGAAGAGTGCCCCCTCAGAAAGGTAGTTACCATGCTACTCTCTGTGCTTAGAAGAAATGACTTTAGAAAGGTGTTTAAGATCTCTTGATTGTGTTGTTTTAAGATGTAGATCTTTGTGTGCAAGTCATTGAACTGTGAAAAATGTAACTGTGGTGATTCAAAAAATTGTTACCCCCCACTTTCTTGATCCTATTTGCTTGCAGTGATTTTTCTTTACTGTAGTTTAAGGAAGGCCAGGGACAGAAACAGGTGACTCACAAGCAATTGGTTAAAACCTTTAAATATGTGTTTTGAATTCCAAGACTGCAGCATGGTCTTAAATGGCTATGGAGTTTCGATATCTAGATGCCCTTTTGAACAGAGGCTGGCATGGTGTTAAGATGTCTCTCAGCCATATTTGGGTTACCATAAGAAATTAAGGTTCTTCACAGTTGCTATTTGTAAATATTATTTGGAGTTCTGCATCATGGACTCGGGAGTCCCAGTAAGAACATGCTGGTTGCAGCCAACCCTTCCTACTCCCATCATGAAGCAGTAAGAAAGTTGCATTAATGCAATAAGCTGTGGCTCTTTTCTGAACTTTTTTTTAATAGTGTTTATAGTATAATATAAAAAGTCCTCTATATATTTGTACCTTGGAAAAGTCCTTTTCTACCAAACTCTAGGTATAAATCTGTATTTAGATTAGATCTGAATCACGTGCAGAAGACTTGACTCTGAAAACTGTACTACTGCTAAATCTGCATCAAGTGTGACAGAATTTTAAATGAAGCTGATTTAACCTGTTGATAGGCAGTGCTGATACATACAGTGAAAATCTTCATCCATAGCTTGGTATGAGTGTTAATTCTGGGAATTTTTGTTTTAGAAAGAAGGGTACTTTCACTTCATTATGTTGCATATGAATGAAAAGTAGGCAGCAGATAAATATCTGTTGTCATGACAAAGCAAGCAGTTGTAGCATTTACAAGGAAGTCCTCTAACTTGTGTTTACTATTTTATTATTGCTTTCACATCTTGAGCAGAGCAAAATTATTCATTGTGGATTATATCATTTGTTTCCATTAGCACATGAATCAAAGGACGTTCAGCTCAGTAAAACAAAGGGGAAAATGGATGTCTGTGGCTGTCCATGATTAATTTAAACAATAAGATCTTGAGTGTCCAAAAATAATTTTAATGTTGAACATGAAAAGAGGTGATGTGTAACATAACAATTTTCAAACAGTGGCAGTAGATCTGGGATTGCTCATGGCACCAAATGAAAATGTTGCATCTGTTTGAAAGAGATCAGGGTGGAGGGCAGGGAAGAGGGCATGTGATGAGGGCACACAAATGATGGATTCTAGTTGTATGAAATCAGACCTCACTGTGATCAGCTAGTGTCTCCAGTAGAAAAGTTTCATGCTTTGTTTTTACAAATAAATCACAGGTAAAACATAAACTGAACAGTTTATGGAGGGATGCACATTATCCAGACAGCACTTTAAATGTGCAGTGGATGTAGAGAAACCAGGGAACACATCTGAGTTACCTATGGAAGGGCTTATTAGCAGTGTGGGAAGCACTGTGACAATGCATGTGTACACTCCTTGAGCAAACTCACTTCTTGCACAAAATCTCATCATATTTATCTGGTCCCTTTTTTAACCTAATAGGTCTCTTTAGAAATCCTAATTCTAGAAACCACTCCACAGACAAATCCAGGCACGTGCAACCCTCTGCAGGCTGAGAGCTGTGTCTGGCTTCAAGCTGAGCACATGGATCTGTGGGAGTAAACGTGTACAGTGCCACCCTTTATGACCTGCTACTGTATTGTATTGAAAAGACTTTCCTGGTACTCAAGGTACCCAGCCCCACTCTTCATTTTTTCATAAAGAGGTAAATTCATTCATCAAATGTGAGTTTTGAGGAAACAAAACATTTTGCTTGCTTTCTCCTCTTACCCATCACATATTCCAAAATTCAAACTTTTTCTGGGGAAAAAGATACTTCAGATAGGTAAAGCCTCATATCATACCTACTTTCAATCCATTTTCCTCAACCTTATATATGTTTTAGACCTGCTTTTAAGTCACTGGAAAAAATTATTGATCAATAAATGGAAAAAACCAAATAAAAATTGTACGTTATTTTGACATAACCTGGAAGTGAATAAGGCCTGCTTCCAGCTGTGATTGATCAGGAATGTCACTTGTTAAAGGCAAGCAGAAGAGTGCTGTGCTGTGATACACACATTGGTTAGAAAAACCTCTGGCCTTGGCACTAGCTATTGCAGTAGCAAGAGGACAGTGAGATTTTAGACTTATTTTTCTTCTGAGAAAAATTCAAGTCTCCCCTACTCATGGCAAGCTCATGTGCCTCAGATTGCTTCTAGAGCTTACATTAGCTCATTTCACAAGCTCCAGTATGTGTGTCTAGTGAGCATATTGACAGCCAGACAGCACTGGGTTGTATTCGGGAGGTTGAAGTGGTTGCGGCAGTGGTTTCTTTTTCCCCCTGCAGTTGTTGCCTTGCAGTGGAAGCTGGGAAAGCTGAGCACACACTGCAGGGTACAGCCTGAGCTCTTGTACCTGGGAGCAGGAACCATTTCTCTTATCCCACGTTAATCCAGTGGTGATGGCGTGTTAACTCTCTAAAGGCACCAGGCTGTTCTTCTGGTGCAAGCTGCTCTGATAGAGGTGGTCACCATTCCGGTGGTCACCATCCCAGTGGTATCAGCTCAGGTCCTGTCAGTGTGCTCTATACTGGACCTGTGAAGTGGTCAGAGTGTTTAAAAATGAGTGAGGGTTCTCCAGATTTATCATTTGACATATTCATTCAGTTCAGAGAGCAGACAGAAGGGTATATAATTACACGTGGATGAGATTGTCTGTACAATGAATCCCTAGGGAATTGCAACAGCTTAAACTGTACCGTACCTGCGACCAGTAAACTGAAATGAGACTCCAAAAACATCAGTTTGAATGTGTACTCTTAATTTCTGTAACTTTTATATACATTTCTCTATTGCATATATTTTATGTATAACTTTTATAAAATGGAGTAACAATATAGTTTTAGATATTTTTTCATCTGGAGCCCCTTTGCATGAAACAATAACTGATTGCAGCACTTACTCAAAAGGGAAGTAGACTTTAATTTAATTAGGGTTAGATGTGTTTTTTTAATATTTAGTTAAGTCCAAGGTCAATGTTTATCCAAATGAAACTGAACTGAGAACTTGTGTTTCACCTAGGTGAGTAAATAGGATTCTGTACTGGAAGGCTGTACAGAGAAAGGCTCACTGTCTGGCTTTCAGTCATGCTGCTTCGTTTCGAAAAGAATCTTGGGCCTCAGTCCTTCCTACTCTGTATCTATCTTATGTGATTGGTTCTATACCAGTGATAAATAGATGTGACAGGCTACTCAATCTTTATGGTAGAATATTACATTTAACTGTAACACAGGGTATAGTTTTGAAAGATGAAACTATAAGAGGAACCATTGCATATTTTCACTTATTTAAAAATAAAGTTTTCAAAAATACTTTTTTACAAACTCTGAATAAATAATAAAAATGTGCAAGAATGTACTTTTATACTTCAGTATCTGGTGGCAAAATTGATGAGGGACAAAGCTTTTTGTTTCGTTAGCTTTGAATTCTGCCCTACAGAAGGAATCTTTTTTCATCAATACTTCTGTAGCTGTTGGCTGTGATCTTACCTCTCTTTCCATCTTGTGCAGTAATGTTGTCGTTGGCACCACAGTATACGATCACAATAAAAGAAACAATTCCTACTATTCTAATTCACACTGATATTTTCCATCACTCCTTGCAGTCTATCTGTGTATTATTTTGTACCAGCCTTAAGAACACTGAGGCTGGTAATGTAAAGTACACAAATCTCTATGGGGGAAGACAAAGCTCAAGACAAGTCTGGCCATCACTCTGCCTCTTTCTATTTATGAAGGTTTTTAATTACACTAAAATTTAGTCACCTTGTTATCTCTCTGCCTTCCCCACATATGTTCAATTTGAAAAGACCGTTATTTTTAAAACACCTTTTGCAATAAACTTACTGAAATATTTCCTCTGCTTGTACTTTCTCTTTTTATTAATAGTATGCTTTTATCATTATACAGTGTTAAGTACTCTAATAGTAACTTAGTTTTCTGATAAGCTTTTCATTAAAGTAGGTATTGCTGGTTATAGCAGGGAATCAATAGATCCACCGCCACCAGCAGAATTTAACTAAGGAAAGCCATTATGAGAGCAAAATTTAAAATTGTCCTCAGTTCTTTTCACATTAAGAATACTTTTTCCATCCTCATGGAATATCCTAGTGCAATACAGGGAATATTTGGGATATTTCCCAGCTCGCGCGCACTATATTGCTGTCAGTTTTCACGGTTAATGAAACAGGCTCTCTCCAGGAGCTGGCAGGACTTAGTGGCTTTGGTATTTAGTCACATTTTCTTTTGCTGATTCTTTTTTTGTGACTTCATAAGTGTTTCAGTTAAATGCACTTGCATTTTGCTGCTGGATATCTAGTGAGTGTTGATGGACTACAATATATCTAGGTAGATAATTAGATGTTTAGCAAAGTAAGTTTTCAGAAGAAATCAATTGTTTTCTATAAACTTTATAAAGATCTGTCTCTTTTGACATTTGAGTAATGATCTGTTTTTCTTAAGAAATACGGTAATGTATTGTCATCCAGAGAGATTTGCAATCTATAATATCCCACTTGTAGTGAGTTATTTTGTGCTTGAACAGCGGTAGGTGGTAAAATGAAGTATACCCATGTTTTTAAGCATTGCCTGTAGTCTACAGATGAAACTCTCTCTGATTTTTAGGGATCTGTTGTAAACGTTGCACAGATGCTCAACTTAGTTCTGAATAGATATACATGTCAGTGCCCTTTTACTTCTAGAAAAACAGTGAATGGAAACTGGCTTTAGATTCTCTGAATACGTAAATTAATACCAGCAAAGGTGTATATGCTTTGATAAATTCAGGATTCCATCTGGACAGTGATAACAGGTCTTAGTCTGCTCAGTAGGGATTTAACTAAACATTATGCAAATATTTATCTCAGATGGTGGCTGGAAATCTCATGTATTTATTCCAACAGTTGTATTTAAACTACTGTGGTTATTTTATAACGTGATCAAGAGAAAGCAGAGAAGCGCAAGGATGTTAGCTAAATTTGTTATGCAGAAAAGGTAATACAGAGTAATCCTTGAGAACAGTTGGATGTAAAATTCAAAAGCCCTGCCTAAGATTAGGAAACCGTAAATGTTTTGAAATTCATGAATTTCTAGCTATGGTGTTCTGTAATTTGAAAACAAGCAGCAGTACCAGCATAGTAATCAAGATAACTTAAACTGAACAAAATGCGTACTAGGTACACAAAAGACCATCATTATGTCTACAATTCCATGGGGCCGGATGACGTGCATCCCAGGGTCCTGAAGGAGCTGGCTGATGTGGTTGCTGAGCTGCTCTCCATCATATTTGAAAAGTTGTGGCTGTCAGGAGAGGTCCCGGGGGACTGGAAAAAGGGTCACATCACTCCCATTTATAAGAAAGGGAGCAAGGAAGACTCAGGGAATTACAGGCTGGTGAGCCTCACCACTGTGCCTGGGAAGATCATGGAACAGATCCTCCTGGATGACATGTTGGAGCACATGAGGGAAGAGCATGTGATCCGGGACAGCCAGCACGGCTTCACCAAGGGAAGGTCGTGCCTCACCAATCTGGTGACTTTCTATGATGGAGTGACAGCATCAGGAGATAAAGGGAAGGTGACCAATGTCATCTACCTGGACTTGTGCAAGGCCTTTGACACAGTCCCCACCACATCCATATCTCTAAACTGGAGAGATGTGGATTTGATGGGTGGACCATCCAGTGGATAAGAAACTGGTCAACAGACTGTAGCCAAAGGGTGGTGGTCAATGGGTCTATGTCCAGGTGGAGGCCAGTGACGAGCAGGGTCCCCCAGGGGAATGTCTTGGACCGGTGCTATTTAACACCATTATCAGGGTCAGGTGTTGCACTTGGGCCAGAAGAATCCCAGACACAGATACAGACTGGGAGAAGAGCTCCTGGAGAGCAGCCCTGCTGAGAAGGACTTGGGGATTCTGGTGGATGAGAAACTTAACATGAGCCAGCAGTGTGCTCTTGCAGCTTGCAAGGCCAATGGGATCCTGGGCTCCATCAGCAGACGGGTGGCAGCAGGGACAGGGAGGGGATTCTCCCTCTCTACTATGCCCTCGTGAGGCCCCATCTGGAGTACTGTGTCCAGATCTGGGGTCCCCAATACAAAAGAGATGTGGAACTGTTGGAGAGGGGTCAGAGGAGGGCCACAAAGATGATTAGAGGGCTGGAGCAGCTCCCCTACGAAGAGAGACTGAGGGAGCTGGGCTGGTTCAGCCTGGAGAAGAGAAGGCCATGGGGGGACCTCATTGGAGCCTTCTTGTCCCCGAAGGGAGCAGAGAAACAGGAGGGGAATCAACTTTTTAAAAAGGCAGACAATGACAGGACAAGAGGGAATGGATTAAAACTAAAGGAAGGATGGGTTAGATAAGATATTAGGGGGAAGTTTTTTACAGAGAGAGTGGTGAGGGGCTGGAACAGGCTGCCCAGAGAGGTGGTGGATGCCCCGTCCCTGGAAGTGTTCAAGGCCAGGTTGGATGGGGGCCTGGGCAACCTTGTTGTGTAGATCCAGGCCCTGTCTGTGGCAGGGGGGTTGGAGCTCTGTGATCCTCAGGGTCCCTTCCAACCCAGACCAGTCTATGATTCTATGTCTGCAGTGCCGTTTACAATGTCTTTGATGTTCTGAATCAGCCCTCAAACGGCTCTAGCAAATAAAGGGTTTCTTTCCTACATGTAGTCAACCTTCAACTCCAGAATAAATTTACCGTCATAAAATAATCCCCAAAATTGGAATTTTACATGCAGATGTGTAAAGCCAAGCAATATACACTATACAGTGAAGAATTTATGATGCTACTGACTGCATGATAAGCCTTTATAAATTTTGCAACATACAGTTAGCTATTAAAGGATATGGGGAATTTTAAATTTATTTATATTAATTTTAAAGCACTGTGAGTAGTACTTTCTGCACGATACAGCCTCTATTGAAGAAGGCCATGGGATCAGTTCCATATATCTAATAGTAATTATCTCTCTTGTGAAATGTATTCACGATCAAGTAATAGTGAAGTCCTGGATTTTACTGACTGTATTCCTGTGCTCTGCCATGGGGCTGTGCACTTCCCTGGCTGACAGATATGAACTAACTATTTAAGTAATTTATGACATTTACTTATATTGGTTACATACTCAGATGTCTTCACAGAATCATAGGGGTTGGAAGGGACCTCGAGAGATCATCGGGTCCAACCCCCCTGCCAAAGCAGGCTCCCTAGCTCATATTGCAAGCTTTTAGGTCAGCTTTGAAAACCAAAAGTGTGCCATCAACCATAGTTTTCAAATGGTGAACTTTGATTTTTCTTAAGATTGAATAAATCAATAATGCTACAGTGACTTAAAATGACCAAAAGCTATCAGGACTTGAATATATCAGATTAGCCATACATGTATTTTCTATTTGTTTTCTACTTGTAGGAAAAAAAAAAAAGAAAAAAAAGGTGGGATTGTTTTTTGTTTGGTTGGGTTTTTTTTCAATTTTATTTTTGTATATTCCACTACATCTGACCTCAGCTTTACAGTAAATTGCTGGACAGTGAATCTGTAGTGGATTGACATTGCCAGGTGCCCACTGTTGCCTTCGCAAAGGCACGGCGGCCTGTTTCAGGAACAGCACATCGACCAGACCCAGGTCGCACAGATCACCTGCTCACAGATATCAATTTGATAGATGGCAAGTGGCATTTATTAACAAGTAACACGACCTTATATAACTGAGGTTCAGAATGTCACTTCCGCCTGCTTGCTACTGGCTATAGGGGACGGGCCTTATCTACCTGCATATCACGTGATCTTCCCACTGCCAGGCCCTAGCTAGCGACAGCCCACCAAGCTGCTCTATCATTTCTTCCCTCAGTAGGACAGGGAGTAAGATGGAAAAAACCTTTATGGGTCAAGGTAAAAGCAATTTAATTAAGAAAAACAAAGTTTGTGCATGGAAGCAAAGAAAACCAAAAGATTTGTTCTCTAGTTCCCATCAGCAGTGATGTCTGGCCACTTCCAGGGGAGCAGGGCCCTCAGTGTGTAGAGGTTGTTCTGGAAGATGAGTGTAGTGTACAGCAAATGCCTCCCTTTCTCCCTCCTTTCTCTTAGCTTTTATTGCTGATCAGACATCCCATGAATGGAATATCCCTTTGGGCTGTTTGGGTCAGCTGTCCTGGCTGTGTCCCATGCAAAGATCTTGCCAAAACACCGGTGTGTTAGAAGCACCTTGCTAGCTGCCAGTACACAGCACAGCTCTCTGAGGGCTGCTATGGGGAAATTGACTCCATCTCAGCCCAACAAAATACAGCAACAATAAATGAGGATGGAATCTGATTGGAATTATTCAAACTGCTACTGATTTTGATGGGTTTCCCTGTGATTTGATACCTGTCTTAGATGTCTTCATGGTAGACTTTAAAAATATTTGCCTGCAATACTGTACTCTGTCAGTATGTACTCTCTCTACTATTATATATTACTGTACAGTGTTTTCTTTTTAATACTAAACTCTACTCCTCTGTTTCTCATTCTGTACAAACTGCTGTTTATTCCTCTCTTTTCATTACACAACCTTACTTCTCTTACAATCCTTCTGCAGAAGATAGACAGTGGTATAGTACCTTATTATTTCCTAAGAGACATAATATCAGATCTCTCTTTGTATTACAGAGAGATTGGATTGACTCCATTTCCATCATGAAAATCTGGTTATCTTATTTGTAAAAAATTACTTTATTCCACCTCTAGAAGATGTGCAAATCCATGCTTGGCAAATCCATGTAGCATTTGAATCCATATTCCACTTACTCTTTTGCTTTTATTCTTTTTTCTTATAAAGATTTCATATTGTTGTGATGAATGAAATATACCTGTAATTAGCCTGGTCTCATTTTAATATTTTAGCATAGGAGACAGTAACATACCAGCATTAAGAGCATACAAACTTTTGAGCAGTCTCTATGTAAGAGAGCCTCAGAAGATGAAATTATGAGCCTAGTGTGGAGATACCTAGCCCTAGCCCTGGGAGTAGCATTGCTAGTTACAGTGTACACCAAAGATGACTGAACCCTGGATTTTCGTTGTGGGACGTTTCTATAATAGTGCTTTCCTTTGCTCTCTGATATGCCAGCTTTAGTTACCTCACATTTGATAGCTTTTATATAAATATTTCTTTGCAAACTTGGCATTTCACACACTTTTCTATTTCTTTTCTAATGTACAGTGAACTTAAACTGAGTTATGTTTTGCTTACAATTCCCATGAAGAATTTTCACTATTCTTGCACAACTTTTCTTTGTCTATTCTGTGTTTTCTCTTGAGTATCTGAGAAACCACGCTTCCCTCTTTATTAAAAAATGACTTCTGCAGATGAAGGGCAGGTGCCTGAGCTATTCACTCACCATTCTTTTGCCTTCTTTTTATGAAATTTAACTGGTAAATGTGTGAGTCAAAGGATGGTTTGAACATTCTGTTCTTTTCTTAAAATCAGGGAATGTCATCTCCTATTCTCTGTCAGGCCCAATTTTTTTTCCCTTGTTTTGTCCAACTGACCTCTTCCACTTGGCATTATCTAAGCTGAACAAGAGCATCATTTCAAATCTATGAGCTAAAGCACTGAGAGAATTATGTCACTGTTCTCTTTTCTAACACTGCTGTATCAGAACATTTTAACAAAATGTGAAAAGTGGTCACAAGGCATTCTAGTCTTTTTATCTGCTGCCAACCTCCCACATGTATGACAAGGTGAATACTGCATGCATGGTGTTTGTTGCTAAAAGCATCAACCCAAAACCACATCCATTTACTAGTAAGAATGAGATCATTTTAACAAAGAAGATACTGAAAACCAGAGACACTAAGAGATTTTCTATAAACTGACCACAGAGGGAAGACAGTGTCAGTACATTTTCTATGCTTTTAATAAAGTTAAAGTGTTATCTTTAACTGTAGATTATATGTATTTTTGGCTGAATTCTAAGATGAAACCAATATTCAAAGATACAGAAGATACTGGTTAGTTTACCTACTGCATTTACCCCATAAAGTTAGGGTGTCTAGTTAGTTATGGATGCAGATTTTTTTTTTCCAGTTTATGGAGATTTATAAGGATCAGTGAGGTTACATGAACTCTGATGTATAGTGTAAGGTGCGATCTTGGTTGTACTTTGAGAGAAAAAATGCACATACGGTAGATGTTTTTGCTTTCTGTTTTGAAACTCTACTTCTCAATACAATGGACTTAAGCGTTAGAGGTCAAGATCAGCATGTAGGAATGTGGGAATAATGCAGTTCTTTATTTGATGAAAAAATGGAATTGTTTCCTTTTAGTTTGACACAGCCACTAGACTTTTTTCTTTAAATCTTCACAAATAGAATTTTCAGTGTCAATATAACCAATCTGCAATATTATATTGATGCTAATTTATAAAAGTACTTAGTGTGGGCTTATTTTAAATGCAGTGTATAATTTTGTGGGAAACCTTTTAGCGGGTCTGTAAATTGACATCTCCTGTAATCAGCAGCTCAGAAACAATAGTTTTCAATCAATCAGTGAAAAAACCCTCCTTTAATACACATACAGTTCTCCAGAGAATCACTGTGCTTCATAATTCAAACATGCACTTTTCCCTTGTGAGTCATAATAGAACAGCGACCATTTGGAGCCCTTTAAAATGACAAAATAAAAGGAGTTCAACACTGAAAAGAAAAAACCTGCCAGTTAAAAGCTGGAAACAATTTCAAAATGATGCTTTTTCCATGCAATAAATACTCAAACTTCAGCTTAGACCTTTCTATTAAGCAGATGTTGTTTTTGGCATGGCTTCCTACTTTCTCTAAAAGAATCAGTGCACTTAGAACAAGATTTGTACCTTTTAACTACAATAAGTGCATTAGTGGGAAAAGGTAGTAGAATTCATCATGTCCAAAAATGTTGCTATACATTTATATAACCATTACAGGGGTACTTGCTTCAAAGGCACTGTTCATATTTCTTTTCTTGTGTTTCTTGGGTTTTTTCCTTTGCAGTGCTCTTCAGTAGGATTTCCACAACAGGTTCCAGTTTCATATCTTTAATGTTACCTCTGCAAGAAGAGTTGAATATAAGATTAATGAGACTATGGATAATCAAACAAAAAAACCCCTCATTCTTTTTCACTATTTGACTTTTATATCTATACTTAATCTTTGGTAATGACATTCCCCTGACAGGGTGCAGTAACTGTTAGTTATGCAATAGAACAGACGCACCCCCCACACCCCTATGTGTATAGATGGACTTTCATTACATGTAGTAAAAGTTTTTAGTCTGTTTTACTGAGGATCAAAGTATTTTGTCTCAAAGTCTTTGTGTTTTGAGCAAGTGATGGTTTGCTGAAAATAATTTCTCCTTATAATACATACTAAAAACTAATTTGAATTTGCAGTATGCAGTCTCAGATATTGTGTAAGCAATGTAGAAGCAATTAGATTTCAGCGTATCTTGACTAGGACCAAGAAAGATTTTCAAGGTGCTGTCTTTAAAATCTGCCCCAAAACACTTCTGAAAAATTTCTGTAGGCTTTTTTTTTTTTTTGTATTCCAGGAATGCTCAGCTGTTAAGGGCACTAGTTGAGAGAGAGGAATGTGCTTGTTATACACTTAGGGCTTAGGCTATTCAAGTCCTTGAAAAGGCATTTATTATTCTTAGAAGCCTTCTCTGAGTTACATTGTGATGCTCTTTCAACCTTGGTACAGCAGGATGAGTAAAGCTGCTCAGGCAAAGGCACTCAAAAGGAGCGTTAAAACTTCCCTCATGGTAATGCCAAAAGAATAAATAGCAAGTCAATGAGGTGAGACGTAAATATGTATAGTTTTGAACTGTTGGCTTGTCTTGGTAGAATTAATTGCACAAATATTGGTGCACAATGATCCACATAAAGCATTAAGATTGTGTTCTTTATCAGGAACAAATAAAGTGAGATCTGACACAACAGAGGTTTGAATGGGTAATCATGAGTGTCATTCATGTGCCTGTTCATTTTATCTTGGCCTTAGCAACAGTATTCTCTACAATTCAACCCAAGGATGTGGTTAAACTGCTGATGTGTCTGATACTTTATATTCTAAGAGTCTTATAATCAGGGTGTTAAAGAAAGGGACATAGCAGAGCAGTGTCAGCCAGAGCTACCCTGAGCTTTGGCCCAATACTCCCAAAGCAGCCCTTGTGCACTCTGGTCTGCAGGCCTTGTTCATCCTGGTTTAAACTGGGTGATACAAACTGTCTGTAGAGTTAGGTTTTTTCTTTTCGCTGCTTAGGCTATAAGCCAATGTATTTCCCTTCATGACACAATACTAGGTTTTCTTACAATATTTTCTCATTCTGTTTATGAAGGCTTATGCCAAAGAAAATTCAGCCTGGGATCATATATGTGTTCTTGTTTTCAAAAATAAAAAGGGCTGTTTCTGCAAGTTCAAATAATTTTGTCAGTTTTCCCTATTTTTTCCAAGGTAGATACCTGCATTTAACCATTTATGACTGTTTCATGTAGTAGTTGTTCTAATCCATCTTGTGTTGACTGAGGTTGGTGAAATAGCTTGAGAGGCAGATCAGTGATAATTATTTCACATATTTGTGCACATATTGTACATGCTACAATTCTTAGGGAAGTGATTTAATGATATTTCATTGTTAATAGATTGTTTGGTTTTTGCTAGGGTGAAGTATTATGAGTATTTTTCATGATTTATACCTTTCAATGATGATCAGATGAAATACTGATTTCATGAAAATATTTTCCTTCTAGCGAAATGGCTTCAGGGCATTCAAAATATATGTAAGAAAAATGTATTAGTAAGTTCAAAACAGAACAGAGATGTGAATGTCTGAATGAAGCTGTAGCTAGAATCTCTAGACCTGTTGGGTAGAATCTAGAACCAAGGCATTGAGCCCTGCCGGGACTGCTTGCTGCCTCACAGCTTTCAGCTCTTTATTCCAAGTCTCGGGACACTGGTTGTTTTTATTAGCGCAACTTCAGTGTATGAGAATCCTATGATTTTTCAAAGTTTCTGGTAAACACAACTATATAGAAAAATAGGGAATTTAGATGCTAAAGACTCAAAACTTCAGGCGGGCAACAAAACCTGTTATTTTTACATAAATCACAATTTAGATGGATGTGAATTTGAGCTGATGACTTTCGATTTCAAAACCTTATGGTGAGGTGGCTAATGAGATCACACAGTCAACTAAACTGAGCAGGATTTTTCAGTAGTGAGAAAATGGTATTAATAGTCTGACCTGTAATAATTTTATTCATTTACTGCAGAACTCTGTGTAACCAGATGCACATTTTGAAACAGGAGGACCTACGTGGCAAAATTAACCTTTCTCTTATCTTTGCAAGCGACTCTGTGGAAGATGCTACTAACAAGACAACTATTTAAAATATTTCTGGGTAGCAACCAAATCTGATTTATTTATTAAAATCCTAATTTTAGAGCACCTATTTTTGTATCATATGCTAGATGAAGTCTAACAGTACCCTTTATTTTCCTTTCACTTACCTGAAGAGGAAAACATGCAGGTATATGCATCATAGAATTCTCCTGCAGAGAAAGCTATTATGGTTTGTAGGAGTGTCAAACTGCTCTGAGGTTTGCAGAGTATCTTGGGGGTAGTAGTTGTGCTGACCACCAGGATAAAGAGGTTGATAAAACCATACTGTCCTTATAGTGGCTGGACATCGTGTGTTCTGGTTATGTTATATAGCATTTCTTTAATTTGGTTGCTGTTCCTTCTACAGAAGCATACCTTGAAGATTATTTGGTCATATATTTATTAACCTTTAATTTTGGTGGGTTTGTTTTGGTGGGTTTTTTTAAAAAGAATAATAAAGAAGGCAGGATTCTGTGTCCTTACTGCACTGACAGCATAGCAGCATAGCTAGAGGTCTGCCAAAGGAATCAATTATGATTTGGAAAATGGCAAGCTCTGGGTCCCTGCCAATCTGCAAATAGACTGGGCAGTTTGCTATTTCTGACAACATGTGTGTAATTTTAAATGACAAAAAATACACTTTTTTTCTCAGCTTCTTTTGCAACAGCAGGTGACATGTTGACATTAGAAATAGCAGGCACTGCAATGCCTTATGATTGTGCTCTGGAGTACTAGCCAAATTCTTGATCGCCAGTGATAAAAAGATCCATTATGTAAGACTTGTTTATTTGCAGCAATGCTTCCACATTATTTTACTTTTCAATAGACATTTCTGGTAAAGTGATATTTTGATATAAATATTGCATGTGCATATTTTTCTCCTGTCAGTTTTACAAACTGCTCATGACATGTATATCAATAGTGAGACAATATTTTCAATTAGTGCAACAATTTACGCAAAACAAAATTTATACCTCTGTACAACTGGGTAACTGCATTTCACTACGCAAGAGCTCAAAAAACTTCTGTCTCAATCCTCCTTTAAAAAAAAAAATTTCCTCAGTAGGGAAGATAATTGGTCAAGGGTTTCTCTGCTTGGGATGAAAAGACAGTGCAAGAATAAGAGGCCCAAGTGGTACATTGAGCCTAAAGGCTTAGTTAACTTGTTTAGTGCAGTAGCTGACCCCTGTGAAAGAAAGGAAGAAAGAGGCAGGTGTGTGTGCTCAGTACTTAAGGTGAAGAAGTGGTAGGTCAAGAAGTGGTGGGTCCCAGTCTCAAACTTTCCTTGAGGAATGATTGCATTGGGATTGTATGTGGTGCTGCTTTGGGTAGCCTTCAGGAGGAATAATCTGAAGCAATGTCAGGATTCCTGGCAGGTTTCCATCGCTCATGCTGGGAGTTGGGGCTATGCACTACAGAGGCCTGGGGTGCTGGTGAACCTACCAGTAACCTACATGTTAGCAACCAGCTGAATCTTCCAAGTGAAAGGATGCTATGCTGAAAAGAATATAAAACCGATAACGTGAACACCTGGTCTTCAGAAGTCTGGGAGCAAGTTGCCAATCCACTTTGCAACAGGTAATTCATGCCTACTGATACTGCATGTTGCTCTTTAGCACAGGCAGAGATGTCGCCATCTGCAGTTTAACTAATGTTTGCCAGAAGTGTTACGTACAGTGCACAGAGTGACTTCTCCTCTTGTGTTTCAGCCTTGTAGACAGTTTGTAAATAAACGAAGGGAAAAGCATTGTACTGTGGAATGCTAATCTTTTTTGAGACTGGTAAAGACAATTGAGCTAAACAATTGCTACTTGAGTTCTGAGCAAGTGTTTTTTAAAGAAGACAATTCATATCCTTTTAATTATGGTAAGATTGCATTAAGCAATGGCATCTAAGAGCCTGACAAGTTAAAAACCAACAGAATGATCCTAAGACTCAGCAAATACTCATTGATATTAGACAGCTTTCCAATTGGCACAGTTTGACTTTTATAGCAATTATATAAATGACAGCAATTCTGTTTTAAAAAGTGTCTTGTATGAACAGTGATTTCTAAGTTTATGGTCTATTAACTATTCCTCTGCCCTTACCACTTTCCTTAAAGGAAATAGGTTCTTAACATGCTATAAATTTACAGATTGAAAATGGTAATTAAACTGCTGATAAAATGTTTGGTTTATAAACACAAGCTTATAAAACAATGTAGTTAGGCTTGTTTACTTTTGGAGAACTTAATAATTAATTGCATGAATACAGTTTTGATGACTATGAACTTTGAGCTTGTAATATTAATTAAATGACTTTTGATGTGGCTACCCTGAATGCTCTAAGATTTTCAAGTATAAAATGACGCATAAAAGATCCTCAAGAGGTCATACTCCTACTTTGCAACAGATCAGTTATTCCGCATAGATATTTACCCTGTCCTTTATCTGAGAAAGCTTTTTTAGTCCCAGTGCAAAAAATATGGTCTTCTAATAACTAACCTGGATTCTGAATTGCCCCACTGATACTCTCAGCATATGATGAACATATGTTGCTCTATGTGCCTCATTTTGTTGCATGCAAACATGATCTAATGTGGTGATGTTTTTATTTTTGATGACTAGAATCAGAGCACAATACCTGTATGTATTGTAGCTTGTAGATAGACACATTCTTCTATACTGTTCATTATCTTGGTGGTGAATGATTTCATGCATTTATTTTTTTTTAATTTGTGAATTCTTGAATGGCTAAAGAAAAAATAAATGTATGAATGAAAGATATATGTATGAAAAATAAATGTATATTGAAAAGAACATGAATGGTGTTTCTAACCATATTAGGAAGCACAGAGGTGTATCTTGCAGTCTGTTGGTCTAAGTTGATGGTGCTACTGGGTCATGAGGAACTCGCAGACAATCCAGACAGCATAGTTAAGACAATCCTGCCGTTTGACCTGAAAGTGTGTGGTTTAAAAGCCTTTTTTTCCCCCCATACATTAAAAAAGATAAAACCTTGACATTCTGTTTATAAGGGCAGTATTTAAAAAAACATCCAGATGCATAAATTTCACTGCCCTAAATTTTAAATTCTGTAATACATCATAGCTTAGTTTTTTCAGCTAGCTTACCTCACATGTTCTTTTTCACACTGCAACACGAGAAATGTCCGGCTCATAAATGTGCTGCAGAGTGAAATGGGAATCATTTCCTTGCAATAAGTTTTTTGAAAGGTGCCAAAAACATACTCAGAAACCAGCAAAGAGAGTTGATAACAGCAAAATCTTCTTTTCTAGTCTTAATTCTGAGTAACCAGTCAGCTCCAGGAAGGTCAATTTATTTCCATATTTCTTATGTCTTGGTGCTGTCACACAAGTGTGTTTCTGTTCTTGAAGGAAGACTTCTGCCCCTAAAGTACCTAATATTTCTTGAAATAAGTGTCATTAATGGTGAAAAAAGCTACAACACTGTTGTTAATAACCATTACATGTGACACAGACAATATTTGGCAGACTCCAGGCATCTGTAAGTGTGGAAGCCTATGGCCCCTGGAACTGTCTTTACTTAAAAGTTGTCATAGGGCAGAATTCTGTCATCAGACTCCGATCAAGGTTCTCGTTGTCTTAAGTGAAGCATGGCATAATTGTGAATAAGTCTTTCATTCTTCTTCTGTCTTCCCTCAGTACATAGACATGCTCTGTGTTTGTCTCCTCTGTATTTCTATCAAGTGGTAGAAAATGGACTATGTTAGAAAACAAGTGGAGGCTGACAGATAGCAGATGAATGCCAGACTAGTATTCTATGTATACGTTATATGGCTGAGCTTCAAAGCTGCTAAAGATTGTGCTAGGCTTCTCTGGGAATGAAACATCAACTAGTTTAGAAAAGCTTAGATATGCATTATCTTAGATAAAAGCTGAGATATAGCATAATACATACACCCACGCACACGAATGCTAAAATTGTTAGGAGATTGTAAATCTTCAAAGTTAGGATATTTGTGTGAAATATTATTTAAGATGCCTTGTGTGTAACTACCGTGTAGTTAGAAACTTATGATGATTTTTTTTTCAAACCCATTTCTGGTATTAAACTGCTGTGCAATGACAATGATTCTTATCAGGGTGATAATGGCCTCACGTATTGCAACAGTAGAATGGTGAAGAAAGTAAGGTCTGAAGTAGGAGAGAGCAAGAAAATAGTTTCCTGGTTCAGGGCTAAATACAGAGTTCCTGTGTGTATTGTTAATTCACTTACAATCAAGTTATCCCCAACTGTCCATTACTTTTCTGTTTCACGTTGCCTTTTTTTTTGTCTGCCTGGCTTGAAATGCTCAGATCTGATTTGCAGAGGTGATTCTGTTTTGAAAGACCAAATCTGTCCATTAGAAGTTGTGCTTTGAAAGCACAGGAGACTGAATATTCTGTTAAATGGCTGTCCTAAGCCAAGCAGAGAGCTCCTCTGAAAGGAGAGGGTCTGAAAATCCAAGAGGTGAGTCATGTGGTACAAATGGAAACATCAGAGGAGTGCAGGCATCTTGGAAAAAGCAGACTAGGTAAATTCAGTCAGGGCTTCATAGTGTTTCAACACCAGATTGAGAAGGAGTGAGCACAGATCAGAGGCAGAACCTCAGATCTGGATACTGGCATTCCTTGTCTTCGAGAAAAGACTGCTTTCGTGCCTGTAGGGATGGTGCACAGGTAGCATTGATGTCTTTATGAACTTGCAGAGGCATCAAGGCTGTGAGTCAACTCCCTGAGTAGTATGTGAAGTAATATTTTCAGAAGATCTGTAATGTGGTCAAATCCGATGTGATTTTCAACCTGAATTCAAATGGCCATTTCTTTGCACATGTCATTGCTGTTCCCTTCAGCAAAAGAGAGAGCTTTTTTTATTGATATAACCAGTCAAAAGTATTGCTTCCTTATCTAGAAATGTCTGTTTTGTCTCAGATTCACTTTTAAGTAGTTTATTGGAGGGGGTTTCTCCTTTTTTCTTCCATCTAGCCTGGAACAATCCCTACTCTTTCAAACCGTGCTATCCTGAAGATACATCTTCTAATGTCTTCCCTACATTACAGTCAGTTTGCAAAGGCAAAGGACGCTGATATTCCTTCCTAGCTCACTCTTAGTTTTTCAAAAACTGTAAAACACAAGCTCACATAAGCCATGCACCTTCTCATTTGATTTGCATTGAATACGAAGTTCTAACA
Source organism: Laterallus jamaicensis coturniculus (assembly GCA_022605575.1). NCBI lineage: Eukaryota > Metazoa > Chordata > Aves > Gruiformes > Rallidae > Laterallus > Laterallus jamaicensis. The sequence continues at coordinate 557,150 of JAKCOX010000016.1, forward strand.
ATAACTGCTGCATTGCTAAAGGTATCCTGACCTTTTAAAACTTAATTATGAAATAAGAATCTTAAAAATTCAACTCTGAAGGACTGTAAAAGGAAAGTACAATTCGCAGCTTACTTTTAATTTGCACTGCAGTGAAAAATGTCATTATCACTTATCTGCTGGGGCTTGCATGCCACCACTGCTGAGGGGTTGGGTACACATTCCTTCCAAAGAAAAACAGCAATTTGGTTTGCTCTTGTCACCGGCTGAGTCGTCATCACTCGCAGTTGTCTGCAGCGTTCAGGATCAAACGAGCAATATTCCAACTCAGTGTGGGATTAGGTGTAGTGATGGGTTTTATGGAGAGAGAAAAAAAATGCAAGATGATGGCATTTGCTATTGCTGAAGAAAGAATATGAGACAATATAGAAATTAGGAGAATAATTATTACATGTGGTATAAGTAGTAATTGGAACAAAGAAAACAAATAAACACTGTCAAGAAGCCAACTTTTGCTGCAGATCGTGCCTGCTCTGACAGTAATAGTGATGATTTGTGTACATAAAGTTGAGGATAAGTAACTAAACTAAAACAGAAATCTTGATGAATGGCTTTTGACACTGATTTTGAAATTATTACAGAGAGACTTCCTCTGCAAAATGGCTAATGGAATAGCATCTTAATCAGATACAGTACCTACGTGTAGTTTTCTCTGCAAGATTCTGGATCTCTATTAGATGTCATTTCTCTTCTGTTCTTTAGGTCATTGCTAAGGACATTAGGACTAATGTAATATTATTTTATTAGTGTGGGGTTTTTTTATTAAAATAAAGCATGTTTATAGACATAAGACATGTAACAGTGGTTTGAACACTAACATAATACAGTTAACATCTGCAGTTCAAGTGGACCAAAAACCAGAGGTATTTGGGTGTTGTTTTATTTTTTTTCCCTTGGTATTTAATTACACATATTCCATTAAAAAACCATTGTTACAATAATTGTAAAATTTAATTCACAGCTGAAGTCCTAGAAAACATTCAATTCTAACACTTGTTTTTCCCTCAATGTTGTTAAAAAAGGACTTGAAGAGATCTGAAACAGCAATCCACATATTCCTAAAAGATCTAAACAGAAAATTTCCACTTTCGAAAATGCTTTTATTTTCTGAATTGTTTTTTCCTATGCAGTTTTGTCAGGCTCATCCTTTTCATGGGCATTTGCTTTAGACAAATAGGTATTTTCCAAGAGAAGAATTTCTGTTGCTGCACAGTATCTATATCAGTTTAAGTGCTTTTTCTTGTTTTGAAAATGTTTGAGTTCAGTGCCCACTGGAAGCTGGGGTGGGTTTCTCTATGCTCTGCTTACCATGTTGAGCATTTTCTTTTCTTCAGCCACTAGCACAGCTCATTGTAAAAGTCAGAATATTGGCCTGCAGAGTGTTGGCTGCTTGTGTGACACTAAGCTTCATGCAGCTGTTTTTAAAGGATGAATTTTTCTTGGGAAGACTAAGTCCTGTGGTGTTTGTACTGGCTACTGCATATCTTTTAAGCCAAATTCAATGTATTCTGTAGGTTTCTGCATTACAGCTGTCTTCCACAGTCTATATTAATGGCATGCCTTGTACTAAAGTGTAGGCAACTCTACCATTTTTACCTCTTAGAAATCAAATCTCGCAGGTGGGCATTGATAATCGGGTAGTAGTACGAGTGTTTGCATTGCAGGGTATCATGGCAGAAGGGATTTCACAAAGAGGAGGGTTTTGTACTGTTTGCAGAAGGCAGACTTATTTTCTAGAGAATCATTCTCTAGCTACATTCTCTGGGTGAAAAATCTCTTCCCGCTGTTCTCAGCCTTTTTGGATTTTGCTTGTCACAGAACCTTTATCATAATAAAACACAACTGAAAAGTTGTTATGATGAATCAGTTTGATTTATGAGCTGATTTCAGTGTTCAGATCAGGCCTTTGACTGATGTCAAGAAAGTCAAACTCTTGAGGAAGAATGTAAATATGTTCTTACTGCAGCCTAATCCATGGAGAAGGAAAAGAGATACATTCTTCATTAACAGGTGCTGTGCCTTGTGTCTGTATTAAGCAAATAACCTAAGCCTAGAGATAGGACCATTCTTGTATAAAGAAAGCAAATAAAAGTGAGCATAAAGCTAGAGTAATTTTATTTATTTTTTTAAAGTGGATGGTTAGTACTTAATCAGACTTTTTCATTTATAATACCTATTTAAAATGTGCATTTATATTATATTTAATTTATCTCCTGCTTGCATGCATATAATGATCTAGTACTTAGTAACAGTGTGACCTAGTAGTTGGTAGCAGGAGGTAAAAGAAAAGAAGAGCAAACAAACCATGATGTTTCAAAAGAGATTAATAAGAACCACGACTCTGCAATTGATTGTAAATTAACATGGGATTAAATTGGAAAAAGTTTAGAGAAGTATGTACTCATAGCTTACGTAGCTGTCTCTGATTCATTCTTTAATCCTGTCAGAGTTTTGAGACAAGCTGCACAAAGAGCTAAGTCAAGGACACCAGGCTTTCTAAAGCAATGTAAGGACAGCAAACGCTACTGACAGGCATCATCTTGGAAAGGGTAAGGAAAGAAATTGGTTAAATATTTTAACTGGTATTTTCTTTGTGCCTGATCTCTAGAAGATCCAGTATGGTATTGACAAGTATGAGGATTTCTGTTGTGTGAATCACCATAAGAATGGCAGCATTGTAGCCTTAGGACCTGGAAAAGCTTTTTGAAGAACTGACTGGAAGTGATATTCTAGATGTCCCACAAGTTAGGCTTTAACTTGTTCTGTACAATGCGTGGCAGCCGTAGCTAGTCTTAGCCTTTCAATTGACAGTGAGCTGGATTGCTCAGTAGGAGTGCTCAGACATCAGCTGAGAGTAATCTGAGTGCTCTCAAGGTCTTTCATAATTTTCATGTCCACTAGACAGGTTTGCTGTCCTGGACGTGTTAATCACAGCAAACTAGCAATATTTTTAATTTATTTAGAACTAGTAAATAGAAATTTATGATTGCTTATACTCCTGTCTGACTTTTTTAGTGTATTTGAGTGCAAAAAACCCCCAGAATTCTACAGGTGTTTTAAAGCTATAAGAGTCCAAAAAGCTTTAAAATGTAATCATTGAAGTTTGATGTTGTACAGATCTAACCATTGTGAAATAGATCTTCTGTTGTGTTCTCTGTGCAAATTATATTAATTCAATGGCAAATGCCATTGAGCTGAGGTTGAAATAAAGGAATGTAGAAAGTAAGAATCTCAGTATCTTCTATTTTGAATCTTACTGACCTGGAAGAATCTTTGCTGCAGCAAGATTATGTGTTTAGGGGCACATCATTGCAGCATAAGGTATCATCACTGTAGTAATTACTCATCAGATATGAATATAGCCATTCAAGATTCTATTCTTAGTTATGTCACTGCATTGCTGTGCATTAATACGTCATCTCTTTGTGTTTCTGTATCTGCACCTTTTCGAATATCATTACTTTCTATAACAAAATATTCTGAGAACCTTTAAAAAAAGAGATGTGTAAGGTGCAGAGTCCTACTACAGCACTCAGTAAACTGGATCTGCAGGAAACAGTATGAAATATGCCTTAGAGAATCCTAATTAATTTAGAACCACAGTAAACAAATGGCTTGTCACTTTCAGTTTATATAAGTATAAAAAAAAGTGGAGGTTGAGGTTAGAAACACTCTCAAGAACATATGCTTAACAAACCACAGTAAGCAGAACAAACCAGAGAAAGTCTAAGCAGAAGCAGAGATAACCCTGGCACCATCAGCAGATTGTATGGCTACGATCCAGAATGCAAACAGAAGATTGTTCAAACAAGTCATTCATATATTTAATTAACTATGGCAAAGTGTTCCAATTGTGCGAGGTTATTTTAATACTGTGCAAATGCCACACTAACCGCATACTCACCCCTGTTCTTCTGGAGATAACAGCAAAACTCCCACTGACTTAAACAGGAGCAAGACAGGACATTGAATATTGAAAATCAGAGGTTATATTGGGTGCCACTGAATCTTCAAATCTGTGAAAACAGCAGACTGAAGAGAGCAGAATACGTGCAGTTTTAATAGAAATCTTGGCAATTTGTTATCTTTCTGTACCCTGAATTCTTTTAAAAAAAATTAGTAACTACTTAAATTTGTGTATTTTCCATCTTTAGATGTGTGTGTATACATTTCTATACAATATAATTGTTTATACACCTATGTGTACAAAGACAAACATATGTATGATTTGCAGGAAAGGTTGTCATGTATTTCGTCCCTTTTCTGGTCATCAGGCTGTGGCTGAGCAGTCGGGGCTAGGAATGGTATAGTCTTCAAAACTGTGCACAGGAGCTCTGCTGCTTCTTGTGCCCTTGGAGAGGAATCAAGAGCTGGCTTTGGTTCGTTTGTTGGCTTGAATGTGAGGCAGAGGTGGGACTGTTAAGAGGGCCACCTCTCTGTGGTGGCTCAGAGGAAGGGAGGAATGTCCAGCAAACTCAGGCAGACCCAAGCTGGATCTCGGGTTAGGGAGGTTGGCACTGGGTGCATGGGGAGGCTAAGATGACATAAGCAACCCAAACCTACTTAGTCCAGGGTGCAGTTTTGCAAACTGTCAGAGCCAGTCTGTACACACCCACTGCAACTGTACTTGCCTAGCCAGTCTTTCCTATCATTTGCCTTGCGCTGCCAGTCTTGCTCATGTGGCTGCTCAGATGGACCAGCATGCTGACAAGGCTGAAAGCTAACCAACCCCAAAACCCCTTAGTTTTGAGCCCTCAGTTCATACACCGAGCCTGTTTCAGAGCCGGTTGGAGTGCTAGTACAGGAAAGGAGGGAACACAGGACAGCAGGACCAATGCTTTTGAAGGCTGTGTGGCTTAAACCTGAGACAGAGCTATGCTGATATTCCCGTACCACTGCTAGATCCAGCCTGGGAGCCAACAGGAGGAGCTGAAGAGATAAAGACGAAAAGGAGTTGGGCAAGGAAAGTCAAGTGCTGAACCCACTGATTTGGGAAACACTGCTGATTTTCTAACATAAAGGTATAATGCCAAAATGTTGGAAGGAGTTGATCTATACATTTCCCTTGAATCAGCAGGCTAAATGTCAACTATATTGCTTAGTCCACTAGACAAGAAAGTCTGAGATAGATTTGAAAGTCTTAGCCCTGCTTAGGTGTTGTATGTCATATCTTCCTCTGCAAGTAAGCGTTCAGTTGTCTAAATTACTGAAAATTGTCAACTTTGGTAAAAACTTATTTAAATGAGGAAGATGTCATATTTCCTTTTCAGCTGAAAAAAATTACTGTCAGACTTTTGTTTTCCTCAATAAGTAGATTTTTGAGGAATGTTTTAAATTTCTTGTTTTCTTGGTTTGAGTGCCTAACTATGTGAATCTGTCTCTAATTTGAAATAATTGCATTGATAAGCCTACCTTTCAAGCTGTATGTGTGCTCAAGACAATCATCTACCAGACGCAAGAATAAAAATTTATAGATACATGTATATATGTGTCCAAACTAATTGTTAATCCTAGTTTTAAAATGATTGGACAAGATTCATGTCTAAATTTGCTGAAGCAAAACTGTAATATTTATCTTTCAAAGGCAACATTCACAGTCTCTGGCTCAGCCAGGGAATATGAATCTAAACATTCATCTAAGCCTGGTGTAATTTTAGGAGACAGCCTCCCTCCTTCCTGTTGGTGCAGTGGAAGTGTATTCCCTATCAGGTCGAACAGCTCTGTCAGGAATGAATGGGAGGTAACCCAAGGTACAAAGGCTAACTTAGATGGGAGGGAGGACACCTGAGTAGTGAATGCCATCACACATCCCAAAAAGCCACTGTAAAGCCACAGAGCTGTCCTGTGTGTATCTCTTAGATGGAGATAATTTTCACCCCTTTCAGAAATGTGGTAATCAGAATGCTATTTTGGGATACAGGACATAGGTGTTAAAGTGAGTAAGGGAATTAAACCCAGATCATATCAGTAAACATTAATTTGCCAGGCAGAAAGGCATGGAGCACTTCCTTGTACTGTTTGGAAGGAAACAAATTATCCTGTGATTTAGCAATGAAGTTGGACAGGAAGTATTTCTGCTTGCATTTCTTTATATTTCAGTTTAGCAACTGAACCAAAAAGGCAGCTACTTGTACCCATCGGTCATCAGCACTACAGACAGAGTGCAGGGGGACTGCCAAATACGTAAGGTGGGTTGTTAGAGTGACCTGAGGAGCGGGAAGCTTATAGTACTGTAGCAAGGTGGAGGAACTGGGCTTACTTAATGTAAAGTAAGGGGGCGCTGAGATGGAGAGCAATTTCCAATCTGTAGAATTATCGAGGGAACAAACACAGAGAATGGGAAAGAACTCTTTAAGCAGAAGGAGGAGGATGATGATGATGGCATAATGACAGTCAGAGCCAGACTTGAAGAAAATCAGAGCAGAAATTAGAAGATTTCTGCCATAAGAATGGTATTTTCTGGAACACACTTTAAGTTGGAGTAGTGGGGATAAGCAGAGTGGTTTTGTGATGAACTTTGAAAAATTTTTGATCTTATGTAGTGTGAATGCCTGTAATAGCCTAGGATTGGACTTGGCAATGAAGATGCCTCCTTTATTTTTGTATCAGATCTTTGAATTGATATAAAATAAATGTAAATGTAATGAGAAGTTTATTAGCTCACCTTGTGACTTATCCCCAGCTTTGATGGATTCATGTTTAAAATAGTCAATGAGCCAATATTAATCAACAGATTCAATAGCCTCCAAATATTATTTCTTTTCATTCCAGTGGTTTAATTTTAGCTACTTTTAATCTTATTGCTGCTTTATTTGAATGTGTGCATATATCCAGACTTTTACATTACTATATTCTTAAACCATCAGTATTTTCTGTAAAATATTAACTTTAAGCTATTTTCCTAGAGCAAATACTGTCACCTCATCATCTTTGCAGACTTTTTTTAGCTGCAACTGTATTTTTTCTCCAACTTTGGTATCCCCAGCCTTATGTAGCTCTTCCAAATGATTGTGCTAGAAATGAATACACACTGTAATCTTCCCCAGGCATAACAAATGATTGATGGGAGTCAGAAGGACTCATCCTACAGAAGGCACTAGCGTGTTATCTGAAGATACAAAAATGTATGTTTTTCTCAAAATTAGTGTCTATATGCATGTAAGGCTAAAAATAATAATCAGATATCCCAAATTAGTCACACCTAAGTGATAAGCACAAAAGATTTTCATGGTCATTAGTAGGGGATTACTACATACACAGGTTGTGTTACAGCTCCTTTATAAGTGACCATGAATATTCCAGATACAGATAACATGACTGATGGGTTTCTAACCCCAGGCAAAGTTTCAGGGCCAAATCTAGAGTGTTTCCCTGGAAATTTTTCTCACTCATTTACCTTGTAAATCAATTTGAGTTTATGGGATTGGTTTTGCTCTGTTAAGGGGGGAGACTGTGCTCTGTCATCTGTTGATGTGTACACATTATAATTTCCTTCTGTAAGTTAAAATCATCGTTGATTTAGACTGGAATTATATTTATCTGGTGCTCAGACCACACAATCATAATTCTGACTGTCTCCCCTTGCCATTATAACTAACATGATCTTTAGAGAGCTTTATTTCTATGTTTGAAAAAATCATTAGCTTTCAATGGGCAGGCATACTCCTTTCTGTAGCGTATGTAGAACTGTTGGACAATACCTTTCTGAAAAGAACAGCAAAGCACAGTATGTGAGGACACATTGTTTATATGTATTTAAAGGTTATCACATCCTATTCACTATATGAATAGCCCCAGCTGACATTTTCTGTCTCTTCTCAAGCGATGCATGTCTTGTTCATTGTGCTATGCCGAGTCAGCTGTCAGGCACTGCATCAGGGGACCAAAAGCTATTTTCTTTCACTGTTTTGTTTGCACTTCAACTAAAAAGCTTTGAATCTTATGATTTCTTTGCAGTACAAAAACTAATATACAACAAGGGATAGCAACTTTTAGCAAAAGAAGAAATTCTACAACATTTTATTTCTCATTTCAGCTGCACTGTACAGAATAGTAAATATTAAAGGAAAGCTGAATTTGGAAAAAGGTGCTTATTTTAAATAGTCAGTTGCTAGCAAACAATGGCGAAGTTATCCAACTCTTGATGAGCTTAATTAAAGTTACAAAAGACTGTAGAAAGGAAGGTTGTGTTTGGTTTTATACTGACAATGTTGCTAGAAAATACCTACCTAACTCACTCTTGCTGGACCAAGTGGTCTGAGGACCAAGTGGACCAAGGCATGCTGAGGGCACATTGCTTGCTTGGGAATGGCAGTGGCACCTAACAGACTCCCTGACAGTTTGGAACCGTAATGGAGCAATGTTTCAAGACAAATGGCAACAGGAACAAGAGTTGTACCTTAAATATGCGTTATAAGAACTCTTTTCCAGAACAGAAACTGCACTTTTCATTTAGAAATGTGCACCAGGAAGGGTTGTACTTATCTGTTAAATATCTGTTCAACAGCCGATGGATACTAACCAAATAAAAGAAAGCTTGGCATTTCTGGTGAAGTACAAGTACAGGGTATTCCATTAGGTAAAGCTAATGAATAGGGGATAAAAAGCTTTAGTAAAAAAATTTCCAGAACAGTTCCATCATTTTTCACAATTACATGGATTTTTATAATTAGTATTCATTTTGTGCAAGCAAAACACATATTATGTATATTTTGTTATGTTCATTCCCAAATGTGTTTGTTTTGCCTAGAAAAGCAATGTCGATGTTTTTATTAGTATAAGAACATTGTAGTACTCAACTTTTCCTAGTTGAGGCTAAAACTGGACAGCAGCAGTTCTAAAGGTGTTTTGCTTTTCTTATACCTGGAACTAAATGAAAAATCTATTTTTTTCCTTTTCTTTCCACAGCCGGAGTTGAGCTGTGCATGTGCAGTTGTGAACACACAGAATATTCTGTTTCAGATAGAGATCCTAATGTAGTGGCTGAATTCTTAATGCCTTTCCTCATTTCAGTAGCTTTAGTCAAAAATCCTGCAGAATTTGATCTATCCACCAGCTTGGCAGCTTTTAACCGTTTGTCTAATGAGTACATCAAGACTAGGCACTGTATATCAGATTGAGCAGCTATAAAATAACTGCCTTGTTCAAAAGGTGAATTTTATCTGCCTATTTTTATAGCATTTCTGTTCTAACAAAAAGGGAGTGATAGGAATCTCCAGTTTTAATGAATAGGAAGGAGATGTGAGGTGACTGTAAAAAAAAAAGGCATTGCAAAGGAACTTTGGCAAAAGTCCCCTAAACCTTTTATCATAATAAGGCATGTTGCATTCAGTGCCATTAAAAGGGATATATGCATTTTCAGCTGATTTTTTTTTTTGTTTTAAGTTCTGTTTGGAAAATATGCAGTAAGCAAGAGGAAAAATCAAAGGTATTTCCTGCAAGTTGGATAAGCCCAAACTCTAGAGGGAGTCTTATTAATACAGAAATTATCTTCTTTATATTTAATCTGCTAAGAAGAAAAAACAGCTCAGTAGATTTCAAATTTTTTTTAGAGATGTTTCTTTCATACGTTTCATTAAATGAACACGGAGGAATTTTAAGCATATCTAAACTTAATCACTTGAGATGGCAGGGTCACTTCAGGCCATGTTGGATTAGCAGGGTCACCTCAGGCCATGTTGGATTTTCCAGGAAGTAGTCTTGAAATCATTGTTTTCTCTGAATCTTCCTAAAACATTTACAAGAGTATTATTAGAAGTTATAGAATTGCAGCATGTTGCTTTTATTGTGTTGGATTTTTAGAAAACAAAGTAATAGGAATCATGAGATTCAGCTTAAGTTCTGCTTCTAAGGTGCCTGCTCATTTGTACTTCTGAAATTATTTAAAACAAAGCAAGGTCTTTAGGCTGTGATATAGGTGCAAGATACACATGCATACCCAGAGTTAAAAATACAAATCTTTAGACAGTCTCATTCCTTGAGATATGAAGTTGAAATGCAGAATAAGGACGGTTGTTCCGGAGTATGAAAGGAAGAAGCAACTGATGGGTCTGATTAAGCAGCCCTTTGAATTCTCTTTTTCTAATGGGCATGATGAAAGCACATTTTGCGTAGAGTTTTGTTTCGACTCAGTCTGCCATGAAGCTGTTTGAATCTAGGATTATGCCCACATTATTCATATTGCCAAAAAACATCAAAACAGGAACAAAGGGAAAGCTAACCTTGAATTTTCAGCATGCATTTCAGTCCTTGTAAACAAGTTACCATGGAGATAGAACCCATGTGAACTGCTGCTTTCCTCATAACTGCTGTAGACTTTGGACCAGCAAGAAAATGTGACATGGCAGTGGTGCCATTTGTGACACTCCCCACTAGCCCCCCCTTTCCCCACCTAGATTTCAAATGCTACACTTAAGCATTTCCCTGCAACACTACCAAGTGAAAGCTTAGAAATTGCTTAAAAGCATTGAATTGCTTAAAAAATAGGCAAGAGAAGTGAGAAGCAAAGCTTTACCTGTTTCACTTTTCCAAATTAAATAATATTCTAGCAGAAAAATGCAAGGTCACTCTGCCTGTCTTGCTAGCAAGATGAAAGTCTGCAAAGACAGCCTGATTGCAGTTCTGAATAGTTTTCACTAGGAAATGGTTTCAAAGAAGCTGAAGTTGTGACACAAAAAGAGTTCTTAAAACAAAAAGGAACAAAAATATCCTTGCCATTGATTTTGTTGTTGTTGTTCTTATATTTTGAATAGAGCTGCAATTGTTATGTCAGAAATAAAAATCAGCCATCATACTTACTAGCCTACTTATCTTCCATGGAACAGAAAAGGATAAATGCAAAGGTATTCGTAGTTTTTCCTGTTCCTTCAGATTTTCAGGGTAACTCTTTTCTTGTTCAAGAAAGTCTTTTGTTTGCTAGCTCAGTAGATTTATTGTTAAAGCCATGAGTTCTGATTATCATCATCAATAATCCTCTATCTACACAGCTACTAATTGCTCAAATCACATTACTCCTTTATTTCCTGTAGATAAAAAAGGAAAAACATATCCAGCCTCCAGAACAATAGCTATGACACGAGGTAGTTGTGAACAAAACCATATTGCAGGTGTCAAAATTGGGATGGATTCTAATATTGTAGTCATTAGTACAAATAAATAGTAATAACATAAAAGCTGTGCTCTAGCCTCTAATTTTCCTTTTGTTGTTCCTGTTTGAAGACATTATTTCCTTTCACAGTATTGAAGGCTAGAAATTAAAACTTCTGTGATATGTCCTGGGATTTTGGTGTTTAGCCCAATAACATATATGCTTGAGGAGGGGAATTGTCTTTTAATCCACACTTTTTCTGCTGTTAGTTTTCTTTCCTTTTGCAAATACTATTTTCTAACAAAATGCAATTATTATCTGGGTTTTTTTCCTCCTGTGACTTTTCATTCTCTTTTTCTTGTTTTAAGGCCTTTAATTCTTACTTTTTCCCTTTCGCTCCTTTTTGCTGCCTGTCTTTTATTATTTTTTTCATAGATGTCATCTGTTTTAATTAGCTTGGTTCTTATCTCCTGCCGTAAGTCCTGATACTAAAGCCACTGAAATCCATGGCAACATTCCCTGTTTACAGTAATTTCTTTATTGATGGCACTTTCAGAAGTCATCAGTTCTGCTTGAATAGTTTAGGCAGTGTAACCAAATTGTTACTTTAAGATAAACCAGTAGGAAAATACTGTTGCAGACTCACAGATTTTATGGTTTTGTGGAATAGTAGACATGCAGCAAAGCAATCATCTGGGTCAAAGTAGTTTCTTACAGAATAAAAAGATGCTTCATTAAAATCAAATGTCTTCATAAAGACAATTCAATGAAAAAACCCCATATTTTTATAAAAAATCAAATCTGACATTGCATGAGATACTGTTGATAATTCTAGGTAATCTGCTGTTACCACTCCGAGAATCTCACTGCCAAAGAAACTGTCTGGCCGTGTATACTGACAGCTCCCCTGTGCTGCAATGCAAGCAATATTTTTCCTACCCAAAACAAAGCGGTTAAAATTATATTCTCCCAAGCTGTATGGAAATACACTAATTTGTAACTTTCTAAAGCTAACACATTTATGCTTCAGAGATACATAATTTAGTAACAAACAGCAGACTGAATTTTGATCAGGTTTAAAAAATGGGTACAATAGCCTTCAGACTTCAAATGAGCTGAAAAGGCTCCCTTGGTATTTTCTTCAATCTGAAACTTAAGGGGTAACTTTTTTCTTGAATATTCCTTTAAAAGGTAATGAACAATTCAAAAAAGCCTGTTTATTAATGCTGCTACCCAGGTATCTTGTTAATGAAGCTTTCTATGTCAGCCCGAGTGCTAGCTTCCATAATGCTTTCTTGCATAAGTGATACAAACCGTTCCACTTGTCTTACACTGCTCTTGTTAATGTAATGGAGAAGTGGAATAAATTAGAAACATACTTCAATCAAGTCTTCTATAAAATCCTATCAACTTCATGGTTAAGAAATCACTGTAGCATTTTTAAGCCTTGGAGGGCTGAGGAAGGTACCGATCAAAATATTACGAAGTTTTCCTATTAATGGATTAGAGGCTAAACAAAGCAGGCAATTGCATAAATGTCAGCCTGATGTCTAGATTTCACTAAATATGTTTTAGATATCAAAAGCATCCATATTATGATGTACATGTAAGAGTGAATGGTGAATCCCACACCTTACAAACTGTAACCTGAGAAAAGGGAATGGTATGTATCATGTGCTGGAGAAGGCATGGGGCGGGAACTACTCTTCAGACAAGAAATTTTTACCTGAGTGAGTCTGGGCGGCTGCTTGGGTCAAATCTTAATTTCAGAAGATCTAAACCTAATTTGACATATGCTTTTATATCTAATGCTTTCAGACATGCTGTGGCTGTTACAGTTGTCTCCCTACAAGAATGCAGAACCTGCATTCGGCTCACGTCACAACTTAGGCTTGACCCCCCCTTCTCAACCTCCCCAGTCTCTGCTGTGGAGTGGAATTCTAGTCTGTCTTCTCTCCTGCATGGGTCAGCTATTTGTCCAGATTAAAATACTAATAATAACTTTGTACACACTTTTATTGTTTGCACGCCAGATTACTTCAGGTGAATCAGGAATTTGCAGTGCAAGTATGTAGGCATTGCCAGGACTTAGGTGTGCTGAGGGAAGCAGGGAAACGATAGCATATCAGACCCTTTTCAAATTGCTGTCTTATTTCGCCTCTGTGATTTCAGTAGCTGTCTAGGTATTTCTTTTATAAAGAAATTTACTTTATCAAGAAGGTAGTTTCTAAGTGGTTCCTCTGCAGTTTCTTAATGTATTATTTTTTTTTAAGAATGATGTTGACTCATCCCTTAGCACTAAGCAGCTACACTGATGCCAAAAGTAGCTCTCAGTCACCATGACCCTACTGGAGAACTGTGAATCAGAGGTGATTATTTCTCAGCATATGAAGGTAGCAGAGCAGTTAAATACACATGTGAAGTGGTCAGGATTCAGGCAATATTTATTTTGTATGAAGTACACTGTCTTATTCCAAATTCAGGCTGTTGGCTGTAGTTGCTCTTCTCACAGATAATACCTGTGAGCTTAAGAGGAATCAGGGAATATACCTATACCTGTATGGATGGTCATGATGTGGCCTGAAGATCACACATAAGACATGTATTTGGTTGTCTGTACAGCATCCCCCAATAACTTTCAGACCTTTTCTAGTTCACTTTTCTTTTGTCTTTCTAATGTCCCTTAATGATGGCAAGAACAAAAGAAAGGGCAAATATTCTGTAGACTGATTCCTCCAGAAAGAGCCAGCTACCAAGCAAGAAGCCTAAAGGTGAACCCTAATTATCTGCCTAGACACAGCCATACTGCTGAAGTGAAACAACAACTTTCTAACTACCTATGGTCATTGAGTCGTCTGTCTATCTGTTAGAAGCAATGCTTTCAGGTACAGATGTCTCTGACTGTTGCCATGTGACAGCCCAGCTATTGATAACGAAAGGAGAAACTGCAGTTTTGCGTCAGGAAAGTAGTGTTTTGTGAAGACTTTATCAGGTAAGCTTTCAATAATGCTTTTTGAAACAGTGTGACAGAATTGAAGACTTTCGGATTATTAGAGATGCTGAGTTTGATGTGCTGGACAGATTATCTCTTTTAGGTACTATAAGGCGAGGTATTGGATTTATAATGTTATGCTAGAAAGGGCAGGGACTGATCCTATAGATTGTTCTTACAAGAGTTTGGTGCTTTTCAATGTTTATAAATATCTTAAGTATGGGATGCAGGGGGAATGGCCAGCCCCTTTTCTTTGGTCAGTGGAGATAGGACAAGGGGCAATGGCTGCAAGCTGGAGCACAGGAAGTTCCACACCAACATGGGGAAGAACTTTTTCACAGTGAGGGTGACAGAGCAGTGGAATAGGCTGCCCAGGGAGGTGGTAGAGTCTCCTTCCCTGGAGATATTCAAGACCTGTCTGGATGCCTATCTGTGCAGTATGAGATGGGGAGCTGCTTTGGCAGGGGGGTTGGACCCGATGATCTCTCAAGGTCCCTTCCAACCCCTACCGTTCTGTGATTCTGTGATTCTTTTCTTAATTCTGTGAAAATTTCCTTTATTGCAATAAGTCTTTATACAGTTAATATTGAAAATATTATTGGGAATGCAGTAGCTTAAAATGGTAGAGTTGGCTTTTTTGGGTTTTTTAAAATTTTTTAATACTTTTTTCATAGTATTCAAGTTCTCCTGGTGCATTATTGTCTTATCTTCCTCTTAGAAGTTACAAGTCTAGATTAAGCAGCACAACTAGGGTTCAGTATTTGAAATCTGAGTAATACAAGCAGTGCAATTTTTCATTCTTTCTAGCTGTACTGTGTGAATGAGCCTGCATTTCTTAGAAATTCAAGTTTTAATACAATAACAAATAGAATTCAAAGAAAATACTTCACTTTCATACTTGCACTAAGACTGGCAGTCACCTGATCCATCACAGGGTAGATTTCCTTTCACTCATTTTTCCTATGAACTGTTGCAGAAAGGACAAAATTGTTGTTTTTCTAGTGCCATGTCCTTGTGTTTCTGAGAAGAAGGAGTATCAGTGGAGTAAGAAACCTGCTTAAGAAAGAAACTAATCTCTGCTTATGATAAATTTGAATCTTTCTTGCATTCTTTTTTTCCTTGAATTTAAATGAGGGTGAAGGTTTAGATATTACTCATAATTCATGGCTCAGACGTTTCTATATAAACAGAGCTTCTACCCAGATAACTCCTTATGTATGTGCACTGTGAGGCAGTGCCATGCTGTTGCGCTCTATGTGTTGGCAACCTTTGCTGTGCAACAGTAAGGACATCCATATGAGGTATGGCAAGAGATCTATGTTGAAATTCCCTCTGAACGCTGACTTGTAGAAACTGTGGTGTGTGTTGCACAGGTGCTTTGTTGGGATGAGGACAAGTCATGGGCACAGTTCAACTGAATATTCATGTACATGCCTATCTTTTGGTCGGGATGCCAGGGAGGTCTCACTCTGCCAGGTCTCACTCTGCCAGGCTCACCTCACTCCCTAGTTGGAAAGGCTACCAGGACCGAGGAGCACGCAAGTCTGGCAGGTCCCTTCTATGCTGTCATACAGTCCGTTTACAACTGCAGAAGCCCACACTCTGAGCACTAACAGCTGGGCTGCTGCACTTTTAATTGCATTTGTTTCCAGCTAAAAACTATAGAAAGAATAAATTTGGAAATTACTGCATGAATGATTCCCTCTTCTATGCATTTCTGACTTTCTAACATTATTATTCAATTTCTCTGCACAATAAGGAGGAGAAAACTGCATGTTTTAAATCTGAAAATGGAAATTTCACATGCTTTCAGCCTCCATCTTTTATCAAGAGGCAGGTGGAAAATTACAGATTTAAAATTCTTTTATAAGTAAATGTATTAGAATATTACAGATCTCCCTTTTACCATTAATGAAGGTTGAAGTGCTACTTTTGCAAAAACTTAAGAAATAATATAACCATTTTAATTTTATTTTTTCTTTTACTACCATTAATGAAGGTTGAAGTGCTACTTTTGCAAAAACTTAAGAAATAATATAACCATTTTAATTTTATTTTTTCTTTTACTAACAGAATATTGTGGTACCTGTGTACACCAAGAGGGCTAATATAATTCAGTCACTGAATCTGGAATATTGTCTGTCTTCTAGCAGTAAATACTAAAGTATGGTGTGTTTTATGTGTTCACACATATCTGACCATAAATCAATGCCTCAAGCTTCCCTCAAGAAAAGTTGAAAGAGTGCATCTCACAAGAGAGGAAAATGCATTTAAAATTACTGCAGCTATAAAACAAACTGACATAACCCAAAGCAACAAATATGGGGAAGGAAATCTTCTGGGGCCATATCAGTGCTCTGAGAAGATTTCCACTGTTTGGTTTTATTTCCTATCGGTGATCCAGTGTGGTTTACAAATGGAATAAAATCTATTCATTATGCCCCCTAATATTCAAACAGCCACATCCCTACTTTGGAGTCATTCTTTTACATAAACACTGTAAAACAGATCTCAGAGAAACTGATGCTTCATCTCTGTTCTTGAAGAGTTCTGTTTCGTAGTCAGGTGTGTCCAATTCAGTTTGCTGTATATACATTCTCGTTTTGCAAGTGTTTCAACAATTTGGGGGTCATGAGAGAAGAAGACGGAAAAGTTAGAAGTTTCACTATATTAAAATGGCCCTGTAAATCCTCATTTCAGATAAAAGAACTGAGAGAGTTTCATCTGGTTTCTGCTAGAAATCTCTCCCAGCACCATTTTCTAATTTGAGGCTTCATCCTCAAAGGTTTGTACTGCTCAGATTATATTATGATACAGCTTATTTCATTGTAACTGCATCTAATTGATGGTACTCCCTTAAGATTTTATCACTTATACTGATTCTCAGTGGCATTTAGAAAGAAAACTGGGCAATTTGGATGGAATTCAATTTTTGAATACATGTTTTAGGCCCATTTATCATTTATTGCTTTTATCAAGATGGTGGTGTACGTAACTAAAGAAGGCTAAATCATGAACAAAGGAGGACTGTTCTGAATTTATGCTGAAATTAAAAAAGATTCTAAAGTCACTTGATGCTAACTCATGGCCATACTTGACAGTTTAATGTGATTTCTTTAATCATCACTGATGTTTTGAACCCTGGCAATTAACTTTGTCTTGAAGATACTGCTTCATATTAGGACCAATATTGAGCTAATGCATTCTAGTAGGAGTTAAAAAAAGAAACAGTTTTGTAAAGAAGTTTTCTTTGAGGCCAAAGATTTAGTAGCACTCACAAAAAGTTAGGTAAATAGTAAACAGAATTTATGAACAACCCCTCAAATAATTAAAATCTTGTCACATTATGGTGCTGGTGATTCAATAAGATTATGACAAAACTGTATGCCCTGTCTGACATTGATACCGTGTCTTAAACCCCCTCTCTGGTAGATGGTGAATGTTTAATAAGCCTTTGTTACAAAGGTGTCTGTATTTATACATACAAAGAAGGAAGGATGTCTCTGAGTGAAGTAGCAGCATTGTATAGCTTGTAGCTGTATTACAGGAGCGTTTTTGTTGTTTTGGTTGGGTTTTTTGGAAAGGCATCCTGCTTATTCTGATTACTTCTACATGACAGCTCACTCACTCTTCTACCTGAAATCCAAAGTTAGAATTTCTCCTTTGTATTCTGAATTGAAGATTTCCCTCTCCTACTAGGCATCTTCTCATCTGGCTGGGTTTAATTTAAGAAAATATTTCTTGCTTTACTTTTTCATAATTTAAATACATTGGAAGATCAGGTTATGGAACATAAATTAATTCTAACAGTTTTTTAGCTTTCCTTCCCATTTTAAACATGCTTTTTTGAAACAGAGTCCAGTAGTGAAAAGAATTCATTCAGATCTGTGGTCATGTTTAATGTCTACTGAGAGAAGCATACCTATTCATTAGAAATTCTTCTTCTACCATGTAATAAAGTATGTATTAATGTCTTCAATACACATAATTGCATTTCATGAAAAGACAGATAGGAAACAAGCTTTGACTTTTCTAACTTTCTTTTTTTCATACTTTGTGAACTTTCATGATCTCAGACTTCTGTTGATGTGATGTTGTGTGCCCAGACAGCAGCACGGATAGAGAAAAACACCACCCTAACCTGGAGCTTTACTCTCACATTATTCCTCTCTGCATCTTCCCACTGTGGGCCGTTGCAATCTGACCCTTGTGCAAGTTCTACAGAGCAGTTGGCCACAAGATTTCTGACATCCAGACAACTTCAGAGCAGCTGAACGAATCTATCCATCATCCATCATCTCCCGAAAATATCAATGGGTTGACTCAGACTAGGCTTGATGAAGACATTAGAGTTCAATAACGTCTTTTCATTCCCATGACATGCTAGTTTATATAAGATTAAGTTCATCTTTATTTGTTAAAATTCTACCCAAAATGGAGAGGCATTCATTGATTCTTCTATTCAGCCATTACTCTTGTTGCTAACTTCTTTCCATCCTAAATGCAATTTTAAAAAATTGGTCATGACTTCAGACAGTACTGAGTCTTCGTGAGATTCCTTGTTGCTATACTTAATAGCAGGTTGTTAAGAGTGTAATGGCTTTGGATTGTGACTGAGCTATTCAGCAATGAATGGATATAAAATATGCAGTGAAATAGCAAGCATTACCAGCTGCTGTAAAAGCTGGCCTTCGAGTGTTTCTTTCTCTTTCCAAACTGTGATGAATCACTTCAGCGTTTAGAAAAGTGAGTGAATGGCACTGACCTGTATCAGGCAGAGCATAAGCACACAATTCACAAACTGAAAACCTACTGAAAATCTGCTGAAACCTGTACAGTCCTCTGAGAGTCGCGTTATGCTTTCAGGTCATCAAATAAATGCTGGAATACCATATACATTTCTGCGTAGGGTTTTAAAGATCTTTAGAAATAGAAAGCAGTTGTCTTCTGATTAATTTTTTAACTTAATCTGAAATTGGTTTTCCAAATCAAGAGTTCTATGCAGCTCATACATTCCTGCTACTTAAGCATGACCCCATGAGCTTTGATAGTCCTTTGGAATACCCACTTTCCCAAAAAGTGTTTTAAAGGTTGAGTTTACTCTCATGAACATTGACTGCCTTTGAAACTAGAACTTCCTAAAGGCAGGGAAAATATTTTGTTTCTTCCACTGTAGCTTTGCTCAATCAGCATAGCTGGTGCCAAGCTTAAAGTCCTTGTCGAGAGGAGTGAAACTTGACAAAGGATATAGTGGGATATGAAAAGGACTCGTTCTGAGCAGGCAGTAAAGATAAGAAGGATCATAAAATTGGTTGAGGCTTGAAGAGAAAATTAGTTAGGGGTTATGAGGAAAAGGAGGGTCTGGTTGAGAAAAACACTTGGAGGAAATGAGGTCTGAATGCACCTCCACTGTTGCAAAGTTTTAAAGATTTAACCTAAATAATGATGTTCCTTAAACCTAGGAACATATCTTAGCAGCTTGGTCTTCAAGATTTCACAATTTGAAATCATTGTACACAGAAATCACTGACCAGATGCTTCTATGTTCAGTCAGTGTTGTAATCATAGCAGTGATCCTTACGGGAGAAAAGAAATAATTTTCAAAGTTAGTTTACAGCCTAGGAAAATGTAACATCTTCAGATCAAGATATATTTAACCTGAGCTGGACCAGTGTAGGAGAGGAGTGAAAAATAACTATTTCTTTAATGGGTTATATGATTTTTATTTTTTTTGGTGGGACTTGTCAGTTATTGAAACGTGTGAGTTCTCAGAAAGACATAGTTGTTCCTCTTCCATTGAGACAGATATTTTAGGTCCAAACACAATCTGTGATCAAACTCCCTCATTGCTTTGGGCAGCTCCATTACTGGGATGTTCCGATATGTGTCTTTACAATGTACAATTTTTTTGTTGTTGTTGTTTTTAAAAAAATAAAATTAATTGATCTTTCACAAGATGAAAAATCATTCTTTTCCTTGGACTGCTGCTAAATGACAACTTTGCTTTGTTTTTCTTCATAATACAAGGAATATATTCCAAATACAACAAAGAGTAGTTGGCAATATTAGCATAAGTAGAAGTGATGTTATTTTAGTTGGAGTTGCAACTGTGGAGAAATAAGTCCTAATAATAGTGAAGCTATAACCCTTGGAAATCAAGAGTTTCTTGTGTACTACACACTATTGCTATGGTTGTCTGGACCCTGTGTATTTTTCTCTCTATTAAATATCTCGAAAAATGCATCTCAAATTTTGACCCGTTGTTGGAATATTGGCAACATAAAAGAGAATAAAATGTATTTGATTCTTCTTTTTTTTTTCACTTGAGGGTCAATCTTGGTGTTTTGTTTTGCAAGACAACTCTGAACAACAGCGTAACATGTAGGTATTGTAGAAAATGCTTTTATCGGCATTCACTCATGCTGTTGAATTCTTCAGCTCCTCTTTCTTTCTGCTCATGCAGATTTGTATAAATATCTATGAATAGATATTTTTGAAAGGTGTGGAAGTGCTTTTTTTAACTAATTTAACATTCACAGTTTGAGAGCAAGCTTCTTCCTTTATTAAAGAAGGAAGAAGATTCACAAGTTCAATAAGAATCCTAACAAAGAAAATGGACATGTCATGAATGGAAAACAGAAAACCACCACCACAATTCCCTTGAGCGCATAGGGGTTGGTATGTCGTCTGCTAAACAACTGTCTGAACACCTGTGAACCATTATGCCTACCACCCCCTTCTAAATCAGACCCTAAGTACATTAGAATCACTACGGTAAAATGAGTTTCCCACTGCTTTACAGCAAGTAGGAATGTAGAAAGTCTCTGATCTACTGAACACAGTGATCAGTTTACAAGTTCAAATATTTGAAAATATTTTCATTAGCCTTTAAAGTTTATGTTTATGTAAAAACACAAAGTTAATTTAATATGGTCCCATCAAAAATTGCAAAGAATAGAAACTTTGCTAGCACAAAGTTACTGTGTTGTGTGAAATACCATGTCAGATTGGTAATGAGATGAATGCTACTGACATTTTCCTCTAAAGATTATTGTAATTTTAGATCACAGAATCATAGAATATACTGGGTTGGAAGAGACCCATAAGGATCATTGAGTCCAAGTCTAGTAGCTTCAGATATCTCATTGCTTCCATGTGTTTTTCCTTGCAAAGATGAGTTAATATGTCAGAACAAAACCAGAAATAACAGTGCAAGTGTTGAGTGAGATGAATTTTCCAGCAGGTTCCTGGAAATGAGCTACAGGCTGTTTCAGTCACAGATTCTTTGGATGAATTCTTCAGTATGGTGTGGTGTAGTTGTGCAGTATATAACCTGTTAGATTTACAGAATCAGTACAAGAAGCTATGAATTACAGGATCCTATCACGAAAGTCTTTGGTGATATTTTAAATGACAGAGTAAATGGCAAGATGGTTATTTAGTTACCAGGAAATGGCAAGGCTAGTGGACCCCTGTAATTTAAGGATTGTGCTCTTCCTTATTTATTCTTAAATAGATTTCTCAATCTGTTTTGTTAAAAATTATTTGATGAGAATTTTTTGTTGTTGCTGAAGTGATGGTATCATGAAGTTCCTTAACACAACACTAGTGGAGGCCAATAATTTAAGACTCCAAAATTCTTCCTGTGTGTCATACAATGGCAGATAGATGTTTGAAAAACTTGTAGAAATGCTGGACTTAGGGCATCTAAACAAGCTTCTGGCAGAAGTAGATTTGGATCTAAGGTTATCAATTCTTGTCCTGATTTTCAGGGTAGTTGTTAAAGTGAACCTACAGAAGACTCCAATCTCCCTAAGGGACTTTCTATTCTAGATTTTGCTTAGAGCTGTTTGACTTGCTAAAGAGGAGTAAACATGGACCTTCTATGCAAAGGAGAGTAAGTTGGACTGAGAGTTATGCCAGCGTCTACACTTGTGAAGCACAGTGGTAGAGCATTGTGGTCACCTCTGCCATCCCAGTATTCTAAAGAAAGCCCAGTGGTTATGGCTTGGCTTATGTATTTGCTACAATGGGATTGCTCTGACCTCTTTGTTTCTTCAGGGTGTTGTATCCCTGATTTTGTTCAGGAACACCAAATGGTCAAATGTAGCTACAGTGGAGCAAGTGAAGTAACATCTACACATGGCTGCCATATGAGATCTCCAGCTGGATTCCTTCAGCAGAGAGGGTAGGAAAAGACAAAGCCTGCAAGCTCCAAAGCTGTGCTAGCTGTTGCTTCATCTCAGCAAGAGGCAAACTGTCTCCACAGAGCACTTTCTAATTCTGCTTGACTGGAGAATGTCCAAAAACTTAGCACCTGAAAGAGACTTGATAACACTGAGATTTGGAATTAGCCCCACTGAAATGAGTTAAGAAGGGAAGAGGAGGGAGTGTGAGCAAGACTGGGGGAAGGTGTTATGGTCCTCTCTCTCAGCAAGTTGCAAGGCACTATTAAAGTTCTAAAGGTGTTAACCTAAATTCAGGTTCAGCCCAGGGCCACTCAGGAACATGAGCTATATGAGCAGTGAGGCTTTGTTATTTCAGGAGAGGAGTCTTACATGAAAGACACAGGCGAAACATCAAATGATGGGAAGGCAGTAAGAACATGTCAGAGCATTGGTATTGTGGCCCTGAGGAAAGCAGTCAGAGACTAAAAACTCTGAGGGAAGGTAAACAATAAATCTGTCTCCTGAATGGATTTTCCCTGTCTGATTACAGGACGTCACATGTTCTTTTAAAAGAAGCTGGCTTGCATCAAGGTATTTTTATTCTTTGAGAATTTATTCTGTCCTAAGAACCTTAGTATCCTGAGTTTGGGTGTTTGAGATGACACAGGGCATCAGTATCTGCAGGGGCAAAGTGAGTGATCTTTGCCAGACCTGCAAATTCCCAGCTCTGCCCTAGCTTTCTCCCAAATACTCCAACAGCAGTTTTCCTCCAACAACCCAGCACACCAACAACCATTTTGTCTGCTAATCTATTGTATCAATGATTCCTTCTAAAGCCACTGTCACCACATCTGTTTTGGATTGCCTGGCAAGAGCTTCTGTCTTTTTCTCATCATCAGCTGAAAGGGGAGGAGGGGGGGTGTCAACAATAAAGTGAACCAAAACCCCAATAGCAATCAGTTCAAGTCAAAATTATTTAATTTTTTTGATGGTTTAATTTTTGTATTAGGGTTTTTTTTGTGATGTCATCTGTCCATGTCACTAACTAACTAAATATTGTCTTCTGTAGTATTTAAATTTCTGCACTATTTTACTCTTCAAATGTTTTTCTCCAGTGTACTCATGCCTTGGAAAGAAGTTGAAAACCCTTCTATGAATTGCTGCTTCATTAATGTTCAGTCATTCCCACTTTGTGGTCCCTTACAAATAACAAGGTTTCTGGTGTTGCTTTCAAAGGAGTGAGTTTTCTAATAGGCACTAGAAATATACACTCTTTGTTTAAATTTAAGCTTATGATCTACTTTAAAGTTTGAAGAACAATTTCCTTTTATGGTACTAATTTTAGGTTGTCAGTTCATGCTTCTTGTTCATATCTAATTTATTAGATCACTTTGTGCAGATCTTTTCTTTCGATCTAAGTCAGTACCTATAATTAAAGCTGTCTGTAGCTACTAGTGAGTAATTTATTGGGCAAAAATGTTTCTGTTTCTTTTTTTAAAAAATCCTTTAACTCTGTATGATGAAGATTTCAAAGCTTCCACACAATTTGCAGATGAATTGTGTATGGACTCATGTATGGACAGCTTGGTTACTCTAAACAAGGAATGATTTGTCAAGAGCTGTTGATGGTGTGCTGAGGTACAGAGTTCACAGCTTTCAATGATACTAATTCAAGAAAGTAAAATTTGCTTTTGGCAGCATACAGTTAAAAACTAAATCTCTCTCTGGAATTCCTCTTCACTTTCTCTTCAATAGAAATTTAGTTTCATTTCATTCACATTAATAATAATGTGACAATTCAAATTGTAACGAACATGTATAAGATAACACAAAACATGAACAAAATTATGATCCGGTTATCAAGTACACTTCCCTAGGTGAGGATGTGTCAGAAATCCCACCAATTTTATAGGTTGGTGGTTGGTTTCTTTATTGTATTGGAGGGTGAGAAAGATCCTCCAGCAATTCACAAAAACTGTAGGTCTGTTCCAGTGCAGCAGTTCAGAAATCACCCTGCCTTTCCTAGGTGCCTTATATTGGAAGGAGTGGGTTGAAGGAAAATAGGGCTGTGAGGAGGGGGAAGATGAAAGTTGATGAAAGACTAATTTTAAAAAGCATTCATTTGTATCAAATTCAGAATAGGAAGTAACTAACCTGGTAAAATTAGAGATTAGAAAGTGAGAACTTACAAGAAGCAAAAGGCCTGGCAATTTGTTCTATTGTTGAACTGAAGATGGCAAATTTTAGAAGTGTAATAACTGGCACAATGGAAAGGAATACTTATGTTCTACAGAGGTTGAATTCTATTGTTCTTTAAGGCTTTATTTTTAAAGTAATTTTATTTTTTCTATCCTTAAACAATTAGAATATATTCAAAACATGACTGCTTCTTTGCAAATTATATATAAATTTCCTTCTCTGGGTATTTAAGATACTAACTTACTAGGTGATACTTCTCTTACTGTTGACTTTCCACCTCAACAAAGTGAAATGTACAAACTTAGAATATGGGCAAAAAAATTATTAGCTAACAAAAAAATCTATTATTTCTTTGAATTTTTTTCTTGAATACTTGTATTCAATATTTGCTTAGTTCTGGCTATAAAGTCCATTTGCTTTTATTGGGGGTGTGGGTGTGTGTATTAATGCAAGATTTATGAGGAAGGTGAGTTTGATTTTTCTAGTAGTCGACTGAATAGAATAAATACAGCAACTGCTTGCACAGGACATAAAGCCTGTTCTATATTTATAATTTAGTAATATGTTTATGGAAAAAGGCGAACATCTTTCCTTCTTCTTAGGAAAGTTAAGGTGTATTCTTGTTTAAAATGCAGAACCCTCCAGCTCTTGCATGCTGTGCTACAATTTTAACTCTAAATAAGAGATAGTATCCTATTTATGAATTCTAGTCTCAAAAGCTAATTTAATTGGTGTATTCCAACTACTGTTGCTTATTTCACACTTCAATAGGTAAAGATGCATTAATAATCGAAGTTTCAAACTGTAATTAACGTTAGCTTTAGGCTCCTGACAATGAAATGATTACATTTTTATGTATGTCTTGATACACAAAGTTAATCTAACCTGTGAATGAATAATGAAAGGAACGCACATTTACTCTCTAATGCAAATCACTACATGTAATTACGTGTTCTCTGCAACTGCCGAGGAGGAAAAAAGTAAGATACTAGTGGCAGTGAAATCTGTATGGATGTCCCTCATTCATCTACTTCAGCTCTGTAGGTGATTACAGTGAGCTGTGGATGATGTGTTTCATCTCATTTGTTTCCACACTGTTACTTCATATGCTGTTCAGTTACAGAACAGTGCTCGTTTCCTTCATTTACATGAGTTTGGGTAAAAGGTGATAGGGTGACTGTCTAAAGAAGAAAGGCGTGAATTTTCTATCGTGCCATGCAAGTTTGCTACACAAAGCCCTACTGCTACCCTTCCAGTGAAAGAGTCTTTCAGAATCCGTTTTATTACCTTTCCCTTGAAGCTACAAAGTAGTCTTCCAATTACTTTTATGATTCTGAAGTAGTTAGTCATCTCGCTCTCTTTTAATATAGGCCAGGGAACATGCAGCTATAAATCACTAGCAAGGAGGATCTAAAAACATGACAGTGAGGCAAAGAATCTGTTTCTAAATGATCAGATCAGCAATTCTGTTTCTTTACTGTGGTCTAGTGTTGATTAAACCAAGCTAACCATTACTAACAGATTTAATTGCCCTTTATGGTCATTACAAGTAACAAGTAAGCTAAAATCAAAATAATATCCTAATGTGCTTGGCTACAGTAAATGTTTGTAATAAAATTATAATGCTGGGCACAGTGAGGGGAAGCTGAAGAAAGAAAGTTCCTGTGAATCTCCTGGGCCTGGGGCTGGGCACCAAGCTGGGGCTGGGTGCTGGATGCGGGTCAGCACTGAGAAGGGCACAGAGAGCAGCTTCTGCTGCCAGCATGCCTGCCTCTCCAGGGGCTGCCTAGGGCACTCTCTTTGCTGTGCACTTAAAAGTGAAAAGTGTGTTGAATAGATTTTTCAATGAGAAATGTGTTTATTACCACATTGTAGGTAAATATGGCCAAAAAATCTTCAGATTAATTGTTACTTTTGAAGGAAGTATTGATATACCTTTTAATAACAACTGGAAACAAGATTTGACTCTTTCAGTAGGAAGTAGGTAAAAAGTAGTCAGAGGAGATCCATATTCTGTTGAGAGGGTGTATAAGTATAGGAGGGCAGTTAATATTTATTCTTTCATGCATAGCCTTTGTTCTTCTCAGTTCCTGCTTGTTTTCATCTACATTCCCACTGATGCCTTTTGTTCTCCCTTTAACTCCTCACCCATTCTTTGTACTCCCACAGCCTTTCTCCCTTAACATATTTTCTGTAGGGAAATGCTTTCATTTAATAATTCCATCTGGGACCTTCTCAGTTCATGACAGGAAGAGAAGGAAAAAATAAAGGGGAAGTCAGGCAGGATAATAAGCCAGGAATCAGCATATCTCCAGTGCTTCTAAAGACTTTTCAGGAGTCAAATGGTGCCTGCCTGAGGTACTAAAGTGAAGATCAGAAAAGGCTGAGCAGATATTCAAAATGAGATTATGCTAATATTTTTATTTTGGCTTCTTTTTAGTGAAACAGCACTGGACAGACTAGTTTGGGTCACAGATACATTAGATAAATACTTTTTAGCCAGGTTTCACAAACCAAATAATTAATAGCTGCCTCACCAGAAGTACATTGAGAAAGGTTTCTGATCTCCGCAGTAATGCAGGCAAGTTGGGCGAAGCCAGTGTGATCAAGGTGTCATGGATGAGGTGGTATCTGCAGAAAGGTCCCGCAGGGCTCAGCTGCCTTTCCTGCTGGCCCATGCTGGGCCTGACACAGGCTCCCTGGGGAGCTGCAGTGCACCATGGGCTTTCCTCATACTTCATTGTGGTCTCCTTCTCAGGAGCCCATCAGTATTGTGTTTGGCTCATTTTCTTAAATATGCATTAGATATAGATCCAGTACATAAAAGCAGTTAGTGCCCAATGCATAAGGGGCCAAATTTCCTTGTTGAACTTTTCAGATGCCAAAAGCTTCCTAAAGTAACAAAATCCTCCCATCCATGTGGTAAGCCAGCAAGCATGATGGGGAGTGGGGAATAGCTCTGGGAACAGATTGCTGTATGTCCTCTCTGAGCATACGCGTAAGCCCGTGATGGTCATCAAAGAAATTCCTGGAATCTTGTGTCTTGTTTGCAGAGACCAGGCCTTCTGATAAAATCCACAGCCCCCACATCAGCACAGTCCTCTTGCAGATACACGGTGTAGCACTGGCATGAGAGCTGCATCTGAATTTTTTGAGAGCCATAGGAAATTCAAGAGTAGGCCCTCCTGAACTATTGCATAAGCAGATCAATACCCTGACATTTGTTTAACTGGTGGGAATCCAGATAGATGGTATTTGGTAACATGCATCACTTTATCTCTCATTATTTACTTTTTCAGCTAAAACTCCATTTCACCCTGTTTTGCAGGTTTTCAATTACATTTAATTTAAAACTATGGCACTTTAAATAGGATAAACTAACTGATGTTAGTATAAAAGAGAACCCTCTCTCTTCCTTATGCTGTCAGGTCTACTGGAGCACTGATTCCCTGATGATATGCAGATATGTTCTTCCATTACAGCCCAAGCACAGTGAAAGACTGGGGAAATGCACCCGCGGCACTAAAATGGATGTCACTGACAATAAATGTTGTCAATCTGTAATGTCACTTTCTCCTTTTTTCTGTGCTTTGAAGGATAAGGAAAAAATTAATACAAATATTACCATATTATGCCATAGAGATTCTCAATGGATTGCATTCGCACCTAGGAAAAAGACAGTTCTGTTCACTGTGCAAACATGAATCTGGTATCCATGCATCAATTGTTTTTTTATTTCTGCTTGTAAAAGGATTTTATTTTTCTCATAAAACCAATGGACTAAAATCTTTTAATTCTTTAGTGAAAAGTGAAGAGCAAAAAATAATGCATATATGTAAAAGGAAAAAGAAATCAGATTTGCTCTTTGTGCTATAGCAAGGTAAAATTTGATCCTTTGCTACTTTAAGTATTGAGGAACACTCTTTAACTCTTGTTTTATTTTAAGGGGGTGTGTGTGTGTATAAATATATATATATCATACCTTAAAAAACCCATATATATATATATATATATATATATATATATATATATATATATGGGTTTTTTAAGGTATGATATTTAAGGTTGTTCCAAGTGACATTTTCCTTTTGTTAGCTTGTGATATTTACCACTTCAAAATGAAAGAGATTTCTTTATCAGGAGGGATTTGAGGAAGCATATGATACTTTTTTTTCACTATGAGACTAGTCACATCTACCTGTGTTTGGGAGAATTCTTTTGCCTTTGGGGAATCAACCGTGTAGGAAAGTCCTCTCATTTTCTCAAGACCATCATGGCTGATTTTTTGCCTTCTTTGTTGAAAAATGACCTAGTTTGTGACCCAACTAACATGGTATTTTATTGAAAAAAGGAAAGGGGTGAGGCTGGGATGGACTAGAAGTAAATGTTTCTATTGATATATTTTCATGGACTATCTGTATGTAGATGTTCAGAAGAAATAATGGTAATTATTATTGTCATTCTGATTTTACTTATTTGCATTTGAATAAACAAGAAAAGGTTTTTACAAATAGAATCTAGTTCTGTCAGTGTGACCCGAGCCACTTTTGACCAAAAATAGATACATACAATTAATATGTCTCTCCTTCATCTGCTGACCTGGTCATGGACTTTCATAATGTAAGGCCCATTTTTAGAAAAGAAGCAACTATTTTCAATGGAAATTAAATTGATGTTAAAAAATGCATTACAAAATGATTTCTGAATTACAGTAAAATTTAATGGCAAAGAAGGCATATACATCTCAAAATGATGTTGCTATTTTCAAATTGACTGATATTTAAAATGAAAGTGAAATACAATTCTCCACCCCCAGTTTCTGCTGGTTTTTTTTCCCAAAAGAAATTGAGTAATAATTGCCTGGTTGGTTATTCACTGCAAATGTAAAATATTTTATTTCCTGACATTTTTATATCTCTAGATTTCAGTCCAGATCTGACAAGTGACAGATATTCCATGCCTCATTTGTACATTGAGCTCTTCTTTTCTAAGCACGCCATTGTCTTAAAATACAAATATGGAAATCAATATACAGATGCTTTTAACAAAGAGAGCATTGTAAAGTATCTGCTGAATTAGCTTCTGCGGAATCATCCGTCACTTTGCTGACAGACCAGCTTTTAACAATGATGGTGTACTCTAAACTGTTCAGTCTAAAGTTGTGTTAGATTTATAATGTTTTAATTGTGATCTACTTTGTTACATTTTGAGTGAATCAGAGCAGATGGTATGAGGAATATATTAATTAAATTAGGATAATATTATAAAGATACACGAGCCCTTTCCATCTTCAGAAAGGTTGATCATTCCTTTTTATTCTTGCATTTATGTTTAATCATTCCAAATGTCATGAATAATTGCATATTATTAATGACAGCAAAGAAAAACACTCCACACTTTTGAGCTGAAGCTTCCATGGGGAGGTGCTTTTTAAATATTATTGTTGTTTTGGATCAGATACTTTTCACTTGCTTTGTTTTATGAAGGTGTTTGCAAAATGGGCTTCAAATGACAGATTGAGTTATTCTGTGTAGTTCTATGAAATACTAGCAACAGATTCCTACTGAAATAATTAAAGCTTATATCAGTGAATATTTTGTTAGTGTGAGTCTTGTATTTTAAATTTAATGTGTGATGGAAGCTCATTATGACAAAGTGTTGCTTCTGTGGCTGTAAGATCATCACAGTTGTTGGTATTAGCACTGTCTGTCTGTCCTTTACACTGAGCGGAGATTGTGGCACAGACACAGCCTAGGAGATTATGTGGCAGAATTGTTTTAGAATTTTCCTAACATTGGTGTGATTCGCTTTAAGATCCTAGTAGGAGCTCCATGTGTGTATAAACAATAAGCTTAACTTGATGTAAAGCAACCGTCAGACCAGAGTCATCAAGGTGCTTCAGATCCATGGAATACTCACATTTTGCTCTTTATAGATCCTTCTTAAAGATTGTATCTCTGTGAACTCTTGCTTCTGTGGTAACTGGACTGGGTATCTCTAAAATGACTGCTGTTTTTCCAGTACTGTGATCCCAGCACATTCTGCAGGTACTTCTTTCCCAGCTGTATTCTCATGGTGAGATTTTGTACCACTCCTTTGAGCCAGTAGCAGGAAGAGAGGAGATAAGCAAGAGGATAAGGGGACAAAGTTCCACAGTGAGCATTATAGAGAAGTTCAATGTTACTGTTTCCCCCTTTCTTACACTAGCTTCTCTTTTTCATTGTTAGGAGTTTGTTTTCTGTGCCCTTTCTGCATTGTTAGCAGGGACATGTCTGTGCCTGTGTTGCTGCTTATATAAACTGCCATAAAAATGTATTTATAAATTGCATAATTCTGAACAAAGTTAAAAACTGGAAGGTCAAGAAGTGAAAATGGAATTGAGCAAGAGGGAATGGAGTATTTCAGCGTGTTGTTTGTTTGCATTTGGCTTGTGTTTATTAGACTAACTAAATTAGCCTGTGTTTGGATGATATATATAGAGAGAAAGAGTTGGGGTTTTTTCCAGGTCTTATAACTATTTTGAGACTGGTAACCCCTATTATAACATTATGCCAACATTTCTGTTCCTAATGACTGAAAAAATAATCCTCTGGATTTGACACTTGTCCATGTTAAATGCCCTCCCCCCCTCCCATTGCTATATATTTATACTTGTACCATGAAGTTTACATTTATTGCTTCATCTAATCAAAACTAACACGTGTATAATTCAGAACAATGCATTTCTGAGATAAATATTATATGAACGTGAAAAATAAAGGGGGGGGGGGAGTAAAATGGCATAAAAGATAGCCATTTTCATTATGGCTTTTAGACAGCAATCAGCTCAGCCTATTCTAAAGGCACAGTATGGATGTTCAGCAGTTGAAATCCAATTTGAATTCATAATACCACATTTAATTTACACTACCACCTGTCAATAGGAAATAGATTGAGACATATCTCCTGAGATATCCATAGGGGATGTTCATTTATAATCAACCTTACTTTTTTATATACAAAATCATTGTCATTGCAATGGACTATTTCTGCTGTTTCCCATTTTTCTTACAGTCCCTCCCAAAAAAGTAGTTGCATTTTTATCTAATATTTTCTATGAAATTTAACAGATTTTTCCTGTAATCTTTTCTGATGTTTACTGTGCATCCCTTCTCCCCTTTTGTCTGTGGCCACATTAACAGCCCTCAGTAAAAATGGAACAGCATTGCCAGATTCTTGAAAGGTCTAAGTAATATCAGTACACTTTTAGCTCAGAATATCTAGTATCAAGTGTAACTAGTGCAGCTCTGTTTTTTGAAAGAGGATGTCACAAGCAGATGAAATGATGATAAAAGTGGGCATTGGCACAGATTTAACCTAGTCATTATTCTCATTAGACTGTAATTTTGGGTTCCTCTTTAGATGACAGCGCATGATGATAGCTGACATCTACTTTGAATTCGCATCATCATGCTTAACATGTTCAACTAATATTTTCCAACAGCTGAAAGTGCAAATGCATGTCTTCTAAGATGTTCCTATAAACACTGTTCATGTCTATCTATCTATGCACAAATACTGTGGATAATACAGATGGCTGGTACTTAAAATCCGGGACATAAAATAACAGTTCCTCTGAATACGAACATTTGAGATTGAGGGGAAAAGAACACACAAAATCAAACCGTTTAATGATTTTTTTCCCCATTCAGCTTTATACTTCTTAATTCCAGAAGCAATAAAGTTTATTTCAGTGTTGGCACATCTAAGAGGATTATAGTAGTTTGACAAAGCTCCTGAGTCTTTCAAACTTTTACTTGAAAAGACATATTCCACTGATGTTTTGTCACTTAATAACATATGGCAACAAAATAATGCAGCTTCATCAATAATTTCTTATGGGTTCTGTGATGTTTTCCCCTAACATGAGACTCAAAAAATAATGCTAAATAAAATACTCTAGGGAAAATTACTTCCCTTTTTCCGTATAAAGCTTGGAAAAGAAATTAATCTCAGACGATATGCAAACTATCTTGGCATAGGTCTCAGATTGCAGGCTCCCACTCAGTCTGTGCTCTGAAGCAAACCGCATTTTAGTCCTTTTTGTGTTTTCTTTTGAAATGTAATGTGACTTTTTAAAAGGAACATGATTTAGATACACCAGCTTTTTTTTTCTTGTTTCTTTCCATAATCCATAAATCCTTCCAGTTAAGATTCACTGTTAAGCTAACCACTACCGCAGCTAACCAGATACTCGTGACCTGAGTTTTAGTGTTGCAGCAAAAGCTTCTCACAGTCCTGATGTTTGAGATGGTATGATTATGATGAGTGAACATGGATTGAGATTATTTTTTATTGTTCAATAGTGATTTTTTTGTCTGTGAATCAGTATTAGTAGCTAAAAAGTGAGTTTGGTGATTTCTTGTGATCTGAGGTAATTTTTCCCATTTCCTTGTAATTAAACATTATGTGTAAAAATGGTGATAATATTTACTCTTCATGGCATATAATTTTGAGAGCAAAGGGAGATATGTCTATGTAGGAATTTCTGTTATTTACTGTATATGTATTTAGGTTGATCCAATATCTGTAAACTTTTAAAAATTCAAAATGGAAGCATACATACTATAAAGTGTTTCCAGACCAGAATCCTGCTTGTAATCAAAATACTAGAGGGACTGGGTTTTTTCCCTCTGTTCTCACAAATCTGCTTAGAACTCATAAAAGCAAAGAGGGAAATGAACAGAAATGAAAACTGAAACTTTCCCTCTCTCTATGTCTCATCCCAAACTCTGGAATTTCTGTTCATTGTATTATTTAATAAGGCCATGAAAACTGTAAACTATTAGCACTACCGTCTATATAATGCAAAGCATCTGGCCAAATGCAGTGCATCCACACATTTTCCAGTGTGGGAAAGTATCTATCAATAATGCCATCTTTCAGGACTTGAGATGTATAGGTTTTCAAATTATAGGTTGTCTTTATGAAGTATAATAGCTCATCTACACAGAGTTGATCACCTTACATTAAGTAGTGGTCAGTTCATAGAATCACAGAATGGTTTGTGTTGGAAGAGACCTCAAAGCCCATCCTGTCCCCCCTGCCATGGGCAGGAACACCCTCCACTAGCCCCAGGTGCTCAAAGCCCTGTTCAACCTGGCCTTGAATCCTGCCAGGGAGAGGCCAGCCACAGCTTCTCTGGGTACCCTGTGCTAGTGCCTCTCCACCCTCACAGGGAATAATTTCTTCCTTATATCTAACCTAAATCTATCCTCCTTCAGTTTACAGCCATTTCCTCTTGTCCTATCACTCCATACCCTTCTAAACAGTTCCTCTCCAGCTTCCCTGTAGGCCCCTTTAGGTACTGACAGGCTGCTGAACAAGTCCAGCTCTCTCAGCCTGTCCTCATAGGAGAGGTGCTCCAACCCTCTGATCATCTTTGTGGCCTTCTCTGGACTCACTCCAACAGGACCATGCCTTTGGCTCTTACTGGGGCCCCCAGAACTGGATGCAGTACTTCCAGGTGGGATCTTACCAGGTACTTCCATGTGGGATCAGAGTAGACGGTCAGAACCCCCTCCGTTGACCTGTTGGTCATGTTGCTTTTGATCCAGCCCAGGATATGGTTGGCTTTCTGGGCTGCTAGTGCGCGGTGCTGGCTCATGCTGAGCTTCTCATCCACCAACACACCCAAGTCCTCCTCCTCAGGTTGCTCTCAATCCATTCCCTGCCCAGCCTGTAGTTGCATTGTTGAACTTCATGAAGTTCACAGGGGGCCTGTCTCTCAAGCACGTCAAGGACTTTCTATACATTATGTATATGCATGATTTCCTGCTGATGGAAGAAAGCACAAAGAGCTTTACTAGGTGATTAATATGTGCATTTTCCTCTTCCCTTTCATTATCATGGAAGAGAGGAAAGAAGCCCGTCATGTGTAGGGTGAGATCAACAAGTCTGCTATGACCAAGAATTTTCCTCAGAAACTGCTTTTACCCTGAAATATTGCATTTATTATGATTAAAGAAGAGGTGAATTTTTCTCCTTTATATCAGCACTATCAAGGATGTAGTTTGCAGTAGTGAGGACAGAGATCTCTGTGAGTGTGTAATGGACCTAATGCATCAATGTAATAGCGTGAGTGATCTCATACAATTATTTCCAAGGGGTGTTGTGTCCACACGCTATAAGCATTAGTGTGCAGATGCCACAGGAAACCTGAGACTATAATTTCCATATCCAATTCACATAATAGACATGGAAATAGAAGTAATTTCAGATAGTAGGTACATATCCTGAGCCAATAAAAAACATATATAGCTCAATTTCCTCTTCAGTGCTATAATAGAAAGCAAACAGCCGTTCAGATACAGTGTAGTACTCACATTGCTCTGGACGCTTACAGTGTTATATCTTTGGAAGAATTAGTGATCACGCAATGTGGAAGGTATCTTTCTCAACTGAAAAAGCTGGCTTTTATGTCCTGCTATGATCCTAAATTTCACTGTGTACCAGAGAGGGGGCAATCTTCATTTTGACTAAATATTTTATTTTGACCTTTCACACTTGGTCATATCCTAACACTGTTTTCAGCAGAAGCAGAACAGAAGCATTGGAATAAAGCATCTGACTGGCACAAGCAAGAAGATCTTATTTATTTATGAAAACAAGGTTCCATGTAGATTTTTTTACTTGACCAAATAAATTTTTGTTGCATAAGAATGTAAAATATTGTCTCTGATGTACTTGTTACTGCTGAGTGCAGTTCTGTATCCCTTCTGGGTCAAGTTTTTTGAAGGGGTGGGTGTGCAGTGAGGCAGGGAGTTAAAGCTGGGTGTCTTCTCTACGCTGGGATATGGGGGTAACAATGATGTTCCACAACTATGGGAAGTTCCACAACTAATAAGTTTGTACAGAGAACAGGAGAAGTTTAGCTTCTGTATACTTTATAATCATAATCATAGAGTGTAAGTTTCCTGACTATATTTATCTTCTGATGATGTTTGTGTCTTGGCCAAATATTTAAGACTGTAAATTGCTCAGGGCAGGCATGACAGAGGGAGGTATAATTTTTGGTCTGTCAGTATGGCCCCAATAAATATAGTTAATGACAACAGCACAAATGTGTTCAAAGCCTTCAAAATTTGTTTCAAGTGAATATACATAATGAACATGATTCATGTTCTTACTAAGGCTCTATGATTTTAAAATATTACATAAATGTTTACAAAATTAAGTGGCATCATTTCATAACCAGCTAGTGAGATTTGAATAGTGATTGAAAATGTGACAATACTTTCCTTTGGAGAATATAATAATTTGTAATGATAATGATAGTGTTTCTTTTATAATAATTGATATTTCATTTGTAAAATTATAATTTCAACTGTGAAATTCCTCTGTATTCACATGCATTTGGTATAGAGATAATTTCCATTTTGCATTACTGGCAACTTGGACATAAATTTTGAATGAAAGCCCTTTAAGAACTGAATTTTTCATAGGTTTGTGAGAAAATCATGGCGTAAGTTTGCCACTGATGTCTTCAACTTTGTGTAAGTGCAGAACTGGGCATGTGATAGAAGAGACTAAAGAACAGCACGTGAATGTTGTAACTCCATCTGAAATTCTGCAACCTGTTGTTTTCTTGTTGCCTGACTACCATTTGGATTTTCATAAAGACAAGAAAATAGGGGACTTCTTAGAGTTTGTTTGTTTCTTTCAAAAAAAGTAATCAAAGTGAAACCTTTAATTCCAAGTTGCTATTTTTGATAAAACTTTAAGTCCAGGATGAAATATTTATTCAAATGCAAGAGAAGGAAAACAAAGAAAGTAGAGCCAGATATTTTTGACAATTGTCGTAAGATTAAGGACCTATATTCCTGACCATTCTTTTCCTATGTAGCAATCATCTTTTAGGTCCTTTTTTGTGCTCAAAAATGTTTGATTACTTCTCTAAATTGGAACTCATTCTAAAAGAGCAAATCAAATTTCCCACTCTGCAACTTATAAGTTTCCTAAAGCTTGTATTATATAGGACATTATTTCTCTTCTTGGTTTGGTGTTTTGGGGTTTGTTTGGTTTAGGGTTTGGGTTGTTTTTTTTCTTTTAATTCTTTCCTTGCAAAAAGTTAGGAATGTTGAAATACTGGCATTATTTTCAGAGGGGAAAAATACCAAATATTCCAGCTGCACATACTGATGCATTAACCCTTAAGAAATTTGGTTATGGAGAGCAGAAGACTTCACACTGGTGAAATCCTAGAACAGATTATCAACAGGTTCTTCTTCCAGACAGTCTAGACTATATTCTAATGATATTTCAGAAATTTGAGTTCTGGAAGTCAGAAATCAAGCCTTAAGGAGCTGGAGTTGAGATTAGTTAAGATGAAAGTTTGGTTTTGGTTCTTTACATGTCACCCCACCCCACTTGCATCAGAATTTATATGTTCTCAATGTTTACAATTTGCACTGGTGATGAGCAAGTTAGAAAGATGTATTTTATCAACTTGGTATGATGCTGAGAAATTTTGTTGTTCTTTATGTAGTTTGGAAAATTTGGAAGAGTTATTGAGCCTAAATCACTTCATATTTTAAAAATATCATTTGGAAATTCACACATACAGATTTATTTATATCAATTCTTTGAAATTTATAAGCTTGCTCAAATATTAAGTCAAGAAACAAAACAGCTTTTCTCTCATCCATCTCTGTGGACCAGGGAATGACACATTTCCATCTGATTTTCATAACTATATATTTTGGATCAAGGAAAAGCTTACACTGTATGACAGCTTCATTATAAACATGAATTATAAGACTTAATTCTGTATTATGCAAAGCTAAACTCTACTTGATCATGTTGATATAAATCGCTTCTTAAAACAGCTGTATTCCTGTTCAAAAGAGGCACAACTGATTGAATGCTGACTGGTTTTGGTCTGTTGACTGCATAAAGCTATAAAAAAATATTTTCATTCAGTTCATACATAGTGATTTTGCTATCATACTTTTTGTATCCAGTGTATGAAATACATACTGTTAGCACAGTTTACTAAAGCGAAGGTGCATTTTCCTTGGCTTGTAAAGGAACTGGGCTGAAGGAGCCAAAATTATTTCCTTCATCTGTCTTTAGCCTGTTACTGAGAGGCTGAAAATAGCCTATTTTTGCTGTTGTCAAATAAAGTCTTCCTCATTACAGAAGTACACTACTTGATCTTATGGGCGTTTAGTATTTTATGACTTCATCTCAGCTTCTTCATGACTTATAAATCACCGACATTTCATACTTAAGCAATTAAAACAAGTAACAATTAGCTTATTACCCCCATGATCCACTGCACAATAATTGCACTAGAGAATTCATTTAACATAATAAAATGAAGAACATTAGAAATCATTTTGTGCAGTGCCAGCACTAGTTTGACAATACGCTTTATGGTGGTTGAGTACCTTATGCTCTAATAAAAGCAAATAGATTTTCCATTATTGCAAGCCACTCACATAAAGCCAGCAGGGCAAACGGTGATTCTCAGTAAAGAGTAAACAATCTCACTGGCAGAACATCTCCTTTCAAGTTGGGAAAGTAAAACCAGTTATCTATCTTTCTTCCTTTCATTTGCTTGTTCATTCTGTTTTTCCCATCGTATGGAGACAGAGAATTATTAGAAGTACTTGAAGTTATGTTAAATAAGAAAAAAAAGCCTTTTTTAAAGAAGCCTGTATCATTGTTTGTGAAATTCATTATGGGTCAGTCATGTACACAATAATAAATTGAAGGTAATGAAAATAAGAGGCTGGCATTGTATCAATGCCTGGTTGTAAAAAGCCGTTAAAGCCTTTTCTTGTGTCTTCAGTATACTGCAAAGCATGTAGATGAAATCTTGCCATATTTCAGCTGAATTAATACCTGAATCAAAGCCTGGTAAAGTGATTAATATCTTTCTCTGTGGCTTTGGTGGGCGATATCTTCTCCTCTCTTAAATACAATGCTTGCTCAGTATGGTACCATGGGAAACCATTATTCAAGTGTCTTAACAAATAATGTTAACAGCCTGTAGTGGCTGTCAGTTCTAGTGACCTCTACCATCTACATTCTCATAAGTGTTTTTTACCCTGTGCGGTCTAATGTCTTTTATTTCTTCAAATATGACTACAATAGCATTTTCTGTGTCTTTTCAGATACTTCACTAAAATCCTTTTGTAATCTCCATTTCTTCCTCTCTGATAATGTCATTTACTACTTTTTCATAGCAGTGACAGTGTATTTTATTCCAGAGCTGACACTTGCAAATTACTTTTGAGTGAGGGTGTATTCAGAGACTTCAGGAACCAGCAATTCCTTTTAAAATCTACCATTTCATTTATTCACTTCCATGGAGTTGGCAGAATTGGAAGCGGAATCCAAAGTCAATAGATGTGCTGGCAGGTCCTCCCAAGAATTTGTGCATCTTGGAATTGATTGTCTTGTTAAAATATTTATTTAACATTAAGGCTGCTTGCTATGGAATTTATGATCTTACTAGAAGGTATACAGACACTGTTTCTGCTAGCTTCTTCGGGGGAGAAAGACATCAGATGCCCTTGGCTTCTATTCACATGCAGTGCCTTGTTTGGGGCAGAGACTGCTGCTATTTTACATCTAATAAAAATGCATCGAATAATGCACTGAGAAAAGGCAAGTGTGCAGTAGAGCTAATACAGAGACAAAACAGTTTATGAGACACTAGGAGACAGTTGGGAGAGACTTCTCTGTGACTTGCCTCAGGTCTGGTTAGAATTCTCTTCCAGTGTATCTCTCCTTTCCTAAACACACTGTTCCAAAAATGTTTGAATGTTTGTTGGCCCAGATTTTAAAAATCTCTTAATTTCTTTCAATTGTTGGTGTTTTCCCCCTGCCAGAGAACTAAAATGAGTTTAAGAGAGAATTGAAATCAGTGCTGTACCCATGTCCTACTACATGAAGTGACATTGCAAGTGCAGAAGTGGTAATGAGAAGAATTAGAAAAGCATGATTGGAATTGTGTATTTATTGTAATGCCTGTATTAATGCATGTTGTGCAAGGTGTGTTTTGAATGGTTGCATTCTGAATGTTTTTATTTTAAAGACAAACATGTCAAAAAATATTCAATAAGCAAGAAATTTGAATTAATTTAGTAATTATTACTGACATAAGGACAAAAGAATATAAATCCAGAAGTTGAATATTTTATTTCAAGTAGAATCATTGGTTCAATTTAGGAAAACTAAGTTAGTCAACAATACTGGGAAGTCAAAAACATATTGAACGGAAGTAATGCCCTTTCCTCTGCCCTTTATTGTTCTGTCTATTTGGAAGAAAGAACATTTAACCTCTATGTTAGCAGTGATAATAATAGTGGTTAGTACATCATAATCTTTCAGAGGAAGCCTACGAAAAGCTATTTAACGTTATGACAAGTAAATAATACATAATTATTCAAGTTTTCTGTATTCACTGACAAAAAATTAATGAACCTTTCCGTTTGAAGAAAGATTTCAACAATTATTCTAGCCCTTTCTACAATGTATTAGTTTAAGTATAACTAATATCTTCTGTTAAGGCTATATGGAAAAGTTGCTCTTTTTTTTCTCCTTTCTAGACTCTGTGGCTTTATTTCTAGTATTCTTGAAATAAATTCTTTGTGAAGATAAATCACAAAAAGTTATTGAATTACTTCCTGGTTTATAAAAATCTGGTGGTAGTTCTCCTTGGGGTGAACCCTGATCTAATTTTTTTTCCATCTCCTGCCCAGGTGTTTTCACATCAGCAGTAGCTGCAGATGGTTTCCCTCTCCCATTTGTCAGGTCTCAGAGCACTACTCATCAGTAGGCTCTCAATGGAGAGACTTTGGATTACTTAGTCTGTTTTGAATTTAGATGAAACATTGATGTTCATTTTCCTCTGGTCAATGACAGTAATGGGAATTGGTGACCAAAGTCTTTTCGAAACAGAAGTGGGTTTGTTTGGTTTGTTGGGGTTTTTTGTGGGACTGGTGTTATTAGGGTTTTTTTTGTTTGTTTTTAACTAGAAAAAAAATATATAAACCATAAGAATACCCTTTATACCTTCTAAAATTTATCATTTCCTGCCCACAGGAAGACTTAAGTCTGAAAGAATCACAGCCATGCTATCTATGGCAGAGTGTCTCCCTCCATAATTTCAGGAAAAAAATGTCCATCCTTGATCCAATCAAAAGTAACTTCACCATCTTCATTTCTCCTGATCTTCCCCCCGCTTCCACATTCACATGGATCTCCTGGAATAATGAGGAAAAAAATCCCTGTTTGCTTTTATTTTTTATTTTTGTTTGCTAAAATTTGGCTTACTTTATCATAGTTCTGTTTTGGCACTTTTCTCCATTCCGTGGGGGATAATTTGCTGGTAGGTGTCCTTTGTGTTTGTATAACATGTAAGCAGCTGAAAATGTCCTCATAACAGAGATCATTATGTTTATTTACTATTTTAAAATTCTCCATTTCCTCCAGTGATAAGTTGAGGGGTCTTCATGTTTATTTTTGAAAAGTCATACAGAGCACAGATCATGCCTTTATGTTTTTTGTTTCCATGAACCTTCAAAATTTTCTTCTGCATGCACAGAAAGTTACTGTTAACATTGGAACAGAGTATGTAGAGTAAGACCAAATGTCCATGTAACCAAGTATCTATCCAGTTCTTGTATCTGGACCTGAAGCTAACACTGTCTTTGTTGGTGGCTAACAGCTGCAGTTAGGGAAGAGCATAAGCCCAGGGCAAGCATGTGCCTGTACATACTTGCTCCAGCGGTGGTCACAACTCACGTCCTTCCCTCGAAGATGCTTTGTTTTTCCCCGAAGGGAACTCAAATAACTTCCATAAAGTATTAACTAGTTATTATTTGAGTTAAAGGAAATGTCTGGATTTCTTTAGTTTGCGTTGTACTTTGATCTGTGACTTTTCTGCCTTCCATCACACATCAAGCTTTAGTGAAAAATTATACCTTTCCTCTGCAGTATTTCTAGGTTTCGGAGTTGAAAGCTGTGTACGACTGTCAGTGTATGAGTTCTACTGGCAACACTTTCCACCAAGGAAGCTTTTTGAAATGTTGCTTTTGATTCTTCAACAATTTGAAGTATCTTAAAGGTTTTATCCCCATTAGTTCATTTCAGCAGTGCAGATTCCAGGAACATTTTTATTGTTGGTTTGTTTTATAGTTTAATGAATAATGTAGATGAGTGAGCAGCATATATCAGGTCCTTGAATTAGGCATTTATTCTGCATGTATATAAAACTGCATTAATCAAACCCACTAATCTGCACTGATGTTCTCATTTCCGTAGTATATTATAGATTTTAGTAAAAAAAAGAAACCCGCATATTTTTGCATTTGACTTGCAGAAATGATGATTGAGCATATTTTGACAAAACTAGTTCAAAATACCAGCGTGTCTCCATGTAGTAATAGATAGTATTTGAAGAAAGACTCTGATTTTCGACCAGAAGGTGCTCATTAGAAGGTTTTAAATAACCATAACAATGTATTATTCTATAGTGAAATACAGAAGTGGTTGTATTTGATAGAGACAATATAATCAGTTAGTTATTCTACAAAACAGATATAGAAAGAAGCTATGGTTTTAATAATCAGATTTCCTCAATCAATTCTAAAAAAAGCTCCTATAAGAGTTTGAAAGTAGAATTTCCTGAGTGCACTTTACCCCATTGTCCAGTTGCAAATAAGGACAATAAAGAGTCTTGACACTAGCATGTGTGTGTAACATTAGCCAACATTTAATGTTTTCTACCCTTGACCAAAAGCTGACCCCTCCAGCCTGATGGTCCAGCCAATTTTCCATCCACCTTAACATCCAGTTACACAGTCCACATTTCACCAGTGTAGTTGCAAGGAGTCTCACGGACACTTTATCAAAAGCTCTGCTGCATCCAAACTACACAGCATCCACTGTCCTCTCCTTGACTAGTGTCAGTCAGGCTGGCTGGGTCCAATTACCCCTGGGGTCAACTGTCCAGCCCCTCTAACCCCTCTGTTCCCTGTCACCTTCGGCCCTATCCCTGCTTCCCACAGCAACGACTTGGTGACAGTTTGTGTTTCCAAGGGCATGTCTAAACAGTAGTGCAGTCTGTAGGAAGTTTTTTGGATGTTTTGAGGTTTCTAAGGAACTGTGCTCAAATCTACAGACGCAAATGTATCACACAAGAAGGATCGTTTTGACTGAAGATTCAGAGCTTTAGGTGAAGTCTGAATACCATCCTCTCAGGCCACTCTGTGGTATATGCCTAAGAAACCTTAAGATTAAACAGGCAGAATTTAAAAACCCTGCTCAGACAGGTATACAGCAATTAACAGAACAGGGATTTTTCCTATGCATTTTTCAATTTACAAAGTAATCTCTCATTTCACTCTGAAGCATGTCTTGAAATGTTATCCTCTTAGAAAAGAGCATAAAGATAACTTTATTATATATTTCTTTACTTGATTTTTAATTGTTTATTCATTAAGATCACTGGAGTATGGTGTTTTTGTCTGCATAGATCTTTCAGTGAGGACATTCAGTGTTTTGTCCTGCTGATATTTGCCACGTGGAGTCATGCACTCGATTTGGGGTTATTATTGTTATCCATCTCATTTTGAAAGAACTTACAAATATGTTCATGGAGGGAGTATGTGTTCTTTCATATCTTCTT
Source organism: Laterallus jamaicensis coturniculus (assembly GCA_022605575.1). NCBI lineage: Eukaryota > Metazoa > Chordata > Aves > Gruiformes > Rallidae > Laterallus > Laterallus jamaicensis. The sequence goes on from JAKCOX010000016.1 coordinate 600,316, forward strand.
TATCAATGAAGCTTTCTTATGCATTCTGAATCAGTTGTTATGCAGCAACTCAAGCAAATCCAATGCACTTAAAAATCAGCATGAACAAAAATCAAGAAACAAAACCGAGAACAAAATCAAGAGTGAAACCTGAAAAAAACCCAACCCTGTAACTATGCATATATAATAATATATTTGAGAGACTGGGGATATACTGGGAATATGAGATTTATGATTCATATGGAATTTTTGTGATTAGCTTGTGAAGTTCCTAAGTCAGATTTTTTTCTCCTGCACTGCTTCACAATTTACTACCGCATATTGACACATATACTCCTTGTGTTTGATCCATGCAGAACGCATAAATATGACTTCACTTTTTCCCTGGGGATTTTTTTTTCCTAATAATATTTAAGAAAATTCTTTGTAAGAAAAGATGAGAATTGGCAAAAAAGTTTATTTGTGTCTAGTAATTTTTAATTTCCTTGCACATTTTGTGATGTTTATGTCTTGTTTCTCAAAGAAAAAAATCTGTAAGATTCTTTTAAGACTGTTTTTCTTCTTTTAAGATTGTTTTTCTTCTTTTAAGGATTCAGATAAAGCAGAACCAACCCACTCACCTACCTGTGTGTTTGCTTACAGTTGGACATACCAGCTTTTTCAATTTAAAATTGCCACCTATGCTGCCACCTTTGAAAAACCTTGACCTTTGCAATGGATATTAGGAAGCATCATGATGAAGAGCTGATTGATACCGATTTTCCTGTGAAATACTTTGCACAGGAAAAATATATGAGAAAAAAAAAATCCTAAGTGGGATAGGATGGCCACTTTAGAAAGCAGAATGAGAAAATTTATCTTAATCACAGCTTGTTTTTATTTCTACTGCAGTAACTCAAGCAGGTTCTCATATGAGAATCTGATGGTATTGTTCCTATTGGGAATGCTGATGAATAGATTTGTATCACAGTCTGTTAAATATTCTATGTTTCTAAATCATGAATCTCAGACCATTTTGCAGTTTACTGTTCTGGAGTCTGTCAGTGACTCTGTCTGTCAGTAAAGGACTTCCCTACTCAAAGCCTCTAATGAAAGTTCCTTTGCAGAACTTCTTCCCAGAGGAAAACTCAATAGTGAACAACTATGGCAAATGTCAACATACACTTTTTCAGATAAGAAATCTTTCTTTTCTTTGATTTTTTCTTATTACAGTGATACATAAGCAAAAATGTGCTAGTAAATATTACATATTGACTACATAAACAGATGAAAATGTTTGTGTCCTGTTTAATATTGGACTTGAATGCTCCAATGTAATTAATCTGCAGGAATGCAGGTCACCTGGAATAGTAAATAGCAAGCTGCCCCAGCAGCTTTCTCTATTTTTTGAAATGCCATGTTCATTGTGGAATGTTAGGAAGTTAATAAAAAAAGGTTACCAAGGGTACTTTGAAGCTGGTAGTTGTGTTAGGTATGATTTTTGCTTATCCTAAAAAAATAAAAAAAAAATTAAAAAAATAGAGTAAATGACTCCCTGGGAGACAAAGACAATTGAATGAAGTTTAAATGGCAGGCCTTGTGAAACCTTTGCTTTTCCAGTTCAGTACGCCAGTGAACTGCATTCAGAGCTTTGCAGTGTAGTGTCTTCATTTGACTAGCAAGGAGTTTGTATGATTTAACTTAAGGGACAGAGGAAAAGGGATATGAAGGAGCAGAATTTATTTTGCTTTGATTCTTCCCCTCTTCTCCACCGTGTGAATGCAGTGTGATAAAGAGATTATTCTACTCAAGATTCAAGTAGAGGTTACTTTTCATGACCGTGTAGCATGAAAAGTAGCTCTAGCACTACAGACTTTAATATTGACACTGAGAGTGTTAAGTCAGTGGATCCTGGCTGTATCCAAGCATAAAACAAGAGTTTTATGTCAATACAGCTGAAGTAAATCTGTGTGTGGATACAGCCACAACAAAGAGCTATTATAATTTTGGATTACTAAAATGTAACTATGTTTCTAAATCCTGCTGTAGATGATTTGGGAGGAAAGATATGGCACAATTTTAAGATTGTAATTTGTCATGAAACCGTGTGATAAACCATGAGGCACAGGATGCAGCCAAGAAGCTGTGATGGACAGAGCTCTAGGCTACCAAGATGATGATTTTCATTATTATTTCTATGTTGATCAAATAATTGAAGCTATAAAAATGTCTTTTGACACACCTATGTTTTGGGCATAAAAATGTGAATGAAAGGTTTTCACTAACCCAAAATTTAACCACAGAGTGAAGCAACAAGATATTGCAGAATTATGTTATAATGAAAAATTTAGTCATGTAAAAAAGCACATTGCAACAGTTTAATTTGATAATGTGTATGTGGGCTTGCTCTCGCTTTTATAAATACCATACTGTTTTGATAATTTCGCAGACACAACTGTGTAATAATTGCATGTCTGGAATGGTTGAAAGCATGAGGCAAATATAATCTAAGCAAGATTTCCTAGAATAATTGTATACTGTCATGTGTGATTGGCTAAGTGTTATACAAAGTATACAAAACATAAGCAAGCAGGCATCTTTAATTAAATAAAACACTACCATGCTGACATTCCTCTTTTTCCATGAACTTCAGGAGTGCATTTTTATGGTTCAGTTTGTTGTGAATAGGGTAGCCTTGGACCTGGAAGCAGTAGATACTGTGCTGTGCAGATCCTTGACCTGCCTCCAGACATAGTACAGCTGTTTCCCCAACACATCGTGACTGTGCTTTGTGTGACTATAGCTATGCTGTCCCTAAATCAGAGCTGCAGTGTCCTGTAATGTCCTATACCTCTACTTGCTAGGTCTGGAAACACTGTGATGAATGGCATTCCTGTGTCACTCCTGCATGCCAGGGCTTGGTGAGAGTGTCGCAGGGTGTCCATCTCCCTTCCCTACGTCCATCTGAATAGAGGATAATTGGCTGACTGAGAATTCTCGTACCCTCAGGGAGTTTCAGGGGGGTCAACATCAGAATTTGTCAATAAATGGAAATTACCACTAGAAGATGAAGTTAAAATGGGTTTAGAAGAGTTGTGTGAACTCCTGGGTATACATTTATACAGTGTACTTTTGGTTCAGCAACTTTATATGTTTAAATTGTGTGTAGTCTACAACTGAGGTAATCCTGAACCCATGCTTAAATTGAACCTCTAACTGTCCCCACCTCATGAAGGCAGGCCTATATTTGGATTCCTGATTTTGGGAGAAAGTAGAATGAAAAACCTGATACCATTTTACCATGAGCCAGAACACATGCTCCTCTGTACCATAGATGGAATTGGGAATGCAGTGCCTCCAAGTACCCCGCTCCATCTTCCTTGTGAAAGACAGGGCAAGGGTGTGGGAAGTTTCAGTTCCACCACTTTGGAATAGATTCTCCAATTTGTTTCTTCCCCAGTAAAATGGGAATTATGAAGATAAATTCACTACAAGTTTTAGGTGCTCTGAAAATTTAAATGGACAGGGTTGTGTAAATACCCAGGAAAAAAAATCAGTGAAACCAATCTATTAGGACATACTTAACAGTAGCTTACAATGGATAATTATCCATTGCTTCACTGCTACTGGGCAATTACACTGCCAGTAAACTAAATTAGTCCATCTGTGGGTTATGTGTCTCTAGGATAATCAGTTAATTACATTACAGTATATTTTTACTCATGTGAAGCATAAATATCTAGTGGTTAAAAGACTGAAGAGTGAATTTGGAGGTGTGGTATAGATGCAGCTCATTGCATAACGTCCTCATTCATGCCACTGTCTTGTCTCCCTCAGCTTAGGCTCTGAATGAGTTAAACCCCATTCTGTGGACTTGATTACACACTGTGTGATTAACAGAAAGAGAATTGGCATTGCCTCCTTGTAGATGAATGCTTTGGATTATTTTGTATGTATCTGTAACTGCGTGGAGCAATCAGCATGTGCTACTGCTTTATGTAGCAGGAAAATGTGGGTGCTGTATCAGCATGGTGAGGCAGGAAACCTGAAATCCTCTTAATTTGTCTTAAAATTTTCAGAAGTATATACTTAACAACAGAGTTGCATAACCTGAAGCTGAGACATCTAAAATGTTTATTGTGGCTTACATGTGCATCAGTGTAGAGGTAATTAAAACAGTCAGATGAAAATTTCTGACAAGCTGACATTTTCAAAGCAAATAAAGATTCTCCAGATATTTATAACTTTGTGTCAAGGACAATTTATACTCCATGTCATATTACAATATTTAATTTGTTTTTGTTGTCATACTATATTAGTTTTAAAAGACTTTTAATATTTCAGCAGCTGCTGCATTGCCCCAATCAGTAAAGAAAAACCACTCAATACTGAGCGTACACAATATGCCAAGCATGTTGTTTGGATCACTCACCGCTCACCCCTAGGTGAGTAACTTTCTTGAGCACAGTGAGCTTCAGGAGGTAACAGGATCAGTATGGGAGAAATTAGGAGCAACATAGCAGGAAACCTGAAGCTTTGATTGCTGCTAGTAATCATATCTAGTAATGACCTTATGCCCAGGACCCCTTCTCCCTTACATTGTGCTGTGTATTGTTAGATGTATCGTGCTGCTCTGAATGAGTAAAGGAGCAGAACCAGTCCCTCTCAAAACCAAAGCAAATTTTCCCCCAAAGTGCCATGAATCAGCCCTAAGTCATGGTCTTGAGGTAGCAGATCAGACGGATCGGTTTGGTTTTTTGCCTACTAAACTTCTGCATGCCTACTCAAAGAGTGGCATTCTGTATATTTAATTAGAAATTCTTACAGGTATGCTATCTCTACCTCTCTCATGATTTATATCTGTGGGAGATATTAATGGAAGCAGATGCTTTAGGGTCACTTCTTTTTTTAAAAAAAAAAGTTTCCATCCTGGTCATTACAGTTTATTTCATAATTTAGAGAGCTCAATTACAATATATCTAATTTCTATTCTAAATTAGATCTCCTTGTGATGATTATGGAATATTCTACTTTATTGAACAATAGAAACGTATAGCATTCCAGGATATGAATAAGATAATGAGTATTATAGGAAAGGTCTGATTATGATAGCATTGCTGAGCCTTTGGGTTTTCTCAGGCCTCTAATTATCAAAATTCTGCAGCAGTACTGAAAATATGACACCGCCACTTGGATTGATAAATCAGAAATGACACAATTCAGAACAGTGCTTTGAACCTGTACCAGAGGTTAAAACTATTAACAGTGAAGTAGCTTACTGAAATTAGACTCTACTTGCAGCAAATTGATGTCATTGATTTGTATGACAGGCTGTAGTACTCAGCCTTTAGTGAATATGAGTGTATCTGTGTTAAGCAGAGGGTACTGTCACCTTCATATTTTTAGAGACTATCCCAGACCATTTCCACTGTTAAAATTTCAATTAAACAAATTTGGCTGGAAAAAAATATTCTATATGTTTTTATCTACCCCAAGCTGCTCGGAAAATAAACTGCCTTATCCATATTTGGCATTTATTAATAATATTTTGAATACCACTGTGCTTTTTAAGCTGAGTGTGGTGGAATTCTCATGTGGGATTATTAAATGAGTCGATTTGCATTCTAATGAGAACAAATGTTTGGGATTGCATTGTTAAAATGCTAAAACGGTGTGTGTATAATTATTTTGCAGCTTAGATTCGCAGAACTCATTTCCCCAAACTCTTTTTTTTAAATAACTAAAGAGACAGAGCATACTGACGGCTGGAGGGGAGGTGATTAGGGTAATTTAAACTGTTCACAAATGACTTTGCTACTGAATGAAAGCATTTCTTTGGCTTTGCTGTGCTCCTTTCATTATCTTTAAGCGGCTGCAGTCTTGAGTCCCATAAGAAGTCTCACCAAGCTCTCTTTCCTTGTACAATTTCTCATTTGTATTGATTAATCATTTTGTAATTCCATTCTAGGTTGCCTTGCTCATCTTTAAGGCATGTGCTGCTTTTTCTTTGCTTGTCTATCCTGTAACGGTTATGTTGTCTCTTCTAATACCTTAGCTTTATCACTGCAAGTCAAGCTTTAAAACATTAATCCCTTCATGCTTTAATTTCATATTCTATTACCAGAATGAATGCAAATACTGTTTCCTTTTTGCTCCTTTTTAATCATCTTCACTACAGCTTTTGCAAATGGTCTAAGAGTAAAGTAAGCTTTTTATTACAGCGAAGTCAAAGATTTGTTCGGTTACTCTTTTCATATATTTTTCCAGAACTATTGCCAAACAAGAATTGTTTACTGCAGGCTTCCGAGATGTTCTGCTGCCTTTCTATTCCCCACCTCGTGCTCTGCAAAGCAGCATTGTTTAAAATGCTGCTTTCCTAAGAAAAGCTGCATGTTGCTCAGGGCAAATTACCATGAGATACTGCAGGGAGGTTTTAATAGCACCTTTTCTTCCCCCACCCCCCCATATTGTCTTGTCATAAGCAATTGTGGTTGTGAGGTGTGGGTAGGGGCTGCTCTTTAACTTGCTGTCTGAACCACCAGGCACTACTCTGGCATTGTAAACTTATGTAAAATTTATATAGAGAGACCTTAGCAGCTCCATAGTTATACTCAAGTTAAACTCTTCAAGCAGGTTTTAAATCCCTGAGATTGACACAAACTTTTTTCAAAGATCCCATCAGAAAACTTGTACCATTTTCAGCAGGAAGAATACACGTGGAAGTTTCAGCTAAAAAACAATAATTCTGAACTGTGGCCAGACCAGCAGGTTATAGTTCTCCATACAGTTTTTCTGGGTTTTTTTTTTTTTCAGATCCTGACCCTCAGTAATTGTGACATTTACAGAATCCTGATGTCTTGTAGAGCATAATTCTAGTGTTGGCTGAAAGAATATTCTTGATTTTTTTTAGAATTAGCATCTTTTGTCAAAGAACCCACAAGTCTCAGGCTCTCCAGTTTTCCTGAGGGAGAAGGGAGGAGCTTCCTCATGGGAAACAACTCAAGTGTCACATCAGAGTGCTAAGGGCTGCTTATCAATTCCTGCTAACACTTGGGAAGCACAAAAACATTCCTTTTCCTTCTTACTGATTATTTGATTTTTGCTTGCGTAAACAGAATTCAGTGGAATGTTGTGATTCCAATGCTCCTCTCTCCAAAAAACCTGAAATCAGTAATTTTGTGTAGGCTGGATGGATTTGGTGGAACTTGGAACCTCTGCCTACATTGACCAGCCTCTGTAAAAGAAGGAGGCACCACTGCCTCTTTCACTGGAGACTTAAGAATATACCCTCATACAATCTTCCATGGTGCATGATTTGTTTTTCTCTACAATCAAAACCAGATTAAGGTAATCCTCCTTTCCGATAGTAACTCCACCCAAGTGGAGTGTTCTGTTTTTGCAGAAGTATGGTTTCTTTCACCAAAATAATAACATTCTGAAAAAAATTAAATCAAAATAACAGACCTGCCACCTCACTGACACTTCATGGACATTGAAGCTCTCAGAAATACTTTGGTTTTCCCTGCCATAGTTTGTTTGCTGTTTTCAGCCACTCACAATGTACATGATCCATGCCAAACCTTCATGTTCAATTTCACAGACTTTAGGTTTAAAGCAGCAGACTACATGTTTCTATGAAATCAGTGAGAAAAATTTTGAATATGTCTGCTAAATTATGGAAGATCTAACTCCATTTTGTATGTTTTTCATGGCAACATGATAAATCCATTAATCATTATTAAATCACAATGATCATCAACACATATTTACAGCTTAATTAAGAACTATGCTTTCTAAAACTGCCAATTAATTACCAAGAGCAGAAACACCTCTCCACCCACAATCTGTTAAATCATTGGTTATCATGACCTTTTATTCTTTCCCTGTCTCCACAGCATCCTTTAAAATATCAAACACTCCAGGCTTTCTTTACCACTTTTTGGGTTCAGGTATGCAGTAAAAGAGTTGCCAAACAAGCCTGTGAGTTGTGATATTTATTAGCAGTTTGGCTTTAGACCCTTGATGCTTTGTGCTGGGGCAATCCTGTTACCTAATGGAGGATAAAACTCAACATTCACAGCACAATGTTTCACCCCATTTATTTCAGCAGACTCTGGTTTAATTATGGCTATTCAGAAATGAGAGTTCTCTTATCTATCCTTCCATTTTGTACTCAGCAAATTGGGAGCTGGCGGTCAATATGCTAAACTACATATATATATATATGTTTTTAATAAACCACAGCAAAATTTAGAAAAAAATTTTCTGTCATCAGCCAGCTCAGTAAATAACTGTAGTGAGTCTGCCCACACATGTGCATGCTTACATATCTGCTTCAGACAACATGCACTACACTGAAGTGGTGTGTGATCAAGGTGAGAAGTAGAAAAGCATTTATATTTAAATTTTTTCTATGTCTGGCACTAAAGTAGCAATTATGGGGTGTTTCAGAGTTTACCTCTGCAGCAGCAGTAGTTATCTCCCTCTTTTTAGAAGGCTCCTTCTGGAGTCCCACCTGAGGGAGCTCTCAGTCAGGATCGTTTAGTTTGGGAACAACCTTTAAGATCACTGAGTCCCATTTAATGTTTAAATAAATTACATTTAATGTTACCTGGTAGCAGTCAGCACTGTTGCACCACTAAAGGTGGCTGTAGCCACAGAGAAAGGCGTGTTTTAGAGCAGAGGGGCCAGCGGTGAAGTAGGGAGTAATACCAGTAATACCTGTGGGAGAGGAATGGAGGCCTTTCCTGCTCAGCTGAGCCTGGGTGCCATTACAGCAGGAGTCGCTTGGGTTTTGGAGCAGCTGAAGAAGCTGGGAGGTAGAAAAGCTGAGGAGAGAAGGTGGAAGCAAGGTAAAGTGGTCTCTTCTTTTTACAGGGAAGTTTTTAAGGCAAAGGCTTGGCTCCTCTTCTCAGAGGAGCTACTGTGGTGGTGTACAGGGTGGGGTAGCCCTGAGGTAAAATGGCTGTGAGGGAGGACTTGGATGGTAGATGACTTCTTGGGTATGCTTGCTCTGCTCCTGAGGTGTGTTTGTGGCATGCTGGAGTAGGAGGTGGTAGCAAGGGAGTAGTGTTTGATATACCTGGGTGGAAGCTGTGGTTGGTGCTGGCATGCATTGTGAGCCCTTTTGTCAATGGGGTGGCCATTGGAAGCGCAGTGGGACCAGAGGGGGTTTTGGGCAGGTTCTGGAAAGGTGAGGTACTGTAGTCTGAGCATAAATGTTTTAAAATGCGGTTTTCACTTATCTACTTGGTGACTGTGCCAGTGGGCCTCTTGGTAGAGAACAGGTAAAACTAGAAACCCCTGCTAGTGGTTACCTATTCCTGCCAGGCAATCCTTTGAAATGAAAGGGGAGGCTGTTGTGTCCTTATTGCAGGTCTGTGCTAGGAGGGAGTTAAGGCAGTTCTCTAGCTCAGTGTGTCTCTTTTGTGTGTGTGTTTTATTTCTCTAAGTAGCCCTCAGTGCTGGCAATAAGAAGAATATCACTTCTACTTTAAAGTTAGCATGGCTCTGCTGGCTGTGCAGAAATGCTTTGGGATATGTTCACTATATAAGCTAATGCCTCTGGAGACAATTGTATTTGTGGGCTTGTTTTATGATCTCATGACTTAAGCTTTGGCAGTATTATCGATACTTGTATTCTTGAGGAAAATAGTTAAGCTTGTGTCCTTGCATTTTCATGTTTATGAAACAACATTAATTCTATCACAGGTATGTTTAGAAAGGAAAAAAGAAAACACCCCTCCTTGAAAACCAAATACCTGGTTTGCTGCAGGGTGGTGTTTAAAGGAGGATTTCATAAATAGTGCACTCAAAGGGGATCCTTTTCTGCCCTGCTTTTCCAGAAATACCGTGGAGCATATGTTGTGTCCAGGTTCTTCCATTTATCAGACAGCACTTCAAAGACTGAAAGACCTTCAAGTCTTTATATCCATCATGCTCTGATGGGAAATTTTCCTAGAAAAACTTGTAGTTTATTCTTTCAGGCATTTAAAATATTTGTTATTGTGTAAACTTATGGCACAAAACTGAAGATAAAGCTGTCTTTTCTGATTGAAAAACCTGTTGATATTAGATTTATATCTGACTGTTAGCAGGTATGATGCATATATGCAGGTGGTAAAGTATTGAAATATTGTGTCCTTGCAGGTCTTTAAAACTATCAAGCTTCTAATAATCATCTGTTTTGTTTGTGGAGTAATGTGCAGAATGATGTTTCCTTTTCATGTCCATTGATGGATGAGTCTTCTGAACAGGAAAGGGTGTTTCCTTGTGTTTGCTTGCTCTCTCTCCTAAATTCTGCTAGAATAACAACTGAGTGAGAAAAGAGTGAAATGTATAGCCATTTATTTGTATTTCTTCTCTCACAACATAACAATTGCTTATCTGTTCTGGTCTTGATGTCCAGGTTTTCAGGTCTGTGAGCTTGAGAAAGCATACTGATATATAGAAAAACATGCATGTGATTACTTCATTTTTATACAGTTGATAGGCAGTGATATACTTACAAAGCTGTAAATTTGAGGGAAGGCTGAAGTTTTGCCACTAGATGCATGATTTTTGCAAGGATGAAGAGATGGACAACTAGTTTTAATTTTAATCTTGCTAACATGCTGGAAAAACATTTTAGGGACCCACTCAGGATGTTAACTGGGTGCAATTACAATCCATTTGCATGTTTCCATGTAGATGTATTTTAATTTCTTGATGTGTAGACCAGAACATGCGGATTGTTTTCTCAGGAAAAAGAGAAATACTCTTCATACTCTTGTCCCTCAAGAGTATAAAGCTTGTTAGATACTTCATAAGGATCATAACCTGTTTATATAAAACAAATTTTTGGGTTTGATATTTAGTACAAAACCTAAATTGTTTCTCTGTATCCTTACTCCTGTTATGTTCACCCATCTTTTGCATATCTCATACTTGGTTGGCTGTCATGTAGGCTTTTGTTCCCCACTGCTTTTTCTCTAAGAATTCGGATGGAGGGGAAAAGAAAAAAAGTAAAGGTTCTAGCGAGAAATTCCCTATGACGATAGCCTGAAAAAAAATTTACAAGATTTCCATATTTTGCATTGAAAATTACTTAAATCACCGTAAAGAATAGAGAGAGTCTGGGAGCTGAATGTACAAAATAGGTCTCAGTTATCCATGAACAACTTTCAGATCCTTCACATGCTTCTAATCATGTGCCAGGGTAAAAGCTGTCACTCCAGCCATTCTGCATGTGTACTCTTTAGTGTTGGGTCTGATTTAGGCACAACTTTCCTGAGTGACACCTATGAATAGAAAGTCAGTTGAAAGATCTCCAGTCTGCTTTGTGGTTTGGTGTATTAGATCTTTATATGTGTCGTTGATGTATGCCCCTTCTGAAGGGTTATACTTGAGCAGTAAAAATAAAGGTGGTCTGTTAGCACGCACAGCAGCTAGTAATGCTATTAGTAGCTTGAAGTGTTCTTTATCTTTATGAAGAACAGTTCAAGATTATCTTCTCTGCTATCATTACATTGTTTATTATGTGAGCTGAATACTGAAGTTAAATTATAAAATATGCTCTGACAATATCCAGATCCCTTGAATTATGATATTTCATGGCCCATTTGAAGTTAGTAGTACAAGGATTACTTCATAAAAATAATAAGTAATTCTCTAGCATCATTATTGAAAATACTTTTTTTCCAATATCAAGTAATGATCTATGCATGGAATTAACTAACTAATATTGTTAGGGTGGGGGTTTTTGTCACAAATAGGATAAGTGAAGTGGAGGGAAGGAACCAAAATATATTTTTGTGTTTCATGACTTGTAGTACAAAGACTGCACCAGGAATGGCTTTCCAAACATGCAGTCTGCTCAGGAACATGTCATGTTTAGAGTCTAGATTATACTTCTGCAACTGGTACTCTACCAGGATTTGAAAATAATGATCTGCAAACCTTGCTTTGTTTTTTTTAAAGCGCCAAAAAGAAATCTTTATGGCCCATGATAACACTCATTAACAAAGCCCATGTTAGGAGGTAGTGCAGGCTGGTACATGACTGTGCAAAGTGAAAAAGTTTCTTGAATATAGCATTTACAATAAAACATATTTTGCAGAGATTATTTTCTATGCTAATTCTGGCCTGTTTATCTAACCAGAGCACTCGTTCAGGATGGGCAGGACTTACATGTCATTCTGGAGCACAACTTCGAGCTTCTTTTCAGATGAAAGGCATCTTGGTTTTGCACTCTGTCCCCTCCCTGTACTTTGGTTCATATAATGCTACACATTAATTGTGAAATTTGCATTAAAACCAAAGCAGAATCCTGATAAGGGTACATCCAGAGATGGGCATGATGGTACTGAATGTCTGCATGTGTTGTGGATTCTCCTCGTCTTTTATTATGAGCGTCACAACTCATTCCATTTAGACACAGAAGTGTGAGCAGGTTTGCCTGGAGTGGAAAGACCTTGCTTTTGTCATCAAAAAAATAATTCGATTATCTATGAGGAATCATAATGCTGAGGTTATGGACAAAGTGCTCTGTTACCTTAAATGGGAATAGATCCCAGTATAATTTTCCAGCTACATGCAGCAAGTGTGTTCCCCGTATTTGAACACAGGCAGGTTGAGAGGTATGTTGTTTGGCAGAAGCTAAACCTGTCAAGAGTAGAGTGCCCCAGATCTACCACAGATGTAATGAGACAAGCTGATCTAAAATTCTGATCTGTCAGTAAGTATAAGGTGGTATTATTTTTTTGTTCACCAGGTATGAATGTGGACTAGATATCACTATTAATTTAAGAATAGAAGGTAAACGCAATCACTAGTTTAAAAAATATTATTGATATTTGTTATCTTGATAAACTGTGTAGTTACAAAAGCCAATGAGAAATGTTGAAAAACAGAAGTTGCTGTGCAGATATGTTGTTAAGAGAAAGTGGGGGGAAAATTATTAAGAAAGTCCATAGTAAGTAACTTTGACATTGTTTTTCAAACTATAGCTAGTATAACTATCTCAGTATCTTCTGGTATGTATAAGTATGTTGATAGTCTCATGAACACCCATCAAAAAATTGAATTGTTCCTGTCATTTTAATTCCTCAATCCTGGCTGCAAGAATATGGAGGCTTCTCTTGAGTTGTGATGATCATCTCTTTCCAGTTCTATGAACGAAAAGTGTCATTTTCTCAGCTCAGAATCCCCCGTTTGCTGGCAAGAAATGTCTGCTCCTCTGAACGACAGGCTGCCACATCCTGCTTTTAACTCTTGAATTTCACGTTATTACTAAAGTCACCATGAATTGCAGACTCTTGCAAAAAGTAATAGGATCTTAAATTAAAACCTGTGTGATATGATAGTGTATTCAAGACAACCCTTGTGTAGCACGATACAGGAACTGCAGAAATATGCCATGGTTTAAAACTATAATATGAAGGGCATACATGGCGAGTTAGCATTCTGTGATAAATAGTATAGGAGTGTTTCGCAGAGTACGCATTTTAAGAGCTCTGTTAAGATGCAGAGTGTTGATAATATGTATCACTGTTTCACTCTTGCATGCTCTCCCTGCGTGATCAGCTTGATAATTGTGAGGTTTTTTGTTAATTCAGTATATTAAATTAAATCCTTACCTTTCTTTGACCTTAAGGAGTTTCCAAATGAGTGCATTGTATGCCAGACAAATTCGTAACTGTGGCTGCAGATACCGTAACATGGTGTTATGCTCCAAATGTTGTAACAGGCAAAAAGAAACATACCTTATGTGTCAAGACAAGACTATATTGTTAGTATATGCAAAGTATAACAATAAAATAAATGTTACTTTCTATGTCGTTTTGTTACAAACAGCAGAAAAAAATTAGTAGTACTACATAGGAGGAGTTCCCATAATATAGTTAAAATTATTCTACCCCACACATGTCCTGTTATGTACCTATTTTCCTGGTGATGTTCCCACCCTTTTCCTTCTCATCTGGATCATTAGGATGATGGCTTCGGTCTGGAGTGCTTGTGGCAAGGAATTGGTTGGCAAACTGTCAGCATTTTGAGCACTTTACTGGGAGGAAAATCATCATACAATTTACTTCCTCACTTTATCAATTACATGCATTCTTTCCTGTAAGTTTGCTAATGTGTTTTTACACTCTCTTGTTCTTTCATCTACATCTACATCTCCTATGATTTTTAGTACTTTTATGAAGCCTTTCTTTGTTATCCCTAAAACCATTCTTGCCCAGCTTCATTTTTTGCATTTATTTAACTGCCACTGGTAGAAGTGTATAGACTTGTGGTCTCCGGTGCAAAGCCTGCCCCCCCCCTCTTTATTTTATGTCAGTGCACCAGAGTGCCTCTGCCTCTCATTGATAGTCTCTGCTACCACTCCAGGTCTGTCTAACTCTGCACTGTATCACTGTGCTTGTTGTAAATATCCCATTCTACATGGAGTAACCACTTTTTACTAATATCTAGGTACAAATGGTAGTTGTACCACAGTATAGCAGTGCTACTGTTACAGTAAAAATAATCCTGTCAGGCCAGGGAAGGTGCATCTGGAGGCTTTGCAAACTCAGCATAGTATCTGAGGCCTGTTAATAGCTATGGTGATAAAATATTGGTGGGGTACAGGACTACAATGTCTGTGCGAGACCCTGTGCAATAGGGAAGTTTGTGGAACCAAATAACTGAAGGCTTAATTAGGAATGTTGAGGAAGAATTTTTAATATTTGGTTCCCGAGAATCACTGACAATTCCGCATTAAAAATAGTTATAGAATGTAATTATCATCAGATAATTTAAAAATAAGACTGTCATTGAAAGAGGTAAGGACAAATATTATTAACTAATTTGATGCTTGCATGGCTACAGAAGAAGCAATATGGGCTTAGTTGATATTGGCGATGGCAAGCAGAGGGATTTGCTCGCAGGGGCTGTGTACCTGGAAGATTTTAGCCTGTGAGTTAGTATTGACAGTCTCTGCCTATTTGTTGTGGAGCTGGACCTGCCATTTGCTTCTTGATACAAGGAAGGAGGAGCACGGACTGACATGGGATCCAGTAGACCTGAGGCCGATGTCATCTGGGTTCACCTCCTGCTTAGCTGATTCTCCCAAGTAGAGCTGGGTGAAGGCAATGAGGAGCTTTTGTAGATTTTTTTCCAAACAAAACTTAGAAACTGTACCTGGCTTTCATTATGTGCAGTGCTCTAGTTCAGCTTTCAGGGTCCTCCATCTCTTCAGTGGTCATTTACTCTTGGACGTTCATCCAGTCCCCAAATCATAACACGTACCTGTGCAGACTGACAGGAGATGTGTAATCTTAGCTTGCATTTAAAATAGGAAGAGACAATTATCAGAACTTGCACTTATTAAAAAATGATACCAAGCTGGTAAAATGTTGGGCTTTTTTTTTTTCTTCTGTTTGCGTTTGGTTTTTTGGGGTTTTTGGTTTTTTCTTCTTGGTGGTAGGAAGGAATAAATGGGGGGGAGAATGAAACAGATTATGGGTTTTTTGTTGGGTGTTTTTTTTTTTCTTAGGCCTATATTTCATTATTGTTTGTTCTGAACAGCAGATTTTTCTGAATATGCATCATACTCATTTTGGATTATTTAATTTAACTTCTTTCCAGATGAACTAGCTTTATTAAATGCTTGCCATGGGTGAGCAAACAAAATTTGTGTATACTATAAATATCTATGATTAGTCTTAAACAATATTTTGTAATCTAAGGTTTAACAATTATGTATAATGTTTTTATCCAAGCTTGAAGCCTCTGTGGGGAAGAGAGCGAGCTGAGACAGGGGGAAGGAACAGTTTAAAATCCATTAGTGAAACAAAACCAGGACACCAACTACTAAAAAAAAAATATAAAAAAAAAAAAAAAATCTCTAGACATGTACAAATACCTAAGTGGTGAATCTCCAAGAAAAAATATTAATGGGGGCAGTTTTAGTTATTAATAGGTTCACCCTTTCATAGAAGGGCAGGTACCCTCTGAGCTATGTGACTGCTTTCTAGGTAACATAGCTGAGACGGTTCCCAGAGTTGCTGGTAGGTTAGTTTATGTGAGGTAGCCAACTTGATAAAAGTCTGAGCAGAAGTCACATGGCTTCATGTATGTGTGGTCATGTTCATTGAAGCTTTGGAAGCTATTGCAAATTTACACTTCCTAAAAGCGAAATTTAGATCTGATTTTATTCATTGAAAAAATCAAGTTACTTGGTGTGGATTCATTGAAGATTTCTTTATAGTTACCTTGCAGTTTAAAAACAATGAATATGTAGTGATTTTCCTTGAAACTGTCCTTTGTTTTAAGAATAAGAGAGTAATAGCAAAGAGCCATTTGTAGCTGATGACAATTTGCTACCTATGATTTTGTTGACTTGTGAGGTTCATGGTCAGTTGTTGTCTTTTTTTTTTTTATTATTATTTTTAATATTTATAAAGCTTTACTCAAGAATTTGTCTTCAAGTCCCTAATTGTTTACTAGTGATTGCTAGGCTTGCACAGTATCATTTTTCTGTGTTTTAATAGTGTTGCTCTATTCCTACTAAAGGTTCAAAAAGTCTTTTGATGTTGTTAAGTGATCTCAACCGATAAAAAACAATCCACAGCCCATGTATAATACATAGATTGTAACCATCTGACAGAAAAAAAAATTTTCTTATTCTCATTTTTGGTTCACTTTGTTTATTGCACTGTGATCATGGACTATGTAAACTGGATTAAGTGTCTATATTGGCATATTTGAGCTGAGTTGACCGACTCTGAATCACATATGGATCCTTTAAAAGTTCAGAGGCTTGCCTAAAAGTGTTAAATATATAATTTCTCATCAAGATTTTTTCTTTGCATGTTTAATTTTTATGTAGTTAAGCTGTAAATTATTACTTGGCCATTAACTTGAATGCTACAGCGATGGAATAACATGGATGCATTATGGGGTTTGTTTGCACTCCAGTTTTCGTAACAGTTCACTTAAGTTATTTAGTGCTGAAGTAGCTTGATCTTGCAATCAGTAATCAATTTGTTTGTTTTACTATAACTGATCTTTTTCCATAGTAGTAATTATTAAAGCCAGGTTGATTATAGGTTTATTGAGACATGCAGTGAACTTCCCCTCAGTGGAAGGGCTTGTTTCATAGCAAACATGCAACAACTACAATGCCCTTTGGTTGCCATCGTGTAATGCTTTACATCAACATGGTGCCTGTATGCCTTTGGATCCCAGGCGCTCTAGGTGGTGGACTATCATAGAATGGCATGGGTTGGAAGGGACCCCAAGGATCATAGAGCTCCAACCCCCCTGCCACAGGCAGGGCCACCAACCTCAGGCCTGGAGCTACACAAGGTTGCCCAGGGCCCCATCCAACCTGGCCTTGAACACTTCCAGGGATGGGGCATCCACTACTTCTCTGGGCAGCCTGTTCCAGCACCTCACCTCTCTTTCTGTAAAAAACTTCCCCTTAATATCCAATCTAAACCTTCCCTCTTTTAGCTTTAATCCATTCCCCCTTTTCCTGTCATTATCTGCCCTTTTAAAAAGTTGAATCCCCTCCTGTTTATAATCTCCCTTCAGGTACTGGCAGGCTGCAATGAGGTCCTCAAGCAGCCTTCTCTTCTCCAGGCTGACTCTCTTTGCAGGGGAGCTGCTCCAGCCCTCTGATCATCTTTGTGGCCTCCTCGGAACCCTCTCCAACAGTTCTACATCTTTCTTGTATTGGGGGCCCCAGCTCTGGACACAGTACTCGAGATGGGGCCTCACGAGGGCAAAGTAGAGAGGGACAATCACTTCCCTGTCCCTGCTGGCCACCCCTCTTCTGATGGAGCTCAATATTCCATTGGCCTTGTGAGCTGCAGGAGCACACTGCTGGCTCATGTTAAGTTTCTCATCCACGGTGACACCCAGGTCCTTCTCAGCAGGGCTGCTCTCAAGAAGCTCTTCTCCCAGTCTGTATCTATGTCTGGGATTCTTCTGGCCCAAGTGCAACACCTGACACTTGGCAGTGTTGAACCTCAATAACCTATTGTATAAAGCCAAGGTGTGGATATGAGTTTTACGTCTCTGTATGTTTGCATGATGTTTGAATAGTTAGAAAAACATTGCATTGTGAATGATATAAAGTGATCAGGCAATATTTACAAGTGACAATATTGGCTGTGCACAATCATAGGAATTTATTCCTGAAATATATTGATCAGATCAGTAGCAAAGCACATAATTTTTCTGACAAGCCTCTGGGACACTTGCCAGAGCCTTCTGACAGCTGTGGGTGACTTGTTCTTATGTTTCAGGAATTAAATAATGTAATAGCACTAGTAACTCATGACACTGGAAGAAAACGTTCAATTCGTGCACACGTATTTCATGGAATTGAGTAAGCAAAAATATAATTTATGGGTGCAAAGCTTACACTAGCCAGGAAGAGGGGAATATGAGGTTTCTGATACAATTTTTCCTTGATCGGAGGCTGAACATCAAATACATATCTACTGCACTTTGGTTTCAAATGTAACAGTAGGAGTATCCAATTTAAAATGTTTAAAGGCTAAAACTTTTAAATGGGCAAAATTTGATTAAACATGTGAGTTGATGTTTTATACAAACAGAACTGAACTCTGAAAGAGTAATTTAGATGTCTTAACTATATATACCTCAATCAGTGTAACATTCAGAAAACATATGTCATGCTTTGATGAACAAGTATAAAGTTAACACTAAGAATGAGTAACTTTGAGGTTCTCATTTTTGTGACCAACACTTAAGAATAAAGTACTCATCAGAAGATTTGAGTAATAGGACAGTTCTTAATTATGGTTTCCTTTCTTTCCCATGTATTTTGATCCTGGAATGAAATGTTACATTGTGTGATTTTTATTTTTTTTTTTAAATTATTTTTTTTGATGGAGGGCGTGGTGGTTCTAAAGATATTTGTTTAAATTATGTAAGAAATTTATGTATGGAGGTTAAGCTAACTGTACATTGATTTGCTTTGGTCATTTAAAAAATACAAATTTCACAATGATAACTTGTCACAGATCATAAAATCATAATAAAGAATATTAGTTTTTCTGAAGGAATAGGCAAGCATAAAAAAAGTGTAGTGGTATCTTAGCATCATCTTTTAAAGAGTTGTAATAGACATTCTGATATATACTATTAGACTACTGTTGATATATTGGAAATATAGTTTTTGTATAACTCTGAAGTGTGGTCTGAGTGTTAATGAAGATATCATTGATGTAGACTAATTTATACC
Organism: Laterallus jamaicensis coturniculus; assembly: GCA_022605575.1. Classification (NCBI taxonomy): domain Eukaryota; kingdom Metazoa; phylum Chordata; class Aves; order Gruiformes; family Rallidae; genus Laterallus; species Laterallus jamaicensis. Next base: position 619,514 of record JAKCOX010000016.1, read on the forward strand.
ATTTCAGTTCGACCATTAGGGAATGGGGAGGGGAAGGATGTTCAAAAGAGTCTGATGTGGTGACTAAAGACAGGAGGTTGAATAGGTGCTTTTTGGAGCTGCTCATTCTCTTTCTGTGGAATCTCACATGATGCCCCAGATGCAGTGCTAAATAAGGGAATTAATTCTGTCCACTATGGAGCTCTAAATAAAGGAATGAATTCTGCAGACTGTGGCAGTTGTTCAATTTCCATTAGTCTGCTCTTGTTTTGCAAACTTGCCTGAAATCTTATGTTTGGAAAAGTGGCAGACAATGTAAAGTGCATGGCAAGAGGAGAAATACTATATACTGCTCTAGTGATGTCACTTTGTAGATAAGTTAATATACCTGTGTTCACAGTCAACAGTGAAATTTACTCTCAAAATGTCTGATGGCAAAGCTGTAAGCTTTATTAATCTATTAATATTTTTTCTGGATTTTTTAAGGCAAAAAAAAATTGACCAAGTGATGACATAGGAAAAACAATGAGGCTTCATCCTCTTAAGAGGAACTTCAGCAAAAAGGCCTGTGGTAGTGTTTATCATTAGGTTTTTAAAAAGTTAATTGAGGTTTCTATTAACAACTTTGCATGGTTGGAAAGCTTCCTTCAGTACCTACAAGTACGTAGAGGTGTACTTAGTAAACACATGTTGCTCACGTTCTGTAGCATTATAATTCAGCACAGTAAAAGATACTTTTTGTTTTGATACAGTTAGATCCAAGTCACTGATCTGGAGATGAAATACTCCGCTCTGAGCTGTGCGGCTTGCCCTCTCCTTTCAACTCTCTACAAGTGAAATAGGTTCTTTGCCCTTTCTTTCCCAGTTGTAGATACTGGCAAAATGGATCTTTCTTAAGTGAATATTAATGTGTCTTGAATGACTGTAACACTGAATCAAGGAATAAATGATCCCAGAGAGACCTAATGTATCTTTCACCACAAACTAAAACAAACAAAACATCAGCCTCTAGGAAAGTCTATCTCTGAAAAGTCCAAAAGAGATGGTGAGCAGAGCCGGAAGATATCTATGAAGTTAAAAATGACTTAACTAGTGAAGATGCTGTAACATCGATTCTTTGTGCACAGATTGAATTCTTCCTATCTTTCCTATCATGTGCTAAGTTTTTACAGGGGATTCCCAGATTTCTACAGGCTGTATTTCAAGAGTTTTAAGCTCATGGAATACTGTTTTGTTAATATGTTGAATTATCAAATTACTAAGTTAAACACCAACCAAGACATTTGGATTCATTTATGCAATTAAATGGTATTCCTAAAGTTTCCACTTAATCAATTGCAGTCACAAGTCTTACACAGTCTGAAAGCTTCTCAATTTGATTTATATGATTGATGTTGACTATTTCATTTTGAGATGTATTTATCTGGGATTTTTATCTAGATATTGTAATGAATGCCACAAATATTACAGCAGCTATATTGATTACTTTGGTTTGATTTATGTATTGGTATGTTTTTTTTATCTGAAACTCAAACATGCATTTTGAAGCTCTAATTAACATTTGTAATCTAACAAACTGGAACTGGCTTTTCTATTAAGGAGATGTAATTTCAAGTGTGCAGTGAGAAGACTTGCAAGCTGAGTATGATGCAAGGCTTAGGCTTTTTTTAAAAAAAATTGTCTAAGATTTAATTACAATAAATGTTCCCTCAGGAAAACCTAAGATGAATGTCTTACTCCATGCATAACAACTCTGTATTTTTAACATATTTCAAGTATATAGTTAAAAACATAAGTCACTTTAAATTTTAAAATTTGTACATTAGAAGACTGTCTAAAAAATAAATTTTGAAATTAACTATATGTCTTCAACCTAACTCTGGATGAAATCATTGTCACTTACTACACAGCACTGAGTAGTGCAAAGCAAAGCTATGTTTTGTTTTCAATCAAATCCCCGAAGAACAACAGCACTATCCTTTGCAGGGAAATTGAGGGGGGAATAGCAAAATAGCAGCTGTATCATAGTCTGAGACATAGTAATTCATTACCAGGCATCTTGTGGAGTTTTAGCTTAAATGGGGTTTTTTTGGTCTCTTTGTTTTGTTTTTTAAACCAACTGATTTAAAAAAAAAAAAAGCCAAACTAACCAGTAAAGCTAATTACATATTTGACTAAACCACTATAATTCAGTCACTATTTCTGCACGTTTTAGAGTGACACTAGACTCTAAATAATCATAACCTTTGAATACTGTGATCCATATATGTCTGTTAATTTGTACAGATGCAGTTCTTGCAGTTTTCTGTCTCTGCTTATTACTAAGGAACCAACTATACTTGAAATGTAGTAACTCAAGGCTATAATTACAGTATTTTAAGGGGTATCTATGATCAACGAGTGAGTTGATTACAAATTCCTAGTGTATGGAATAGTAAAAGAACCATTTTGAAGTTTGGTGGAGGACGTTCTATAAGAAGTCTTTCTAGTGTTTCAGGTGCACTGGCTGTCTTGAGGAAAGTGGGGTTTTTAGCTTTATCTTTGCATTGCTGCCCACTGCCTCCCTTTCTCTGAGAGATGGAATGAAATTCGGTCATCTTTTTTTCCCCAAGCTCCATTGTCCATTTGCTTTCATAAACATTTTTTCCATGGATTAATACCAGTCTCAGCCAAAGGGTAGCTTCAGTTCTTGCATATCGGAACCAGTCTGCTCTGGTTCGGTGAAAATGGTGATGTTCCATTTCAGCTCTTCACATAGATGTCGCCTGTTTTCAGGCTTGACACTGATGATCTTTTTCCTCCAAATACTTGCAGAATGGGTACCATAATCATAATTTTACTATTTTTATTCAATTGTTGCAAACAAGCAAAGGACAAAATATTTAATGGTGCACTGTATTCCAAACAGTCTTGTGATATGTCTATGTGCAAAGCAAGCAGGGTAAGTCATGCAGGCTTGTGATAGATCTATATAAAGGGCAAACAGAACAGTTGCAAATAAGCCTTCAACCTACAGGAGCAAATGAGGAAGAGTCTTCAACTAGGACATAGAAACTGGATTAACTTTCAGTCAATAGGCAATAGTTGCAGAATGTCAGCTATGTACTTGTGAAGCTTTGTTTAGAGGAATTTCTATTAAGAAGGAATTGAAGGACAAGCCAAATCTACTGGTGCCAGAGCCAGTGTGTGATACAGTGGCTGCATGAAGATGCATGCATGTCCTGTACCTGGTATGAATCTTCATTCCAGTCCTGCATAAATGTCAGAATCAACATGGACCCTGTATGCAAATAACCAGTATATTTGCATTTATCTTTAGCTGTGTCTGAAACAAATTGAGGAAATTAAACTACATCGGATATCTAATTATTTTTAAGAATGAGAACTTTCTCTTTGTGTGCCTTACTAATGCATTCTACAAAATCTTTTCCCGTTGCCACTCATTGAAACCTAGTACCCTTCTCAAACCTCTCTTGCTTGCCCATCATTCTAACCCTATAATTGCAGTCTCTGATCTCATCACTGAGTGAGGTTAATACCCAGTGGGGCAATCTTGAGTAATGGTGTAATTAAAAACACATAATAAAACACATCAACAAGGAAACGGAATTAAGGCTTCTATGAAATGTCTAACCCAAGTCCTTCCTCACCACTCTGCACATCTCTGCCATTGTCACTAATGGAACTTCAATCTTTTTTTTTTTCCAAGCTTTATGTCATGTATCAGCAGAAGAGTTTAAACCTTCTGTAGCGTATCATGGATGTTTTGCCATCTTTTACTGCATCAAAGATATATAATGAATAAATGATCAAACAGTTTATGTCTACAAAGGCACCTCCTTCTACAAGCCATGGTGCAAATAATTAATATTTTTAGAGACAACATTTTTAAATCTGAGATTCAAGTATTCAGTTTTTCAGATATTCAACTGTATTGCCAAGTTCCATAAACTGTGTAGCCCCATTTAGCAAAAAATTGCTAGGAGTACGAAATTGTTGTTAGTTATAATGAAATGCAAATGAACATCATACTCTTTAACAAAATAAATATTCATTGGAAAAATGTGGTAGGGGACAAAGCAATGATCAGCCTCTAGGGATTTCCTTTGAATCAAGGGCAGTACCACCATTGTGCTGGTTTTTGAATGCTAACCAAAATGTTTTACTTTGCTGCTGAAACACACCTCATACATTTTTGCAGATGAGCAAAAGGGGAGTACAAAAAGGCTTTGCTAAATCTGAGGACTGTTCCAGAAGGGAAAATGCTCTTGAAGTCCTATAGTATCTGTGTTATAATGGAAACTTTTATGCAGGATAGAAATGTATAGTATGCATTCATAAATGGACTGAGACATCCATGTAATTTATCCTAGGAAAGTTAGCAGCCAGATTCCTGTTTGGCACAGTGCAGTGTCCCAGTGCATAGGCTACAGCAGCTCATTTTGGCCTATTGGACCATTTTATATTTGGAAAACTATAGCTCATGTCAAGAGCATGACACAGATAAACAGGAATGAGCCAATGCTAGAAAGTTATTTCTGTAGTGGAAGTAAGGCCAGATGGAGAATCCATGGCATTTAGCTCAGAATAGTATATAATTGCACTACTGCACAGTATCACTATCCATCAGCAAGTTTCAGTATTTTTTTGCCAGGTACCAAAACCTAGGATATTCTTATACTTGAGATTAGAAGCTGTGTTTTCACCCCTTCATAAATATAGCCCTCATTTGCATTATCATCTAGTTCTCTAAATGTCATTTTTTAAATATGAATTTATTAAATGTCAGTTGAGCAGGGTAATTTGAATAGTTATTTTCTCCTACCATTATTCTGTTGCCACTATCCTATTATTAAGGACATTTTAACTGTTGATTGCTTATATTACTGATTGGAACCTTTGTTTGTCTATGTTAAAAACAAGCTTTTTTTATGTGGCCTAATTTTTCTTTTCCTCCATTAGAAGCCAATGCAGACAATAGAATATAATTGCAAAATCATACAGCAAATTCCACTGTGTTGAGAGGCATTTTGTCTTGTACTGAAGATAATTCCTGTCTTCTTTTCACCTCAAACTGGATCTTTGGCATCCTTGTGATTTCAATTTGTCTCATCAGAATGTTTCCAGAAAAGACTCGATTAATTGCAGCTAGAATTGTCACTATCAAATTATCAATCTTCTGCAAAATCTGATTCTCTAATTAATGTTGTAGCATATGTGCATTAATCTGTCTGCTACTTCTTCTGTTGGAGACAGATACTTACACTGCTCTCTTAAGGCATAATCATAATAAAGTGACTAGCTATGCATGATGTTATCGGCTAATACATAAGCTAGTGGTGGCTTTTTGCACCATGCCCACCCTGCGATTCTTACATCATTGATATTTTTACCCACCCTACCTTTAAATCCAAGCCCTAGACATTCAATATGTATTTTAAACTCAGTAATTACTCGGCTTCAATTTAACGACCGAGTCAATATGGCTTGAAAATACCTTTTCCTTAAATTTTGATTTTAAAAAAAAAAAGAAAAAAGGAGAAAAGTAATACAAGAGGGAGCCGCAAGTTCCGTGCGAGGCCGCGCAGCTCCCAAAGTTCTGTTCAGAGTGACATCTAGCGGTGTCTCTGCTGCCTGAGCGGGGAGCCCCCGCCAGCCATCCAGCACCGTGATAACCAAGTGGTGTGTGAAAGTTAATCAATTAACTTTCCTATCATTGGAAATAGTACTGGCCTTAGATCTGTGCATTCCTTTGCAGCAGATGTGTCTAGTAAGTCCTTTGTAAAAGAGCACTTGTATCGTGTATGTTACTTAAAAATCATGCATGTCTTTTTGCCAATAATCTTTCTCTTCTTTTTTTTTTTTTCCCCACTTAAAACATCAAATAGTAGTAGCATTGCTAGGGAATTGAGCAAAAATACATGCTCTTTTTGAAAGAGCAACAACGCTCGGTGTGCACATATAGGGTACCTCTTGTATGGGCAAATGGAATTAAATGAAACTCTACCCAAATACTAATTGCCCTCTTTTCCCTCCTCATAGCCACCAAGATGCTCTGATGCTTCACTCAAGCTTGATTTTTAAATTCATTGTATTAAAAAAAGAATAAAGAATTCTTTAGGGACGATTGCAATAATCTAATCCCAGTCAACTGAAGGCCTTAGGTCATGGCCATGATGTGTAGGGTTTTTTGAAAAATGTGATGTGAGGATCAGGTTTTAGCTCTCAGGGTGACTTCCCATTGATTTGAGTTTTGGCTGGTGGAGATCTGATCAGGATCAAACATTCAAAGTGCCACACATTCAAGAGCTTTTGTCTAAGCCAGGCCAACGGTTTATTTCAAATGATGCAGCCAGCTTTCTGTATGATCTTTTATTTATTCTTTTGAAAGATCATCTTGGCCCTTCCCCACTTCTCACCCCCACCTTTGGATTTATTTTTTTTTGGCATGCTGAAACCTGAGGTGTGTTTCTCTAAGCAGATTAAAGAAGTAGAAATCCACATTACAAATAACTCCTCCTTTTGCTACAAAAAACCCAAAATGCTTTTACAGAAAATTAAGTGTGTTCTTGCATCCCTTTCCCCATATTAATGACTATTGATTGGGTTTGCTTTTCCCAATCATTGTTTTTTCTACATGAAACCAATGTAGATGAAGAGGTAATATTCCTTGTAAGCAGTTTTATTGTTATCAAGGAGCACTTCTGCAACTCTCCAAAGTGCCTGGAATGATCTATGATTTCTTTTACAAGTCACTGATACTTTTTGTTAAGATTACTTTTGTGTGTATTTAGGCACTGAAGTACTGATACTTGGTGGAACAGTGTTAGTGAAAGGCAGGACTCTACATGTGACAAAAACATAACTGGGAAATAAAAAATAAAATTCAATTTTCAAAAAGCCTACAATTTAAGTTTGCAAAATATATAGGGCTGGTGGAAGTTGACATACAGATACAAAAGAGAAATTTCACTGAAAATCTTTGCTTTGTAAGTAACTAATTTTTTAGTTTCCAAGAAGTTCTGCTTTCTTACCCTCATTTGTGTTATATGTGCTTAATGTTGTACTCCTTGTTATGCAGCTCTGGCTACTTTGAGGGATTCAGGAAAGCAAAACTAGTTGGAGACAGACAAATGTAGCTGTCATTCTGAGGGTTTATGGTTTTGCTGTGATGGTGGGAAGAGCAAGGAAAGACCTGAGGAATATATGTGAATTTGTATCCTCTATCCTGGGACACGTGTTGATGCCCTTAACACTGCACTATGAGGTGTTTGAAATTTCCTAGCCAATTTCTGTTATATACTAAAAAGACTATTGTATACTAAATATGCATATATTTGGGAAAGACTGTGAGAGAATACCTGTTTCCTTGTCAGAACTGACCATTTGCTCTTAGTGTGAGTGCCTGAAAGTGATTCTCTCTTTGAACTTTTGCTGTGTACTACTGAGCTTTATTAATGATTGAGTTCATGATTGGCCTCTCACTATAACAACAAAGGGGATTTTTTTTCCTCATAAAAACTAAAAAGAAGCAGAACTTGTAAACATAAAAACTATTTTAAAATGGCTATACGTTATATGACTGGTTCTCTTTGCTTAAGCAGAAACCTTTCAACACACAGTCAAACAGAAGTTAAGGACAATGTGTGTAAACAGGACCCCAGACTTGTGAAAATGAAGTATTGATATTAGGGGAAAGTTTTTTACAGAAAGAGAGGTGAGGTGCTGGAACAGGCTGCCCAGAGAAGTAGTGGATGCCCCGTCCCTGGAAGTGTTCAAGGCCAGGTTGGATGGGGCCCTGGGCAACCTTGTGTAGCTCCAGGCCTGAGGTTGGTGGCCCTGTCTGTGGCAGGGGGGTTGGAGCTCTATGATCCTTGGGGTCCCTTCCAACCCATGCCATTCTATGATTCTATTGGTCAAGACTTATCAATGTGTTGCTAAGGGTTGTTTCTCTGGAGCTGTGTATTGATAAGCATGCTTGCCTCAAATTTTCTTAGAAGCCTGAATAAACCCCAACAACTCGAAACAAGCATAAATCTTCAAATATAGTCTGCTGGGTTTTGACTTATCCTTTCAATCCACATTCACAGCTGGACTCCAGTAGATATTTTAATATCCCAGCTGTTTGGTAGAGCCACCAAACACCATCTCTTCATACAGGACTCCTTTGAAAAGTATGAAGGGAAGAGGAAAAAACCCTAAGTCCTAACTTTATGTGCCAGAAATATAAAGTATAAGAGGTGGAGAAGAAGGAATGCAGTTCTGGTAACTGAAATCTATGAGAATTGCATGTTTGCTTCCAAAAGCACAGCTGTGCTTTAGGAGTCTGGGTTACTAGCAACTCATTAAAGTAATATACAAACATTGACTGTATTTGAGAGCAACAGCTGTGAAGTCACACTTGTAAATTCAAAAAAAGTAAATTTCTGCGCTAAGGCTTATTCAGTAAGTATCATCAAAAAAGGTATTTTAGCCAAAATACAGTTTTTGATGCTATTGAGATTTAAACAATTTGGTATATGCTTTATTGCTCTCATTGATGTTTAGAAGAAATAGTGCTTACAACAGTACTTTCATAAAGGATTGAGGCATGGGACAGGAAATTGTCAGTTATAAGTTCTTTACAGAGAGAGTGGTTGAGAGGCTGTGACAGACTGCCCAGAGAAGTGGTGGAAGCCCCATCCCTGGAAGCGTTCAAGGCCAGGTTGGATGGGGCCTTGGGCAACCTTGTGTAGATCCAGGCCTGAGGTTGGTGGCCCTGCCTGTGGCAAGGGCTTGGAACTCCATGATCCTTGGGGTCCCTTCCGACCCAGACAATTCTGTGATTATATAAGTGCACTTCTCTTTCTGCTATTAATTACAATTCATTAATACCACTATGGAGTGGTAGGACAGGTCTCCACTGCTATCCAAGATAGATAAAACTCAATCACTGAATAGCCCTGAACTCATTGCTGGCTATGAAGTTGCCCAGGACATTGAATATATACCAGAGTAGCTTACTTGAACTGCAAATTATACTGCTGTGATTACACTGCTCTCAATATTGAAGCTGGGAAAGAGCTAGCTGAGAAACTTTTATACTATTCTGCACTAAATCAGTTGTAATTTTTCCTGTTTTCCTTACTTCTCTTTTTGTAAAATAGGAAAATAGTTGTTTACGTAGCTAATCCCACTTTTTTGTGATCATTTTATTGTTTGAGAGTATCTTGATAGAATTACAATTTAAAAATTAACATCAGTGGATCAGAAATTGTTTGGTTATTCTTCAAACAGCAGGGAATTCACTTCAGTAGTGCAAAATCTTTAACACTGCTGATAATCGATCACATCTGTACCTGGTGCACATATGGTTGTTCAAATTTCATTAAAATACTTTATTGTCAGGTAGACAGTATTAATGCTACTGAATTACTTTGTTCTGTGGTTGAGTTGCTTTAGCTCTAAGGCCTTGCTCTATGTTTTGGTGTCTAAATGCTTACTTACCTCAGAAAAGTGTAAAGTACTTGCATGTCTTTCAGTACTAGCCTCAGTAGAACAGCAGCAGGGAAATCAATAGAGAGGCATTCTGACCAACACTTCAAGAAGCAATATTGAGCAATCTTCTTTTGTTCAATGATATAGAAATAACTGCTTTCAAAAATAAAAGGTAATGTATTTGCATATTCAGGAACAAACTGAATTTTTTTAAATTATAATTCTGTTATGTACTTGGAACGAACTCTGCTTTGGTAACACTTGTGCAAATCTACCAAAATTAACTAATTGCATTATGTTGTTTGCTTTCACATATGTTTTGCATCTTGACAACAGCTGATACTTGTAAAAAGTGTAAGGTTTACCTTTGAACTGTGAAGTGATTAGCTCAGGAATTTGTGTGTTTTGTGCTCTATCATTTGCTAAATACAAAAACTTACTGTTAAAATTGTTGCTTTAAAATAACTTAATAGATGTGTAGTTTAATATACTCTTCTTCTCTCCCACCAAATGCAGCTTCTTTGACTTGAAGTTTTTTGAAGTTCTGCTTGAATGGCATCTCTGCATGAACTAACAGGCTTATTCTCATTTCCACTCTTCATTTGATTATGAAGTGAAAATGGCAGACTTTTGTCACCACACTGTTAGTTTATTTTCTAGATGTAAACAGCAGTTAAAGCTATTATTATGATCTTTCGCTCCTATCCATAAATAATTACTGAGAATATCACAGCAGGAATTACTGGTTTAGGGTGCTAAGACTTTCCTATGCAATGCTGTCTAGAAAGTTAATACACTAATTTTTATAATGTTTAATTAATATTATCCACACAATTGAAATAGTCTGTTAACATATTTAGAAATAACTTTCTGAATAAATAGCTATGAGAAGACAGAGTTATGAAAGATAATGGGGTTGATACCTTTAAAAAAATCAAACCAACCCTCCCCCAAAAAACTCACCCCAACACACTTCATTCCTGATCATCAAGTTAACCCACATTACACTTTTTCAGGATTATAAACTCTTGTAAATAAGGATATATTTAAAAAGAGATGATTCCTCTTGAAATGAAAATATTTTAAAATATGATTTTTCAGGGAAACATCTCAAGATTTAAACAAGTGTGGAGTGTTTTCCTTTTGCTTCTGAAATTAGGACAGTATGCACTGTCAAGTAACTATTCTACATGAATGTTCATGCCTCTGCCTTTCATGGTGCCTTTCCTGATCAAATAAAAGAGTATGTAAAGCTATACATGCTCAACTCGAGTAAACTGTTCCGATGTATTAACAAATCACTGTGCATCTAAAGAGCAGCATGGAATTTCACTGGTGTTTCCACTTGCCTTGATGTACTGATTTTCATTGTCGTATCTTCACAATATATCTTGGTCCCATTTTTTTTTTAGTAATTTTTTATAGCATAGTAACAAATTTTCTCTTAAAGCATCAAGGAAACAGATGTGAGCTGTTTCCAAGGCATTCTGAAAACATGTTTGTCAATCTATAAGGGTTCTCTGAGCTAGATTTTAATCTGTTTACTCAAGTGTTTACAGTTTTTTGCTTTGCTTTATCTGATCTGTCTGCAGTCCTAATGATCCCAGAAGGTACCATATAATGATGAAATGTGAAGGTCAAGAAAGAAGAACATTGCATAAATAACACCTTTCTTTCAGAATAGACAAAAGCATTAAACTATTTTTTTAAAAGATCCCTCCTTATGTTGGTGCTGCAAAGGCAGGGGAAAGTACTTCCCTGGTCTGGATTCTTCTGCATGTCTCCTCCTTCTTTTAGCCCCTGACTTAGCCTTTTTATTTTCATATCTGGGCAGAAGTGATGAATGTGTAAAAATAAATAAGAGAATACACAGGAGCTTACCTACTTAACTGTGTATTTTCCTGCTCGATTTGCCAAAGCAAAGAGTTTTCAGTATTTTCTGAAATAATAGCTCTTAATATGAATGGTCCATGGTATGTGGTCCATGGTTTCTCAGTTGATGGGAGGTACTGTGGCATTCATAAAAATAAATCCTTCTCAAGTATATAGTGATACGAAACTGGCAGCCTTTTCCTTGCCAAATCCCCTGTGCTTAGTTAGAAGCTCAAATATTTTCTAAGACACTCCAGTGTAAATTAGACTGTCTCCAGATGTTTTGGTACAGTGACTGCTGAGGCTCAAATTCACTTTTAATGAACTGTATTTTAATGTCAGTCTCTCCTGTCTACTTAAATGACAAAGAGCTCATCTGACTTTGTAATGAATCCCCCAACTGTATCATTTATTGAGCCTCTGTCTTAACATTGTGCTGGTCCATGATAACATAGGTTGGCAGTCTAACTGCATTGAAGGGTTATTACCAAAGCTACAGAACTTGAAGAAATGACATCCAACACAGCAGGAGGTACAGGAATTTCTACTGAGGAGAACTGTTAGCAGTAGGTGGGAGATAGGTTAAAAGGGCTTAAAAATTATAAAGTAGGGCATGGCAATACATGAAGAAATATCCATCAGAAAAGCTAATCATAAATGAACTGTGCAGTGCCAGATTCAGACAGTAATCAAGTCTGATTAGCTGATATATGTGCTTCTTGGTAGTGTGTAAAAGACCAGTATAGGTGATCAAGAAGGGGCATAAATCAATTGGCTTTAAAAAAGCGTCAGGTGAAAATTACAGATGGTACTAGTAGTTTTGCTACATAAACACCTAAGATATCTGTTTATATAAGGAATAGGAATATAGTAAAAGACAGTGCAGGGTGTACTGAGGCACACATAAAAAATTGAATGCTGTCAGTACATTGTCTACATAGCAACCTATGCTATGAAAGGGAAGGAGAGAGCTTGGGAGGAAGCCGTGAAAAGATGGATGTGTAGAGTGAAGACTGACAAATTAGAAAGTAAGGTAGAAACTACCTTCTACTCCCGAAAGAAGTGCCAAACTAAAAATCACTTCCATTTGATGCCACGAAAAGCCAAAATCAAAACTCCGTAGCCTTGGTGACTATTAAGCAGATATTCTTTATTGCAGCACTGGTCACCAGGGGAATCACTCCTTGTGATGTGCGCACTGAACGAGTTACTTGCACAGCTTATATGCAGGTTATACACACATACTCATGACCTTTCTGAGAAATGATTAACTTATTACTTTCCCAAGAATTCATTATTGTAGGCTTCCACCCTTTCCTGCGTGCATACTACAGTCTTTCGGTGGTCTTCAAGGAACCTGGTGGTCATTTACTTCATCCGCTCATCTTCTTCAGTGTGTTTTTGGCCATGAACTGTAGCCCTATCTTCCTCTTCTCGTTTACCAGAGTCACTTGGCTGGTCTTGGGGCCCTTAGTAACCTTGAGTTTTCTTGTTCTCTTACTTCATTAAGTCTCCATTAGATTCATTGCTGCATAATATGTTGTTGACACCCACAAAACTCCGGACAGTAAGTCGTCACCAGATTCAGCCCTTCCTTCACATTTTATCTTTTGGAAATAGGGAAGAATGTGAGGAGGCAAATCAATGGCCAGTGTTTATGAAAGATTTGAAGGAAGAAGTACAAGGTTTTGCCTCTTGCCTTCTCCTCAGTGGTGGTGAAGCAGATACTGGAAGTAGGTTCCTCAATTAACATCTATCTGAAAAGAACAGGTAGTTGGATGTACTTTTTTTTTACCTGGATCTGGTTTATTTTAATTGTAAAAATACCCCTCCAAATCTTTCTATTTTCTTTTAGTAACACTTTTAGTGATTGCTAACTTGCCTATTTCGGAGACTGAATAATCGCAGACCTGACTCTGAAGGAGTCCCCTCTTATGATGTGAAGAGATTTAGTTTCTGGATTTGTTTTTGTTTCTTTTAGGTGAAATGTTGTTCCTCTTCTACCTGGATACTGAGCTCTGTTTTCTTACTGTAGTTCTCTCAATTATAAATAATGTCTCTTCAAGATTTAATATTTTGGGGTATATGCATTTTTACAATGATGTAGAACACATCAAAATGTGTTTTGTTTTATTCATCAAGTAGAATATGAAACAGTGATAACCATGTAAAGGGGATGAAATGTTTGTCCCATTTGGCATTTCTGTTGAAAGCTGAATTGATTGAAATGTCGTGAGTGAGCATTTGCACCAACCTTTCCACTTACATGTACTGCCAGACATTTCAAGAACTTATTTCTCTCTCAAATCCCATAGGACTGGACTAATAGCAGATTTATCTTTCTTTCCTCCATGTGTATGGTAAGTGTTACAAAGGCAATAGGAGAATGTTGTTGCATCTTACACAAAAAAATTTCAAAACTACACTGAATGTTTTAAGTAAATATTTTTTAAAAGTTATGCTTCTGCTGCTTAGTAGTTCTCGGGCAAAATTTGAATGGAAAATCTTCATAGCATTTAGGCATATAAACAAGTTTATATGATCAGATGCTCTTAATTTTTGTATATTACAGAAAATAAGGGGGAGGGGAAAGTGATTTAGGGTTGTTTCTGTTAAATTTGAAGCAAGCTGCCATCAACTGCAACATGAGCCTCTCTTGGGGAGTCCTGTCTGGTGCCTTGTGGTTACAAAGAATGTTAAATTAGGAATCATTATCTATAGAGTACTAGATCTGTGACCTTAGAGTAGACATTGGAATTCAGTTGGAACATCAAGAGGATTATTTTGGGGCTTAATCTTCCTATATAGTAGTTCTTATTGATAAGACTGTGCATATATGACTCCTTCCAAAGGAATCTTCAGCTGCCTCAGGTGTACACAGCCTGTAAGCAGGCCTGGACTTTGAGGGCTGTAAGCTGGCATACTCAAGGCATTCAGAACTGCAGGCAGAGTTGATGTTGGATCACGTTCCCTGCCATTTCAGAATTATTGAAAGTTGTGGTGCTTATTATGTCACTGTGATACATAGAGATTTGGATGCCGTATAGAGGATGCTTTCTTAAACTGGAGAAGTTGTATAGAGCCATCATGTGTCTTCGCAGGGAGAAGCGGCATATCCTAAAGTATTTTTTTTTTACTTCCTCAGTGGGAAAGGGTCCATTGCACCAAATTGTCAAGTATTTTGGACTGACTTGGTACACATGCCAACAACAGTACAGGAGGAAGCATAACTACTCAGGAACATCCTTCAAGAATGTTCTTATTTAGCTAAAAATTTGGTATGTTTAGCTGCAAAATAGGAGTTGAAGAACATAGAGTAAAAATAGCATTACACAGAACCTTGGTGTCAGCTGGGGGGAGGGCAGAGGGTGGGGGGCACGGGCAGGGCGGGTACTTGGGGAGGAGAGAGAAATGCGTGCCAATAAAGGATGTGTAAAGCAGTAGCAACAATTAGGAACATTTCTTAGATTCTGTGATAGCATCAAAAAAGTGTTTTCTGTTTGTATCTTCATTTGCAATCTGTACAGCCATCAAGGTTGGCTTTCCCATACGCGTTATGGCACTGCCATCCTTAAATACAAAGGACTTGAATAATGTGAATGATGAAAACTGCAGTACGTAGAATAATGAATCCAAATCTCTGAATCCTGTATGACTTTTCTTATGGGCTTCTGGTCTTTTTATGTAAGTCATTTTCTAGCTAGTTGTATTTGCCTTATGCTTGTAAATGTTCTGAAGGGAAAAATAATAGATGGTGATTAAATTTTGAACAGTAACATCCTAGAGAACATGGAACATCTACAACCACTTAGAAATCTATCTGTTAGTTGCAGAAGCCTAAAGGAAATAGAAATAGCTTTTGTGTACCCTGTGTTTATTGCCTGTCTTGTGTTACTTTTATTAAATTTGTATCTAAAATTCACTTGTCTATTCAGTAAATAGTAGTATTAGTCAGATTCTTTAGGTGGTATAAATATTGATTTACTCTGACAGAGAATTGAATCAGTTTCTCCTATGTGTGTGAAAATGCTCTAGTTGAAGATTTTATTCTCTAAACTTCTGTTTGTGTGCTGTGTGTGCCTTTGAAACGTGTTATACATGGTGACTGAACCAGGGATGTTTAAGTGGTGAAAACAGTTACTTTATTTCAACACTTAGTATCTTCTAGGGTATCCTGTGTTACAATGTCAGTAAACATGTCATGTGGAATGCAAACTCTCCAGCTATATTCAATTCAGTAAACAAAAGTTGAATAAATAAGGCTATGAAAAATGGTAGTTTCCCTTGTTCTTGGAATGTCCTGGTGTATTCATCAGATGCAAAGAGAAGCTGAAAACGTCATTTTTCTTGTCATAGGGGAAAATTAAATTTACGAAAGGTTCAGTATTCCATTGTGGTGTTTTGACCCTGGCTGGAGGCCAGACACCCATCAAAGCTGCTCTATCACTCCCCTTTTCAGCTGGACAGGGGAAAATAATAAATATTGTGAGTCTTAGGAGTTGAGATAAAGACAAAGAGAGATCATTCCACAATTAGAGTCACGGGCAAAACAGACTCATCACAGAATAAAGGAAAGAAAACTGTGTATTACACTACACACCCAGTGAAACCAGAGTCAGATAACGAGAAGTGTGGCCAGAACTTAAAGCACCTCCCCACCGCCCCCTTCTTAGCAGACTTCACTTTAGTCATGATTTCATCCCTGTGGGGCGAGGAATGGGGGTTTTGGTCTGTTCCTCACAAGTTGTTTTCCTTCTTCTCTGGGGTGGGAGGGCCATTCCTCATACCCTTCCCCTGGTCCAGCATGGGGTCCCACCCACAGGAGACAGTCCTTCACAAACTTCTCCAACGCGAGTCCTTTCCCATGAGGCTTCAGCTCTTCTCCAGATGCCCCAGTGTGGGTCATTTCTGTGGGATACAGTCATAAATCATAGAATGTCCCTCAGTCTTTCAAGCCCAGACTCCTCCAGCCTGGTCCTCCACGGGGTCACAAGCATCCCGTGAGGCCATTGCATGCATGGGCAGTTTGGGGAGAAGTGAGAGTTTCACCTTCAGATTTTTTTTCTCCTTTAATTCCTTTTTTGTACTTTGCCCAGTTATCCATGTTGTGTGTCACAGGTTAACACTCCATTAGTGATTTTGTATTCTTCAATCAAATTTCCTGTCCTTCATGTCTGATACTTTATATTTGCCAGCATGATGTTTTAGCTGGGGTTTTTTATAACTTGTAAAACACATTGCACCCAGGTTTGCTGTTATTTTTGTGTGCTGTTTGATCTCCAGTTACTTCCAATTTAGTTCTCTAGAAAATGCAACTTAGTTTGTCAGCGCTATATTTTCTCTGTTCTGCTTGTTATCCACATTGACTTTGACCTGTAAGTGTAGAGATGAGCTTGACTCCAGCTCAGTCTCTAGTCAAAAGGAAACATTGCTGAATTCATGGCTAATGTTACTTGTGGTTATGTTCTTGTTGGTTATAACACCCTCCCCTTAGTTTTGTTATCTTCCTGTAGAATTTTCCTAAGACCTTCAGATATACACACAAATTTTAAAACCTCTACTGTGCTAGATAGACTTTATTTTAACACCCAAAGAGCTTAGTTTCCCCAGTGCTTCTCCAATTGATCTCTGTTGATCTAATTAAAGATACATTCTACGTACAAGTCTGATCTGCCTACTTATAGAATACGACAGCAATGTATGCACAGTATCATAAAAATGTGCGGCATTAGATGCAATTGTAATAGTGTTAAGAAATATATTTAGGGGAACGTAGTCCTTCATTTTAACTTTTTTTACATCAAATTTGTATAACTATTGAGAACAAATTCTGCCCTTCTAATGCAGTAAGTGGCACATAGTCTATGAAAAGCAACATATCACTTGACATGTTTTATATACATTTAGTGTCCCTTATTTTGAAGGGACTATATTTTTAAGAGGAGAGTATATTATACAACAGAGAATTCAAAAACACTGCATGAAAAATACTTCTACATTTGTACTTCCAAAAAGGCTTTTTGCAGTCTATCACACATGTGCTTGTGTAAGGATAGCTAATTTAAAGTTAACCCTGTGCTGCAAGCCCCTTAATTTCTGAACAAATACAGCAGTACTGTCTGTGTTGAAATGTGTAAATTGGTGTGTGGTGTGGAAAGTTTACAGCTGCCAAAAGGGCAGTCACATTTAAAATATGCTGGTGTAACATGCTTGTTACAGACCTTACATGGATGTCCATACATGTATGTGTGTGCACACTATAGAATATGGATGCATATGTATTTGTTAGAAACCTTAAGAAAATACTGGATGCCTACTATTCAGTACTTGTTTACAAGTTATTGTTGACCATGTAGCTTTTCCTGCTATGAACACCTTGATTTTTATTGTGTGGTTTTTATCTTTGCATCATTTTTCTCTCACAAAAAATAAATAAATAAAAGTAATGTAAGGCAAGAGGGATCCTGTCAAACTGTGAAAAATTAAGGTGACTTGGTAGGTAGCTCGCTCCTGAAATGTTAGGTAACAGGTGTAATTGTTATTGAGTTTATTATATAAGTCTGACTATTGTCCCTGTTTTCTGTTACTTTCCAATAAGTCTCAGGGAAATGTATCTTTCAGAATGTGGTCATATGTCAGAATAACTGTCATGTCTCGTAGGAGCAGTTAATTTGTTGGTATAGCAAGAACAGCCATGGATAAACTCTTCCTCTAGCCTAAAGTACAAGAGTTGTTGCAGGTAACAGAAAAGGTACCATCATATTCCAAAGTATGGAGAAAATAATAAACACTAGGAAAGAGGTTATTTTTGTTTGTCATATTGTTGTGTGAAGGATTATTTTCTGAAAGCTCCCTATAATGCAACTAAGATGCTTTCGTTGCTTTCTGTCTCTTTTGGTGGTGCTGGGGACTGCACGCTGCTATAATTAGGAAGCTTTTTATAATTTGAGACTGTGCTTCTCGTGGATAATTGTTCTTTGCAGGGAGTCTTGTTCTTTCAATGTGATGTACTGCTGCTTCATGCTCTTCTCTCCAGCAGCAGCTTTTTATTTTATTTTTTTTAAACTTCATGTCCATTCCTTCTTGAATTAGCATGGAATGCAGAATATTGTAAGGCTTCTTTGGAATACAGTTGACTGATGATACCTAGTGACATTGTAGACTGGTTTATTATTTGTAACTAAAAAATAATCTCATTGGTTTAGCTTGTGAAGTTCATGACTTCATAAGATTTCTTGTTGCTGTTGTCTATAAATGCCTTGCAAAAGTTTAAGGTTCACAAGTCTCCGTAAATAAATATGCACAGTGTCAGCTTTTATTTAGTTGGCAGGCTGTCTAGATAACTTAAGACTGTAGAAGCTGTGTCTATAATCACAATGAGAAAAAACTAGAAATTCCAGAGTATTTAGGCTACCTATCGGTTTTATGGACTCTTCCTGCAATTATGAGAACATCTTGGGGGTAAAACCTATCTAAAGAAATATTGGCTCTGAAGATCATTCTTTCAGTGATTTAAAATACCACCAAGAGATCAAAATTAATTTATGTTATATTATCTATGACTTAACAAGGGAACTTTATGATGAGAATTTCCCTTTAGCAGGATAACTTAAATTTATTCCAAATAAATGGTGTGGCAACTTCTATTAATTACAACTATATTTTTGTATTACTATAATCTTATTTATGTTTGTACAGTATCATGACCATTCTGGAAGCTTGGCATTACTACATGCTTTTACCTATTCCACAACATTCATAAGCGCTTTACAATGAACTGAATAAGTAGTCTAGGTAACAGTCATATGGGGTGCTTAGACATTTAAAGTTAGTACATAAGGGAATTGTTTGTTGACTGATGTAGAACTTAGATTAAAAAAGAGAGAGAGAGAGTGTGATGTTCATTGAATTTACGGTCTTTAAATATGACTGGTTTTATGGCAAAATAGTTCCAAGACATAAAGGTTTTTAATTTATTTGATAAAAACTTAAAATAAAGCCTTAAGAAATTGTACAATGTTTTCTCTGCATCATGACAATGGAGAATACAGTGGAAGACAAACTAAAATGGACATTTTAGGAGCTAGTAAAATCAGGAGCAGTCTGACTGTTCATCCTTTCACTTGTGCTAATAGCATAAAGAATACTTAAAACTTGGAAATGAGAAAGTAGTATGTGATTTTGTGACTCAGTGTAGCACAGTTCAGGGCAAATTGGGAGAGCAAATTAGTGTATTTTAATTTGATAAGGGGGTGTGTTTACGATTGGTTTCATGGAAAATGAGGTTGATTTGTTTATGTTAAATATCACAGTTGGTTTACAAATGGAAACCATAGCTATAATGAGGAAAACCCCAAAGCTGAAGAAATTAATTAAGCTTCATAACATCTGAAGCATTGCACGTGTCTAGAAAATATTTAAAATAATAAAATTTTATTTGAGTCATACTTAGGATTTTTTCTTCAACCTGTTTGAAGTATGAATCAAATCTGAAGTGTTTAATTTCTTATCCGATTCCTTCATAGTGTTGTTGTTTTCTATCTTCACAGTGCAAGTAGGAGGACATTTAATTCATCTTTTTCACCAAGGAGCTCATAATTTTAACTTTTTTTCCCTACAACCTTATTGGTTTAGAAATTGTTGCACATTTTTCCCGTCAGAAGTCTGCCAAACTCATACCAACTGCGGTTTTTCATAACACACAACCCATCTATGTGACTAGATTTGGCAAGGAAACTTGATTGTTTAGCTGCTGATTCTTCTAGTAAAGCTATTTCAGAATTAAGGAGACTGTTAAACTACCCTAAGTGTGTATTTTTTTCCTATTAATAATAGAAAATTACCAAAGATTTGAATGTGGTTGGTTATGTCTTTTTAAAATCTTGCACCATAATAGATTATTTCATTTTCTGCTTCGTTCAGAGTGAAAAAGCGGTAACAGATTTTGGGTTTTTTGCATTCAAATATCTGTCCCTTTGTTTAGGCAATTTAAGTACTGAGAAGTCTGCCGTTTTTTCGAACATATGATTAAGAAATGTGAAGATTCAGTATGACATTATTTTAAAGAGAAAGATTTCTACTACTGACAGTTTCACAGTACCCAGATATTTAACATCTTATCTTGCTAACATCTATCGAACCTGACACAGTATATCATTTAGTTAAAGGAATTGAGAGTCTAAGCACTAGATTTTCTAAATATATTTATTTTTAGCAAGAAAATCTTTCTGTATTTCTATAAATTCTAGAAATTGTGGATTTGTAACTTAAGCTTTGCTTTTTTCAGGTTTTTGAAGGTACTACAGGTCTTTCTTGACAGTGAAATTATTTGAACTAGTATCTACTAACACCTTAAGGACTTTATACACCTTTTATGGGGTTAGCGGGATTTCTGTGTGGTTTTGGTATAACAATTTTAAGGTATTCCTTTAACACCTGTTGCATATACAATTATGTATTGGACCATCTTTCAAACAGTGAATAGGTTAATAAAAACCCTAAATTGAAGGAAATAGACGTTTTCTAGAAGTTTTATGTAAATTATATAAAATTATATGGGAAAATACAGAAAAATACAAATAGAAGTATCTTGCTTTGTTTCTGTTAGTACTTTCTTGGTTTTTTTCCTGGGCTTTGTTTGCTTGCTGGTTTTATTCTGATTTATTTCTCCCTTTTACAGCATGGTTCCACAAAACATTGCTGTAGTTCAACAGACAGGGGCAGGAGCTGTAATCTGAAGCAGTGAATTTTCTCAGACAGTTTTGTCTAAATAGAAATGTGTTTCTTTATTTTACTTGTTTAATATATATTTTAGCAGTAGATTTAGCATTGCTGTGTCTGCCCTTAAGTTTCTTTCTTCTGCCCTTAAGTTGCGTTCAACTCATCTGCAAGTGGTATTGTCGTTTTGCTTCCTCAGGGTGCTGTCAGGTGCATCATTCCTCCTCTGAGCAAGCAATAGAATAAATAACCCTTGTAATTCTCAGTTTATGAGGACTTGTCAGTCTGGTGGTTTGCTTATTGATCCACTGGTGACCAGTGTTAAATAACCCACCTCCACCTGCTTATTAGCTCTCAATTGGCTGATCCAAGCTAAATTAGCAACTTTCCTGTGTAGTTCAGCGGTTTTGAGCTCCTTCTGTAAGTCCAGGTATGGCTGAAACTTGAGCGGTGCACAAAATTCTTTGTTTATACCTTTCCTACTGCCCTTTGTTTCTTGAGAGCTTCACCTTTCACAGAGTTCTTAACAGTTGCATGCTTTCATGCAGAGTATTTTTCCTTATTCACTTTCTTTCCAGTAGGATACTGCTTTTTATGTTTGCTTAGGGTTTGTGAACTTGCCAGGGACTTTTCTGAGTAACAGCAGAAAGAAGAGCCAGTGGTTCCTAGCAAGAGCTTCACAGCTTTTGAGATTTATTATTAATTATATTAATGCTTTCCCATTGTATGTTTAATAGGATACAATATTTATCCATATTTTTATTATTGCTTTTCCAAAACTTACAGTAAAAACATTTTGCATCTCTGTAGGAGCTGTGTGCAGCTTATTTAGGAACCATGTTAAGGGGATATCCATCTCATGGACTGGTTGGACTATGAAAGCATAGAAGAAAAATCCTCTTACATTCTGTCTACCGCTACAGTTTTATTTTTTGTTGATAAATAAGATCATAGAGGTTTTATTGGGTTTTGTTTTTTTTAAAGAAAGCAAGATATGAAGCAAAGAAAACAAAACCAAAAAGTGAAACCCAAAAATGAGATCCAAAAACCGTCCAGCAGCTAACGACTTCATTTCAGAGACATGGTTGGGATTAGTGGAGTGATGACCCCATATGATGTTACTTTATAAGGTTAGTTCTTATCTACAAGACCAGATGTGTTCCATGCTCTTTACAGCTGCACTGGCTATGAGACTCATAGTTTCCCTGCTTCAGACTTCTCTAATTTCCCCATTTCCTTCTTACCAAGGCTGAATGGTTGTGTGATGTGTCCAAGATCACAGCAGCTTCAACTGTCATAGATTCAGGGGCTGATATTTTAACTCTGGATGAATCTTTCTCATAAGATTGGAATAGATAGTGGTCACTGAGCTGTGAAATTCTATATGCATCTGTAACTGTTCCTTTAGAAATAAAAATTCTTCACCAGGGGACTTCCATTATAGCAAAGTGGTGACTTCTACCATGTACCAAGAAATAGCTTGGTATATGCAAATTATTCCTCCCTGAAAATATTAATTTCAACTCCTCAACATGAATAATGTCAATTTCATGGAAAGGGAGTTTTGAATCTGGGCTGATACTTTTTTTCCTGAACATGCAGCGGCAAGGCTAATATCTTAAGATAAATAGAATTTGTTCTTGAAGTGGACAAAATGCAATGCAGAACTTTTAGAAAAATGTTAAAAAAGAAAACCCAAACCAAATAACCTCCCGTCCAAAAAACCCCAAAACCATCCAAATGAAGAGGAATATTAATGTAAAAGTTGAGGGCTAAGAAAGGAATTAGAGAAAAGTGACTTTACAGAATGAACAGGATTTGAAAAGAAGGGTTTCAGGAGCAAAAGAAAAATACTCTTTATATCATGTGGCCTGATGTGCAGTGAAAGGGATTAAATTGAATATTGATTTTTGAAAGGTATGACTATGCTGTTAAAATGATAAAGATTAAAAAAAAAAACCAAAACCAAATAAACCTCAACCACAAAACACAACCAGCCTATACAAGAGAACACTGAGAGAATTGATCACCAAGGAGAGGTGCAACTGAGGGCCATATTCTAGTTGCCATGTTCTCAAGGGAGTCATACTTTCTGTAACTGGCAGAAATGCTTATTAGGCTGGTGCTGATGATCAAGAAAAAATATCGAAGTAATTCATAGTGAGGGCAAGAATATGAAGCAAATGATTAAGAATTTCTGCCTAAAATACTTCAGCAGTAATAAAGAACTCATGTCCAGTGTGATGAAGGATGAAATTCAAGGTAGCAAAACTGTGGAGACACTTGGCCATTTTCCAACTTGGTCAAAAATAAGATAGATGGAAGAATTAATCCTTCATCATTAAAGATGTGCAATTTACTTCACTAGATTGAAGCTTAAGCAATTAAAGTGATTCTAAAAATAAAAATAAAAAAAGTTTCTCAAGTGTTTATAGAGAATTTACTGGCTATGAGATTTATACTAGTCATGTCATGGAAGCCCAAAAAGTGTTCCAAGCTAGAAGATCTGGTTTTTTTAGCAGTCATCTCAAATATATGTGGAAATGGTTTAATTTCTTCATTCCAAGTGGGGTTTTTGGTCTAGATGTGCATTAGAAAATAGTTATCTAAAGTTGCCTTTTCACTTCTAGGAGTGAGGAAAAGAAGGGGAAAAGGGATTTCACTTTGTTTTCCTTTGGTATTGCCAAATGATAGGCAAACTGTCCTGTGAAGCCTTGGCTTTAGAGGCTTGGCACATCTGAAAAAAGGTATCCCTCCTTTCTCCACCCTCTTCTCCTAACCCGCTTGCTTCTGTTACTTGTATTTGAGCAATTCTGCCTGCAGAATGGAAAAGCAAATTTACTTTGTCCTTTCTGTACTGTATTTATCCTTCATGAATATCCACAAAATTCAGCAGGGATTTGGCCAAGAAAGTTGGATCATTCCTCCCTGAGAAGAAATTTGTAACTCTGGGAAGGTGGTGCTGTTTGTACAAGCTCTAAAAGCAGCTTTTAGAATTTGCTAGAGAAGCTTGTGTAGCTTTAAGTAAGGAGATTATGTAAAGTGCTGACTAAAGCTGAGAGCTTGCAAAGGCTCTGCCTAGCAGCAGAGCTGCGTAAAAGAAATTAATAAATGGCTTTTGAGTTCTTCCAGGGCAAGGCCTTCTCACTATAACATATTTTGGTTTCTTTGGCCATTTGTCAACCCAACTTTCCTTGAAACATTTGTGTCAATCTTGTGTTTGTTTAACCTTAATATGTTAATATGGAGATTTTTTTCTGGCTAGGATATATTTTTCAGGGCTTTTATTCTCTAAGCACTAGAGAGGACGGTCCTTACCCTTATATTAATCCCACTTAATGAAAAATAAAAGATTAGTGTTTGAAGTTGCTTGTAGATGTTAATTTGAAATATCACATGGAAGGAACTTTTAGTGATAAGTTAGGATTGTTCTTTGGGGGTTTCTGGGATGCCTTCACTGATTGAAAAACTGATTGTATTTTTTAATTCAATACAAAGAGATATCAAAAAGGAAGTTACCTCAAGTTGGAGTAAAAAGCTCAAATGGAACCTTGAATAAAACTTTACAGAAATGCTTTGGGACATCACAAGTATTTCAGAAAAAGTTTGAGAAGCTTTTACATAGGCGTATGCAAAAGAAGCAGAGCTAAAGCATTCAGAACTTACATTGTTTGCATTTTTTTGTTGTGTCTTTGTTTCAGATCTAAATTGGCAGTTTTCTATAGAGAAATGTTTTGATTTTGTGTTTACTGACCTGTTTTAACCGTCTGGATATTCTGTGTTGCACAGATCATACTCTCTAGTACGACTTTGCATTAGACCATTTATATTTCCATTCAAACTTTACATGTGTAGTAATGGATGAAAGTAACGTACTAGTGCACAACCAGTTCGATGCTTTACAACAGTACTAAGGTGGAGGGAAAGAAGCTGCCTTGCATACCCCAAGTGATCTCCCAGGGTGCAACAGTGGACAGGAGGAGTGATGTAAGCTGTATTTGGGCAGTGTGTGCTTGGGAAAATGCATGCTGCCCCAGGGCAAAAAACAATGCTGTTCCTGTGTGTGGGTGAGTGGACTATACCTTCAGCCAGTTATTAATTTCTCTTCCCAGAGAGGATAAATTGCAGTATTCTAAAGGTGCATAAATAGCAGACATGATGACCTATTTCTTTGTTTTGCAAGATTATTTTAGGCTTCAATAAGTATGATTTGGATAAACACCTGCATTGTACTGGTTAGAAGATTTTTGTCCCCCAACTCGACTCATATGATTGAGTAGAATCCCTGACCTGATGACGACCTGACATCACTTATATCTGACTTGTACTGTGAGGTTCTCGTATTTCTTTACTATATTTTAGCTATTTTGTTAATAAGCTACTGTACAAACTCCTGTTGTTTTGAATTCAGTTGCTTTAAAATTATATTGTCTGTAAAAATTAAATTGGGCCTGATCCTGTCTTCAGTAAAGCTTTAAAAAAAGTACTGTTGAAGTAAATGGACATTATAAGCATTCTCAATTCATTATTGAATGCAGTATGTTCATTAGAGAAGCATGGATATAAGAACTACCTTTTGATCATACTTCTTGAATAGCAGCTTAGTTTGAGTGTACAGTCTTTTTTTTAATTAGCTTTCATGACAAACATCAAAGAAATGAGTGTTTCTATAAACTTCTATTTGTAGAAAGTGTATAGA
This sequence comes from Laterallus jamaicensis coturniculus, assembly GCA_022605575.1. Classification (NCBI taxonomy): domain Eukaryota; kingdom Metazoa; phylum Chordata; class Aves; order Gruiformes; family Rallidae; genus Laterallus; species Laterallus jamaicensis. Next base: position 645,258 of record JAKCOX010000016.1, read on the forward strand.
AAGTATCCCTCATTAATTCAGAACCACTGAGTCAGTTGTCAAAGAGAGCAGCTGTGAATTCTGATAATTGCCTAATTAATCTAATGATACATTTTTCCTATGATGATCGAACTAATACATTTTTGTGCTGGAGTTTGATTCTGCAACTGAGATGCCTCGATACTGGTTTTGGATACTGACTTTTAAAATTGAAATATGCTTCGGTGTATTAATAAAGTTGAACAAGTAAAAGACATTTTCCAATAACACAATTATTCTTAGTAAATATTAGGACATATGTGATCTCAAGGATGTGGAGCTTTTTATTGCTGTGCGATGGCAGGATTATCATTGAGTAGCAGAATTTGTTTATTTGGTGTTTCTCCTATTCATTGTTATCCTACCAAGGTGGAGGCTATACTGGAGTATTTTAAATGGGATGTGGCAGTTTTTGCAAATTAAATATTCCTAGCTACCCAGGTGGCCAAACTATACTGGTGTTTGGGTTTATTAGTCTACTTTTTGCACTTACTCTGTTATACTTTTCCTAAACTGAAAAATCTCTTTTGGTTGCTTTTATTCTAAGCAGTTTGTAGTTGTGTGAATCACAAAACAGAGCCTCAAGTGCATCTCCCCAAAAGAGCTCAGAACAAATTAATCTGCCAAGCATACATGCGTGGATAATCAATTAAACTAATATAGGCTTGTTTTAAAACAAAGCAAATAATTAAACATATACAACTTAATTTGCATGTTATTGCTAAAGTATAGTCTGAAGGGAAATAATGCAGTTATGCTAATAATAGGTAGTTACTGTAATTTTGTAGAGTTAACTTGATATCAATTTCAATTTTATTATTGTTTGTGCAAGTGCTATAAACTTTGGAGAGTAAATGGGAATTTGAAAACATGTAAGTATGAGCAATTTGGGATTTCTTTTTTATTGCAAGCCTTTATTTTCCCTGCACTTTCTGTAAGGCCTTAAGCAGGACCAGTTAGGACATAGAAGACCTCTTGTTTCAAGAAAATAAAAAAATTAGACAGTGATTTTTAAGTTTCTGCTGTATCCAGGGAATTGACAAGCAAAAATTATTTTGTACATTGAGCAGACTTTATCATCACTCTAAGATGCTCTACACTCCCCACAGCACCTGTGTTATAAAATTGGCTTCATTTCTTTCTAAGCATTGTCTTTCTGAATAGAAAAGTAGCCTTGAAATCTATAATCTAGTATGCCATTTTGTTTTTCTCATCCTGTCCACTGTTTAATAGTCTCTACAAGAAATGTTGTTATTTGCACCATATATGAATGTGGAAACTATATTACTTAAATAACAGACAGGCAAAGGAAGTATGATATATGGCTGTAAGGATTACCATTTGGTACTAAGCAAGAGGTGCTGTGAAATCTTTTCAGCGAAGTTATTTTTCATGTAGCACCTGGTATAGTGTATTCTGGATGTCCTAAGAGAACTTCAGTAGAATTATTTCTGCATACTTATGAAAAGAAAAAGTCTTTTGCAGAAGGTGCCGTCTTCTCCTCCTCTGTTACGATAGAGGCTAACTGTACAGGAACAGAGATGTATGGAGATGAGACCTATGACTACAGTGTTTGATACGTTCTACTCCAGTTACCACCTGTGCTTTAGGTTCCTGGAATTTAAGCAAATATGCTGTGTATTTAACAATGATTTCAACTTGTACAGCAATTATTTTTTTTTAGGTGCATTAAATGTAAATGACATGTAAATGAAAGTAATTGTAGCCTGTACAATTATGTCTGAAAAGTTGAAGGTTGTATCTTTCAACCTGATGATAAAAGTACTGGGAACATGAAATAATACTTCAATGATACCGAATTGTCAAAGAATTGATTCATTTTAAGGGCTAGAGGCAATGAAAAACCCCCACATGTAACTCACTCCTACTATTTCTGTAACGTGGATAGAATAGTTTCTATGACAAGAGGAAATGATAGAACTTTTCTTTTTCAAGGAAAGTATGTCACTTGTTTCATAAAATATTTTTCATGCTAAATTAATGTTCATGCTGTATAGTACTCTCCTTGATAGCTAAGATACAGATATGTTTAAATTATCTCCCGTTGCTAAATGGATAGAAGTTGTTAAGGTATAATGACAAGATTGCTTCAAGCACAACAGGTACTTCAGTGAAATGAGAAAAATTTTGGAGTAGAGAAGTCTGCAGTCAAGATTAAATGATACCGTTTTCTTTCTTTCTCACCAAAGAGATGATAAATGTGTTAGGTTTCAAGGATTTCACTTGCTTCTATTTAGTTTCTATAATCATAACCAGCAACAGTGGTTTAGGCTTGATGCAAGCTACCTGAAGGGAAGCGATATGTACTTATAACCAAAGTGCAACTATAAAGCTGTACTCTATTAGTGCTTTTCCCCTTGAAATGTTATTTTTTAAAGTATGATGAGGGTTGAGGTATTTTTTAAGGTTATGATGAAGTTTGAGGGGTATTTTGGCCCCTCTTACCCTTTTTTTGGTGTGAACTTTGTAATGTTTACCTACCAACTTATATTTCAAAAAGTGGAGTTTTCTGTCCTTAACTTACTGGCTTGTTTATTTGGAGTTTACGCTCTCAGGAATGTAGACTGTATTTTACTGTATCCTCCTAAAGGGAAGATTACTATATCTTCCTAGTTCAGGAATGTCCTGAACTTGTCATTACTGCAAAATACGTGTTGATGCCAGTAACAGGAAAAATTCTGAATAAAACCAGAATTATGTATATAGCAAGATTCTGTGCTTTGGGTGGATTTTCTTTTGAGGAGAGGAAAAATAAAAATGTGACTTTTGTAGTCATAAGTCATCTTTTTTTACCATTCTTTCAAGGCAAAGGAATAGATGTTTCCTGCATTTTTTTAAAACCTTTTTTTTGTGTATTTGGTAAAAGGTTCAGTATCATTGTCCTCTTCGCAGCATCTGGGTTAAAGTATCTTGATTTATTTAAACTGCATGCTTTTAAAAGGAGCAGTGAAAGGATCCATCTAGGGATTTTTCAGGACAATTCTAGACAGTCTTATAACTTGTACGCTCCATAGCTCCTGAAATCACATCTCTAATTTGACCAAGGGTGAACAAACTCTCAGCCTTAAAAACTCTGGTGGCTTCAGTAATTGAAGCCAATGCAGTTTGAAATATCACAAACCCTGTAATTCAAACATAGCACAATATTGTTTTCATTAGTAATAAAATAGTGGATTTCTTCTATTTCTCCCCTGATTTCTGAACTTTGTAAGATATTTTTACTCAAGATTTCAGTATTGCTTTTTGTCCAGAACTACATTGCTAGGCACGCTTACTGAGTCCATTTCTTAAGTAGAAATGAAGATCCATATTTTATTAATGAGTTTTCAGATGCTGGTAATTTCAAGAGATTGCTGCCTCCTACCATGTGAGTCAGCAAAACTGGATTTGAATCTGGAAGGTTTCTACTGCTCCTTCTTTGTCAAGCAAAGCATTGCACTGGAGAAAATTTAAAACTTCTCTTGAATGTGCATGAAGAATAATTTTCAAGCTAGATTTTGGAGCTCTGAGCAAAAGTATACAGAGAGCTGTTCAAAGAATAATCTGCTCTCTGCAGGAACAAAGACATGTAGGGAATTGTCCAAGAAGAAACTGCTGATTAAAGTTTTGGCTGATAATCACTTTGTGTATGCTTGAATTATGCTACTAAACCCCTTTTCTGTTTAAAACCATCTGCAGGGATCGTATGTTTGTAAACAAAGACAGATTAAGATAATTTATTAATTCTTTGTCTGCCATCCTCTCATTATTTCTACTAGAAGTATCCACTTCTAAGCTCCCAACCATGTTAACCTCTGAGCACTGAAACAACATTTTAATTGGCTTACAAGTATGAATCGGCTTTTATCCTTATATAAAACACAAATGTTTCTAAATCTAATTCATGCTAGGAAATACAGTACCCACATGCTTTCAGGATTAAGTACGTTGCGTTAACTTGACTGAGTGCAGATGTGCAGGGAGCCCTGTAAATCAGGCACGTTCTTTGTTCTAGCCTGTGTGGACAAAAACTTCCAGTGGGAGAGGACAGGAAGCTGGTGTGAAATGTTATGCAGGTTATCTCTGCCAGCTCTTTGCAGCAGAATACGTACTTAATGCTCCCAAATGAATGGCCAGGCTTTAGAATTGCAGAATGAGTAAGTATACTGGCTTAGCAATTAGCCACAGGAAAGTAAAGCTGTTTCTTATGTGGACAGACAGATGAAAGGTTGGTTAATTGAACTTCTCCTAAGTGCCAAATGTTGAGCAGCACAGAGGGGCATCCTGTCAATACATGTTTAACACTATCAGAGAAAGTAAGTCGAGAACATCCTTTTTACCAAATACCTATTAAGTTGCAAAGGAGCACCACATCTACCAAATCTGTCTAGGTCTGTGAATTAAAGCATCACAGCAAGATGGTTTTACTTAGATGTATGTCCAGAGTTGAAAAGATTTACGTGCTTTACACATGGACTAGAAAAAATTATGCAGCAAAAAAATCCCAATAAGGCTTTAGCCTCTTTCCTTTGCTTTCTCAAAGGGAATCAGTGTCTGTACATTCTTTTCCATTCAGCCTAGGCTCATACACTTTTATTTCCTAATCCTCAATGTTATCAGAATCATTTTAAATACATATATTTGTATATGCATGTATGCCTGAGTTGTGTAATAAAGCTTGACCATAAATATCAAAATTCTCATTTTCTTATGAAAAAAACCTCTTATGTGTAATTAATATAAGCTAGTAAATATTATGTATTTTTTGTGTGTTATATGCACATGTCTGCACAATATGGGTACTGTTGACAATCAGGAGATGTGTATGTGTGTATATATATTACAAAAAGCTTCTAGTTGCCCTAACCTAGTCCCATGGGCCTCCCTGTTCCATGTAGGCATATTCCTCACATCAGGCATAGCACAAGAGTCTACATTTGATAGTTCAGGGCAGTTCCTGATAATGACCGGCTGGAGATGAGGGAGCCCCTTCAGCCCTTCTGTTTCAAGCCCTGTGAACTGTAGCACCAGAGCTCTTGAAAAGCTGTTTGTAGCTGTGTTTCTCAGGCATGGTAAAATAGGCTGCTCTCAAGCTCTGTTGTGATGAAAGATGTTGAGAAGAGATAGTGGTGAATGGCACTGCTCTGACTTTCCTGGTGTACCCACAACCTAAAATAGCAAACCTAAAATTAAGAGCCCATGGCTTATAGAACTAAGAGTCCACCTGTAGTGAAGTGACACATGCCACTTGCCTGCGGGCTTTGAGCAGTAGGAATTCTGTTTCTTCCCTTCCTGGCCTGTCAAAAATGAATGCTGAATGCAAATATGAGTTCACCTAAAAAGTTCTTTTCCCAACTGTTGTCTTCTGAAGATGCAGATAGTTCAAGGGGATTACTTAGAAAGCTCAGTATACTCTCTTCAGCCTTTATTATTCTTGTTATGAGAACTCTATCTCCATTTTCTCTTGCTTTCCATCAGTTGTATTTCTCAAGACTTCTTTTACTGCAACGGGTACTCAGTGGGCTTCAACAAACATAAATACCTCCTGAAAGCTAGTGTAGAAGATCACGTCACTGGATGAGTAGATGTTAGCTTTCTCAGACATCCGCTTAGTTTACCAATAGAGTAAAGCAGACACGGTAAGCTGGATGACTCTGAAATTGTGCTAGATCAGGATGTTTTTGTTTGGGACTGTTTTATTCCATGGCCTTCATGAGTATGAAGGGAAGTCTGCAGCAGTATCATAGACAATGATTTCCCTTTATTCTGCCACTAATTATATGAAGATCAATACATGCTGCATAGCAAACAGGTTTTAGTTAGTGTTCTCTAATGTGGTGTGAAAGGTAACTTCAGAGTACCTCTTTTTTTTAATGTGCAAGATGAATTTCTTCCATATCATGTAAAAGGACTAGGCAGCAACTGCACCTATTTTATAGCATCTTACATAATTAGGACTTGTATTTATCAGTGTGAATATCCCCAGTTGCAGAACGACTTCAGCACTATGCTTTACTTGATTACAGTGGAGGGAAATAAGGGGGAGTTGTGTGAAGGAACGTGCTCCCATTCCAGTTTAACTTTAATTACAGATAATGTTGAACAGCAAGTGGTTTTCTATTAGGTTTGATTTCCTTGGTTTGTTCATTATCACAGAAGTGTTACTCTCTGTTCTGGGGCTGGGAAGGGGTTGCAAGGGGGATTGAAGTAATTTCCTGTGTACAAACTTCTTTTTTAGTTCTTTTCCTTTAACTGCTTTCTCCATTACGTGCAGCTGGCACTGGTTTGACATCGCATATAGTCAGCTTGCTATTACCAATGGTTTCAATATATAGACTACTGTGATATGCCTATCTGTGTATAGTTTGATTACGAATGCTTTCAGCTGAGTGGCTCCAGTTTCAGCCTATGCCAAGTGGGTATGTAGATAAACATACAAAGACCATACTGGGTAGATTTTATATTGGCTGTAATTTTATGCCAGCATTGGTCACAAATCTATGTTGAAGTGAATGGCAATTTTCAGTGTTTATTTTAGAAAAGTTACCTAAATTAAATATGTTCTGAAATTTCTGTGAAGCTGTTCTCTGCTCTCTGATGACTGTGGACTGATTGTGTTATCCCTTTAAGGATATAGGCACACAATTGGTTGAGGATATGTTCTTATGGAGTGATTGTGGGTCATTTGTTTATTCCCTAGTTTCTTTCTTATATTGATGTTTATGATTTTCATTAGTTGTTAACTATCTTTGTAATAAAATGGGCATGTGGGTTTGAAGCTTGTAGTTTAGAGACTGATGAAATATATCTTTTTGGCTGTCTCTTTTAATAGGAGAAAACTTAAATCTTGAAGCATTCCTCCTCAATCTGCATATTTCTTTTGTAGCTGTTGCATTCTCCAGTAAAGTAAACACATGTTCTTTCGGGGTTAGGGATTAATGGTAAGGAATCGTGACAGCGCAGCATGCACCTCAGAGGGAACAGAGAAACAACCAACCACCTGCACTTAGTCAAGTTGCTAATTAAATCATGAATATTGAGTTGCATTGTAGATTTTTGCTGATGTTAGAGAAGGGTCCTATCTGATGAATACTGTCTTGGTGTAATGAAACCATACTAAGATTAATATATTTTAAATTATTAGTAGTAGTAGTAGTTGTTGTGGTTTTAAATATAAAATTATATGGATTTGACTGAGGCTTGAGAGGCTGGTAAATATGTAAGGCAGTATACATGAGCTTGTAGGTGTGCACTTGTATGGAGACACCCAGTGACTGTCCAGACTGTTAGCCAGCAGACAACTGAGTTGTGCTGTGCTTTACTATTTTTACTTTACCTGAGGAAGAAAACACTTCTTAAATGGTTTTTTTCCTCCAATACAAAACTATCAGATTACTATGCAGACATTGCTTCATAAATAGTAAAAATTGGCCTCTATGGCCAGCTAGTGGAAAATATTGAAAACCATATAATATCTTTTCCTTCCCTGATTATTCTTCAGTACTGAATCTGGCCCCTGAACTTCTTGCAGAAAGTAAAAAAAAAAAAGTAAAGTACTGTTGCTGGGCCTGATCTTTGTAAGATTAAAGTGGAGAGGAGGCTGTTTTTTTCTTTTTACGTCCTTATGTTCATTATCGGGACCGACCAATATTTGCCTTAGAAGATACGTATCAAGCTAACAAGTGTGTTTGCACTATTAGCTTATCTGGATATGTGTTTTAGATCGGTATGTAAAAGTAATTCATTTACTTTCCCTGCTATGATCTACTGTACAGGGTTGTGATATCGAGTGGGTTGAGTACCATTTTTATTAGACCATTCCAATGCCTGACACCATATAATAATAAAATCCAAAGTTTTCACTGTGGGAGACCACAGTCAGCTTTGAAAGAGTAACTCACTAAAAGAAGCAAATCTTAAGAACTAGTTATACGAAGTACTATTGGCCTGATTAACTGATACATGAAATGATGATGAACTGGCATGAGACAAAATGCTTACTATATAGAGTGAAAGAAATCTATGGCAGAGGGGTCCAGCACAAACCTAAGAGAATAGATACAGGTTTCCATCACAGGAATTTGCCTGGAAGCATTCTCATTTGAACATGCACAGGTACTGCTCTCCCCCACTTCAGGAATGGCACAAACTCAACCTAAAGTGATAGCCCTTCATGTTGATAGATTATGTTAGAAGGCAGGTCAATGATTTTGCTAAGTATAATAGAACATGTGGAGATGCTCTTTGTTTATGATTAGTTTCTCTTTCCTCTTTTTATGTTCGGGGCTATTTGTGGTTCATAGAAGTATGTTAACAGTAAATATTTGTTTTGGCGTGTTAGTGTGTTTCTCTTAAAGTAGGTTAGAAATTCTGCTTGTTCTGTTGTCTACTGAATTAGATGTCTTTGTTATTGAATTAAATTATGAGTTTAACATCTCGACAGCAAGGTCTGAGAGACTTTTTAATGTATATCCTATTTTTTGATGTTGTACATAAATTTAATCTTGAAATTGACATCTTATTTGAAATGGAGTAGGAAAAAAAAAATGTCCTAAGACATTTTATCCTCTGCAGATACCATTATCCCAGAGGTGACAAGTTGTTAGCAATGGAACAAATAGGGTGGAATTATAATAGTATTAATTTAGTGTAATTGGAATTTCAGGCAGACGAGAATCTGAAAAAACTTTTTCCAATCTGCTGTCGATTTTAGCAGCAGATTGACAAACAGTAATCTCATAAAATTAGGATAAGCAAACATCAGAGCTCATTGTGCTTCCTTTTTCTAAGGCATGAAAGTTTGAATGGAACCATAGTTTCAAAAACCAGGGCTCGTTTTAGGCAGTTACAGTAACTGTAAATACAAATTCAGTGTATGGAAATAAAGGGCAGACATATCTGTGGTCTCCAAGTGTCTGTCTAATGGCATTGTATGGCAGTTCTCACATCTAATAACCTTGGTCAGTTCTTCTACAGTCTGTGTATGTCCTTGCCCTCTTTTGTGAGGACTGAAAATAGTCTGTGGGTCTAGTGCTGTGGCCTGTTGACCATGATGATTGTGACTACAACTCAGTAGGTTGCACAAATCTAATCTGACTGAACCGAAACTATTCACTCAATATGTGTCTCTTGGAAAATCCATTAATGTATTTGGGTATAATAACAAGTTGTCACAACCTTGTAGCAGAAAAAAAGATGAGATTTCTATTAACTAAAATATTCTTTTAATGATTTCCATGTCTGTAAATTTAAAATACCCTCATCTAATTATAAGTGTGCATTTTGTGGCAACTTTCCTCTCTCTTGTTGCTGAGGGCAGGGGGAATCTGTGATGGGATGCTCTCAGATTCAAGAATCTCTTAAAGCTAGCTTAGCTGGACAACACTGTTCTCACTAATGATAAAGCTCTCACCAACTTCTCTGAGAGTAGTTCTTCCCTACAGCAATTGCCATGGATATTAAATAGATGGTCTACAGTAAACTCTGATTCTGAATGTCAAGCTATTCAAACTCTGTATAATCACCATTTTTGTGATAACAAACTTTCTTTCATTAGTGCTGGTTGTGGCACATTATTTTTGAAAGTAAATAACCCCACAGTATATGTGTTTAAAGTATCATTTTTCAGATGTAGTTTTTAAGTAAAACAAGTGGTCAAAGCAAAAATAACAGATGAATTAACAGATATCTAAGCCTTCAGTGAAGTGCTGCATGGTTCTATTATATGTTCAAGGAAATATGTTTTTATAGCTTTTAGCTCCAGAGGATACTCAGCTTTATATTGTGTTTTGGGTTTGTTGTTTTGGTTTTGTTGGATTTTTTTTTCTTTAAATCTTATTAATAAAGGCATTTGGGGTTGTTTAACATATTCTCAGGAGTCCATGCTCCAAACTTTGCCCTCCAGTTGGTATTACGGTATCAGTAATTGCTGCCTCATGTTAACATTTATTTAAAGCTGCTGATTTAACATTTAAAAATTCTGAGGTTAATGGATCTGTATTCACAGATCCATTAACCTCAATAAAAACAAATGGGACCTTTAGTGAACTAAAATAAGTGCAGATCAAGGATACACTTTCACTAATACTTACTGATAGCATTTAGATTGTACTGCTAAAATGTCAGGTCATAAAAAGGGCTAGTAATGTAGTAATATTCAAGGTGAATTTCAGAGTTTCAGTCACTTCCGTGACCCAGGCTAGGATAGTTTAAGATCAAGCAAGCTCAGTGTTCTAATTGCAAGATCTTCTGGGTGGATTGCTGTGTAAGTGGTATGTTACTGGGGCTGAGCTGGGTTGCTTAAGAATGAAATTGGTTTAAATGCACATTTATCTAATGAGGAAATTATCATAGTGTAGGTAAATGACAAACACTTATGAAGAAATTGACTTCTGTTTTTCAGCTCGGGAGAAAGCTATAATATTTGAGAAATCAATAAATAAGGGGACATATTTCCTTAGAATTGTTTTGCTTTAGGCCGTATATTTAATGTAATCTTGCTGTAAAAAGTATGGAGATCTAGAAACAGCCTTTATAAAGAAAATTCACTTCCCCAGTTCATCTCCCCTATGTGTTTTTTCAGTAGGCATATAGAGAAATATGACATGTAAATCCTGAGTTGAATTCAATGAAACAAACATCTTTGTTTTTGTGGGAATGTGTTCATTCCACAATGGACATGTGATTCCATCTCTGTTCATCTTTAGATCTTGTTTGTTGAAATGACGTTGTCTTTCAAAGTCTTAACTGTATTATTATTGTATACTAATAACAGTACAGGAAGTTGAAAATTGTTCAGTGCTAATGCCACACATCAACTTGAAGAGTGGGATTGTAAAATATCCATTTTTCTATTTATTGTATTCATGCTCCAAGTAATACTATCCTGTGTCTGTGCACAGCGAAAGACTGCTTACACCTGTTAATAAAGTAGATTAAGTACTTAGAATATATTACCTTCAGCATACCTAAAAAGACAGATGGGAAATCACTCATCAGATAACTTTGAAGAGCATTATAACAGGCTGTTTAGAGTTATATTATACCAAACCTCAGAGTAGATGGGTCAATATAGAGGCAATTTAGTTATATGGGCATGCAAAGTTTTAGTATATGGTTATTAAAAACCACAATATTTTCTGTGTGGCAAACAATTAGAGACAGAACGTGCAGAAGCACAATCAATGAGAGCCAAAGTCCGGTGGAAAATCCATGTTTCAAACTTTCTTCAAAACAAATTTCCTGGCTTTATTTGCTGTATCAAACAAGGCTATGATATACTCTTGCATTATGCATCAGAAATAAAAACAGATTTGAATTTGTTTCCTTTGTATTCTTCTCCCAGATAATCAATTTAAAAAATAGTAAAGCATTCAAGTGATCAGGTTAAGAGTTCAGTTCCAAAAATGTGCTACTTGTACTTCACATTTCTGCTATTACTAATGAAGGCTTCACAGTATTTCAAAGACAGAACTGTAATCTAGATTTGCTTTCTCTGAGATTGTTACAATTTGAAGTAACTCACTATTTTTTGTTAGTTTTTATATGAATATCGATTACCCTGTGCACACCATGACAAAGAGATATGTATTGAAATCTCACAAAAAAAACCCCACAAAACCCCAAAAACCCCAAAATCTCAGGGAAAAGTCCACAGATCACAGAGTAGTAGCTTTCCAAGGTGTAACTGTATACAAACTAAACTGTAGTTGTCATACAAAAGAGAGGTACAGCTGAATATTGTCATTTCTTGTGAATGTTTTAGATCTACTGTCATAATATGTGTTTTGATAAATAAAGCCCAACACTGTTTAAGAACAGAGAAAAGCCATTTTTAAAGTACTTCTCTATTTAGCAAAATAGACAATGTCAGTTTTCTGCTGCTGTGATTTTGTTTCAACTCTACTAAGCATCAAGTAGATTGGATTCTCATGTTGGAAACTAGAATGCATCACTGTGTGAATAGAAATGCATTACTCTGTGAATTGGAATGAATTAGGCACAGTCTATTGCCCTGTTGTCCCGTCATATTTCTGCTTTTCTAAAAATGGCTCTTGTGAGAATTTACTATTAAATCTAGGACAACACTTTAAACAAAATTTACTGGAGTCTTTCATATGTTAAATTTCATTATAAGTAATATTGTTTCTTTTTAACAGTGGAAATCTGTTTGTTTTCTCTGTAAAGGTACACTTAAAGCCTTCACCAATTTTGCTTATGTGAATGACCCTTCTAAATGTTTTCTTTAAGGAGTGCTAGGTGGCATTAAAATCTCTAACTGCAGTCCTAACCTTTTTGAAAGGTAGGGGTTTTTTTTATGCAAAAGATTGTTACTAAGGTATTCCAGTGTTTCTTTTGAATTGGATAACTAGCTTTCAGAGTCTTTTAAAATCCCCAATTTAAATTCTTAACACAGGAGCGAAAAGTATTGTTGGAGCTTTCTACATTCCTCTATGAATATTTCAGACATCAGCTAAATCTTTTTCACTACCTTGGAATAAAACCTCATGAATAGCTACCTTGCTTTTAAAGATATGTCTTACATATACCTTGTTACTTAATGATGTGGTCACGACAAGAACATTTGGAAGAAATAGTTAGTAGAATGTCAGTGCTACGGAATTTTAGCCAGAACCTTCTGGCCATGTGATATTTTCTCCTCAGATCTGTATCTAGGCTATAGCCATGATTATTCTGTTTCATTTTCCAAGAATCCTTCCTGTGACTCAAGCCTGCTAATAATGCTTAGGAACAGGGTAATATACCTACTATTCTACTTTGGTAGTTTTTTATTAATGGACTATACTGATGAGAAGATCTGTTATTGATTATTGTATATTGGCCTCGGTTCAGCTAAGTGTTTCAGCACATTTCTGACATTAGTGAAAAAGTATATTAAGTACCATTAGAGTACTGACACAATCAGATTGAGGTACAGTCAAGAATCATACTGAACTGCATTTTTTTAATAAAATAAAGAGTGGAAGGTAGAAGTAAAACACATCAGGCTACATCACAAGATAAACGTGAGTCTTACCTTACAAACTGTGTGAGTCCCGTTAATTTGGGATCTCTAGAGATCTCATGTGTTACATGCACACGCTGCATTTACATATGATGTTATGTATAAAAGCTCAGTTGCATATTCTTGGTTAAAGGTAAAAGTTGGAGCAGACTACAGCAGTCTGTCCAAGAAAATGTTGTATTAGCTTTAACACTGGTTTGGTTGTAATAATCTTAGTACTTGTTACAGTATTTATTTTATATTATAGAGTTATAGAATGCTTTGGGTTGGAGTGGACTTTGAAGATTATCCAGTTCCAACCCCCCTGCCATGGGCAGGGACTCCCCCCACTAGCCCAGGGTGCCCAAAGCCCCATCCAATCTCGCCTTGAAGACTGCCAGGGGTTCAGGGGCAGCCACAGCTTCTCTGGGCATCCTGTGCCAGGGCTTCCCCACCCTCACAGGGAAGAATTTCTTCCTAATATCTAACATAATTATACCCTCTTTTAGATTAAACACATTATCCTTTTTTCCATCACTATACTTCCTGATAAACAGTCCCTCTACAGCTTTCCTCTAGGCCCCTTTAGGTACTGGCAGGCTGCTATAAGGTCTCCCCAGAGCCTTCTCTTCTACAGGCTGAACAAGACCAACTTTCTCAGCCTCTCTTCATAGGAAAGGTGCTCCAGTCCTCTGATTGTCTTCATGTCTCCTCTGGACTTAATCCAACAAGCCTCTGTCTGTCTTGTACTGGAGACCCCAGACCTGGACACAGTACTCTGGTGGAGTCTCACCGCAGCAGAACAGAGGGGCAGTATCACTTCTCTACACTTGTAGGTCATGCTGCCTTTGATTCAGCCCAGGACACAGTTGATTTTCTGGGCTGCAAGTGCACATTGCCAGCTCATGTTGAGGTTCTCATCAACCAATGCATTACAATGTTTTGTTTCATTGTTTTAAGTTGCTCTTTCTCACTAATAAGCAGACATTCGTCTTCCACATCCACTATTTCCCAGAATGTTGCTTAATATTCATTGCCAAACTCATGAATATTTTCTTCTTGTACTTGATTAAACACAGACTATGAAACTAATAATCCTAGTTTGGCAGGCCATTTTGAACCAGTACTGGAGGAAAAGGTGGTATGCTTATCAGGGACATTATTATCTTTTAACTTTCAAATAAATAGTATAGTCTCAAGATTTATGGTGTCAGTGAGTGATCTCATTTCTGTAGAACGGTACTTCAAATCCATAATGCTATAAATTCTGTAGAGAACACTTCTATTACAGTGGTTGGCACAGCAGAAGTTGAACATAAGTTCCCAGCTCACCTGAAAATTTAGCTTCTGAATTTAAGTCTTAACATCAGGAATATCCTTCCTCTGTTTTGAAGTCAAAAGCCAGAGACCATGTAGTAGTGCCTAATCCTGTGACAGATCTTCTGTACTCCATGCATAAAAAACCCCAAACCAAACAAACCCAAGCCCTACTTCCATCCCAGAAGCTGAACTGTGCTGAGTGGATACAATGAGACATTTGAATGAGACAGTATGATATGCATGAATATTTATTTTTCTTCAAAACTGGAAAGAGTGGGCATTCTGAGGTTCAGTCACGGATATCTCATTAATTTTAAGCTTTGTTGCTTTTTCTTTATTGTCTTTGATTTTTATGGTATAGTACCTGTTATCAGCAATATGGAAGCAGAATGCAGCACAAAGCACAGATTTACAAAGTGTCTAATCCTTTCAGTAACAGATCTGTTTCCCAGAAGTATTTTGAAACATATTTCTCTAAGGATTTTCAGTGCATTTGTCTGACTCTGAGCTCCTCTGTCAGAAAGATACAAAATCCCTATGCACTTTACAAGCTTGGAGTGTAACTTGTGGAATTCATTTTCCTTTGTAATGTGGAATTGTGGAGTAACCTCTAGGGAGCCTGTGTATAGAGGTGTCCTGGAGTATATTGGAACTGTTATAGTTTAAATTTTTAAGAAGATACTCCTTCCTTGTTTTCATTACAAAAAACCTGAAGTAAATCCCAGACACAAGCTCCCTCAATTATTTATTGAATTTAAGTGGAATTTCTTACATTTTGGTTTGTATCTGTTGTCCATTCATTGATATTGTGTCTATCAAAACCAAGCTAATTAGGCAATTATAGTGATACACATTGTAGCTCTATTTCAAGAATGCTGTTGAATTTTTTTTTTAACTTTTTTTTTTTTTTAACACAAAACAGAGGCATAAGGAAAATGTGAGCAGCAGTTGTTCAGGGAGTTTCCTTGTACCTGTGATGAGTGCATGGTATGGTATTGTAGTGACTCCTCTTGTCTGCTTGGATGTTTGAAAACCATAAAGAGCAGTAGTGAAACATGAGGTTTAGTCTGTGGGATATCTGATGGGCTTTAATCAGAAGTATACAGTGACTGGATATTAGGTGACAAATAGTGACTGCGTTGAGTGACTACAGTGACACTTCATAGCCCCTTTAGGAGCGTTTGTATGAATGTTATACCTTGTGCATCAATTGCTTGGTTGGTATTTGGAGATGTGCTTCTTGGTACATTGCCTTGTTATGTTTTGCTCTCGGTTTCTGTATTTGAATGGTTTTCCAGTCTGAAAGGCCCATCTCTAACCACCATCTCCTGGTATTTCATGGAATGGGAGCTTCGTTTTACTATCACTGAGGCTTGATTTACGACCCATGTATTTTATTTAGTCTTTTATTTACCTGTTGTTTTGGATTGTAATGACGGTAATTGAAGCACCTAATTCCAAATTATGTTATTAAGTAAATAAATTAATCAGATTGCATTTCATGGTAATATAATCAAGATGATATTTCACTAGTAAAGTTTTATCATTTTATAAATAGTTCATGATATCTGACTGTTTACATATATATTCATGAATATATTAACATTCAGGAAAAGTATTACAACAGAATTCTAAAGAAGTCTTTTTTCCTTTTTTTTCTTTGAAGTTCTATAACAATAACACAGTTCTATACTTTTATTTGTATTCCAGAATCCATGACTGCAATATAAACACTTGTTGAAAAATGAAACTGTGTTCTTTAAAAAAGCCTTTTTTGACATTGTATCTGCTGGTGTTCATATTTCACAATGTACTGAACATCCTGGGCTTTGCTATTTTATGTAAAGAGAATGACAGATTATGATCTTACTTATTACTGTTTCATTTTTTACGATCTTACAAACAAGCTCAGCAGCATTCTTTCTCACCCTCTACAAGTTATGATGACTTAAATAAGACTAAGCTTGTAATTCATCCTCTTGTATTTAAAATGTTTCAGCAATAAAAGAAATCTGTATTAGCCTTCTCTCTGCCATACTACAAAAGCAGAACAGAAGGTGGGGTAGTCTGTAAACTGCACTCTAATCATTAAGGAACAAACAAGGAAAACTGAAATTCAGCAGTGGTTCTTCACCCCTATAATAAGAGCCATTCGTAGCCAACTAAAACTGAATGCTGGCATGCTGAGAATAATTAGGCAATAAAAACAATCGGTTATGGTAGAAACTAAATAAGAAACTTTTTTCAAATATGTGTATTGACACAGAGCAGTAATGGTATTCCTGGTCTGTTTCGGTTAAAATGACACAGTTGTACTCATTTTTAATCTGACAAGAGGTTGTAGAGCTTCAGTTTGTATAAATGAGTACAACTTCTGTAAAGTCACCAGATGGCTTTGGCTGTAAAAATGAAGCTAAGCATAGACACCCACTGATGATTGTTCCCTAGTATCTCCTTTTTGTCAGCAAGAATACAACCCTCTTTAGAGAGATCAAAACCACAGTTTGGAAATAAGGTGCAGTTATTATTGACAGTTGTTAATTACAGCCTGTGCCATCTTACTCTGCCTGGTGTTAGTAGGCAGACATGCTTGATGCTTTTTGCTAGTAATTTTTCTGTAAATCTTTCTAAAGTAATTTATCTTCATATTTGGTATTTGCCAAAAGCTGAGCTGCTAACATTAGCAGTTCACTAGAAACTTGTTTTGGTGGATGGTCCCAGACTGGGTGAATCCTTTTCCCGTCTTACAGGTTTACTATTTCTCTTCTTCTGCCAATGATTTATCTCGTCTAATTTAAAACTTGGCTTTTAAAGAATAGCCATCAGAATATCCAGTATCAAGCTACTGCGTTATTTGAGCTTTGTACACACCAATGAACTCTTTTCTACATGTTTGAGGAGTCCATCCGAGCATCCTTTTATCTCTGGTGCTTCTCTCTTGCTATGACTTCGGTTCTGTGCAGATACTGAACTGCTGTTGATGCTAAGAGAAAAAGGTTAGTGTGGAGCTTTGTTTTTAGAAGATCCCTGTTACAGCTTGTGGCTGGGAAGGAAATGCAAATGGAAGAAAGGAATGAATCTAATTTCATATTCAAAGCCATTTGGGGAGCTATTTGTGCTCCCTCATAAGCTACCTTCTCAGGATAACAGCAGAATCACTGTTTGTTGAAACAAGACAGTGTTTAAAATAGATGGATTGCATCCAAACTTACCACACTGAATCCTCCAGGGACAGATAGGCTTGCACGGGAAACAGTTAGCTCTGTTCTGGAATTGAAAACCATGGCAGTATATCAGGACCATCAGGCTTCCTCAACCTCATGTGTTTTTTCAGATTCTATTGGCAAAAGATCTCAAACACTAGTCCTGGGTTTACAAAAAACTGTCGTAAAATACATACACCATGGAAGATCTGTATGAAAATGCTAAGCAGAGGCTCTTTTACTGGTCTTTATGTGGAAGATTTTCAGAATTTTAAATTAATGCTATATTTCAATTCTTTCACTAATTCTTTTCCTAAGCAACAGAGGCTAAACTGACTAAAGAGACTTGGCTGTCCTGAAATTTGAGTTCTCCTGAAGAGACAGTATAAAATTAAAGCTTGTCTCCTGTATGAGAGAATAAATCAAGAAAATTATACCTAGGCTTTTTGTTCCTTTGAAGACTGGAAAAAAGAAATAAAAAACCAAAACAAACCAACCACTGATTTTGTGAATTCGTGTTATTTCACCAGTGATAATACAGTCAAGTATTGTGGGTTGTATATTTAGGGATATCTAGATATATGAAGATACCAAAAAATACATTCTATTGGTTTTGAACTATATAAGTGCCTACTCCTGTGGCAATTAATAGGTGAGAGTTTTAAAAATCTTACTTGATGATCATCTGATCATTGCCTAATACCTTAAAATTCTCATCCTATAATAATATTTTTTTAAAAAAGACTATTAATAATCAATAGACTAAATTTTAAATGAAAGCTTTCAAATATTTTTTTTTCATTTTGGTGGCTTTTTATAATGTTTTGTAAACTTGCCTTTATACACATAAAACAGCATAAACAGAAAAATGCATCCCATTCCTGACAGTGTAATACAGGAGTTTTTAAGGGCTTTCAGTTATCCCAGCAGTGGAAAAAATATTTTAAACTTGACAAACAAACAGCTGAGACAACAACAACAAAAAATCAACTCTGGGATATTTCCATAATGATTAGCAATATGCACAGCCCAAGTAATTTTTATTTTCTTCCCCCTTCCAATCCATACAGTCTATGTGCCATATCCTTGACATACTTCTAGTCCTTTAAAAGAAGCTGATGTGGAGTGAACATTCAATCCATTTTGCTATTACTTTTATGAAAGCTACAGTGCACCTTGAGAAGAGCATGCCTGACCCAATTTGATCTTTCATTTCTAACACCATAGCTTGCTGACTTTCTAAAGGATACTCAAGAAAGGCTTATTAGCAGATGTTATCACTGGAATCACCTTTTCTGAAATAAGGAATGACAGGACCATCTGTTCATTTGTTGCTTGATAACCTAAGCTTCCGTGTTGTCCTGGAAATCCTGCTGATAGATCTATCTCCATGTGGTCACATAGCATTGATCTGTTTGGAGTGGATTTTTGTGGAGCAGAACAGGGGTGGGGGGGAAAAAAAAAAAAAAAGGGAAAACAGAAATGCTGTTTTAAAGACGAAATAAGAAAGGCTCCTGTACAGCATGTGCTGAATTATCTGCAGGACCTAAGTGAAATACTACCAGGAATCACATTGACTTGAAACAAAGGACGATGAAACAGTGAACCTGTACTGGAAGCTTATGAAAATTATATCTCATATTGGTTTCTATAGCTGAAGGATGTGTGTAGGTCTGATTAGTGAAGAACTTAAATGCTGCTGATAAGTGTATAGAAAAATAAGCAGTAAGACTTAGAAGTCCTCTGAAAACACAAAACAAATGATGAAATCTCTCTAGTGAAGTAATTGACCTTTTTTAATTATAAGCTCTAGAGTAGAAAGATTATAGAGTGCTAATTTGCAAAGAAGCAGGTGTGACAGCTTAACTGATAGCTTTTTACAGATATGATATGTGAAGCCTAAGCAATCTATAATGTTTAATAATTAATATATAACAGAGATCTTAATAGTTCACAATATGTAGGAAACAATGTGTAGTTTAGAAGTACTATAATGGCATTTTGTAGTAATCCAAATCTTCAGTTACACCTGTAGTCATTGATTATAATTTTACATACTTTGATCAAAAAACAGTGACAAGTTACATCTACTCGATAGTATTTACACATTGATGCTAATTTATTTATTAACGTACCAATTGATATAAAAGCAGCTTCTGAACAGAGATTTTTTTTAGATGTTATATGCTGAGTAAGCATATTTATTGCAACTGGGGGTGTTAAGTGTGGGCTTTACCCAAGAAACTGCAGATTAATCAGACAAGAGCAAGAAATCTCACCTAGTTTAACAAATCATCAGTTGCTTCTTCAAGGAAGGGGAAAGGCATATAAGAAAGAATTCAAAATTGGGCCAAAATCCTGGATTACATGTGTATTGAAGAAATAATAATTCAGTTGGAAACAGGGAAACAATATACTGTGGAACAGAATACAGATATGAGCAGATAATTTGCAGGTTTTCTTTAGTTTGCTTGCTTATGCATTTTTTAACATTTTACTGTATTATTTCTTTATTGTAAACAAAATACAGAAGCTTACTTCCATTCCTGTTTAGGTTTCTTAATGTCAATTCTAATGATTTGAAAGAGGAAACAAAAAAAGAAACAAAGAAAACCCAATTGTGTGATAGATTTGTTAAATGGTATAGGGAAATCTATTACTGTGTACAGCCTCCACAAACATCTTTGAAGTTATTCAAGTAACAAAATTCCATCAAAGTGGAGCTTCCCAGGCTGAGTCGATGATGTATGTATCTGTGTGGGAAGGCAGTGCCCCAGGGTTGGTATTTTAAGCAAGAAAGCTGGCTGGCAGCTTGGGGAGCACATCTGATCCCTAGTTGTCCATGCAAGTTATTTCATAGAATCACAGAATCTCCTGAGTTGGAAGGGACCCAAAAGGATCATACAGTCCAACTCCTGGCTCCACACAGGCCAACCAGAACATATGACTGAGTGCATCATCCAGATGTTTCTTGAACTCAGTCAAAAACTTTGATTTATTGTATATAAACTACCATAGCTAGTTTGGAATCTTTATACATTTTCACTTTTAATTTACTAAGATTAGGGAAATAAGTTTAAAGAAAATCACACTGTTCTGAGAGTACCCTTCTATCCATAGTGCGTTATCATCAAGAAAAGAATTCTGATTAGTTACACCCTTAGACTACATCATTCTTAACTTGTGCAAAAAATGTCTAAGTCTGTCTTGTGCTTTTACTTCCATGATAAGATTTTTGGGTTGTTTGGGGGTTTTTTTCCCCCTCGGTTTAGTAGAGACCATGTGCTGCTTCAAATTGCCTGTGCATCCTTGAGCTTAATGTTCCTATTTCATCTTAAATTCTTGTGGCAATGTCAGCTAATAGCATTAGTTAAAAGCATGAGCAAATCTATAATGGATTTATTTGATGTTCTCCTCTAGAAAAAAGGAACAATATCTCAAAGAAGCAACAGTTTTCATGTACAGCATTAGCTTCTCTGAACTTCTGACTCAATTCTGTATTTTGGTGCTATCTATTTGCCAGAAGTAGAGCAGGTATGAAAATCAAAAGTATTTGCAGGTTTCTATTTCAGAAATAACATTTGAAATGTAGGGGATATCCCATTTAAATATTTGTAATTTAAATGTTTCTCTGTTCATGCTGAAATGGCTTCATCTGAAATTATGATAATCTGCATCATTAGAACTGAGTTTGAAACAAAAAGAAAGCCTTCTGAGATGGTCTTTTTTTTTTTTAGATTAATGATTTTTGTCTCTGAATTCAAGGGGAAAAAATGTTTGATACATCAAAAATTTCCAGAGACAGAAAAACTTTCTGTTAACATTTATTTTGCAACATTATAAATAGTCATAATTTCCAATGCTCAACCTAAATTATAATGTGGCTGAGATTACTATGAAGAGCATCAACAAAGAATGCTTGGTATCATAGTAATTACTTCCAGTTAAAATGATCTTTTTGTATCTTCTTTTCCATTAATATTCTGGTATGCAGAGTTTCAGTGTAGAAATAGTTTCTCTAGACTCACCTGGAATTTTTAGTAAGATACAAACGACAGTAGGAAAACTCCCTCCATTGAATGCCCATTGAACAATTCCTACAGTTAGTAGGATAAAATTCTCTTGGCCATATATAGACAACAGAGCTCTATGAAATGCCTCCTGGCCTTTAACACAGAACTGGGAATGTAGGAATATACTTGCCAAAATGTCTTTATGAGAAGATATATGTCCTACAAAAAGGTGTACTTATCCATGACCTGAGTGACTGCATTTTGCTATCACGGCCCAGGTGTGTGACTCTAGCTAGCAGGCCAGGGTTGGGTCTCCACATAAATTTCTCTTTCAAGGGCTATGCCATAGTGTTGGAGGTGGTGGTTTGAATGGGAGAATGTGACACATTTACATTATGTGCTGCTGCTTATTTGTCTGAAAGTGTCAGAAAACTACAATCCTCCTTATGATATTACATTCTTATGATCTTATCCCCTCAGGGCAATGTCTGTGTGTGTTCATGAGCATTGTGTGTTCCTGCTGTAACAGAGGGTAGAGATAATGGCAGGCAGGCAGATCCCCATGGCTTGCTCCTTGCTGCTCGTTAGCTGAGTACTGACCATGCATGTGTTCCTAGCCCACTGAAGCTGTACAGCAGAAAATATTCATCCATATTTTCTGCAGCATAAATTCAAGCCTTTCAAGTTCTGCTTTGAGCCATGTGAACATTGTTTAATTGAGTCCAAAATGCATGTCACGTCTGTGTATACAAAGATTGTTTTGTCCCAGTGAGCTTCCCTTGTGAGGTGTCACAAGCCTTCCATGGGCAAAAAGACCTAATTCAGGTAAATAAGAAGTTTAAGAGTAATAAACTCGAGTGCTATGTTCCGTGTTCTGATGAAGTAAACTTGCCATGGTTTATATTGGAGTACAGTGTATCTCTTTTTTGATAGATTGTTAGGTGAATGCTTTAAACTCAAATACTGGCATGTTTTTCTTTCTGTACTTTGACTTTACCCATGCTGAGTGGTTTGAGGTTGTTTCAGGGTTTTGTAAGCATTTTGGACACCTTTGCTCATTTCTGTACAGGTTGTTTCTCATATTGTTTGTAAACTTATTTTTGTTTTTGCTTTTCCTGTTTTATCTGATTTCATTTGTCTGCTGATGTAATTGGAGCAGTCCTTTTTTATAGGTCCTTTTTGTGGAAGTTTAAGAAAAAGCAGTGGTGAAGTGATCAGTGTGAGAGAGATTTTCCAATGATGGTGAACTTGACAAAATGGCTATGTTAAAGAACCAAAAATTTCAGATGAGTTTGATGAAATAGTTTCAACTGGAGAAAAGGAAGTTCTCCGTGATATTCTCGCAAGTAGAATTTGAGAATGACCTCCTGTTGCCTCTAGCATCCCTAACTTCAGAAATGAGCTTTTTATTTAGTTCTTGCCTCTGCCTTAGCTTCACGAAAAAAGCAGAGCTGTACATTGGTGTCCTTGTAACCTGTTTCCAATATGAAGAGAATTTTGGAACTTTTTCCCCTTATGGTTTGTATTTGTCTGTTCAATTAGTGGAAACCCTTTAGTCTAAAGAGTAGTTTTGTGTGTATGTATGGCACCTATCTAGCCATCTAGAATGGTGCACCTATGTAACAGGGCCATAGCTTTTAGGTGCCACTGTGTTTCTAACATAGTTTTCCTGCCTACAGTTTTGTGAGTGTCAATACTGGCAAAATAGTGGATGCTATTATTACTCTTAGTATTTTATTTACCAAAATGTTTTGAGGGAAATCTGCTGTAACTCATACAGGAGTTACTATTATGCACGCAGGTGCATACCCACAGCTTTCTCCATCTGAACTCTTGGACTCCTTAACAGCCTCAAAAATAAGGCAGTGAGTATCTTCTTGAATTTTGGACAAAGCATATCACAGAATCACAGAATCACAGAATCACAGAATCTTAGGGGTTGGAAGGGCCCTCAAGAGATCATCGGATCCAACCCCCCTGCCAAAGCAGGCTCCCTATCTCATATTACATAGATAGGCGTCCAGACGAGACTTGAATATCTCCAGAGAAGGAGACTCCACCACCTCCCTGGGCAGCCTATTCCAGTGGGTCACTAAAACCAAACAAAACCTTTTTTTTTTCATCTCTTTATCCATGGACTGAAAGCACAAGCAGTTTTGCCTTTAAGAATAGAGATGAACAATGTTCTTAATTCATTATCTCATAATGAAATTTATTCCATATGAAATCATACTGAACACTTTTGGCTGTGTTATTTGCCCATCATTTTCAAAAGCACAAATTAACTCAGAAATCATTTTAAAGCCTGTAAATTGTGCTGTTAATTGACTTAATAAAAAAAAAGGAGTTAATGTTGTCTTTTCTCAAAAAAATGAATGGCTCTGCTACTTCCTTTGTTATAAATTGCAGGGACTGTAAATTCAGCGTTTGGCTGTGAAACAGTGCCTATCGAGTATAGCATTACAGTACACAGCAAAGGTGAAGAAGACTTTGTAATCATTTTCTTGCTTTTCTCATTTAATTTTTCAGTTGGTGCTTTAAAATGTATCTCAGACAGTAGGTATTCTCAAGGGCTTGTTGGGTTCCTCTGCTGGTTTAATAGTGATCGTGACACTTGTAGAAGTGCGGCACTGAGAGAATTAGTGAACTCATCAGAAGGAAGGAAGGAATGATCAATTATTCACCACACGCCATCAACTACAAGAAGCATGACTGCTGCCTGTCTCTCTCCTTTTCTTTCTTCTGCACACACACACTCAGCTTATGCTATTTGTGCAATTACATTATTTTCATTCAAACAATCTCTAGAGAAACCTGTTTATTTGAGTATGCTGGAACATTCATCATTAGGGTACTGCATCAAGTGTCCTTGACATTCACTGCTCTCTGCCTCCCGCATCTTCCTCTTTAATTATTTTAATACTTGGGATAAATAGAACAACAGAAAGACATGGCTGATTTACCTAGAAAGAACAGAATGCATAGAGATAGTTATTTCGTAATTTGATCACTCATGGATTATTTTTGGACTGTGTTTGTTCCTTTCTTCCTCAACTTTTGTTCTTGAACATGATTTCTATATCTTGAGGTTTTTGCATGTAAGCAAGACTTTTGTTGTGCATCTCTGTTCATAATGCATGCATTAGGAAGATTACTATTTTTTTAATCGCTTTGAAATATTATTAAGAATATTTTTCAAAAGTCAGAAGTTGCAACAGAAACTTTGTTAATCCTTGAACATTGGTTTACATGCTAGAGGGATCTTAGATTTAAAATAACACACGTGCTTTTTCATTCCAATATTCAAGATCACAGCATCTTTGTAATCATTTTACTTTTAAAGTTTGATTATCATAAAATTGCACTGGCGTATTTAAAATATGCATTGGTCTGAAAATCAATAAATCACTGATTGTTGCAAAGAGGTTATAGATTCCGCCAAAGTGAGATCTTTCATGAGTAGCTTAAAAATGAGAGATAAGAACTGTTGCTGGAACTTGGAGTTGAAAAAATCTGAAGGCAAAGTCAGAGGATGGAATTTATACTTCTCTTCTTGGTCATATAGAAGAATTTTTTTTCAAGTCTTTATTTTATAGAAATTTCTTTATGTGCCCATTAATTAATATGGTAGAATATTTCATTGGTTCTGTGGAAAAAGAAGTGGAGGAGATGCCATCATGACAAGCTTAAACGATTTGAAAAACAAAACTCCAAAATGTTAGCTTGCTGTAGCAGTGCATATCTTTAAGCCTATGTTACTAAAACACATATTGTGCAAACTTGTTTTTTCCTGTGTTATTACATTTCATGTGTTATCTAAGAAATCTTGTGTGTGTAAATTTACTCAGTATATGACAACTGCATATAGAAGGTTCAGCCATGCCCTGCCGTATCCTTCACACGCAGCCGCACACTGTGCATATTTTCAATTCAAGGTTCTGAGATAGCCTTAAGTTTTTTTGTTTCAGCTTAAAACTCTTGTTTTGACCAACATGCTTTTATACATTTTTGTTTTGTTTTATATTTGTGTGGTCATGACAGATGTGCAGAAAATGTAACCTTAGAGTAGTGGTACCGAGTGCCATCTATGCTCTCTATAATCCTGATACACGGGTGTCTCTGCAGGTAGGAGAAAAATAAGGAGGATTGGAATAGTTCCAAGCCGAACAGCACAAAGCTACTAAACTTGATAAACCTCAGACTCTCACAGTAGCTAAGAGAGAAGGCTGATGTGCAGTATCTTAGGTAGAGATTATATTCTGTACTTATATTGAATGTGGTCATCAGATAGAATGTAGGCTCATGCGTGACCTTCCCTAAAATAAAAGATCTAAGGGCCCGTTAGATCTAAAGAGTCAATACAGAAAGAAGCGCCTAAAAGAGCTGTTTGACAGCCTGGTGTTTACCCTGCGTCAGTATTAAGCTGGCAGCTGCTGATCTTGTATAAAATGGTGATGAAATGGACGTGTTTGGCTTTCATTTGCTTGACTTTATTGCAAGGAGAAAGTGCATGTTTTGGTATTTTTTGTTGCTTGGTTTTATGGTTTGAGTTTGTTTCTGTTTTCTTTTTTCTTCTCTCCCTGTCAACTGCAAGGAATATCTTGGGTTTACTTGCTTTTTAAAAAAAAAAATTGTGGACAGTTTTTTGCATCCGTGGAATTATTTAAGTATTACATCACAATCGGGAATACTAAAAGACATTGGGGTTTAGTTCTCCATTTATATTAAAGTCTAAAATTACAAATTATTACTTTCAATATTAAGAATTGGATGTTGCTTATGCATGTACTTCAGCCACTTTGCTTTAAGGTTCAGTCTATGTAGCACAGTTCTCACTGTTGCATGCCATGCTGTAACAGCATGGAATTAAGCACTGGCCATGTTTGACCTGTAAAAGAACTGCAAGATTCCAAAATACATATAAGGAGAGTGATCTCAATTCAATAAATGCATTCTATCATCTTTTTGGGGGTAATTGATCCAGACTTATTTGTAAAAACAGAGTTAAAACATCGAATTGAAATCTCAGAAGCCATGTAATTTAGAGTGCAAATGGTTGAGAGTTTGGTTATAATGAGGCTCAAAACCAGTGTCTTCTGGGGGTGCCAAATATGCTGTGATTAAAAACTGGCAATGAACACTGTTTATTTCCATTTTGCCCATTAGGACAGAAAAGCATAAAGGAAGTATCTTGACAGGAAATCTGTTGTGGAATAGAGAATAAAATTCCATCCTGCTTACTCTTGGTCCTGTGCCTTTAGTTGTAGAGCAGTCTTCCGTTGTTGCTGTCAGGGGCAATTCCTGAATTGAGGCAAAAATATGCCATATATTTGCTGTAACATTTGTTTAAAGGCTAACTGGGAATGAGTAGAGAGGAGTGTGTAACTCTGTCATCACACCTCTTATCAACGTATTGCATTCACTGCTATATGCTGTCTCTGATTCTATGTAAGATTAATTTCTAGCATTTGCTGACAGCTCTGTAGTCTCTGCAACAGAGTGAAATGTAAATATTAACATAAAATGTTCATTGTGCAGTAATGTTTTTAGCTGATCTAACAGTTTATTGCAGCTTATGGCCATTACTAATAATATTTGTTTTAAAAGCAGAGCTTTTGGTGTTTGTATTTTTCAGTATATGCCACACTTAGCCAGAGATGTTAGGGATAAATTGATTTCTGATCCTGGATTTCTATGGATCAGTTACTGTTGCTGTAAAATGCCCCAGGTGATATTTGCAATACAGAGAAATAGAGAAAAGTATCAGGATGCTACTGCATATGAATAGCTGAATTTCCTTGGCACAGAGCAGTTAATGGGTCGCAACGTTAAGCTGTATTCTGTAAACTATCATAGCCGTCAGCAGGTGAGACTTTTGTTCTCCTTTACTGTTCTGCAGTGCTGAAGCAAGAATGTGTCTTGTAGTGCTAACGATGAGTGTGTCAAAACTAATCATATTTGCTTCTGGGGGAAAAAAAAAGTTTTAGAAGCTGTTCTATAGTTTTATGCTACCCCATAGAAATAAATGAGAAGTACAGCTTAACAAAAATTAGCTCTGACGTAATTTCTCTCTTAAAAATGCACAAGATGGTTTTTTTGCTCTTTCCCTTTTGCTTTCTCTTTTGATGTCTGGGGAATTTGAATATTCAGTGATGCTAATTTGTATTGGTATTACTGACTGCTTTACAAATGCTGTAAGCTGTGTTTTAAAAACTAAAGTGCCAGCCAAGAATCTCTGAAAAATTTCAGGAGTCAAAAGGGAAAAAAAAAAAAAGGTAAAAAATGTACATATTTTACTATATGAAAGCTGACAAGAGCAGGAAAGATTTCTACTGGAGCAGCACATCTTGAAATAGGAGTGGGGCTTCGTCCTGCCAGCTCGGCAGGACCAATGCTGTGTGGACTTTCTCGTGCCAGAGACACGGTTCCAACTAACTGGGAATGTTAAAGTGGTACTGTTTTAGAAACATAAAAAATGAAACCATTATGCCATAAATCCTTTTGGTGCTATTATAGTAGCTAGGAAAACCTAACTGAAAATATGTTTAGTTTGCTTCCATATTTAACCCCAATTACCCTTTGCAGGGGAATTCTTTTTAACATTCAGTTCCTCATCTCACTTTTTAGCTTCTCTAGGTCTTATTTTCCCCCACTACATAAATTGCAGCAGGTGCACAGAATTGAAGACATTACAATTAAATGTAATCAAATATTTTAGGCACTAATGAACAGCTCCAGGAAAACAAGTCAAAAGAAAAAAAAAAAAAAAAGAAAAAAAATAGAAAAAGCCTTTAAGTGAGTGGGTTTTCAAACACCCAAGGCACCATAGGGCCAATTAAGGGAGTCAGACACCAGGACACATACTGGCATTAATTATCTTTGAGTTCAGGGAAATAAAAAATAAAAGCAACAATTATCATAATAAATTTCCACACACTGCTTGTAAGTTGTGCTAATCTACAACACACCTGGGTTTCTGAGATTTAAGGCATGAAAGTGAATACTCAATCAGTTAGTAATGACCTCACCCAGAGGCTCATGGGATATGCTGCCTTACTGTGATCTGCCAGTCAGGCAGAGCCTAAACCCCGTGTCCAGCCGCCACAGCAGCTTTACTCTACAGCTCAGATGTGCACACTGAGCTCAAGCTAGGAAGTTTCAAAGTCCGTGCTGTTAAGGATATAATTTCTCCCTCCCTTCTCTCACTGTATTATACATGTAATGAAAATTTTCACAATGGGAGTATCAGTCTCAATCTACTCTAAATACCTGTGGGTCTCTCTAATTCTCCTTCCTCTAAACTGAGAAGAAATCAAATGAAAAGAACAAATATTTCCTCTGTGTCATTAGAGTTTCTTGAATTGTGTAAATGGAAGAAAAAGAAGGATAAGCACTGAGCTAGAGGAAATGGTTTTTAAAAGGTATTAAAAAAATGATCTTTTTCTGACTGATGCTTGAACCAGCTGCAAGCTATTCTCACTGAAAATACAGGGAAATGAGTTAATGTGTTTTGGGCTGTTGGTTTTATTTCAGCATTAAGTAAAATTAGTGTCTGTAATGGTTCACTTTGAAGCATTGTCTGGTTGTTTGGTTGCATCTGGAGGGTAAGTGTCAATTGCTCCACCCTTCACATAACGTGTCCCAGAAAAAAACCACCCAAACTCTAGATGAACAAGATGAGGTTTAAATTTGTCAGCCGTGACTTTTTTTTTTTAAATAGTAGTCTGATTAGGCTAGGTTGAAGAAGGAAAAAAAAAAAGTTATTGCTTTATTCATTATTTCCTTTCCCTCAATGTCTGCTAATTGCTTTTTTGTGCTTGTAATAGAAGTCCTTTGGGACACTCTTTATGTTTGGAAGGTATTTTGCACAGCACAGACACCAAGAGTATCTACTCCAGATGAGTGGACGAGTGAAAATTAGCTCCAGCCTTTTCCCCAACAGTGTCATGCTACAATGTGGGCCGAAAGTAAATTGTGTGTGGTATATAAAATCAAAGACAATTGTTTTTAACAGATGATCTGGAAGATGTAGCTAAATCAGAGAAGGAACTAGGTCATAATTACAGGGTATTACTTGGTTATAAGACAGTCAAAGCAAAAAACAGAGTTCAAGTCTAAGATCACAGAACAGCCTATCAACATGCTAGTTGATGTATTGGCATGGCAGTTTAAGGGTACAGGAAATATGGTGATCTGTGGAGTTCAGAAAGGTTGCAGATAGATTTGGTAACTGGTCAGTGAAGTGCAAGAAGGAACTTAATGTGCAGATCTTTCTGGAATCTGCTTCATCTTTATCTAAAACCACTTTCTACAGAAAATAGGAAAGCATTTTGCTCTTGTATTTTCAACATGAGGAGTTCTTGCTTTGAAAAGGTATTTTTATATTCAGAAATTAAAAATAAGTGAAAAGAACTGAGAAGGGAGATGCCTAAAAAATAAAACATGTTTCAGTCTGAAATATAATTTGGAGAAAAATATGTGTTTTGATTTAGTTTACCAGTCTGAAAAATATTAAAAACTGGCTTTAGTGATCAATTTGAGATACATTTTGAAACCCTCTGAAGAGGCTTTTGCAGTATGAAAAAAAATTACAGTTTGACTTTGGATTAAATTGGTGTTGAAAAATGGTTGTCATTCTGTAATTATATAACTTCAAGATAGAAATTATTATTTTCATTTTTGTCAGTTTACCAGTTCTGAAAACTTACAGGGTGTCACCTAGAAAAGTAACATACATTTATTTAAGCAGGAAAGGCAAAAACCAACAAACCTTAAAAATTCAAGAGAATACGTGAAACAAGCCTGTTATGTACTCGGCTAAAAATATTACAGTCCTTATGTTGTCAGTAATTCCCCTTTTGATGGCCAGATGACAGAGACAGACGTTTACATTTCCTGTGTCCTTGGTTTATGAGGCAACATAGTTTGAATTGCAATGGCAAGTTCTTCAGTAGTTAATGTAAGGATTATTTTCTGGAGTTTTGGGTTGTCGAATTTTTACAGCTGTTTTTACTTGTTATTTTGGGGATTTGTTTACTTTTCTTTTTTTACTAAAGACAAGGAGACATTGTCTTCTATCTTTTCTAATGGGGACTATTTTACATATTTGTATGGATAGCTGCAAATGCATTCAAATATCGTTAAGTTAGCAGACCTGATAATTTTCATCTGCTATTGCTTTCTACTGCTCTTTTATCATTGTATTTTTGTCTGATGAATTACTGTTGTCTTGCACATATGTATAAACCAGTATACATTGGTTAAAAGTACTGCAAAGAACAGAGTTATATTGTTTATGGCACAAGTGATTCCCACCCATCCCCTCCCTGTCATGTGGTAATAGAGATACAGATTTTGATTCCTTGTAACACAGTGAGGATTTTTTAATGTCACATTATAGCTGTTTTAAGGCATTTTTACACAAACTGAATGAAGTCTGAGAAAATCAAGAAAATATTTTTGCTCTGTTTTCATTGTTGGTTGTCAAAACATTAATTTATGGATTAACTGAATGATTACCCAACTGAAGTTATTACTTCACAGACATGTTTAAAGCTCGATGTTTTTTCTATGTCTTATTAGTAAATTTGATGCTAATAGCAATACAGAATGTCTTGAGCAATACAATATGTCTTTATTCTTGACTATGAATGTTAATAGTGCCTGACTCTGGTTTGAGGGTCTCTGAAATTGGACTGATCAATGTATCCATGTCCATAGCAAAGCACAATGCTAAATCAGAGAGGTAGGACCTTCATTTTGCAAGCACAAGCTTGTGCTGGATTGTCTGGTGCCAAGGCAGGTCATTCAGGTGCTCATGGATTTCAATCATACTATTTCAAGTTACAATCTATTGGCCTTTAATAAGGTAGTGATTAGTGAATGAAAATAAGAAAAAGTTAATTGCTTCCAGTCTCATAATTTTAATCACTCCTCCTTGATTTGTGTACATCTGAGGTAAACATCTCCCATTGATAGCAAATATTTTTTTACAAGAAGTTTCGGTATATTATATATCAAACCCTCATTGTTAAGAACAGGTGTTTTAATTTTCTTCCACCTCCCCCCGCCCCGGCTTTTCTTTTAGACTTGATTTAAAATATGGACAACGTAATTTTGAATCTGGATGCTACAATATTTGTTTAAATCAGTACAAGCCCAAAATGAAGTCTTTATTTAGCACTCCAGTAAAATAAAGCAGTAATGGTTTTTATTACTTGGGGTGTGAGATTTTGGGATAATTACTGCAATCATTCCAATTCACACAAGAATTTGCTGTGATCTTTTCTCTGAACACCCATCTATAGCAAATACATGGCACAGCATTCCAAAAAAAGTACTATTATAGTAACTTCTTGTCAGCTAAATGGCTGAATTTTCATTTGATGTCTTTAACTAGGGTCTTATTTCTTTATTTATTTAAAGACATTTTATTCCAAAAGTTTCAGATCTTTACAAAACCTTTAAAAGAATTTGAACTCGCGAGGCAGCTTTAAATGCAGCATGCTATATCAGACTTATCTTTTAAAATGTATGTATACAATGCTCTTTACATAAGAGACATCTGCTGTTTATTTCAGCAAATATTTTAGATAATTTAAAAGCTAATTGGTTTTCCACCATCATTATAGAATCAACTTATTTTGCAAACTGCCATGTAGCATTCTATTTCCAAAGCATTAGTTTCATACCTTAATAATTCTTAATATGAAACTTTGTTACATGTAATTCAGAAGCTTCCCAATCTCTTCAAGTGGCATTTCATACAGATTAGTATCAAGAAGAAATGTCACTAGCAGATCAGCATGTAAGTTCCCCTGCCTGCAGATCTCTCTAAAAGAACAGAGAGACATTGGATAGCTTATTTGGGCTTCTGAAATGTTTGGAAGAAAAATTTCTTAGGAAAGAATGCTGGTTCACAAGCAAAAAGTAATAAAGCAGGAAGAGGATTCAACCTTGGTTGTTCTCTAGTGCACTGAATCTCGATTGTAGCCAAACTTTGCCTTTTCCTGTTAACAAGAGTAATTTAATTTCTATCTTTGATTACACTTCAGTGCTATGTTAAAGAATTTTTTCAGGCTTAACACATATATAAATATATCTTTAAAAATGTCTGCATTCCTTCTAAAGTGCATAAATCTTGCAGATGTTTTAAAAAAAGCTCAAGAGCTAAACTGAAATCTTCAAATTTTCAGAAGCTTGGCTTGAGTTTTCCGCTTCCTTTTTTCAGGCTTAAAAAAGATAATAAATTAGATTTTGTGTTAGTACAAGAATAAGGCCTAGCTCTAGTCCTCATTTCCCTGTTGTAAGATGTTAGCATGGTAAATAATACTGAACTTCACAAAATATTCCAAAATTACTGAGCAGTTATTAAAATTCATATCTTTGATCTTGTCCACTTCATATCAAGACTCAGAATTAATATTAAGTAGGGTTTGTACTTGTATGTGAGGCTCCATTTTCTTTCCTTCCTATGCACTCTGATTAAAAAAACCCAAGCCACCACCTCCCCCCAGTTATGATTATAGGTATGTTAATTCTTACCCTGTCTCCTGGAGATATGTTTTCTGCAGTTCCACATCACCTCTGTAACTCCTTATCAAATAAAAGCCCATAAGCTCTTTATATGCAGGTGTAAGATTATGATCACTGTTTTATTGTTGATATCATTAATGTTTGAGTGCTGGTATTGATAGATATGATGTTGCTGAGGATTTTCTGTAGAGAAATCTTTATTAATACTGTATCTAAACATAATGAAAAATCATGAACTTAGCTTCTCATGCTGTTTGCTTTCATCTACATCTCTGCAAAGCTTAAGCAAAGTTTTTCTGCCCGAGCAAACAGAGTTTTTCAGGTCAGACTTGTTCCAAGAGTGAAGCAGCAGCTCAGGAAGGGACCTTTTCTCTTAAAGATGAACTCTGTGTTGTGTGTCCACACTCCCTTGCCCCCGCTCCCAAGCTCTTTGACACTTGCTTTTTTCCTAATCAAATACTAGCACATCTTGACTGGTGATTTCACTATGGATCATTGGTCTAACAAGAACCTGTTTGAGAATGAAAGCCCCTTTCTTCCCAGCAAAAACTATCAGTGGTAGAACTGAAGGCTGACATTTGAGGACTGTTCTAATAATGAAGTGAATTAAGGTGCATTTCCCCTAGGATATTTCAGTGCATGCATGTGTAAATTGCAAACAGTGGGTCCATTTGGGTTAAAGGTCTTATGAGCTCTGTCTGCTCAGAACCTTCTTAGTAGTTAAGTTTCATGAGCTTTAATTTTCTTTTTTTTTTTTAAACTAGCTGCAGTCTTTGAAAGCAAGGATGTGACTAATTAACCCCTGTGGTCATAACTTGTTTTTTCTGTGTAACTTACAAGTTCTTATATTTGAAAGTTATTGGCCTATTCCAAGGATCAAAATTAAGTGCATCACTGTTTGAAGGCAACTGCAGGTTTACACAACATTAAAGAAATGAAAGTTGGGGGAAAGGGAAGGTGTGCTATGCAACACAGTATCATTTTCCCCTGTAACTTCGGTTTCTATTAACTGAAAGAAACCCAAAGGTATGCTAAATATGCTTGCTGAATCACGCTGTACCTGTAATTCCCCAGCTGAAAGGGCATTTTTTAATATTTTTTTTTTAATTCACAGTACTGAGAATGCTTTTGATCATTCCATTAATTTACACTACTCAGGGTTTAATGGAGAACCTGAATCAAGGACATTGTGTATATGGAGTGCAATGCACTTAATAAATTAGAATCTCTATCTGAAAACATCTAAGCCAGTAAAATACTGTCTTGAAACTTATGCAGACCTGAACTCAGTGTCTGTAGAGTTACATACATAATAAATTGTATGCAAAACTCATTCCTGTACTGAGCATAACATCCTAACCATTGGGCCAGTCAGAATTTTTCAAGCAGTTAAACAGGTGGCTGGAAATCTCCTTTTCTTCTAAAATTTGCCTTTCCTTTTAAAAGTATTTTTACAGTTATGCGCAGGTAAGTCTATAGCACTCTGACAAACACTTCTCAGATATATTTAAGTTGTTTTAAAATAGAGTGTACAGGCTAGAAAGAGAACTATTGAAATACATTTTAAAAAACCCACTGTTCTAATAAAATGAGAAATCAGCTTTTGGAAAAGGGCAGAGGAGAACAGAAAGGTCTGGCAAATAACAGAATAAAAGCAATCTTAAATTTTTTTATGAAACTGTGCAGCTTATTCATTTCAAGTAAGTGTCTCAAAGCATCCTTTTAAAATATCACCAACTGCTAAAATGGAATACTGTAATTTTATTGCACTAACTGTAGGTTTGCTTATTTCATAATTGGCTTGGCTAGTGAGCTCACCTGTAGGGATTTTACCAGTAGCCGTTCTTATAAATTTTTTAATAAATCCCACAGATTGAGTACAGTAAATAATGAATGATACAGTGCTTGGTAAGCCAATATTTAATTTAATATAGATTCTGGGAAACCAACATTTTTCATGCACATATTACTATGGTTCTTGGTTAAATGGGAAAAAAAAAAGGTAGATTTTGTTTACAAAAAGAAAAGGAGTAGACTTTGTAGAGTAATTCTGGTAGAATTTAGTTCATATTAGCATTTCATAACTTCAGGTTAATAGAGTATGTGATGGGGGGTGTGCTGGCTGCAGAAAGCTCCATTTATTTTTCTGAATCTGCCCAATTGGTATTGGTCTGTAGGGATTCACAGGTTCATTCAGCAAGTTTGCAAGCATATATTCAGCCACACTGTAACCAGTATGATTTCAGCTTAAGTATTTCTCCAGGTAGAGACAAACTGAAGATAAGCATAAGGTTAAGAATAAGCTGTTTTACAATTAGTAGACTTTTATTTCAGCTTTAATATTCTCAAGTAGTTTGTTTATGGATGTATGAAAATACTCTCAAGGTAAAAAGTTGCCTTTTTTACCTGTAACTTCAAACATTTTACATACATTAAGAGACAGAAAAAAGCAGAAAACACTAAGAAAAACTATACTAAGACTACATGCTGGAGAGCTGACATCTCGTATTAGTGAGATTTATGTAGTCTATCATAAAAAATTTAGCTTTTCTAAGCAGTTATTAATCGGCCACATCTGGTCCTAATGTTTCCACGTGGCCCCATTGACTATGTACTAGAAAAGCTGCTTCAGATAAAAAAGAGTGTGTTATCACTGGTTAAAAGCAAAATATCCAGGAGGTGTTTCAGGATAACTTAAATTCAGGATTTTTTTCTTATCTGAAAAGCTATTTTATTAAAATCAGTTGTTCAGAATGGTATGTTAGGGTAAGCTTTGACAAGGCCTTTTTGAGGGGATATTGGTAGAGAATAAGAAATTAGACAGGTGCCTTTTTCAGAAAGTAAAATTTCTTAAGCTTTTATTTGTCAATGCACTTTGCTTTATGAGTTCTGCTAAAATGACTGGAACTCCACACAGAAAAGTTGTATCATACTATGGGATGTGAGCTGCAAGTATTTGAGGAAAACTGACAAATATGCCTACTAACTTCTCTGAACACTGTCTTAAAAACCAGGTAATTGAACATGTCTGAAAGATACAAGATATAGAAAGCAGACTTTCAAAACTTTAGAGTCTTACAGGGAACATATTTTAAAGATACCTTTAAAGTATATGTGCAAGGGAATGTGACTTCTCTTTTTTTTGTCTGTGTAGGGTTTTTTCCACAAGATAACATCAAGGTTTAAACTAGTTGTAACATTTTTTATTTTTCAAGTGCTCTCATTAGTATGATTCTCTGAAAATCTTTAGTTTTATCATTATTAAAAACAATAATCTTTAGTATTTATTCTGCATACTAAATTTTTCCCTGTAGAAACTCTCATTTTCATAATCCCATTTCCATTATTTTTCCTTTAGTTCATAAGTTTTCCTGCTTCATCCTTTTTTTTTTCATCCTTTTCAACAAAAAGCATCTGTGTTGTGTGAAATATATTAGAGATTTGATTATATTAAGTGAGTGGATACATGATTCTAGGAAAACTGTTAAGCATAAGAACAACCTTAGTTACATGATTAAGGCCAAGCAAGATAATGAGGTGTCTTTGTAATGGAAAGCAGCAAGACATATATCTGTAGGCATTGCTATTTTGTATCCACTCTGACAGTTTTTACCAAAGGCATTCGATGACCTGAAGATATCCAGGTCCATTGTTCTGAAAACAAATGCAAATTTTTATATAGTGTAGTTCCAAAATGTGATGTGTTCTGTAATTATTTATCAAATAGTGCCCAAAAAAACCCATGCTGAGTATTTGTAATCAAAACCTTAGTGACCAGTTTGTTATACTTACAGGAACATCTCCAGTGACCTCAGTATAGTTAATGGCACGTGTAAGACAATTAGCCATCGCTTCTGTTTAATGTAATTATAAGGAGTGCCTGAAATGCCATTAGATAAATGCTCTAGAATGAAAAATTGCACAGGCTACAAAAAGAGGTGAAAAGCATTCTTTCTGAGTCATGGAGACTTAGCACTGGAATTGAAGGGTCATCACACTCAGCATCTTGCTATGGGCAGAAAGGGGAACACGAGTTATATATGAAAGCAAGAATTTAGTTAGGCTGACTGAAGTTTTAACATCTAGTAGTCAAAATTGTTAGTCTGTTTACAGGAATGTATATTTATAGCCCACAATAACAAAGGAAAACTTCAATAATCCAATTAAAAACTGTTATTCAGAAAAACACCCCCACAAACTTCTGGTGTGTGTGCTGCCATTCTCAGACTTCTAATGCCCTCCCCTGCACACTAGGGTTGACATTACCCATATTGGGAAGGAAGGGGCTACAAAAACCTGTCAGCATCAGGACTGTGATGCTAGTGAACTTTCTCCTTTTTAACTCCTCTTTGTTTGAATTTTTGTTTTTATTTAGAAAATGTATTTTTTGGGTGTTTGTTGGTTTTCCATTGTAGTATCTTTTTCTTTAATTTGTTTTCTCTAGAACTGGTTTTAGTGGAATAAACCAGGTTGTATTCCTCTACTGATCATTGTGATTTGTGCTTATATGCTCACCCCTCTGTTCAGGGGCATTACTCTCTTGGGGACCCTGTGTTGGGGGCACTACTTTCACTAAAATCTGGCAGAACCTGATGTTTTCTCAATGAACTGCTGTTGTTCCATAAAGTCAGACTATAGCTACCTTTCGTAACATATGAGGCATTCAACCACAGTTATCTCAAAGCTTATTACTTTACAATTTAAAATAGTACCTTTATTTGATTTATGACTAGACCTGTGTTTCAACATAGGATGAAATCTCAGGTTTCCATTTTATTAGTTGCCTAAGCACAGTTTGCCTCAGTACCTTAAAATACAGCAAGAGCAATCTGCTGCAAGGTGACATTACTGAAGTTATTTCTTTCTTTTTTTTTTTAAAGCAACTTTCTTTTCTTTACAGATCCCTTAAAACACTATTATTAAGCATTGGGAGGTGAAGATATCAAATGAAACAGCAGTAAGTCCTGAAGTCTTTCAGGAGGGTTCAGTCTGCAGGAGACCTCATACGGCTAAAACCTCCCACAGCAAGATTGTACTCTCAACAGGTCAGCTCAAGTTTTCTTTCTCTGTTAACCAAAATCCTTCATGTATTTTATCTTAATTTCATTTTACCCAATAAAGAGAAAATTGGACAGAGTTAAGTAGAGAAGTTAGTTTAACAATTGCCTTTTAGGCACAGGAGCAAGAGAATAATTAAGTTCTGCTTTGCTGTGTGGTTTGTTGTTTTGGGGTTTTTTTTAACCTTTTGGTATGTTTGCTCATACACAAAATTAATGTTTGGCAACTGATTTCAACATTGGAGCAATTGCCATGTGCCAAGGTGCCTGCTGCTTACAAAGGGTCCAAATCACTGCTTTTTAGCTTGGTGGAACTTAAAGGCTGGAAAATCGAAAGAACTCCACAAAACCTGACACTGTAGAAAACTCTAGGGAGAGTTACTCATAGAATCATAAAATGGTATGTGTTGGAAGGGACCCCAAGCTCCAACCCCCTGCCACACGCAGGGCCACCAACCTCAGGCCTGGATCTAGACAAGGTTGCCCAGGGCCACATCCAACGTGGCCTTGAACACTTCCAAGAATGGGGCATCCACCACCTCTCTGGACAGCCTGTTCCAGCCCCTCACCACTCTCTCTGTAAAGAACTTCCCCCTAATATCTAATCTAAACCTTCCCTCCTTCAGCTTTAATCCATTCCCCCTTGTCCTGTCATTATCTGCCCTTTTAAAAAGTTGAATCTCCTCCTGTTTCTCTGCTCCCTTCAGGTACTGGAAGGCTGCAATGAGTTCCCCAAGCAGCCTTCTCTTGTCCAAGCTGAACAAGCCCAGCTCCCTCAGCCTCTCTTTGTAGGGGAGCTGCTCCAGCCCTCTAATCATCTTTGTGGCCTCCTCTGAACCCTCTCCAACAGTTCTACATCTTTCTTGTATTGGGGGCCCCAGATCTGGACACAGGATCCAGCTGGGGCTTCATGAGGGCAGAGTAGAGAGGGACAATCCCCTCCCTGTCCCTGCTGCCACCCCTCTGCTGATGGAGCCCAGGATCCCATTGGCCTTGTTAGCTGCAAGAGCACACTGCTGGCTCATGTTAAGTTTCTCATCCACCAGAATCCCCAAGTCCTTCTCAGCAGGACTGCTCTCCAGGAGCTCTTCTCCCAGTCTGTATTCTTCTGGCCCAAGTGCAACACCTGACACTTGGCAGCGTTGAACCTCATTAG
Source organism: Laterallus jamaicensis coturniculus (assembly GCA_022605575.1). Lineage (NCBI taxonomy): Eukaryota > Metazoa > Chordata > Aves > Gruiformes > Rallidae > Laterallus > Laterallus jamaicensis. The sequence goes on from JAKCOX010000016.1 coordinate 684,563, forward strand.
ATTTCCCCGGGCCTCATCCTTAGATGGAATACACAGCAGGAACCTTGCTGAGGGAGATCTTCTTATAACATCTAATTGCAAATACTGAACACTGACTTAAATGCTTCCTTTGTCTAGACACCATCCGTCTCAGAGGAAATAGGTTTCAGTCTATGCCTTAAGAAGCCTATCAGAAGGATATTGGTTGTTGTTACAAACTCTAAATTCACTTGTTCTTCCAATCAGTGGGGAATCCTTAACTTGGCTGGCGATACAGTTTCAAGAGGATGGTAAAAATTCCCCTTGTAAAAAGTTATCACCCAGGGATTAGGATGTTCTTGGGGAGCTACGAGATAGGGATCTCGAGTACTTTCAGAAGGCTAGAATTGAAGTGCTGCAGGTTCTTTGCAAATTGGCTTGCTGACTGTAAGGATGGCTTCTACCACCATTTTCAGATATTTTTCTAAATAAAACTATTAGGCCAAAGCTATTAGTTGGGTTTTTGTTTGTTTTTTTTTTAATGGCATACCCGCTGCTTACCTGAGGATATCCTGGCTGTTTCTAGGTTCTAAAAGGAGACAGGAGCACAGCTCTTATGTGGCTATGTACTAGGCAAAGAAGTAAGATAAGCACCAAGGATTGATTATTAACTGATGAAAACTTTAATATTGCTTGATTCGGCACAGATATACTTATTAAGTTAATCTTTTGAAGGTTTACTAGTTAGTCACCTTGGTTCTATCTCTGTACGTTTTGGGTATTGAAATTTGTATATTGGTTTGGTCTTAAATGCATGCTAAGAAATTTGCTGTTGCAAAAGAAGAGTAAAATGAAACATATTGCAGAAGTGAAAGCAGGATTTTTTCACATACATAAGAAAACAAAATAGTTTCCAGTAATCATTCCAGCAGAAAAATGGTCAAATTAGGATATCAAATGATTAGAAGTGAAAATGCAAAGAGAGTTATGCAAGTTTTTGACATTCTGCACGTTAAAATGTCAAGAAGCATTTTTGGTTTTAAATAATACATATCCAATGAATTTCAAATATAATGTGATCATTAAAAACAAAATTTTGAAAATTAAAGTTTCTAAAAATTATTTTTAATATATTCTTTTTTTCAAAAACCCATTAGCTAACCCATATTATTAATGAAAATTATCACCTACTTGGGATTTTTTTCAGAAGGCTAGAAGATGGAGTAGTCACAGGACCAAGCTTTCTGCATGAATTTTCATGCCAGGTACATGATTAAAATATGTAATACTAGAAGGCTTTAGTATCCTGAAAAATTTATTATATTGTACTTAACTTTAGATTTTTGGGGGGTTCCTTTTGGTTTTTTGCTGTGGTTGTTGGGTTTTTTTGGTTGGTTTTGGGGGTTTTATACCCAATATTCAACCTTGATGAAAGCTAGTAACAATTCTATTTAGATTTCTTTTTTATTTTGGGTTTTTAATGGTTTTTTGTGTTTTGGTAGTTTTAATTCAAAAGGCAAGGTTTAAATTTCACTTCTACCTTCTGAAGGGAAAGAAGCTCTACACCAACATAGTTTTATGACTGGCCTGGGGGCAGCAGAGTTTATTTCAGCCAATTAAAATAACAATTACTGTTCAAGACACTAATAGGAACACCCTTTTGCTAGTTAGTTTCACAACCCAGATGGTATGATTAAAACATCTCAGCTTCAAATTATTGTATTGTACTGATTGCCCCCTCTCTATGAGAATTTTTTACAGGAATATGGTACAAAACTCACTACATTTACATGGTGATATTCACAGTTTGCTTTCCTAAAATAGTATCCTAGTACATTCACTGCTGGAAGCTATGTATTTGATGTAAAATAAGCTAAAGTTTACTGATCTCTTTGGGTGACAGATTATTATATATGTTTTACGATTATATGCAAAACTTTATGTTGACCCCTCTGTGACAGCAATTTAAATATTGAATGTGAATAGCAATACATATCCTAAATACAAGGGTTGAAGTTTTGCAGAATACTCTGATGGATCATCTTTATAATACTACTATTTGATATTACTTTATGCCTTGACTGAGCTAATAAGTTGATTATTTCGTTGGGCCAGTTACAATAGCTTTTATTTGCCTGTTGCCCTTAAATTTCTGGAGGCGCTTTGTTATGTTTAAGCAATTTATTTTATTTTGTATGTTTTCAAGAGGCAAAAAGAAAAATATTTCTTGGGGTTTAAACTTACTAAATTGCACCTTGTGTAAGAAAATTGAAGACATCTATTTATGCTGTCTTGTGATCCAGAGTGATTTAAAACTATATATGTGCAATTCTTTATGAGTGGCTGCATTCAGCCATTGTAGAATCTAAATGTCTGTGAGGAAGTGCAGTGTAGAGCAATCTGAAGATCTAGTCATCATTCTACTAACTTCTGTATCTTAGTAACTTCTTCTATGAAAAAGCATTTGTAAGGATAGGTGATACATGGCTGTCTTCTGGTCTTCCTGCTTACTGCTTCGTGATGTTGGGAAATGTTACTTTCTAATTGCATTTACTCTCAAGAGAATTTAAAGAAAATAAACACAGGTTTGCAAAAATCAGTTTACTTGGTGTTCTGATTTAACCCAGCTTTCTAAAAATTCACTAAATGCGATTGGTTTAGTGTGCTGCATTAAATTCATGTCTCCTACTGAAATCTATAATCTATTAATGTATAGAAGATGCAGTTGTGGATCTGCACATCATAAATTGTATTTTGCCTCCATGGTTTGGGAAAACTTTTATTCCTGTGACAATATGTAGACTTTGGGTTGTTATTGGTCTTTTAAATTCTGTTATTACTTGAGAGACACCTCAAGTCTGGGTCTCTGTCGATCTTCCATTCCCAGAAATAGATTTAGAAGCTTTCCACAAATAACCTTTGGTGCCTTAATGTTAGGTCTAATATTTTTCTTCAACTCTTTAAATGACTTCTGCGTTCATGTAGTGCATCACTGAAAAGCTTACTGAATTCTGGTAGAACAGAAATTCTTGACCGTTGAGACATAGCTCTTACTTGTTTTTGTCTGTCTCATGTACCACAACAGAAAAAAGGAAGAATTATGAATTTTACTCTTAATTCCTTGAATGTAAACGTAAAGTTATTAAAGCAATGCCTGTGCAATTATTTTAAGTTCACACCTAGGTAACTAACAACAAGTTTATGTCTTTGGAATAGAACATTGTTTTAATTAAAAAATAAACTTCACAAATTCTCTTAAATATATTCAGCTCTAATTCCCTCTTGCTTTCATGAGCAAGTTCTAATTTAGAGCCACAATCTCACCAGCATGTCAGCCAACAGAAGTAAAAAATAAAGAATTAGTTATTGTAACTGCATATCTCACAGTGGCTCAACACAGATATGAAATAAATCAAACCAAAACATAGTCAGTGGTAAATGACCCTTATATTTTCTCGTCCTTGTTTATGCTATGCTGATATAGTGTTGGTGGCAGCCATTTCAAGCAATATACATTTAGATTATCTTAAATATAAAATATTTTTACAAAGGATTCCTATCCCTTTCCTTGATATAGTTTTAGACAAGAAACAAAGCTAGCCATCACGCTTTCTTGAAATCATATGAGCAAAGAAGGAAATTATGTGGTCCCAGAGTTCGTATTTGCTGTGTTTCTGCATTAGACAGGAGGTGATACCTAACGTATTTAATAACATGATGTAGTTGTGAAATAGATAACTAGCAATTCATTCACATAGGCAGATATGATTTCCCACCCCCCACCCCCCTGATAGGTTTAAAAAGAAAAGAATAAAGTAAAAAATCTCAGAGCAAGATATATTGGGTGTTTGTGTGAGCTTGACATTCTACTGGACAAAATGGTTTTCCTGTTCTGTGATACAGACCTGCAGCCTTGTGGATGTCAATAACCTTATTAATTCCAAGGAAAATACTTTGTGGTTTGTAGGCACAGAATATTCATGATGAAGACCAAATGGGTGAAGCAGTACTAGTCAGGGAAGACAAGTCTGATACTCAATTAATGAGAGTGTATTTGAACAATTATCAGCTAACTTGCATTTAAAGAGTGATACTTAAGCAAGTCAACACATTGTGGGTGCAGCATAAGCCTATGGGTCTTCAGGCTGGCAATTCATATGCCCTTGACAGTGTAACAGCTGCATGAGGGACCAAAGCTTACATTGGTTCTCCATAAACAGCTGTGCTTAATAGCTTTCTGGTTTTCCAGGCCTTGGGTACTTAGCTTTCTGATCTAAACTTAGATGTGTGAAATCTATGTCATTCAGTCTTCGGTGTTTGCATAATTTTGACTTAGGTAGCAGTTCATACAAACACAATCATCAATCTACATGAACATTCACAGGGTATTTAAAGGTGCTTTTAACTTCAACAGCTGAAAATATAGCAAAAAAGCAGTTTACCTGAGAGTGACTGAAAAGTGTAGCACACCTGGCAAGAGGGAAACACGACCTGTTTCGCTGAAATCTCTTGCTTATTCGGTAGGAGTTTTACACTGTAGGCTGCTGCAAAAGAGCATTGCTGAGGTATCAAATGATACTGTGGAGAGAAAATGGAGAGGCTGGATATACTGTGGGGGGAGGGACGGTGGAATGATCTGGGAATTAAAGCAAAGAAGAAAAGGGGCAAGCATAATGCTCTAATTAGCCTTGTCCTGCTTCTACCAAGCTGTTCTTATATCTGAACCATCTGCTGAGTAATTTGAATCACCTCCTCATTACTGGGCTGAGTTGTGAAAAAATAAACCATTTCTTTGGAATTTTCATTCCTACTGGTTTGTTGCATTTGCAGCTTCTCATTTTAGAGTGTGCTACTGAAGCTCACTAGCCATCTGAGTATAAGCTGTATTTGTTCAATGTCTTTAGGGATTTTTTTACTCAGTCATCTGCAGGGATGTAGGAGCTCTGCTGTGTTCCAAATGGTCTCAAATGTAGATCAAATTCTGAATCTGTAGAATAAAAACTCCTGAAGGACCAACTAGCTGATACTTCAACAGTTATCATGCTGTATACAGCCCTGGGACTTCCATTTCGATCTGGTGTCCAGAAGTGTTCAGACTTTGTAAGTGTACTATACTACTCAACTGCTAGAGAGGTTGATTACTTTCAAGATTGAAAAGTGTGTATTTCTTGTTTGAATTTGTGATTCTTATGTTTCTAGAAATTGTTTCATTTTTGATGGCTAGACCAAGAAGACTCCATTATTAATTTGTTATTTTCTATAAATAAATTAAAACTTAAATTCCTAAATAAAGTACTGAGATGTTGCAAAACTCATCCGTGTGCACCCATCTTTATATATATTTAATGTCAGGACCCAGAATAACTTCCATGCTTTTGGGGACCTGCCTAAAGCTCAGTAGTAGCTATTAATCTCCTCAGTAAACCTGGGATTTCTTTTCTGCTCTGCCTCTTGGTGAACCACAGTGGCCTTATTTCAGATTGCAATGACGCACCACCTTTCCTTTTGAACCCAGGGTTCTGAATTCACTCCTAGATTGAATCATGACTTTTTTATTAGCAGACAAGGGATTTCTGTCTGTATTGACTACCTAAACCTTGAATCTGAATCATCGCCTGGCTAGTTTTCCAGCTGAAGGCCTTGTAGGCTGAAAAGATAAAGTTGTGGTCTGTTAGCTTCTCTTTCTCTGCTAGTAATCTGCATAATCTTCATAATCTTCAATTTTTGTAAAAGTTTCAGAAGAGGATGGAGCTCCTACTGCTGTAGTGGCTAAAGTAATTGTCGTCGAAACAGAAGATAATTTATACCCCTTTTTATTTTTAATTTTTTACTCTTAATTTCTCTTTATCTTCTTTTTTTTTAAATAAGGGATTTTCTGGATTATGTGCTTTTGGCCTTCAGAAGGTTACTGTGTCAGCTTGCCTAGCTGAAGCTGGTGACCTTAAATTGTTGCTACAGCTGTAAATTCTTGCTAGTAGATAAACTGCTAGCCTTTTCCTCTATCAACAATAACAAACAAAAACAAGAACAAAAGGAATAAAAAAGTTAAAGTATATGTGAAATAGTTCAGGTTTACAAATTTTACAGAACAAATGACCAAACCTTCTAGCTTATCTCAGGAATTCAGTCTTTCAGTAGCAATAACTCTGAGCCTGAAAGAGGTAAATGTGTTTATTATATAGTACGGATTCAACTTCTTTCTTGTACATCCTTGTTTATGGTATTGTCAGACACTGGCAGTCTTTGAATTTCTAATATTCTTTTGTATCCTATGGATCTATGCTCTGTGTGTCATAGAAGGCACACTAGCAGATATTTCCCCTCTATATTCTTCCTCATAAATATTTGAATTTGTTAACATTGGTACATTCAGCAATGCTAATAACATTGTTGAGCTTTCTCTGCCTCTGCAGCTACTGGTTATATCTGATTTTATTAAAATGCAACTTTTGCTTTCATAGAAAGGAGGCTTAACATTTCCTAGTGTGCTGTTATGTGGAATTTTTCTACTAAAACTCTGAAGAACATATGTCTAGTGCTTCCTTTGTGGGTGATTATGGACACGCTGCTGTATGTTCTCCTCATACTTTACAGTCTTCATTTTTGACTAATAATGTAACTATAAAATGGATATAATTCTCAAGGTAGAAAAGCTTTTTGTCATCCATTTCTGAGGTTGCATTTTCCTCAATTGAATGTTACGGCATGTAGTATTTGGTACCTAAGGCTATCCTTTGTACCAGATGTGCTGTGTAAAGCTACCAGCAAGAATCCAGGAAGGTATTAGACAAAACATTCCTTTTCTGTACATGTAGGGGAAAAAAAAAAGCATGCAACTCTATCCTGTATTTTTTTGTCGATGTGGGATCAGTGATCAGTTTGAATCTTCTGATTTGTACAGCTAGTAGCATGTCTTCTCAGCCCTACAACCAGGCTTTTTCCCAATATTGACAGCTCAGAAAATGTGACCAGTTAAGTACCTTTCTTTCTTTAACATATGTAACTTAGTCACTGTAAGGAGAAGAAATAAGCATCTGGATGTTTGTGTTTGGTTGGCTGGTGGTTTTGGGCAGGGAGAAGTTTCTGGGTGTTTGGTTTGAGTTGAAATTTATTTTATGGTACATTTTAGTAGCCTAGCACTTAATAGTACTAGAACACTATACTTAAATTGTGACCTAAAGGGAGTATTTATTTCTGAAGGTCAGTGCTGTTACAGTATCTATTCCAAAAAAGCCTTTTCTATATGGGTTGGTAAAACACAATATATGAGAAGTAAAATACAGGGCACCTATCACAGAACACTGGGCTTGTTTTGTAATGAGTCTCAGAGAGGCCACACATTTTAGTAATAAGATATTCATACAGGCTATCATCAGAAAGTGTACAAAACAATTCATCTTGCAACATGTTTTCTGTGACCCTAATTTTCTGATTGTTCAAGAATAAAATAAAATTGAAAATTTAAATATATCTATTGGTTTGGGTTGGGTTTTTTTTCCGTTTCAGTGTTTCCTTGTCTTTCCATTTAGATGTAATCACTGTAACTACAGACTAAGGGCAAATGAAATTAAACCAGTTGGGTGAATTAGCTCAGCAAGTGACAGTTCACAGGAGAGTCTTTATCTACTCTTTCCACAGACTGTGTGTGCATAATTGCAGGTAAGTGCACTGGCTACATTTTCTTCAATAGAACAATTATAATAGAAATTATAATTAAAGGTCTGATATTATACTCCTGACTAGATATTTGGGTCAAAATTGTACATGCACTAGCTTGAAGCCTGTTCTAAAAATGTATTTGATTAAATTTATATTTTATTGTATCCCTTCAGGGGTATGATTATGCAGCCAAAATTACTCCGTTAATTTCAAAATGATGCTTATAAAAGCTGGCCATTTTTATTAAGTGTTTGAATTATAGTGCACTGTTTTTTATATTAAGGTATTGTTCAAAGGAAAGTTCATATATACATAAATCTGCATACTACAGTACTGTCCTTGTAGAATTTTCCCCAAATGCTGTATATGAATATATACTAGGTATCTAAGACCTTGGAAACGGCCGTGATAGAACCAAGCACCTAATTACAATCAGCAACAGGCTCTTGTCAGTGTACCAGTGCTGTTATTCACAGTGGGAATGAAGACGTCTATTAGTCTGTGTGAAATACCGTATCAGTTTTTGGGATAGATAATAATAAAATCTTGTTTGTCACTGCTGAAAATACAAATTGGGAGGGAGAACTAACACTTTTTTGCAAAATACTTTAACTCAGATCATGTCTGTCTAAATATATCATAGTGTGAAAGTTACTCAGTGAGCTCTATAAAGATGCACAGAGTTTAATGCAGCATCCAGAACTGCATATTTTGTAGCGTTTTACCAACAGAGATGAAATACAAAGATTCATTAGAGTGTATGGCCAACTCCTTAGTTAAGTTTCTGCTAAAGCATGTTAGTCAGGCCTTTGCATCTGTAAAGGAAAGCAGGAAAAGAAATTGTTCTAGACTAAGATTATAACAGGTAACCTTTTCAACGTGAGGTATCAGCTTATGTTTTCACAAACAAGTCGACTTTTCAATGTATAGCAAGCACATTAGTGATTTTTGGAAGTACTGGATATGTAATCTAGGTCTTGAACTGATACTAGATCAGCTAACTGTACCTTTGCATGTTCTAAATTTTTTTTGTGAAACTTGTTACTTGTGTACAAATACCTTTTATATTCACTTATTGCAATTGAAGGATATGCTACCACAGGAGTTTCCACGTGCATCATATTTTATCCTGCTTTCATAGGTTCTCTGTGCAGGTATTTAATCAAGCCTTAATGTTGTGTGTTTTTAAGTTATATCAGTTGAAAAAAAATTCTACAGAATATGTTGGAAGAGTTTATTGGCTTACTGAAAACTTGGGATTTATTGTATTTAAAAAGTAGTACGATTCTAGCCTGAAAGTAAGGACTTATATCTGTACAAGCCCAGCTATCCTTAAGACTGGGAGATTCAGTTGCTAGTTTCTGTTAATTATGTGTATGTGTTTGTGTGTGTGTGTTAAGAAACTAGACAGAAATCCCACTGAAAAAGGAGTGAACTTGTTTCTTAGCATCTGCACCTGCGTCATGAGTTTGCAGTTTTCTGTTGTAGCACTGGCTGCTATTTTCCTGTATTCTCTTTGTGAATATCTAACAAGTGTAGAGAAGCTTGAGAGGGTTTTTTTTTTCCTTCAGGGATCAGTGAGGAGAAAAACAAAAGGAATTTAGCAAGTTAAAAACAAGAAGGACTGACTAAAAGTAGGCGAGGTTTCCAAAGTCTTTTCTTTATCATCAGAAGGATTCAAAGTGACCTTTTGATATGAGATCCCTAAAATGTTTAGGCAATATCTGTTTGGTTTTGTTTGGTTTGGTTAGGTTTTTTTTTCCCTGAGGTTCTTATTCTACAGACTTAACTGGTTTTTTTACTTGGAGCACTTTTCCTCAAAGACTAAGGGGGACAGATAAAATACCAACACTTCATAAACAATGGAGTCCTGGTATTAATTACTCTCTTAACTCAGAATAGTAGTTGTAAGATTGATATAACAATGTCTGTGCTGGTAAACGGTGCTTTAATTTATAACCCTTCTAAAGTACATTTACATTTGGAAACCAAAGATGAGAATCTAGCATGCGTTAAAGCTGTTCAGATCGAACAGAAATTCCTAAACAAAAGCAAGCCATTATATAAAAATAGCTTTAAAAAGTGAGATGTTATCTTTGTGTATATATGACTTTTTGTACTTTCTCAGTACAAGTGGAATTGCATTCATAGCACTAGCCAACACTGTTGTCTGATTATCCAGTGAATAGATGTCTCTCTAAAAATACACATTTATCTATTCACATTCTCAGAGCTTATATCAACAGCATTCTATAGCTACATTTTTATTAGTTCACAGTCTCACAAACATTATAGTAACTCAATAAACAAGGAAAATTGGAAACTAGTACTAAAGAATGAATAGCAAGAAAATAAGAATTCTGATGACCTAGATTCTTGAGTTAATTATGCAAGCCAGCTCCTGTTGTTACAGATGGAAGGCTATAATGTCTAGATTCAGAGATGTGTAGGTGCCTAACTTCCATTGAATTCAAATGAGAATTAGGCTCCTAACTACCTTTCTGAACCTGGGATAAAGTGATTTCAGCAGTGTTCAGTGTCATTAGTGTGGAATTTCTGTCTGCTTCAATGCAATTATTTTGCATTTACTCTGTCTTAGAAACAATAAAACTCTGGCCACTGAGTTAATTTGTTGTCTATAAATGGTCTGTGACTTTACACTTTTGAAAGAGAAATCTTACAAAAGAAACCCTGCTGAGAAAGTGTATTTGTGACTTGAAGAAAAAACATTCCTCTCCAAGATGCATCCCCATGACTTGCTTAGATTGCTTGCAGCAATTTCAACCATTACTGCAGAGTCTTGACTTAGAATGCAGAGGGAGCAATGTGTCTGTATATTAGTAAGGCCTTTCATTAAATCTTTACTTTTAAAAATAATTGGTTCTTTTAATCTATAATGGAACATGGACTTACAGGCTGCCTGTGATTAAAATTAAACCTTATTTGTCTTTTAATATGGTGCTATGTTCATCTGTAATTGAGTAGGGATCGATGCCAGCCCTGTGATGGGCAGTAAGCTTATCCAACATGACGGAGATAGATTTCAGGGAAGACAGACTTTGCTGTTTCTATGTACAAGTGGGATGAGTAGCCCATATCAGCAACATTTAATTATTTTGTAGGTAATTATTCATTTGAGGGACACAAGTTTCAGAGCAGTATTGGAGTAGAAGGAAGACCAATGCAATTACTGTTTGGCTAAGTACACCGTTTGTACTGATATCTGGAAAGTCATAATGAGCTTTTCATTACATTTGAATAAAGGAATATTTCATTTTTTAATAAACACTCATGCTAATTTTTAGTATAACAATACAGACTTGAAGAAAAAAGCAAAAATAAACAAACTAAATGAAGAGAAACCAAATGATGAATCAGTGGCATGGATTATTTAAATTTTTAATTTTTTTTCTCTGTTTTGTTAAGATACTCTGCTCTTGTAGAATCTCACAGCTTAGTTTAAGAAGGATCTCTGGAGGTTGTCTAGTCTAAACCCCTCCTCACAGTAAGCCTAGTTAGAGCAGAATGCTCACGGCTTGTACAGTTGAGTCTTGAACACCCCCAAGGATGGAGATTCTGTTACCTCACTGGGCATTCTGATCCTGTATTTGACCATGTTCATGGTAAAAAAGAAAAAATATAATAATTCTCTTCTAACATTTATCAGGATTTCCCATGTTCCAGCATGTTTTAATTGACTGTCAACCTATAGCCGTGGATGTCTGAGAAGAATGTGTGTATAACTTCTCTGTGTTATCTGAGCAGGGAGTTTCAGACAGCAATAAGGTGTCCCTTTAGCCGCTCTTCTTAAGACTGAACAAATCTACCTCTTGAGATCTCTTCATGTATGCCATATTCCATTCCCCTCACACATCTTGGTGGTCTCCATTGGACTCATTCCAGTGTGTCGATATCTTTCTTTTATTGGGAAGCCTAGACACAAAACTCTGATGCAATATAACTAGTGCTGAATTGAAAGGAAGGATCTCTCCGCTGTATCCTGCTGACTGAACTTTGCTCCAGCCCAGGGTACCATTGGCTGCCTTTGATACAAGGACACATCCCTGGGTCATGTTCAATTTTTTTTTTTCTATCAAGACTCTCAGGTCCTTTTCTGAACAGCAAACAAAATTTGTTTTCCTCTGCTTCACTCCACAGGAAATACTGAAAGGAAATACCACCTTCAAAACTGAAGAGAAATAAATTAATAAATCCTTGGAATGTTAAGCAGAATTTCATAATGAATATGTTTCCACCCAGCTTGAACAGTCTTAGTTGAAAATGCATTTTTATATATGAACTATTGTTCAGGAAACCTAGCTTTCTTTTACTGCATTTTCTGTGTCCCCTGCACCGTAAACAATTGTTAGCTTTATGCTGCTTGCTATGCTATAAATATTAATATATTGCTAGTGATACTAACAGAGGAAAAACTCACCTTTATTAGCAGTATCTGTGAACTGGAAGGGCTATGATCAGAGCAGGTATTATTTAACTTTTAGAATTTTCATCACTATTTTTAGAGAGTAAATAATCATGACTCTCTTTTTTTCCACAGGAAGGTTCAAATAAAGGTATTACAATGGGCAAGCTGTTAAACCAAGTGTCTTTTTTTGTCTTGGCTTGAACTGGCTATGGTTGTTCAGAGTTTCAGTTTTCTGTTCATTTATTTCTGAGTATCTTTCAAACACACTCTACCAAATATATCTCTGTACCTATTCAGCTGCAGTATCCATTGAGATTACATTTATTGTTTCCTTGGTTAGTGCAATGTAGCATTTGATCTTCACTTTTTACTCTGTCCTGCAATAATCTGAGAATTTCTGTTCGCCTTTGGAAACAAAAGTCACTAGGACTCTTACATAACTTCTGCTAATTTTAAGTTGTTGGGGTAACACTGATAATGAACATCAGTAAGTTTATACTGTTGTCTGAACTACCATTATATTTTGGTCTGGTACAACTTGTGGCTATGATCAATATATTTTTATCATTAAATATGTAAGAAATTTCATTTTCTATTATATTATCAAAAGCTACTTCATAAAGCATTGAGTTCGATGCTGTAATGTACTTCCTATGGAGACATTTTTAATAGCTAGTATAAGTAGCTCAACACAACTCTTTGTGCAGTTCCCCGGATCAATAAATAGCCCACACATACATATGAGGACTTCCATACGATGCCTCACCCAGGGAAATTGATTCAGCAATTTATGAAAATTTTCATATTCATCCTTTAGTCAAATTCATTTGATGTTTATCCTCTGGAGGCCTTTTTGAGTTTTCTGCACTGTGTCTTCATATATACTGCCTTAATCCATGAGTAGTGGTGTTATAATAAAGCTGTTTTATGAAGTAGTCTTAAAAACAGAATTAGCATACTTTCAGGTCTCATGAGTCTCTGAGAATAAGTACAATTCTGTTGCTAATACCTAACATATGTTTGATTATACATAGGACAAGGGAGGTTGTCTTAAGTATTGAAACCAGGTTCATTTCATGCTTTTTTTTTAAATGGTTTATATATGATACAGATATGCCACAAATATTTAAGTATGTGACCAGATACCATCAGAACTGATCTCAATCAAGTGGCTGTTGTAAAAACTTAGCTTGTAAAGTCTAGTGCCTGGAGTACACAAATAATTTCTTGAAGAAAAAAAACGCCACATATATAATAATGTTTTTTGTTCTCACTGCACAGAGTGAGAAGCTTTACAAGAGTCAGATTGTAATTTGTTATGGATGAATGTCACATTTTTGGACAATAACTATGGTTTTATGAAATGTGCACGCTCTGCTTTTGTTGGGTGTTAAATCTGAGTTTTGTAACCCTCCAAGTTATAAAACATTGTCAATGCCTACTTTACCTACTTAATGACCAGATCTTATTTTATTCTAACTAGAGCTAAATATCATCAAAAGAGTAGTTTACTATAGCAAAATCCTCAGTGCACTCTTAGTTTTAGTCTCTATTTTAGGATTTGTTGTTTAGCAAAAGGAGCTGGCACTAGATGCAAGGGCATTTCTGAAATAGATTTGGAACTTCTGATGCACAGTTGTTGGCAGATCCTCTACTAGGGAGGACACTCCTAGTGTAGTAAAGCTTGTTGAATACATATTTCCTTTTAATAATAACAATTTGATGCTAAGCAATGCTCTTTGGAGGTGGTTGTACTTAAATGTTTCAACTGCCACAACGTTTGGTGACTTCTCATCACCATAACTGAGGCATGCAGTAAAACCTTGCTCAGAAATGGAGTGTCTATCACTTAGTATTCATTGATTCTAGTCATGCAATTTTACTTATTCATGCAGTTTCCATAACATCTGAGTGATAAGTTTCACATAATTTACACAGATAAATTACACACAGCTGTGGCTTTTAAAAACTTGTAGTTCGGGTCAGTACTTCCAGGTTGTTGCTTGAAAGTTTCAGCAGTTCAAGTTCTAAATATTTTTCTTGCCTTTTCATTTATCTGTTCCATAGAACAAGGACAGTTTAACAGAAGAAAATGGATGAGAAAATAATTAATGTAGAAAAATTGTTACGACTTTGAAAGCTAGATTACTGTAACCAAGCCATCTCTTTCAAAGCCTTGCAAAAAGCATAGTGAATATCTTATGAAGTATTAAACTTAATCCACAGTTTGTATTAAGAGATTGAGATGTTCCTAAATGTCATATCTGAAAGGTATTGTAAAGAGAGAGTATCATTTCAGTATGCAGGTTCATTTGACAGCTGTCAAGTATATTCTAAATAGAAATGAAATGTTCTTGTGTATTTCTCTCTTGAATTAATGAGCTTTTTCTGTAAAGCTCATAGTAGAATTTTATTTTAGAAAAAAAGTTTGTATCAAAGAAAAGGTGCCAACTATTCACCATAACTAAGAGTAAAAAAAAAAGAGAATTCATGGAAATCAGTTGGCTATCATAAGAACTGTTATATTCTTTAAACTAAGAACCAGCACAAATTGATTGAGTAAATTGATTCTACCAGTTATAAAATAATCAGTTTTCAAAAAAGGAAAAAAAAGTACTTAAAACATTCATGTTTCCTTTGGAATAAGAGTGTCAATCCCAAATAATCACTGTATTCCTGCAATGTTATAGCTGAAAACACGGGAATGATGCACTGATGGATGATAAATGCAGTCAGACTAACCTTTGCTTCAGAGATGTATTATATTCAATTTATATTTTTAAGTAATCATAGAATCATAGAATGGCAAGGGTTGGAAGGGACCCCAAAGATCATAAAGCTCCAACCCCCCTGCCACAGACAGGGCCACCAACCTCAGGCCTGGAGCTACACAAGGTTGCCCAGGGCCCCATCCAACCTGGCCTTGAACACTTCCAGGGGTGGGGCATCCACCACCTCTCTGGGCAGCCTGTTCCAGGACCTCACCATTCTTTCCGTAAAAAACTTCCCCCTAATACTCAATCTTTAAAGCTCTGGTAAACTCTTAACTTAATTATTTATATTCACCAATGACAACTAATTATTTCCCCAAAATTAAGCTGTCCACATTTTCAAAAGAAACTTAGATTCCAATAGTATATTTTTCCATGGGCATGGATCCCATAGAATATAGAACAAGGACAGTTTAACAGAAAATAATGGATGAGAAAATAAAGCAAACCAGCAAATGACCAAACATACAGTGTAATAATCCAGAAAGTATTGGTATTTTTATTGATGGATTTCATGATTTTTTGTGTCCGTTTTAAAACTCACAATAGTTTTATAATTTAAATGAAAATGTTTCCCAAAATATTGTCATTATCTTAATAGAAATGAAAAATGCCCAAATGTAACGCCTTAAATTTTTGGCATGATTTTGGAAAAAAAATACGGAATTTTTTAAAATTCCAAAACAGCTGCTGTGCCTTTTTCACTGCCAGTGGCTGTGTAATTTATTTAATAGCCAGGATCTGGAAGTGGAAAGCTTACTCAATGTCCAGGACCAGGTGACTGTGGGACACTTGTTAAAAATTCTCCAACATTACAATACAAAATAAAGGTGATTGTCATTGAGAGAGCTGGCGGAGGTGATTGCGGAGCCGCTCTCTATCATCTTTGATAGATCCTGGACTACAGGAGAAGTGCCTGAGGATTGGAGGATAGCCAATGTCACTCCAGTCTTTAAAAAAGGCAAGAAGGAGGATCCCAGTAACTATAGGCCAGTCAGCCTCACTTCTGTCCCTGGAAAGGTGATGGAACAGCTTGTTTTGGACGCCATCTCCAAACAACTGGAAGAGAAGAAGGTCATGAAGAGTAGTCAGCATGGATTCACCAAGGGGAGATCGTGCTTGACCAATCTCATAGCCTTCTATGATGTCATTACCAACTGGGTGGATGGAGGGAGAGCAGTGGATGTCATCTACCTTGACTTTAGCAAAGCTTTTGATACTGTCTCCCACAACATCTTGATAGAGAAGCTAAGGAAACAAGGGATAGATGAGTGGACAGTGAGGTGGGTTGAGAACTGGCTGTCAGACCGGGCTCAGAGGGTCGTGATCAGTGGAGTAGAATCTGAATGGAGGCCTGTGACTAGTGGTGTTCCCCAGGGCTCGGTGTTGGATCCAGTCCTGTTTAATATCTTCACTGACGACCTTGATGAGGGAATAGCATCTGCCCTCAGCAAGTGCCGATGATACAAAGCTGGGAGGAGTGGCTGACACGCAGGAACACTGCGCTGCCATCCAGCGAGACCTGGACAGGCTGGAGAGCTGGGCAGGGAGAAACCTAATGAAATTCAACAAGTGCAAGTGTAAAGTCTTGCACCTGGGGAGGAATAACCAACTGTATCAGTACAGGCTGGGGGATGACCTGTTGGAAAAGAGCTCTGTGGAGAAGGACCTGGGGGTCCTGGTTGATGACAGGTTGGCTATGAGC
This sequence comes from Laterallus jamaicensis coturniculus, assembly GCA_022605575.1. NCBI lineage: Eukaryota > Metazoa > Chordata > Aves > Gruiformes > Rallidae > Laterallus > Laterallus jamaicensis. The sequence continues at coordinate 701,082 of JAKCOX010000016.1, forward strand.
CAGCAGTGTGCCCTGGTGGCCAAGAGAGCCAATGGGATCCTGGGATGTATCAGGAAGAGTGTGTCCAGCAGGTCAAGGGAGGTGATTCTCCCCCTCTACTCTGCATTGGTCAGGCCCCACCTGGAGTACTGTGTCCAGTTCTGGGCTCCCTGGTATAGAAAAGACAGGGACCTTCTGGAGAGAGTCCAGAGAAGGGCGACAAAGTTGATTAGGGGTCTGGAACATCTACCTTATGAGGAAAGGCTGAGTGAGCCGAGTCTGTTCAGCCTGGAGAAAAGAAGACTTAGGGGGGACCTAATTAGTGTTTATAAATATCTTAGACATGGGTGGCAGGGGGAATTGGCCAGCCCCTTTTCAGTGGTCTGTGGGGACAGGACTAGGGGCAATGGCTGTAAGCTGGAGCGCAGGAAGTTCTGCACCAACATGCGGAAGAACTTTTTCACAGTGAGGGTGACGGAGCAGTGGAATAGGCTGCCCAGGGAGGTGGTGGAGTCTCCTTCTCTGGAGATATTCAAGTCTCGTCTGGACGACTATCTATGTAATATGAGATAGGGAGCCTAAATGGAAGGGGGGTTGGACCCGATGATCTCTTGAGGTCCCTTCCAACCCCTAAGATTCTGTGATTCTGTGATTCTCTGTGATTCTGTCTTGAATTAGACTGCCAGGAAAAAGTCAAGGGTATGTCAGCTACTGCTGCTTCATTATTTCTTTTTTTTTTCTTTCCTCCTTCAGTTTCCACAGAGCAAGGGTAGGTTTTCCTAAGCTGTAAAACATTGGAAACTAAAATACAGAATTATAAACACACAATGTATTTCACTGTCTTTGCCTATTTGTGATTTGTTGCACTAACAAAAGAAATGTTTGTACTTATCAAGCACAATTAGGATAAATACATTTAATAAAACTTCATTTAACACAAAATATCTTTAGTGAGTCCTTAACAACGTTGCAGAGAAAGCATGTGTTGGGTTGGGTTTTTTTTCTTTTAACCTCACACTTTTACTTGAAAGTGAGGCAAGGTTGTCCAACTGTCCATCCACCATGAAAATCATCTTTTGCTGATCTGCCTTTTGACTAATATTGAGCATGTTATGGCATACCTTGTTTAATACCTGATAGGAAATGAAAGAAGGTTTCATATATTTTTTTTTACCCACTCTCATAGTTCAGCTAGATCTATCTTCACAACTGATGCACATAGAAACTTACCTTAACAGAAGAATGTCTCCTTCAGCTTTTTAATTCCAGACTTGGATCCCTGAAGATTTTCCCCTGCTGTCATGCATTTCCAAAGATACTGAACTCCCCAATAATGAAATTCTTTAGGTAGCTAAATGCTTAGTAGTTGGTATTTTCCGAATTGTTTAAGATTTCAGAGTACTAAATGTCAATTTTTCTTGCCATGTGTACTCTTAAAGATACTGTTAACTTTTAGACATAAATAGGATTTATTATTCCAAAGACTGCTGCAAACTTGCTATAATCATGGAAGGTTTTTCACCATAACCTATAGTGATTATTTTATTATTTCATTTATTCTATGTTAGATTCAAGATTTCCACAGTTTTTTCTTCTGGCCCTTTTAAATGTAGTGTTTGTCCATTGGAATGTCAAAGCTTGCGTTGATTGCTGAGACAGAATGACTGCATCTATTTCCCTTAACTTAGACTCCTAGACTAATAGCAAGCGAAGGAAAACTTGATTGCTTTAATTATAGGTAGGAAACTTTTTATGGAGTTATAGATTCTGTATTCATAATTCAAAGGACCAGGAGTTTAGAATTGAATTTCTTGATTATGTAAAAATCATAGTGTAAGTTGAGATGTTTGGGGGGTTTGGTATAACTTTCTTGCACAACAGCCAAGTCTGCTGCTAAGGTTAGAGAGGATATTGAAAGGGAAAAGCACAGATCACATAAAGCAGATGCGTAATTAAATAGGGAGACATAGTATGTGCCACTTGACCACTGGGATGTAGTTATTTATCTCTACCTGTGACAGTGAACATTTATTAAAATATATATCTAAATAATAAAATTCAAGTATCAAATCATATGGTTTATAACTCAGTTGCTATTGTGAAATTCTAAGAAACATGTCATAGTTTAACAATGTTAAAATTTGTTAAGCACAAAACATCCCCTTTAAATTGATAGGGCAATATGAAATATACTGCTAGCAGAGAATTCTCCAGGAGAATTCAGAGTAATGACACTGCTGAATGGCATCTCTCAGTTGTAAGACCTAAGTACTTCAATGCTAGGAGAACTGTGATTGAGAGTGGTCTCTCACTTTGCCTAGAAGCTAATTAAAACAGCTCTAAACTCACTCCCATAATAACATTTGATCTGTTTGCAATGGTGTAAATGTCATTGACCCAGTTTAGAGGCACTGTGGTAATCTCCAAAGTCAGTACTAGATAATGGCAATATGTTGCATTTCTTTATGGTTTTTTTTTTTTTTTAGTGAAAATGCAAAGAATAATTGTCAGTATCATAATTTGATAAAGACTGTGGTGGGGAGAGTTTATAGTAAAAAGCTACAATTACAGACCTGCCTCTAAGTAGTTGTATTTACAGAACACCAAAAAAATACAGTGGTTGCATGCCAAACCATGTTGGGGAGGAGGGAGGGAGTTGGTCAGGGTTTTTTGGTTTGGTTTTGGTTTTTTTTAAAATTTTAATAGAAATGCACAGTGATATTGTAGCATGAAAAAGTAACACAAGAAATGCATGTAGATGAAAGAAAACTAGAGGAACTATTTTAAGAATTCAGATAAAGTCCTGCATTAGTGCTGTATGTAGTATTTGTTCATAATAATGGCAAATTAAAAACACTAGTGAATTTAGGCAAAGTATACATTTGGTATTAATTTGTTGTTATGAAGTTGAATACTAAAGAAGTTTTTTCTAGAAGTCAACAACTGCATGTCATGATACTCATTTACTACATAAACAGTAACTGACAATTTCTTACACAAGAATGAATTAACCTCTGTTCTGCATGCTTTAAAAAAACTAATAGACACACCCCCCTCAAGAAGTTGATGTTGCCTTTATTAACAATTATCATAGCAATTTCTTGATGTCTAGTATCAGTGAACACAATAAGTCTTCATAAATTATTATGGAAGGTCTGTTAACAATGTGACAATTGAGTCTTACAGTTGTCTTGCGCTGACAGGAGGAAAATTTTGGTATCTTTGAACTGCATTACAACATGTTAACCACCTCTCTCAGACAAAAAAAACCCAACCCATAAAACCCAGAACTTTTGGTCATTGATTTTTAGAGATTAATAAAACTTGACTGTCTAAATCTGTTTGTAAAAGATCTAATCATTTAAGAAAATAACCACTAAACCATTTTAGCTACCACACTATGTCCACTGAGAACAGGGTGTGTTTTCTAGAAAACTCATTAGTGAAACCATCTGTTACTTTTTCCTTATGAGCTCTACAATTTTGTGCATCTCCTCTAAAGTGCCTATTGTTCTCATTGCAAGGAGCACACTCACTAACAAACTGAAGAAATCTTTCCAAGGATCATAGATGATGGGTATTTCCAGTGTTCATTCTTGCACAGAAGTGTCTTGTATAATAGTTTAAAAGCCAGTTAGGCTTTCTGAAATCTGTCAATATAGTACCTGAATCTATTTAAGTTTCAGAAATTCTTAGGGAGTTATTGGCCTCTTGTATGTCCCTGTCCATGTTATAGCCCCATGAAAATATTAATGGGGCTGCATTGGGTTTTCTTTTTGGTTGGGTTTCGCTTGTGGTTTTGGTGGTGGAGTGGTGTTGGGTTTTTCTGATATTGGACTGCCAGGTATCTGTCAAAAATGGGACACCGATGAGCTCCTATCTCATAATCAGTATTCTTGTTCATGTAGAAATTAGTAAAGGAGTGATATTATTGCTGTCTTGATATGTGTCTTAAAACATTTCTGCAGCAGGAATGAGTGGCATATATATCTGCAGAATTCTTAAACCAAAAGAAGATAAATGATCATATTGCAACATGATAGTAGCTGAATCCATTATGGATATACTTCATTCTGTGAGTTAAGTAGATTTGGTATGAACAGCAGGCAGGTGAAAAGGGAAAAAAAGGAGAGGGAAAATTTAGGAGAAACCAGTTATCCCATGTTTTACAGCTACCAAGAGAGACATGCATGGCAATATAACTCCTAAAGCTGAACTTGAATGTGACAAACCCTTGCAGGCACTCTGTTGTAAGACCAGCTCTTGTTTCTTTCAGGGGAAGCACATTCTGGTGATACTGAAGGGTTAGCAAATGGATTTAATTGTTCAGCATTCAAGTGTTTTAGGATAAACCTAATGCCCAGAAAGTAAACAGGTTGGGTTTTGGTTATTTTTTTTAAACACACATTAGTGTATTGATTCTGAAGAAATGTAGTTATTCATTTCTTGAGAGTTTGACCTGTATTACCAACTAGGCGTTGGAAACTTAATACCTGTTTTTCAGTTTTCTATTTCAGTGGCTGATAGGCCGTGTAACATAATTTGAAGGTGAATTTTTTTGAGATTGATTCCACTACAGCATCAATGGAACAATACTCAAGTCTGTGGATGTATCTCAGAAAGGAAAATATTTAAGACTCACTGTCTTGTTTTTCTTATTTATATAGAGGTAAAAATTTACATAACGTGCTTTTTGAAAGCACCTTTCTATTCATGAGATTCACAAAGTGGTATGACTTAGGGCTTTTACTGTTTAGGAGTGAAGGTCTTTAGTGATAAAAGTTGAATTGACAATGTTACTATATTCAGAGATCAAGTCCTTTGCCATCTTTTTCTTAACATAAAAATATTTACACATCTTCATGATGAGAATTGCTAAAATATACAAACAGCATAAAATGCATGTGTTTTTCTGAAATCATAATCATCTGTTTTTTCCCAATTATAGACCAGGTCAACATTTCTCTTTTCAAAACTCTTGCCTGAAAAAGTACTACTTTACAAAACAGTAGAAGTAACTTTTCTCCATTCTTTGACTACCTTACTGATAAATATTTTATTTTCAGATCAGTGTCATTCAGCTTGCAGTCCGTGTGGTTAGTTGCGTTACAAATATGGATATATGGCATGCTGTGGTGTCAAGGTTTTGAAAATTAATGGATAGTGTTAGATCTTTTGTAGTTTAAATTAGATTTGTCAAATCTTGTTGTCATTCTAGGATTACATAAATGTTGTCTAGATAGGATTAGCATTAGTTCTGATGTAATCACATTAAAACGCTACTATCTTATTATTGCAAGTGAGTTGCTACATGATTGAATATTTTTACATTTTTGAGCTAGAGACTCTGCTTAACTAACAAGCACAAACACTGGAGTTATATTGCCAAATAACGGACAGAGTTGTCAACTGCCTGTTTTTGCCTATATTCTGTTTTAGTAATTCAGGTATCAGAAAAGATCTTCTATCCACTAAATCACAATACTGTGATAACTTCCATAAATTTTGCATGTTAGATTTTGATGTTATCACCTAATATTTTGTATGTTGTGTATAGTTTAAAGTTCAGTTCTGAAAGGGATATACACAGTTCTGTCCCAAATATTATCTCTAGGTATGAGGTAGGTCTGTACTTCCGATGTTGTGTAAGCAAGTCAGAGGGTGGTGCTATTTCCAGATTACTTTCATATTATATTTCCAAGTGTCAACTAGTTCATAAAGTAAGATTATTGCAAGATGTGTTCTTATTAATTAATGATCCATTAAATTTGATGGCTTTTTCTGATAAGCAAGCTTTCATCATGGAAGACAACACAAGTGGGTATACTTAAGTTTTATGATTTATTTTAACTGCAATTGGTCTTGGGTTTTTATGTGTTAAATTTGCTTTACCTAGTCTTGGTATTTTTAGAGGGGTTGTGGGGTTTTTTTAACTGTCAAATTGCACTCAAAAGACATTCTGTAGATGGGATTTTTGCATGAAAACCTGATATACTCCATTGCTACTTTGTGCATAACGTTGTGGACTTTTGAACTAATATCCTTAATTGCTTATATAATACAACTTAAAAATTTTTTTTGCTGACTGCATGCTTGCTGTAATTCATCATTTGAATCCAAATTTACTGTTAATAGTGAGTAATTAAAGGCATAGTGCCTGGATTCTGTGCAGCCAGGCACCCCAAAGGTTACAACAACGTCAGCACTTTGTATGAACTAATCTCAATTATTTACTCAAACATGGCTTCAGGTTTGTTTTCCTTTATAAATGGCCACTTTTTGTGTTAACATATTTCTTAGTCGACATTACTTTCTTCACCACCCAAATTTGTGTGTTTTAAGTGTTGTTTCCAAGTGTGTGTGTATATATTAGGTCTGTTTCTTGAGCAGATGACACCCACAGTATTATGCTTTCTTTTGTAATATAGTCAGGGAAAATAATATCCTACATTATCAAGAGGCAGTAAGGAAGATGTATTTGGTACTTCCTGTAGCTTACTCTACCCAGGCTTTCCATGTTAGGGAGAATGTATTGGGTGCAAGAAAGCAGTGTAAGAATATTTAATTAACTGTATTCACAGGGATTGCTATTTGGCTTATGCTTATCCAGTACCTGAGTATATCCAGAAAAATAGTGTCAAAAGACAAAGCTTAAACTTAACTAAGGGAAATGTCAACTGTTAAAATATTTCTTCCCCAAAATAACTGAATAAAAGTGAATGGCAATTCAACTTGAATAAACTGCAGTCTTCTCAAAGACTTTGTGTGAGTAGAATAAGAGGGAAAAATATTGAAGAAATTATTCACTGTGAATTATTTGTTCAGTTCTAATGATGTGATTATCATAGAGTATTTTGAGGTACTGTGAGAATAGCATCATTGATAAATCTATAGTTTTCTATAGATTATTTATAGATCCGGAATATCTTTATTCATTTATATAAGGAAACTGTTTGGTCAGTCCATGCACAGTGTCATTTGCCCTAGATTACAAAAATTAAACTTCCTATTCTACATGTGATAATTCCAGGGGGGTTTTATGTTTTAAAAAAATAATATATTAAACCTGTCTATACCATTTATTTTATTGTATTATGTGTGTATGCAACCAGTCCACACACAAACTTGTCGGTTTTTCTACCCTTCCAAACTGAGTTTGAGTATGTGTGCACAGCAGATATGAATGCAATGAATACATATTTAGCTATCTTTAATTATCTGGCTTGGGCAAGACAAGAAATCTAGCTAAATAAAGTGCTGCATGGACTAATGCTCTCAACTGTGCGTTGCCATGGCTTGATCACTTCCAGAATCAGTGTTTAAAGCTAGATGGGGGCTCATGGTCTATTTTATAGACTGTAATCACAATAATTTCCCCTAAATTTGTGGCATGCTACTGTGTTCTTGATAGTGAAAATGTTTTCTCTTTCACATCAATTTTAAATGTCTGAATACTGAAGTTATTTGGAATTCACATTTTTTATTTAAAGATTTTTCAAAACACAAACCCCACAGATTATTCTTGTTCAGAGAATAAGGCATAGCTTCAATTTAATTATTCCTCTCTGATTCAGAATTCCAGAAACATGATTTTTTACACTTTCAATGTGAAATATTTGGGCACTGCTATTTATCTTGGAACAATGGGTACTGGTGTAGATGAAAAGTTTTGTAGAGTTCTATCTGTCCAGTATGTCATTAGATCATTTATGGAGGCATGTTATTGTGTCCAGTTCTGGGCAGGGATCTCCTTCAGAGAGTCCAAAGAAGGGCTACGAAGATGATTAAGGGCCTGGAGCATCTCCGCTATGAGGAGAGGCTGAATAAGCTGAGACTGTTCAGTCTAGAGAAAAGAAGATTAAGGGGAGACCTAATCCGTGTTTACAATTATCTTAAGCATGGGATGCAGGGCACGTTAGCCAGCCCCTTTTCAATGGCTAGCAGAGACAGGACAAGGGGCAATGGCTGCAAGTTAGAACAGAGAAAGTTCCACACCAACATGCAGAGGAACTTTTTCACAGTGAGGGTGCCAGAGCCCTGGGACAGGCTGCCCAGGGAGGTGGTGGAGTCTCCTTCCCTGGAGAGATTCCAGCCCCGTCTGGATGCCTATCTGTGCAGTATGATCTGGGGAGCTGCTTTGGCAGGGGGTTGGACCTGATGATCTCTTGAGGTCCCTTCCAACCCCTGCAACTCTGTGATTTTGTGTGTGATAATTAGTTAATAGTTAATGGTTGTGTTTTAGAACCTAGTAATGAACAGAAATTTTAAGAGTTTTGTGCTTCTTGTAACATACCAATCGAAGTGTGACTAGAGAAGTCTAAGAGAAAGTTTTCATTTAAGTGAAGAGTTGAAATGTTGGGATTCTCCCAGGAGTGAATTTTTGGCCACAGCATAAACCTTTGAAAAATGAATATGGTAACACAGTGGCTGGCTAATCCTTAGGTACATATGCATTGGAAAGGCCTGCCATAATATATAAGCATTCAGTGTTTAGAAATCATGTATTACCACATAGATTCTTGTAGCAGCACAAGAACACATTTGCCCCAAACAGCAATACAAGTGTGTTATTATCTAAGGGTGTTTTTAACCTTCACTTCAAATTGAATGACGAACTTAATGGAATTCTTCATAAAATACAGGAAAGTTTCAATTTTAATTATTTTTTAAAATAAGTTCTATAATAAATCCAGTGTTTCAGTCTGCCATTTCCTATTACCTAAACCATCCACTGGGAAATGTTGCGATACCTTTTTCTGCTAATCCTTCCAAGTGTTCACTGGTATTCATCAAACCAGGAGGTCTTTTCAAAATGTAGTGATCCCTTTGCGTGGCTTGACAGCAAAATGTCACTCAAGATAGAATGGATGAAAGTATGCACTCTAGGGGAACTTAAGAAAGATTTGGAAGAGAAACACTGTGATTGACATGTCTGAAAGGAAAGTGAATAGTGAAAGATTGAAAACATTATCATGACCATGCAGAACCAATGCCTATAGAAAGCTGCTGGAGTGTTTGGAAATACTGTTCCTCCCTCCCCATGCCATGCCACAGGTTACATAGCTGTTACTGATGTTTGAGGATCTTTACTGCATAGAAGAAAAATATTAACATCAAGACTAAGGGATAAATGAGGACAGGGATTATTTAAAATTGATTTTTCTTGTGTTTTGTGCAGAGAAGACTTTTAAACAGTCAAACTAGTTATGTTATGAGGCAATTTTAAGGACTGTTCTCTTTGTACATTGAACCTCCAAGGTAGCATAGAAGTTTGCAAAAGCCTGAGTGCTTCTGAGATGGAAGTAAAGCACTTCGTAGCTGCCAAACACTTAGCAGTACCCTTTCTTCTTTTGTCTTAGCTTTCTTTTTCATTAGCAATTCCTCCAATTTCCTTCCAAATTCAAGACTGTATTTTTTGATGTTCTTTGCTCATCATTTTTAACTCTTACTATGCATTAATTAAACTTGAGATTTTTAACTCCAGAAGATACACAGTGCAGCATTCTGGAGCTGTAAAGTCCAAGATGCAGACTTTGAAAAACTTGAAAAAATCATTCTCAAAGATATGCTTGCTCTGATCCTAGTGGTATTAATAACATTTCTGGTCTAGTAGTTAGAGACCTTCTAATTCTCTGCCTAAACTTACTGATTGTTAGTTTCTACCACCTTTTTCTAGTTGCTACATTATCCTCCATCTCAAACATTAATTTGTTTACATGTCATTGGACCAACAGAATTGCCTTGCTTTGAAACCAGGACTTTTTAAAAAACTGCATGTATGCACTGTATTTCAGGGTTATCCCTAGAATTATAACTTTTGAAAACCCATACCCAAATTGTAAGCTGTTAAGGTATAGGCAGATACTCACCTGCAAGATCAAGACCATGTTTGAGCTATGCTCCCAAACAGCTTGCAAATACTTCTTTAATACTAGTTAAAGATACACCCATCAGCACCAAAGATACATTACCAATATGTGAACAGTTTTGATGTCAATGCATGGAGCTACAAGGATCTTCCCAATTACACAGTCTGTGAATGTTATTTTAGGTCTCAGATCTTCTATGAAGTTCATGAAGACTTAACTCATATTCCACTATTGAGAAACCATGCACTTTTAGGTGACACTGAGATTTTATTCGCAGTATATAACATCAGTGAGATAAGACTGTGGCATGATGTATGCTTGACTATACTGTAAGGTAAAAAAACCTCACAACAAATACTTCAGTCTCAGATTGTATAATCGAAAAGAGGAAAAGCTACAGAAGAATGAATACTTCTAAGTAATCTAATCCTTCGCATTATCTGAATACATACATATAGAAAAAAGGTTGTGGTTGATTCAGTGCCAGTTATAAATATTCACTTGTACAGTTAGACCAGCTTATGAAATGAGAGCTTTAGCTGTTGGCTTAAAAAAAAAAAAAAAAAAAGTGTGCCAAATTAAGTCTTGGTGTCCTTGGAAAGGCTTCATGAAGATTCAATGATCTCTACCATAAATGCAATACTGACCCCACTAAGTAAATTTGAGAGGTCTGAAAGGAAGAGTGCAGTTTAGAGCTGACCTTTCCCAGATTAATTACCAACTTCTGAACCTGATTATGTTTCATATGCCATTCTCCAGTATTAATTCCCTGTACAACATGGTTGAATGCATATGTACTTGTCAGTCTTATTTTGTAAGAATTAATTAATAGGAGATGCATGTATGAATTTTAACATTTTTTGCTATTGTTTCCCATCTTTATTTTACTTTGTACTAAGTAATCCTTGGTTAGAATACCCTTCCACACACAGTGGACTCTATAGTAGTGTATTCTCTGTCTATCCAAATTAAAGCTACTGTGCACATATATATCTTCATTAAAAAAGAAAAAAAAAGAAAAAATTGAAACATAACAATTTTCTTATTAAAATGTACGCAAGAGAGTTTTTAAAATTATTTTTCAAAATAAGTTGAGTTCAAATTAAATGTCAAATATAATTTGGTATAAGAAGGTTGAAATCTATGATAGTCCTCAGAGACTATCTAAGTACTTGGATCTCCTAGTCAAATTGCTATTTGCATAACAGTGAGCTATAAGGTTATATATCATTATATGGCAGAATGCCAGACCATAATCTGCACGGTAACACTACTGAAAACTTCAGTCTGAAGGAGTTTGTGTCTTCTATAAAATATGAAGCATATTGACTTTTTTTTTTCCTTGAGCAAACAGAGCACTGCAATGTATTTCCAGCATTCTTTTGGTTTAGCTGTGGTAGACACAAGTGTAAAATGAATGTTGACATATTTGTTTAACATTCCTGAACAGATTAAACTGCTTTAGAACTTCTTCAGTAATCAGCCTTGAAAAATATAAACTAACATTCGCATCCCTGGACAGTTTAAACTGTTTCAAAAGTTCTTCATTAATCAGCCAAGGAAAATGTGGTTTAAAAAAAAAATAACAGCATGTTCTTTTCAGATATGCTGAATTCACCTTCTAACAACATTAGGCAATTTTACCATGTAGTGTCGTTGTTCTTATACCTATGGAGTTAAGAAGCTATTTTTAAATGTTATTGATATAAAAGGTCTTTAAATTAATGACGAGTTGAAGGGAGAGCATTTGAATCTGTTTAGAAATAGCTAATATCCATGAATTTGTGGTTTGGTTTTATAGTTTTTTCTTCCTGTGGAAAGCTAGCTGGTTAGCTGCACGAGGCAGCAGTGTTTGCCACCCTGAGTTTTATGTAAATGCCCCAGTGAGCACTTGCCAAAGAGTTTTATCAAGAGTAAGTGGGATTACCTGGGAAGACCGGGATCAAGAAAGGGCAGATTCTTGAAAACAATTCTTGGAGTGAAAATAAAGTTAAAAGGTATAATAAATTATTTTCTTTTCTCTTCAGAAATAAATGAGGCAATTTGATGATATCACAGAATCACAGAATCACAGAATCTTAGGGGTTGGAAGGGACCTCAAGAGATCTTCGGGTCCAACCCCCCTGCCAAAGCAGGCTCCCTATCTCATATTACATAGATAGGCATCCAGACGAGACTTGAATATCTCCAGAGAAGGAGACTCCACCACCTCCCTGGGCAGCCTATTCCACTGCTCTGTCACCCTCGCTGTGAAAAAGTTCTTCCGCATGTTGGTGTGGAACTTCCTGTGCTCCAGCTTACAGCCATTGCCCCTAGTCCTGTCCCCACTGACCACTGAAAAGGGGCTGGCCAATTCCCCCTGCCACCCATGTCTAAGATACTTGTAAACACTAATTAGGTCCCCCCTAAGTCTTCTTTTCTCCAGGCTGAACAGACCCAGCTCACTCAGCCTTTCCTCATAGGGGAGATGTTCCAGACCCCTAATCATCTTTGTCGCCCTTCTCTGGACTCTCTCCAGAAGGTCCCTGTCTTTTCTATACCAGGGAGCCCAGAACTGGACACAGTACTCCAGGTGGGGCCTGACCAACGCAGAGTAGAGGGGGAGGATCACCTCCTTCGACCTGCTTGACACACTCTTCCTGATGCATCCCAGGATCCCATTGGCTCTCTTGGCCACCAGGGCACACTGCTGGCTCATAGCCAACCTGTCATCCACCAGGACCCCCAGGTCCTTCTCCATAGAGCTCTTCTCCAACAGGTCATCCCCCAGCCTGTACTGATACAGTCGGTTATTCCTCCCCAGGTGCAAGACTTTGCACTTGCTTTTGTTGAATTTCATTAGATTTCTCCCTGCCCAGCTCTCCAGCCTGTCCAGATCTCGCTGGATGGCAGCGCAGTGTTCCTGCGTGTCAGCCACTCCTCCCAGCTTTGTATCATCGGCATACTTGCTGAGGGTGGATGCTATTCCCTCATCAAGGTCGTCAATGAAGATATTAAACAGGACTGGACCCAACACCGAATCCTGGGGAACACCGCTAGTCACAGGCCTCCATTCAGATTCTACTCCACTGATCACGACCCTCTGAGCCCGGTCTGACAACCCACCTCACTGTCCACTCGTCTATCCCTTGTTTCCTCAGCTTCTCTATCAGGATGTTGTGGGAGACAGTATCGAAAGCTTTGCTAAAGTCGAGGTAGATGACATCCACTGCTCTCCCTCCATCCACCCAGTTGGTAATAACATCATAGAAGGCTATGAGATTGGTCGAGCACGATCTCCCCTTGGTGAATCCATGCTGACTATTCCTCATGACCTTCTTCTCTTCCAGTTGTTTGGAGATGGCATCCAAAACAAGCTGTTCCATCACCTTTCCAGGGACAGAGGTGAGGCTGACTGGCCTATAGTTACTGGGATCCTCCTTCTTGCCTTTTTTAAAGACTGGAGTGACATTGGCTATCCTCCAATCTTCAGGCACTTCTCCTGTAGTCCAGGATCTGTCAAAGATGATAGAGAGCGGCTCCGCAATCACCTCCGCCAGCTCTCTCAGCACACATGGGTGTATCCCATCTGGGCCCATGGATTTGTGTGCATCCATTCCTTTGAGTCGCTCCTGGACCACCCGTACCTCTACTAGAGGGGAGCCATTCGTTCCCCAACCACTCCTACTTACATCTGGGATCTGTGAGTCCTGAGAAGCCTTCGGAGTAAAGACCAAGGCAAAGAAGGCATTAAGTATCTCCACCTTCTCATCATCTCCCGTCACCAAGACACCTGCCTCATTCAACAAGGGACCTACATTATCCCTGGTCATCCTTTTACTATTTACATACCTGAAAAAGCTCTTTTTGTTGTCCTTTATGTCCCTTGCCAGCTTAATTTCTAAGCAGGCCTTAGCCCTCCTAGTTGCATCCCTACAGGCCCTGGCCACATCCTTATATTCATTTGATTTTAATATCTTCATAGACTGTTTGTAGGCAGAAAATTGCAGGGGATTTTCCACAGTAAAATCACTGGTGAAAGTGAAAAGAATATTTATTTTTTTTTATATGAAGAGTCTTGTGCTTAGGATATGATTTGGTTTTGATAAGAAGTTCAGCATTTTCTTAGTATAATGTGACTTGGAATCCTGAAGTATGTTAAAATACCCGAAGCAACCTTTAAGAATATTTTTTTATACTATTATAAAAATGTGTTTATTTCTGAAAGTGATGAGTATACATCAGTAGCTTTGCACTATCAAATAGCTGTGCTAGCTTTAGCTTCTTTTTATATAACCTGCAAGAGAGGGAATTTTATTTTCAGATGCCTCGCTGTAGGCAGGTTTGTAAATACCTGTGCTTGTGTCAGTTATCTGCTAATAGTTTATGTTGTTGCATTGATGATTGTGCCATATATCCTTGGATTCTTACAGTCTTCCTTCCTGATCAGTGACCTCATCAACAAGACACTGGGCTAGCTGGACCTTCATCCTGGTCACTTGATCAGAACAGTCTTATGATATGAAATAATGGCTCCATGGAATTAAGCAAGTTTGTTTGTTTGCTTTAATTCTTTTGTAGTTTAAAGAATTGCAGTGAATGGTTTGATCTGTCTCATTCTTACTAAGCCCTAAGTATTCTTCCGCGACCATAGAGGGATGTGACCTTAGACATATATTAATTTTTCCTGTAACATGGCTATTCCTAGTCCTTTTTTGATTCAAGGAATTAAAAAAAAACAACAACAAAACCCAACCACAAACAAAAACCTTTGCCAGACATAGGTAATTTTGCCAATTATGATTGCATAGGTGCAAAGTGTTTTGAACTTATTCTAGCCATTGATCATGTTGGTATTTAGCATTAACATGGAGACATATGCACAAATTAAATATTCAATACAGAAGATTCAACCGTATTTTTAACAATTCAACACAGGATTACTTTGTAAAATCAGAACACCCTCCTCTTATCCTAGAAAAAAACTTCAAAATGTAACAAGATCATTTCAGGTACTGGGAATTAATGTAGCTGAGAATGAAGGCAAAGCAGCAGGTATCTAATCCTTGCAAGTCACTCTTGCCAGAAGTTATTGGTATTTTTCCAAACTCAGCTCACTTGTTATTTAAACTACAGTAAATTGATACAACACCTAGTGATATCCAAAAGCAATTTGAACTTCACTGAACAGCAGTACCACTGAGGTGTATAAAATATGCAGTGACTTTACATCAATTCATTAGTTATGTCAAAAAATTATAGCAGCAAGTACCACATGGTTGAAAATCTTTCTTTAGAGGTCATTTAGATAATTTTTATTAATGATAATTTATATTAAGATTTATGCCTTTTTAGGATTTGTAATGCTTTCAAATTGAATGTGGATTTTTTTTTCCCAAAACCAATAATGGGCAAATTTTAAAGAGATTCTGAGATAGTAAAGCTTGTACAAATAAAAAACTAATATTCCCAACAAAACCAAGTAACTGTATAAAAATTTATAGAATGTAAAAATGTATCATTACATTGAAGGAGATAGTGTAATAGGTTATTTGAATAAACTTCATACAATTCCTCGTTTATAACTATGGCCTTGAGCTCAAGTAGTGATATAAATACTTTCTCCAAGCACTGATTGGTTTATTAATACATTCACTTTAAAAGTTTTTTACAAAAATTTTAAATTAAAATCATTAGAACGTGAATTTGATTAGGAAATATAACAATTAAAACTTAAAAGTTTAGATGTTATATTTTAGTAAAAAATACTTAAGTTCTGAATTCTTCAAAATATTAAAGGAAATCACTCAAAAATTACTGCAAGCATGCATGTGGCTTCTACAGAAGTGGGACCCTGTTCTTGCAAAGGAAGACTCTCAAATCTTCCTGGGAAGGATGCTTGTTTACTGGTATTAATTAAAAGTAAGGAAGCTAGTCAAATCATTTCTTGTATAAGATATGATAATTTTTTAATCTTAATATTTTACTGATTTTTTCAGACTCAAAGGTCCAGAAGTCGTTTATCATGTTTATAAATGTATTTTGTAAATGGTGCATAAATACATGAAGGCAGCCACTTTTGAACTGCTGTAGAATGCAACAAATTACATTATGAAGGAGAAATAACACATCAATAAGATAAGCTAAGTGAAAGTATGTAGGAAATAGCTTAACGAGAGAAAATATCTCAAACTGAACTTCCAGAAGGAAATTTGAACTGAACTTTTAAACCTCAGGAGTAGATTAGATTTAGAAAAATCAAGTTATCGTGTACAAAAAGGTGTTCTCACTGTTAATGCCCACAAGGAACACGTCCACAAATGTGTGCAATAACATACACAGACCTCCACACATGCTGGCTTTGGTCAAAAAGCTGCAATCTGCCGAGGGCCTGTTCTGAAGTAGCTTTAGGGGGAAAAGTAAATTCTCTTCAAGTAGTATATTTCAGTTCATTTCTTTTAAGCAAGTAGGTTTGTTCAGCTTCCTGGGAGCTTTGTCCAGCTTAAAGCAGATCTCATTGAGTCTGTGTGACCAGCACTGTGTGCTAGGTTGCCATCACTCCTCTTATGATATCTCTCTAAATGTTGCTTGCCACTAATAAGAATAATTTGCTGAATGAGAAATGTTCTGTCTGGACCAGAGAAACACGTGTGAACTGCAGCCAGAGATGGCTGCTGTATCCTTCAGGGATACACAGAGCAGCTGTGGGGCAGCCATTGTCGCAGGGCCTCTGTGTGTGTTTGGTCTGGTGAACCTTAAAAGTCCTCCTTCCTGTGGACATATGGGGGAATCATGAGTGAATGGTGTGGGACAGATGGCATTGGTTCAGCTGTGTAAGACTGCCTGGAAGTGTTCCAGTGAAATGGAGAGTGTCTTAACTTTTATTATTATAATAATTACATTGCTGAATTAGAGGAAATCAATTTAAATACAGCTTGTGTAGTTAAAATACTGTTAAATACATAACTGCTAACTATTAGAGGATGCTTCTTGAATATTACTTACAATGTAGGTGAAAGTCAGAGTTCATTATATGGCTTTGAAATATCAGTAAACATTCTTTCAATAATCATTTCTAATCCTGCAGATTAAGAATGTCTGTCAGATCTAAAATAAGTGCACCTTTGTGATCTTGTAGTAAAACTTTTCATCTTACTTTTTTTCCCCCCTTTGAAATGCTGTAATACTAGTAACCTGTAATTCTTCATACTGCCACTGTATGCACAAGGTCTCGTTCACCCCATCCTTATAATTGCAGTTGTTTTAAAATAAAAAAACCTTCTACTAAAGAAAACAGTAATCAAGCCCAAATCCCAACATTTCTAATAGATGCTACCTCAGTAGGAGTTTTTTTCTTTGAATTTCTAATTAAAAACCTTTTAGCGAAAGACAGCTTGAGTCTGAAGCTGTCAGGTCTCCCCTTGTCCTTGATGCATACCAGGGGGAAAAAAATTAAAAAACCAAGAGAGAGGATTTTACTTTTAAAGAAGCTCCAGTTTCTTGAGACATTTGTATTCAGATATTACTCTCTCTTTCTCATGGGAGCACAGCTCTACTCTTCAAATGAAAAAGAAATAATAAAACACATCAGGAACAGTGGACCTCAGACCTACTCTTTCTCTCCTTCTCTTGGAATGTTATTTCCATATAGAAAGCTACTCTAATGGGACACTTGTAAATGGCAGGGAATTTAGCCCTTGTGGAGTCTTCTCCAGAAATTGGATTTTTGCTTAAGCAAACAGCAAACCATGCAGCAGGGAAAAAGCTATTTATTTGCCTGCCTATTGAAGAGCCTTACAAAAATACAATTCAGTCTGCTACGATCAGTGAAGTCGGTCTAGTATGCACTGAAAAAAAAGAATTTATTTTACCTCAGATGAATGTTGAAGCAATTTTTTTAAATGCAATGCAAATTAATAGGAATTAAGTCTGAATTTTAACATTTATTTATAATAGGATGTTGCAAATAAGATTTTATTTCATGGCTTTGATTTATCAGCAATTTAGGATTTATTAATATTTTTTAGGTAAACCACAAAATTAGGTTATGTAATTAATAACAGCACTTAATGATCAGCCAATTTAACAGAGATTAAATGGAATTCGTTACAACCAAAATAGTGACTTAGTTAAAGGTTTGAGAACAGCAAGGGTTGCCTGAAATTTACAGCAGTTGCACACACAGATGGAGTTTATCAGTGAAATCGCATGTACAGACAGTCAGACAAACAATTCTGACTTAAATTATACACACACACACAGAGGCAAATATTTCTGAAAGATTGTGTGTGCATGCACACACAGAGGTTAATCTATGATTAAAATTTCCCTTTTCATGAGTTTCATAAATTACTCACTTTTATGTGGCAAGATTCATCGATGGGCAGGCACTGAACCTTCAAGAAACCAGGCCTGTGAGTCCTCCTGAAATTGTCAGCAGATGATCTTTTATCCCAGTGAAATTGTCTCTAAGAGGCATTCCGACTCGGGGGAAATGCTGGTTCACACAGCCTGCTCTGGTCCTGTAGATCTCAAGAGGTCTCATTTTTGGATTGCTGCTTGTAGGATCTCAGGATGCTTGGATTTGATCAGTACTCTCCTTTCTGGACACACTTTGTGCTGAGTCAGTCTGGTCGATTCGGGTGGCCCAAGTGTGGCGAGAGGGGTGCCTGGCTGCCCTGCCTCCAGGCTGCCGCACTAACAGCAAGTTGGGAGTCTTTTCCAAAGCATGCACAGCTTATCCTGCTCTACCATTGAGGCCCCAGGTGTGGCCAGAGTGCCTCACTCTCAGGTCACTGCACTTGTTTCCATGATAGCAGCGCTGAGATCTCAGAGTGCCCTGGGTGACTCTACCACCCCACAGGGATCTTGCAATCCAGCAGTTGTCAATAAGCACAGATTTCATTAATGGCTATCAAAACCTCATTTTCTGTTTGTGTATTTAGGTATATGTCTAGTTTATGGAGAAACGAAGAATCTATTAATGGCAGAACAACTTCTAGGAGGTAGTTTTTCTCAGCAAATCTTAAAGAACTATAAAATCATTATGATATGTAATATTTTTGGCAACAGGATTAAGTCTAAGTAATCTCAGTAGTTTGACGGTTGTACTCTGAATTGTTAGTTCTGATATCTTTCTTTAGTAAGTTTGAATATGTACACCTCATTCTGTAAAACTGGTGGGTGTTACACATCCATTCAGCTGTGTAGATATTTTATTAGTAGACACACATTCATACACATGACTATGTTAAACTGAACCATAACCAATCTTTTCTTCCTCGGTAAATAGGTTATCTTTTTAGCTCAAATGAATGCATTTCAGATGAAATCTCATTCATACTTTATACTTTGTTGACTATTTTAATATTTTCTAAACCTACACTGGGTTTATGTGATACTGTAAATTTTTAGTGGTTCTAAGAGGTATTTTCTGAAAGTCAGTTGTTCTGTGTATAATTCTGGTTTCAAAAACATTATGAAACAAATACATTTTGTCATTGTTTCATAGTAATAATTAATACATATGCAATTTGTTTCCAAAGCAGATTGCCAGAAGGAAAAAATGGCAAAAATCTTGTTTTGTTACCAGCTCTCCTCCACCACTTACTTCCCACCCATATCTATTCTAATAACAATAAAAATCCCCGGCTGTTCTTTGAATTTGAAGCAGAAAGCAGTTTAATGGGAGGAAGGGTGACGGAAGGAGAATGGGAATGGGGGGAGAATTCTCAGAGTGAATTGATATTTAAGTGCTGCTTCAATTAGGGCTAAGTGAATACTCACAACAAGGGAGACTGGCCTTTATAGTTTTAACTGGGAGGCAGGTGATGATAAATTCTTTGGCTTCTTTCTGTTCAGCTTGATATAGAAGTGACTCCAGTGCATTATAGAAGACGAAATAGCTCAGTGAATTATACTTCCTCTCCATTATGGACTGAAATAAATGGCATTAACAAAACTCTAGAGTGAAAGTCGCAGTATTTGAGAGTTCTGTAAGCACTCAGTTCATGTTCATTCAGGAATTATTCACAGGCTAGGGATCAACATGTCCATTAAATTGTGGTCTTGAAACTTCTAAGCAGTGTGTGATTTTATGATGATATTTTTCATTTACATATAATGGCATAGATATGAACTTTCATATTTATTCATCATTGCAGCATTTAGAGACATGCTCCCCATAAATTAAACCATTCATAATTACATACAACAATTTATTTTGCTAACTATAAATGCTGCTTTCATAGAATTATAGACTTTTTAAGGTTGGAAAAGACCTCTAAGATAATCAAGCACAACCATCAGCCCAACACCAACATATCTACTAACACATGTTCCAAAGTGCCACAACTACAACCAGGGATGGTGACTGTACCACCTGTCTGGGCAGCCTGTTCCAGTGCTTGCCACCATTCTGGTGAAGAAATTTCTCCTAATACCCAATCTAAGCCTTCCCTGGTGCAACTTGATGCCATTTCCTCTTGTCCTATTGCTTGTTACTTGGGAGAACAGACCAACCACCCCACCTCACTGCAACCTCCTTTGAGACCTTACAGGTCTCCCCTCAGCCACCTCTTCCCTAGACTTTGTCCTTAATAACGTACTTCCTTGGTCCTGAATCTAATTACTGGATTGGCCTTAGGAGCCCGTTTTATACTAATGCCATCATGTTTAGGCTGCATAGAAGTTTAATGAAGAAATAGTGGGACCTTATTTCTGTAATAGTGTGTTTTGAATGCTGAGAATGTGTATGGTATTGTTATCAGTCTTTGTGTTGCTAAAATTAATACCTGAAAGTATGGAACAGTCTGTAGGTGAAAAGTCTTTGTAGAGTAGTGACTGCAAAGTTACAATTGTTTTGTAGCTATTGAATCAGTGGCTGTACACAAGAAGGAAAAACAAAGTATATTGTACTACATAGCTGAATCTTTGCGTTGAAAATGGTGAACTCCATTACTGTATACAGACTTAATGGGACTCTGAGTAGCTCATGATGGTATTGCCTCTATTTAAGATGACCAGGTGATCTGAAGACAGTGGAATGAAGGTGAGACTGCTTTCTTTGAGTTTCCAGCTGACCATGGCAAGAGAGATGCGCTCCTCACCTTCATCAGCAGATGGTCCTTGGCTTGTGGTTTTGGTTCCTGGCCCTCAGAAGAGGGCTGCATAAAAGAGGGACTTTTTCCTAGAATCTTGTCCAGAAAACTCTGGTTTGTGCCCAGTCCAGTATCCATGTTTGCTGTGGCTGGGCATGACAGGGTTTTCAGCCATAGGTACGGTCTGCAGGAGAGCAGGAAGAGCAGTGGGGTGAATGTCAAATCATTGCCAGCACGTGCCACAGGTGGGGAACCAGGAGCTCCTACAGGGACTTGAGGAGGTTACAGGGAGGGGAGGGGAAAGTCTGGCTGGGCCTATGAGGGAAGGATGAACTTAAGGGGACTGAGGAGGATTTGCTGTGTAAAGTCACTGTCTTAATTAACTCAAGTATGGAATAAGCATCTGCCTGTAAGGACACTGTAGACAATGGAAAGAGCTGTGTGTACTACTATTAATTTCTATTTAATCTGCTATAACTTTTTTTTTTTTCTATTTAAGAAATGTCCAGTTTCTACTCTCTCATCTAGATCTTTTAGCTTTCCTTTGTGTGTGCATTAGGGAGATAGTAGATCCACCTCAGAATTCTGACAGATTTAAGCTTCCATTGCTGCTATACCAACTTTCCCAGGTAATGGGCACACTGCATGTTCAGATTAAACTTGTCAAAATAAAAACCCGTAAAGGTTCCTCAAAGTTTAGTCAGTTTGTTTCTGCAAAATGCATTTGCTTTGCTCTCAAAGAGTGTATCTTTTTATTTTATGTTAATAGTTTGAGGGTAACTCTAAGACAAACTGAAGTTAATTAGGAAATTAGAATCATACAATGGTTTGGATTGGAAGGGACATTTTTAAAAACCATCTAGTCCCATTCCCTGCCATGGGCAGGGACACCCTCCATTAGCCCAGGGTGCCCAAAGCCCCTTTAGGTAATGTTTAGGGGTCCCTGGAGCCTTCTCTTCTCCAGGCTGAACAAGCCTAACTCTCGCAGCCTGTCCTCACAGGAGAGGTGCTCCAGCCCTCTGATCATCTTTCTGGTCTTTTCTGGAATCGGTCCAATAGGTCCATGTCCTCCTTATGTTGGGGACCACAGGGCTGGATTCAGTACTCCAGGTGGGGTCTTGCAAGATCAGTGGGGAAGAATCACCTCCCTCTACCTGTTGGACAGACCCCTAGAAATCCATTAAATTGTTTTACTATTCATTGTAAAAAAAGGGAATGAAAAAAAATCCTGATTTTTTTTTCCTGTGCATTTTTAATTAACAAAGCATATAAGAGCACAATGGGGTTTATTATATATATTTTTACATATGTACGTACACACATATATATATATATATGATTATTTTATACCTGAGTGCTTGATTTTTTTCCCCATTAGTTATCATAGTCCCTTTGCAGTAATAGCAATTTTTCTACTGGGACCCCAAAGATTAGCTGGGATCTGATTCTACCTCTATTTCACAGATTAAAGGTTCTGGTTATTAAATATGCTCATTTTTTGCATAGTAAGACCTTTCCTTTGAAACTATATACGTAATATACTATCTGCTTTTCATATTTTCTGTAAAGTTCATTATAATATTCAAAAAATGCTTTGAAAATAAGCCACTGAATACTAAATACTGGTGGCATTGTGAAGGTATTAATGTTAGCTGAACTGCAGGGTGAATTCTGTTGAATTAAACTGGATGCTAGCAAGATAAGAAAGTTGTAAGAGCCAGCTTTTTATAGCACAATAGCCTTGTGTAATGTTAAAGAAAAAAAATGTTCCTTTTTATTAAGCAAAAGAAATTTTAAAATGCTGCTTTTCTGCCTCTGTGGAAATCTCTATGCTTTGGGATATATCTTTATTATGATATACGGGCTATATATAAAAAATATAATTTAATGAAAAAGGCATTATCATTTTGGGGTGTTTTTAATTAACATTTTCAGATAATTGAAACATTTTCTGTGCTTGTGCCAGATACCTTATATGTTAATACCCAAAGATTTTACTCTAATAACACTAACTATAATTGAGAATGAATGCATATGCATTCTCAATGGCACTGGGGGGGAAATGCTCCAAAGGCACAGCAAATGTATGCATTTTGTGTTTTAGGGGAACAGCAGTGCAATTACTGTATAACCCTCACTTACCAACCATTTTAACCTCAATTTAATGTGTGTGGCAGTTCTCCCAGAATGACCTTGATGCAGTACTGAAATGTTTTGCATTTTTTAACAAGCTCAAACAGATACGAAGAAATGTAATCCCTGTTAATGGGATATTATATCCAAACCTTATTTGACATTTTATAAATTGTATTTATAGAAAACTTCCATCTATTTACAGTATATTAAGTGAAATCCCTTTAGTTGGAACAGGGAACTTTTTTGTATTGCACCAAGCATCTGATCAGTTATTAGTTTGCACATGGAGAGGATGCTATTTAAAGACTTACAAACTCCCTTGAAGTAAATTGTACCCTCCAGCTAAAACCTGACACAGTGCAAATAATACATACAGTATTCTGTATAGTCTTCAGTGGCAGACTGCTGTTTTTTGAGATCCCTCAGAGGCATCTCCATACTCAGTTGTACAATCCCAACTTTTGTGGATTGGTACCTTTGAAAACTTCAAATGCTGTACAATGCTATCAGGGCAATGGAGGAGCTGATCTCAAAGTCCACTATTAAAACTTCCCTCAAGGACATTTTCATTAGAACTTTGTACATGGACAGTTCAAAAGACCTGGCTATTGATTTTTGCTCAGAAGTCCTCTCTCTCTCTTCCCGTATTGTTGAACATTTGGACAGAATTTCAAAAACCACAAACTGTGGCAGCAGAAGATTCCAGCTAGGATTTTATGCTGTTCATTTGATTTCTTCAGGCCTCATCCTTCCTGTGTCCTTGTCAACACTACAAGGAGAAAAGCCGTCTTAGAAGATTTGCTAAAAGGCAGAAGCAATTTCACAGCAATCTAAAAAAAATCTGACCTTTCCACATACAGAAAATCTCTCTTAAGTAAATAACCTTTTTTAGCTGTAAAATTTTGCTAAGACATTCATTTATCAAAAGCACAGATAAAAATCACTGCATGTTTATCTCTGCACCATTAAAAATTGCATTTAAAAGACCATACCACCAATGCATGTAGACTGTAGTAGAATGCCTCTAGAAAACAAAATAATTTTATTTTAAAATAGAACTGTTGATTTAAAGTTTGTGATGATGGAAGATGAGCAATTAATTATTACCATCTGCACTTCCTATCCTTAGTCCTATTATGATTTTCATGGACACTGTGTAATGAGGTTCATTTAGCCTCAACTGCATTACCAGGATATATAGTAGTTCAAAATTAATAGGATTTAAGAAGTTAATGAATGAGCAGTGTAATTATTTCTCTTTAAGGAAAAGCATGATCTACTTGATCTTTATGAAAGATACTGCGGGTCTTTTAATTGCTAGGTGCTTACACACGACATTGATGGTTGACAAGGCTGACATTTTCTCACCTTTCTCTTGATTTCACTGAACACAGTTTGAAATAAAAAAAAAATTAAAAATAAATACCTTTCCTATGGTCGGGATAACCACACTTGCTGTTGAGAAGAGATTTGCTGGAGCCTTTTGAAAGCCTTTTTTGTCTTTTCATGCATTCTAGTGTAGTCTGTTTTATTTTGTTCATGGTCTCTATTTCCCTTCTTTATATGACTTCTGAATTCCTGAGCTCTCCGACTTCAGAACAACATTTAAGTATGTGCTTACAATCAAAAAAAAAATAAAAATTAGGACCATTTCTTACTCAGCAGGACAAGTAACCACAGTTAATTTCACAAAGGTGCTTAAATATTTCAAAATCAGAAACATTTCCATATATAGATGATTTAGCCAGCATAGAAACCTAATACAATACCAAGTGTGTTCAGTATATTAATAATATTTTACTTAGATTGTTTGTATATGTACTTTAAAGACCCCTCTCTAATTAATAAGATTTCATGGAAGGAAGGGGAGATTGTTCATGTTGGTATTTTAGAACTTTCTATTTTTGCATTGTTAGAACATTTTTCTGCACAGTACAGCTTCAGTTTTAACTATGGTGCAGAAGTGAGAGATCATTTGGAAAATGAACTTTGAATATGTAACACAGTGTTATTACTAGGTTCACAGATGTCTAACCTAGTAGCTTGTTTTACAGAACAGATTGTTTTTATAAATACTCTTTAAAAAGGGACAAAATCCAAACAAAATAGTTTGGACTGTTGCTACCCATTAATCTGTGTTTTCTCATTTTTCTCTGACGATGGAATGCTTTTTTCTTGATCCTTCTTTAATAGATATAATGTTTGACATGATCAAAAATCAATAATACAAGAATTATCTATACTCTTAATTTTTTTAAGGAGAAAATACATGAGAAAAATGTTTTGTAATTTTAGATATAAGAACAGATGCCGGCAGAAAAGAAACCTTGGCACAGCTGATGGTACTGGTTAGTTAAGGTGTTTTCTATGTAATTTAGTCAAGCAGATTCTTTCTCTTCCAATATATATTTGGACATTTATTAGATAATGGGGAAAAATAAAGAAAATAACTAAGAAATACATTTCAGTCAGGTAAAATACTGTAAACTCGCTAAATGCAGTAAGAATCCCTTGCTTTCTTCTAGCGTCTTTGTCCAATAAGCTCCCTGATAAGCTGCTGTTCTTCACCCTGGGATAATCTGTTTCAGGACTTGTTTGGTTTCATGCCACTTAATGTTCTTTATAGGTTTTGTCTTCTCTTAAGATCTGTCCCAGAGCTATGCATTCAAACTTCTCAGATTATACCTATGTGCCCTATACACATTTTCTTTGTCCCACATAGCGATTATTTGTTCTGGAAAACATACAGGAAATCAGGCTATTAAATAATGTTAAAATCCATTTAAATTGGAAGTCACCTGTCATTTCTCAAGTGCCAAGCTTTTTTAGTTTTGGGGAGGAGGAAGCAGTGTTTTATTTTTGGGGTTTTTTTTTTCATCGTAAATTGTGGAGATGGCTGAACTGACATGAATTTTCTGGGTTGTATTGTTCTGATTTTTAATGACAGAAACATTTTAAATAAAATTATTTTTTGTAATCCCAATTTTTTTTCTCACCTATACTTAATATGTTTCACATGTAGGTATCTATAACCTTCTTGTAATATCTTTTTAAAATATACTTACGTTTATTTCAAACTGAAAAGATTAAAATTTAATTTTGAAAAGTGAAGTTTGGGCATTTTCAGAATAAAAGACTACTTTCTAAAAAGCTTTATATCTTTCCCTATAGAAACAGTTTAAAGTATTTTACTTAATTTTTTCCGCCTTGGAATTCAACCTGCATTTTCCAGTAAATGTGCTGTTAGTCAGAAAAGGCTGCTTCTCTCTTTATGAAGTTGTGGGCTGCGTATTTTCAATTTTTCACTTTTGAGGTTTTCAATTTTCTATCAAATACGTAAGAATATGACAGAAGTAGAAATATTTAATGAACCTCTACTATGAGAGATCGTACCTCTTTGACTTGTATCCCTATCAAATACATTGGCATGTATTTGAAACATGCCAATTTGTAAAGCTGTTACTTATACTTGAATTCATAGCTTCTGTTTTCCTCTAAAGTGACCATGTCTGTGAAGCTTGATAGGCATTTTAAGTTTATTTCTGTATTAAGATAATGATCAAGAGATTGAGTTAATTTAAACTTCTTCCTCTATTTGTCGTCGAAGTGCTTTTACTTAGAGCGGGGTGCAGTAAGGAAGGCCTTTCGTTCAGATGATCCCCATAAGGTCATTAGTTGCAATGAGGTATCTTTGGTTCAGTCTGTTCATGAACTTTCTGGTCTATTCATGAAAAAACAAACCATTAAACAAAACCAGCAACTATATGTTTAGCATTTTATTATTTTCTCATAAATATATAAGAATATATAAGAATATATAAGAATATATAAGATATATAAGAATATATAAGAATCTTCTCCCTAAACACACTAATCCATCTCAGATTGGAGTACTATTCTAAAACTGTAAAATACCCTATATTCTTTTATCCCATTGTTACCTGTGTTGTACTCTTGGTAAACAGGGATAAGGTTTTACAGAAGAGTATTTATCTTACTTCTCATGCTCATAAATATGTTTAACAGTTTATAAGAATAGTCTTTCTCTGGAGGCTGTAGAATAAGCAGACTAACGGGAGAGTGGTTGATGGATCTCTTGGCACTCAGTGAACACAAGCTGTGCTCCAAGCACATTCATGCTCATATAATCTTTCTAATATACCTTACTATTGCACTGATACAGAATGTCATTGAAACAATTTTCCTGTGTGGAAGAAGGTTGGAATAAAAATGCTTTTGTGAATTTAATCTGCATACAGTCATGCTGAATTTTTGACCTCACAAATAATCTGGTGAGTTTTCTCTTAGTTTCTGATAAAGTATTTCTAAAATGTTATGACAGAATATTGTACTTGAATGTACAGAGCAACATGGCTTGGACACCCTCCTGTGCATGGGCACATACATACCTCTTTTGTCATTAGAGATGAGAATGGAAAAAAAAAACTCACAAGAAAACCCCATCCATCAGGTGACAATTTGTGCAAAGAGCTGTGAAGTCATCATCATAGCAATAACAAATGGCTGTAAAAATACCATATGACTCTTCTTCCTGCCTCCTTGGCTGGAACAGAACTGATGCCGAAGTATTGGGCTGCAAACCAAGAAAGTGAATAAACAAATTCCAGTACCATTTGGAACTCAGACTAGAGAAAATGCTATCAGGAAGAACCAAGTGTGGGAGAATGGAACAGAATTGCCTGGAAGGGAAAAAAGACAACCTACAGAGAAAATAAAAGATATAAACAGGGAAAACAAGGATGCAAAAATTGAGTTTCAGGTGGCATGATTCACCACTTTATTGAAACACTTTCTTACCAGTGTTACTCAACTAAATTCAGTGAAGTTGAACTGGAAAAACCCTAGTGGTTTTAACAGAGTTTCAGTAGAATTAAACTACTCAAGCAATTTGGACAAATGAGTTAAAAGCTTACTGACAATAGGTATATCCTGAAGGGAACAAAAATTGCTCTGTACAGCAAAGAAGTGTCAAATCATTTTTATTTAGTTTAATATTACCCTCCTTTAACATTCCAGATAGTAAAAATACTAGGAGCTAGTTTATTCCCTTGTTTCAAAAGATTTTATTTCATCTTAGAAGTCAATGAAAAGAATTCTGTTGACTGCAACTGCTTAGGCTCAGATAAAAGAGGGGATTGTGAGCAGATATTTCTCCCTTTAGTATCTAGGTAAGCAAATAAGCTCTACATTGGCATCCCCTGTCTGCTAAAACTGCTAATTTGTTCACTTCAGCAGTCTGCTTCTGAAGCCTAGCAATACCTATTGCTGCATCTCACTTTAACCAAATAATCAGTATCTTCACCTTATAGATTATATTTGCTTGGATTCTTTCTGGTTATTCTCTAACTAATTTCAGATGTTAGCAATTAATTCTTAATTATATGGTAGCCGAAGTGTTTAGGGGAAAGCGTATATTCTTTTATACTTTCCTAAATATGGGCTGAGGTCTAAATTACATTATTAGGAATGCCTAATATTATTTAACTTATTCCAGAAATTGTCCATGATATTGATCAGCAGTCTAGTATTTGAAGGAGCCTCAATTGTTTTAATAAAGCATAGCACAGAACATTTGCATATTAGTTAAATATAGCAAGGCAGTGATGTGATACAATAGCTAGAACTCAAAACAGGTTGCATCCTCGAAGGAACATATTTGAGTTCTAGATTTTTGACTGTGAGTACCTGTCAACAATAGGAACACCACCAGACTATCACTCATCTATTGGTGTGAATGGAAAGTGGTGATTTCAGTGGCTTATCTGTACACAGTTTCATGAGGTGAGTGGTTTGGAACAGACTTGTGACTTTCACTCACTCTCCTGGTTCTTCGGGTTTTAACCTTGTTTTGATGCAGTAGTCTATGTATGTACCTAACACATAATGATCCTTAGAACTTTCCTGCCCGATCCTAAATTAGTAATCTTTTTATTTAAGCAGTTGAGTTTGTAGCTTTTTATCTCCTAATTTTTGATACATTAATTTTCTCATCTGACTTTCTTTGCCTTTCGGTTGCATCTTTCAGTTGATCCTGTAGTATTTATTGTACCATCATCTTCCCTTCAGTCCTTTTCCCTGAACTGTTTGGCCCAATTTTCTTTACTCTCCTGTTTAATCCATTGTGTTCAGTTCCTTCCATTTCATGCTGTGTGACAAATAGTTCTTAGCAGTCACCTTTTATATCACACGCTATTCTAGCTTTCTATTAGCAAAAACTTGATATACTGGGCTCAAATTTGATTGAGTCAAAGCACATCACATGAATACTAGTAAACTGAGTCTCTTATCTTCTGAAATGAAAGCTTTTTTTATCCTAACAAAAATACTGACCCTGCGAGCAGCTATAGAAGTGCTTTTCAGGAGTATTGTTAAAGCTTGAAAACTTAAGGCTTTTCTAAATAGTATCACAGTAAAACAACAGTTTGCATATAGTATTAACAGTATGAATCTCTACGATTTTGTAGAGGAAAGTAGGTGACATCATTTCTGTTTTACAATGCTAGGAGAGAAGCGCAGAAGAGGATATTCATAAAAGCTGGTTTTAGCCTAACATGTGCATCTTAGTAAGCTTTCTTGGTAGTCAAATGAAAACTAAAGGTTTCCCACTAGAGGATTTATTTTCAAGTAGGTATCTTATTGAACCACTTCTGGCTTCCCCTGAAGTATTATATCTTTCTCATCTACTGTACAAGCTGTCTAGGAATATTAGATGTGTTACGCTAATTTGGCCCGAGAGGAGGTAGGCTTCTTGTCTAATAGAGTGTTGAGTAGTAGAAAATGGGCTGGACCCTCGATCTCCTTCTTATACCCCTTCCTTACAGCCCCTGTACTCTAGCACCATCTCCTTCAGTACACAAAGAATTAGTTCACAAGAGGACTTTTTTTTTTCCACACATCTGCATCAGATCAATTTACATGTACAAAATTAAAGCAGCTTCAGATATTTTCTTTTTAATCATTCGGTGAGTTTATTTTAGAGAACTGCAAAAATCATAGACTCATAAGGGTTGGAAGGGACCTCGAGAGATCATCAGGTACAACCCCCCTGCCAGAGCAGCTCCTCAGCTCATACTGCACAGGTCGGTGTCCAGACGGGGCTGGAATCTCTCCAGAGATGGAGACTCCACACCCCCTGGGCAGCCTGTCCGAGGGCTCCCTCGCCCTCACTGGGGAAAAGTTCTTCCCCATGTTGGTGTGGAACTTCCTATGCTCTGACTTGCAGCCATTGCCCCTTGTCCTGTCTCCACAGACCATTGAAAAGGGGCTGGCCATTTTCCCCTGCATCCCATATTTACAATATTTATAGACATTAATAAGGTCCCCCTTTAGTCTTTTCTCCAGGCTGAACAGTCCCAGCTCACCCAGCCTTTCCTCATAGGGGAGATGCTCCAGGCCCTTAATCATCTTCATAGCCCTGACTTGATTTATTCACTGATCAGTTCTTAAGGTTGAGATGTTTGAACATGAATCCCTGGTTTTAACTTTTTTTTTTTTTAGACACTATAACCATTTGTATTTCTGATTGAGGAGATAGAAAGTATGTGTGATTTTTAAGGGACTACCAGATTTCCTGAGTCAGAAATTCTAGTACTGGCAGCCCCAAGTGCTTAAAAAATATCCCATTGCCAAAACTTAATATTGGCTTCAAAATGAGGAGACTTGGGGAAGATAATGAAGACACAATGAATGGTGTTTCACGCATTCTTATTTAGCTAGAAACTTATTTTAAATAAAAAAATACAACCAAAATATTTGTGTGTTTAATCTCACATTCACAGATATTGACCTAACATTTCCCTGTGGAATCATATACAATTTCAATCAATATTTTTAATGAAATGCCATTTTAACGTTCAATCTTTTCTTTTACTTTTGCAGTTTCAGTCATCCAATGATGGACTGTTTAGCTCTCTATTATTTTCTTCTCTCCTCCATTTAAATTTTGGCTCACATATCTTTGTATATCTTGTCAATACTGTCTTCTATTTTTTACCTAATTTTGTAATTTTATTTGAGATACTGCATACCAGCAGTCCTATCCTTGGATTGGAATTTGTTTTAATCTTTGTAGTTTTATTTTAGTACTTATATGTTTGGGTTTTTTAATGTGCTTAGAAATTTTTCGGTTTTTTCAGTAAAATTCAAATGTGTTTTTATTGTGGAAAGAGTGGTTAAAAAATCAGAAGTCTCTTTTTATTGCCAAAAAAAAATAATTTTCACATATGAACTGATTCTAATTTCATATTTATTTTTAAAAAAAAGGTATGTGTGATTGATCTACATTCTGGATGTCACCACGTGCCTCTGGTAACTTTTGAATTGCTGGACAAACATGAAAGATTAGAAGATAAATCAAAGACAATAAGTTTAAACAAGATTTGCCCTGTTAGTGCCCTGATGGTTGAAAAGACTGCTGTCATCTCATACCTTGCTTGTCCTGAGTGAATGCACATTTTGGAAACCATACTTCATTAGTTCTGGTGATCATGGATCATCTTATAAGCCAGTTAAGCAGCAGAGAAATCCATATATAAGTTTTTCATTGGGATCAATGGAAAGAGAAAGCCCGTGCTCCTCGGAATATATGTTTGTTACGCATGGCTGTATGCTCCCACAATAGTGAATACAGATAAACTCAATATTCAGTTCTAGCAAACAAATATTTGCCCTCTGCTGATTCCTCAATGGCTTTTATTAGTGGTCAGGGATGGCAGTATTAGCATTCTTTTCTCATTGGAAGAAATTGTTCTCATCTTCTCAACAGGGACTGTATACGTACAGTTCATTTGCCACAACCTACCAAGTTGCACAACAGAACAATTTTTCTTCATTCTAATGGTATTATTCCCATCACAGTAGATTCAGCCTTTATCCTCTAAAAGAGAAAATTAGGAAATTTTCTATGCCTTTTTTTTTGGAGCGAGTAGGTTTGTTTCTGTTGGGAATGGGTGTCACATCCTGGATTTTTTCTGGTAGCTCACACTGATTTTTTGCTTTTATACCCAGTTTCAAAACTCAAAGAGTTTCTGCACGAATGTGATTTGTCACTATTTGAGATAAAAGTAGGATGTTTAATTTAGCAAGAAACTCACTTTAGGTTCTTATAATGAATTCTAGGATAGACGTTTTACAGTATCACCAGCTTTCTGGATCGTATCTGGTGTTTTCACTTAATTGCATGTCATGTAGGATCTTCCACAATATTGAAAATATAGTTCTCAATATATTTAGCCTTTCATTTCTTTTAGCCTTTGCGTTTCAAAGACCATTTGTTATCTGGTCCTCACTTCCATAAAATCTTGAATACACTTATCCTTACAACCACCTTCACAATTAATGAAACCACAATAGTCCCATTTTACGTATCATAGAAATGTAGAAAACAAGACTGCAAGGGATGTCAGGAGTTGTCTACTGCATCTACCTGTGTTAAAATTAATTATGTTTCGAATAATCTAGACAAATATTGGTCTAATTTTGGAGTTTATAGTCTCCAGTAATATGTATTCCACAGCAGCCAAAATTAATCTGTTCCATTTATTTACCATAGGACCACTTTCTGTTAATATGGACCTAACTTTCCTGTATTGTATTTTAAGCTCATTCTTTTCTTGACATAACTACTACAGTAGTTGAATACACATTACTCACATGCCCTGTGCAAGGTTTCACATTTGAAGGTGGGAATGTTCCCTCTCCTTATTCATCTCATCGTTACTGTAAAGAAAGCATTTTATTTCACTCTGGTTTATGTCATGTTCTCTAGAGCCATGATCCTTGCTCTCCACTGGACATATTTCAACTTGTCTTTCGAAATAGCACAAACGGTGCAGTAACAAGGCTTTGACAATGCCTGGTGCATTAAGTCTTGCATTTGGTGTTCAGATTGTGTTCTGTCTTTTTTAAACTGTCCCATCTCTACGTTCTCCAGTGTGTATTTGTTCACTTGCCCTAGTTTCAGAGAAACAATTATCTCAGACTTTCGTAGCTAGATACTATATTTGATATAATTTATGCATTTTGTCAGTCTCCATATGATAAGCTAGTCTTCCATTACATTTGTGGTTCCCCTCAGTTTGCTAAAAGCTTTAAAGAAGCTTTAAAGCAACATTCTTTCTCCTCCATCAATCAGGTAACAAAAAATATTTGTACCAGTCTGCTGAATTCTACTCTGTGCATATATCTCTTAGTAACTGTGCTCTAAATTTATTTTTTCAATGAGTTCTACACTCAACTTTTCAGATCTTCCTCTACCTGTAGCTTACTTTTCAGAATAATACGTGAGTGTTCCAAGACTTAAGAAGGCAAGGACGCGTGATATTTACTATACATCTACAGTTTTATCGTGAAGGGTAGCTACCTCTCAACATTTACTTAAGCGGGTTTATATGTTCTCTGCTGATGGATTCACCTTATTTCTGAACTAACAATTCCCTCTATCCTGAAACAAGCATAGAAAAGCTGTGGGCACTTTTAGAAGGGCACAGAAGCAAGAGGGAGGCAAAATCCCTTCTGTCTGCAGACATAAAATTGAAGACTCTGTGTTCCTTTTCTGAAAATGTTCTGCATAAGTCAAATGTAAGGAGTTCAAGCTGTTTAAGTTTCTCTAGACTAAAGACAGTGTATAGTAGCTGTACATTGGCTGCAATATTGCCAAATATATCTCATTTAGGAAAGGTTTGTGTTCTTGTAATTCGTAGTTCGGGTTTGCATTGGTTTTTACTATAAGCCTGACTCTACCTTTTCCAGTGATAATATTAAAGCTACTTGCTGCCATCTTGAAACTATTCCACTGAAGCTGACAGACAAACATCTTTTGTAAATTAGAGTAGAAATCCGAGCTCATTATTGTACTCTTTTATGTTGTGTGTCATTTGGCAGCACTGTATTTTCTTTTATGATAAGCTTGTCATCACAGTTTTTAAACGTGAAAGCACTAAGTCATCTGGCTTCACACCCTTTACCATCTTTTCTAGTTTTTTTATGCCAGTCTCACAACTGTAAGCGCTTCAGACAGAAGAATACATCCTTAGGCGGTAGCTGGGTTGTGCCTAGACAGATGAGACTAGGGATTATAAGAATTATTACTAACAGAAGTGCTATACATTTTCCACTGCTTTGCATTTGGGATTAGTATGGTGATGAATCAATTTTCCATTTGATGACTGAGAAGATTAATTCATAAGCAGTTTATCTCTGGAATCCCTTTCTGACATAATATAAGCAAGACTGGTAACATGCCTGGTTTGCATTACTCAGTTGTGACAATTTGAGCTAATTTCAATTTTAGCTATTAATTACAGCTATACTTTTTCACTAAATTTGTTAGCTGACAACCTATGCAATACTGAAACATTATCACTGTTTTAATGAGGTATGAAACCATGATGTCCAAACACATGATGCTCACAAACTTAGACACTTTCAAAGTATACAAAATGATGATATTGTTAAAGTCAGTAAATAAAGAAAAAACAATTAAAAAAAAACCCCACTGGGACTCATCTACCTTTCTGGACAGTATTAATAAAGCCTACACATTAGAGCATTAGTAACAGTGAAACTGCTAGTGACACATTGCTAAGTTACAGTGTTTATCATAGCCATTTGCTTCATTCAACTAAAATGTGGTGTGTGGTTTTAAATATTTCCAACTAAAATGTGGCGCTATGACTTCTTCCTCTAAAAATAAATTGAGGACCAAGAAAACTTTGTTTATAATTATCACTGGATAATGTGAGAGTAGTGTGATTGTTGGTTATCTGTAAATTCCATTCAGGGCTCTATTTCACTTGAATAACTTTTAAGAATGTAAATTGCAAAAGAAAATTTCACAGCTTGATTTAATTATATCCATTGCCATGTTCTGTAGAAATTTCATGTAGCTTTTTAGAGATATCAGATTTACTTTAGGCTACTAAATTTATATTTAGTCTGCTTTTGGCTAACCTAAATACTTAAAACATAATTTTGATGATAAATGGTTCTTCTTGCCAGTATAATTTAATTACTTAAAATAAGTTTAAAAAGGGATGTGGTTTTATTTCTCCTCTCATGAGAGAACAAAAAATTACATATGCATTGGATATTTGGGCAAGGATAAACAAGTTTCAAGCTTTTCATTTCAGATAGGTGTAATTTCACAATTCTGTGTCTTGAAAAGTAAACACTGTAGGAGTAGACAGTTTATATAACTTATACAGGCATATTTTTCAGCAGCAGTAAAGGAAGATATGAGAGCTCTTCCTCTTGGAACATTTCTAGTAAAGTCATCAGTTTTCTTATCACTATTCTGACTAGAAATATGTCCTTACTTGCAGCTTGTGGAGATGTGGGAATGTGATAGGGACATAAACTCTGTCCTTGGTGGCTAGAATGCTTCTGAGTACTTCAGGCAGAGTTGCAGGAGGATGTCTGGGAATATGCATGCTTGGCGTATGGGAAAAAGTGAAACCAATTGGCAGCAGCACCTATTGTAAAAAAGCAGATCAAAATCAAAGTGGAGAACTGAGCAGAATACATGTTGGATCGTCCCTTGCTGTCACAATAACTTTTGGCTGCTCATTAGAAGGTGCTCAAGATGATGATAAGAACCTATTTTGATAATTTGCTTATGGAATTATCTAAATGATGGAAGACTTCTTGGGAAAGAATACTAGAAGTTTTGATAGCCATAGTCTTATTTTATTTTTTTACAATTTTTTGTTTTGTATTCTTCTTACAAGGTTGAATAATATGATATAATAATGAGAAGAAATGGATTTCAGAAGAAATTCCTAAACAGGAATCCATGCTGTCTGGATTTAGAAAATATCCTGCAGTCACTCATAGGAAATCGGTACAGTCAGAGCAATGTCCAGATCCTGACCTAATTTTGAATTAAAATGCTGAACCCTAAACTCAGCTGAAATAAGAACTTCTCTTTACAAACTTTTTCCCAATTCTGAAAACTTTTCTTGTTGAATTAAAGAAAATACACATATGTTTATGACTAAACGTTTATAGGTTTAGCATGTTTGTACCTTCCAAGTGACTTTTTTATAATCTTTTAAGTCTATTCAATTAATAAGTTATGGGAAAAAATATCTGTAGTTTAGATTTAAATACACAGGATATAATCACAGAAGAGTGGGTGTTGGAAGGGACCTCAAAAGATCATCTTGTAAAACCCCCTGCTAGAGCAGAATTACCTAGAGTAGGTTAAATAGGAATGCATCCAGGTAGATTTTGAATGTCTCCAGAGAAGGGGACATACCATGATCATAGCTAGATGTGTTGTGTGTGATCTGCAAATTACAGACTAGGATTATATATGTTATGGTAATAGAAGGAATGTGTGGATGCATGTGTGATCTATTTTCTCCAAGTTTTTCACAAAGTGTAAATGATTCAGTAGCTCTATGTCAGTCAGAGCACTGTAGGATTTTTCAGTTGATGCTTAGGAACGGAATGGTTTTCAAAATATCACTTGCTCTTTTTCAATGTGGTAATGATATAAATGTGAGCCTTTCTTTTTTCTTCAGCAGTTGGAAATAAAACATATATTTGAGATTTGTATAGTGCCCTTTCAGTGTTCGTCCATCTATTGTGAATGCTTAGCCATCACTACAGTGCAAATTGTAAATTCAGGCTCAGCTGTAGTTAGTAATATATCCTAAACTCTTCTATTTAAAGAGAAGAGTTTTTTTCTTTGCCTGTTTATCAAACAGGAATTTAATATGAAGGGTCATAAAAGTTCAGTGAAGGGAAGGAAAAAGACATTGACAAGAGGTCTCCCTGATGCGAGTTCTTCATTTAGTTTCCATCCTTTCTTATGAAATTTTGGAATGTTTCTTTGTATTTATGATAAAGTTGTTGCTTACATTTAGGATGAAAAGGGAATTAATTAATGAGTTTATTGACATATCTTCCATTTTATCCAGCATGTATTACATCTAGAATGATGAACATCATCATAGTGCTTGTTTTGGAGTGGTAAGACTGAAAAAATGGTAGTATGGATCAACTTGGGTGATACTCAATGAAATGCTGCTTACTGTAATGGATACATATTGGGAGGTTGGAGGATGGCAGAAGACATCTATCTTTTTAACCTGAGCAAACAGTAACAACAAGCAATAAATTAGCCCTGAATTATTATTGTTATTGAATATTTGTCCCATCCATTTATAAATAGTTCATACAGTTATTTCAAAGGTAATGTCAGCCCACTCCAGCATTTACCAATGTGTCAATGTGTGTTTTGTTTAAATGAATAAATTATTAGTTTGAATTTTTAGTGTTTCAACTCCTTGTTATTAGTAAGCAGGAGACTAATTTTAGAAAAATCACTCTTTAGTGACAAGAATCTCTCCTGGAATTTGGTATTTGGCATAAAGTTATGAAAATGGGTCATTTATATAATATAGTGTAGTATTTAGTTTATGGAAGGCATGAGCTTCATGAAACATAAAATGTGAGAAATTCAGTAGCTGGAAATTTTAATTATCTGTAGCTGTAAACTAGCCAGTAGATTATATATATACCTTTCAAAAATGCCTGTGAAAATTAATTTTTCCTGCTCTGAGAGAAATACTTATTTTGTCCATGCAACACATGTGAAGAACAAGAAGTCAAATAGCCCTTTCTCTGTGGTAATAAAGCAAATCAACTAAAGAAGAAAAATAAATCTATCTCCAAATCTTTTAACATAATTCTTACCAACTTCAAAGTTCTGGGAATCAAAACAAAAATCTAGTATCTTGAATAAAAGTGTTGTGGAGAACTGCCTGAGCTCTGAGGGTAATTTAAGCAAGGGGAAATGCAATAGTGATTGAAACCCCATGTGAAAGTTGTTTGGTGTTGCTTATGTCCTGTTTGCATGCTCATTCCGTGCCAAGCCAGTTCTCCTGATGAACATAACAGAGGTTATTTTTGCCAGTGTTCACAATTCTTATAAATTATGTGCCAGTTCTTCTTGAATATAAAGAGAAATAGTTCATAATGTCTTTGTCAGATGATTGGAATATATACATATGTATTCAAACACGAAGTGTAGTTGCAAAAATTGAAGAATTGTCTTAAGTACCTAGAGGCTCATAAATGTCCGGAAAAAACCTCAATTGTCTCCAATTTGCCCTCATGCCTAGAGATCAAAGGGTGTCCTACTCATTTTCAGAATTAATCACAAGAGCTTGACAAACTTCTAAGATACTACTGTGAAGAGAGAAGCTTTGCCAGAAGTAAATTTATTTTTATGTTTAAGCATTGCAAGCTTGGATTTAAACTTAACTGTCATGATAGAGAAGCTGAGTAGAATTGGAATCTATGTCAGTAGATTAATACTGATTGACTAATTGGCTTGACAGTGCATTGCCAGTATTATGATAACAGTCTCTGTCTCAACTTACAATGGAAAAGAGAGAAGACAGGAGTAGGAGGCAAAGGTAAAAATAAATGCTATAACTAGGATAAATATATTTCTAGTTCCAGAAGGGTTTTCTGGGGTTTTTTGTGTCTTTCTCTGTGTAATAAAGAGAAGGAATACAGTGCAGAAAAAAAAAAATTGAGAGAGAAACCTCAGAGAAAAAAAAAAGAAGGGAACACTGCTGGAAAAGAAGGAATAAATAAAATAAAGTTAAGGAAGTCCACTGAGAGAGAAGAAAGAGAATGATCACATTGTCTTTGCAAGAGAAGGTTCATTCAGAACCAGAGAAATTTCTCTTTGCAGCCAGACTTATAAATTATAGACCTTTAATCGTTGAATAAGAATATGACAAGTTAACTGGCCACAGTATGTCAACAGCATGCAATATTTTCATTGAATTAAAATTCATTTCCTTAAGAAATTACTTAATTTTGAGCCCAACACAATTCTGAATATTCAAGTAATTTCTGGGTATCTTATGATGACAGCTAGAGGTGAAATATATTAATTTTTCTATTTACTGGATTATTGCTTGAGTTCTTGTCTCAGCAAAACACATTATGACATTCTCTATTTGGAATTTGGGTGTGTGTTTTGGGTGCTTCTGGTTTATTTTGGTTTTGAGCAAGAGACAGAGAGAATGGGCACATCTTATCTTTGTTGTCCGTGACCTGGTAAATAAAATGAACAGGACACAAAACAGCTCCGTGCTATTTGCATTCTCAATCTGAATAAAGCACTGTGCATTGTTTTCAGTAACACAAATAGCAGTTCAGGAAAAAAAAGATCACAGTTATTGCTAGAAAGGGTCTACTGGATATTTTCTATTTCTTATCTTTTTGGATTTTGCAGCTGCAGCTTTAGTGATTTTTTTCCCCTTGTGATTTTAAGACTAAAATGCAGTGATAGTAACTACAACTCCCACTTCTGTGGGTTCTAAGCCTTGCTTACCTTTACTGTGTCGCTGGTATTTTTTTTCCCCACAGCTATACAAAGCTGTTCACATGCATAACGAAAGGATAATTACAAAATTGACATAGAATTTTGGTTTCTAAGGCCAAGTATTTTGAGAGCCAGAAGGTACTGTGAGTGCTTTATGATTACATTTACCAACAGCATGACAACATACACTTCAGTGTATTCAAAGGAAAACATAATCAGGTAGCCAAAGGAGGACAATTATCTTTCATACTAATTGGCAAGTTCCTTTTAACCTTTAATTAACTGTGAATTTTCGATAGGTCTGAATAGTCTTGTTAGGCTTCTTGCTGGTAGAAGGTCACGGAAATACCTTTTCTCCTGATTGCACAGATGCAGTATAAATAAAATATAGGTGCATATACAATATATAAGGTCATAATCCTCATTTGCACTTTGAAGTGCATGAAGTATGAAAATCTTACACTGCTGAAAGTGCTGGTGCAGCCCGGAGTTTTTACTTGTAGCTTCAAAAGAAAATTCAAATAGATTTTGCATTCTCAGTTTGTTTCTCTTGGCACATTTTTGATACAATCAGCAGCAGTTACTTGAAAGGCTCAGAACTGATTAGCATAGAGCCTAATATGCCTTCTTTAGATGCCGTCCTAGAGAATATTCCCTGCAGAGCAAAGGTTAAGATGCACAGAAGAAACAAACCACTGTTCTCCTAAGTGCTGATTTTTTCAGCATTCTAGAGACTGTGTCCTTTAAGCTGTGCTACTCCCTTTTGGTGGGTGGTTTATTAGAGAAAATACAAGAAATGCTACATTTTCAAAACATTTCTACCATAATATCTCTGCAAAGAGATATTTGCCAGTGCAGTGTGCTTATGTTCATAGGTGTCTGTGGTACAGACTGATGTATTATATAGCTGCAGATTAAACATCTAGGCATAGGGTGTTAGGAAAGAAGTGGTTTGGATCAAAGCCCTTTATGACACAACATGTTGTGGGTGATACAGGCAGTAGGAATAAGACCTCAGACCATTCCAGTCACATGGGTTACATTGATTTGTTTCCTGATTAAATAAAACAGGTAGCAAAGCAATATGCATTATGCATGGGCTAAATAGCTTCTTGTTTCCAGCTTTGGTCAGCTTCCAGGTAAAAGACAATGGGGAATCCTATGACAGTAGTTATTGAGTCTTCATTATCCACCTTGCTTGTGATCAACTTCTTGTTGTGTTTTTTCCTTTCAAATTATAGTCTCATTATGCAACTGACTGCATTTAAATAGCTTTCTTACAGATAGATGCTGCTAAACCTTATATTTGTATACTTGTAAACCTTTTACCTTGTCAAATTCTACCTCTGAGATACCTTGTTTCTTTGAAGCATCACATATACATTCTTTCTTTTGTTCCATCAAATTCCGTACAGTATCCTATCAGCAACCAGGTGACCATATCTTTGTTAGTGGATTTTTTGATTACTTGAGGCATAAGTAAGAAAGAGAATACATGCATTACGTTACCCAAATTGTGATTTCATACAGATTCACCCAGATAAGAGAGATGGTCCAGACTTAGATCACAGCAGAATGCAACTTTGTGAAGGAAAAAATAGTAGTCAGGCTAACCATGGCTTCCCTTTTTCTTTCTATACATATCTAAAGACCTCTTCTCATTTGTCTTTCATGTACTGTATGCACACACTAGGAAAATTGACTATATAAAAAATTAATCTCACTATATATGATAAAAACCTTTCTACTGCAGTGTTAGTGACAGGGCTAAAAACAACTTGAGGACTTGGGTAGGTTAGTTTGTCTCTGCAAAATATGTTAATATCTTTATCAAATTATGGGTTTTTTTCCTATTATTGTTCAATCCTGAGAAAATATCTTATTAGAATTGAGAGAAACAGAAGAATTTTAATAAAACAGAATCATGACAGTATTTGTACTTCCCTGTGCGCTGCAAGGCATACTTCAGCCACACCAAATCTGGTATTACTCCATGTATGTTACCTTTATTGAAAATATAGTTTACTTAGTGTCCTGGTTTCGGCTGGGAGAGAGTTAGTTTTCTCTCTAGTACCCAGTATAGTATTGTGTTTTGGACATAGTATGAGAATAATGTTGATAACACACAAATGGTTTTAGTTGTTTCTGTACAGTTGTGTCTACACTAACATGAGGACTTTTAAAATTCTGACACCCTGCCAGCTGCACAAGAAGCTGGGAAAGCACAGCCAGGACAGCTGACCCTGTGTGGCCACAGGGATATTCCCTACCATACAAAGTCATGGTGCGTGAGATATAACAGGGGAAGCGAGAGGCAGATTTGCTGCAAGGAAACAGGGCAATCAGATTATTTTTCCTTTTCACTTATGTTGAGCTATTGTATTTCTGCATTACTTATCATTTCTGGTTTTAATAATATTTTTGTTATTATTTTATTATCATTCTCTTTGGATTGTTCATGATCAGACAGTCTTCTCTGCCTTTAGAATCGAGGCTATTCTTTGCAAGTTATTTTGTCTGCTAAGGGCCAAAGGGCTAATAGAGTAAAGGTCATCTGTGCAATCTATGTCTTAGACCTGATAAAACGAAGTACTTTCTCTCATGCTGTATGCTGTACTCTTCAACAGAATTCACAACAGCTATAGATGTGGGATAGTCCCAACAGAGATGTATGTTGGGATATAAAGAAAAAAGTGATTTGCTCAAGAGAAAACATTACAAAATTACATACTGGGTGAATTAGAACATTTCATAGAAGAAACACTATGCCATGGAAATAGCGTATCTTCTCAGCAGTGGTTTAGGAAGGAACAGTCATTCTCACTGGAACCCTGGAGAGGGGGAAATAAATAATTTTCCTAAATTGCGAAATTTTCTTGGTTTTCTTGCGATATGACAGGCCTGATCATTTTATCTGTGCTCACATTGATCAATGTCTTTCCTTACAAGTAGTTCTACTAAAATAAGATTGTTCACTTTAGGCAAAAAGCACTTTCAAAATGCCAAATAGACATACAAGAAGAATCTTTCACCACCTAGCAGCATTATTTTTCAGTCTTTTCTTTGAAAAGAGTTTAAGATGCTTTAGGATTCTCGCTACTCGATTGCAACGAATATGAAGCTCTTTTTCAGTAATTGCACTTCTTTTTCAAACTAATAGCTTTCAGAGGAAAACACAAAGATAATGAACAGAGTGTTCTTGCCATGTCAAAGATAGTATGTAGGCTGATTGCTTTAGTGATTCAATAGAACACTTGAATGGCCGGAAGACCTCTGCTTTGGCCTTGAGGGACAATATGTGCCTAAGCTTTGCCTAAGCATCTGTGGATGTAGTAATTTTATTGCATTGTTGCATTTGAAAGGCTCAAAGTATAACTAGAAGATGCAACACACTCATTTTTCCCTTGCCATTTAGCAAAATACTACTGTGTAGAACAAGTTCATTCACTTTCAAGAACAGGAATATCTGCCCATTATTAATTTCTTGGAAGGAAATAGAGTTTGCTTCCTTAAGGGACTGATAAACTATTTTTAATGGTAACTATTTTCTGTATAGATCTGAGAAATAAGAATTTTGTTTGTAACCTAGATTAGTGATATCATCATTTTACATGGCAAAAATTAAGTCAAACTTTTTATTTTCTTCCCAGGAAAAAATTTTCAACTGATAAACCACATCATTTTACCTCAAAAGTAATCATACTGTTACAGCAATCTATATTTTACCTCAAAAGTAATCATACTGTTACAGCAATCTATGCTTACTGTGAATCAGTCTAAGGTTAGCACATTGCTGCAGCAGCAGCTAAAGAAACACGATCTGCTGGAAGTCCCCATCATGATATGATATGATGTATGATATGATATGATACAATAAGAAGCAAAGGGAGGAAGCTCCCTAATAATCTCTGCCACATGAAGATTCATAAACTGGAACATACAAATCCTGTTCCACGTCTTTAGATGCTCTCAGCTGGCACTGCCCAAGAACTGCATCATAGTTAATATAATTTCTGTCTCTTCCATAAAATTAGCAGACTTCAAATTTACTTTCTAAAGGTCGAGGCATATGAGGATGCAGCAATGAACAGCAGCAATTTTCAGGTTCAACCAGCTGTTGGAAGTAAGTGTCTAAGAAGAAATAAAAGCTTTTGCTATGTATAGTTTTAGCAAAAACTTAAAATAAAAATATGTGATAGCTACTTCAGTAAAAATTTTCAGTTTGGGCCCAAAGGTAATTTTTTAAAAGTCAGTGAGAAGGACCTGAATGAAATAGAATTTGAAAGTCAGAATAAAGTGGTTACCCTATACTGGATGTGTTTACTTTTGGTGCTGGAAAGATGATCTTCATAGAGCAGCTGATAACTGTCCTGAGCCATAGGATATACGTGTGTGTTAACAGGATAAACAGCCTGCACTTGTTTTAGGAAGTAGATCATCACATAGCTTCTGACTGTAATTTAGTCTTTTCTAAAAAAGCTTTGCAATCTTTGTTGTCATATAGTGATGCTGAAGTACCTGTCCTTCACAGGGACACATTTTGTGAGTTGTTCCCAAAATATTAAGTCAAGGGTCTAGAAAACCATTGATTTCTAACAAGGCTTTCTCATATTACTCAAGGGTTATTTCCTAACTGTGGAGTTCAGATCTTTCCTATCTTCTCCTTTGACTTCAATAAACTGGTCAAGAGTTTGAGTGGACTAATATTTAAAACTGGAGTAGGGTTAAGATGTACTGGTAGCTTATTTGCCTGTACAGGTCTGTAGCAGAAGTTATCATCACATATAGTGCAATGGAGTTATTGAACTGCAAAATTTGTAAGAAGCAAACAAGATTACTTCTAAAGCAATATAAGTATTATATCCTCTCTTCTTCATGTTGGGAGGAAAGTCAGCTCTCAGAACATCCTAATTGAAAACCCATATAGGATATGAGAACATTTT
Source organism: Laterallus jamaicensis coturniculus (assembly GCA_022605575.1). Taxonomy (NCBI): domain Eukaryota; kingdom Metazoa; phylum Chordata; class Aves; order Gruiformes; family Rallidae; genus Laterallus; species Laterallus jamaicensis. Next base: position 745,456 of record JAKCOX010000016.1, read on the forward strand.
TTTTTACCTTTGGCTTTCTTCCCTCTAGGCTTAGCCTTCTGTATTTCTCCTTTGAGGGGTAACATGTTGAATGTAAACAAGCAAACTGTTATGAAAATCAAAGACAAGTCCAAAAGCTAAGTGTGATGCAGCCTAAAGTAAACAACTGGATTTAATTTAGCAGTTAGACTGATTTTATAACACCTCATTAGGAAAAAAGAAACCCTTAAAATTTGAGGAACCATTTTTTCTAATCTTTCTTTAATTTTCCCTTTAAGATAAGTGATTATACTTTTGCTGCAGAAGGCATCAAACAGCAGGTCAGAAAACACCAGGTGGCTGGGTTTGCTTTTCTTCTAGTCTATGTTTAAGAGTTTGAGTGTTGTGAACTAATCGAGTGATCATTAGTGCTGTTTTCTTTGCATGTCACTCTAAAAGACTGGCTGAGAGTGCTTGCAAAATGCAGGTGCAAGCCAAAAATTAATGATTTATAAGGATTGACAGTGATGGTTTGTGAAGCATCAATTGCTGGTTATAGCTATGTTAATCTGCTTTGTTACAGCTTTCTTTCTGTCTCAGAAGCATGCTCTTCCATTGTCTTGTTTTCAAAGGAGATTCCTCTCAGTCAAAGTAACACTTCCTTAGTTTTCTTTGGAAGAAACCCACTTCTGTCATGTAAGAGTAGCTATTCTTCTGAAGGAAAAGATTATTTTAAAATGCCAATGTATTATGAGATGTGAAACTTCTTTATTTTAGTAAAGTGCATTTTCAACATCATAGGGGTGTTTTTATAGGTGGAAGTAAAACTAGATCACTTCTCCTAAGTAAATTTGACAAGGCTGATCAACTCTAGAACACAAATCACTGTCTTTTCATATTTGTATACTTTGTCATCAGCTCTAGAAAGATAACAGGTACAGGTTCAAACACTGGAATTTATTGCCAAAATAGCCAAGTCTGATTGTTTGCTTTTATGTTATATTTCTCCCATTGTAGAGAACTCCATTCAGTTGGGAGTTTGTTAATGCAGTGCACTCATTAGAGAGGGACACAAGTGACATTATGTGAAATACGCACTGAACCTGTCTTTGGCTCTGACAGTACTCTCAAACTCTTGCCTGTGTAAGTATGCAGAGGTTCCATTTGAAAAGGTGCTGAGTTATTCTTACATTTTGAAAGTTATACTAGATGCTGTCTAAGTACACCAGGACATAGAATTAAAGACCTTTTACTTTATTATGCCATCTCCCCTGGTGCTTTAAACCGCATCTTTTTCTGCATACTTAGAAGAACCAGAACCAGTTGTTACAAGTTGAGCCTGGCAGACAGTCACTAACTGAAGTTTCCACCCAGGCTCAATGTTATGCCTGAAATAAGCAGAACCAAACTATAAAATTCTTGGCGGCAACAAGATCTTGACATATTCCATTTGTGATAAAACTGGACTGTTTGATTATGAAGAAGACCAACAATATTTGGAGGAGATTGTGTGTGGCTATATGGTATGAAGGTTATGAAGTTCTGATAAATTTTCATAACCTAGAAGGTAGACAGAAAAGTCACCAATATCTGCGAATGGCATTTGTTTTCCTCCATAAACACCGAGAACTTTTAGAAATATGAATGAATCTTCCTTCTGCTTTCATGGCACACTCATCTTCAGGGCTTTGTCTCTTATCTATGCTAGAAAATGCAGGTTTACAAATCAAAGCTTTTGTACAGATAGCCAGGTAAATGAGTTAAGTGTGTTTTATAACATGAACCTACTGTAACCAATACTGTCGATTATTCAAAGCAAAGTATTAGCATCTTATATCAAGTAGGTGAAAAAAGGTTAGTGTATGACAGTGGATGTTTTTACTTATCTTGACTATCATCTATCAGAAACACCTGCTTGATCCAGCTGCCTGTATAAACAGCTAGCCTGTTTTGTGGGGTTTATTCCTCTGGAGCAGGCAATATTAGGACAATGTACATTGTTGGTTTTCAACTGAAATAGTAGTCATAGGAGTTTTCAGCATTTTTGCTGTTTTATCTGAGCTTCATCGTGCATCCTCTCACATGGCATTATTGATCTAAAACAACCATGATTTCCTTTCTTTCAGGTTTAGCTATCATGTAATAGTATATATAAAGTATTTCTTGACAGAGCACAGGAACTTGGTAACAGTGCTGACCAGTTAAAGCTGGTCAGACCAGCTTTGGTTTCGTCTCACTTTTTCAGTGTCATGAGACAGACGCAAAATATGTTGGGCAGTTTGATCAACTGCACTGCTTTTCAGATGAGGGCATTATTCCTATCTTTTCTGATATCTTATTGACATAATACTATTTACCTAATTGCTTTGAAGGGTTTTTCTCTCTCCCACCACTAATCAATTCCCTCTCCTCCCATCATAGATTGTGAGCTCTTCAGCACCGGAACTGCCTGTTGCTCTATGTCTGTACAATGCCTAGCGTGGAGAGGCCATTGTGCTATCTAGGCATGATTCAGGTGCAGATAATAATAGCAGAGCCTCAGCTGGCATGCCAAGAGAGTGCAAAGCTGAGAGCGTATTCTTTTTAACGAGTGCTTGCAAGCATTATACACAAAAAGTTTAAATCAGATTAAGATATGGTAGAAAGTTTGGGGGCTTAATGCTGTCATTCTTCTCTAATTGTGAATTACAAAAGCTTTGTTAGGAGGAATAAGCTTCCAATGCCTTATAAATGAGACAATCTTCAGTTGGTTTGCCAAAAAAAGGCTTTCAACTGTATAGAATTGTACAAAGAAAAGGAAAAGAAAATCCAGAGACAGGAGACCACACTGCTGCACAGTCTTTGAAAGTATAATAATGCTAGTGCCAGACATCCCTACCTCAGAGTGCCAAATTGGCGCTTACTGTAATCCTCATCTTTCCTAGTGTTACACTCAGCAGTCAAGAAAACCTGGAATGAGTGGAAAGTGTTGATTTATCTCTAGGGAAGTCCAATGCCAACATTTAAAAGGAGGATAAGGAGGAAAAGGAGATTGCAAGTATGAGGGAAAAGAGAAGAAGAAAAAAGAAAGTGGAGTAGAAAAGAGAGGGAAAGGAGAAAATGGGATAAAACCAGAGATACGAGGGAGCAATGAGTGCAAAAACATACAAGGAACAGATAATAGACAAGTAGATTTACTGTGGAATTAATAAAGTCCAAGGTTTGCCATCAGTTCCTACTGTGCATAAAAATTGCAGCTTGTCTTAGAGTAATTTTCCTTCCTGAGTATTCAAATACTTGTAGAGAGGCAAAGATTCCCTTGGCAGAGCTTCCCCATTGAGTTACACTCTAAGTGTCCTAAACACTCGGGGGTTTTGTAGAGCATCTGATGTTATGAAAATACAAAATAAACACTGAAATAAATCCCCCAAAAAACCCCTCACAACCCCCTCTTAACACCTCCCTGCCAAACAACTACTAAACCACCCTTGAATGAAAAATATGAAGGTTACTCCTATCTAAATACAATCAAGAAAAGCAAATGGACTTGCAATAGCAGTCATGTTTGGACTATAATCAGTAATTGTCCTATGGCACAAGGTTACCACAGGAAATGACTCCTTAGATAGCACAAAACTAAATAGTATTCATCCTGGGGTGCAACATTATTGTCTAGTGCAGCAGGCAAAAATCTTATGTAAGAATATCTTACACAATACCTCTACTTCATCTCTTAGGACTAGTGCTTGTGTGTAAGGCGGACAAGTATGAGCACATGGAAACAGTCTGGAATCTCTGCTGTTAGTCTCTGGGTAGTAAATTCACTAATCAGTCACCTGGGATCTTGTTTTTTTCCTGAGTAGTCAAAGCTTGTTTCTCAATAAAATGAAATATTTCTATTATCTACCAAAATAAATGTTGGGGAAATGTCATTCCTGATGTTCCCAAAAAGTATAATGTTATGACATGAAAAAAAATTATGTTTGCCAAGAATCAGTCTATAAGATGCAATGCATTCTTATGCTCCTTGTTCATGGTAACTCAGAATTTGACTGTATTTCTGTTAAGGGTAGCAGCCCCCTCGACATGTTCATAACATCCCCACTGTCTGTGGATGAAACTCTGGAATATTTTTGGGGCATCAAGATGTTGAAATATAGTCCTGATACCCAAAATAAGAACAAGTATGTTATATAAAGTAAATAAGTACTAGGGGGAATGGTTTTAAATTGGAAGGGGGTAGATTTAGATTGGGAATTGGGAAGAAATTCTTCACAACAAGGGTGGGGAGGCTCTGGCACAGGGTGCCCAAGGAAGTGGTGGCTGCCCCCTCCCTGGAGGTGTTCAGGGCTGGGTTGGGTGGGGCCTTGAGCAGCCTGGGTTAGTGAGAGGTGTCTCTGCCCACGACAGGGGGTTGGAGCTTGATGATCTTTAGGGTCTCTTCCAACCCTAACCATTCTATGATTTTATGTATGTGTTTGTTTAATTATTGATTTTGCAAAGACATGCATTGATAATTTCAGCATTTTGTTGGAGGAAAAAGAATTCCACCGCAAAAAGCCAAAATTCTCTTTTCTGCTCCAGAGCAGAAATTATTTGTTACCTGTAATGGAAGATTTAATATAAAGCATATATAGTTTCTGATAAAAAAAGTCATTTGATCAAAAATCAATTTTCTGTGTTGATAATGAGGATTTTGACCTTCTTCAGCAATCAAATTGAGAACTGAGTGGGTAATTATGTGTCCACTGCCTTCCCCTGCCCCGCACAGTAACCTCCCCCTACTTTAAATCATGCTGTAGCTACATGCCAGGATGTTTCTAATTTTAACTGATTTGGTGATTTGCTGTTACTTATTTTGAAAGAAAAGCTATCATAAAAGCTTCACGGGGTTGTTACCATGGGGGAAAAGGACAGCAGAGGTGTGTTGTGTATGTTGCTCTAGAAGTCTTCAGCAGCAGCAACCTGAACTTTGATGAAAATGATTGCACCTTTAGTGGGACTGTGAGCTTTATGTTAGGAGATGTTAGTCTGCTTTATAGAATTAATAAGTGTGTGCATAAGTGTAACTTTCAAGTGCTAAAGTGGTCCCTCTTGCAGTAGAAGGGGAAAAAACGTAGCCAGAACATGTTTACATGTACCTCAACTTAATCAATAGAATCCATTTTTTATTAAGTACATATTTACAGAAATTACAGGAAGCTTTTTAAAATAAATGCTTCCTAAGGTTTGTAAAATAGGAAGAGGCCATAACTTCCTTCAATCCTTCATTTCAGTGTTTCATTCCTCGTGGGCAAACTTCATGCACTTTACCCAAATAATCAAGACTGTTTCTCAATGAAAGTTCCCATGTGCCATACATAACACAAGGGTCAGGAATAGGACGTTGTGCAAAATGACAGTGTAAATTGTTTTGAATACCAGTTAGACCCAGGGAAAATCTGGTTTCTTAATTAAGACTAAACATTCTTACCCTAAGATCACACAATCTCATCTGCTGTGGTATGTATTAAAATATATGTGGCGTATCTCTTCCTGCTCCATTGCATTACTGTTTCTTTTATGAATTTTCTGTTCAGCAATCACTTCACTATGATATTTTATTCTCTTTTGAAATCAAAGTTTTAATTCTGGGCAGGTGGCTGTTATTTGAAGAGAGGAGGAGGGAAGGGAGAAAAAGAAATCTTTACTAGTTAGAGGTTTTCTGCCACTGTTCTATTTGACAAGGGAAGTCTTTACAGGTGATTGAAATAGTTCACTTTGTGCAGGAAATTCGTAATATTTCTGTCTCTTTCTGCATGCAGATGACAAGCTGTACGGGGACTTCAGTGATTTCCATCCATTCAAATTGGTCCAAACCACTGAACTATTCCCATCTCCAGCATTTGTAGAGACAGACCAATTTGCCCTTATCACAACAGAGTTGCCAAAGGCTTTGTGAATTACAAACTGTTTCTCATGTTTATTGATAGACTGATATTTGGGAAAGGACCAAAATAATAATAGTAAAAAAGTACAGTTAATTTCCATTGGAATTGAATTTTTCTTTATTTCTGTCTGTCTTGGTTTTACCTTCCAATTTTTCTTTTCCTTTTTTGGGGAGATGATAGGGGAGTAAGGGGACATGAAGAGCTCAGTTTTTAAATGTGAGACCTCTGGGAAAAGGAACTGAAGTAATTGAATCGGATTAGACAAGCCAGCAGAACAAAGTCACATTCCATGAGGTTTTTCCAGCATTGAGTAGATGAATAGTAATTATTTAAGGATTAGTGCAAGTCTAAGATGTGGTCCACTCTGAATACTCTTCGCCATATATAAACAAAAGCAAGATGTAATATATGCTATTTAAGCTCCTTTTTATCTATAATAGATTTCTTTTAAAGCTGTGTGAACTTGAAAAAATCCCGCTTGGTGAGTAAGAACTCTTACTGTTTTTCAATAAAGAACTAAACCCTTTAAGCTTTAAGTCTAAAGAGATTCTAAAGAGAGCTTAATTAAAGATACTTACTCTAGCTTTAAATTATGTCCACCCTTATTCTGATGCTTTTGTTTTGGGTTGGGTTTTTTGTTGTTGGTTTTATTTGAAGTACATCAGCAAAGAAGAAAGAAATATTTTAAAGTGACAGTTGGGGTTTTTTTAATGCTTTATGGTATCCATAATTTTTGTAGTTTCTGGAGTCTTCTACCTTCACAATTACATCCACTTTGGGGATCATCTTTAAAAGTGATTTGCAAAGCTACTTTTGAACCAGATTTGAGCCCCTTTTAAAATTAATTGTATCCTTAATGATTAAATAAGGACATTAGACCATAGTACCTCTTGATAGACCTTTGAGGGGAAAAAAAAAAAGTATATTTTTTCATTTCAGATTCTATCTCCCAGTGCATTGTAAAGATTTCTTTGGACACATTATCTGATAGTTCCACCACACATATCAGAAGAATCATGCTTTGCAATAAGCTGTAGTACCTAGGTGATATTTCTGGAGCACCAAGAAATGTCATAGTGGGAGATGAATAAAGAAAAGGCTATGGCAGTGATTCCTTGTTCCTACTTCATTTTGGGAAGTATTGGAAATAGTTTTCTGTCTTCAAGATTTAATTGCTTTTATTCCCAAAAGGCCTGTGGCTCTCTTTTTCTTTTCCACATACTTTATTTAATTTTTTTTTGTGGTTTTGTTTTTCCTCCTGTCTCCATATTATGAGATAAATGAAATAAAGAGTAAATCAACCACCAGGTGACCATGCTGTGCATTCCCTGAGAACAACAGGGACTTAAGCATAAGCAAAATACTTGTCCTCCTAAAAACGCATATCTCTTGGGATATTCCACCATCTAGCCTTTATATGTCCTGCCAGGTGCTAGCTGTTGGAGAACACTGTTATTTTTCTTATTTTTAAATGCCTTATTCACTGGATTTAGTTCCTTTTGAGGCAGATAATCTGCATGGTTCTTTCTGATGTCCGTAATTGCTTGATCTGTTTGAATGCATTTAGAGCTGTGGATTTTTAGAGGTTGTGTTCCTTTAGAGGCTACTGTTCTGTGTTTTATAGACCCCAGGGAGTTGCAGTCAGGGGAGGAACATTTGGACAGTATTGAGTGTTCTGATTTCTGGGCTCCTCACCATAAGAAGGACATTGAGGTCCTGTAGTGAGTCCAGAGAAGGGCAACCAAGCTGGGGAAGGGGCTGGAGGGCAAATCCTCTGAGGAGCAGCTGAGGGAGCTGGGGGTGTTCAGCCTGGAGAAGAGAAAGCTGAGGGGGGAGACCTTACCACTACCTACAACTACCTGAAAGGAGGTTGTAGAGAGGTGGGGGTTGGTCTCTTCAACCAGGTGACAGGTGACAGGACAAGGGGAAATGGCCTCAAGCTGTGCCAGGGCAGGGTCAGAGCAGACATTAGGGAAAAGTTCTTCCCAGAAAGAGTTATTGAGCCCTGGAACAGGCTGCCCAGGGAGGTGGTTGAGTCACCAACCCTGGATATGTTTAAAAAAAGGGTAGATGAGGTACTTAGGGATATGGTTTATCACAGGATGGGAACGGTTGGACTTGATGATCTTAAAGGTCTTTTCCAACTGTGTGATTCTGAGATTCTTTGAGTGGACAGGAGGCAAAATCAAGATTATATATCTTGAGGCCAGAGTCAGAGACCACAGTACAGGATCACGATGATCAGTTGTTCAGACAAGCCTTTGCAGTAGTGCATACCTTGTCTATACATAGGGAAAATTACACTGTTGTCAAATGAAACAAAAATGTATGAAATTTATTTTTATCAATGTAATATTATGGAATATTTGAAAAAAGAATAAAGTGTTTGAAGTTTTTTCTTTCATAAATCCATAGTTCTCAGTACTTCACGTAAAAGTAAACATCTCTCATTTCCCCAAAGTATAGATAATTACTTTCTGAAAATGCTTACTTATAAAAGTTGAATGCAATCAGGAGCAAAATTCTATTAATTTGATCATTTCAAACTACTAGCATTTATTTTGCTTGTGTAGCAATACAGATCAAACCACTTGTTTGGATTTTCTGTATGTCAGTAAATATCTCTGGAAGATTCTGCACTTTCATCAAATGCCTCTTTTAAAGAGAGTGTGGAAAACGTAACAAAGACTGAGAAGGATTTGTAGCCTGTGTTTGTGGAAAAAATGGAGATGGTGACTTTGAATTAGTTCTTGGAGATAATCTTCTATCAGGCCAATTAGTAAAACTGGAAGAAATAGACAAAATATTAAAGTATGCAAATTTTCCTTTTCCATTGTAAAACAGGATGTAAGCTTGAAGCTAGCCACAGATGAGAACAAATGCTGTAAATTTAATATTTATCACTAACATCATCTGAGGAAAAAGTCGTCAAAAGGTACCGTAAAATAAAAGAGATCTTACTATGAAGAAAAAGATAAGGGGTTATGCCTAGGAAGCATTATACTTGAGCAGCCTATGAGGACCAAATGCATTAATAGAGTGGGATGATCAAGAGAATGGCCTTCCTACAAGGAACTGAGGAAGGGCATTAGGCCAGCTTCTTACGCTTGGAGGATGGATGCTAAATTCAAGGTCTGTTGAGCTTTCAGTAAGCTGTAGGGAACATTGTGTTTGTTGATAGACTGATAAGCCAAACGAGATTTGACTTCTTATACTAGGAAAAAACCAACCCTGAAATAAACAACATACAGAATGAAAAAATTCACACACAGGAAAAAAAAAGCCAATGTTATGTTAGGTTTTATCTCAGTACATATCTCTCAGCAAGGAAAAGTACAATCGCTACTAACTCAAAAGAGGCAAGATTTGCTACAGCTGTAATACAGTCAGGAAGGGCATTTACTTAGGCTGAAGCCAGGGTAATTGCCTGTCTCGGTAGAAGAACAGAGCACTACCCAATATGTTGCATTAGCAACATGAAAAATATTAATACAGTGTTACAACCTTTCATTTCTGATCTCTGGTGCCACTTCTGATGAGTGAAGGTCTAAGGCAGGAAAACTTTCCACCAACTCAGCTTTGATCAAGAGATGTTTCTACTGTCTGTATGTATCAGACTTTTGCTATAATTGGCCTTACCAATTTTGTTCACACTTCAACTGTGCAGAATATGTAGCACACCGGTAACAGGCTGTCTTGTGTTGATAACAAGCTTTTTAATAAATCACTCATCCTTCCTATAATAATAAGACTTTCTGCTGTGTTTTCTTCTCAAAAGAGAAAAATAATTCTGCCACCTGTATTGTCATTTTCTTGTCTGTCTCATTTTCATTCTTTCATGGCATGACATGGTGCAACATAACAATAAGATAGAAAGGAAAACTGCTGGATTTATTTTGCTTTTTATATGGCACACCACTGTTTTTCTAGAAGACACAGGACCAAAGAGAGATTCAACTGGAGGACAGGGAAAGAGGGATGAGAGTATGCAGAGGTGACCAGAGGGAGGTGAAGGAGAAAACATGACAATGCTATGCAAAAATGAAAGAAAAAGCTGCTTAAACATTAAAAATATATTTTCTAATACTCAAAGACACTTCATCATGTAGCTTTTTTTTCTTGTAGTAAGGAGTGGGCTGTTGAAAACGCTCAAGTTTAAAGTTCTTCCAATGGATTATGTAAGCAGTTTTTAAAACACTACAAAGGTGTCAGTTAAGGAAAATGTAAGAATATCAACATTATTTGTTCAGAGAATGAACACAGCAGAACTACACATTCCTTATGTGAACATATCGTCACACTAATATTTCAAAATTTATATGCAGATGAGACGTTTCCTTTAATTAAAACCAGATCAGTTGTTCTTGAAATAAATCTCAATCAAACATATGGGTTTGAAATTGCTATGTCATTTTTCATTCAGTTCAGTGGGCCTTGGATGCAACGCTTACACACTGGGCTAACAAGCCTACTTTAAAGACAAATAAGGCATGTAGTGGTACTTTTTTTATGTGGACAATTGGACATCTCCTTTCCTAACATTTAATTTTCATGAAGAATAAGGCTGAGAGGCACCTGGAGACCAAAGAGATTACCATATCTTGTATATCAAACAATTGTCATTGACCATCACAGACTTGAAATGTATTTACATTTGATTACTGATTTTCAGATTTTTCCTTCATATTGAAATTCAAAGTAAATTATCATGTCCTCAACTAGGAGGAAGCCAGCTATATTTATTTTCCTCAGAAGTTGAATCTGTTATATGTACAATTCCACAGTATGTACCTAGCCTTCTATAGTCAGAATTATTTCTTTACATTCTTAAATTTGTATTTTAATTGAAATTGAAACGGTCTTTTTGAAAGAAAAAAGTACAAAAGTTGCATAACATAAGCATCAAAGCATTCAGATGAGAAAAAAAAATGGAATGCTGGTACATCTGGCATTCTCTTCAAGCTAAAATGAGATTTTCAAAGACAGATAGGAAGGCAGTGGGATTTTGAACATCTTACAGAAACATACATTCAGTAAAAGAGGCTTTATAAAAAAATTCCCCTAGGCATTATTCACCTGTTTAAAGAGCGCTGAAAGTCAAGCTTTAGAACGTATGGGCTGTGTGTATATATTCTTTATCTTTCTCTTTTCCTTTCCAATTACTTTTTCTATGTCTTAGTAGTAGGTCTAGAATTACACAAAGTATGTGGCTGCTACAGTTGTCATCTTCTTTGTACATGCACACATTGTCTAGCAAGTCCTGCCAAAGCAGTGCCTTTCTGTTATTCAGCATGTGTGCACCATACCTTTACCAAGAGCTGGTCTTACTTTCCTCTAAGGATGTCTGTATCTTCCCAATTAAAATTTTCATCATTTCCCCCATTAAGATTATAATCATCTTTCTTACCTAACATAAAAAACGGTGTTAAAGCCTTCTTTCAAATCATTTTATCTCAAATGCAAATAGTCAATTCTTCTTGTCTCATGGAAAAGCTCATGCTCTGAATCTATTTATAAGAATACTGATGACAGAAGAGCCTGAATCTGGTGCTGGGTTGCCTTTCAAGAGGTGGTTTAATTTCTGTAGCACTGCCTTGATTAGATATCACTTGTCAGATGGGTGTTATGGTGGATCCAACTCCAAAATGCATGAAGTGGGTTTGCAAATTTTGCATTATCTCCGACCTGTGCTTTTCTGTGTGGAGTACCCACAAGTACACTGAATTTCCTATTACAACAGTTGAAAGCAACCTTATTCTTTATAATTACTGTTATTTTAATGTGCACACTTCAAAAAATGACTAACATCCAATAACAGAAGAGGTGATCTGTCTCTGTGAGTGAGATTGCTTACTGAATAGCAAGAATTTTTAAATATGAAACCTATAATTCAGTCTGGCATCAAATCATAGTGGACTGTTGCTCTTTAAGAAATATGCTACATCAGTAACATCATTATTGGATGATAGGAATAAGACTGTAATATTTAGTTAGGTTGCAACAACAAAGCACATTTGGGAATCATTTACTGGAGCTCAAAGAAGATGGATAAAAATCAATATTGCATGTTGCCTACATAGCTATTTCATTCTCCAATTGCCAACAAGCAATAAATTGTTGCTAGAATTAGAATTCTGACATATCATTAATCAGAGGGATAAATATGAAACAGCTTGATGAACCTTGGTATAAGAAACACAATTTCAAATAAAAAGTCATCCCATGTGTGTCATTTCTTGCTAGGGCTTTATATAATTCAGCAAATTGTATCATAAATTTTGGCAAAAAGGACATTGAAGCTGTCAACCTAATTTTTTTAAAGGGAAAAGCTCTAAAGATAGTATTAGTTCCACGTCACACAGAGTAATCCTGCCTTTTCTACTATTATATGGATTTAAATATTGTTTCCAGCAATGAGGGTGCAATCCTGTGAGGGTAGGTATACACCTAATTTGACACTTCAAAGTTACGGTGTTATAGAGCTCTGTTTTGATCCAGTTATATGATCCATCTTAATATGTTCTTTCAATCCACATGGCCATTCTTTTATTTAGCCAGCTATAGTCAGCATATTAATGAACTGATATCACTAATTAATTTGGTTCACTGAAGACAAGCAAGAATCTTGCTGTCAACCTCCCCAGAGGCAAGGTTGTACTCCTCTGTTGATGGTAGTAACAGCGCAGCACAGACATCTTCAGCATTTACACAAATATTCCAACATTTGTTTTTAAAAAGGAAAGAAATTGTCCCTTGGTCAGCACAATTAAAGGAATTACACACACACACACAGCCCCCCACCTGGGTTATGTTTTCATTCAGCCCTTTTTCTTTCTCTTAGGATTTGCCTTTCATCGTTTAACTCCACAGTCTGATACTGAGCAAAATATGCCGTTACCTACCAAGTACTGTGATACTGTAGAACTTCCAGGACAAGGGATTAGTACATTTTGAGAACAGGGGGACACTCTTGAAGCATCCTTTCGCTTTGGTCTTGCTGCAGGTCAAGAGTAGTAGGCCTAACAACAGAAGCTGCATTTCAAAATGGCAATGGAAGGATTTTTTATTTCCTCTGCTAATGAAGGAAAAAAAAAGTTCTCTGTTCTCTTCCTAGGAAGCACAGATTTCAGTTTACAGAAAAAGCCACCTGTTACCATCAGAATAAGGAAAACAAACCAAGAAATGTAAAAATAACTATACTGACTGTGGCCACCTGACAACATACACCTGACCGTAGTTGCTCACTATACAGATATGTGTGTGTTGTCAACAGATTTCTTAAATCACATCAAGTCAATGCTGTGACATAGATTCTTTTTTTCCGTACCAGCTACTGCAGTAGGACTGGCAACAGAGGGAGTGGATGTTGCAGGCTGTTGTGGAGGTGCATCTATTGTCAAGATTAGCTGGAGTTCTCAGTCCCTCACAGTGTGTTGATTGTGCCTCTCTTCTGGGGTGCTGATATAGCTGTGCTATTTGTATGTAAGCATTAAATGTGCCACAGAGCAGCATTTCAATCTTTGCATGTTTTTGAAATAATCCAATAATCCTTTTACATTCTAACTTGTTGCGTAATTTGGAGTGAGTAAATGCACTATATGTACTTCTGGCCTACTTTACAGACCCTGAGCACTTAAAGATCACACTACTTTGTCAGAAAATCAAGGCATTGCATAGGCAAAAAGTTGTCATAAATTTAAAGTAAGTCCTTGTCATTGACTGCATTCCAGGACAGCAAATATATCCCAAATCCCCATATTTAGTCTACCCAAGAAAGGTTTTTCTTGTTCTTTGCCTTGAAGCAACAGGGACAACAGGCTGGGACAAAGTGTAGTACAGAAAAATTAACATATTCCAGGGTGCCTGAATACTCATTTTAAGCCTGAGTAACTGTGAGGTGTTATAAACATGCGTGTGGGGTTTACAATAATTTGCACGAGAGTTATGAATTGGTATGAAAGTATTTCTTTTATTTATTTTTTTAATTAGTAGAGAAACATTCCCATGAGGAATTAACCTATTGGCTTGGGTTTAGTAGCCAATTTTCTTATATTTCACAAACCAGGTATTAGCTCACAGACACTTCCAGGGATAAAAGGAAAAGTGTCAGAGCCAGTGAAGGCTGTGAATCTTCTCAGAGTATCAGTTTCCAAAACACCTGCATTCATCTAGTGTGAAAATGGCTGAAGTGCTCAGTCTTCCAATTTTCTATGATATAATACAGAAAAGTGTTGGGGAGGAAGAGCCAAAAATGTCTTTGAAGGTCTCGTCTGTTGATTAAATTATCGTTAATTGCAAAAAGTCGAAGTATCGACAGATTCTTTAAAAAGCAGGTTTCCCTATTTGAGTAACTACACGAGGTTTTAGCCAACATCTTTTTTCAGCGTAAGACTTTGTGATGTTAAGCCTTTAATACAGGAGCTAAAAAAAAAATATCAAATGACTCAAAAGTGTGTGACCAACTTTACCTGATTTCTCGAAAAATCTTGAGATGCTGACTTAAACAGATATGTTTATAGTGCTGTCTATTCTGCAAACTGCAAAGTAAATAAGGTAGCGTGTGTGCAAACACTCGCTTTGCTGGATTACCAATGACTTAAGTTTGGGCTAATTTACTCGATTGAGGAACCAGCTGAATTAATCTTTGTGGATTTTTCGTGCATTCAGTGTTAGCATGGTTCAGATGCTTCTGGAGCCTGAAATAGCTCATTCAGAGTTATCTTTATGTCAATGATCAAAGAATTTCTACAAACAGAAATGTGAGAGTTTCATGATATTTCTTTTCCCACTAAACATTAGCTGCTCTGTTTACAAAATTGTTTTTGTTTGCTTTTAGCAACTTTTAAATGAAATCTGTCAAAATAGCATGAGACCACTGCTCTGGGACACATAGCTTTGAGGACTGCTGGGATTCAGCAGAGAAGGACTGATGGTACACTTTGTGACAAGCTTTTATTCACCATTCATGGGCAGAATGGGAGTAGATACTAATAGGTTTTTTTTCAAGGATGGACAGAAGAGTAAAATATCACAATAATAATTATTGATGAAATAAATGTGGATAAGTCCATACTGAATTAATCTTCAAATAAGGCATATATAGGGAAAGTGTTGTCTGAACAAGCATACTAATATTGACTCCATAATAAAATCCATCTTAGACTAATTAGAAATTTGTTCTGAGTTTTAAATGGCACCTCAGTTTTGATTTGTTCTGTTGACTATGGATAGAGCAGTGCACAGAATCACAGAATGCACTAAGGAGATGTGATTCTGTGATTCTGTGATTCTGTGAGACCTTTAAAGGTCATCGAGTCCAACCCCCAACGGTAAGCAGGGGCACCATTAACTAGATCAGGTTGCTCATAGCTTCATCAGGCCTGACCTGGAATTTTTCCAGGGATGGGGCCTCCACCAGATCTCTGGACAACCTGTTCCAGTGTTTCAACACCCTCATAGTGAAGAACTTCTTCCTAATGTCTAAACTGCTCAAGTTTAAAACCATTGCCCCTCATCCTATCACTACATGCCCTTACAAACAGTCCCTTCCCAGCTTTCCTATAGGTCCCTTTCAGGTACTGGAAGGCCACTATAAGGTCCCCCCGCAGCCTTATCTTCTCCAGGCTGAAAAAACTCAACTCTCTCAGCCTGTCTTCAGAGGAGAGGTGCTCCAGCCCTCTGATCATCCTTGTGTCCTTCCTCTGGACCCACTCCAAAGGGTCCATGTCTTTCTTCTGTTATGGGCTCCAGGTGGGATCTCCCCAGAGTAGAGGGAAAGAATCACCTCTGTCTGCTGGCCACACTTCTTTTGATGCAACCCAGGATGTGATTGGTTTTCTGTGCTGCAAGTGCACATTGTTGGCTCATGTCCAGCTCTTCATCCATCAATACCACCAAGTCTTTTTCTGAAAGGCTGCTCTGTATCATATCCTCCCAAGCCTGTATTCATAACAAGGACTAGAAAGTCCTTACTCCTGTAGAAACCTTAGTCCATTTCAGACTTCATTGAATTTTAATAAGAAATGAAACAGCAATAAAGACATTATTTCTTAAGCTGGGAAATGTACATGTAGTAAGCAATTAGACCTATAGAATAATTTAAGTTGGAGTTCATCTTGTCCAACCCTTCCTCAAAGGGCCTAAGTCACCTAGAGAAAGTTGCACAGATACTTGATTGGGTGTTGCTGTGATCGGGGGAGCTCGTTTGTATCTCTCATTCTCACATAAGACTTCCAGAACACATGCTAATTTTTTAATTGTAAATCAGAAAAAAAAACCCCAAAGCTTTGGCCATTTATTGCTTTATGCATCTACTTGCAATCAAGTACTAAAACAGTTTGGTAGAATAAAAGGAAGTTCAAATTATATTAAAAATGCAAGCAACCGTCATCAAATTTACTATTGGTTGTATTTTTTTCCCCTTTTCTATTGGCCTCTCCAAAGAGTTTTGCTTTTAAGATTTTGGAGGATTAATCCAGCATATCTCTCTAGCTTTGCCTTCTGTGATCTCACAGGATAAACAGAGAATTAATTCTTCATACCCTTTCTGATGGAGGAGATAAGCCTTTAGATAAAATGCTATTTCAGTTGCTGTCTTATCCGGATGTTTGAGCTGCCAGTTAAATTGTAAATTAAAAGCTCAAAACTCTGGATTATGCACTCCAGCTTCATTATTAATGAAAAAATATGCCTTTTTTGCAGTTTGTTCATTTTTCTTTCTTCCTAAAGCTCTTAAAAAATTATGGTGAAACCTTTTTACTGTCCTGTTTAAACATAGCAAAGATACAGTGATACAATACTCCCTTTAGAGGATGAAGTTTCTACCATAGATAATTGATTTGTGCCTATTCTGTCCACTTGAATGACCAGCCTATGGAAATGTGAAGTTACATCCGTAAGGCACTTCTTGCTTCGGAATAAAGAAAAGCCTGAATCAGACTTCCCTCATTACACTAGCCTGCAAAGCTTGTGTCCCAAATTTCAATGTGACAGAAACTTCTCCATTGTCATTAACCTTTGTATACAGCCTGTCAGTTTTGCCGCTTCCATTGACTCATTTTCCCACTCACACAGTGGGGATTTATCTCAATCATCTCTTCGTACTTTTAAATTAAGTCAATTAAATGAGTAAATAACAATTGACCACACTATTTCAAAGCTACCTATTTTATTGGACCTTCCTGTAAGGATAGCCATTCTTTATAAACTGCCATCTACACTTACAGTTCTGTTTTATGTGAAATTATGTCTTCGATATTAAGAGGGAAATCTTGCAAGAGAAGTGATTATTTGTAAAATCCATGAGATGTTCTTTGCTTTGGATACAAGTTCTAGCTCTTTTTCTGGTGGTGTTATTTCTGGCTGTAGTATATGAGTGAAAAGGTTTATGGAAATTTGAAAAACATGTACAGAAATGGAAAAAAAAAACCCCAACATCAAACCAAAGCAAAATAAAACAAAGAAACCCAAGTTTCTGGAGTTCTCAATCTTTCTTCCTTTGTCCTGATCAACTTAACCTAATTCCTACCATGGCATGTGCAGATAAAAAAAGATAATCAATGTATTCCTGCAAAAATTTTCATAGAAATTATAGTAATAAAATTCCAAGCCTTAATTGGAATATAAGAGCATCCCAAAAAAGTAACAGATGCTTTGATGCCCTGCAATGTTCTTATTGTCATTTCAGTGTAGTGGGCTGTCAGATGTTAAGGTAAAGCAGTTGTTGCCACAGTTGGATGATGTATGAATATGTACATGATTGGGAACTCAGGCACATGTCCAGTTGTAGTCCTGTGATGTACAGTCTTAACAACTCTGGTGCCTTGTTGGAAAGTAGACGGAATAGTATTTATCGTCCTGATAGGGTTTCTGCTCAGTACAGGCAGACTAGTTCAGTAGAGTTATAAAGCAATTGGCAAAAAAAATGGGAGTTTTAACAAATCAGTGATATTTGTATATCTGCTTATGTTATGTCTTCAACTTCTGTTCCAGTTACTCTTTAAATCAGTGCTTTCCTGAGGCAGAATGCATGCTGTCCTCCTGTGATGGGCAAATCTTTCTCCCAGCAGGCCATTCAAGTTGGACTATCATGTCAGCTTGCAGCCTTTAGCCACAGAAATTAGCACTCCTACATGCTGTTTAGATACTGTGGTGCATCCCACAGGTATTTGCATTCTTTCTATACTTTGTATGTTAACATACAAATCTCTCAGTACTATCACCCTTTGCTTAAAGAGGGCTTTATATAGGAGCTAGGTTCACTTACAGATTGGAACTGTGCTTAGTGAAGTGTTTTAGGGCACTTTGGAATGGAAAACATTATGTATGTACATTATTAATGACAGCATAAGTACTTTGCAATAGTGTATATGGTATATTGATGAATGTAAAATGAACTGCATTATCAGTAAGGAATGATGAAAAGAATATAAGACTGACAGGAAGCAAACTGAAAGAAAATAAACCTCATCTATCAGACATACCCTTTTACAAGCTTTGTCTTTTTTCTGTTACACAGCACATAACTACCTGTGTTGAGAAAGGTTGAAGATCCTTTATTCATTGTACAAGACAAAAAGGGACAGAGGTGTTGCCTCCTGTGTACAGAAAATGAGTATGCTGAAAGTGATTGTAGAAATGTGTCTTGAAAATGATGCTTTGTTTTAAGAAACAGAGTAAACAAAAAAAATATTAGGACAAGTTTAACAGCATATCTTTATTGGAGAGTAGTAATACTTCTTAGGTGGTCAGGAGACCTATTTTCTATTCTTAACTATTACAAGTTCAGCATCTCTATTAATTATCTCTCCATGCTTCATTTTAAAGCCAGTCCAACAGATCTATGCACCTTCCTAAAGCTCCAAAGCAGTCTGTGTTTTTTTAAACATTGCTTATTTATCTTAGAGGGGTTTTTATCTTTAGTAGTCACTGAATATAAAATAACTAGCAGGATATGTTATACCCTTCTAAGTGGAAGGATAAATTATTCTGTTGGTGTTACACAGAAACTAATGAGGGGCAAACCTATACGCTGAACACTCATAGAATATATATATACTTTTCCCATCGCTGCCGCCAGATAATTCTGTATATTCCAACCCTTGGGTTTTGTTTCTCCCAGATTTCTCTCTTTACTCCAGCTTTAATAGAAGATTACCTCAAATTGTCAAGTTGTCCTTGCTACTGAGTTGCATGTGACTTTCAGACTCTTCAGGTTCTTTTGGCAGCAGCCACTCTGATGTAATCCATCCTTTTGATTATCATGGCTTACAAAAACACTTAAAATGATCCTGAGAGGGGAGTGTAATTTTTTCCCATGTTGAACTTTATTTTGAATACCAGTTCTTCTCTGGAGGTAACCAAAAGATTATCTTTAGAATGTCTCTACTGTTTAGAAGAGATCCTAAGTTATTTATTCAGACTTCTCAGAATTAGAGACAGATACTCTGATCAAAAGATGAAGAGCTAGGTAGAAGGGAAGTGCAAAGCATTGAATATTTTCCATTACACTGCTCCTAAGATTCTTGAGTTTCCACAAAAATAAATTGTTTTTACATAAAAGCGACTTGAATCAATAGCAAGAATCTTTACAAGACACAGCAAGCAGTGTCCACTCTGGTTTTGATTTTTTTTTTTTCTTCATTTTAAGATTTTATGTCATGTACAGCAGACAGCAGCTTTCAGCATGGTTTTTGTCATCTCAGTTTTCTGGTTTTGTTCCAGTAGCTGTAATCTACACAACAAGGTGGATATCTTACTTATTTTATTCACCACCAAGATAGAAGGAAATGTTGTGATCAGACTGCATCAAACAGTGAGATGCCTTGGGTTTGTTGCCAGAGTTCTTTGTCAATGATGCTCTTTTTCTTTTAAAGTAAAAATAGGTAGGATAACTAAATAAAATGGCAGCATGTGTCCCTAGGGGAAGTGTGAGTTGCTTCAGAAGAACAAAGTTAATATACTTAAGACCAAATAGTGCAAATTCTTATTTCGGCTATGTTAAACGTGCTGCATTGTGATTAGAAAGAAAGGAGTGATTTCGGTAGGACTGAAAATGCTGATTAATTAATCCTGTTATTATTGTTATTGCCAAGACTGCAAGCCTGTTCATTAGAGATTCAAACTTTGATCACAGGAGCCTGTCTTTTCATCTGAAAAATGAAGTCCGTAAGATTGTCTGTTCACATTGTGTCCTAAAAATCTACTGTGTTACTACTCCCTTATTAACCACTGACTCGTCCAACTAGTCATAGTCGCCAGATAGCTACTTCCTGCTCCAATTAATTGCAGATATGACCCTGTTTTTTTCACTATGCTGGAGAAAGCAGAAAGGAAAATTAATTAGAAAAAAAACCCACAACAACCCACACCACTGAGTACAGACATTTCATGAAATCCAACCCCAGCAATCAAATTCAATTTACAATATGATATAAATTATTTCCCATCCCCCTGTAGGCAGGGGGATTTTGGATATTTGGATTCACTTCAATCATACAGCTGACAGATTATTTTTTGTCTTCTAGAAGGATTCCCCAAATGGGCAGGAGGTGGAGTAAACACTGTCCCTACAGGCACAGGCTGAGTTCACACCCCTGTGCCAGCCCAGTACTCCTGCCCTCTCATTTTCAAGAACCATATATAGGACAGGCAGACTGATAAGACATCGGTGCATATTTTGTTCTTCTGTTACTGAGGCAAAACTAAAACTTCTATGTGTGTGAAGAGACAGACTCTTAAATAAGCATGTTCCTCTCTTGCTTAAATGTGAAGTTTAACAAGACAAATATTGTTATTTGTGTCTAGTTCTATACACCTCAAATTCTCTTAAATACTCTGTGAAGCTAGTTGTAGAGATCTGTAAAAAACATCTTCGCTGTCTGTCAGAAAATCTTTTAGCTTCTCTGTTGAAAACGTGGGTGAATGATATAACAATTATTTTTATCCAAAATAAATGTTAAAACCCTTTCCTTCAAAGGAAAACGATAAGTGATTTCTAGTTTAATTTTAGCATTGTACTTAAAGAATAAAGTGGCTTTCGAATGAACTTTGGACAAAATCAATTTAAAGACTTCTAATGACTCTAATATGTTTTGGACCAGGCCTGGAAAAGATAAATTATGAACCTACCTCCTTCTTCTCCCTCCAGGAACCCAAGAGATCTTATCATCAGAGTGTAAATCTCAAAAGAACAGCTTGCTGCGGCTTTTATTTATCACCTCCCAAAGTTCATTGTAGTTCTTGGGGGAATCAGTTTAATTATGATAGTAAATACTGTTCTAATTTCTTTACACCCCATGATGAAGTACGCAGCCGTAATTGCAGTCAGTGCATAGCATGCTTGGTCTCTGATTTACCTGTTTGACAAAAAGCCATTTTCATGTGCTAATATTGCAGCAGTGTCACATGGCCTACTTAAACAGCAAGTGGTTAGCACCAAGCTGAAGCCACGGCAGAGCAGCCGTGCTGAATATTCTCCTCACAATCATTATAGTGATAAAAAAATATGAAATCTACGTAGCAGGAATGAGGCTTTCAAATGTCACCCACCTGTCCTGGTGCAGAGTTACTATTTATGTCCTTCTTATCAAGCTGACTGGTTCTCTACACAGAGGCAGAAGGAAGGGGCGGAGCAAAGAGATGGAAGATATATAACCTCTACAGTCCCAAACTCTTTAAACAAAGCAGTCTGAAGGTTTACCCCTCCCTTCACCGAACACATTTCATTGTGGAAAAACAAAGGCCCTTTTTATCCCCCTCTTTTTATTGCAACAGCATGTGCTTGCAGTGATTGTTTAAGCACTCAGTTGGAAGGATTTGAACCCAGTTGTTCTGAAGTCTGGAGAAAGGCAATAGTTTGGGGGGAATACATGATGGGTGGCTCTTGGTAGAAGAGTAGAAAGAGGGCTGTGAGTTGCAGTTTTAAAACATGAGGAGATTACAAGAGCGATGGGCAGGCTGCTTTTATTCTGACTTTAATAACATCAGGGACAACCGAACTTCACTCTTAATTGAAGTTCCCCTTTCTGCTGGAGTTCAAAAGGACCTTACCAGGTTGGTGTGAATAAATGATTGTCTAACTGTCAAATACCACAGACCACCTTGATTTTATTGCTGCCAGGTCATCCAAAAGTGCCAGCTCTCTATAAAAGAATCAATCCTGTGAAAGCACTAGATGTCTGTTAATAGATTTTCTTTTTCTCTCTCTCAAATGGGATTGGTTTTCTGTTGGTGTAAGAAGAGTTTCCTCATGAATCACCAGCTATCATACTGATAAAATGAAAGCCTAACTAATTCACAGAAAGGTAAGGAATTATAGCAGCATATGAAGATGAGGGGTGTTCAAATTAAAGCCCAGATCCAATCATCTTATGAACCAAAACACATTATCTTAAACAGTAGCTAGTAAACTGGCAGTCACATACAGGAGGAAATCTTGGCATCATCCCGTCAAATCCCTGATGTGTATCAGAGGGAGAGGCAAGAGAAGACATTTTTTTTCCTTAACAAATCCTAAGGGTCATTTCATCTGCTGCTTCCACCAGAACAGAGTAGCTTATATATATAAAAGCAAATATACATATGAATGTATTTTGCTCCCTTAGTTGAGGTGTAAATTAAATTCTGCAGTGGGTGAACACTTTGACAGTTTCCTGGTATGAGGTTTCCAAGTTTCACACTGACAGCAGGTCTGTAGTTAAGTTAGAATGCACAATATAGAACACAGACTATTGTGCTGTTGTAATCATTGTTGAAAACACAACATGGAAATAAGTTAGTTACTTTTATTTTAGTTATGAAAGATTTCCTTTCCATCAGGAAATGCAGAAATATATTTTTTTTGGCGTAAAAAAAAAAGTGGATCAGCTAAAATAACAATTCCCTACATTATCTTTGTGTCATCCTTTCTGAAAAATATTTCTTTTTAGAAATAGGCAGTTAGAAAACCACTAAATTAAATCCTATTTCAAATTAAATACATTGAAATAATCAAGTATATTTATATGCAACTGGATTGTAAGTTTTGTAAATAGATTGACCTGAAAAAACAGTTTAGAAATCGAGAAATATTTAAGTCCCTGACACAACATATAGGGCTAAAAGAATGGTTTACTTAGAATCACAGTTTTGTAGAGAGAAATAATATCTTTAAGTTTATATTTTGTTTCACTATTTTTGAATGAAACATTTTGGTTTGAAAAAATTTCTATTCAAAATATTCCAATGTTTGTTTTGGGTTTTTTTTAATAATGTCTCTTTTTCTTGCTTAAGATTGTTGGGGTTTTTTCCTGGTAAATCCTGAAACATAACATTGGAAGAAAAAAATGGGAAAGTTTTGGTCACTAGTTTAAGATTGGTGCCCAAACCAGAAATTTAGTTCTGGATCAAAGGATCTTGTCTGAAAGTATTAGAAATAAGGTTCTGATTAATGCCCATCTATTGTAAACTGAGCTTAAAATATTTATAATTACATATTTGTTACTTTTACTGATTGAATTGTGGTACAAGCAGTTATAGGAAGCTGTGCTGTTTGTCAAATTATATATACTCAAATGAAAGGTAGGAGTTTCCATGGTCCTTTGAGAGATCCTGATCTCATTGTCCTGCTGGATAAAATTCCTGTTCCACTGCATGAGCAATTCTGAGATTCACAGTCACTAGAACTCCACTACCCCATGATATTCAGAAGAACTTTCCTTTCTGGTTAATCCCTTAGATGGAGATCACGTCACTTCCAACATCTAGTGACACAGGCTGCTTTATAATCAACCTGTGTGAATCTAGCTAGAGCTCTACAGCCTTAGACTCTGAATTAAAATGTGGGTGAAAGAGCACAGGTATGTTTTAGGAGTTTAAGAACAATATATTAATATGTTCTTAGGATAAATAAACATAATTAGAGGTTTATCTTGTCACATACAAGTTCAGATTCTGTTTCTGGTGCACTCACCTGGCTCATCTGTCCTATTTGAGACTTTCTTATTACCTAAAATTTCTCCCATCCTCTGAACCACCAATATATGACTTTAGGGCAGGTGAGTGATATATATTCAAGTATATCATGCAGGATGGAGTCTTCATGAAGCTGTAAACACTGTTTGGTCACTGTTCTGCTATATTTTCTCTGTATCTTTGTTCTCTGCGCAGTTCAGCAAATTTCTATATAGAATATTAATTTTGAAAAATTGTTAATTATGATGTTGTAATAAGAGTTGTGTTACTTGCAGACTTGGTAAATAAGCATTTACAAAAATGCCTCACTGTGTTTTTAACACATCAGGAATTAATGTCAAGTGAAGACTTATGTGTGTGAAATGCTGGGGTAGTGATTGACACAGTGATTGAGTCATAGAAATGGAAATAGCTCAGGAGTTATTGTCTATACAGGGAAGTGAGTTAAAAATAAATAAAATTAGGAGTACTTGTAAAGAACAGGGACCTGATTTTCTCTTCCTGCCTAAAATTGTAATCCTATGCTGAGTTTAGCTGTATTTAATAGCCTGAGAATTGGAATTAATGAGCAGTGCTGCACTCTTCCAGCTAAATCCTCCAAGTCTGCTATGGCTATTTTGCAGTGGCCTAAGCTTTTTAATTTGGGGTTTTGAGGAGCTGGCTTTTTTTTCCATAATGCTACCAAAGAACTTCTAGTTCTTTGAAAAAGAAGCTTCCTGAAACCAAACAGCAAAAGTGCTATGGTTTAGCTTGCCATTTCTTTGCTAGCTATTATTTTGATGTTAGAATCTAAGCTTGTCAAGCATCCTTAATGAAACAAATGAGACAGAATGAAGGATGTGTCATACCTTCACCATGTGTTTAAAGTTTTTACTGCTTCCTCAAGTGAAGGCAAATTAGAAGGCAGATGGAAGTTGTAAAAAAAGCAGGTTTAAGGGTTGTGTGGGGACTGTTTACAAGAATATACAGGGAGACGAGCTTTTTGTTCTCTCTAAATGAGATATGTGAAAATCAAGAGTATGAAAAAGACAGCATAGTTAGCTGTGGCAAGAATAGCTTTTTGTAGTTGATTTTCGTGGTTTCATTGCTCACTCCCATTTTTATCACCACAGTATTATTGTAATTTTTCTCAAAGATTGGGTGTGAGAACATAATGTTCTTTGTGGAGTAATTAGGGTGCTCATATAGCACAAGCAAACTTGCCTCACAGTTGGAATTCTCTCCTTTAGAAATTACTTGGAGGGAATTTGCTATCCAGAGCCTTATTGAACAGCTCAGTGCAACAGAGGAGAGATTCCTCATTCCACATTGGAGGCTGTTACTGTTTCCCAGCCACAGTAAGCAAGTGAATTCCTACAGCCTTTAAAACGAGACTCTCTTCACTTTAAACTGGAAACTTAATGCAAGATCTGCTGAGTAAAGATTAAGTCATATAAATTGAAGTGGTTGGATTTCATGTGAGGTGATTTCCGTAGGTTGACTTAGCCTACTTTACGTTGCACTGGAACACATGCAATTAGAAGTACTAAGAGCTAGTAAAGAAAATTACATTGGTCTGAGACACAATTTTTCAAAGCTCCCTACTTATAGCAGCAGCTCTTTGGCTGTAACATTCATTTCTTCACACAATGGAAAGATGGGAATATGTCGTTTCTAGTTCTGAAAACTATTACTCATTGCCATTTTGCTGCTTTTCAGATGTATTATTATTCAACATTTATATCTAGTTCATCTGAAGCTTCCAGCATCCATAACAAGAGTCAACTACCATTTCATTTTTAGACTTACAAGACCTCAAGGATAAAATGTAGAATTAAAAGATATTAAGAAAGATCTTCCCTGCAACTATATCTTTGAGAGCGGTCAGTTCATACCTTAGATCTCTGACTCACACTTTCTGTGCACACACACTCCTTTACAGTCAGTAGCCACTTGTATGTTTATGTTGCTTAAGACTTTCCTAGATAAAGGATTTTATGACCTTTTTGTGAGAAGCAGCAGGAGCTCTGTTGTTTGCAGAAGACTTTTGAAATTGAGCAATAGAGTCAGAGCATTGCCTGTCTTTGTCCTGAGATTCCATCCTGGTTTAGCTGAGGTATAAAGACAGCTCATCAGAGAAATGTTTGCAGAAAATGCACTTAAGCCTTTCAAGTCTAAGACCAGGTTGCTATCACTGCCAAAGAAATATCCTGCTGGCACAACTAGGACTGATCTGCATTTCAGGGGCAGTGGCCTGCTCTGCATCTCCCATTGTAAACTCAGCAAGTTAGGTGAGAGCAACACACACTCCGCGTACCCAAATTCTGCAGAGCAGAAGCAGCAGCAGTAACTGAGACCTCAAATTAACAGTTACTTCTTCTTACAATTTTTAAGGTCATCAAGATTATATTGACTGAACTAAGCAGAATAAAATCCCTTGTAATTATTGTATTGCCTCTGCTGGATTTGCTTTCAAATTAATTCTACTGAATATTGTCACAAATTAATTTTGGAAAGTCATCCCAAGCATCAAGGTACTCCAATTTTACATCAGTTTCTTCCTGCTATACTGCCCAACACCTGAAAATAAAAATTAAAAAATAGTAATTGTGGAGTACCTGAAGGGTTAATAAGACTTTAATTGAGTCACTACTTGACCAGGCAAATTATATCCCTACTCAGTGTGTGCCATTTACACAACTTTTCCATGATTTCTTTCCTAAGGTAATAGGCCTAGCAGCTAGCTGGCTGCTGCTCCCGCTATGCTTCGGCAGCTGTCATTTTGACATATTTTATGCTTTCTTTAGAAGAGAGAGGTTGATTGAATGTGAGAAAAGTGGAACTTTGACAGGCTGTCAGAATCCCTTGCAGCACAAACCTACCTGCCAGCTTACTTGTTTCAGGTTTATTTCAAAGAAGGTTTCCAGCACACAAACTTCCATTACTAGCCCAAGAAGGTCTTAAATAGGTAACTTCCATTTTGTCCAAATCTAAATTAAATAATTTTCACTATGAATTGTTTTAAATTTCAGCAGGTCCATGTATCTCTGAGACAGCAAAAGCCACTTCCCCTTTCTCTGACCACATGTAAAGGCCTAGGTGGATGAAAGACAAGTAATTTTTTACTTTATTTCATTATTTTTATTCTAATTAATTATTTGTTCTCATTTATGAACAGACTTCTGAAATTCCAAAGTCAGTTCATTAATTGGTCAGGAGATCAATTGGTAAATGATCATTCCTTAATAGGGGATCAAGCTGGGAGGAGATGCATCTGTTTTTACTAATGGAATCAAGCTGGTGTAATTAATAGTAGACAACTACTGACACTGCATTCACTTACATAATTCACTTACAGTCATTCTGATGGGGCAACCCCAACACCATAGAGACAGAGGTTGTAATGGTGTCCAAATGGCATCTAGTTAGATGTTTGGAAAGTCCCTCTGAGTGCTCCTTGCTTTCTGAGGTATAAAAATAAATTCCTGGTGTATTCATCTGCATGTAGCAGCTACTGCCCTATTGGATCTGGTCTGGGTCACAACCTGTTGGTGAAAACCTGTGTGCACTAGTGTACTTGGACAGATTCAACATGTTCTTAGTATGTTATGTTCCTCCATTCTTGGAGGTGTGACAGGACTACTGGTCTGCAGGTTAAATCTGTCTTGGGAAACATTTACATAGTATTTTCCCAGCAGGTGCTTTTCCTTTCCTTGGCCTGAAGTTTTCTGGTAACTACATCTCCATCTAAATCTGTAAATACCTGTAGAAACCATTCACTTAATTAACAGATGAGTGGTGTTTATGAGAGCCAAAAAATAGAAATGAGATTAGGAAGGGTCTTTTAATCATCCTGATCATCCTGAAAAACATGTTTATGTTTATATGTGTCATTTCAACTTTGCTTGGTGACTGGCATGAAAATGGTGAGTAGTAATATACAATATGTATTTATCTGCATTATCAGACTTTGAGGCACATTGATAACATTTTACATATACCAGCTTTGGTATTTGCATTTAACTATATTTGCTAACTGTAAGGTCTTTTGCCAATCTGCATGCAGTAATATAGCTTTACCTATGAAAATCTCTTTTACAGTGTATACAGTGATGAAATTAAACCTTACATTCTGCACTGGGCCTATGACAATTAACCTGTTCTCTCTTTTCTGGAGCAGATCTGCACTGTGCCTGCTAAAGTAGTCACAAAGCTCTCTGATTGAAGGGTATACCTAGCTAGATTCTCAGGCTGAATCCATGCTACCTACAAAGTATTCTTATAATAAAATAATTGCAAAATAGTGTAAAAGGCAAAGTTTAGTGTAACTTGCTGAGATATAAAGTGAATTATGTGCCTGGAAGATATAGTAAGCATACAGGTAAAGTAAAGAACAGAATGTGCTGACCCAATCTCCTCCTAACACATTTTCATAACAATAGGTGGTTGGCTGGCTGTACCTTGTGTTTTCTCACTGTCTTGTAAAACTTTCAGTGTCTACTTGTTGGTCCAGACACATGTTGGACCCAAGTTGTTCTTCAGTTATTATAGTTTGGAGATTGTCCTGGGACAAGAGTCACTATACAAATATAATGATTCATTACAACAGTTATATACAGGAAAGTGGAAGAAACCCAACTCCAGCACACTGGAGTTGATCCAGCATTGATAATGTGGTATAAATTCCTACCTATTCTCTGGTAGGCAGTTTTCTTGATGGTTACAGCAAATACAGTCCCACTCTAATCCTAGGCTTGCTAACAGCACCCAGCATGAAGAGGTTAGACGTTAATACAACCAGTAGATTGCCCAGGTGGTACTAGTGTTCCTAATGGCAGTAACAAATAATAATAAATTAAATAATAAAAAAAAAAAGTGGTGAAAGCTGTACCATAGCAAATTTTACTCAAAAGGAAAAAAAGGACTGTCATAGGGGAAGGACAACATTAATTCAGGTGAGGTTTTGCAGAATGTTTCATTTTCCTGTGGAGGATCAGAGAACTTACAAAGACCCTTATAACCCTTGGACTCAAATTAATGTGTGCTGGGACCAGTTTCCTGTAGGACTGATGGAAGAAATTGTCAGAATTTTATTTTCTTTTCTCAAATAATTTTTTCCTCTCCTTTTAAACATGATTTTACCCACCCCCATACCCATGAATCCAGCAAGGTTTTTGCAGTGTGGTTATCCAAATTATTCCTCTCCAAAACACACAACCTTCCAAAAATGAGCTAACTTTATGCAGCACTGCCAGATACTGTTAGTCAAACAGGTAAGATACAGCAATGAAAAGTATTTCTCAAGACAATTCAGAATGCTTTCAGAAAGTGGTCTAGTCTGCCTTACTATTTTATTCGCATTCTTTACAAGACTACATAGTAATTTGTTACAAATGAAAGTATTTGTATTATTCAAATGGCAATTAGCCAGTTAATCACTGGAAAGCCAGTGATGAAGTCCAGTCTGTAGTGGGATTCTTTTCTATGAAGACATTACCAGAAAAAGAGTGGAAAATTTTGAAGATTAGTAGACAAAGCTCCAAAAATTACGCAGTTTCATTGCTTGACAAGGGACTGGTAGAAACAAATACATTGTAGGTCTATCACTGTCACAATAATTAAGAGTTTTGATTTCATTTGGAGTTGAGACACCTCTCTGAATATGTAGTCAGAGAGCTAAATTGTAAAAATTATGAATTATCTTTAAAAGGAGAACATGGCATTGAAAAGTAAGAAGTTCTGAGTAGAATTCAAGACCAATTTTACCATCTAAAAGCAGCAATGTGAAGGGTTAATTGTTATTGATTGTTAAAAAAAAATTTTTCTGTTTAATGCATTCCTAGAATCTGATATGACACCTTAGCCCAATTCAAGCTTTTGAATATTGCTGCTATACAAACATAAAATTTGAAAGTTATTAATGATTTAATTAATCTGTGTTTTGCATTTATATTCTCAAATGACATGCAAAATGTAATTTTTAGAAACAGATTTCCATAGGACTTTTTTTCTATCTTATTTCTGTATTTATTTGGTAACAGTTTTATCATTTGCACTTAATGAGAGTTGGGCATGTAAAGACCAGATATTGTTTTTTTTAAAACTGTACAGTTTGAAAGATTTGCACATGAATCTACCTGTATGCAGACACAAAACGATGCCATATTATGTATAGAATATTAAGGACAATGCAAGGAATGTGAGAATGCGTACAGAGTTTGTTTGAATGATAATAATTTTTTTTTTTTTTTTAAAATGCTGGTTCAAATCAGTGACATTTGGATAAAGAGCAGAAAAATCCTTAGTGGCAAAGAAAAGTGAATTTGCAGTGCATGTGTAGCATACTTATTCTTCTAGCCTTAAATTTTATGATGATACTATTAATTATTTCATTTTAAATTTTCTTACTCTCACAGACTTTTCTATGAACTTCTAAAATCATTGTGGGTTTGGCTGAAAAGATGTGTGTGTGAACAAGCGTGTGTGTGTGTATGCGTCATACTCAAGCTTCTGGGACCCAAGTCAACTGAAAGTTAGGGTAGGTATCTGTACAATGCATTGAGACTTGCATGTTTAGCTATATATTTTGATAAGTGTATGCATGTGTCTCTATGCAGAAATACCTGTATATAAACAAGCCACATTTATAAATTTACACTTATACATGTATATATGCAAAATATATATGTACACACATATGAATGTAAATTAATATATTCGTGTGTATGCAAAGATAGTTTTATTCCTTCCTGAAATCCCATGTTGTATTCAGACTTTTACCAAACTCTTCCTCTAAGGTATTTTCTAAACTAAATGAATTTAGGTGAAGGAGAGGATGGCCCTGCCAGGCAGGTATTTTGAAGTGGAAATGAGAAAGAGCTAATTTTCTTCACAATAGTAGGCACAACCAAAGACCTATCAATATAGTACAGGAGAGGCAGAGGAAGTAGAAACATGTTTTCATGTGAAATTGAAGTTGTCTAAGAATATCACTGTTGAAATCTTTAACATAATCCTCCTCTACAAAAATGAGGAAAAATGACAAGCCTATCTTTATTTTTTCTTTGTTCAATGACAAAAATCTTTTAAAAATTGACTTTGCTACAGGGAAACCATCTTATTTTGCAACAAAAAATGCTGTTTGTCATGTTGGCCCTCCACATCATGGCATGAAAAACAAACAAACAAACAACCCACCTCTCCGGAAAAAGGAGCCCATAATCATAGTGATATACCATTCCTCTTTCCATGCCAAGGGCCAACCTTTCAAAAGTAGGACTGTTATTTCTCAATAGAGCAGAAAGAGATCCGTAGAATATGCAAGTTGAAGAAGCCATGTGAACATTCTAGGAAGTCAGCACACAGAACCTGAGGCACGTTCATATCAGATGCAGCTGCAGGTTCAGTATCCTTTGGGCTCCACCAGGATCTGCTGGGAATTAACTTAGTACTGTTCAGTGTCCATCCTTAGCAGTATTTCCGTGTCAAGGGTTGGAGGACCTTTGTCAGGTGTGAAGCTGAAAACGTAAGACAGCACGTTCCAGCCCTGTTTCTCCTGCATGCTACAGAAATGAATTACTTCCCTTTTGCAGCTGAAGGGAATAAACCAAAGGAGGCATACACGAAAATGTACATCTTTGGTAAGAAAGTAAATTCATTTACATACGTCATTTATACATACCTACAAGCATCTACTTGATAGTATCTGTATGTTTGCAAAAGGAGATTAATTTAAAAGTATAGAAGAATCACAGAATCACAGAATCACAGAATCACAGAATCTTAGGGGTTGGAAGGGACCTCAAGAGATCTTCGGGTCCAACCCCCCTGCCAAAGCAGGCTCCCTATCTCATATTACATAGATAGGCGTCCAGACGAGACTTGAATATCTCCAGAGAAGGAGACTCCACCACCTCCCTGGGCAGCCTATTCCACTGCTCTGTCACCCTCACTGTGAAAAAGTTCTTCCGCATGTTGGTGCGGAACTTCCTGTGCTCCAGCTTACAGCCATTGCCTTTATGTAGCATTTCTTGTGGAAAAATCATTCTGGTGATGACTGTAATCTCATTAATCCTCTTTCACATATTTCATTTGCTCATCCTGAATGAGGAACTGGATGAATTCTAAGGCCATTTCAGATTTGACAGCATGCCACACAGTAGAAGAAAACAAATAACAAAGCCAAGGAAGCACACTTGTCATCCCTCCCCTCACAGGAAATACTGTATAGCAAACTTGCTCTCTTTTCAGCTCAGCCAATTCTCATGTTCAGTGCAGAATGCTCATCCTGGCTTAGGATTTCCATTTTCTCCAATCATATTTCATACTGCTGTAATTGTAATTAAATGCATTTTAGTAAAACACCAAATAGTTCATTTTCTTTATTAGCTTTGCTATTTTAGCTTTCACATCTATCTTTCAATCTCTAATGCATGTTTTGGTTTGAATATTATACAATTCTATATCACATAAACATAAAACAATGTCTTTTTTCCCTTGTTTGTACTTGTTTCATATTTACACATGAAGTTTTCATTTAAAAGATGCAAACCCCTATTTCTTCTTTTTTCACTTTTCTTTCCTCCTTAGTGGTCAGTAAGGAATAATCATTCTTTGCAGACATGTTACAGGAATAATTAAATTAATGATTGAAACAATGATTTGCGGTACAATTATGTGAATCTGATCTATATTCACAAGAGATCTCTGCACTTTCGCTGTAAACCTTGATGCTTCTTAAGAAGAAGCATTTTGCAAAACCAGGAATGTGATCTAGAACAAAAATATGTGGCATTATGAATCTGATGAGTCTTGTGGCCTCAGACCAACCAGGCAGTGAATTTGTGAAATCCCGCTGTTTAGGACGTGTCTGAAAGGCTGGACAAGAGCTGCTCAGTTGTGGGTATTAAGGTCTGCTTGCCTATCATGTCAGTACTTGCTTTTAGTTAAATATGTAGATATTTCTTCATGCCAAATCAGCATAATACTTGGGAGTGTGATGATAGGAATTATTTCAATCATATATCAAATTATATCATAGGTTCTGCCTAGTTGTTAATGGATGATACACATTTTTTAAGTTTTCCATTGCATACAGATACACAAAATTAACCATCAAATTTGTTTGGTTTTTTTTTTTTTAAGGAAACGCTTTCCTCCTAAGGAACACATTTGTATTCAGTTTTGCCAGCTGCCTGCACCTGGTCATTTTCTTTTGACTCCTGAAAATGAAGATGTTAGAGCTTAGAAAGCCAAGAAGTGATACACATGTGGAAACTAACTTCATGGGTTTTTTCTTACCCATGGAGGCTGAATGATCATTTGTTGATTCTCCATAGCAAGAAGAAATAAAGGAAAGTTACAGTTCAGCAGTAAGGAGAAATTGCTGCATTAAAAATATTTTGAGTAAGCCACTGACAAGTAAACATACAGCTTTCCGGATGCTGTCTCCTACTTCCCTGCCTTGGCTTTTGATAGGTGAGAGGGAAGTAGAGCAATAAATAATTTATTCTCCAAGCTGAGTCAAATCGTCACTAAGGAAAACTGATATTGCCACATTTACTTCTACTTGTCTACCAGCTGAGTATTTGCCATATTAGATTAATATACAGTGTATTTTTATTGCAAAATATTGACAAAACTGGAAGGTAAAACTTGTTACCTTCAACCTTTCCATAAGAAAAATATGTATCGCTGTTGATAATGGATGCTTAACATTTTTTTTGCATTTGAATGATAATAATATAAATACAATATACAGTTTCAAGTAAACTACATTGTAGAATAAGAAATAGGTTGTCTCATATCAGGACTACTATATTTTTTCCCTTGTGCTAATGTAATTGAATTAAAAAGTTTATGGTCAGGTTCTTATTTTAAATGTTGCTAGCTGTTCTTTAATTAATAAGAGCTAGAACTTAGTTTTCTTCTGACAAGATTAGTCCAAATTGTCACAGTTGTCATTAAAAGCCATGTGCAATTGCTGTTTGGCTCTACATGATTCCGGTGACTGATTTGCAGCATATGAAAAAGCAAGTCTAGGAAAGTGCTCACTTAAATACTTTGTAACTCGGTTGTGTGTCCTGAGCTAGTGCGGTGTGGTTTATGCTTTGCAGCATGATTTGATTTCCAGTAACTGGGCATGAAAATAACTTTTGAAGAGCAGTAGGTCTGGGGCACTGCCTTGTAGAGTATATTTAGTTCAAGCTTTTTCCTGCTTCTTTCCTTGATAAACTCCATGGCTTCTGGCACATGGAGGAAATTGCACTCCAAGAAAAATACGATTCTCTGTTAATACTAGTAAGAGATAGAGAACCTCTGGAAATGTTATTTGAATGTACAGCTACAGTTCTGGATTAGGGAGTCTGTTAAAAAAATAATCCTTTGTTCATTTCCAAATAAAAACATCTAACCTTATTTTAAGACTTGTTCAAAGGAATAGATAAATACAATTTTTTAAATGGTTAGATCACTAGGAAATTGCATGAATTTTGTAGGTTTGTTGTTTCTCTGTTAAATCAATGACTGCTTACAAGGCTTGAACAGTTTTGCAGGTACAAAAGATGCTATACAGATATCACAGTAATTTTTGGTGGCAACTGTAAGATCTGTGAGTCCAAATTGAAGTGCTAAAAAAAGCTGCATGGCTGAGTTGGGAACACAGGTGGTGCCCATGTTGGGACAGGGGAGAGTGCTGGAGTTATCAGAAAATTGAGGGTTGCTGTGGCCTCTCTGGGAGTCCTGCAGACTGTGCTTTCTCCGTGCTTTGGCTTAAGTGCGGGATGCTCTTAAGAAAGAATGTAAAGGACATAGAATGAACTTGGGATAAATAGTAGATGGAGTGAATGATTGGATGGTTGTGGTTTTTTTCTTTGATAAACAACAGAGATTTTTCCAATTAGTTTTTTTAGCAGCATTTTAACTGCTTAGCAGATGATAATAGTAGGTGACTAGGGAAAGACTGCTGAAAATAGAGTGAATGTACAGTGATTTTTTCATAGGTGTATTTTCTCATTCTCTATCAGTCATTAGTTTCGATCATTTCTGAGATTTGAAGCTGCCCTTGATGGGCATACTCATTAATTATTTACCTTCCCTGCTCTGGAGCTCAATGTCTTCACAAACTCCTGTGACAGTGTGTTTCATAGTTCAGTTAGGCAGTGTGACATGGAGCTTCCTTGGTTTAGTTTACACCTCCTGCATCAGCTCTTCACTTGGTTAACAGTCTGTAATTAACTGCACACTTCCCAGAGTTCTTTTAAGGGTTAGTATCATAATCTTCACCTTCCATTTCTCTGATGCTTAATAAAATTTACATGTCATATAAGCAGCATTGTGGAAGTTGCTAATATAATTAATACATTAGTGCAATCTTCTCTTGAGCCAATGCAAACTTGTAAGAAGTTTTTAAGAAGGTTCTTAGTTTTAACTATGTTGCATGAAGGGCACCACTGCTTATTTTATACTCAGCACAGACAAGTTTCATTTGATACCTCCTAGAGCTGGTACTAAAAGAGATAATGAGTAGTTTACCTCTATCCTTTGTTCCAGTGGCAGCCATGGTTTTACAGACCTTTGTTATGTGCCTCTCTTACACAGGCAGGACAGCCCTGGCTCACAGAGCTCCAGCTTTTACAGAAGATGTTCCATAACTTCTAATCCAACCCTGGAGAATGTCAGTGTAAATTTAGATTAGGAGGTGACAGCAGTGAGATGGGAAATAAGAACCTACTTCTCTATTTATTTCTTTAACTTCCAAAATAGACATTTGTGTATTCCTGGTCAGTTGAGTTGGAACTAAGATGTTTGAGTTCTACTGCTAGTTTGTCAAGTCATGTGATTTAATCATTTCTTCAAAGACTTACTCGCAAAAATGTAATTATATTTTTATAGTCTAGATTTAACTTTATGATGATAATATGGACGTTATAAAAGTAAACAAAACAGAAGTTGTGAGGCATAATGGGTTAATGTATCTTGAGTGCATAGAAGGTCAGGAAAGGAAGACACGGGAAATGCAAAGTGCAAAATTCTTAATTGTTGTTAATATTATATAAAATCAGGATGACCACAGTGTATGTGTGAGGCAAGAAAGACAGCATTTTTTACAGCACTTACACAGAAATTCTCACATTCAGTGTGTTCACATACTTATGTCTTAAACCTGTGAAGTATTTAGTTCCTGGGTAGTTCATAGCTGGGAAGTTATTTAGTGAGTAGTTCACAGATGCATATAAATATTCTGGTTTGTATCAGTCAGCAATTTTTGTATATTGCAAAATCCCAACATCCTACAATAAAACTTATAATTTCTTCTTAAGAGCCACCCAGTAAAACCGATTTTGTTTCAAATTTCTTCATGGGAAAGAGTCCTGGATTTATCACTTCCTGAAAGACAAACTCAATAAAAAAAAATTCAATTAAATATTTTATGATGTATGTAGCAGTGATATACTACCTTTATTCATTAGCCCACCCCAGTAAAATAACCATCCTCAACAATTCAGATGGAAACAGTACGTTATCTTTCATTGCTTGTGTTAAGCCAATAAAGTAGGACCAGTAGATAGATGGTGACCCACATTGTCAACGACTATTTGAGTAAGGGTGGAGGGAAGCACCTTTTGCTGTATGTCATTTACTGAGGGTTTTATAAAATCAGAAGTGTCACTACCTGAGTTCAGATTAGGAAACTCAGCCTGTCAAGTGCCTGATTTTTACAAAACTTTTTCTTTGCCCTACAACGTGCATTTTCATGTGGCTTGATATTATTTTTTCAATCAATAAAACTTGAGAGCAATACCTACTAGTTAAGATCTAAGGTTAAGTTCTACACACTTTTTCCAAACAGAATTCTACAAAAGGCTCCCTGATGACAGCTATTGATTAAGGCTGTAGTGCTCTTCTCTATTACATGGCACTGAGGCAAGAAGCGTTCTATCCATCACCTGGAAGTGCTATCAGGGAGTTATCCTAAGAGGAAGAGCCACACCTGGAAATGGTAAACCCACAAGAACAGAAGGTGAGGTAGGTAACTTGCTTCTTATCAGGAACAACAGGAAAGACTTGAAGGCTTGTACAATTAAAAGTTGTTGAGGATATTGTCGTGAAAGCAGTTAACTCTAGCAGTAACAGAGCATATGATGGACTAACAAAAATACATCGGTGATGGTGCAAATTTAGTTCCTGGTGGAGGGATGGCTACTTGGCTGTGTGACTGTGGTTTTTCTATATACTGGTGCAGGTCACTAATAGTCCCCCTTTTTGCTTTGGTCATGTAATAGGGTCATACCTGTAATCTCAGTTCAGTACCCTTCTACCAAATGCTGTTAGAGGAATCTCTTCCTAGATATCATTGGCTGCTTGGACTCCTAACTATACCCTTCTTGACTGATCACAGAGACCGTCAATGCATAGACTTTGGCATTTTTCCCAAAGAGGCATAAGAAAACAAATACTAGGATGCTCAGGAATCAGTGGGTCTTCCATAACCATCTCTGCTGCATGTTGTCATGCCTGGAGGAAGAAGGATTGTGGGTGCCACTGTATGTATATTAAATATATTTTCTCACCCTGTTGGAATTTCTGAGAGAAACCAGCAGGATAAAAAAGTAGAAAAGTAAGGATTACACACACACACACACACACACACACACACACATCCTGAGTAATCAAACAACTGAATAATCAAACACCCTGAATAATCAAACAACTAAATAATCAAAAACTGTACTTTTACATGTTCACCATATGAAGCTATTTTTCAAAAATTATACAAGCTAGAAAAAGTGAAGCAGTCTCCAGCTACTCATGTGCCAAATCTCTTCTGATTTATTTTGTTGGTTTGTTTTAGTAAAAGTAACAAGAGCACCTCGATTAGCTTTATCTTGTCCTCCTATATACACTTCCTTTCCAAAAGCTGAAATGAGCAAGTTCATGTGGATAAAGAGACAGACTAAGAATAGAGCCCCAAGGATATCTCAACCCTGTAATCTTTGGTATTGCAGCCCAGCATGTTAACGTTATACCATTACATCACATTGTGCAGAAGTGTAGGTTTAAAGGCCAATGAACTCTACAGATTTTCCAAGTCCTTCACAGTTACAGAACCACCTGTTCTAAATATATTTGGGCTGATTCAGTAGCCGTTACAGGGCCCTTAGTGATTGACCTGCGATACCTGAGCTACTCAGTGGAAATGCAGTGGGCAAAATGATTTTTACCTGTCTTTATGTTGGATAGATATTTATGCTGAA
Source organism: Laterallus jamaicensis coturniculus (assembly GCA_022605575.1). Taxonomy (NCBI): domain Eukaryota; kingdom Metazoa; phylum Chordata; class Aves; order Gruiformes; family Rallidae; genus Laterallus; species Laterallus jamaicensis. The sequence continues at coordinate 783,509 of JAKCOX010000016.1, forward strand.
GGATGGATGAACTTTGTGACAAATATTGTACATCACATATTTTCTGAGGGGAGTGTCTCAAAATCTAGCTGAAGTGAGAGGGTTCTGCTTCTGTAGGTTGGTAAGAGTGGCTTTGAGTTAGCATAAGTGCCAACAGAAAGCAGTCAGATCAGTATGTTCCTATTATACATCTGTTTATCTCTCTTTTTTTTTCGTTAAATGGACAATGACTATCTTGGCAGCATGACAAAATACACTGTGTGTGTATGTATGTATGTCAAGCACATGAATGCACTCCATATCATTTTTCTCACGAGGATTATTTTAAAATATTTTGCATATTCAATCTCCTCTAACTTTATAATAACGTCAGCAGTGTGCTATAAAGACACTTCAGGGAAGGGAAAGTAGACTGCTAATGCTAGTGTATCACCTGCCATCTGGACACACTTAACACATGGTGAGATGTAAAGATTCAGCCATTTGTGGAATTTGATCCCAGAGCTCACTTTCAATCAGGTAAAGTCATGTCTAGACAGGCACAGCTGTTGTATGTACATAATGTAGTTCATTTAATTTATGGCTTGATTGTGTTAGCATAATGCTGTATCAGGACTAGTGCAAAACCACACTGCTCTGACAGGTGAATTGGTGACATTGAAGTTCAAAGGAGCCTGATCCATGCTAGTGTCCCAAGTGCATGGCAGCAGATATAACAGCTTCATGAAGGTGGTATATTCCTGATGATTTACATGACTGTCAAAGGAAGATGATGGAATAGTAATTTTGCATATCATCCACCCATTGTGTGGGTTGTGCTAAAAAAGTAATAGCAGTGTCTCCAGGGTTCTCCACAAAATAAATTCAGTAATTTTGGTGATTCTTGGGTACACTGTAGACAAATGTTGATGTTTAGTATTCCTTCTGCCTACATTGTGCCTTTGGGCCCAGGGAGCGCATACACTTTTCCTCTACCTCCTTTAGCATATATGGTCCTGAACATGTAAGTGGAATCTTATCTAATACAGACAGACAGCTTTAAAAGGTAGATAGTGGCAGTGCGCTGTTAAAAAAAAAATAAATTAAAAAACCTAAGTACGTTTTCAGGTCTCCTTTACTGGAGCAATTTCTTTTATTTACATGAATAGTTAAAATACTCACATTTCCCTGCAAAATCACCCACCGTGTGTCCTGAAAATGTATTTGTGTAAGGGATTTTTGTATTCAGAAATATCCAGATTCTTTCTTGGTTTTCTGTTAGAAAATATTAGAAATGTAACTCTAAGTATTGTCTTTACAGATCCATGCTCGTGGAGCACAGATTCAGTAGGAAAATGCAACCAGTGACATAGAAACTAGGCACCCTCAGAGATTAATGTATAGCTATCTTTTTGTGATACTTAAGCATATGTGACTGTTGAGCAGCAAAATATATTTGTTTGCATAGAGTCTCTCCTACTAACTGTATCCTAAGCTTCCCTGCTGAATCTGTGTATGAACTATGAACACCATAACATTTCTTTTCATATTTCACATATGCAGGAATGTATTGGCATGAAAAAGTAGATGAATGTGCTTTGAAAACATCAGTTCTGAACATAAACTCCCAGAGGCAGGATTAAGATTGCTTCCAGTGGGGCTAGGGCACAAGGGCTGTAAGAAAACAACAGAGAACAAGGCCATGCACTCTGCAAGTTGAAAAGAGACAGTAGAAAGAGCTGTAAAAGGTCAGTGGTGGTTGACCAGTCAGTATCTCATCTCCGTTGGCAGATGGCCCTAAAACCATTTCAGTCAGTTATGTCCACCCACCGATTGATCTGAGAGCTATAATCCTCTAGAGCCTACCATCTGTTGCCTTCACTAACAAAATCATAACAAGGTAGGTATGTGTGCCCTTCAGGGAAAGGTGGTAGCATCCATTTCCAGAACAGGGCAATTTCACCACAACTGGGGAAATTGAAATGTGCTGAAAATTCAGTGGTCACCATCTACACATAACATCTCTGTAGCTAAGGAAAGAGGGCTGTCTATTGCTTGGCCATGTCATTAATTCTCAAAGGCTAGAAGTTGTCTGAAATATGCCACTCAAAAGTTGACATTTAAAGTGTAAATTTAGCATTTGTCAAAAATTGCAGTCCATATATGATATCTGTCCTAGGAATATATTACTCTTACAAAAATTTTACCTAATGTTAAAATACCCTTAGTTACCTATAACAATAGCAAGCTTATCTTCCTTTTTATTTCTGAAGCTATAGAAGGCCTTCATGAGTTTCTGCAGAATAGTAGCATTTTACATCCTTACTTCTCTGTTGAAGATGGCATATCTTTTCCTTGTTTTTCTTATAGGTGCAGGCTGGCTTTTGTATTTTAAACACTATAAACCAGGCGAGTGGGACAGAGCTTTGTACTTAGCACATCAAGACTTAGATAAGGTCAATAGTATCTGAAAAAATAATTCAAAAGGTGTAATGGGGAAGTAATTGCACATGTTACTTGGAGTGATGCTGGCTGATTGACAGCCACCAGGAGAATTTAAAAAAACAAAACTTCTTTCAAACTCCTAGAAAATTAGTGTATCTGTCCTTTTTCATACTTGATTCGGATTTTATGGCTACCCATGCTGTCTTGCCCTACAGGATATTAAATAATAACAGTCTTCAGGCAGCAAAGAGAACAACTAATTGTCGTTCTTCTTCTACTTCACCACTGCTGCTGTAATTGGAAGTTATCTTCTTATAATTGCCTCTGTAGTGAATAGTAATTATAATTCTTATCGTTAGCTTTTTATTTTAATTAGTTTTTTACCTCGATAAAATAATATTTTTTACTAGTTCTTGTCTGTCTTCAGAACACACAGACAAAGAAATACACAAGATCAGTATATTAATATTGTTGTTGCTGTGTTCTTAAATGCAAAGGTGCATAGCTAACAGTGAACTTGTGACATGATCAGTAGAATAGAGTAAGGTAACAGCTGGAGAACATGAGCTGTGAACAGGCTTTTATTTAATCCTTCCTTACTCTGTACATAGAGTGCTGAACATAGAGTTGGAGTGCCATGACTAACTATAGCTTTGAAATTCATTTAGGTCAAACCGAAGCACTTAAAAGAACCAAGAAAGCCAGCTTGCTGCCTCTCACTCAAATCAAACAGATATGCTTTTTAAAATATTTTTTTTTACATTAGGCTTTTGGCATATATTAAGTATAGGAGCAAACATTTTAACAGGGTATGTTCTGTGCAGTGTAAACATGGTGAAGAGAATCCCAAGATCTCTCTGGAATGAGTGTTTTGTCCCAGACAGGAGTGAAACCTAATCTCATCTCTTTTCCAGCAGTTCCTGCTAATTTTATTTGTAAAGCATGAATATCCTATATACTGCATGACGCAAGGAGACACTTAAAGATGGGTATGAAGTTATTTGAGCCAGTTTCCCTTCCCTGTATATCTTGGAGCTCTTATGAGTCTGTTCACAAACTGGGAAAATGCTGATAAAATACTAAAACACACTTTGGCATTTTTACATTTAATTTGGGCTGTCAGTATTCATGAAATCCTTTATTACTGTATGTTTGTATATTTTTTAACATTCATTTGTAGGTCTAAACAGCAGCATAAGTTCAGGATTTGGGTGAATGCTGGTTATTTCTCAAACCCCTCTTCTGACCTAATTTTTCAAATTAGACAGAGGGAGTATTTGCAGCTGAAAGTCCATTGTGAAGGGGTCTGTGATGCACAATAAACTCCCTAAACGCACAGTGTAGATTGTGATGGATAATACTTGCAGAATCTAGTCCCACTGCACATCCTGCTGTATTGTTACTCAGACTAAATCTAGATATGTGGGCTTTTCATCTTTTTTTTTATCTGTTGCATTGACTTTCAGATGTGCTAGGAAGCTCCTCCTCATCATCTTTCAGCTTAGACCCTGGAATTGTACACAGATTTCTTAAGACCTTGAAAATCCTAATTTTGCTCTGACACATATCTTCTTCCAGCTCCAAACTTTGGCACTGTAAATTTAATCAAAACCTATTTTTATTAGGATTGTGCCCTAAATATATACAGAACATGTGTTTGACATTTTCATAGCAAAACACAGACCATGTGTGTAGAAAATTGCATTGTGAGCCAACTTACCTGTTTACTTCTATTTTCTCCTTTGGACAAACAAAAGCAATTGGCAGATGCAAACCTTTAATTAAGAGGAAGGTGTTTTGGCTTTCTATCCATAAATGAGAAAAATATATAAAGCTGTAAAACTTCTCATCTTCCTTTGGTTTTTGAAGTAGTGTCATTTACCCCTCATGTGAAAACTCCATGTATCTTCAAAGCCTTATTTATATATCTATAGGTGTATACCTACATTTCCATTTCCAGGTTGAAATCTTGTATGCCAAGATCTAGGCTTTAGGGAATTTTTAACAGCAAGTTATAAAACCCCAAGGAACAGGGTTTTAGAATCGAAATGCTGACACAACCCCTACTAAAGTAGCACAAAAGGCAAGGATACAATATAATTAAAACAACAGAAGTCCAGAATATCAGTATCTAAGCAGGTCTCCTTGACAAGTTCTCTGATTTTTAGCTTTACAGCTTTAACAGCATCAACTGGGTTTTTGTGGGTGGTTTGTTGTTTTGGTTTTTTTGAACAGATGTATTAGAAAGAGATTTATAAAACTGCAGCAGAGGGCAAAACAGCAGTGAAATGATTGAAGATGTGCATTTGAATCAGTTTGGTTTACAGGGATTACTTAGGCTATATGAAAATCCATGAAGGTCATAATGACATTTATGTCATTCTCAAACTGATGTGTGCTATTTTTTATTCCCTTTATACACTGAACATTAAACAATTTTAAATGTACTGTTGAATTAAAAGGTAGTTGTATTCAGCTTTTAGTGCAGGACAAACTTCTAAGGAAATATATTATCTATAATCTAAATTCATACCTTTTGGAACTAAATAACATTTTCAACTAAGCTGCAATTTGACTAGAATTCAATACAGTTTCCCACAGCCACCTTGCAGAGAAACTGATGCGTTATGGTGTACACAAGTGGTCCGTGTGGTGGGTGAGCAACGGGCTGGATCCCAGAGTGTGCTGGTAAATAGCTCCTTTTCAACCTGGCAGCCTCTCACAAGGTGTGTGTGTGGGGGGGGTGTCCCCAAGGGATCAATATTGGGCCCAAGTCCTTTTAATAATTTCATAGGTGATCTGAATGATGGGCTCAGGCACACCCTGATGAAATTTGCTGATGATACCAAACTGAGTGGGGAAAGTCGACAGTTCGGAAGGGAGTGTCACCCTGCAGGAAAACCTGGCTAGGCTGGAAGAGCAGACTAACAAGAATGCTAAGGTCAACAAGGACAAGTGTAAGGTCTTGCACCTGGGAAAGCATAACTGGCAGAACAGCTCTGTGGAAAGGGACCTGGGGGTCCTGATGGACAACAAGCTCAAAAAAAGTGAACAGTGTGCTGCATTGGCAAAGCAAGCCAAGGAGGTCACAACAAGGGCATCACCAGTAGAGATAAAGCAGTCGTTGTCACACTCTACTCAGCACTGGTCAGGCCCCATCTGGAATACTGTGTTCAGATTTGGTCCTGTCTATACAAAAATGATGTGCATGGGCTGTGAGAAGGGCTACAAGGATGATCAAAGAACTGGGAAGCTTGCCATATGCAGAAAGGCTCAGAGAATTGGGTTTGTTCAGCCTTGAGAAACAGGCTTAGGGGAGACTTCATCATGTTCCAGTACTTAAAGAGTGCCTACAAGGAAGATAGAGACTCTCTTTTTAAGAGGAGTCACATAGAAAGACAAAAGGTGATGTGTAGTCCTGGGGAGATTCTGATTGGACACAAATGTTTCACAATGAGAACAATCAGCCATTGGTATGATCTCCCCACTTTTAAGATTCAGCTGGACAGAGTGCTGGGCTGTTTTGTCCAGACATGTTTTTTCCAAGAAAGTTCGGGCCAGATGATCCTTGAGGTCCCATCCAAACTGATATTCTATGATTCTGTGATAGAATTACAAGCAAATATCTATTCCGGCTAATTAGCTAATGTGTAGGTTTTTTCAACAAATATTTATGGGAGATTTTCAACCAGTTTTAAAAATATTGAAGATTCCCATTTTCTGTCAGTAGTGACTGAAGTCTAAGAATCAGAAAATGAGGCATCTTCCATCACATCTACATCATCTACAACCTTTCTCTTTACATGTATGATTTCTTAAAAGTAAATGTTTTAGGCACATCTAGATTGTAATTTCATAAATATACCATAAATGCCTACTCCATTACAGTTTTCAGCAGGCATCTGTTCTTAAATAGTTTGGCATCTTGACATAGGAGTTCCAATATCAAATGAGTTTTATTCCTAAACCACCAAAATAAGACCATGTGTGGTTTCAGCAACCATGTGACACATGGCATTCATGTTCTGCCTTTAAATTTTGTGTCTTCTCCCTCATTTTTCAACTAGAAACTGAGGAAAGAAAAGAAAGCTGAGGTTCATGGAATCCCAGCTCATAGAACTGTCAGCAGCAGTGGATACGTACCACTTCAAGGTTCCTTATTAACTGAGACTGTTTCACAAAGCATTTTGCCATATGCTGGAATTTATGTTTACGTGCTCTTCTGACTCTTACTATTTCATATCAACAGATTTGTTCTCACACTTTTTTTATTGCTGCCACATTTTTATAGATTGTTTGTTTTAATTCATTCATCCTTATTCTTTAATTAAGTGGAATTCAACTCTTACTTACCAAATGGCTTCTATATTGTATGCTTTTGATCACCACTGGCCAATTAACAGCAGTCTTGCAAAAGCCTTAACCTACATGTACACCTTTGCAGATATCAGCATAGGAGATCCTTTCAAATATTACAATGACATCACTTGCATCCCAAAGTCAGAATAAATATAAACCTTTTTAATTGTTTTGTAATGTGAAAAAAACAATCTTCTGATGTTATCACTTAGACTTGTACTTGTAGATCAAGTAACATGTAACTCAAAGGAGTAGTCATGCTTACGATAGGAACAAGAATTAGAGGCCATACCATTTTTGTGTTATCCTTACCTTTTTATTTCTAGTCTAAAGCTATGCATAGAAAATAACTTTAATTTAAGGGATTTAGAAGGAAAAAAAAATTTTAAAAGAGAAATAATTACTCGATTTTGTCTTGAAAAATCAAAACAAAGTTAGTAAAGAGAATCATATTGCTCATGCTGTTTGGCTCAATGCTAATAAAATAGTTTGGTGTTTTTCCCAGCAATTAGAAGACTTTTCTAAAATACATTCTTAAATATTTATGTTAAAGAAGCACACACAGCATGGAATATATTTATTAACCGTCTTTTAACTTCAAAGCTTTTTATTTTTACATAATTTCATCTGTAGAAGATTTTTTTTAAAAAACATCTTTCTGAACTGTTTGGGTCTCTTAAAATACAGTAATCAGAGTTGATCAGCAGTTGGTAAAATTAATACAAGGTAACTGTTTATTCACTGTGGCTCAAAATATAATCCTCTAGCTTTCAAGAATTTCAGAAATTCACAAAACATAAGTGTATCCCAAGATGTTAATATCTGGGAGAAGAAAACCTTGTCAATAAAATTCCTAGACCACAGACAGTGCAGCTGGAATGGAGATGAATCGGAGGAGGTCAATTCTCAGCCATTTTGGTCAATTTGAAAACTGGACAGAGATTTTCTAGATTCAGGAGTTCATATTCCTATTTTAGGCTTAAAGGGAGCATTTTATACACAAACAAAATGGTACCTGGCCAGATACTTTTCTTTTATTGAAATCATAAGGAGCATTCCTAAGGTTTTGACATTTTTTAGATATTTGGTTTACCTGGGAGAATTTTCCTATCTATACCCATGTGTAGCTACTAGAATAACCCCCTTTTAAACACTTCCAGTCTGGTATAATAGCATCTTTCTTTGGCTTAGCTCAAAGCTTTTCATAGAACTCCAAAAAAAAAACCCAACTAAATCCACAAAGCAAATGCAGAACCTTGTTTGCATCAAATATATTGATTTAAACCTACATGTCAGGTCAAATAGAATTTTCTGCTGTGAAATAGGAACTCACATCAAATTTGGAACATGTCAGAGTATGGACTGATGTATCACAGAACATAGTGGTCCCAGAGTACTGACACTCTTGAGAGAGAGTTAGATACTCAGACTGATTTTTGCCTCCAGTAAACCTATGAAGATCAAAACCCAGGATTTAACATTTCAGATAACATTTTCAAGTAGCGGCTAGAACTATCATCTGTGCTTTGTCAGCTGCCTTTTAGTCGTTGGGAGGTTGAATTGAGAGCTATGTGGACTACATGTGAACTAAATGGTCACTGTTTTCCACTGCTACTTGGTTTCTCATTCTGAAAGAGATTTCATGAGAACTCATTATCTGTGCAGTCCTTGTACAATGGTGAGGAAAATTCACTTTGGTAAGGATTAGAGAATAATGCTAACTCACACTACAGGGTTTGTATTGTCTACTGTTATTGTGCAAGTTTTCTGGATATATCCTCAAGTGTTTTCATGTTTCCGAAATCTCTCTGGATTTGAGTGTTTCTTAAACAGGCAAAGATCTCAGTGTATCTCCGACTTTAAGCAACTTTAATATTGAATGTTCTCCTCAAGTCTTTGGCAGAGTTGTTGAATTAAGAAAGTAGAAAGGGAGTCAAGGTAGGGTGGGGTGGGAGGAAGATCTGGGGATCATGGAGGCCTGTAGATGATGACAATCAGCCAGGGAGATAGGCTTTGTAAGAAAATAGAAACTAAATCAAGTGCTTCTACTGCACTGATGCACATCTCTGAATCAAAGGTTCTCTTTGTTATAAATATAAAGTGATTCTCAGCCGCACAGTGGCTCATAAACCACTGCCTCTAAACTGCACAGAAAGCACTTCTCATTGATGTACAAAATGTAGCAGGGTATAAGGCATAATTCTGAATATTCCACTTCTTAATAAGAAAGTAGTACTGAAAATAGTTGAGAAGGAAGAAGAAAATGAGAAATTTAATGAACATTTTTCTACGTATATATTGGAGTAGATTAATGTGTGGGTTTAGGACAGGGAAAAGTGGAACAGTGAATGTTGTGTAAAGATCCTGTTTGCTATGTGTGTATTTCTTTTCACATACGTTGACAGTCTTGCTCTACAGCTTTATTTCATAGTACTTGGGTTAATATGATAGATTATCTTGGCTTCAGTGTAGTTAGTTTTTGTAGTGGATCACTGACTAAGGAAGGAAAAAAGAAATAAAAAGGAGGGGGGAAAAAAAGGAGGGAAAAAACCACTGTCAGTGTTTTGTAAGAGCTATTAAATTTTATAAAGATCAAAAAGTCCTTCAGTAAGCATTTGCCCAATGATCTTAAACTATGACAATGTACTGAGTAAATAGTGTGCCAAAATATGGCATTTAACATCCATAAGTATAATGAACCTCATTTTTTTAGCATAACTGCCCAGTCTTCATCTGCCTACTATGAGTGGTAAGGGAGGTCCAAAGAATCAAACAGAAAATGTTTCATTTCTTCTGTTCAGAGAGCAGCTGAGGCACAACCATTTCAGCTAGTATGTTCTGTTCTGCTGCTTAAAGAAAAGCATTAGTGCATCTACTAAAGGCATCTGTCTAGAATATATAAATCCAGCTATTGAAAACTCTGGCACAGATATTCATTTCATATATTCTCATGAACAAATCATGGTATCTTACAATTATGCACTTCAGAAAAGTTTACAACCTAAAAAGAAACACTAAGACTGTTTTCTCTTTTAAATGTACTTTTGACTGTTCAGTGCATGGACTCATACAAAATCTCAGAAAATTTCCTCAGGGTGAAGGTTCTTCCAGGCACCTTCAAGAACACCTGTGTGGATGCAATTATGGGAATTGTAATAAAAATATTTTTCTAATTGATTAGTTAACCAATTAGACCAATGTGATGATCAGTTTTTCATGATCATCCATTTTTATGATCGTCCATTTTCATGATCATCCATTTATTATTTAAATAATCATCCAGCCTGATTTACCACCTGATAATCCCATCTATTATGGAAGTGACCTTTAGAAATGAAAGAGATTAAACCAATAGCATTTCATATAATTTTAACCCCATCTCATAAAAATCATTCCAAGATTACAGAACCGAACAGAAAATACTAGTCTCCTATATAGCTTTCAAGTAACCTGCCAAATTAAAGATTTATAATAAACAGGCTGTTGGAGTATTCTCATGAAAGGTTGTCTTTTCTATGATAAAGTATAAATTTCTTCTCTTAAGTGATGTATTTGGGTTATGTAACCCTAAAGATGCAGAAAGACAACTGCTGGTTGGCTTCAATTGCTTTTCATATTGCTTTGTAATTGGTGGATCTAAATCCAACAGGCTCCAACAGCTATTTGTGCTCTTTACTCTTACATGGTTCCAATTTATTTTTCCATTTAAGTCAATATGAAGTCAGAAACCAAAATGCATCGCTGGGTATGAATGATGGTGGCTGTCAGAATGGGCTCTATAGCCATTACAAGTAAGAGTAAATCAGAGAAGTCCCAAGGCTGTAATAATTTATGCTGGTGACATTCACCCCAGGTGGTCAGGGATTATAATATACCAGAAAGTCATGTTTTCCCCAAATTTACATTACATTAATCATAGCGTGGCTAAACATAAAGATCCAGCTTCAGGTTCAGTTGCATGTCATATCAGCTACAAAACAAAAACTCAAAATCAGTTGCTATGACTTCAAGAATCACCTAGTTCATCTGTGTTCAAATACTCAGATTCAAGAAAAGGATTCTTTAGAAATCAATTACATCTTATTTATAAAACACTCAGCAATGTGGAAAGTCAGATTTAAAATAATTTCAACCTTCCTGGTTGTAAATCAAAGCTTATGGCTAGGCAAATCATTAGTTGTTTTTATCTTCAAATGTAATAGCCATATTCTACACTGTATAAATGGCTTAGGAGCATTAGGGTTCTTAGTATCTGTAAACTACATTGTTGGGACTTGGTTTTAAATATTTATAAGTCTACTGTTAAGAACAAATCATTTTCTCAATCTATTTCACTAACAAATTATTTATAAGTATATCATTAATTATTTAGATTTTCCTGGTATTATATTTACATTAATAATTAAATGCATCTAATTATCAAATCACATAAATAAGATTTCGTTTCATTGATGAGCTGAAATGCAAACAGCAGTTCTATCACTGACTGTAAACATTTGAAATTAGATACTCTTCAGTAACAAGCCCTCTTACTTGCTAGAAGTCATGACAGTAGCCTGCTGAGCTAGCTTACTCTCTCGGTGTCTCCTGTACATAATTACTGTACCTGCGACAGGTTTTGGATTCTCCCAACCAGAATCAGCTTTGTCCACCTCTCACAGTCACTGCATCGCAGGTAGCCAGCAGTCATAATGCTGGTGGCTTTACACTGTCCACAAATTTCCTCTGTACTACCTAATGGCAATTACCTTTTATAGAGTAGCTGAGAAGCTGATTCACACTCCAGGAACCATTGGCCATGTCCTCATTAAAATCTTCAAAGACTGCCACAGCTCAAGAAAACGTCTAACACTGTGCCTTAATCCCAGAAGTTATAACCCATCTCGCAGTCACTTTGATTTCTGCGCTGCCCCAAGATGCGCGGTTCTGTGCCATGCCAGCAGTACCAGCTTCTTCAGCACAGCCTTTCCCAACCCCAGAAGGGTGAGGTTCGCGCTCCCTGCTACATGAGATGACACAGTTAACAAGTGGCTGATTCTTACTCAGTTGTGTCTTGTACAAAATATAATTACATGATGAGTAAAATGTAACCTGTTTCAGCCCCTGATTATGATAAAGTTAGACTAGGTTCAAACGCCTATCATTACCTATACGAAGTCTTCTGGTGATTATAGTTCTTTAGCATAAACCTTCAGCTAATACAGTCCCACTGCTATTTCTAGTCTTTCCATTATCAGGGATTACTCATGTTTAGTGATTATGTTCAGAGGCCCATGTGTACGACGTTCACAGCAGACAGACATAAAATCGTTACATCTTTTGAAAATGCAGCATGGCTTTTTCCTTGGATTCCTTACTGGCATTGGAAATAGGTTGGCGTTTTGAAACTGGCACCAGTAGACTTGAGGGCTGGACTAAGGACAACACTTAGAAATCTGTTTTTGAATGGTTTTAATCTTTAACTCTTTGGATGGAGTCAGACGCCTAGTGTATATGGTCCTTCTGGAAGGAGTCTTAACAGAGGTTTTTTTCAACTTTTTTTTTTACTTCATAAATGCCCTTGGGTGTAGTGTTTTAAGCCATAAACTAAAACTTGCCAGTAAATTATGAAGTGTAGATTTTTCAAATGGGACTCTTGTTCATAGCAAGCAAGCACCTGTTATACATATATGTCCTTGGTTGAATGCAGACAAATGTTTATTGTAGCGCTCCATGTTTTCAGTGCCAGCTTGATTTTTTGCTTTTCAAGTCTTCATTTGGCAATGTAATCTCAAAATCTTCAATTGCCTGCTTTCATAGTGATTTCTTTATTATTTTAACCTATTTCCAGCCATGCTGTTTTATTAAGAAATAAAAGTAAGACTAATATCAATGGTTTCCCAAGGAAAGGGACCCAAGGGAGCACTTTAGGACGATGTGAACTACAAGGAGAAAGAGCAGAGCTGATGCTAACGTATATGAACTTTTAATTTGAGGATAATGCTAGAATTGAATCATAATCTCCAAGGTGAAGAAGTACATTAGCTTCCTAACTAAGCTGACTTAACCTTAACTGTGAAAGTGACATTAATTACTTGACATAACTCTTAAAGTTACCTTTCCAGTGCTACAAAAGATGAAGAATGTTTATTTTCAAAAGATGCACTGGCAGAGTATATACATATTTGAACAATTAAGTGCATGCAATTGGATAAGAAGTTCTAATATGTCTGTAGTATGCTTTTTTGGTTTTGTTTTATTTGGAGTTTTCGTCATCTGGTTGGTATACTGAAAAACTGTACTGTAATCACACAAAATGTGGTGAAGAGATAGAAAACTGACTGCAGTCGTTCACACCGTAGGACACAGAGTGCATGCTATAATAGTCCGGTTCTACTTTTAGCAAAGCAAATGGTTAGTGAGCTTCAGAAGGGAGCGTACAAACAGATTGCAAGCATCATGCCCTAACACTTTTATGTTGTGAAGAACTCTGATTGCTCATGTAGGGATGAGAAGACAGAAATTAGAAGTCATGACAATAATCACCCTCAATATGATCACTAAACTTCAGCCAAAGCTGTCCAACTTTCTGTTATATCACAGTCCTCCTGGACTCCATTATGTACAGCTGTTGCATCCAATCCTAGAATGAATTACAAGAAGTACTTTCTATTCTTTTTTTTTTTTTTTTCATAACTCAGTGGGGTTTGCATCTCCAAGCTCTTTCCATCTCCTGCTGTCTCAAGCTATGCCATCAGATTTTTTTTTACCAAAGTTACTTTCCTTAAATTTCTTATGCATAGACAAATATTGAGTTATACAGGTCTATCAGTATTTCTCTGTACGCATGAATTCACCATTTCTTTTTTGGGAGGAAGTCAAGTGCATCCTGTATTTTTGCTTGCAGGATGTATATTCTCCATAAACAATTGTCCTTAGTAGAAAAAACTGCAAGCAGTCACTGAAATGTTATTGGAACTCTGCACATCAAAATATGATGAAGTTCTAGGGAGTATCACACTGACTACTTATACATTGAAATTCCTGAATTACACCAAATAAGTACCTCAGATACAAACAACAGTAGCTTCAGTGGTGCACAGCTTAGCACTGATTTTAATAGACATCCTGAACCCTCCATAAATATCAGGCAGCAAGTCTCCCCTCAGTTTTCTGTAGCTATGCATCTGCAACAACCTTTGCTAAGCTCATTTATAAGTACCTCAGATGCATCTGCATAAGCTGTAAGTACTACTCATGCTTGAAATATATAGCTGAGCTTTTTGTATAGTCAGACTCTGTAGGGTGGTTTCATATTAATCCATATGTTTTTTGATTATGAGCCTACCACGAGTAAATAAAGGTATTGGTTTCTGGATGTGTCAAAAGTCAGTCCTTTGATTTAGGCATGTAATTGTTCAATGTCACCTTATACTCACCCCGGCTAAAGAAAGGGTCTTGCTTCACTGTCAGTGTTTAGATCTGTCAAATGACAAGGCCACAAATGAACATATATAATATTGTTAAAGCCAGGCACATGGGCAGGAATGGCAGTAGCAGATTGGAAACAACTCTCTCATGTCAATAGAGATTTTGCTTCTCTGAACTCTCATCCAATTTGCAAGTAATTAAAATTTAATGCTCTTTAACATGATTAGGCAAAAATCTTAATCATAAGGCAGATTGACCTACATGTCTGATAGACAGAAAAAATGCCACCTTACACAAATTTCTTCTGATTACAATTCTTGATGGAACCAGTTATTTAGGAACAAGGTTCTGCAGACTCTGGGCACAAGGGTATCGACAAGTGGCTTTGAAAGTTGATTAAAGCATCAGAGCAAACTTATGTCATCTTAATGAAGTGTGCAGTACTACCAGGCTGTACTTAGTTTTGAGAACACATTCAGAGTTTCTAAGCTTTCTTTATAGCCAACGTTACATTGTTGTTTTTTTAAGGGAAATCACTAGAGTACATTTAAAAATTGTAATATCCTGAGAGTGGATCTTCATCAGATCTATGCTTTCTGATGATGATATAAGATAAAATGAATTTAGTTATTAGGATAATAATGGTACAAGATGATATATTCAGATTTGTCAACAATAAACATAGATTGGAAAACAGAAAAATACTTCTAAGGTCTAGCCAAAAGATGGAATATGCAGGAGACAGTGTAATATGAAACTAAGAAATTAATGAATTAAAAATTAAAACTTGTGACATTTTTCTTTGGTGTTTGATTTGTTGATAACCTCAAGATGGGCTGCTAAGACTCAGTTGTCCTTTGTTGATTGTTGTTGGTACTGAATTTATGTTGACATTAATTAAATCCGTGCTTGAAGGTTTCAGCCTGAAGACTTAACATGGCTGGAAAGAGATGCTGAAGGGATGCAGTAACGTATCTAGAGACATTAAGAAATCTTGTGATTAATTCATATACCCTCTGTTGTGTAGGATTAAAATGGTCACTAGGCTTGTTTCCCAGAAGAAAATTTTCCCCATGTAAAATTGGATTTGGGATTGGTAGGAAAGAGAGAATTCTGCCTTTCTCTGTAGCTGGGGAGCACTGGGGTAATCTGTGTGTTCTTCCCTTAGGAAATTCTCTACTGTTGCAGGGACAAGGAGTGCTTGTAATGTCTTTAATATCACATTTTCCTTTAGCACGTGTATCATCTTTAGATTCATATATTTCTGCTGTAAGGTCAAGTGCCATGCCGTGTGGTACATGGGAGGAGAGTCTGTGGCTCCTTCAGGGCAAATGATCTTTTCATGGCAAGCTGAATCTTCTGACTGTGGGCCCCATCCATTCATGTGTTTCTGCGCTCCTAGATACGTGTCTGTAATGAAGCCCCAGGTGCAAGTTTTGGAGATCCTTTTATAATTTAGGATAAATATTATTAGAGATGGTCTAATATTCCTTTGTGCAGATACCCTGATTGTGTCGTACTTCTCTTTTGTATTGGCAGTTATTTACTTCCAGGGGGGAAAAAAAGGAGCTTTCTAGGAAATGTGTTAATTCCTACTGAATATTAAGCAAATATTTTCACTGAAATTTCTATTACAACTTTGAGGGTTCCTTCAGTGGTACTTGATAGCGCAGATCCCATCATGTTACATGTTATAGTTGTTTCTCTCCATAAGCATTATTTTGGATTTACCAGCACTAATTTTCCTCTGCCATTTTCATTTTTACTACAATTAATAAATTTGAATCATTAGACATCTTCATCCCTTGCCTAGGTTACCTGTGAACACATCTAGCAACAGAGTCCCTAGCATAGTTCTGTGCAGGGTTTTGACTTTAAAACTTGGCCATTGATTACCTATAAGTCATTTCAGGCCTTTCACTTGTTTACAAATCCATGCAGTGTCTTTTTTGCTACACTACAGCAGCACTTTTAGGAGTACTTTATAAAAGATGGTAATGAAAACTCTTTGTATATCCAATCATAAACTTTCCCCATTTGTAATGTATTTGAAAATTCATGTTAGTTCTGTAGACTATCAGTACCTCCAGAAGGGTACTTACTTACTCCTGTTATGCTGTATATCCATGCATCTGCTGATTCTACTGTTTTTAAGCATTGCTGTCAAACTACCTGAAATGACTTGCTCTGCTTTTCTGAATTTCTCCTTTATAAAATTCTGAACTACTTTGTAAAAATAATACATTTACTATCTTCCATCCTTTCCATGCTGAAGTAGATTGAAACAATGCAGCATAGAATCCCAGAATTATAGAGTGGTTTGGTTTGGAAGGGAGCTTAAAGATCATCCAGTTCCAACCTCCCTGCCATGGGCAGGGATGCAGGAACATATGTAAGACCTAAAGACCACTTTTAAAAGAATGCTTCTCATTTGGTGAGAATGCGTAAAAGAGAAAAAGCAAATGGGGCCAAATCTTGGCTAGTATAAACTAACAGATTTCATCCATGATGTACCACTGATCTGACTGGGTGTAAGTAGTCAATCAACCAGAAAAAGTAATCAACACTTCAGTAGTCATAGAGGTCAGTGAAAATCACGTTGTTTGCCTGGGAATGCACCCAAGTACATAATTGGGCTTTACAGCTCCAGTGTACTACTGCTACAGTGGCAGTATTCATCCTAATGAGGTTGAGGCCCTAATTAAACAGTAGACCCAACATAGGGTCCGACTTTGTCTGTCTACTGTAAGAACATTTCATTTTTGTCAGACCAGTATGTCCTTTTTGTAAAGGTAAGCTGAGGAGACCTTAAGCATAAACATACCAGTCCATTTCAGTAAATTTACCAAAAGCATTAGTCCTAAGTGAGCGGTACAATACCAGAGGCCAGGATGAAAGTAGATCAGACAAAAGATGTTTGCTCAGTCTGCACAGGTCTGGCCTGTGCCAGCCTAGGTAGCTTCAAGTTAATAGAATTTTTTTTATGTGACAAGCTTTCAGCAATAGGACAGTAGCATTTTTTTAACTTAAGCCATTTTCTACATTTTAAATGGAAAGTGCAGTGGAAATATTGTGGTGGCATGCTGAAATATAGGCATTGTGCAATGGGAAGACCACAGTTTCCATGGTTAGTGGAAAATGTTCTTTCCATTATAAAGTTAAAATTATCTTGAAAAAAATGTACAGTATGTTGGACCAGCTTAGGTCACAGCCCATCGAAACACCGTGGCAGGGATTGACGCTATGAGAAACAGGGATCCAACTCATTTTGTCTACTGTTGTCTGTGAATTCAAGACCAGAGGGAGCTTTAAAAGGCTTTTTGAAGGATTCAATCACCAGGGCCAATTGGAGTCTAATTTGGTTAAGTAAATGTAAATGTGTCACATTCATTTCTCTGCCTTTCACTGAACAATTTCTTGCCCTTGAACTGAAAAAGTAACAGATTTCTTGTATTGTTTAAGTTTTGTGCTTCTTTGTGATTTATAGATCAATACCATTTGCCTTAAAGAAAAAACCTAACATTTTTACCTTGGTACCATTTCCAGCCTGGAATAGCTTAATTTAATGACAGCAGATTCCACCTGAAGTATTCCCATTTAAGAGAGCTTATTTGTCTCAGTATGTAAAATTGGCATGTGAAAATTATTCTGTGTGGCAATCCACATTCACATAAAATTAAACAGTCACATAAAGTTAAGCATGTAATAGGAAACCTTGGATTACTACTATTGATGCAGGGTTGTTTTAATATCAGAATTTATAATGATATAAAATATGTTTATGGCATTGTAATTGATAAGGCTATTAATGCTGTGTAGTATTAGCACTTGCAATTTCATCACTCTAAACCTAATTTATAGTTAGGGTAGTCATCCCTGACATTAAGTTTGAGATCTAAATGCATTTTATAAAGCCATAATGTATTTTTGCCTGCAAATTCTGCATTAAAAAAAAAAACAAAACCAAAAAACCGAATTTGCTCCCCAAATTGAAGATTTTCTGAATCTGCTTTTTCTCAATTTTCTCTTTATTTTCCAACATCCTCATGGAGTTACTTTCTCCACGCTTTGTAAAACAACTGCAGAGAAACATAAAAACACTCAAGAACATCTGCCAGAACCAGCAGGAATTACATTTTTCATAGACTTGTCTTTATCCATCGTTGTTGCTATAGCTTGGGGTAGATACATGGTTGAGGCATGCACCAGCCTGAGACATGCAGTAATAACTTCCAAAAAGGGATCATACTTGTTATTTATTCCTATTTTAGAGATGTTTCATGCCTTTTTTATAGCAAGCTGAGATTTATCGCTGATATAAGTCTAACACCCATAGATGCTACTGGATGAGCCAATTATTTCTAATTACTTTCTCTCTCAGGAAATGGGAAGTAAATTTGCATGGTCAAGAATCATCATGGTTCCTAAGTCTCTTTTCAGTTCTGCTGCAAATCAAAATCTTTGAGCTTTTAAAAGTCTCTTAATGTTTTCTTCAACATTTTTCAACTAGTTATTTAAAATTATGATGCAAATAGAAAAACAAGAGCCATTTGTATGGTTAGTGCATGGGTGAACAATCTTTCCACCTCCCGCTGTTATAAATCCTAAATCCTGTTTTTAACAGTTTCCATTCTGTTCACACACGCAGTCTTGGTTATATTGTGTGTCAGTGAACACCATCTTCCTTGTGGCCTGCTGCACTCTGATACCTAGAATGATTTGACAGTAAGTATGGTTTAAATTTTAGGAATATTGTGATTTGAACAGGATTTTTCAGCATCCTAGACCAGATTCATTCCCTCTTCTAAGAGATGGATTACCCTGCATGTATGCAATTCCATATAGATAAATGTGCTTTTGCCTGGCAAAGTTAACCAGTTAATAATGGACTTCATTCTGCCGATGACATAATGAATGAAAATTTGCAATGTATGAGTGGACAGTGAATTTTATCATTTTGAAGTGGAAAGATAATCTGTCACTTCATTTTTGCCCTTTGAAAGCTGATGCTTTTCCTGAGAGGTAAGACACCCCTAGCAGAATAGTTCCCATGCTCGGCATAGTTACAGGCCTCCCTGAAAACTCCAGGATGCGGTTTTACATAGAAAGGGCTCTGAGCACTTGTCTGAATCCTTTCTGTCTACCTTTGGGCTGATAGGGGATTCCCAGTAGAAAAAAAATAAAATAAAAAATTACCCAGCTCTTTGGCATACTCTGTGCTTTTTGTCCTGGCTGCTGAGCTACTACTTCGCTCCAAGAAGGCTTCGTACCTTGTAATACAAGCCATACCAAGATTTCCTAGTAGTTGGCCCCTGAGACATGAGCTCCACTTCCCCATTGTCTTTCTTTCCAGACTTGTACGTCGGTTTTGGAGGAAGATTTCTCAAAATCATGCAATCTATAAGGTTGATCTAGTTGTAATTGCAGGGATATCTCACATTATAAAGCAGTGGCTGCACCTGTGATGTCCTTAAAATCCAAAATTACCAGGCTATTTTAAACACTTTAACTCGGTCTTTAAAATTAAAAGCAGGTACGACACAAATAGCATAAAATGACACGAAGTCAGAGTTTCCCAGTGTCAGATTTGGTACCCATGAGCTCTGGGGAAAGGAGGAAGAACAGAGCTCTCAGCATCCCAAAGCAGCCTCCCACCCTCGCCTTGCTCCCAGGCAGTCAAAGCCCCAATGCTGGCTCTCACCATGTACCCAGGCAGGCGTGTGGCTGCTCAGGGACTGGGCTAGGAGCCACTGCCTTGCATACCAACAGGTTTCCATGGATCTGTGTTTCCTTCCTGCAAGCTGACAGCAACTCCTTCACAGCGCTGCAGCAGAAGAATTCATGCGATGCTCTATTACCTGTGCATGTGTACATCCTTCATCAAAAAGGCCATCCCGAGCCTGGAGTACCTTCCATGAAAAATATGCTTATCATTTGTATTATATGAGGGGTGTCCATCCCAGGCAATATTCAAGCCTTATCAGTGATTGCACAAGGATCAAAGTCTGTGCTCCAACAAGCTCATACTCGAGCAAGAAGGCAGGGGACAGCAGGCAAATGTAGACAGATACAACAGGAAACAATGAAACAGTAGTCATCCATATCATAAACAGCAATTTACTTATTTTTGAGTGCAACTAAAACCTGCAAACCAGCTGCTTCTGGGGTCTAAGGCTTATTTGCCCGCATTTAGTAACACATGGGATGCAGCAGGCGTGGGAGCTGCAAATCTTTTTTCCTGTAGACAATAGCAATATGTATCTTGCCAAGATTTTTTTACCACATTAGGAAGATATTTTAAAAATTGGGACCATACATTTCAGCTTTCTATTCTATTCATTTATGTTTGCATAGACTTTTCACTACTATGTGGAAAAGATTTACTCTACAGGAGGACATAACACGATGTTTCTGTGAAATCCAGCTGCAATGAGAAAACAGCTCCTCAGGAACTGCCTCCTTTAATTTGGCTAAGCAGGTGTGGAAATTTTCCAAAAATGTTTTTGAGGCACTGCTGTAAATTCAGAATAGAAATGGAAAATAATTTCTATTTCCCTTTCACGCGGGGGGAGGGGGAAAGTTGTCTTTGAATATGCTTAACATTATCTAAAATCTAGGTGTACTTGCTGCACTTTGGAGGAAGTGTAAGGGGGTTCAAGCTGCAAAGAGTTCATTGCCATGCCAGGAGCAGCACAGGAAAGCCATGGTTCAGTCAGGCACACTAAGGTGAAGTAAAGGCAGCGTCTGCCACCCCTGACAGCAATGCTGATTATCTCTGTTTTGGGCAAGGGCCCAGCAAGGACCTGGCCAGCTCTTCTCGTGTGTAAGAGAACACTGACAGTGAAGGAGTGACTTCAGGTTCTGTCTGAAGGATCTCTTGTGGGCTGCATTCTAGTGCTGATCAGTCCCCTTCACCAAAGAGCCTCCACCCAGCCATATAACCTGTTCCTCTAACAATGGCAAGTGGGCAAAATCTGCCACAGCATTTATTAACTTGTGACGTATAGTGAGTCACCCCTGTTTCTGTGGCTTTACCACCAAAATCACCAGTCAAAAGGTAAAGGCATTGATCATAATGGATAATCTTCCCACCATGTTCGACCTGGGTTTCCCAGTTTGAAATTGGTCTGTCCTGAAGAGCAGCCGCTCTCTTTCGGTGGAGCAGGTTTAAAACAATAAATACCACCAATACATGCATTGCCTTATCTACATCTGACATTCCTGTCACTCCTCTGTAGATGTGATTTAACCTTGCCCTCTTCTGTTCTCTTGAGGAGAAAATTACAGTCCATTTCTCCTTTGATCTGTCATCTTGGAGCAGCTAGCAAGTTGTCAGCACCCCTTCTGCAGATGGACATTTTACTGCTGAAACTAATACCCCAGCAATCTGTACATACTCAGCCTTGACAAAATGACTACGTAATCAGTAGCCAAGGAGTCACTTTTCTCACTGCTGTTGCATTGGAGCATCTTTGCGGATTCATACTTCACCTGCTTCCCATTATTGCTGGTTCTCTTAAGCAGTCCTCCCCATTATAAAGAAACAAGTCCTTGAAGGTGAACAGGAATAGTCTTACAAGCTATAGAGATACTTTCTAGCTTTCAATGATGCCTGCTTAAGCATGGGTTTAAATTCAAGCAGTGTTCTCTTTCTAGCTCATGGAAGCCACGTGTGACTTTTGGAGGGCTGAGATCAGTTGAGATGTATTGAGAAGCAGCAGTAAGTGGTGGACACATTGCAAACAATGATCAGGAAAACCAAGGTGACATCCTGTCCTATGTAGCTAAGAATATGAAAGCGTTAATAGCACAAGAATGTACGTGCTGCATGCAAATCTTAATGAAACCGGTGATTCAAAATCACAACATTTTTTTTAAATGCAGGTTTCTAAGTCTCATTAACTTCAAACAAGAGGATTCATATTCTATTTAACTAGACTTCACATTGAGCCACTTTTCATTTACAGTATATTCCTAAAGGTAGAAGCAGCAGGGAGATGAAATGACTTCATTTACTGGAATTACAGCTTCTTTTATATAAAACGTTAATCATTTTATATATGACAACCTTATGCTTAATGTTGCTAGAATACTCCTCATAAAACATTATTTTGTGAATGCATAGACTCTCCTACTGAGCACATAACAGCTTTCAGTAGATGTGCTAATCCAGTTTGAATATATGTAGTATTTAATCTTAATTATGATGCTGAAGTCTATACAATGTTAATTATTCATTTTGCATGTTCCTTGCACTTTGTTGTAATTCATAATTTCCTTAATCAAAATGTAGCTTTTAATTATAACTGTAAAATTTGGATGAAATCTGCCTGGTAAGCATAAGCAGACTTTTTTGTTTTCCTTAGATTTTAGTGTCAGATGACGAGGGGAAATGTGCCGAATTGGCGAGAAAAGAGGGTTTGAATGAACAACATTCAACCAAGTAAGCAGCATCTCCCCCAGCCCTCAGCACAGCCCACTGTGGCTGCTAGAACCAGCGAGGACTCTGATGCTGACATTTGCTAAATTGGAAATCTCAAGGCCTGAGAGCACAGGGTGATTTTTAATCCAGTGTTCTTGCCTCCTTTTCATCAGTACCAGAATGTGGTAAGCTTCTGCAGGTAGTGCATATTTCTTTGAAGAGCTTTCAAACAGGGTAACAGAAAAAAAATCTTAAGTAGAATTAAAAGAAGCCATTACAGCTCCAACATCATAAACAAAGTGTCTTAAAACAGAGGAGAAAATTTTGCTGAAAAATAGGAGACGAAAATGGGTAGTGGTGGTTACACTGAACAGAGATTAAGAAAATGTGTCTTTTTTTAAAGTAGGGAAGCAAAAAATTAACTTTGAGGAAGAATTTTCAACTACTGCTGCTATAGAGTAGGCTTTAAATAACAGCTAAGTGTCAAGTTGCAAATGTTGGGAATGCTGAAGATGATTGTACCATGTCTCAGATGCAGCATTTAATGGAATATTTATATGACACAGCAGAACGGCAAATTCTAGCTTTTCTGGGGTTTGTTTCAGTTTAAATGCATGTATTTTTAAGTGGCAAAGTACTCAAAAATGACTGAAGGAAGCACAATATCATAAATGTGCATGTTAGCAAGCAAGTCAGAGATGCATGCCCTCCTTTCCTTTTTACTCTTTCTGGAGTACTGGAAGGGTAAACTCAGAAATACTTACTTAGGGTTCATATTATCATCCAGAGAAGACTAAAACATATATAGTCTTGTAAAGGAAACCTCTGTGTCTTCACAAGTATAATCTTGCAAACCCTTGCCATGCCAAATTTGCAAGCAGATATTGATGAAGGTTACTTGAGCAAATCTCCAGGGAGGAAATCACATCTTTTTAGCCTGAACGATATATTGGCAAATATGAACTGCCACACACGCTTTGATAGGAGCTGCAGCTGCAGCTCCTCATCTGTCTGGAATGTCATAGTTCAGTAGCTACACCCTTGGTCAGATGTTCTGTGGCAGGTCCCAGATGACTCAAGGAATACATCCTTTCTCATTAGTTATGTATCATGAAATGCCCTTTAGAAGGGAAAATAAAAATTCTAATGGAAAAAAATTAACCTGTGTTTTAGGATCTATTTTCTTCATCATAGGATTTGACACTTCAGTTTTGGCTTACAGATAGAACTGCTCATGTTCAAAATCCCTATACGGACAAAATAACCTTGTTTATGAAGCTGCCTGTTCTCCCCTCATCACCTGGGAGTTGCTGAGCCAACCAACTCACATGTTAACATATTGCCAGTATTCAAGACAGAGCTACTTACAAAGGGGCAGCAGGAGAGGCTGCGCAGAGAGAAGCATAGGAAATTGTTAGGCAGACGGATTTGTTGTTTTCATTAGTAACAATTACAAGTGTCAGCCAGCCATACTGCCCTTCTTGTTGGGATTCACAGTCCCATGAGATCTGTGCTGCAATAATCTAAAATTGGCTGGAATCTTATCACCTTAATAATACTCTATCAGTGAGAGATCATTACCCAAGCTTCTTAGACCTGTAAGCTGAAACCTGTAAACTCCATCCCCTATAACCACTTTACACTGCAGTTTTAGTCATTTGATAAGTGGTACCTCACAAGATTTTACGCACACAGTTGTAATATCTTGCAGAGATGATACATATATATGGTAGTTTATTGCTGGAATATGCAATTTTCAAATCCCTGTTTCATACTGATATTGATGGTTAATATTCTGGAATTTAGAGCCTTTCACAAAAATATTGGTATTCCAGTGATGCTGCAGACTTTCATAAAGCTGTTGTGACATTTAAGAAATTAGCTGTGAATAAATCAAGGATCCTCTGGAATACACTGTGGACGCACAGAGCGATTGGAACTGTAGCTGTCATAAGCAAATAGCTATCACCAGTGTTATTTTTTGGACAAGTTGATTTCATGGAGCAATTTAAGGTTTATGTGTTAAATATAATGTACCAGAACATAGGTACCTTTTCTTACATAGGGCACTTTTAAAAATTAATATAGAAGCTCAAAATAAGAGTTTTAATAAATTTCCCTCTTTTTCTGTGTTCCAGAAAACTCGTTCCTTTTTGCCTTTGCGTTGGTCAGGCCCCACCTGGAATACTGTGTCCAGTTCTGGGCTCCCTGGTATAGAAAAGACAGGGACCTTCTGGAGAGAGTCCAGAGAAGGGCGACAAAGATGATTAGGGGTCTGGAACATCTCCCCTATGAGGAAAGGTTGAGTGAGCTGGGTCTGTTCAGCCTGGAAAAAAGAAGACTTAGGGGGGACCTAATTAGTGTTTACAAGTATCTTTGACATGGGTGGCAGGGGGAATTGGCCAGCCCCTTTTCAGTGGTCAGTGGGGACAGGACTAGGGGCAATGGCTGTAAGCTGGAGCACAGGAAGTTCCACACCAACATGCGGAAGAACTTTTTCACAGTGAGGGTGAGGGAGCAGTGGAATAGGCTGCCCAGGGAGGTGGTGGAGTCTCCTTCTCTGGAGATATTCAAGTCTCGTCTGGACGCCTATCTATGTAATATGAGGTAGGGAGCCTGCTTTGGCAGGGGGGTTGGACCCGAAGATCTCTTGAGGTCCCTTCCAACCCCTAAGATTCTGTGATTCTGTGATTCTGTGATTCTTTAGAGTGCTTATGGTCTAATTATACAATCGCTCAACACACATCCATTGTAGAAGAGGAATCCTCTCTCCAGTTCTCAGCCACCTGCACAGGATTTATGTGTGCCACAGTCCACTTTACTGACATGGGGATATGAGCTACACAAACGAGTGTCTTTCACTAATTTCCATCTTAGTGGAGTTTTTGAGATCTTTTTATATTGCTTCTTTAGAACATAGCGCTGTGGTTCTGCAATTACCACAGCTGCTTAAAATATATTTTAATAGTTTAACTAAAGAACTTCAAAGATAGCTATCTAAATTATTTTGTTTCTTCTTTTAACTTTCAACTCCTTAAATTCCTTTCCTATTTTCATGAGCCATACTTTTCTAAGGTTTGACCCATGGCATAACTGAAAGCAGAAGAAAAATTCCAAGAGCAATACAACCCTTTCAAGCTTTTCCTAATGGTATTTGAGTTCACTTCAGTTGTCATTTTTATCTTTTATTATTGTTGGTTCCTGTTTCATAGCTCTCTGGTGAACTCTTTGCTTCTCCTCTTTGGCTGTCTTCCATGGTTTCCAGCTCTTTCTGATGTTTAATCAGTTGATCATCTTGTGAGATTGTACAGAAAGGATATTGATGTATATATATGATATCATAACAAGACTAAAGCTAATTAAATGTTAAATGACATATAAATGGGTTAGAAAATACAGATTTAGAATTTTATCTTTGAAAATATTACTTTACAAAATTTGACTATCAACATAGATTTTGTAGAAACTGTTTGACCTGGTTTAGGAGAGTGGGAAAATCAAGAATAATAATCAATGGCAAATCTTATTATTTTATTTTCACAATTCTTTTGTAAGTAGTCTTGGCTGTTTGGTTAGGTGTATAAATTATTAGCAGAAGGATTTATGCAGGTTAATTGCACATGTGTTTTGTTTGCAAATTTTGCAGTAAGATTGTCATTAGTTGTGACACCATTATTCACCTAAATGACATGGTATTTCTTTTTGTTTTTAAATGGATTGTTGAAAATAAAATAAAGTTCTTATTAGTTGTTAGTCATCTGCCATGGTTTTGGCCCAGCTGAGAGCCAAGCACCACACAGCTGCTTGTTCTTTAAAAGGCGGAGGTGGGAGGAAGTTGAGGGAGGGCGAAAGGGAAGGAGAAGAAAACCCAAGGAACCAAAACCTCACAGGTTGGGGTACAGATAGTTTCCTGGAATAGCAGAAAGATACATAATAATAATAACAGGACTTTATAGCAATATTTATGATACTGGTGATATACAATGCAGTTTCTCACCAAATCACACAAACTCAGGCCTTACAGCCCAAAACCGTCCTGATACCAGACCATTCCCAAAATTGCACATCCTGGAGCTGCCTGCTCCTCCCCCAACCAGCTTCCCTTTTATGCTGAGCATGGCGTAATTGGCATGGGATACCCCCTTTGGCCAGTTTGGGTCACCTGTCCCAGCTGTGTCCCCTCCCTTCTCATTAGCAGGTAAATATGAACAACTAAAAAGTCCTTGATTGCTTGGCAACAACTACAAACAGCAGGGTGCTATCAGCACTGCTCTCATCCCAACTCCCAAATATGGCATCCCATCCGCTGCTAGAAGATAAATTAGCTCTATTCTAGCTGAAACCAGGACAATCACCTAAGAACAAGAATCTTACTAACCATTGCCTCATACTTAGGGTAAACTAAAATCACTGGTACTAATTGATAACTATGGTTGAATAAAGCCATAGTACATGGTATTGAACTGATCCTAACAGGAGCTAGTGGGACAATATTACTTACCTATTTAATGTAAACCTGAGGTGGGTTTTAGAAGAAACTAGTGCACCTTGTTTAGACTCTATTCAAAGAGTGAGATCTCATATTTGCTTTTAAAAAGCAATTATTATTCTTGTAACTGTCTGGCAAAACTTCACTATGCTGACCTGACTGTGGGTCACAGACAAATTGCAGAGCCCTACATGAGAAAAGAGTTAAGTCCCAAATCCCCAAAAAGGATTATTTTAATATCATATTCAAGTGATCTGTCATCCGAGACTAGCATTAGCTAAGCTGCTGTTGTTTTTCACCTTACAATCATACTTGATAACCATATTTTAGTCTTTCAAATGTTATAAACTAAAGCTCAAATGTTTAAAGCACAGTGGTAATAAATAAATTATGAGATCTACATAAATTGAGGGGGTTTATGCCAAAATGTTTCATATGATTATCAGGGAAGTAGAATTTCCTTCATTAGGCTTTTTTTAAACATTTAAAGGA
Source organism: Laterallus jamaicensis coturniculus (assembly GCA_022605575.1). NCBI lineage: Eukaryota > Metazoa > Chordata > Aves > Gruiformes > Rallidae > Laterallus > Laterallus jamaicensis. The sequence continues at coordinate 811,084 of JAKCOX010000016.1, forward strand.
TGTCTCTTTATTGACAATTTTGTGTGTTCTGTCAGTAAAAAATAAATATGTAAAACCTATACTGAAATTATGTGGAGATAAACAACTGACAGCAGAGATTGGATGACTAGGCTTCTATGTTCTATGCTCTATTTTGTTTCCAAAATTACAGGTTTTACTCCTATGAAGTTTGTTCATTTTTAAAATTCACATAATATTTGAGAAGATTGTAATATATTTCAATTGCTTTTTCTTATCATTCATCTTTCTATTTGTATTTAAATCTTTAATGCTGAATGGTTGATTGACACTCAAATTCTACATTAAAATCCTACATTCCTTAGAGATGTTGGCTCAGTTCTAGTTTGGAGCTGCCCCAGGAGCAGCAGTTCAACATTACTATCCACTGCAACCCTGAAATAACCGGATAACTTCTGTTTTGTGGTGTGGTTTATGCAGTGCAACATCATGCTGTTACACAGAGACTTGAGATTTTTCTGTAAGGATTTGGATTCTGAGGCACCACACTATTTGAGAAAAGGCATTGTGGTGTGTTCATTATCTTAGGAAGACATTGGGAGTGCTGCAGAGGGGCACGGGCAACTGGCTGATGAAGAAATTCTAGAAATGGCATATATGAAAGCAAATTGCTCTCTGCTTTTTCAGAAATAAATTATAAAGATGCTGCAGAAGCAAGAGGAATTGAGACACCCTATCACTGCTCATGATGATAAGAGAATCTTGTCAATAGGCCAGGAGAAACAGAGTGGCTATCATTGAAAAACACATAAAAATACCAGTTGTGTTCAACACTCTAGACTACTATCCAGCAGGTGGGACAATTTGCTTAAAAGCCTTTTTCACAGGGATGTTTGACTTCACATTAAAGACTTCTTTGTCAGCTAGAGAGAATGTTATAATTCATTCTATTTTAATGATATCCCACTTTAAAATACATTCACCATTAAAATAACCTATATTCTTACAGGCATATACTTTATAGGTCTCTTCTCTGCTCGTATGGAAATATATGTGTATAATTTTAAGGTTAGGGCTCCCTGAGATGCATTTATCCAAATGCACACTTAAATTACGGAAATCAGATCACTGGTCTTAGTGGGACCAGTGCATCACACATATGTACGAGGACAGTCTCAAGATAGGTTATATGTATGTCTGAGTATTTTGGTATAAGTATCCTTGTCTGAATGGAAATCAGAGTAATTATGATTGTTAGCACTGTTACTCAGACCACAATTGATATCATGAAACATTTGATATGTTGAAAGCATTTGTTATAAGGCAATATAAATATTAAAATACACATTAGTCCATAATTTACAGATACTAATTTCCTAAATAATTCTTATATTTGGAGGCCATGGAGTTAAAAAAACTGAACAAACTAACTTTTTTTTTTTGTACTTGTACTCTGACTTTAAAACAGGATATGCAGAGCCAACCATGTGGAGGAATGTCCTTTGTCAATGATTTAGGTTGCTTTCAGAAGCGACCTTCCACAGTATTCAAATCTTTAATACTTCTGTATAAAAAGCATAGAAATATTCTGACAGAATATTTGTGTCAGAGTCCTTGCCCATCAGTATTCCTATTGAATTTAAAAAATCTTCCCACTTTTATAATCATCCTTACCTGTTCTTGAACTTAATACTACCTGGATTATTCAGTAACACTGTAGTGCATTGTGACACTACAGACTGTAAGATTAAAGTCAGCAGGCACTCATATAACAGAACTGCAATTTGTACTTGAAAATTAAGCATTTGAAAGTGCTACAGAAATACTGCTCTTAAATCACTCATATTTAATAATAATAACTTTTTAAACTTTTTATACTTAATAACTTTTTAAACTTTTTATATTTAATAATAATAACTTTTTAAAAACATAAATTTATGTTCTTATTTGTGAGTTTGCCAGAGCTGCAGGTTAACAGCCAAGGTTTATGGATTTTGCTCTGAGTGTTTCCACTGTATTCCTTGCTGGGTTTCAGGCAGGTCAGCAATTATTCTGAACTCTGGTTTAACCAATGATAGAAGTTCTGCATTGCTAACAGTTGCCTCATTATGAGGGTAAGAATATTTGATGCTGAGGACTCAATGTTCAGCCAGAAATTGTGTTGGAGGGATTACTTCAGAGCAGTTTGGTGCTGTGAACTGAACGCCTGCCAGCACCACTGCAGGTGCCTGCCCAGCGCACATTGTCTGCTTTAGTTTCCACATGCTCTGCAACTTCTCCGCAGTGCAAACCGGAGCGTGAAACTAGGGACAGTTTGGAGACTGGCCTCAAAAGCAAGGGATTCAAACTAAAATGCTGACATCAACACTCACCAAATAAAAGACACAAATTAAATTTTTTCCAGCTGATCACATACAAGGATCCTGGGAAAGTTCAAAAGGAGCTCTGAACTGTGCTGAAAGCAGAAGACCCTCCTCCTTTTTAACAAGGAATTTCTGAGTTAAAATTTGGCAGAAATGTCGTTGGCACAAAAGGGAAATGCCTTCAAGAATTGAAGCATAATGGCACATCCGGAATGGATGCTGTAAGCCAAAGTACTATTTCATTGTGGCATGTCACTGCCTCTTAAAAATTCTTATAGAAGGAATCCACAAGAGACATAACCTAAATGGTTTTTTATTCCCAAATGAAGCACAGATATGTTGACAGTTGACAAGGGGCAAATCTCCCTGTTACTTGTTAGAGGTAACTGCAGATACTGGAAAGCAATTTCTACTGCCAGCTCTACATACCTGGAACCATGGAACTCCACTGATGTGAGGGAATGTGGCACCTCTGTTCTTAAACCATTTTGGAAATTAAGAGCTTCCTAGAAAAGAGTTGAAACATTTGAAAATAAGTTAGGGGTCAGTTTTATTTCCAGTCCTTTTTTATTCTTTTTCCTAGTACAGGTACTCTTTGTAAACAATTTAAAGAGTTCTTACTTGCATCAGCTTGTGCTCAGTAGGTATTTGGTTTTAACAATGACTTGAACTTTAATAAGCTGGTACCCATAGCTTGTGCCATATTGCTTCAAGAGATGAAAGCTTATGACTAAAATTAAATTTAAAAGTTGTAGGATTTTAACTGCCAGGCAGAAGCAAAATTAGAGTTATGTTAGAATTGTTCCTGTTTGGGGATTTCTAATTAAAAATAATGTTTTACTTTCATTTCTTCATCACTGTTCCTTTATTCTAGAATATTTCTTGTGGTTTCCTTTGGTTTTGGAGGGGAATGTAGGGTTTATAAAGGATATGCAAATCTGAAGACCATTACTGCACTGCTTATTCCTTGAACCTCTACTGGGATTACAAAACACTGCAAGCATCTAAGTATGAAATGCAGAGTTACGGCCACATGATCACTAGGTCGTCTTCGGGATTGCTGGCAAAGCTGTGTTGTTAACTTTAATGTGACTGTTTAGGGTTAGTATCCTGTTCAAATAGGTGCCACCATCTAGTTCTGAAACGCAGGCAAAACCAGAGACACAAGGCCACACTCATCTGATTAAGCAGAAGTAAATCCGTAGACGTCTGTACCTCTTACCCACTTAAATGAAGGTCCAAATAAGTATGTGCATATGTCTGTAAGTGAGCCAAGCCAGCAAAATTTGGCTGAAATTGTCATGGAAATATTTCTTTCTGTATTTGGTTTGGGTTTTTCTCAGTGAGTTTGATTTTGAATAACCTTTTCAGAATAATTAGTCATTTCAGATTCTAGTGATAGTGACAGGTAATGTGTGTAGCTAAAAGTAGAAAATGTTGCAAAAAAAATAAATGGAAATAATTTAAAAGTTGATGTGTTTTTTTAACTAGTATTTGTGTTGAACTAAATTTTGAAACAATATTTCTGAGATTATTGCATGCAATTGACTGTTTTGAGTAAACTATGCAGTAGAAAGATGCTGGATCATGCTATTAGCATCATACTTCCAAAATGATAATCATATTCAAGCTTTGCTAATTAAATTGAACTAAATGTTCAGGATGAGACCATCTGATGCTATACTTGCATGAGAAAGAAAATTTGTGTTCCTGCTAATAATACTAATACATATTGCTAGGTAAGAAATAAAGTAGTTAACTGGAACATATGGTTGGCATCAATAAAAAAAGAGTCCTGTCTCCATGCCAAAAAGTTATTGAATACAGCTGTAAAGGACTTTTTAATTGTGGACATCCTCAAAGGAGTCAGCTGATGTTCAAGGCTTTAGTGCCTTTTCCAGCTGCATTACATGAGGGTATTTGCTTAGCATATTGGTGGGGCTGAGTCTGCTTCTAAGCTGAAGCGCAAGCTTCTAAACCTGTGTGCATGCAAACCTCTGAACTTCTGCATTCTAACAGCTACTTTTCTTGCAGGGTTTGTTGTTCTTCTTAGTAGTCTGAAGCCGCTGCAGTATATGGTGCAAACGCACCACTGGAGCCTGGGGTGAGTGTCTGGTTTTGGTGTCATTCTGTGTTCCTTAGCTATCAGGCGGTGAAGAGTTTTGTTTATGGGCCACAGGTCTGTAAGGCCATGGCCTGAGAGTTAATTATGCACTCCTTGAGCCATATACTTATACTGGGTATGCTCAAATACCCAAGGACAGTTAACTGTCTTTATGCAAATGCTGCTAGTTAACAGGGGAGGAGTATTTTCTGATGTGTAATATTTGAATGTGCTAAGTAGTTAGATATGTTGAACTTGCATGTATGTACTGATGTTATATATGACAAATACAAGTTATCATTGGAGAAATTTACTAAAGTTTGTAATGCTTTCTCTCCCATCCACAAACACATTTAAAGTCTCCCAACCCACCTAATAGTAGCATTTTTAGGAACACAGGGTGACTTAGATGAGCAATTTCCAAAGTTGTTATAAATTAAAGTAAGAGGTAATGAGTTGTGTTTAAATCAGCAGGAAAAAATTATTCAATGTCTATAATTTTTAAAGATTTTTTTTTTAAATAAGGATTCTTAATTTTATGTATAAAGATATGCGTAATACACAGGTGAAGATCTTTAATTTAACATGGAAATAAATTAAAAAGGTGAACACTTTACTCTCTCTGAATTTGCATCGCATAATTGCATTTTAATGAATTAACTGCATTTCCCTGACCTAAAATGAATTTGAAACTAATAGCTGAACCCTTGCCACGTGGTGCTCAGATTGAGGGGTCAAAGCAAGATTTTGTTACCTACAAATTATCTTCTTGGTTTCAGTGGTGAAAGGCTAATGCATACAGTAACATATATTACCAATAGTTATAGAAACATAGACAAAGTAGCACTGTTTGCCAGTTCTATCTGTTTCTAGAGACCAGAGTTATTGTGAAACAGTTGGGGAAGCTTTCTAAATTTGGATTGTCCCGCTTCTAGAAGCAGGAAGAGACATTGTGTCCTTACCTGTATATCTTGCAGCCGGACGTCATGTCTCTTGTTACTGCTTTTCCTCCCATTTAAGTACAAGAACTTTATTGAGAAAATTTGGTTAACTTCAAAATTTGGTGCAGTCTTCCTTTAAAAGGACTGTGATTATTCCTCCCTGAAGAAGTCAGCTAAATTAGAACAAGTGTTGGGGGAGAGCTTAGCTATGGCATCACTCTGAGAGATGGTGTGTATGATGCACTGTTTGTAACTCTGGCTCAGGAGGTACCAAGCAATGCACTCTGATTCCACTTTCTGCTTGGATTTCCTAAAGGCTTTAACAAAATTTTTGTAAGAAATTTCATAAGGAAACTGAGCAGCCAGGGCAGTAGAGGGAAAATCATAGTGTGCTAAATGAATATGAAGAGATGGAGAAGGCAGAGTAGGAGTAAATGGGTGTTTCTTAGATGCAGTCCTTGCAATAGAGTTAGTTGAGAAACATTTGCAACTGTTGATTTGCTTTTGTTGATACTGTTATTTATACTGTTAAATAATTTGGTTTAAGATCACCAACTAATGACATAATTGATCAGCCTGCTGAAGCAAAAGACATAAGTGGTTTTTTTCTATAGAGCTGGAGTTTGAGCATGTGGTTTATATTCCATAGTGGTGTTATGGGGTCCCCTGCCAGGGTATGTGAAGGTTTGGTGTCAGAACATTGTGCAGAGCAGATGTCATAGGTACAAAACACTGCATTTGACTGGAAAGTAAGCATCTAAAAACTTAGATGTGTGTTCTGTGCCTCTCTAACCAGGGGGTTGTTGGACTATAATTGCTACTGTTTTCATAATGGACTGTATTTTAAAAGTGTATTTTTTCTATAAAAAGACTTTCATACACTGGGAGCTAAGGCACCTGCTACTTAGACTTCATTTTACTATTTTCTGGGCTTGCCTCACTCTGAGTCAAACTTTCCACATGGCTTGGAGACATACACGTGCACAGAGGTTAAAAACTATGACAATCCAGATGCCAACTTCAGATGTGGGATTTACAGTTGCTTGGTTCAGGTTGAACTGTTACAGTGTTTCATAAAGCGCTGTTGCTAATTTGGGGTGCTGATGTCATTAATTCTTAATTTTTTCTTTCTTTTGAGGGGACTTGTTTGTGATTTGGGCTCTGGCATTTTTTGTTTGTGCTGTTCTTATATTTTAGTGCAAGTGTCACAGAACACATCTGGCAAAATGGAGTTGGTTTGTGCTAATTCATTCTCTGCATTATTGCATCCAATGCTGCTAAGTGGACAAAAAAAAAAAAAGAAACTATGACTAAGAATTATAAGATTCATTTGGCAGATGCTTATATTGAACATATCTGATTAAATCTTGTATTAAAAGGCTTTCATGGGCTTTGATTTTTAGACTCAGTAGCACATCTCTATCTCTTTTATGAGATCTAAATTATCCTACTTATTAGTGGGTTTAGAAAAATGCAAGTTAAATTACAGAAATAATTATATGCCTCTGGTATTTATTTTTCTTACTACCAAATATATCACAAACACAGTAATAATATAGAACAGGAACATAGGTATTTCCTGATATTCTTATCCCCAGGTAGCTTGACTATTAACCGAATTGCCTGGCTACCTTGAATGTGAAGGGGGGAAAAAGGGGTCTTCTGAGTCACAGAACCCTAGCTTAAAGTCCTTTATAAAGAAGAAGGTTGCAGTTAACAATTCACACTTTGAATAAACTTTGGACTGTCTTGGGGCTATAGAGCCATCTCTGCTATGATGTATAAGTACTTCTCAATTAAGACAGTAATAACAGGTAAAATCATTCTTCTTTTACAGATGGTAGGAAAAAACTCAACCACAAACCACGACTTATCAGCTTGTGGGTACTTTGTATGTAGAGTTCAGCTAGCACGTTGTCTGTGTTTAAGAGAATTAATAATTTGTGGAAAGCAAACGTACAGGAATGACTTCTTCAATTAGAAATGGAAGATTTGTATTTCATTCCATCTTAGTTTTGAAGGTGTCTTTGTTGCACTTTGATGTATAAACTGCTTTGATTCTTTTGGGATAAGATTCATGTCAACCATTCAAAGCCATTTCAAAAAAGAATCTTGGATTTTGTGACAGTCAATCTGTCAGCCTATCCATGCCCTGAAACTTGGATTTGAATTACAGACTATCTTGATCAACCAATTCACATTAATTAATAATTAGAAAATACCTTCATATGCTATGCATGCTTGAACAATTTATAACCTTCATACTCATCAGCTAGATACCATCTTAGCGATTACATGTTTGGCCCTGGTTGAACAAAACATTATGTAAATGAGCAATATCCTGAATATCAAATTGACGGTTCATTAACATTGAGCTGACACTAAAAGCACATGGGTTTCTAGGGGTTTTCTGAGGTTCAGTGTCTAGTGTTTGCCTTTGAAGGACCATTTATACCTTGAAGGATCTGCTCTTTAAAAGACAGTGTGTAACTTTATGGTTTGGGATTTTCTAGGGTAAGGAAAGCAGGCTCAGAATCTTGTTGATTTTGAATGGTGAAAGGATAAGTTATTTTCAAATAAGCTTAAATATATACACTAATGAGATAAAAGAATTACAGAAAGGCCTCTTAATTGCAAAGAAATACCCTGACCTTAAGCAGGCACTTTTTTAGAAATGGGAGACTTAGTTAATGGTAAGCAAGAACTTTTATTTTCATTTACTTTATGATCTTAGTGACATTTTTGACATAAAAATGAAACTACAGGGCTACTCATTTCTCCTTCTTACTGACAGTGATATCCTACTTTGTGGGAAACTTAGGACCTCCAAAAATGCTTTATAGCAATGCAGAAAACTGGATAAGGTTCTTCTACCCCCTTTCTCTCTTCAATATTTAAAAAAAATAATTTATATATATATGAAAGACCAGTTACAGTATGACCTCTCCTCAAACCCTAGGGAGGCCTTTTTGGCAAGGTTGGTGTCAGTTTAGAGCATCAGAAAAGAATTCTGAAAGACATTCATAGACAACACCTCTCCCCACACATGCAAGTGTTATTCTGTTATTTTAGGGTGTAGATATTGGTATGTAAAAGGCATTACTGCCTAGAAGGTTAGTAATTTGAAATGTAGACATGGATATATTCAGACTGCAATATCCATCAAATACAATATGTATGACTATTGAATATTTCATAGTGGAGGGGGTATTTTGGTTCTTGGCTGTTGTTTGGTTTCCAGAGCTTTTTATGGATCGCTGTGGGTTTTTTTAAATTGAAGGAAAAAAAACCCAACAAACCTGTATAAGATAGTGTAGCATTATTAATTTTCTCCATATAGTCTGATTTGGTTAGTGATATGCCTGAACTTCCATCAGTTCTGGAGAAAGATTGGCAATTGCATGTCTTGCTGTTGCTGATATTTACACGTGTACGCTGAGCAAGGAGTAACGTGAACACTATTGGATGTTATAGGCAAAGAGTTTCAGAGCCAGAATCCCACAGAATAAGACATATAGTCCATGCCAAATCTCAACATGCATGCATATAACTAGAAACAATAAGCTCTAACCCCTGGGAGGTAGCTTAGAAATCCAAATCACTTTAGGGCAAACTTCTTAACTGTCATTCATTGTGAGAGATGTCCCTCATTTTGGAGCTAATTTTACCTCTGGCCCACATAGATTTGAAGTTGGCTCACTGTGGCTATTGTAAATTATTTATGGGAGGGAAAACTGAATCATGGAGCTGAGAAAATCCAAAGTGTTATTGTTAGAAAAAGACATGATTAGTACATCACTTAATGTCTTGGGTTTATAACCTTTCCTCATTGGGTTCCTTTCTCTCCCAAAGCATTGGTCATTAAAAATCTGGAAGGTTTATAAATGATAATGGATCTGAAGGCTGCCTACTCAATGAAGAATGTGTTTGAATTCTGACTATGTTCTTCTAATGTTTTATTATGTCTGCCCATTTTATATTAATTTCCAGTAACTGTCCTTTCAGGTTCAAAATTGAAACTTGAAAAATTGTGGCAAAATGTAGTCTGCAACTATGTTCTGAATATAACACAGTCGGCATCACATTCATATTTATGTATGAACAGCAAACATTCTGTAAATGAGTTTTTCTTAATTGGTTTTCACCAAATTGATAAATGGTTCTGTTAACTAATCTGTCATCTATTCCTAAGTAGTACTTCTGTTTTATTCAATCTTTTCTAGTACATGTGAGCATGTATATACTTACTCTTTTTTAAGTTTTGAAAGGAAAATAACATATGGGGAAAAAAAAGGCAATTACATTTGCATGATACCAATTTAAATATTTAATTGAACTCCTTGGTGCAAGACCATGGGTCCTTTGTGAAGCTTCTGTCCCCCAATTTCTGGTCCCATTTTTTGTATTAAGAAAATAAACATCTGTATCATTATTTATGAAATGCATAATTTGGCAAGTCACTATGAAGGAATACTGTGAATTTGTTTCAAGAACTGTATTGCTGTAAGAACTTTCTGTCACTGAAAAAGTTCCCCTGCTTAAAAGTAACTCATAACTCCTGTAGTATATACGAGCTACATGTTGTTGTAGGGTATATGAATATCTAAAGGCATAACTTTACCCCGTAGCCATTTGAATCTGACCCAGGTGTGCTTTTCTCTAAGAAACAGTTTCCAAATGTTGGATGTTGGGAACAAGTAGATAGTAGAAGTACTACTGAAACTAATTTAAAATGTGAAAACCCTCTAAGCAGCTTTCTGCTCCCTGGTCAGCAAAACCAAACGTATATTTGCATGGCTGGTTGAATCAGAGGATCTGAGCTCACTCAGCAGTGGCCTTCACAAAAAGACATAGAGAAGGTACTCTGCACATAGCCTACCCTTATCTGGTGGTCTTGCAGGTTCTGGGCATTTGCACACTACTAGGAAATGCTATATACAGATCCTAATGTAGTCTGGGGGAACAAAAAATCCATGTAGTAACGGGGCAAAGTCTTATGTGTTAATTGTTTACGCCAATGAGTGGGCAATAATAGCCAGCTAAAATTTGCAGTCTTTGGAGCATACTGTTGAAAAGAGCTACAAGCACAGATTGAAGGCAGTAATGATTCACATTTCTGTTTACCACAGTTAATTAAGTTAGATTCAGCGGTGATACTGTTTGACTGCAGCCCAGTCAAAAGAGCTCATATTGGTCAAGATAATAATTCATTATTATATTCATTACTTGACTTGCAAATAATGATTTGCATCTATAGTAACTCCCAGCAAAATCTGAAACTAATATAAAGGACCAGGAAGAAGATTCTCACTAGATCAACCACTAAAACAATCTCACACACTGATACTTACATCCATATTGCAGAAAGTGTTTTGTTCATATAAAAAAAAAATCCAGTGCAAAGACCAAGGTAAAGAATGTTTGCATAAACATAAATTCCTAAACAAGCCATTTTGCACCTGAGTTTAGTAATAGGTTTATATAGATAGATATATATGTTGACTTTTTTTGGTGACCATAGAGCGAGAAGCATCTCAGGGAGTCTTAAAAATTTAGCAAACTTTGATTTCTTATTTCTGGAATATATCGTGTACCAAACATGTTGGGAATAACTGACTTTTGGCTGAGGAATGTAGCTTTCTCAGAATGCAATGTATCTGTTCAATATTATCATTGTTTTGATAGCTGTGGTAGCACCTGAAGTCACTCATCAGCTGCCCCAAATATTCCAAGCAATTAAATAGCTTGTAATAACTGTTGTACTCTTTTAAAAGCATTAGTGTACCCCTTGTAAACATATGAGAGGAGATAAAGCAGTTTGAGTGAAATGGAAAGCAGATTACTAAATCAGATTCGGAAAATACTGCTCATGTATTACAAATGTTGCCTAATTTTTTTCAGCTGGAAGAACTGAATATCAGAATTTTTCCAGTAAAATAATTTTGGTCCTCTTGAAATTTCTTCTCAACAAAAACATTTTTAACCAGTTTTGATTATTTGCCTCGTGCTTTTGACCTGAAACTTTAAAAAGGGGGGGGGGGGGGGGGGGGGGAATCCCTGAATGTGTCTTTATACTAGTTCTCAGAGCTTTGTTACAAAAAGGTGAAGTGACTTGCTGGAATTAACAGCCAAGGGTAGGGTGCAAAACCAGAATCCAGCTCTGACCGCTTTACACATCAGTGCAAAGAGCAATAGAAGTCCTGAATCTAATTAGCCACACTTTCTCTAGCAGGCATACAGTGGAAAAGCTACAAAGCCGCTTCCTTATAAAACCAAAAACACAACAATAAAAAAAACCAACCAGAAAACCACCTCCCATACAACAGCAACAGAAAACCCACAAAAACTCACATCTGGTAGAAGTCTCGTAACTTGTGGCATAGGGTGGACTGTGTTATGGATAGGTATGGTTGGTATCCAGAGATTCCAGGCAGGACTCGGGCCATACAAGCTGTTTGACTATATGCGAGGAGCACGGCTTTTAGATATGCTTTTTTTTTTCTATTTGACAAACAAGAGGGGGAAAAAGAGCAGTTTCTTGCCTCAGAAGCCTCTCTGTGAATTGTTTAGCAAAACAGTGATTGTCTATGCCACACATGTGGCAACTCTGCAGTCTTAGGCTGGGGTCACCTTCAGTCATATTTTTATTGCTGCTATTAGAGACCTCCGTTGAAATGAAGGAGAAAGGGAGGAATTTTTATGTCTGAACACCTTGTGTGACTTGAGATACCACAGGTTTTCTGAGAGATCTGCATAGGTATCTGTCAGATATAAACCAGGATTAGCACCTTCTGGAGTAGCAGCTGGAGACCAGGCACATAAAAATGAGCCCTTTGGGGCATTTTGTTACCTTACGTTGTTAGTAACTGAATCCTCAATCTCTTCCAAAATCTAGACCAACACTCAGCTCGTCTGAAAGTAACTACAAAAACGCTTGAGTGTTTTGTGATTGATAGGCTCTGTGTGTGGTGGTTGCTGAAAAACAGCGAGCTAGAACTTCATTTAGCTGGCTAATACAGAACACACAAACATATAATAAACTTAAATTTCCAAAATAAATGTATACTACTATTTGAACAACACATTCTAACACCAAGAAAGAGCCATCATCCTGACAAAAATGTCTGACAGTTTCCTCTATTTAATGATAGATAATGCTGTAAATATGTTTTCCTATATCAAAGGGAACACATCATTTGCTTTGCTTTGCAGCATTATGAATGGCATTTAGTTTAAAGTTTTCTGTCTTTTGTAGCGTTCTCAAGTGATTTAATTTGCTCATTTTGCAGTGGGAGATGCTATCATCACAGAGAAAGTTATATACTTAAAGTGGCAGATTTCCTCTCGTTTTGAGGTCTCAACAGGGATTTGGAAGATAGTTCGAAAATATTCTGTTTAATGTAAAATACCATCATTTGTAATCACCATGTTGAGTTAAATAATGTAATCAGAAGCAAAGTTCGTTCACAGTATATTTTATTTACATTATGCAAATGGAGAAATTATTAATGTTGTAAGCCTTGTCACAGAAGTAACCCAGAGCAGGACCAGGAATGAAACAGCATGGAAAGGCTCTAACCAACATAGTATCATCAACCTGTTCCTGGACCCATTTTTATCCCTCCTTCATTTTTTATAATTTGGACTGGGGTTTTTTTTCCCCCTTGCAGTATCAGTTACTCAGAAATTTATTCTTTCCCTGGTGTCAGTTCTGCTCCTAACAATATGAGGGTTTGGTAAAAAAAAAAAAGATTATGTTGTTGTTAATTATAGGAGTGACCCAGGGATGTAGTGTTTCTTTGAGTCTCAGTTCTTATCAAATGGGAGTTGCTGGCTCACTGCTGCTGTTTCCAAGCTGTTTGATTTTAGGGGTGGTTTGTTTCGGTTTTCTTAAGCTGGAAAAAAGGACATTAATATTTTTTATTAAAAAGTATTAACACTTTAAGAGTAAAGAACTCTTTGACAATAAATGTGCTCGTTTGTTTTCTGAAATGTTAAATATCTACACCACTGTGGGGGGGGGAAAAACCAAACCACATTTCTATTAAGATATGCTGAATGAGTGTGTCTGTTCCCAAGCAACGCCCTTCCCTGGTGTTTGCATTACTTTAGTCTGTTTCTAAGAGACAGTCATGCCCATATTGATAGCAAGCACATGTATGACAAGTGTTTGTGCTAGTGGACTCACAGAATTTAATGTGTTTGATGTGATGGGGAATGGCGCTTTTCATCAAGCACGCGATGCTTTCCTTTTCTCTTAACATCCTTACAAAGAAGGTACTCCTGGAGGTAAACTGCCAATATGTGTACACACACTGTAATAATTCTTTCTTCCTCTCTATAGCATCCATTCTGTGTATCCTTTTGTTCTGATTTCATCAATAACACATGTCCAATTATTCAATAAGACCTGCATATGTAGGCCATTACATACCCTTAAAGGTTTACAGGCTTTCAAGGGTTTATATGTTCAGTTGAAGGAGGATTCACCTATGCAGCTAAGGATCTTAATGAATGATGCTTGCCTTGCTGTATTCTGCTCTAGGCTAAAATGAAGAGATTCTGAAAGGTATCGTATTGGATTACTGCGTTTGTGTTTAGTATTTTTATACTAAGTAGTCACTATGAAGAGCTATAGCTCATCACTGTTCTCATGGGTTTTCCTGAAGCCCAAAAGCAGTCTTCATTTTTTGATGAGCACATCATTGTAGTTTTTATGTCCATGAGAAGACCTAGCTCACCTCAATTATATGATCCTTTAGAACATTAACCCACAACTCTTCTAGCACGTCATCATCATCATCACAGGAATTTCAGTCATTTGTCAAAAGTACAACAAGCAGGTATATGTCAAAATGTCTGCAAATAAAAGCTATGACTTTGGAATTGAGTGTTTCAGTAATGATAGCCATCATGCAGATTTCTGGGACTACCAAATCTATGACTTTGAGTTCCCATTCCCAGATTTTAAAGACTTGGGACGCAGGCATTACCAGTCATTTCTGTTCAGAGGTAATGATAACTACCTCAGGTTTACAAACAGAAAATATATTCTTAACAGGACATTAAGGTTTACAGCAACTTCCACTGTGTTTCTTATAAAAGCAACAGTTTTAACATACTTGTATAGCTTAACCACTTGACTGATGTGGAAGAAACACTTCCTCAGTTATAATCAGAAAACCTCTTAATTGGAGAAGATTAAGCTTAGAAGATAAAACATAAGAGCCTAGTTAAAAACAGACTTATCTCTTAAAGCAAAACTGAAGGCACATAGACAGAGATGTGGCTCTAAAGATCTACAGTGCTTAGTATCTCCCACCTCCCTCAAGCAGCAAGAATTTTCCTGAGAAAATAAAAGATATTTTGCTAAGCTCTCACATTTCAGTGTTCAGAGTAATTATTTTTGCTCTGTTTCTTGTGATAGGGTTGTCCAGCCTATAAATCAAAGGTCAAATTCAAATAGTATTACAACTTACTAGAGGGTGAAAATAAATATGGACCAGAAAACATAGTAGTTGCAATAGAACTGGGTCTGAATAGCCTGGAGGTACAGATGGGTATTGCAGATGATATGTAGAGCAGCATAGGTGAAGGTGGCTAAAGGAGAAACCAGTCTTTAAATGTAACCTCTGAGTTTATGCAGTTAGTGCAACCAAAATCACGGTGACCCATCAGACCAGTGTAAAATGAAAAGCCTGTAGGGTTTAGACAAAAAAATATAATAAATGCAAAATGTATGGTTGGTTGGTTGGTTGGTTTTTTACCTTTTCTTTCCCTTCCCTGTATCTGGCATCCCAGCTGGGCTGTTCCCCCATCTCTCTGCCCAATTTCAGCTCAGTGTGCATAAATTATTTTTTTTTCCCTCTCAATCCTAAAACCCAAACACTTGCTGCTGTGGAGACAAAGGGAAGTTCCATACTTCTCGTGGTCATAGATCCACTTGCACATGCTTTTACCCTTAAAGTGCAGGGTATCACCACCCACAACTCAGAGGGCTGCAGTTCATCTCTCAAGCTCTATCTGTAGAACCTGTTCCATATTTTTGCTGTCTATGAGAACATATTTTGAAGGACAATTTTTCAGGAATGCATAGTGCCTGCTTTTTCTCCCCTAGATAGTGACCTTTATTGGTAATGTATTTTTTCACACTGTTGATATTTAATTACAAATCTGAATCCCTTGTGGGTGTCATACTATAGAGCAAAATTTTAGTTACTTGTGTTGACAGTATTAGGAAGTAGCTAGATTAGAAGTGTGGTCAAGGGATTTGAGCTCCTTCTTCTCTGTTATTCTGCTTTCCTTTCTATGAAAACCGTAAGCCTGACTTTATTTCCCAATTCCTTCTGCAAAATATAAACTAGAAATAGACTGGGAAGAGATTCATTGAATCCTTTGTCAGTTTGGTTATTTGGGCTTTATACTGCTGTTTCTGGGCCAAGCCTTTGATTAAGTTTTAAGAAGACTGATTTAATTTTATACATAGGTGATGGTTTTGAATTTGTCAAATCCAAACCTTGTAGCATGTGGTCCTCAACCCCTGTATCGACCTAATTGATATTTGACAGCCTTTTATGGCAGGCAGGTTTCCTGGATCCACCCAGCAGTGTGAAATACCAGCTGTTGATGACTCTTTGCTTTGTTACAAGTGCGGGGCTTTGGAGGATGAGGAAAAGGGGATGGAGACGGTGCTTTTCTTTAGTTTTAACTCAAGTACTATATTATTTGCCCTGAATGCAATATATGCCATAAAAATTAGGTGTACAACTAAGGAAGAACTATGTCAGAAGATGGGAATTGTAGTGATACAAATAGATGTATTTGCACATAGTGCTTCAAAACAGTTAATAAAAGATGGAAATACCAGCAACTGCTAACTTCAGTGTATACTTAACACTTTTCGTTGACACAGGAAAAAGAAGCTCTGCTCTTTTTAACTTGGAGAGACAAAGAGTATGTCAAAATTAATGTACACTCAGTTCACATCAGAAATCAATTCGTTGCCATTAAATGCAAGTGTGCAATATTCTTAAATGTTTCAAGTGTACCTATATGACTTTGCAAGGCAAATGTCTGACTTCAAAAAGTAGGTAATTTTTGAAGTTTTTCATTCAATGTAAGCTTAAGCAACAAAATTATGCAAGAATATACCGGTTTGTGATTTACAGGAAGAAAAGATAAAGCACAGTTTTACAGACTTGTTTATAAACTTCAGTTTGTATGTGCTTCTAACTTCAACAGGATTTCCCGTCCTGATTCAATTTTTGAGACAAATCAGATATAAATAAAAGACTGGCTAAAGTCACTTCTTCAGTGCTACAGTATTTCTGTCACTTAAGATTGTTTCAAAATATACATTAAATGTTTCCTTCAATATGAGCTTCTCTTCTGTTAAAGGCATAAATGTTCCACCTAACTTCTATTGTTGCTTTTCTGGGTTGCAAGAGAAAATTTGTTTCCAGCTACCTTTCTGCATTTCAAGTCTATTTCTGCTTATTGCTTTTTTCCTGCTTGTGATATTCACTGACATAGTTTATAGATTGATTTCACTGTCGTCTTCTCCCCCACCTTTTTTCTTTTTTCTTCCTTGGTTGTTTCAGAGAACCATATTTATCTAAATAAGTGCACATGATGGAGAATTTGATCTGCATAAAACTCAAATGTTTCATTTTGCCAACTCAATTTCTTTTGAAGCTGCATTAAGAGCATGCTCATTTATGTCATTAGCATAACAGGCAGTAAATTAGTTTTGGAACTCTGTCTCTCCAAAATCAACAATGGTGTATGCTTGGGAGCAAAGCTGTCTACATGCAAGAGTGGTTTTGGGCTTTTTAAAGAGCTGAGTAGACCAGAAAAAAGAGCAAAACTTAAAATTTTCCTTTGTCACCCTGTTCTGGTGTGGATCTGACTGTGTAACAGCAAGATGAGATGAGTCCTATTCTGTGTCTCCTGTCCCGCATTTTAGATTCATGAATCATGGCTGGCACTGTCAGTTTCCCTTGTGGCATAAGGTAATAAAGGAAAAGCTTCATGGAGGATCTCTCAACCTTTTCTTCACAAAGCCAATGAAAGTGTCTCTGCTTTTCCCCTTACATTGGCATGGGTTAGTGTGCTTGTTTGCTGAGTAACAGCAAGAAACCTAACCCTGATCTTCCTCCTCTATATGATGGACGAAGTAGCAGCTTGACTTAAGGCCCTGGGCACGCCACAGAGAGATTTCTGAAGGTATTTGGCATGGCTTGTTATGAATCCGAGCTATGTAGATGATATTCCTGTTGAATTCATGGACTTTACTTCATTAGTGCTTAGCTTGAATCCTGGGTGGAAAGGATGTTTCATGGGTGATAACTGTGTTTAATAGCTTTCTCATTCACATTTTACAATTAATGACCCCCAGTAGTACTTGCAGTATCTGCATACCTGTTTATGTGGACCTAGACCTATAGTCCAAGTACAGGCATGGGACATACTGTGTAGTGGTTGGCAGCGCTGAAGCATTTGAAGAAGATGCTGTTGGAGTAGCTTGCATTTAAGTAAGGAAACATTAAGACTTCCATGAAAATAACCTCTCTCCTAACTGTTTCATGGTTTATATAGCAGGTGAGTGCTGCATAAGTTGTGGATTTTTGGGGGCTGGGGTTTTTTGGTTCTATGAGAAAACACCTGTTGATCATGTAGCTCTGTAGGATAGCAGGCAACCACAGGACAGCGTGTCAAATGGAATAAAATTTGTGACTCTTTCTCTTACATAGTTATCATTAGATGTGTGTGATGAGAAATTGCACTGCAGGACAGCTCTCATGAAAATTCAGATATCTGGCAGGTGATTCACAGATAGCTATAAGCATAAGTGATTTGATACCAGCAGGCAAACTTCCCGTACAGCAATTTGCCAAACAGATTTGTTGAGAATAAACTCCTATTAGAATTGTTTAAAGATGCTGAGAATTTATCAAAGATTTTAAAATCATGATTAATAAGACCTCATCTTTAAAAGAGCCTAAAAATTTCTCATACAATCTAGGCATGGCACTCATTAGTAAATGAAAATGAAGAAAGAAATATGAGTGCATCCTTTCTCAGTATTATAAATTAATACTGATGCAAGTAATCTTAGCTTTGCTGCCAGGTGAGAAATATCTCCTTGAAAATAATATTATTATTTGTCCTGAGACAGAGCAGTACCTTAGTTCTGAAGAAACATTTGTCAGTGACTGATATAACCTCAGCCAAGTCCTCCAGGGTGTGTTTCTCCATAAGATAGATGCAGAGACCAAGCTCTAACTGTTTTTCTTTATTTAAATGTGGAACCAACTTGTCTGGCTTGTGATGCTCATGCAGACCTGTCTTTGAGCAAACACTTAAGTATAGTTAAATGCTGAAGGGTCAAAGTAACACCTTACACATAGCAAGATCTCCTAGTTAAGTTTTGTTGTAAATGGAAAAAGAAATGTCTGCCTGTCTGATGAAAATCAAGAAAATTGCAAATAACTAGCCTGAAGCAAATTACAATTACTGGATGAATTGCTGAAGAAATAGGGTTCTGACAACAGAATCTTACATTAAGTGGAAGTACCAACAGATTATTAATGCTCTTCATAATGAAAATATCAGCAAGAATCTAAATAAATCAGTTAATGGATTAGTTATTTCTGTCACTGATGTCAAACATATGAGCAGATTACCTGTTTTGCATTTCATATAGTGACATGTTTTTGTGAAAGAAAGAATAGAAAATAAATGAGCCCTTACTGCCTTCAAGATTTTGAATATGATACAAGTAGAGGAGCTTGTATGTTTTCATGACTTGCACAGCAGTAAAGGTGTCAAACCTTGCAAACCTAACCACAACAAAACATGTCTCCACAATGATGAGAGGATTCCATCTCCAGTTCCAGATGAGATTTTAAGCTGTGGCTGAAGGAACACAACTTTGAATGACAAGTCAAAGAAAGCAGTGTTTGAAATGAGAGGAAACTGTAAGCAAGCAGATAGAACATGGCTTTACTCTGTAGCCTAATGAAACAAAACACACATGATTGAAGAGGGCAGATAAAGGAAGATTACAGTAGAAGAGGGGAGTGGGTCAAATGCAATGAGTTTCATGGGACCTTGAGGAAGGAGATCAGAGAGGACATTAAAAAATACAGTGTCAGCATCATATGGGGTACTCTCAAATGAGAGAACTACAAGAGGATAAGAAGCTTTTGATGTGGAGGTGCCAGCAGATGTCCTTTGTGAAAGACAATGATTACACAGTGTGCAAAGAGAGATTGAAATGGAGCCCCACAGGGTGCTGAAGAATGTCACCAGTGACTTCATGCATATAGCCCTAGAAATCCTCTGCAAGCATCTTCTTGGACTTATTTCCATTAGAAACAGGAGACATGAAGAGTAGCTTCCTATTTCTTCTCTCCGTTTCCTCTTGCCACTGTATTGGATATTAAAAGAGAGAGTTAAGCCAGCCCGTGCCACAAAATCCTGGAAAAGTAGCCCTGAAAAATGTCTCAAAGTAACACAAAGGACTGGCAAAACACAGTCCCCAACATGCATCCCAACTGAAATCTCTTTGAAAGAGATGTGGCTGTGTTGCATGAACAAAAGAAGTTTCACAGGAAGGGCAGTTCTTGTGTTTGTCTGCTTCACAGCTTCATTGAGAACATTTTCAAAGCAAATAAGAGGAACATAACTTTATGTGTTGACTTGCAGGTGTAAGGTCTATTATAAAAGGCTTTTTTGCCAATACCTCCTACTGCAGCAGAGAGCAGTAAATAACTGCTCTGTCTCTAGCATTTACAACTCTGTATAGCCAGGCGAGTGTTCTGTGTTCTACAACATGATTACTGGGTGCAGTTGCAGGGGAAAAAGAATCGATGACTAAGCTTAAAAAAAAAAAAAAAAAAAAGGCAAGTATTTAAAGGCAGCTACCATCTGGCACCCAGGTATCAGAATACCACTTAGAATACAGTACTCTTAGTGATTTTCTCAAATTCTTTTTTAGGAAGAGAGGGCTAGAAAATCCATGAAGATAGCTCTGATAATTGGAAGTAAGTTTGGATTGTTACACAGTCAAACTTCTCGGATGTATTTTTCTCAGCTTCATTGCCACCAATGTGTTGTACTGTTATTCTGTTTCTGGAAACGATGCTTTATCTTACAGCCTTTCCTTGGTGACAATGTTAGTTTGCATGTCTTCATTTTTTTAATTAGCCTATCTGTTGAGTTTATGAGAAAGGAAGAGGCTTCCTTTGTATTTGCAATTAATGTCAATTAATTAGAAGTGAAACACTGTACACTATAGAATCCCCATCGGACTCTGTGGGGAAACCTCTTTAAATATAGGGAACGTAATGTGAGAATAGTGGTGAAATGGTTTGCAGTGAAGGGAAGAGTACTGCAGCTCCTCATGGGGAAGATTTTCTTCATCTTGCCTAGTAGGTGACACCTGGCTGATGTCTATGGATTGTGATTTAATTCTGTCTTCTCTTGCTCTAAAACAAGCTGATCAAGAAAAGTGTTTTTCGATACGGCTGCGGTACTTTTAAGCCCAGTGCACTAAGCTAAGCAATCATGTAGTTAGTCAGGTGTTGGCAGAGGGCAATTCTGTTATATTTCACTATTGATTATTAAATCATTCTCAGCGCTGAGTGCCTTCCAGTAATACCTGACTGATACATGCCACGTGTGGCTTCTGCTCTCTCTTCCATCTTCCCAAGGTGAGAACAGTATCTAGTTTGTCTTGTCTTGTCATAGGTATAAAGCATTTTTCCATCCAGCCATCTCAAAAATATTTTACAGATGTCATAATACTGATCACCCTTTATGGGGAGGAGGGGAAAGGCAGTGAGGTCACGTGAATAGTCTTAATTCTGCAGTCAGCAGCTCCATAGCAAATTTGAGACGAAGACAAGTTAATTCAGCAGCCTGCTGTTATAGCCACTGACTGATGGCGTTCATATATCTCTGTGACATTGGCTGCCCTTGCAAAGAGATTTCCTGAAACCTACTTTTGTTTTAGCACTAATAACTGCAACAGAAGAAATCCTTTCTGGAGGTGCAATTGATATGTAACCAGAGGATGTCCTGTGCTGGTGCTTTCAGTGCTGCTAGTGTTGCAGTGGAATACAGACACTTGAAAATTTCTGAGATGTGTAAGGCCACTGCATAAATGTTGTGATAATTACCATTCACATGTCATCCAAATGTGATCACAATTACACTAAAAACACAAGAACTAAATACAGCTTTATGTGCTGAAGGTTTTCCTCCTATCCAAGCTGTGAAGTACCTTTTGCTTTAAGATAATGGAAAACTTAAATCGAAGAGAAAGAATCATGGTGAGCTGAAAGATCGTTCTCCTTCAAAGTCAACTTAGAGGGAAGTAAGCAGAAGGACTTCTTATCTTGAAGTGAATGAGGGAAAGCAAAGCTGTGTCTCTGTGTTAAAGATGTTAAATCCTGACAAAGTCAATCATTTTATTAAAGCTTCATTTCAGTTCCGCACACACATTAAAAAAAACCAACTATTTGTGAGAAGTGAGAGAGGTGTTTTTGGTGAGACATGCAAAGTACATGTTTAGGTATATTTACAAAATTCCAAGAATGAAAGAGTGAATTGCCATGTCACTGCTTTGTGGAAAGCCTAAATTGACAAGAGGTTAAGGGAATTTATCAAAATACTCTATTTTCAGGTTGTAGGCATCCACATGAAGACTTTTTCTTTTTTTTTAATACCATAGTACCTCAAAGTAATCTTTATTCTGAATTTGGGCTATTACTAGATTGTGCTATGCAAACAGTGATGAAAGTAGCCTAGTGGCAGTCAAATTATTCCATTTCTCTTCCTGAGAGAGACACACCATCTTAAGTGATTTTTGCACTGGAAAATTGAGAAGGGGTGAGGTAGAAGCGATAACAGTGACACAAAAATACTGAGTTTTGACAGATTTCATCTCTGAACACTGTAACTAACTTAACAGATACACAATTCAAGAAGAGCATTTGGACTTCTCTGACTAGTTGTACCAGCCAGAAGCATTTTTAAAAAGGCGCTAATCTTATAATTCGGCTCCACATAATACATAGGTCTGAGCTAATGCACATAGAGCTGCTAGTGTCATGAAAAAGGAAAATCATCAGAAACAACATTCACTTAACTGCTTGTAGAGGTCTTGTTTAAGTGACAATAGAACTACTTCTATCTGTGCTTCTCCCAGTACCTTGTAGTGTTTATTCAGAATCTTTCATTACATGACTTCGATGTTTATAAGAAAATTAATTCTTAAATTGCAAATACTACTCATGTAGATGAGAAGGTTGTGATTGTGCTTATTAAAACATTCACTCTTTGTAAATAACTTTGATAACCCCATTATGTAGTATGGAATATCTGGAAGCATAGAAGTATTCATCATGTAGTTTAGTATAGGTGTATAACTTAGTATGGGATTTGTTCCTTCTTACTCATATAGGGTTCTACCAAGGTAAATTTTCATATGAGATTCCTGGGCTTTACTCCTTAGAAGAAGATTTGAAGATCTATAGTGCAAGAGCAGGGTTTTTTATATATATATATACACATATATTAGAACTATGGCATAATGCTAGCAAAGTAAAATAGTGGTGTAAGCAAAGAAATCTCTGAACATGAACAAATCTGGTGAGAATTCATTTTATGCTCACAGACAATGAGTTGGATAGTTCCAGCTAAGTTAGTTTTAGTTTCTCAGGCATACCTATTTTATCCTACTGGAAAATATTCAAGCTTCCGCCCTTCTTTCCTTTAATGTTCCAGAGAGTTCAGCTAAGTTGTTTATAGTCATTTAAATTTTATGTGTCAGGTCACATGTCATAAAATTTAATAAAATTTAATGTGACAGAAAACACCACATGGTGCTTAAAATTTAAAGCATAATACATTGTGGTGGGTTGACCCTGGCTGGAGGCCAGATGCCCACCAAAGCCGTTCTATGACTCCCTTTCTCAGACAGGGGAGAAAATATATGATGAAAGGCTTACAGGTTGAGATAAGGACAGGGAGAAGATCATTCAGCAATTGACGTCATGGGCAAAACAGACTCAATGTGGAATAAAATGCATCTAAATTCTTTCCCAATGAAAACAGGGTAGGATAATGAGAAATAAAACCATATCCTAGAACCCCTCCCCTCTTCCCGGCCTCAACTTAATTCAAAACTTGCCATGCAAACCCAAAAGATTCATTCATTTTAGTATCTGATACTTACGGTCAGTTTTCATACTGCAGAAATTTAGAAATGCAGATGTGAAGCTGAGAGGGAGATAATTATGAAATATTGGTTAGTGCCATGTGGGTTTATTCAGCTCTTTCCTCATAGTCTCTTCTATGTACAGGAAGTTAGTATAGCATCTTGCAATAACTGCAAGTTACTGTTTTCTTATTAATATTTATTTGTGATGTGATTGTTATAAGTTTAATTAAAAATGGATACATTGTTGGAACTCAAAATTGTCATGAAATTATCTGTCTTTTGGCAGATCTATGTTCTGAAATGAAATGAAATAATACCTTGTGACTGGTAAATGGGAAGATTACAAATAGTCCAGATAGAGGAAAATGACTGGATCTAGGACTGTGGTAGGGATGTGGTTACCATGGGTCGGCGGTCTGTTCCTCAAAGTGTCATACAGTGTATATAGCAATTACTGGAGCTACTACAACCTTGCTGCTACTGTGGCTATTTTACTGTAAAAGGAAGAAGAGTAACCAGATGTGTTTTTACATGACTTGAGCTGGATTATACACACTCAAGGAGCAAGTGTAAGAAGGGCAATGAAGGAGAGACCTAAGATTCCTCTTGTGGAAACTATCAAGGCAATTAATTAGTGAGGCTGTGTTTATCTTGTCATCAAACATGTGATGTGTTTGGCAGCCCAAGCATGTGCTAGAGGCCTAGATGATGATCATATTCTAGACATCTGTATGCTGATAGACTTTCCCCAATGGACATGTCTCTAGGCTTTTTCTATATGCCTCATTTACTTTAATTACCCTTTTAATGTCACCTACCCATAGCTAAGACAAAGTATCTTTTTAGAATCTCTTATTTCAGAAAATACATGGGATTTTCTGCATGGAACTGAAGGTAAGGAAAGGCATGTGGAAAAGGACAGAAATTATTTTTGAATCAAGAAAAATAAAGCCAGTGGTAATTTAAGAGAATAGCAAGACTGTCAGATCTTTACAGGAAGAGGAAGCGAAAGAAGAAAGCAGTGCAATAATCAAGTTCTTAGCTTTTTTTCTATTTCACTATACTTTTTCTTTTTCCCTTCAATATTCTGATGGACTTGCAGTGGCTTCTGGTCTAATAGATTTCAAACAGTAGCTCTTCAACCTCAATTCCTATTCTGGAGTTGTTTTTTCCCTGTTATTATGGTGAGGTCCTGTATCACCTTGATGATTCATTACTCTTCTGGTTTGGTAAAAGTGTCTTAAAATCACTCAAAATTTCATCTTCAAGATGAACAGTTTAGGTCAAGATAACCTAAGTTACCTGTCACAACTGTAGAATGGGAGCTTTGCATTTCTAAGATAAGGGCAATATAAAATTTACAATGTGAAATGAACTTAGTGAATTAATGTAAGTCTTTCTTCACTGGAGTCACAATGCAGCAAGATTTGCCAGTGACAAAGGTTTCCTGACATTTACCAATTTTCCTACTGATACTATTAATCCAGGCCAAAACTCATTATTATCACTGTAAATAGCCTCTTCTTTAGGCATTTGCCATCACTTAATGCATCATAATTACTGCATCACGTTATGCTATTTCATTTGTTTATCTTTTGGCATGAACCATAAACTTCAGTTGTCATTCATTAACTCTTAGGTTGCTGTCCTTTCAAAAGAATCCTATTCCCACCAATCTTTATATCTCTATGTTTCTTTCCTTCGTGATCATTTGACCAACTTTAGGCATTAAGGCTAAGCAAATGCAGTGTTCAGAGGTCAGAAAGTATTATAGTAATGAGTAAAATCAAGTATTGTGTTCCTATACATTGCTGCCTAAGAGAAAGGTGTAATAGAAGTAAAATGAAATAAAATAATGGATTTGGGGCGTGTTTAAAGAAATCTCTGAGACATCTTTTTCCAAAAAAGTTGCTGGTTATCAATGGCTATGGTAACTATGGCTATGGTAACTGTATTTGAAGTATGACATACACCAAAAAATGCTTTCAGCAACAAAAGCTGTTTGCACTAACATTGATATAAACTCCATGTAGGATATTGTGCTCAGTGTTGATCACTTGCATAATAATTAATTAAAAAAATAATTAAAGCCCAACAGAATGAGAAGGGCTGCCAGCAATGATTACAACAATGAAAGTCTGAACACTTTTTCAGAGAAAAGACTAGTGAATTGAAACCTGAAAGAGGAATATGAGTATTCCTTAAAAATGGATAAATTTAATTTGGTAAAATATATAGCTGGACTAGAAATTAGAAAGGGGTTTTAATCACTAGAAGAAAAGAATTCTGGAACACCCTTCCAAGCCAAAATTGGATCAAGAAAACCCAATTAGATAATTTTGTGAGAGACTGTGTGAGGGGTTGGGCACAAACCCGGCCTTCAAAATGTTTGTGATGCAGTGATTTGAACAGCCAGTACATATTTTAGAAATAATTGATTCTTTTAGGTAAAAAAGAAGAAAAATTTTGTTCCTTGGAAGGTTTTGATCTCTTTCTGGTGTTTCCAGACTAATTTGAGCTAAATTGTGGGCAGAGTGGAACAGTGCTTTTCACCACATCAAGGAGTTTCCAGTGTGTTTGGTGGGGATGTTGTGTTCAAACGCCAAAGGGTAAACTGGTGACCAGTCAGGAGTACATTTTCTTTATTAGGTTGATAGGAACTGTGATTGGGAAGTCTTAGGGAAGCTTTTACCTGGGATAATTTGGCCACTCTGCACAATTAAGAAGCTGGTAGTCTGTTTGATTTCTATAACTTTCTTCCAGCACCACGTTCCTTTTTTGAGGCTTCTGCAGCTCGCAGTCAGAGGCTTTCAGTTTGTTGTTCTAGCACACCTGGGGCTGCTTTACAGTAAGTGCAGGCAGGGAGAGGGGAGCAGCAGTGATTTGAGAACAGCAGGAAAAGCACTAAGTCTATTTTGTGTGAGCAGCAAACAGCAGGTTTCCGGTGGTAATGTGATATGGTCAGTCTCATGTTCCTAATCATGTTTATATTTTGAGAAAGCACAAGAAAAGAATAACTAAGTGCTATGGAATTACACAGGATCAAATGTGAATGCAGGAAACGAATGGCAGAAGTCTTACATAGAGTCTAAATTTGATCTGAGAAATCATGACAAGTATCCCAATGTTTTTCAGCTCAAAGCCCTCAGAATTTACATCCCACGTTTTTTCTGAGGTTTGTGGTTTTTTAATTAATTAAACAAATAGCCTGCTTTTTCAGATGTGCCTGAAATGCTTTTATTTTACAATAACTATTACAATATTGGATCATCTTTCTGCCTATCTTGAGTAACACTGTTCAGTTTCATGTTAAAACATGTTCAGAAACCATTTGAGCAACCTGTGTCAAGAAGCAAACTATCTCAGTTTGAAAGAGAAATGTGCATACTATTGATAAGAATAACACACACATGCACTGTGGCATTATGATGTATAACCTATTCTGCAAATAAGTTAGAAGCCAATCTTGGGAAGCTTTCTTTTTTTTTTTTGTTATAAGCACAAGCTGTGCGAAGTCACAAGAAGGTTTGAGTGCTGTGAGTGTGACAAGTTCTTTCAGCAACTCCACTCAGAGCAGCTGTAGTACAGCAACTAGCCGCCTTAAGTCAGAGTTGGCACACAACTATCAGCACAGGATCCCCATGGCTTCCACCGAAAATGAATGGAATGCAGCACTAATGGGAGTCTTTAATAATCCTTGCTCTCAAAAGCTGCCGTTTTAAGCACCAGGCTTTAAAGTTTTTCAAACTGAGGAGTTCCTAGAAGACTATTTAAAGCCATTCAATTTCTGAATAAGGATTCTTTGTGTTATTTTTGTTAGAGAAGTTTATGGAAATTGTTAATCTTGAAAACTTGTCTTTCACTTTGATTAAATGATGTTTGAACTTATATTAGTATGTCTTTCCCAATAGTTACAATCAAGTAACAGGCTTAAAGGTTTCTTGTGGCTCAGTCCTATTAGTTTAATTTCAGTATACAAAGCATGGAATTTATTTGGTTTATAAAACAATGTTCATACTAGATTTGAAAAATTGAATTACAGTGTGGCAAGTATCTGCCAGTGATTTTAAAAAGCTGGGCAAATTATGCAATTTTTCTTTGAATGATTTTCTGAAGTTTTAAACCAGTTGTCATCTCCTATATTTATATCCCTCTGCAAGTTTTCAACTTGACATTCATTCCTCTGCACAAGAGCACAAGATCTGTGCGTCATGAAATCCAAAACCCTGTTATTTTGGTACCTGTATCTTTTGGGGGATCCTGTATCTTTCTCTGTGTGGTAACTGAAATATACTATTCCTCTCTTAACTGATGGGTAGTCACTTGATAACTCTATAGTGTTTTTAATAAGAAAATGAGATCTAGTCTCCGTGTTTGTAACTGAATAGTAAGCAATATTATGTCATGTCTTACAGAGGTGTTTACCAACAAACACTTAAAATTAGAGATTTGTTTTGAGGTTGAATTTTACTCAGTTTTAGTATGTTTGCATGCTTAATACCTTGACTCAAGTTTCAAAGCTCTCCTAGTAGTTACCTAATATGCCAAGTAATCAATTTGTGATATATTTTAGGAGTTGTGGAGGTTTATAGGGGAAAGCGGGGTAGGATCTGCGAGGAACATTATATATCTATGCTTCTTCTGAATTGTTGAATCAGATCAACATCACATATTACAAGATTTGAGGCACATCCAGTTTTTAACATGGGTTTGTGGAAGAGTTTACAATAATTTTTAATGAAGTCCTAACCAATTTTCTCAAGAAATCTGAAGAACAGAAATCATAATGAGAAAATAGTGCTACTACCATCCTGTGTCAGCCTGTTTTGTCCCAAATGAGATGAAGTCCTTGAATCAAACTGAAGCTTCCCCGTTTGCAGTTTCCCTAGAAGAAACATGGTTTAGTCCATTTTCAAGGTAAAAGAAAGGAAGCAAAATTAAGTTACAAAAGGTTATGTTGGAAGTCTGATACAGAGCTGGGAACAGGTCTTTGAAGACTGAGGTACATGACACATGCTTAATCCAGTAGACCAAGTTGCCACGTGCAGATTGCTTAAAATCTCTTTACTCAGCTAGACCAACTGTAAAATCCAGCTAATAAAGCTTAACCACCCTTGTAAAGTGCTTTGAGGTCTACATATGAAAAAGCACTATGTGAATGGAAAGCAAAGACAGACAGGATTTTTTTCTTCCCGTGAGGGGTATGTAGGAAGGAAGATCTAAGTGATTCGTTTGGGAAATGCTGTGACCCAGGGAGTAGCTATTGACTATGAAGTTGGAAGGTGTGGGTTTTCATCTTGAGTCTGATGCTTTGGAGTGTTTTGTGCTGGGAGGAGAGCTGTACTGACTGCATATGTAGATATTTTAAGAGATGAAGCTGTGTGGTTTTTTTAGTTATGAGTGAACAGACTAGCACCACTGCAGCTAAGATTATGAGTCTGGCCAGCATTACTCATTCCTTCTGGAATTTAATACACTCTGTTATAGTTTTCCAAACTTTTCCCTGCATTTTGTACAGAAAAGAAATTGAAATGAAGTCAACTTTTAAAACTGTAAAGCTTCACTTTGTCAGAAAGCATTGTTTAAAAGCAAATTAACATTGCTGCCTACCAGTAAAGACATTTCCTCACCTGTTACTTAATGCACAACATCTGAGCACTTAAAACAAGGAAATGAATAATTAGCATCGACAGAAATTGCACACTAGGCACACATTGAATTATTCCTATTAAATACCAGCTATTACATATGTAACATACTCGGGGAAGGTATGTGAAATGATGCTCTTTATTTTGGGTCAGGTGTAATGCTTTGTGATAAATGCTGTGTTATTTACACTGGAAAAAAAAATACCCTGAAATGATACTGAAAAATCTTCAGGTAAGCTCAAACTTTCACCTCAGATTTAACAATACATGTGTTCCATGTTAAGAAAAACGTTTCATTTCCTCCCCTCATTATTAGTTCATACTCTTCCCTTGACTCCATTATAAGCACACCTTACCCATTTGCAGCAGAATACCACCTGAAGCTCTCAGTGTTTTGCTTAAAGCAGTGAAGGGTAGTAGGTTAACAAGATATAAATAATTGACATCATGCTTTTTTTTTAAATAAATGTGTAAGGGAATTATATACAAGACCACTGGAAATAAGGATATAGTTTTGGCATGCTTTGAAGAATTTGTTATGATGTGACACCTGTACTATGTGTAATAACAGAAAACAGGTATTTTCGGGGGAAGGGGGTAGTTCCAATTGCTTAAAGCTAGTCATAGATATTTTTTTTGGCCTCCTTTCTAACTTGGGCTTGCATAAAGAAAGGGCTTATAGGGAAATTTCCGCAGCTAGAAGCCCAAGAGAATAATCCTTTTTGCCTACTTTGCAGTAGAGAAGGGAGTTTGTAATATGCATATCTGCTTATGCAGACTCATATGCTGATCTAATTGAAAATCTTGATCTGCCTCTAAATTAAATATCAGCAAAGCATAATCATACCAGTGAATTCAGTAAAATTTCTGTAACCAGAATGGAGTGCCATAACATTTTAAAGCTGTGCTAAGTTAGTATTACTTATAGTTCATATAGAATAGAGAAAAAAGATGTAGGCAACTTTACAAAAAGGATGGATTCCTATGTTTCTTCTCTCAAAGACAAGTATTGGCCAAGCAAACATTACAGAAAACTCCCATGTAAAATTTCTCTGGGTACCTCTGTATGCCTACATGGCTAAAAAGTATCTTATATAAAGAAGATGTTTTGCATAGCTGTTTGGGAAGTGTAAGGTTCTGTTTCCAGGTAGCATGGCTTAGTGTGCATTGAAAGTCATTGAAAAGTCTGTGTATGATACCGGATTCTTCAATTCTAGCAAAGGCATTTGTAGGCAGCTTATAGCCATTGTGCTTTATTGATGGCCTAATGAAATAGGGGAAAAAAATTGGTTCATGTTTATTGACAGCAAGTCACAGTTCTGATGCTGTGTGTCCTTCATTGACTGTATTTTCAATCTCTTACCTTAGATGTTACTATATACTTCGCAATGTAAGCGCTTTCCAAGCAGCAAACCAGTTAGTGTATCTTCATAAGCAATCTCTAGCAACTTGTTTGCTGTCAGCATAACCTGAGCTTCCTACCAGTTAGCTGCCAAACAGTCCAGGGTCCTAGTCCTTGGGTGTCCATAATGTTCACATGGCAGATGAAGTTGGTTTGTCAAATACTGATGTTTGTAATCACTGCATTATTTCTACCCATTCACATCCTCTTACTGTTGCTGAGTGTAATACCAGTTGTTATTTCACCATCATGCTAGCGAAATACCGAAAACATTATTCCCCAGATGGCAACATTATCAACATTATCATGACACAGGGACAGTGTCATGGCTGTCTGAATGGTTGTCTCACGGGCTGGAGTGTTCTGAACTCTACTGAATGGTTTTAATGCTTCCATTTACCCCAGTTTCCATTTTCAGGGGTATTGTTCTCTTCTTCAGTGCATCATGCCACTAGTTAATGTGCAAGCCTTCCTACTGTTCAACAGGCAATTTTCATTCCAGTTTTGCAGACATATTTCCATGTACAGTCTGCATTGTATCAATTAATATTTTATCACTATTAAATGAGATTTGGTCTTTTAAAACAGGTAAAACTAGGTATAGAATTGCAAACAATCTTAGAAACCATTACTCTAATTGTTGCTGAAAATGTCACACGTAAAAGTGACTGTTCTGCTTTGTGGAATGCTGATAGGAGAGAAAGATAGTGCTTGACAGATATTTTGTGCTATCCATTGCTTTATGTCACAATTTTTAGTCGCTGAATAAAATGATTGTAGCTACTACTGCCCTCTTTAAAGATAAATCCTTTCACAATAATTTTGCTGTAATACAGTATTGTCAGGAAATGCAATATACTTTACCTTCATGAGAAAACCTCTCTAATTGGAATCATTGGACCTTGACTTACTTGTCACAGCTATATTCAGGGTGAAGGTGAAATCTTTGAGAAGTCTGATCATGAAAATTAGACCGTGGCTTCTCTGAATAAAAACATTATAAGAAGCCACATTCATATGCAAGATCTTTCTGCTTGGATCATTTTTTGTTTTGTTTTTTTCTAATATGTGAGAACAATGGGCAATGGGAGGTGGGGGAAAGACACAAACTGGTTGGCATTTGGACAGTCAGACTTGTTAACATTCAGTAATTAAAATACAGGAAAAAATAAATGACTCTTCTTGTGCCGGAAGAGTTAATAAAAATCAGTCTTAAACTTGGGAACAGGTGGGGGAATTGCAGCTAAAGCCATTGAGCTTAATGAGAATTAGTCATGCATTCTGATTGTTCAGATATTGGATGAGGGACCTGCAAGGCAAGTACTTTTTCTAAGCTCCTAAAGTCTGGATAATAAGTAGAAACAAATCATCTTCTAGTGATTAGTAGATATGTATATGGAGAATTCATAACAGAAAAACAAGACAATTTTTAGCTACTAATACTTACATTGCAGTGTAAGAAAGCCACAGTTGAGGCACCCTCTTCCCTCTTTAATATTATTACTGCTTCTGTTATTATTATTTAGGAATACTGGGAGCTAATTGTTAATGTTTTCCTGAAATACAGAAGAATAATAATAGCTTAAGAAGAAGTGTACAGATTACACTGTGGATAAGAAAGCACAGTTGGTGGAGGTTAGGTTGGGACATGGGGGACGGCTCAGAATTAGCTTTGCATGCTTCAGAGGTGTCCTCTAGGTTGGTGCACACACAACGTAAGGAATGTCATGAAAGATACATAAGTCGATTGAATAGCAGAAAAAACCCTGTGGAACATGTGGTAAGCAGGAGATGTGCTGAAGATGGTGGACAACTCCCCAAAATTTTTTTATATATTTGTATTCCAGAAAAAATAAAATAATTTTATCTGAAATGTTCTTTAGCTTAGTTATGTTCCTATGATTACTGGCTTGAATAACTCTCATCAAAAGTTTTCTAAGCATTGATCAGCCAACTTTTTATGTTGGGCTATGGCGCTTAATCCAGATTTTTAATTCATGATGGGCTTTTCTAAATACTTAGTGTTTATCCAACCCTGAGGCTTCCAATGTCTTTAATCATTCTAATTTAAAACAATAATATTATTATTTAATAAGGATGTATTTGGTTTCTAGGAGACTGAGGTGACTGGTTAGTGCAAAGCTAAATAAAGTACTTCCTGTTGTTTAATGGGTTTCCATTACATCGTGCTCAGAAGGGTGGTCTCAGAAGACCATTTCTCAGTGTAAAAAGAATAACTGTTATCACATTTTAAAAGATGCAGTATGATGCACTGCTCACTGTTTTGTCACACTTGCTTGCTCACTATGAAAAGGGAGCATTGACTCTAGTGAGTGCTTCTAAAAGGCCTGTCTCTAAGGGGTTTCTTTAGGCTTCCAGAGTATTATTTTTAAGTTAAAGAGTATTGGTAAATAAGGAAAAAATAAATTAGTAAATCTCATACCAAAACCCATGACTTGTTATTTGTTGAAAGTGTATGTAAAACCTCTGCTGATGCAGTACACAACTCCCACATTCTTAAGTAGAGGTTTTTATGGCAGAGCTGAAGGAAATGGGAAAACATAAAATCAAAAAGAAATTACTAGAGATTAAATAGTTTTTATTGCCAAATCAGCAACACACACAACTAATGGAAAATATTTTCTACAGACAGATGGGATAGTCAGCTATCCCAGGAGCATAAGTATGAAGTATCTGTTAAGGATCTTTTTTTATACATTTGCATATAAATATAAACAACATTAGTAGTGGCTAATTGCCCTGTAGGAACTAAAATGTGAGCATTAGCATCTTCAGGGTTGCTGGTGTTGGGTTTTTTTACTCTTTTTTTTTTTTTTCTTAAGTATCTCTATCACCCATCATGTTTGGTACTGCATGGCTGCAACAGATAATTACTACCATTAAGAATCTCAATCACAAAATCAAAACCATTTGGAATGGCTTCCAGGGCCACCCAGCACAGTAAGTAACCATAGAAAATGAATGTATTAGTTGTTTTGCTCATGCATATTCATAAGGGCACTTGATTTGATTTTCATAGTAGGGGGCTTGCAAAAGCTTATCCACAGATTAGGCCCTACAGAAGACTGAACATCAAAGGTATGAAGATACCATTCACCATAAAATTCTCTCTAAGAAGTAGTGCATAGTGCAAAGAATTACGTATTATACCTCCCCAGATGTAAAAAAAAACAAAACCTGGAAAAATTGGGATTTCAATTATTTAGCTTTCTCAGTTGTCCTCCTGATGGAAAGGGTAAAGGATTTACGCTTCACAGTGGTTGGTTAATATGCCACATTGCTGGTCAAAAAGCAATTGATTAATTTGTGATGAATACCAAGGACTTCTGTATAATACTTGGGAGCCTGTAAGCTGTGTGACACAGACAGCAGTATTAGCACAGTCGTGTCCATTAAAACCAATTTATAATTCCAACATTGCTGTCTTATTTCACAATTCAGAACTTAGATTATGTTTTATTTCAATATTAAGCTCAGAAAAGACCTTGTTGATGTTTAAAAAAAATTAAAAAAAACCCACAAAAAACCCCAAACACCAAATTAACCAAAAACCCATGTTCATGACTTTCAGCTCATGTTTGTTGTTGTGGAAGAAATATGATAAATTAATTAGAAATATCACAAAGAAATCTCCTAGAAATCTGTCCATTTTCAAAAACACACAAACCCAGTATTATGTAAAAATAATGTATTATGTATAACATACACTTAGCTTGTTTTCTCCCTTCCATGACATACCCAGTGTGGAGCAGGGATCTGGGAACTGCTGATTATTGACTGCTGTCGATTTCCAGGCAGTTGTGACCACTTTTTATTTGTATCACCTGTCCATTTCCAACTCATCTGTCTTTCTCTGCTTCTCTGTCTGGTTTCCTATTTTTCTGTTCACTACTCTCAGCAGTTTCTTCCCTGTCAATTGATGACTACTTTCAGATATGGTTTCTTAGAAAATAGCACTGGGGTTAAAGAACTGGGTGCTTGCCAGGAATATCCTGCTTATCTAACTTTGGCCTGCATTGTTATTTTCATACGTATCATCCTCTTCACATATGTGAAGATAGTGCCAGATGGAGAATTCTTCTATCTTCCAGTGCTGCTTGACACAGTGAGCCCAAATCTCAAGAAAGGGGAACTTTGTCATTCAAATACATGTGCTAAGTCAGGTAAAGACCTTCCAGCAGTAGCTTAAATCAACTGCAGCAAAATAATTTCTTCTGTGTGTACCACAGGAAACTACAGGAGGGTGGCACCTGCTGAAAGGCTGGGGGAATCAGCTTTGGGAGGGTATTTAGGAAAATAATAGCTCCATTTTCTTTCAGGAAAAACTGAAGAGTTTCAAGATGTCCAAAGCCATGTTTTCTTGAACATTTACCGTTCATCAGAAGTCATCTAGCTCTATTTAAGAGCTTGCAGTAGCCCCCAAAGCCAACAGTGATTTAGATACTAGAAGCATCAGCAGATTTTATTTCGGTTTTTAGCTTCAGCTTCAACAGCAATGGATTCTCAGGGACATTCTGTTACCAAAATCTGAAGAGGATAAAAATTGAGGCAATGTGATAAAACACACACTTTTACATTTCTACACTGAGTTTCTTTATCTGTTGTTGTCTGTCCTTGAATGTATTCACACATTCATGCCAGGATTTTAATGTCACTGTGGGAGGAAAAGATTTTCTGGCCCTTTGTAAAGCACCATGTATTCCTAAGTTGCTAAATAAGTCATTAAGATGTAGCCAGTGGCTCTTCTTTGATCACCAGTGGGGCTTGGGAGAGTCACCAAAGTACAAAATGTCAGCTGACACAGTCACTATAACACACCGGTTTTCAGTGAAAGCAAAATCTGTATCTTCTGAGGTGGATATATACCTTGGACCAGATAGACCTATTTCACCATTCCTTCATTTGCTGCCAGAATAAATCTCTGAAGGGGACAATCTGCGTAAGAGGAAAATATAATTGCAAGAAAATGCTTATAAACCCTATGTAGGGAGTCCAGCCCAGTAAGACTGTACTTCTGTATGAACTAAATAAAAAAAAAAAATTTTTAGAAAAGTCACGATTAGAAGATGCAATGAACTGGTTACGTGAAGCAATAGTGTTTTACCAACAACGTTAGAAGTCCACCATGGACATTTCTAGTGGAAATCAGCAGTTCTAAGTATAAATGGTATTAAGCTGTGTACCAACCTCTTAACTGGTGCAGTAAATAACACTGAAGATGGAGCATAATGTGTTAATGAAAATGTTTATAAGGCATATTTCTCCACAGTAGTGAAGTGCTGAATTGCTGATTGGGAAGAGCACTCCCAATCTTCAAGCACTGTGAAACTAATTCCTGTGGAAGTATAAAGCTTCTGTCTTCAGTAGAATAGTATGAGGGGGGAAGTCATTCAGACCGATCCACTGCAGTAATTGGAATATGACACTCCTGCTATCCTGACAGTTTGGAGTTCAAAGACATTTCAGCATTAATTGGATGTGCTTCAGCCATTCATGAGTTTGAGTATATGCCACGTGAAATATCCTACATACAACTGTATTTGTACTGAATTACAGCCCCTGTTCTTGTGGAGGGCCACCAAGTAATGTGTCTTTAATTTTTCCAGATTATTCATTAATTTGTGGTATGCTATAGTTAAAAACAAACTGCAGTCAATAGGTAAATGTATTTTTTACTCTGAACTTTTAATCTGTGTCCAAATCTATTTTCCCTGTAAGGATATAGCTAATGGGCTATTTTTATAATAAACTCGGGAGACTTACATTTTTGTGAGAAACCAACTGGTTTATGTGCAGTTGTTTGAAACAGGAATGTCTACTTATAGCTATTACTAACTATTCCTTTTGGTGAATATAGTCAAATACAGCCCTAAAGAAAGGCAATTCAAACCTTAGTTGACCATCATACTAATCTCCTCTGCTGTTATCATAAGGAAATAGTTTTCAACAACATTGCAGCTTTGTGGGGGGAAAATATGGAAAAGGAAGAGGGGTAAAAAATAAGATTATAAATTAGTTACATCACTATCAATACCAGGGGTTTAAATCTTAAATATGTTAACTGTATAATGGAAAAGTGTTTCAAAGCATCCTGCCATTTCGGTGTCCTCTAATTGACAGAATATCACCACAGAATAAGAAACAATCCACAAACTGATGTTCATATTGTGCCAAAGGTTGCAGTGCTGTGTGCTGCAGGGACATGGCTCAGCCATGCAGTGCATGATTCTTCAGCTCAACGGAGTTTAAACTGAGATGGGAGACATACATTCAAGAAGCGAAAAAGTGATGCTTGTGTCATTTCTGTGTGAGTTAGGACTGAAATATCTTCCATACATCTGTGTTCTCTATTAGTCATAGAAATGTACTGTGTGCTTAATCTAGCTTTCTGAAAAGGATCATTTGGCATAAAGGTCATAGGCCATGAAACAACTAGTTAAGTTCTTTTCACTTTGTATTTTTATATTATTGCTCATAATCTGATTTCAAAAATTTGTAGTTGTGATTTTGCCCACAGCAGTTTGACAAGTCAATTGTTCCAACATTAGGATAAAAGGGCAGGCTTTTCAGACTGTCTGGAAGATACCAAGCTATTTCAATTTTGGTAACACTTCAGTCAGACTTCTGTAATAAAACAGACAATGCAGCATATTCTACAATTGCTATTTATAAAAACAATTCTGTATTTTAAAATATTAATGTAAGGTGATGTAACAAAAATATATAAATTTTTTTCCCCCAGTTTTGGTCATCATCACTATATTCCTAAAAAATACATTGTTCCAGTAAGGTAGTTTTGTGGACAACTATTTCATTGGAAGATTTTAGTTACACTTATTTTCAAGGTTATCACATTCTCAGTGCCATCTAATGATTTTTTTTTCATGTGAAAGTGCACAAACATAGCACGTAGAATCATGTATTTCTTCAAGTCACAGCAAATTGAATCAAATTCTTGCCCTACTAGAACTCCAAGTGGATTAGGGAAAGTGGATTAGGTGGTCAGAAATTACTTTTTAAGTGTGTTCACACATTGCATTTTGGAGATGTCAAAGTAGCTATTTAGTCTGGAAATTGTTTGCTTGATAAAATGAAATGTGAATAGAAGTTAATAGAAGATAGCACTAGTGTATGGTTGGGAGGGAAGAGGGCATTCCACGTTCTTTTTGTGGTGCCCTCTATGTTCCTGACTCAAAATGTTCTCCCAGTGCTACTGGAAAACTCAAAGTATCAATACTGCACAGTAAAATCTAGGCTCAGAGCTTTTAATAAAGAAAAGGCTTAGTTATTGCTGGAGAGTTTCCAGAAAGATGTGGTGAATTAGTACAGTTATCACTGTTGGGGTCTGTTTAAATTCTTAAAACTCTTGCTGTATGATCCATATTCTGTTGGGGTTTTTAACTGAAATACTGTATTTCAAGGATTTCTTCACCAGTCTTCCCTATTGCAAAGGTTTTGAATTTGAGGATTTTGTTTAGCTAGTTTCTTTGTTGAGAAGACTGTTTGTTGGCAACAGTTAGACTTATGTTCCCTTATTAAAGAGTGACCACAATTTTGGAGGTAGACATCCTTCACTGACTTCATTGCAAAACTAGAAAATCTCATTGAAGTGTCTGGTGAAAGGATTATGGAATCAGTGGTGTTTAGATGGTTGCATACAAACTGAGTGCTTAAAAGCTGTTTTGGTTTAGAGCCTACCACAGTAAGTTAACAAGGACTGAACAGGAACTAAAACAAAGCACAAAAACATGTATTCCTTTCCCAGTTTAGGTTGTATGAATCCTATGAATGCAAGAAGCTGAATTCACAGGAGATCGCTTGGTAGTTCCTGGCTGATTCTGTTACGTCTTCAACAAAAGCATTTCTTATTAGCTACTCACCACTTCCCTTTGCCCACCTTAAAATTTCTGTAAAACTTCTAATTCTCTCAATTTTTGAAATATGCTGTAGGTGAAAATTCTGTGTCTTGGCAACCAGGAAAGGACAGTTATCCTCTGGAAAAAGTCATCTTATCTGCCAAGATGAATTTATTATCATAATTCCTGCAAAGATCTGTGAATTTATTCCATATTCTTTGGCTCTCTTTACTGTGAGAGATATCCCAATTCATTGATATTGAAATCGTGCAAGTTATAAAATTGAGACTTTAAATGAATCCTGGTGAAGTGGGTTTAAATCAATTCAAAGAAGTTCATGTCTGGTGCTACAGTACAGCTCTTTATAGCGTTTAAGATTTCTCGTGCTTAGAGAAAGGCAATTCTCAATTTAAGAAATCTTGAAGTAAGATTGCTCAGCGTCAGAATATGTACAGCTTGTCATTTGTATATTTTTTCCACGCCAGAGAGGCACAAAAGAAATATTGTGGACATGGAACCCCCCAGTAAAATGGGAAGAGATTTCATGCAAAGAATCTTCTGCTTACGATAGCTGCTATTGCCTGAGAAAACAGTTAAATAACAGTACCTTTTCTCTTTCTTTTCTAAATCTTCAGTCTTATAATTTAAATTATACAAGAAAATATTGGTTCTTTGTATCATTGTTCATTTAAATGCAGGACATGGATTTGAAGCAGAAATGATAGAGGGATGATATGTGAAAGCAAGTCTGAACTTCTGAATTATATTAGAGGTTTAAATTTTTCTTTGAAGGATGAAGACAGAAGCAGGCTTAGG
Source organism: Laterallus jamaicensis coturniculus (assembly GCA_022605575.1). Classification (NCBI taxonomy): domain Eukaryota; kingdom Metazoa; phylum Chordata; class Aves; order Gruiformes; family Rallidae; genus Laterallus; species Laterallus jamaicensis. Next base: position 850,422 of record JAKCOX010000016.1, read on the forward strand.
TCTGTAAGATTAGCCACAGGAAATCATCAGCTAAATTAATAAGTAATTTGAGAATGAGTGAATGGAATAGTAGAATTTTAAAGACAGGCATTAGCTGGTTAGCCTAGGTTATACTTTCTTTAGAAATGGTAATAAAACTTCTTTTCAGGTCATGCCATAATGTGACCTGTTCATAGTGCTGATGTCAATCTGATTGATACACGGGGAACATAGCCCCATACAAAAGCACAGGCTGAATGCTCCTGGCCTTTCTACCCTCAGCTTTGTGTTCTGTCCTCTTTTGGTTAGATTCTCACTGACCTTGGAGAAAACAATAGTGTGGTGAATGAAGAGGGCAGAAAAACTTGTGAATATTGTACTTCGTTGTTTCTCCTCATTTAAGGTAATCCTTCCTCAATTTAAGCTATCAAAGGATCTGGCAACTACACAAGAGTCTTGCCTGACAGGAAATCTGGGTTTTCTCAGTTGAGCATTTCTCAGCTTCGAGGCAATTTCAACTGTTACAACTGTAGGAGGAGGAGCAGAACACTTGTCTTCATGAGGAAATGGGAGTGTTGGAGTATGCTGCAGTACCTCCTGGCAGGGGCCTTGCCCCAACTCCTACCTTGTCCCATAATCAATCACCAGCCTCAGCTGCACAACTGAAATCTGCAAAGAATCTGAACCACATAAATTGCAAAACATCTTTCACATGCAAATGAATTTCTATCCATTTCAATTTTAAATTCAATCAAATGACTCCTTTCAATATTCCATACTTGTCACTTGCTATCTCCCTATGTCTACTCTGAACGGGTGATTATAAACAAGAACAAGGTTTAAATGCATCAGCAAGGCTGACTGTTAATATCAGGATGGCTCTTCACGAATTCCTAGCCAAACCTTTAGTTCAAAATATATTTTCAGTAATTTTCATTACTGTTTTCTTTACTTTTAAGATTCTTATATTTAAAAAAACCCCACAACCCACTAATTGTATGTGAGAAGACAGAAGTAGTTTTGAAAAGCATCAAAGCAAATTGGTAGTTCGTATTTGAGTAAATATTTCCTGATACTTGTTTAGGATATTTTACTGAGTTGTGGTGGTGTGGTATAGTACACTTCAAAAACCAACAAAGGGGAGTTTACCCAGAGCTTAGATTTAAAGGCATGATAGTAAATTGTTGTCAATTCCATATGTTTTCATTACCAAGTTCTTACGGGTTCATGCATACAAGTATGCAAAGAGATATATATACACAGTTATTGATTTGGGGCCAGTCGGCTCATAATAATCATTTAGTATTTTGAAACCTGTGACCATGGTGCAGGCAGGTTTAATTACCTAAGATGGCTATGCTTATCATTATGGAAATAATGAGAAACACAGTAAGGAAAGTAAAATCAAATCTTAGCTTAAAACATGCTATATGTCATTTAATCAGTCAAAGAATCAGGCTGGTATGTTTTAATGTACTTAAACTGACAAAGAGTTTCCATGGAGGGTTCATTGTCAAATACTTTTTTGCCAGTTAGGAAGGTTGGTTGCCTTCACTGTAATTCGCCCTATTTGTAAACCTGGTTAATTACAGGACTCTGTTCAAAATGATAGCACCCTCTAGTGTGAAAGAATGCAGTAAAGCCTCTAGTAATAGAAATGATGTTACAATTTCATATGAATTATAGCTCTTCTGCAGTATTTTTGTTAACATTCTTTACATATTTTCTAAAACAAGCATCCTTTTGATTTCAAAATATTTTTGATATATAAATTCCTGTAACTTTCTCAGCAAGTCCTAAGATAGCAACACTAGTAGTACTTAATATTTAGTATTGTAACTGGTGATTTCTATTAGATCTGTGCAAATGAATGTCTCACACTGAATATTAAGGCATTAAAATTCCTGTATGTTTCACTTAATTCTTAAAATATATTTTTTTAATTACCCAGGAACTAAATAGTAACGTACAATTTTTTAATTCATGTAATAGTGAAATGTAATATTTTTTACAAATTTAAGAGTTATCTCTTCAAGACTGATGAGTAACAGGCATTTCAAACAGCTGGCTTTATTTTAGTATTTTCTTTCTTTTGGACAGGATTAATAGTGAATCCAGATATGAGATTTACTCCCCTTCTAATACAATAGCATCTCTGTAAAAATGAAAATTATGGCCAGACTGTGAAGTTCAGGTCCTCAAGATCAGAAATACAAAAAAGGGCTGCTTTTCTTTCCCTTAAACTCCCTTGAAAGCTCAGCTCTTGTTTACATGTTGGGCCCCTGTGCAGTCATTCCTCTGTGGTCAGGAATGCTAAAACACAATTCTTTTAAATAGCTTTTATTCTGCTGCATGGGGGTTATCTAGATCTTCTGTCATATGGGCAGTTTCAGCTCTGAGATGTCTGCCCTGAGAGTTGATATGAGTTACTTTCATGTAAGGAGTTACACAGGTATTTTCAGTAATGACACTTCCAAATATTTCTTCAGATCTTTGAAAGAAAAAGGAACTAATATGTAAAAATGCCAAGAACCTAAATTAGGATTGATGTGATTTTGGCATTCAAGGCAGGATTTGCTTAGGCATAACCATTTCTTTCACAAAGTTTGGAATGCAACGTGCCTTTTCTCAGTGCTACTGCAGTCTTTGTTGTGACTGGGCCTCCTACTTATTTCTTGGTAGTAGGAAATATTAAGACCTGGTATTACAACTTTTATAATATATCTACTTCCATTTCTGTGCTTATATTAAAGTTTAGCTCTTTGTGTATGTATGACTGAAATGAAAGTTCAAGCCAGTGACTCACTGACATGGAATAGGTTACTGGCTTATTAATTTTTTAACATTTTCCTTTGGCAAATATGGAAGCAATTGTAGCTAAGGATAGGACTCCAAAGAAATAAACTGCTTCTGGAGAGAAGTAAGGTAATTGTTGTCTGATCCAGTAGCATTATTTTGAGTTACCTATCAAAGGAGGGAATAATATTTCCCATACTCTATCAGGACCTGTTTCTATATGAGTCACATTTGATAAAACTCTCTTTGAGAAAAAGATAAAGTTCATCTTAAATAATAATGATTTGCATGTTCCTATTATGACAGCTGCATTATTCTGAAAAGTGTGCTGTGCTATTTCTATGGCTTTTGAAAACAAAAAAGGTGAATTTCAAACTCTAAAAAAAATCAGAACAGATGTTCTCAGCATGTAATTAGGCCATGCATATCATGAACATTGTTCTTGTGACTGCTTTTATAATTTTTACATAGTTATTTCAGAAAGGTTAAAAATTATGCATGCAGTCTTTATTATATTACACACATAATTTGGAAAAAAGCATTTCTCTGCACTAAAAAAAATAAATTAAAGAAATAGATTCATTGTGTCGAGAAAAATTTATTTCTTGAGCCTCAAATAATTTAATTCCTTTTTATTCTATGCAAAAAGTAATTTTCTCCTGGGGGAAATTATTGCTTAACTACTGTTATGTATTCACTGGCAGTCTTAGCCACTCAGACAAAGATAGTGCTGGAAAGGAGGTAGAGAAAGCTGATTGAAGTGAAATCTTTAAACTAAATATGAAAAATAGACAACTTAAGGCTTTATATGTTTCTTTCACCAAGAATCCATAATGATCCTGACACTAGAAATCCATTTAAAATAAAACTTTGGTGACTTTATCATGGTCCTGTCATGATTACTTTAATGTATGATCACTTAGATGTTTATTCCTGTGAGTACCTTTACTCATTTACAGGATGGGGTACATTTAGAAAAAAAACAACCAGCCAAAAAAAAAAACCCAAAAAAACCCAACAAACCTAAAAAACCAAACCCAAACTATGAAACTACAAGCAATGATTCTGGGTAGGAATGAGGAGATCAGTCTTCAAGTATCCTTTACCTATAATATATTTTGGTTTTATTATTGTAAGTTAATAACTGGAGGATGGAGAGGACTGCTAAACTGAATTTACATACCAAAAATTTTCATAGTTGTCACTGTTGCCATGCCTGGATGCCAGCATTTGCAGTCCCTACAAGCTTATAATAATGACTCACTCGGGCATCTGCGACTGGTGCTAGAGGCTGGTCATGAAGATGACACTTAAATAGACCACTGAGTCACTGGTACCAGTCAGTTGCATGTGAACGGTAGATGGAACTTTCCAAGTCATTACCTGACAGCCTCACTGCCTTTCCATTGGAATGTACGGTAAAACTGTATGGTATGCATTTGCACAGGACCTATGGCTTATTACTGAAATACCCCAGTGGAGTCCTGCTGCAGATTATTGGTCCTTTCCTCATTCTCGGCATCAACACATGTGAGATGAGCTATCTTTCCATCTGTACAGGCTATCTGAGGATGGAGGTTACTGGAGAAACCATTCTCAAGGATAAGTATTTAATGTGGGCATTTAGATGTGCTTATGTATAATACTGATGGGATCTTTATGGGCTATATATATATGAGCAGTATCTTTGGTACAGAAAGTGTAACCATCCAGGCTAGAAAACTAAGCAATGAAAAATAACTGAGATATTTGTATATTAGTACATGGAATGTATCCAGGATAGGATAGTAGTAGGCCATGCAGATGCATGGTATAAAATTTAATACTGGTTGTATGGCACAAAACCAGTGCAATAATAGTGCTAGAATACAGGTAACAGGATAGGATTTTAAGAGAAAATAGGAAGAAAAGGTGAAAGGGCAGGGAGAAATCTAATGAAATTCAACAAAAGCAAGTGCAAAGTCTTGCACCTGGGGAGGAATAACCGACTGTATCAGTACAGGCTGGGGGATGACCTGTTGGAGAAGAGCTCTATGGAGAAGGACCTAGGGGTCCTGGTTGATGACAGGTTGGCTATGAGCCAGCATTGTGCCCTGGTGGCCAAGAGAGCCAATGGGATCCTGGGATGTATCAGGAAGAGTGTGTCCAGCAGGTCGAAGGAGGTGATCCTCCCCCTCTACTCTGCGTTGGTCAGGCCCCACCTGGAATACTGTGTCCAGTTCTGGGCTCCCTGGTATAGAAAAGACAGGGACCTTCTGGAGAGAGTCCAGAGAAGGGCGACAAAGATGATTAGGGGTCTGGAACATCTCCCCTATGAGGAAAGGTTGAGTGAGCTGGGTCTGTTCAGCCTGGAAAAAAGAAGACTTAGGGGGGACCTAATTAGTGTTTACAAGTATCTTAGACATGGGTGGCAGGGGGAATTGGCCAGCCCCTTTTCAGTGGTCAGTGGGGACAGGACTAGGGGCAATGGCTGTAAGCTGGAGCACAGGAAGTTCCGCACCAACATGCGGAAGAACTTTTTCACAGTGAGGGTGAGGGAGCAGTGGAATAGGCTGCCCAGGGAGGTGGTGGAGTCTCCTTCTCTGGAGATATTCAAGTCTCGTCTGGACGCCTATCTATGTAATATGAGATAGGGAGCCTGCTTTGGCAGGGGGGTTGGACCCGAAGATCTCTTGAGGTCCCTTCCAACCCCTAAGATTCTGTGATTCTGTGATTCTGTGATTCTGTGAAATGGAAGCATCAAAGATATATCAACCTTACACACTGCCATAACATGCATGAAAAGAGAGCCAAGCTATTTTTAAGATTAATATACTCTGTTGAAGGAATAAAAATGTTGATGAAAGCAAAGGACCTGTTTTTGAACCTGCTATGTTTATGAACAGGCTTATATGTTAAAGTTTCCCTTGGTGATGCAGTTCTGTGTTTCTGTATGTGTACCAATAAACTCTGGATTTTTTTCATTTTTTCCAAGAAAAAAATCATGGCATTTTATTGCTTATGTATAACTTGTAAAAGCAGGTTGTACAGAGCAACTGCTTCTGTAGGTATTGATCTTGCTTGAGATAGGAATAGGTGGGACTAAATAGGCCAAGTTTTCCATCTCTGTACCAAAGAAAAGTCTTAATTTTTAAACTATTAGTAGTATACCAGTTCCCAAAGTGAACTACTCCATTCCTGCTCATTGCTGAAGAGGCAGCCTGGATAAACAGGCTTCATCCTGTCATGAAATCATAATATGCATTATGACATTATATTTTGTTGTCATGGAAGCAGCTGCAGTGATATTCTTGATTCTGATGTGAATCGTAACAAGTCTTTTACCAGCCATCAAGTTTCAATCTGAGGGGCAGGTTCTTGCTTGTGTTATATATTCCCCTTCAGAGAGCCTGTCAGTCATTGATTACCAGGTCGCATGTCTGATATAAGCCAGCAATCCCACTAACCTTCACAGCTTTGCAACCCTTCTATTCTCATTACAGTGTTCGAGTGACTAGGAAAGTCAGCTACAGAAGCTTCTGGCAATAGCACAGGACAACGCAGTTGTGTTGTGACCAGGCGTGTTTCAGGGAATAACCTTGGGTGTTGATCTAGAGACATCATGGCAAATCCTTGAGGTTGTGGGATTTCAAAGAGACTGGTTTACATGTTCTTCTCTTGACATTTACAAAACAGCACTGTTGCACACATCACAGAAACTGGGTTTGCTTTCTGTTACAGGCACTCCTGAGTCTGTTTTCCTTGTTCTACTGGATTTATCACAGAGCTCGGCTGCACCTTAGCAGTGCAGTAGCTGACAAGGCATTCCACTCAACTCCCAGTAATCAGTGTAGATCAGTGTAGTCTTCTCTTGGTTTAGTTAGAAGGAGAAACCTACTAGGAAATATAATTCTCTGCTTTACAAAAGGTTTCTCCTCACATGCAGTGGATGTGATCTTTGAATTTCATGTGGCTGTGTGACCACAATTGGGAAACCAGGGTTCATTGTTCTTTTCTCATGGCTGTTAAACCATTCTGTTCAGAAGAATAACATGAATGCACTGCTATTCCAACAGGTTATCATGTTACTTGGATGTGTATGAATTCCAGGCTTTGGCTATGTCTTACTGACTAGCTAACCTCATCCTGTCAGTTTGCTCCCAGCACCAACACAGAACTGCTCTTGGCAGATGGCACAGAGCATGGCTGTGAGAATGCCCTACCCTCATATTCCCCTGCTGACCTCCTACGCTAGTATGAGTTCTCCTTAAATAATTCATGGGAAACTAGCAGGTATTTCTCTCCCAATTTATTTTATTGTTTAGTCCAGAAAGCTATTGATATATTGAGGTGTTTCAGACTTTAACATGCAGCCAGAGAAGTCATTAGAATGTTGGGACCACACATTGTTCAGCAGAGCATTAAAAATTAGTTTAGATGTTTCTAAAACCAAATTTATATAGCTCACATTTAATGGGTCTGAACCTACTGATATATTGAAAGCCTATACCTGCCGATGGACAAGATTAGACTAGGCCAGTTGACCAGAAACTGTTTTATTACAGAGCTGTGCCATTCAGTGATCATTGGAATCTTGGTGGATATGTTGTACTATTTGAGAACACAAAAACCAGAAACGTTTATTAATTTATTGGGGGGGGGGGGGGGTTGACTGTCAAAATGCTCTGGCAACACAGGATGAGGAAATGTAAACATTTTACCTATTGAAAGAAGTACAGAGCTAGACAATGGGATGAGATTTTGATATTGTTTTCAGATAAGAATGTTTATAGCTGTTATTAAAAAAAAAATTCAGTATGACACTTGAACTCAAGTTTAAAAGGACTCAAGTCCTTTTAAAGGCAGTAAGCATTGTACAAGTCTTCTATTCATTTAAATCCTGATTTCACAAATGAATGTGTATTTAATACTGTGTGAAAGCAGAATCCTCAGCTAAGTCTAAACTAAAAATTTCTCCTGATATAAATTGGCCGGTCAGTATAATGAAAAGGTTTATACTAGCTGTGCTGGCAGAAGCACTACTGAGTACATGGTAACACCAGCAAAACTGAGCTTTACCTATAGCATTATTTTATCCAGAAGGGAAGTTTTCATTTTCTAATACTGAGTGTGCTTTTTGAAGAATAATAATTCCAAGATGGCATATTCTTTTTGCTCTCTACCAAATACTTCAACTGTAGTCTCTCTACTGTTGTAGATCCACTGCAGGCATCAAAAATTGGATCCAATGCTTAGGTCTCCTTCTGGTGATGTGCAAAGAAGGTATTTTATCTGCCTGTGCAATGATCTTTTCAAAACCCCATGCACCGCTTGTTCTTGACACGTTACGGGGACTGATGTACAATCACTGTACTATTGATGAATTTTCTCCTTCTAAGATCACACACTGAAGCTCTAGCTTCAGTCCAAAATATGTTTTCTCCTAAGCTCCCAGCAGCTGAAAACTGGAATTGCACTATACGATGCCATCTTTGGAACAATAAAATCTTGTGGTTAGCTCCACCATGCCATAACACTTGAGCCACAATGGTTGCAGCTAATCACAGTGATTGTAACTTTCATCTTAGAAATAATTTGCTGAAAAAAAAAAAGCTTTATTTATTATGGAATGTGTATAGTCATTATCATTTCTCCTGACTCCAAAGGTGTACATTACTCTTTCACATGTCTAGGTTATTAATTATATTGCTTGTTTTCAATCAATATTAAGTTCCGTTAACACCTATTTTGCTTCTCTTTGGGATCTGGAGAATGGGTGTTGTGCATAAAAATGTTTCTGTTTTTCCAGGGAAATCAGTTTGTCTAAGGAAAGTTGTTACCTTGTTTTGCAACTTTTTTGCAATTAAACCATTGTGGCTACAATGACAACAACTATGATTACTTTAGTGTAAGGATGTAGTCACAATTCTTTATTGAAAATCTGCCGTTCACTTAGGAAGCATAAGCTCCTTAATCTTTTTCTGTTTCAGACCAACTCAGAAATATTTATATTCATATTATTTACAAAATTATTTGGTTTAACAGTTAAGGGTGCAGAAAGCCATGCTGTAGCAAAGGCACTGAATTTAACTACGCATTGGTTTTGTACTAATGGACAATCTATCACAGTCCTTTAAACATTTTTTGCTTTCCTGCATTTTGAAGTTCAAGCTAAAAAAGTTACTAATGTACTGTGTCTCTTTTTTACAAAAACAAAGCTAGAGTCTCTGTTAGGAATGTCATCATAACCAGAAAATAGCAGTTCAACAGCCATGTATTAAGCTCATGTGAAGTCTAAATAGATTTAATTATTTTGCATGGCGACTGCCATTCCAATGGGAGGCACAGTGTAGCTGTATTTCCCACAATTACCAAAGTCATAGCAAAAGTCACATGATGCTTGCACTGTTATCTCATAATCTGACATTAAATCGAAGAATTGCTAGAATGTACTATCACAAAGGCATAACAACCACAAAAGGAGTCCCAACATTAAAGCTTTGTATGATCAATATTACCAATATAAATGAAGCTTACTAAAATGTAATCGTGTTTTTTCTAAAGACAGGTTCTTTTTTCTCTCATTAATAAACTTCTACACAATAAATAATAATTCCTGTCCTATGCAGATGAAACAGACTTATCAGGAGTAAGCCATACTAAAGGAATACAGGGGTCCAACCTGGAATTTTTAAAACAGCATATTAGGACATAGTAGTTTGTTTAACAACAGCTTTTTAACATTTTGAATCCACGTCACCCTTTTGTATTAAGACTGGCACTGATGTAATAGGAGTAGTTCAGGGAGTATAAAGACACTGCATCTATTGGGAAGTAGAAAAGCATATAAACTGCACCCTTGAGAGGTAATGAAACACATGGTCTGGCAGAATAAATACCCTTTGGAAAGGGTACAGTGTATGCTTCCCCCTTTCTTATTCTACTATTTGTCTTCCTACAACAATGCTTCTTTGTGAAGGAGAAAAAGTAACCTTTTTTTTTTTTTTTTTTTTACATGAAACACCAAAAGAGACAAAGTGACACTGGCCAAAGGAGGTTGGTACTGCCTGTAGCAATGAGGTGTATTTAAATAAGATTCTAAAAAAACCCACAACATGAAAATCTTTGTGGACTGAATAGTCAAAGCTTTCATTAAAGCAGGTGATCCTTCTGTTATGAAAAAAGGTTTTATTTCTCTGCCTGACTCCTCCTTTGGGGTCTTCTCACACATGTGAGCCTTTTATAATAGTAAAAGAAATAGTTTGTCATAGCTCCACAGGATCTTTGAGAAGACCCATAGTCTGAGAGCTCCAACTGAATTCTCTGTCCCTCTCATAACTTTCTTTTTCACTTCCAAATGCCGTAGCTAATTTTCATTAACTTGTTAAGGCCTTTCCTTGTATAGTAGAAATTTCTGATACTGGATTCACTCTGAAGAATCTCACGGTCACTGTTACCATCCTCTCACTCTTGTCCCAAACTGTACAGCAAACAATGAAACCTTATGCTTCTTGTCAGTATACTCAGCCCTTCAAGTGTACATATTCAGCCATCCTAATATGAATATTCACTCTTTTCAACCCACTCTGTCTTCTTTCGTCAGGGAAACGCATATGGATTTTTTTCTGCCTCTATTAGTCAAGTATAATTATCAGTAATAAAAAAGATAGTAGGGAGCAGCTCTTGTGGAAATAATTTGACTGTCATGGTATTAACTCTGAACTCTTTGGACTCCTCATTTACTGATACATAATCATGCAAATAGTTCATTGCTATAGATTGATAGTAGAATTCCGTGTCACAATAGATCATTCAGGTTTTTTAAAGTTTTATTATGAGCAAAACTAAAACAGGCTAAAATAGTAATTTCTTAAACAAAATCATAGTACCCATCTTTTCAGAACTTGATAGCATCAGCAGTGTTACCTGAGACTTTTATGCTAGGCTAGATATTTAGAAGTCTAGAATTCAAAAGGAATTCAGATGAATAAATATGATACTAAGGTACAGAAGAGCCTGAGGTATGGCACACAAGTTTGAAAAGACATCACTAACTTGAAACCCAGTGACTTAAACACTAATGGTATTGATCTACCCTATGAGGAAAGGTTGAGAGAGCTGGGGCTGTTCAGCCTGGAGAGAAGAAGACTGAGGGGGGAACCTAATCAATGTTTATAAATATCTTAATTATGGGATGCAGGGGGAATTGGCCAGCCCCTTTTCAGTGTCTGTGGGGACAGGACAAGGGGCAATGGCTGCAAATTGGGGCATAGGAAGTTCCGCACCAACATGTGGAGGAACTTTTCCCCAGTGAGGGTGACAGAGCCCTGGCACAGGCTGCCCAAGGAGGCGGTGGAGTCTCCTTCTCTGGAGAGATTCAAGACCCATGTGGATGCCAACCTGTGCAGTATGAGCTGGGGAGCTGCTTTGGCAGGGGGGTTGGACCCAATGAGCTCTCGAGGTCCCTTCCAACCCCTACAACTCTGTGATTCTGTGATCACTTCAAACAGAGGATTCCTTCAAACATGTACATATTTGTTGGGGGGGGTGGGGTTTTTTTCCTTAATATCTTTAAGGTTATCTACAGTAAGAGAATTGAATACATGCTTAATTGCTATCACCGTCAGGACATACCCGAGTACACAGGTGAAACAGAACAACTGATTCTGTTAAATGCAACAATTTTGTTAAACAGAACATGAGAACCCAAAAGGAAAACATTTTTTCTCTAATTTCAGATAAATATAAGCACAATTGTCAGAGCAAGTATGTTAGAGAATATCTGGTTGATAGCATTATTCGTTAGTGACTGTTGCTAGAATTATTTTTATATGCGTACCCTATAGGATGCAAAAAAGGCAGAGAGAATTTCTTGGAGAGTATAGCAAGAGTATACATGAGTCAGAATGTAATTTAATATCTCTGGGAGTAGTAATTAATAGCAAAGCTGATTAATTAAAAAAATTCTATAAAAGTGTAACAGAGTGATTGACAAAATGATTTCTGCTTTTTCAAGTATTTTAAAGTCTCTTAGGGAATACTGCAGCTTTCCTAAACTGATTATTGAAAAATATTATTTTTCTAAACATTAATGATCATGTTCATTTTTTTAAAAGTAAGATAAACACACGACATATTTCTGGAAATATGGAAATTGAAAGAGGAGAGTCAGTATCAAGAAATTTTTTAAAAGTACTAATTTTAATTTGGAAAAATTGGATTTAATTTCTTTTTCTCTTTTTTGACTAGTCCCTGTCTTAGCAATCACTATAAAGAAAAACAGTAGGCAAGAAAGAAAAGCTGATAAAAAGTTAAAAGAAAAACATTTACTGCTACTTATACCTCTGGACACTTACTCAGCTACGGCATGTATCTACTTTATTTATTTATTTATGCTCAAAAATGTAAGCCCCACAAACCACATATAGTTTTCACTGATGCTTGGTTTAAAAGGAAACTCTTGAATTCATATCTCTGAAATGAAACCTAGGTTTTTCTGACAAGTGAAATTGCATACTAAATTTTGAACTAATGAAAGACTTTATTCTGAAATTTCTCAGATATTTTTGTCCATCTCTCTGCATTGTTGTTCTTGCTCTATTACTATGAAAAGAATCAGTCATGGAAATTCTTATGTATAATCAGATTAAGGCTTGAGAAAATTAAATCATTTTGGTATCTGGTGGAAAAGTCATAGGACAGGTGCTCCAAATAGAATCTGAAATATGGACATTTCCAAAAGTTAAGCATACTAAAATATTATGCACCTTGTTAAATGCACTGTAATGTTTATGAATCATAGGGGTAATTATTTGTCTTTAGGCTAAATTATAATTATGCTACATGGGCATCAGATTTTGAAAACAGAGTTCTTATGTTACTTTGTTGGCATCAGAAGTGCAACATAGAATTTGGAACAGTTGCATACATGTGTTAAAAAAGTCATGCTAAAAGGATTGTGATAATAAAGACCGGAATATATTTTATAAATGTTCTCATAAAAGTACCATCGATGGATTGCGTTGGTGTTGTTATTCATAAAGTTAATGGTAATTAGGCCAAATTTGTGTCACAAAAGCGTCTGCCCCACTCACAAGTTAATTTCGGTTTAAATAGGGGCCAGAAATAGTTGTCTCCAAGGAACAGAAAAAAGTTTTGTGACACCCTTGGGTTACCATTACATTGATTCCAAAAGAAGCCCAGGCATTTTTCAGCAGAGAATAGCCCTCCTTCACCAACTAGAGTCATCACTTCCTTTTCCTGTCCTATCTCATGCATCTCCTTTCCTAGCAATCTCTTTCTGAATGCCCTATTTTGAAAAAATCTGATTTAACTGGTCAAAACTGTTTGTTTTCATAGTCTGTTTTGACCAGACAGGACGGTGTAAAGTCTTGGGTGAGTGTGCATTTGCATCTCAAGGAGCTGACAGGACTCAGTGGTCTGCCTGACTTTCCCCAACAGTTTGTCAGGAAATGAGAGACAGGTCTGAAATATGAGCTGCTGTCTCGTCATTCCTTTTCTCATCCCTACTGCAATGTTTTTTCTGCTTTTGACAATAGTGAAAGATAGCTCTCCCCCACTTCTACGTAATTTGTTTTCCCCTGAAAAATAACAGCTATTATCTCCTACCTAAAAAGTAGAAAGAGATTTTACAGAACTTCTCTCTATTAAAGGGACTGAGAAAAGAGTTATTGCCAAAAATAAAATCTGTTCCATTTGTTGTAGCTCCATTTCGTTAAATATTGCTGCTACTACCTGTTAAACTGTATTCTTAGAAAAGGTTGAATACGCTATTTGCCACAGAACTACTTCAGCTGAGGTGTATAAACTCAAAATCCCAAACTTGATTAAAATATTCGCTATCACATTATGAGCAGGATCACATTGATACCTCTAATCACTCTATTCCACCAACATCAGCAGTGAGCCTACATGAGCCAACTGCAGTGGTAAAACCATGAATATTTACTTGTCTGTCAAAAAAGTTGTTTTTCAGTTCACAATCAAAAGATCTGGATTTAAGAAACCAAATGAGGTTCAACAAAAGCAAGTGTAAAGTCTTGCACCAGGGGAGGAACAATCGTTTGTTTCAGTACAGGCTGGGGGATGTCCTGCTGGAGAAGAGCTCTGTGGAGAAGGACCTGGGGGTCCTGGTGGATGACAGGGTGGCCATGAGCCAGCAGTGTGCCCTGGTGGCTAAGAGAGCCAATGGGATCCTGGGGGCATCAGGAGAAGTGAGGGCAGCAGGTCAAAGGAGGTGATCCTCGCCCTCTGCTCTGCCCTGGTCAGGCCCCACCTGGAGTGTTGTGTCCAGTTCTGGGCTCCCTGGTATAAAAAGGACAGGGATCTCCTGGAGAGAGTCCAGAGAAGAGCTACAAAGATGATTAAGGGCCTGGAGCATCTCCCCTGTGAGGAAAGGCTGGGAGAGCTGGGGCTGTTCAGCCTGGAGAGAAGAAGACTAAGGGGGGGACCTTATTAATGTCTATAAATATCTTAAGCATGGGATGCAGGGGGAAATGGCCAGCCCCTTCTCAGTATCTGTGGGGACAGGACAAGGGGCAATGGCTGCAAGTTGGAGCAGAGGAAGTTCTGCTCCAACATGTGGAAGAACTTTTCCCCAGTGAGGGTGAGGGAGCCCTGGGACAGGCTGCGCAGGGTGGTGTGGAGTCTCCATCTCTGGAGATATTTCAGCCCCGTCTGGATGCCGACCTGTGCGACCCTGGCAGGGGGTTGGACCGGATGATCTCTCTAGGTCTCTTCCAACCTCTATGATTCTATGATTTGCAGGGTGACTTGGCAAATAACACTTAAATCAAATTTAAATGTTTCCATCGTGTAAAAAAATAAAGGGGGGAGGTGTGTTGGACGGAGTGAAGAAACTGGGGCTTGATCTTGATTAGCTGATAAAGAAATGTATTGAGCAGCAGGAAGGAAGCCAGTCATTGCCATGAGCAGACACGTATGTAGCCTTGTAACTTTAGTAGGGAACACTGTCCATGTTTTTCCTCCGGCTTAGTGCTCTGTGAGTGGCAAAAGTCCCCAAACCACAGCAGTCTGGGGAAGATCTCAAAGGAAGCAGGCTATATGTTTCAGGAAGTATCACTTGCTAAACCTTTCAGGGGTCATTTTCTGTGTGAAACAATTTTACTTGTTTCCTGCAGTGTCTGTCCAACATCACAGCTGGTGTTTCTGAGAAGGGTTAATGAAAAGTTATATCTGTAGTAGTTCGCTGAAAAAAATGGAATTTTCAAACAGAAACCATTCAATGAAAGGGCATCTTTAAAAACAGAGATGTATTTTAGGCATTAGATGAGGCAATGGATGTTTAATGGAAAGTTTGTAATGGTGCTGAGGGCAGTAGATCTTCATAATATGGGATTAAATTAATGTCTTGAACAGCATCACAGTAATTGCTTATGGACAAGAAGAATAAGTATACATTAAAACATATACTGCTTAAAATCTGTTGTATATATGAACTGTGTAGTCAGACCAGATACATGTTAACAAGATTTCACTGACACCATTATTAGATATTTCTACGTGCCCCTTTTACATGAAGACTTAGACGCTCATCGTTATTATTATGCTTATTACAAAGCTTCTCATTTGAATGACAGCAACAGAAGTTAATGTCAGTTTATGACTAGTGGGATTATCAGACTTTAAAGTTGTTTGGATATACTGTATTCATTTCTAGGTGCATATTCGAAACAAGGGTGGAGTAGACTTGAAATGAGGCAGGCTAAAAAAATGCTAATATGTATTTTTAGCAGACACATTACCATAATGTCATTAGTTTCAAGAGTTAAATGTGTTTAGCTGATGATTCCCCACTCTCCCCCTCCATTTTATGACTCTCATAAATGCAATGCATTGCTGCTTAGAATCAATAATTTGATGCGATACGTTTCATGTATCATGAAACCTTTAAGAATATGAGAGGTTTAACTGCAACAAATGAATCCAAGCTCTTTTCCTTAAGTACAACAAATGAAGACTGACGGGGATAATGGTATAAAACAGAAACATGATAACTGGGCATCATAATATCATGTGAGGGTTTTGCTTAGAACTGCAAGACAGAACCAGCACTAAGCCTTCAAAAGACCAAAGCTTCAAAAGAAAACAACTAATTTATTTTGATGGTGTCTAAAATATAAGTAGGATATGAGGAGTATGCTCTTCAAAGAGTGGCAGTAGGATTTGACTGGTGTGATAAAGATCCTTTCAGATGTGGTTCCTACGACGGAACTGTGAGAAGTTTATGGATTACTGTCTAACAGATGAATTGTCCATTGGAATGCTATAAAAGATGATTTTCAAAATCATGAATCTTGGTGATAGGAAAACAATAGCAAACTCTCAGATTGAAAAGATTCCAACTTCATATTCAGCCTGAGAATGATCCAGGGTTTTACCCATTAATTCTAATTCCATCATCTCCTAAGCAAGTGGAAAACAACAGGAAAATTGATACATTGTTTGTCTTGTTTAAAATAGGTTAGTATGGAAGGCTAATTAAATAAGTCCAGGAGATATTTAAGCCTGGGATTTTGTGTGAGGTTTAGCATACTGAATGCTATATGGGAAAGTACTTCAGAAACCAGAGAGGGTTCTGATCAAGGTACATATTCTTCTTCCATGATAAAGAACTATCTCAGGGGAAAAATATATTAAAAGAACATGTAGACAGAAAATAAAGTTTAAAGAGATTATTTCATGGTTATTTTAATGTAAACTTCCATGTCCTCATTATAAGTATTAGACACAATTGTGGATTTTTTAGAATCTACCACCAGTACGTTTGGAATACATGAAATATGGGAAATTTTGTGCAGCCACTGATGAAATGCATTCTGTGCTGCTTACAACCTCATTTGACAAGAAGGAATGTTATAGAAGGGGATAATCTCTGTGGAGTGCTAAAAGTTGTAGTTGTTTGGTTGGTTTTTAACTAGACATTAGATACTTCCTAATGGTGTTCCTTGTCATGAAATCTTTAATGTTATTCCTGTGCTCCCAGGGTTTAAATAAAACCACAAACAAAAAAACCCCCACAAACGACAGATAACTGAGAGCACAGAACATAAGGTCTTGACCAAGAAACAGACAGTACCAGCCAGCTGGGTTTTTTTTCTAATTGTTTTTTAAGCTTTGCTTCCTTAAACAATATTTCTGTAGGGTGTTGCGTAAACATGACTGAAATGAAAGCAGTCATACGGCACCTGTCACTGCAGCACACCAGTTCTCCACTATCATTAATGGATTTATGGTGACAACAGCCTGTGGGATGGGCAAGTCCTGTACTTGAATCACCAGAACTGGACTGTTGTCTTTCAAACCCTTGTGCCTAACACAGTTATCTTAGAAATTAAGACTTTATACTATTAGGTAGTAGGAGTTTAAGAGCAATCAACACAGGTACTTTTAGGATGCATGAAGTAGGGATCTGAAAAGTCTTTGGTTAGGACTCTACAAAGCTATAAGCTTTTTGGTGTGATAAAGAGGTATTAAGGAATTATCTTTCATTTTATATAGAAAAATACTGTGGATATATGATAAAGGAAAATGATATTGTAGTAGGTTTCCTGAAAGCATGTATGTTGGAAAAGACTCAATATGGTCTACCTTGTGTTTGCATGACTTTGGATGAACTGGAAATGCCAAACCCCACATTTTAACCACTTTGATGACCTTCTCAGTCTCGTTTCTGTGGAGCACTTCTGGAACCCTTAATCTGCATTGCAAGGTGAGATTTCCTGGGATGGCTTCAAACCCGTCTCAAGGAGTAATCATACCTCAGAGCATATTTACACACACATAGGTTTGTTTTGGAATTAGAGGAAAGCATGAAGTTTGTGCTGTATCAGGTTCCCAACATAACCTCTTCTGAGTGGAGATGGTAATTCACCAGCAATATTGAGCACATTAAAATAAATTTTTCTTAATCTTCACTGGTAAACTTTGATCTCTTATAACAGATTTTCATAATTTTGTCATCTGACTTGTATTTGTCTTTGAAAATGCAGTAAGACCTTTGGCTAAGAACAAGACAAACTGCAGAAAGTGAAAGCTGTCAGCACAACTAAAATGCAGATGGTAAACAAATAAAAATACAGATGCAGAACAGAAACGTGTACACTTTTTAAAAGTTTACTTTTGTTATTTCAGTTGACATTTTACTGAATGTCACTGAGAGTGAATAAACAAGCTAATGAGGTTTCAGCTAAATCTCTGCAAACTAGCTGTGAGTTCGAAAAAACTCTCAGCCCTTTATCCCTGACTTCATATTTTGGGACTGCTCAAGTGTCCCCTGCTTGTAGTGATGCATTTATTCAACATGTGATCAGCATCAAAAGTGAGAAATTCTGATTCACCATTTTTTTGGGCACCTCACCTCTTTCCAGTTTGAACTTGGAATCTCTTCCGTGCACAGACCGCTAATGAGGAAATCCTTGCTTATGAATTCAATGCAGAATGAGAGACTTTTTTTTTCCCTTTGCATAATGTCTACTTTGAAGTCAGGCAGTCCAAGAAAGTGATTGATCTCACCCAAGTTCATAACTTTTTCAAAGTACTGCCGATATCATTAAATTTTAATTAACCCTTTGAGCTCCTTCTATGATGTAAAGATGAGGGAACATCAAAGGCTTGTGTGTTAGAGCAGCAGTGAAATCTTTTGAGCTGGCTTAGCCTTATTGAAGAGATCTAAGCTGCAAAATATTCCAGTTCTGTAGTGAGCTCAATTCTAGTTACTGCCTCTGTTCTGTGTTAGAAGAGGCAAAGCAATTGTTGCAGCCTTAGCTATGGCTATTTATATACTGTCATACTGAGCCCATGCTCCTGTAAATGTTCTTCCTCCTACTCAAAAAGTAGTCCATCTTAAAGCAAATGAATAGAATACCTTATTCTTTCTCAGTTCATTTATACTTGCTTTAGCTATTATTAGCCTGGTTAGTTGTCTTAGAAAATGCACTGTAGGATTTAATAGGGATTAAACAAATACTCTTCCATTGAAAAAAAAAACTAGGCTTCACATTTTAAAATTCATCCTATGCAATTCCTTTCCTTGACAGGGCAATTTCAGTTAAAAGCAAGCTTCATATACTTATAACTACACAGCTACTTTCTTAGAGCAAGTGGATAGGGACCTGCAGAAGGCTTTGAGAGGGGCTATGTTTTCAGGGCAAAGCTCAGTTTTGCCTCTGTGCTGTGAAATTATTTATAGTACTATGAAGTAGGATTGAAAGTATTCCAAACTGTACATCATATTAAAGAAATCCACAAGAGAGCAGCAATAAGGAGTTTTTGCTTCTTGGGACAAAAGGAAGGACCTGGGTGGAGGAGCATTCTGTTAATATCAGAAAAGGCTGTTTGGGATGCAGAGAGCAAGGTGAGAAAGAAGAGAATGAAATACTCTTCAAATTCTTAAAGACAAGAAAAAGGGAGGTCAGGAAATGGATACCTTCTGCTGGAGATGGCAACCATTGATCTAATTGCTTGCTGATTCTATTAAGGAAATTGCTGGTGAGAAGATAAGGAGGTCTATTTTTCCTTACCAGTCCTGCCATTTATAGTGATCGTGATAGAATGAACTTTTTGATATGGAAAGAAAATAAAATGCTAGGCAAAGCAAGTCACTTCTGAATTAAAAAAAAAAAAAACCCTGCACACTACTTTTGATGATTCATGGAGAAAGGGGTATATCTGTCATCTGGAGGATATTTCATCAGAGGATCTCTTGCCACTAATGAGGCTGGTTACTTGACAACATGTGTATTATGTTTAGATTTCACCTTTAATGTGAAATGTAGGTTAAACATGAAATGCCATGTTCACATTGAATATAATATATATATGTGTGTAAAGAAAAAAATATTGATAAGAACCACATTTTTTTCTTATCTAATCCTGGTCCGTCCAGCACATGCTTGATTCAGAGAAAAAATTCTATGCTGTGGAAAGGCTTTTCCTCCTTTTAGCTACATCTCCTATTAGATGTTAGTGGCTTCTAGATGGATTGCATGGGCATTTCTGTTGCTCTCAGACAGCAAAAATGAAGTTAAAGCAACTGTTACAGTGTTACTCCACTTCAAGAGCAGGAGACTTAATTTAGCTTGATCGAAATAAAACTAATTAAGGCAATATACTAGTAGCAGGGATGAAAGTTTTCCAAAGGATTTTTAGGTGGGACAAAACTTTAAACATTCCTTTAACACTTTCTAAGGTGACAAGAATGTAGGTAATGGATTCCTAAAATTACTTTTTGCACCTGTCATCCTTAAATCTGTTTTAGGATTATAGAAAAGAACAGCACTGAATCTGTTTTGTGATGCATGAATAAAAGTGAAGTTGTGACATCTGGTAAATATGGAGTGAAAACAGACATATGGAAATGGAGGATTTGTAAGGAACTGTCTCATTCAAGAGTCAGAATTTTCTGAGTCATCATAACGGCCTATATGCATGTGTGTGTCTTCCCATACATATATGTGGGTGAAAGAGAAATTGCCCTTTTTACTGCTACAACAATTCAAAATTGTACCTATTTTTCCAAATGCTCATTACTTATAGTTGTTTTTTATTGTATAAGCGTATATAACGCTTATGTAAAATGTAGAATAATGTTACTAAATAAAAAAGGGGGAGAAAAATCAGCCAGAGAAAATAGAATGCTTTCTGAAAGGGAAACTGAGTGCAGAAACAGAGCCGGTTGGTGAGTTTCTTTTCTAGGCTTTGATGAAAAACTTTCCTTGTTGTAGAAAGAGGTGGGTGTTGTGAGGGTAAATGTATGAATGATCTGGGAAATTAGAGCATTTGTTTGAATCTACATGATTACTTGCTAATGTTGATTTCTAATTTTTTTTCCCTAATCATAGCTTGAGTCAAAAGAAAAAATAGCTGAGACAATACGTGGTTATATATATGTACCATGCCAGTCACAGCTCTATGCCAAATAATGCTATGTGTATTTAATAATAGCTAACCAATACTGAATATGATACACACTGAAGAAAAGCATGTTGCAGAAGTAGAGAAACTTTGGTTTCCTTTTGTTTGCATAGGTATGTAAACAGATGATTGGAATATGTGAATACATTTACAGATTGTTGTGACAAACCTGTTGATATATTTAAAAATCATACTACAAGAGATCTTTAAGATATTATGAAAAGAAGAGGAAGACTTTTGGCTGTTAAAAATATATGATCAATCAGGTGCCATAAATTGGATGGAAGTACTGTATTTTAACTGCAGATTTACTACTAACAATAATTTCATTCTGGCCTCAAGAGTAATTTTTGATTTCTTTCAAGGACCATCACTGGATTCACTGTTGGAATGAACAATTCCAACACTGCACAAAAGCTCTGAGACTCACTGTATCTCAGAATAGAACTATGAAAATCAAAGGCCTCTGGTCAGTTATGAATTGGCAAGATGTTAGATAAATAAGGGAAAAAATAATCAGTTTTGCCTAAGCCAGGCTGAAATCACTGCACTTTGAGTAAGCATGTGTTTGTCTGTGGTGTCCTCATGGGTCATCCTTGCCTTTTACCAATTTCCTGACACAAAATGTGCCATCAGATGGATTTGAGAACAGTAGATGTAGCTACAGCATTTTATAGAGGATATTCAGGCTTTCATCTGGATGCCATATGCCGTTTCCCAAGCACTTTTCTTAACATCTTTTGGTAGCATCAAAAGAACAAAGTAACACTTGTTATCAGCAAAAGTATAAGAATGGAAAACATTACAAATAAGAGACCTAAACTATCAGAAGTGGCTTCTTTTTATTTCCTTTCATCACTTTTGTTTCATGAGTTTAGCAGTCATTCAATATGGTGGTTTGACAAGTTTGGATGTTTGTTCTGTGGGCTTGTTGGGGGAAGGGATAGGGGATTTCTGCTGTTTGTCCATTTGTTTGCTGCTTTTTTTAGCAGCAAGCCCTTCAGGAGCTCAGTGCTAGCTTTAATTAATTCATCGATGCTGTTAAAGTAGTAGCATGTCCTGTTATTGCATCACATATATATTCACATACAGTACCTTCATTATTTATTCTTGGTTTGCAATTGCATTTTCTATTTTTCTGACTTTAAGAAACTTCCCAACCTGTAAGAAATTAGTACATGACTATGTGAGATGCTTTGGGATTTAGAAGGCTACAATCTTTTAGATAACTTGGCAATATTATGAGGATGGGATCTTAGTGTAAATAAGAGCTGTTTTAATTCATTATTTGGAGTACTTTAACAGAAAAGACTGAGTGCAGGTAGACTCTATTTAGAAAACAATTTTGCCCTTGAGAAAGTGTAGAGCCTTCAAAAAAGACAGGAAGTAAGCAGACCTCATTACAGTAATATGAATTACACTTATATCAGATTGGCTGGAAAACAAATGGCTGCGTTTGCTTTTTGCTGCTGTTGTGCATTTCAATGATCATTTGCTGCATTAATATTGCAACTGAACTGCTACAAAGCAATTTGCCTATAGTCCCAAATAATCAGGAATCCTAAATCTAGCTAATGGCAGTATTAGTCACACAACTCTAAACTTCATGTATTAAGAAACATTACTGACTACAGAGGAATATTTATGTTATAAAAACGATCAAATGACATGTCAGTCACTCGAGAACAAACCATCAATGTTGTACAGTTCAGTTTTGTTCCATGTTCACCCCTATTCTTCCTAAAGGAATTTGTATTATGTACATCAATTATAGCTTAAATACAAGTCCCAACTTTGCTGCGTATAACTACAAGGATTATAAATATGCTGTGTCCTCTAAATTCAAGATGCTTGGCAAGTACTCATTTGGTAAGAAAACTGTGAAATTTTAAGCATTACGATGCTTTCTGTGGTTGTCTCCATGCATTTGTACTTCGACTTCTGACCACCCTCACTCTCAAAGTGCTCTTCCCAGACTTCAAGGGAGAATTAGCTACCACACTGAAGTTTCTTTCTTATTAGCTTTTTCAGAAACTTAAAATAGCAAAATTTAGCAGTTCTTTGTGTGAACAAAGCTGCAGCTGCAACAAGGCTCTTTCCCTTGGATCCATTAATATGTTATAAACAAACCAACAAAACACAGCAATCTATTCCAGCCTTGCATGTCAGTTACTCACAGAAATCCTGCCTCAGGGCATCTTGGCAGGTAGTCCTTGTAACAGCCATACTCCCTGTTACCTGTTTTGCAAGGTGCTTCACACAGACAGGCTAATGCAGTTACAATTCTGTCTTTAAGGCTACATTGCCTACAGATATCTTTCCTGTAGTTTTGTCTACACAACATTCTTCCTTTTTTGTATTGTGTCTGTTGTTTATTGCTCCTCTGTTTCACCAAGAGGTGTTTGCATTTTGATGGCAGGTTTAATAATCTTTTGATGCAGCAGAGCAGTAGTTAAAAGAGTTTGCAAACCAGTTAGTTTAAATCTTAGTTTGAAACATCCTATCAATAGTATTTACAACTCATGTTGAACTGAAAGACATAACAGAAACCTAGGATAATTTTGAAGACAATTACTGATTATCTTTAACTGTCAGCCTAGTTTCCTGAAAATGTCACAAAAGTCTGATTACTTAAAAGCTCTAAAGTAAGTTTAAAGAAAGAAAAAAGAAATCTGAATTTAGATGATGATGTTTTCTTTTTTTTTTCCTCGGGAACTGAGAAAACACAAAATTAAACTATGTGAAAGTGAAGGATGAGAAGGCTTCAGTATAAACATTTCACAAGTTATGTAAACAGTTGCTACGTGGGCCGTCTGCTTATGCTTTATGCCTCATAATGTATTTTTGTTAGGTTGTTTCTAACCAACAGAAGGAAAATGACAATAGGAAAAAATACAGAGGACTAATTTATCTACTACTAAAAGTCCATTGCTATCTTCAAATTGTATTATGAAATTTATCCATTAGTTAAAGGGATAATACTCAATATCAGTTATTCAGTACTAGAATAGCACAATTATTAGGCAGTTCTACCAACCCTGCAGGGGCAAAAATACTGCTGCTTCTTGTCTCAAATGTAATATAGTGTGGATTAAATAAGCATAAAAAGCATTAGGAAGATCACTGTACATTGACTACAAATACGCTGTGTCATAAAGCACAGCTAACACTGAAGTGCACAGCTAAATATTCTCTGTGGACTACTTATTTTCTTTTAAAAACACTGTGTTAAAGCAGTCTTTGTCTTGTTTGCAGTTGCTCTTGAAGGGGAGTAAATACAATGATTTATGTAGAATATAATAATTAGAAACATTCCCTGGATATGATTCTACGCATTACGCATGAGGAACTCGGGAGTCTGATCTACAGGTATTTGTGCCTCTCTGGCTCACAGTGACTTCAGTGTTAGTAGGGCATGCATGGGCTGCAGGAGCAGTTAATAGTGCTGACAGCGGCCATAACGACTCACATCAGAGTTACTGCAGGCTACTTATTGCCTGCTTGCTGAGCACTGAATTGCTAATGACCAGTATTTAAGATTTTTTTAAACTTTTTTTTAATTCTGTGGACAAAATCTTCAGAGTTGATTTGTGCTGTATATAGTTATGGAAGCGTATGAGTGCTTCATTTATTCAAACATATATTTTTGATTTCTAATCTGTTTAAAATTTATTGTCTTTATAAAACCCCTACAAAGGTATCTCGAGCTCAGTAGCCCTCCCCGTTGCAGCAGAGCACACAAAGTTTGGGTATTTAAACGACAAGGCACCTAGCCACATGCTGATGAGGGCAATTCCTATGGGAGGGGGAGAATAAATTTGCTTTACATTTCCTAGCCTGAGCCTACAGCTTGATAAAGAATAGAAATTAATTCCAGGTGAAATTTCATGGTATTTTCATGTTCTGCATTACTGAGGACAACACATTGTGATAGAAGTGTCAGTGTTGTTTTCTATGATTTGTAAGATTTTTGCAAAGAAAAGAATAAATTATTTTCTCTAGGGCTGAATGCAAGTTTAAAGAGTTTACCACTTAAGAGTTGGTCAAGGGAAAAAAGGCAGTTAGCAAAAATGAAAGCATTTCTAAAAAGGCAGCTTCTCTTCTGGCATTGCTAGCTTCAAATGAGGTGCCCACTGAGAGCAGCTAAGTTTGATGTAGCCAGTTTCCTAAAAACAGATTCAGGGTTTAGACTTTAAGTAAGTCTTCACAAGTTGAATACAAAATAAAAAATAAAAAAAACAATTCTAGGGGTTTACGACAAAGAATTTGTTTTTTATGTGGTCCTACTTTATTTCTCATATGAAAAGTACCTGCAATTTTTTTGAAAGTGTTATTTCAAGTATACAAAACCAGCTTACTGTGTGATGTCAAAGGTTGGGATTCCAATAACTAGATATGTTTCTTAGGCTGTCAAAAGCTCAGCCTCTGACCTTTTACTTTCTCAACTCATTATTCATATCTATTTATTTATTGCAGATTGTCTAGATTAGCTTTGTTTTTTGCATCTTGTCAAGCTGTGCTACATAGAACTCAGTGGAAGTCAAACAAAAGCTGTGGTACACATCAGTACTTTTATTCTTGGCCATTCCAATGTAAGAGGAATTCCTGTGTGATAGCAGAGAGGATGTTTTCTTTATACTGATACATATCTACACACATATATCTTAATTTCTTCACTTGTACAATTATTATAGTTATGATAGGAAATTGCTTAAAATCTTCTTAAAACAGTGTTCTAATTATTATCTAATATGTCAATACTGTGTAGTATTGATATAACTATTATCAAATATCTGTGATGGGTTATTTAAACTGAGGAAACTGCTTAAATGACATATTCACCATAGGTAAACTAGAATGACACTATCACTCCATAGCTCAACTGCATTTATCCTATTTAGTTTTTGGGACAAACACAGTCAACTTACTCTGCTGGGAAACATTATACTGGTCTGTGCAGAAAAAGTGAAGTTTATGCAAAGCATTCTCCAGTTTTTCATAATTACAGTAGCTGCTTATCCAAAGGGCAAACTGTCCACAAAAGATTCAGATCAAATACTCTCTCTTCCAATTGACATTTACCTTTATATTTTAGTAACTATGCTATTTCCATATGATACATTTTTATATGACATACACACAGGAAAATACCATTTCTGCACCACAATAAAAATATTTTTTGTAAGCAGCCGACATTCTGCTGGTTTAGAAGTACTTCAACAGAGGGGAGACCACACCAAACCAGGAGAATTCTGAAAAACTGAAGATCTGCACCACCTACACACATAATTAACTTTTATCCAATTTTCCCCCACAAAATACAATCTCTTCTGTCCTTGTCTCTGTCACTGTGTAGCTACCTAAGAGTTAGCAAATAAGAAACATGAAAAAATTAATTAAAATTTGTCATAGCCAACCTATTTTAAGATAGAAATAAACTAACAAACAAACGGTTCTAACAAATACCTGGCAAGCTTCAAAGGAATAGCATTTACTCCAGCTGTGCCAGCCTGAAACATATAAAAAAGTATCTAGACAGTCTTCAGTTTATTTATGGGGTTTTGTATATTTAAAGTCACCAGCTGCCATATAAAAGAACACAGGATGTATCTTGCTTTCAGATTGAGCTCCTTGGTTATCAGTATGCCATATTTATGAGGTTTATGATTTTTAGCTTATAGTTTGTCTAGCAGGAGCTGTAATATAAAAACCAGCTCACTGAGGTGGCTGTTAGTTTCTGCAGGGTTTTGTATGCATATTTGTGCGAAAGTACAGAAACTAACCTAATACTTCAGTTACATTCAGGATGAATTACTAAAACCAACAAGCATCTTGTTCCTCTCTGATACAGGAGATCCAAATGGTCTTGTATGTCCTTTATTCTTTTACTGTTAATAGACTAAATCAAAATGGAACAGTTTTTGTAATGGGTATGATCAGGATCTAAAAATTGAGATATCCAATTCAATTTATGGTAAGTATATAAGTAACTACAAGTCCTGTTGAAAACTTCACAGTAGAAATTATTTAGTGACAGAGGCAAGACAGCCTGTGTTTAGTACAGATTTGCTCAGGAACACATTCAAGACAAGGTATTGTAATTGGTATCAGCCTGGAAGCTGGTGAATGCATGAAAAGGGAGGATGACTAGAGGATTACAAGAGGTAGAGAAATGGAAAAGATCAAACAATGAGAGAATATCAAATGGAGCACAGGCATCGCCCTTTTGTGAGTAGGTTCCCTTATACTTCACTAAGAACTTTGTCTCTTTTAAAATATTTCAGGAGAACGTAGTGAAAAGTTATTTCCTTTTGCATCCAAAATGATATTTGATACTATTATTCAACATTTGTTCCCAGGAGAGAACTAGATGTACTTACCAGATTGCTGATAAGGCAAAGTAAACAGTATCATCTCACTAAATCATTGTGTGATCTTGTTCCTCTTAAGCTAGAAACTCTCTAGCAATGGAGGATTTTTAAAATATTTTTTTCCCTACACTTTTTGAACAGCAGAGAGGAATTTACTGGGGGGATTAAAGAAGTCCGGTCCCACTCTGCCTATTAGTATTGCTGATAGGGCACATGTTTACAGTCACACAAAGTCATTTCTCAGCACCTGAATCACTATCACAGCAAGGTTCTGGTTTATGACTAGAAATCCTACATGCTCTGGTAATACAAATAATAACTACACAAAAATTGTATCACTTTTTATTAAATGTCATCCTAAATAGACACTTCAATTAAGTAAGGAATAAGGAAGGACATCTTTCATCTTCTTCCTTATACTGCTGGTAAAATGCAAACCACAGTTTAAAGAGTAGAACTGAATATGTCAATCTTTCATATCAACCCCCTGCTCAAGTGATTCTAGAAATGACTGTTTGAATTAAGGAAATAGGTTTTACCTGTCACCCACCCCTAGACCTTCTTGCTGTTCCTATAGATTTTTTCTTTTTCTTTTTCTCCTTAGACTTGATTGAAAAACCAACAGTGTTTCTGCCTTTTTATATTCCAGGATTCTTTGACTCTTTACAAATGCCAGCAGTCACACAGCTGTGAAAGAATCTTTTGATATTCACATTTATTGTAATATAGAATTCAAATTTATTTTCATTCTATCTTTCATGCTTCTCAGGCTTTAAATCCTGTAGAGAAAAAATATAGATATGAACACAGAAGAAAAAAGAAATCACTAGTTTGAACTTGAGACTGTAGCCAACTCAAGCAGTGAGAATTATTTCATTTGGTCTGTGTGTGTGCATCTGTGATGAGAGAGATGGAGGAAAGGAGATGAAAGTGGCGAGTGAGAAGATCTATGTATGCACATGTGTCAGAATGTGTGTATATTTATGTACATATATTTTTAAGACTGTTCATAGATTCATAGTCTACATGAAACAGTAGTGTACATCATGGGGACAATACATCATATAGGAGATGTTACACTAAACTAATAATTTTATTTCAGGCTCTTATACTTAGAAGCTTTCTGTATTTTAAAAAATTAGTAAGCTGCAGTAGCTGCAGCTGTTTACATTTTGTGTTATATAAATTCAGATTCCTAATATCTGATTATTTTCCTGACCAGCAAATTTATTTATCCTGTGGTCTTGCAGACGTCTTTCTCAGGTTCACAACTCCTAACTGGTGACTGTTTTGGGGAAAGGAGCATTTTTTAATAGCTACTCTGTCTGTGTAGACATAAAGTTTACATGCCAGTTACTACAGCGTGACAATGCATTGTAAGTAATAAAGTTTATACTGATTTACAGCAAGTTACTGTGAGGTAACATCTACCATTACTACTTTAAGTGCAGTATAAGCTGAATTCATCAATATAGAATCAAACTTACCACATTACATAAAAACGCGACTGGCTGTACTATCCATCAGACAAGCTTGCCATGCTATTCAGAACATTAAACTCACTGAAACTTGTAATTTAAAGAAAAAAAATGCCAGTTTCATGTCACTACATTTCAGAATTTTACTAGTGTAGAAGGTTTACCAAATGAGTGTTTCAGGTGACACATGACTTTGTTGTGCCCCTTCTAAACAGCGTCAGTATCCACTGTTCCATAGAGAATTTTCTAAAGAAGGCACCCCGCAGTCACAGGCTATGGGAAAATTATAGCTGAGGTACAAGCAACAGGTTTTTTTAATGCTAATTTGTGAAGTCTGCTTTTTTCTTTTTTTTTTTTAAGAAATAGCTTCTAATTGTCCCAGCTGAATTGTCAACTTGAAGTGTACCACTGGCCTATCTATTACCTTTCTTAACTAAGGACTGAGTTTTGCATTGTGTTTTGAAGCCACAGAGTTGAAAGTGGAGATGGAATCTAGAACAGTTTCTGAGAACAAAATCAAAATGCCAAGATCATCTTCATACTGCAAAATATTTAATGAGCAATATAAAATGTTTCTGCAGTTATTTCTAGGGATGCATAGCATAGTGTAAGAAAATAGGTGTGCTAGTAGAATCATATAATGGTTTCAGTTGGAAAAGACCTTCAAGATTATCAAGTCCAAACATCTATCCAGCCCTACTAGGTCCAACAGTAGACCATGTCACCAAGTACAACATCTACTCTTCTTTTAAACACCTCCAAGGATGGTGACTCAACCACCTCCCTGGGAAGCCCATTCCAATATCTGATAACCCTTTCACTAGAGCAATTTTTCTTCATATTCAACCTAAACTTCACCTGATGCAACTTCACTCTGCTTTCCCATGTCCTGTCACTACCTACCAGTGAGAAGAGACCGACACTCACCTCACTACAACCACCTTTCAGATAGTTGTAGAGTTCCATGACGTCTCCCCTCAGTCTCCAGACTAAACAATGCCAGCTTCTTCAGCTGTTCTTCGTAAGACTTGCCTTCACCAACTTTGTAGCCCTTCTCCAGACATGCTCACACATCTCCATGTCCTTCTTTTAGTGAGTGCCTGAAAATGCTATGATCTAGGCTGGACAGTTATTTTATGCTGCCAAGTTAGCCTTGCTGCTTGTACTATACGTCTGTTGTACTTCTCACCTGCCTAGAGGGGTAGAACACACACAAAGAGTGTTATCACACAGAATGATAGCTATAGTCTTTTAAAGCAAGGACAAAGTATTACTCCACCAATAACAGCAAAATATACATTTAAAGATAAGAAATTATATTTCAGTCTCAGTTCTGAAAGCATTTTCCAGGCAAGTGACTCAATGTGCAGTGTAACACTACAAATCTTTAAAAGCACTTTAAGGGGAGGATATTAAATTAATGGGTCAAGAAAATAAAGTGTATTTGTATGGGGTGGGAAAAAAAGTCTCATTTTCTAAGGGAAATCCTTCAATGATTCCAGCATCAATAACAAGGTTTGTCACTTACTGCAAATAAAAATAATGAAATTGTATTTAGAGAATGCAGAGTTTATCTGATCTTTTAAATCATTATGGTGAGCAAAAGAAGTCATGTTTTCCATGATACTATAGCTAGAGAAGAGGAAAACATGGAAAGATACTAAAAATCATGGGGTTTTATTACTACGTGTTGTGTGAAAATCCTTTGCAGGTCAAATAAAAAAAAGAATAGTACATTAATTTATGGGACAGTATCTAATTAATATTCAAAAGGACACTTTAGATTCAGATTAGGTATGAGGAAGACATGTTTTAATATGAGGGTGATGTGACACTGGACAGGTTGCCCATAGAAGCTGTGACTGCCCCATCATTGGATGCATTGAAAGGCAGGTTGGATGGAGCTTTGGGCAAGCTGATCAAGTGAAAGGTGTGCCTGCGCATGGCAGGGGATTGGACTAGATGATCTTTAAAGTTCCGTTCCAAACCAAACCAGTCTGTGATTCTACGCTACTGATGTGCTATTAGGATTAATGGAAATTTGTATGGAAACTGCCTCTAGACTTGGTCAAAATACTGGACTTTTTTTTACAGATTTTTATAAAAATAATAAAACTATGTGATTCTCACTAAATAGAAGCACTCCAGCAATTGAATTCTGCAGGACAAAACCTTGAATTCCAAATAACATATTACTAGTGTATTGTCCCCTACTCAATTTATCCTAAAGTCCCTTCTTGCAAACATGTCACTCCCAGGCAGATTTTATTATTCTTGCAATGAGCTAATCTTCAGTATTTAATCTCCATTAACTTTCAATTCATAAATCCCCAAACTCCAGCAAAATTTCTTATAATTTACAGAAAATAGAAAATTATAAATTCTTTTAGTTTGTCACTTTTATTTTGATTAATTTTTTTAAAAAGTTATATTTCTTTATACTGTTTTTGCCTTTTACAGAGTGAAAGAAGATTGGTCTCGGGAAAGTTGCCACAAACTGCCTTGTGTCCACCCTTCTAAAAATGAATCCCCCTTGCAGCAGACTGGTTGCACCACACTTAGCTTGGGTCTGCTTCATACGCCTGTACCCTTGAGAAAAAACAAACAAACAAACAAAAAAAAAAGTGGGGTTTTTCCCATGCAAAGTGCCTGGCATAATGAGAGGGCTGGATCACAGCCCACTGACTGATGTCACAGGGTTTGTGTTGGAAACCCTTAGCATTTGCCAGCACAGATCCTAAGATCCTACTGTGGCTGAATGTGGTTGTTGTGGTTTAAACTCCCACACGCCTGCTCAGACCGGCACTTCCCGAGCCCAGCAGTTTCTGATAGGTCCGGAGTCTCCCCCGGAACTGGCACTGCGGCTGCCCAGACCGGGACTTCCCGTGCCTGGGTCCAGAGTCGCCCCTGCAAAGGGGGGGGGGGGCAGCCCATCTGATCATGATGCAATTGGTATGGAATACTCTCAGGGCTAACACAGCCTGCTGCTGGGCTGAACCCAGGACAGTGGTGCAGTCACATCCAAGCTGAGTGTCTGGAGCAGAACCTACCACAAACTAGATTAGTCACCTTGTTCTGGGAAAGAAGCCCAGCAACAAACTGATGCATGTGTTCTTGCAGGCAGGCAGGGGATCAAGACCATGAAGTGACTCCTGGAGTACAGCAAATTGACAGCACAGACCCTAAGATGCATTAGTACTGGTAATATTTCTGAGTCTGAATAATCTATGAATTTCATGAACATGCTCTGTTTTTACTCTTCTGCTTAGGTCCCCCAAGATCAGTCTTTCAGAATCTTCACCTTTGAGGCTCCTTCTGTCCATCCATCCTCAATATACAATGTAGATATTTCCCTTTTTAACATCTTATCAAATTTACAATTTTTGTATCAATATCCTTATATCCAACAGTACTGTGTGGCAGTACATCTGTGCTCTTACATCTGGATGCATTATCTAGTCTCTGGTTGGTGTGTCTAAAACTCAGATCTTGAATTACACTGATTTAGGCATTTGAAATCAGGTAGAAACATTTCTCCAGGTCAGACTGATAAAGAGCAGACAGAGATTGAAAGGGAACATGGGAGGAATGTTGTCTTCCTATCTAGGTGGGGATTACATTTTCTATGACTGAGATTTTGCCCAATCCTATCATGCTGCAGGGATGCTCTTGATTGCTTTTTTCTGCTGTTAGTTTTTAAATTCATCTGAACTTCGTTAGAAGGTACAGAAAAAGATGTGTAGCTGCAAAGCATTACTGAATGCAAGGTATATGTTCTGTGGAACATCTTGAACCAAGTATTTACTGCTTGTCTTTACTGTGATTGAAAGGAACTGATTTCAGTAACTTAGGTGGCTCCCTCTGGTTCTGTCTTTATATGTTCTTAATTACTCTGCTTTTAAGTCAAACCAAGATTATCATTACCTCTGCTGTGTTTTCTGAGTACTCAGTTCCTTGTTCTCTTTCACTTTATAAACGAAAAAAAATATAAAATCCTTTCATTTATAGTTTAATTTCCATTGAAAGATCGAGTTCTTTAGGATTTTGTTCATTTCATTTTTCTGCAATGCTTTTTAATTCTTTTTAATTATTTATTCTTCAGTGCTTTGTAGACTCACTTGCTTGTTCTTAACATTATGTTTGAAAAGCATACTGTGGACTTCCAGTGTTTCCAGTTCTTTGGAATGCAAGCCCCAGATAGCATACAATCTTTGGTCTTACAGGAATTCAGCATCTGTTCACATTCAAATCGAGTAAGAATAATTTTTCATAATCAAGTCAGTTTGCTCCTTATCTAGCCAGCTTCAGTTAATGATTTCTGTAGTTTGACTCTCTTAAATTGGAAACTTCAGGTATCGATCCGTGACTGTTTTGAAATTCAGCGTGAACTGAGTTATCTCATATTTATAGCTTCAAGTTTGTTGTTTATAGTAATAATAAATGAAATACATTGAAAGACTATGAAAAATGCATTTTTGTAAAACAAGATATTTTTTTTAACAAGCAATATTAACTTTTTTTCAGAATTTGAGCTTTAAGAATTTTTCGTATGAGGGATATATTCTTTCAAAGTTCAACTGTAGGTCAGACCCAAAACTGTACTGACTGTAATTGCCAGCTGAATACGTCCCCAACATCTGCCTTGTGTGAAAGGAGCACTAACAGTCAGTAGAATGACATAGGAAGCACAACACTTTTTTGATGTCTGAAATATCAAGATTTGCTTACATTACTCTTTTAAACCTTGAATTACAGTAACACTATGGATTTCTGAAGGGAAATTAATTTAAAACTTAGTGGTGTAATTGGGAATCTTTTTAGGTGTTTCAGTGGACTGTGGCCCAGGCCATTTACAACAGCTGGGTAGTGCTCCTACTGAGTGAATTTCAGGACAGCAAGAACCCCTCAGTAGAAAACATGGAGGTTATGAGAAGTAAAAGGTATAAAATATATTAAATTTTATTTATCCTTATATAATTTGCTGATTATATATGCTACAATGCATTTGTTACCTAATGTCTTGATGAAGAAAAAATGAACACTAGGTCATTGTGAGATATGATAGCCCAGGAGGTAGCACAGATGATCTTCAAATCCTTAAAAATTACAAAAAAATTCAGGAATAGCAATACAGGAAGAATTTGTTACCCTTTAGTCACCAGTACTTCCTAGATGTTTAATACATGGCTAAGCGCAAAATGTCTCTCTTGTCTAAAAATATTTGTCTGATCCAGCATTTACAGCTGTCTGCTGTCTTATCTGCTGACCCCTCAGTCACACTGCTAATAGGATTTTTATAAACTAGCATAGCAGCAGACATTGTAGCTCGACAGATTAGTTCATAGGCTTTCATCTCTGGAACCTAGTTCAAATTCAGTCCTGACCAAATGAAATCCTTCTTTGGGTATTCCCATTGAAAAGGAGAGTGTAGACTGTACTGTCTTCTGTAACGTAACTGGAAGGTGGCTTCCACATGAGTTTCATTGCCTTCTCAGTTGTTCAACATTTTAAATTTTTTTATTAAAAGATATCAGGCCAGCTTTGCAATGCCTTTATTTTTCCTGTTCCTCTCAGATGCGAATTATATCAGATGTCAACAGAGTTGCCAAAAAAAAAAAGTTAGTTGCAAACCTTTTGAATTATAATTAGATCAAAATATTAGAATAGTAGAACAAATTTTCAACAATAATGGTTTTGCCTGACATTAATTTGATTTTTTTTCTATTTTGTACTTTATGATTTCTATTTGAAAATTAATATAAAATTTTAAAAATATTTACATGCTGAAATTGTCAAATCAGTCTGCTTTCACAATTATTTTTCTCGTCACCATGTACAAGAAACTAGTTTTCTAAAGCTTCAGACTAAAATGCATTTATGTACATGTCTAACATGATGCATGAGTTGCTTCACTTCAAAGACTCTTTCTGTTTATGCAGGCACTTGACAGATTGCAGCCTACATAGTTCTTTTAACTCCCCTTACAATGACCTGGTCATCCAAGAGAAGGAATAAAGGGACACTGATCAAAATTGGTAATTGGCAGGAGAGAAAGATCAAGTCAAGCTGGAGATACACCAGCACCACTAGATGAAAAACAGAGTTAGGAAACTAGCTTTTCTCCCTCACAGTTTAATAAGCTGCATCTGTGTCCGGGTGAGAAGTCATGCTTCATGCACCAGCCACACTGGCCTGCAGGTAAGTTTAGAATTGCCCCTGCAGCTTTCTGCAGGTACGCAGCATGGAAGGGCACTGGTGCACCACCGCCACCCGGGAGGCAGGAATAGGGAATGGGCAGTTGGCGGTTGCTTTAGACACGAAGAATTAAGGATGCAGGTGTTCTGAATTCCACTGCTCATAGAGTAATTTGTTAACAACCACTACAGATCTAACTAGTATTAGCTAATAAATCACAAGGAACTAGACTAATTATATAGTGTTATAAATTTAAGCTACTTTATAACTATCTGAGCTAAAATTCTCTATTGCATATAGAATAAGTTTCTAAAAAGTTCATGTCTGTTGTTAATGATATTACATCTAGCATATAATTAAGCTAGATCTCCTGGTGATATTTTGGGAGCTCTGTGGAAAGATTTTTCTCTTGTATATTTTAGATAATCAGAAGATACTATCAATACATCTGTAATGTAAAGTTGATTTATTTTTTATTCTCTCATCTGAACTTAATTTTTTCATTTATACTGCCTAAATGATAAGCACACCTTTGCTCTGATCTGTAATGAACCAAATAGTGGACTTTGCCGAAATCCATGCACACAAAGCAATACATAACCCCAGTAGCCATAAGAAAAAGGGCTCGCTTCCAGGTATGCTTAAAAAGTAACACTGTAAATGTACCCTTTCCTGTTTTAACCTCACTTTATCTACCCTTTCCTTCCATCTTATCAGTAGGTACTTTGATCTAACAATATTTATTAAATGCTGTAACTAAGTAGAGAAATCATATTTATCCATTAAATCATACTTATAGTACTTCATAATTAAGTTTCAATTAAAATAGCAGCATAGTTGTTTCTGTAGACAATGCCTTGTTAAATTGACATTATAACAGTGATCCAGCTCTACTATTTTTTCTTATTTTTCTTTCTCTTTTTTACAGTATTAAGTGGCTCAAAAAAGGATGTACTCATATAGTAATAAAACTCATTATTTTTATTAATTGTGCTCACCTAACAAATTTTATTTGTACATGTAATAATATATATGAATATGTATATATATAAATTCACATAATCTTGTATTAATTCCCTTCAAAAGCCTGACTCTTTCCTTGTCAGACTATGTATCTATGTTCATTACATTTTTGAAGATCTAATTATTCACCCTTTTAAAATTAAAGACAGATTCACCCTTTTAAAATTAAATCTGAAATCATTATGGCAAGGAAGAGGTTTCTATTGGTGATGTAAATGTGCATGCTGGATTGTACCCCTGGTATGTTTTGCTGTAATTTGCTCTTTATTATTGCTTTGCATGAGTTATCTCTCTTTATTAATTTTCTCTCTAATGAAATAGTTTCATACTTTTATTTTTGGCTTCTCATGGCCTGTAAACAGGTGAGGCGGCTGGGGCTCTGGGGGGAAAGTGAAGTGTTCTGAAGTAATAAAAAATAATTCAAATGTTTACATGGTTTTTTATATATTATGGTGAAAAAAATCTCCCATCTGAAGATCTTGTTGGTAAAGAAACACCTAAACAGGCCCTAATATTGTTAATTCTGTGAACTTAACAAAAGCTTTATGGAATATAAAATGAATGCATAGGAATACAGATCTGTGTTCTCTTGGGGTAAGTGTATGTGCTCCAGAATGATTGTTGAGGGAGGCCCAAACATATCAATTGAAAGCATTTTGACTTCATATTTACTCTTATTTGTGACTGTAGAATTATTGTTACTATTGACAGGTCTACCATTAATTATGATACTTACAGTGCAAGTCATTGGTCTGACAAGTGGCTAGGTGACTTGCTAAGAGAGCCCCCACAAAGTACTGCATCTCAGGAGGTCAGGTCACAAGTACAGTTGTCTTTTAACAGTTACATTATCATCAGGAAGAGCGCAGAGAGATGAGAGAAATGTGACTATATTATTTCATTGCTGGACTCACTTATTTATAAGTGGTCAGAAGACACAAATTAATTTCTTACTGTTCTGATAAATTCTAGTATCTCCTGTCAGGGTTTGGATACCACAGACAGATAGCCCAGGACAAAAGAGAACACTCCTTGTCCCAGTCACTCTACCATGTTGCAGGAGTAATAGTTTGGCAGCCCTGAAATGTGCATGCACTTGAGCTATATAACCTAAGTGTACCTTTACACTGGCATAGGGTTTAGGAAGGCTCTTCTATGAGCAACCAGTGACAGATAGAAGTCTCATGCAGTTTTTGGCGAGAAAGAATTTTTTGTGAAGCAAGTGACTGTAATGGTGGGGTGGGGGACATGGAGGTGGACTATCTTACTATCAGTTTCTACATGATTTTTAGGAGAAAATGGTTTCCTGCTTTTTTTCTTTTCACTGTTTTCCTATGCTCTCCTATGAATAGGAGAGTGGGACTATAAATATCCCATAGCAAGTTGTAAGCAATGTAGAATTCATAACATTTTGGTGTTTCTTTCCCGCACCTTAATAACAGTAATACCAATTTTTTAACAAGACATAAAATAAGAATAAAATGTTGTGTAACTTTACCTCATTCTGTACATAACAGCTAATTGTTTTATACAATGGTTTCTCCTCAGAAAAGCCATTTCACTTCTAGCTTCAAATGTTAATGTTAGACCAGTGATCTGGCTCTGCAAGCTGTTCAATAGACCAATTTTACATCTGCTGGTATAGATAAAAATCTGCATGGAGGTAGGAACTTTACATATACGGATGCCTTTGCCAAACAGAGGTTACAAGTCTTGTAAAGGTTATTCTTGCCAAATGTTCTCATATTTATTGTGACAGTGTCTTTGTTGAATTCATTGAATGCAACTCCTCCTCCACCATCCATTTCATTTGCAAATGAATTCTCTTCAACTGTATTCACACCCCTTCTGTATTTGCTTTCCAACAGTATTCCAGCAATATTACTTTACTGGCAGGAACATTTAGTGAACCAGCCAATTTTAAGCATTGAAAGAATATTCACAAAAAGCGAATATTCTCATTCATAACTACAAGTATTCACATACAGTTTTAAGATAAACTTAATATTAGAAATATAATCAGAGAGTCACCGAGCACAAAGGTTTCTTATAACTTATGGTTTTGGTCACAACAATTACACTTTGAATGACAAATATTTTTGTGAACATCCTTTGTGTGTGCTCTAGATCAAGACTTACTGACAGAAATTATGTGAATAGAGACAGTATCTGTGTGCAGATAAGTACTGAGAAGAAAAAAATTACTGAATAAGTTATTTCAATTTATCTGCTTGAGCCTGATCTGTCAGAAAATAATTGATCCGGACAGAGTATTTGTAGTGATCCTTACACTGCTTTCTTTTTCAGTGGTTAAAAGAAAACAATGTCTAACATTCAGTGACCTGTGAGTTTTGGATACTATAAGATAGTTTTTGTTGCTTCTTTTAATCAGTGTTTTCATTGTATCCAAATGTGAACACCTCTATATAAAAATATTACATATATCTTTAAATAGTTAAATTTCCTTGCCATAGTCACTGACATGACTCAAAATTAACCAATACAGGTTTTACCACTTTCATTAATATTGTGCCTTGTCTGGAAATGCAGCGAAGACAAAATACTCTGCTTTGAACCCAAGGGTTGCTTATTAGTAACAGACAGCAATGAGTATTTGCATGCAGCTTGCTTTGTTTAATCTGTATAGGTCAAAATTATTTTGTATCTCTCATTTCTTTTTTCTTTTTTTAATTTTTAAGGAAAATATATCTGGACATATGCATCTAGTTTTTATTCTGAACATTTTCTGGTTCGTGGCCAACTTTTCTCTTTATCTCCTGCATACCAGCTTCCAGGTATCTGTCTCCTGACGGTAGAGATGTGTAGAGGATTAGTGTCTTGATTGGCAGGTTGGCTAACATTACAGTTCCGTTCATGTGGAGCTTTCCTTCAAGTTCTAAAAAACTACCACAGACAGGCCAGAAAAAAAATCCCGTTTCCCTTGTTACAAAATGGCACATGCAACTTTAAATTCAAAATGCAATCCAAACTGGGACATCTTTATAGAATTCACATACCAATACAGATAGAATTATGGATGAAATAATAATTTTTTTCTTCTTGCTCGATAACTTAGAGGAAAGGCAAGCTGTGTAACTCACAGAGGGAACGGCAGAAAGCTCCGGATTATTGATTGTATCTTATACTGCTAAATGAATAGATCAGAGTCCTTCTCCAAAAAACAGAAACAGGAGCATTGTTTTTCACGATGCAGTCTATTCTGTAACACTGTCCATGTGTGGCTACAGACAAATGAAATAAAGAAGGACGAGCCATTTATAGCTGTTTACACATATCTCTACGTGGTAGCATTTAAACAGGGTCCAATCACACAGAATATATGCTGTGTAAAATAAAAGTCCAATGTCATCATCAGCCATCATGAGCAAAAACTCTGGGATTATTTTGCTTTTCATAAATGCACTTTCTTTGCTCCCAATAGGGAGACCTTGGTAAGACTCAAATGACTGTTGGTCCTAACAAATTCATCATCTCTATATATAGGATGCCAGCCAGGCACTGACCTATCTCAGGTAAAGTAACAAATAACTAAGCAGCATTACTTTAATAGTTCCCCAACAACCCGGACAAGAAAGGAATGCCCATGTAGTATATGACACTAGCTCCAAGAACTGTCTTGAAGGCAATACTCTATTTCATTACAAACTGTTGGGAACAGGATGTACAATAGCCTATCT
The DNA here is from genome assembly GCA_022605575.1 of Laterallus jamaicensis coturniculus. Classification (NCBI taxonomy): domain Eukaryota; kingdom Metazoa; phylum Chordata; class Aves; order Gruiformes; family Rallidae; genus Laterallus; species Laterallus jamaicensis. The sequence continues at coordinate 889,896 of JAKCOX010000016.1, forward strand.
CTGACATGACTCAAAAGTAGCTTCATGATTTTCTATCTGACTTGCATATGAATTATGTGTGTCTTGGTTTTGTGCAAGATGAACCCATTTAACTTACAGATAAAAACAAGGGTTTTACCTAAAGTCTGCAGAACATTAGTGAGAGCTGAAACACTCATCACACTGTGAGGTGATAAGAGCACTCCATAATCAATGGCTTGCATTACGTGGATCAGAAACAAAAAGCACTGCTTGGTACAAAAAGCCTTTTACCCTTAGTCCACAAGTCTGAATTTATCCTTTTTATAATGTGATTGCATTTCCTTCTGTACAGTTTCAACATAGCTGTCCCTAACTTCCATCATGTTCCACTACATCATATATTCTATTTTAGGCCTTAAAATTAGAAAATGCCATCTCCCTTGAGCATTCTATTAAAGTGAATAAAATATTTTCATCAGACTTCTCTGCAGAGGGATTTTTTTTTTGGACAAACTATTTCTTCAAAGTCTTTTCATTTTTCCCGTCTGTAAAAGTATTCTATAAGCACTGTATTAAAATACAGAAAAGAACCAAAAGTTAGCAAATTTCTTACCTACAAGCATCTGGGTGACCTGGGTCATTCATTTGTTGTCTCCTCAGTTTGCCCTCTACCTTATTAATTTCTGCCAATTTCACTGTAATCTTGTTGGTTTCCATAGTATCTGTTATGCACTTATTTTTAGCTCTACATAGTCTATGGCTCTCCAGCTGGTATCTTCCTTCTCAGACAGAGCTCTGGAGTTGAATGAAATGGGAAAGTCAACAGAGCTTCTATTGCGACTTCATCATAAACAGTCCATTGCTATTCACTTTGAAGTTTCCTTGTAGGGAGAAATAGTTCTGCTGTTTGGATGATGCTATTTTGAGATCTTTCACTTGAATCTCACAACTGGATAATTTGTAAGAGTTCAAGGAAGGCTGCATATTATTTGTACACTTTACATTGTTAGAAGCCTGCTTAAATTCATAAGACTGATAACTGAAATAAATAAACTAAGATCCAAAGTGTAAAGTGGTTCCTTTAACAGAGAATCCCTGAGGATTTGCTTTTAGGAAAATTCCATTAACCTTATCTTTGCAATGTCTTTTCCAAATTGCTTTTTTTTGTAGGTGCCAATTGCAGTCAAGCTCTTTGTGAATGTGAGGTTCTAACATAGATTTGGTCATGGAAGCCCTATGCCTCTATCTCAGCTTGTACCTGGTATCATTGACTCCTGATTGTTGTTTCTATCAGCTGCTGCTACTCATCCAGAATTTGCTTTAAAGGTCTCCCTTGGAACAAGGGTAGTAAGTCAAGAAACAAAGGCACCTCACTGTGCAACAAGTTTTTGTTATTCTCCAACCAGTTTGGATGTGAGCCACTACCCTACCGGGTGCTTATGTGATTTCTCAAATGTGGTACAAAAGCAAAAAATATTCTTTTTGAATATTTGGCTTGCAGAAAGACCTGGTAGGAACATAATACTAAAAAGCAAGTCAATAGCAACTTCAGATGGAATGACTACAGACACATGCACATGCACCCCCCTTCTGCCACATCCAGTCTTATTCATTAGGTTGTTAATATTTGATTAATTTGAATGACCTGTATGCACCCTAGGTGCTTTCTCTACTCTGCAAATTTTAAAATGACTGCAACTTTATCTAGATCCCTTAAGAGACGATTCATTGTTCTTTTCAATAACTTAATCAGATCTAACTTTCAGGTCTGGGGGCGGGGGGGAAGCATTGCCTGTTGGAAACTGAAAACTAGCGAAATATTACAACAGTGCAGAGTGTTCCCTTGATAATTTTGCTAATTAAATTGTTATCCAAAACTTGCCAAGGGATTTAAATCCCAAAGGAAGACTTGCTGGGGTTTTTTTTCTTAGATACCAATAGCCATCACTTAGAGCACTCATAAAACATTGAGTTGCATGAGGTGCAAATTAAGATTTGTTGTTTTGAAGTTGCATCAAATAATTGATCAGAAACTATAACTGGGATTATAGAACAAGATCAGAAATTAATTTTAGCAAATAATTGCAAAAATAATTGAAGTTTCAAATCCTGAAAACTGGGAAACAATTCCTATTAATGCCCACAGGGATGGGACTTCTGTCTTTGATTAGGATTAACACTAGGAGACAAGGTAAATGAAGAGAACAGAGGGAGTTTTAGACTGGATTAAAATCATGACATAACCTATTTTAAGGAAGAAAACAAAACTTTCCAATCCTGTGTAAAGGTAAAATTTAAGATAAAGGAGAACTGTTATTTCCATTTCAAAGACTGCAATTTCTTAGAAATACTTTGATCATTTACGAATGGCCAGCTAGTAAAACCTTGGGTGTCATAGTTCTAGCAGATCTTTTAGGTTCTTGTTTAAGCACCTGGTGTCTGCTTGCTGATGTACTTACTGAGTCTATTGTTCATTCATCCATTAAGACTACATATAAGTGGACTAAATTTCTAGTGATAGGGAAACAGAGACAGATTTTTCTTAGTTATGGGTTGTTTTTTTTTCTCCACACCAAGCTTGTCTCATCTTTCAGCCATTTTGGAAAAACGCTGCAAACTTCACAAAAAAAAAAAAAAAATTGGTTTATTTTCTTGGGGGGGAAATTGTTCTTTGTTTTTTTTTTTTCCAAAACATGATTCCTTAGATTCTGTTAACAGAGATCGAGTCCTACTACTTCTGTTGAGAACAACAGAACTATCACCATTTATATGAATGAGTACTAATTTAGGCTTAGCGCTATAGATCTGTGAAACAGAGAGACATCATGTCAGTCTGCTCAGTATTGGCAAATTTTGTTTGGATTTAATTTGAACAGTCTGAGGAAACTCATCCTATATGCTAATCAGATGTTTTCAGAATGACACATAGAAAAAAATCCAAAGCACGAAAGACATAAAGCAAGAAAACACATATCTTGTAAAGCCTGTTGCATTTTTATGTATTGGTTTATCTTATCTCACAAATTTTATCCCACAGGAACAGTAGATGTTGGGTGGAATTCTGCCCTTGTTAAATTCACCAATAGAATTATACATGGATCTTTGGAAAAAAAAAATCTCACATCCTAGTGCAGGCTGTTCAATGACATGGTATCTGTAGAAGAAGTGGTTGCACTATTTTTTCTCAAAATTATAACCCCAAATTACTTCCATTGCCTTTTATTCATCTGTCACTGATTTTCAGTGTTTCAGAAGTGTTTGAGTTGAAATGGAACTTACTAAAATCACTCTATTAATTTTCTTTTATATAAACTTAACTGAAATTGAAGTAATGAATTTCAAATTAAATATTTTTATCGTACTGAAGCATTGTCACATTTACTAATTTGGAGTAAGGAAACCTGGAATATTATTGCAAAATATTCTGATCTTGATAAACTGTTCTTTAAAAATATGTAACAGTTCTGATCTCACAAATGCTTATTTAACTACATCTAATTCCATGTAATTTGAAACTAGAAAGAAATCCAGAGGGTGCACTACATACCAGAATTTCTGCATGACTAACCCTGTGCAGTTAACAAGGTTGGGCAGCTCTGTGTATAATTCATGGCTACTCAGAGGGTATCCTGGGTCTTCAAGTACAGCGTCATCTCGCAGAATTCAGATTCAAGGCTTGGTGTGAGAAGCACATAACACACTATGAAGCAGGTTTGGTGTGAGAAGCACATAACACACTATGAAGCATATAGTTCACTTCTGGGCTACAGCAACGTCTTGAATGGAGCAGGTTTCCTGTTACTGAGGGAAGAGGTAAACAACTTTAACTAAACATCTTGATTAGAGTGGCCCTTTGCCTCCAGGGGTGATCTAAGTTGTAAACATGAAGTTGTCAGAGGACGTTACGATTAATAATGCTTATCTACAAAAGAAAAATCTTGTGGCAGAGAAAATCTGAAACAAATAGGATGTGTTGGGATACATATTAAATGGGAAAATGTTTCATTCCTGTAATTGAAACGCTTATGGAGAATCTAATTAACCTTTCAAACGAGTATTTTTGGCATCAAGCTCTACTTCTTGAGGAAAACATCAGATGCCAGCACCGAAATGTTTTGTTCTCTATTTCATTTATCTCTTTGGGAAAACGTTAAGCTCAGCTTTGCCTTACATCTATTTTTTGTTGGTGTCCACTTGTAAAATACAGTTCAGTTAAGCATTATTAATTAAATAACTTGCTATGCTCGCTCTTGTGGCCTGTTCAGCAAATTACACGACCAGACCTTTCCTTTGCCAGGGAGTCCTGAGGCAGTTTACCCCTTTTAAAGGCATTTCACATTTGGTCTTTCTCTGCAAGTTACCTGGTAGTTTCCTAATCCTCGGAGGCTCAGTAAATTCCCTCCTTCACCAGGAGGGTCCCGGAGAACACAGTCACTGCTCTCTCCTCAAAAAACTGTTAGGTTGCGAAGGTTTTTTTTACCTTCCTGAGGTAAGAGCTCCTTAGGGCCGATGAGAGGCACCTGGGCACGGCCCCGCCGGGGTCACCCGCTCCTTCACACGGCTTCTCTCCTCCTGCCCCGCCGCTCGCGCTCCCTCAGGCGACCCCGGCTCTGAGGGGAGATGTGACCTCAGCCCCCAGGGTCAGTCCGGAGCCCGTCACCTCACGGTAGGCGCACGTTTACTGCGTGTTTGCAGCCGTAAGCGTGAGCGGAGAAGCGCCGAACCCCGGCCGCAGCGCGGAGGTGAGCGGCGAGGCGGCCCCTCCATTTCAGTGAGGCCGCGGCGGGCAGCAGCCTTCTGGAAGAAGGAAAGGGTGGCCGGTTGCGCGCAGCCCGCGGGGCAGGGAGGTGTGCCGGCTGGCTTCAGGCCTTCTCTGGAGTGTGAGGTGCAGGGGCGAGCGGGGACGGGGCATCTCGAGCAATAAGCACTCCCAGAGCCACCTCGTCCTGCCCCCGGCGGGACCAGCGGCCGTTCTGTTGTTCTCTGGAGGGCCTGATGCTGAGCTTGCATGGTGAGTATAGGTGGGTGACTTGTGCCCTTGTTAACATAAATGGAAGGCTGCACGAGAACTGTATTGCAATTAAAAAAGCGTAAATCCCCACAGTTGAGGTTATTAGAGACACGTGCCTCGGGGCTTCTGTGCTGCGTAGGGGAGAAAATAACCTTCAGGTGGTAAGAGTTGCTCAAGTATGTAATTCTATAATAATGTTGTTTTGCAGAATGTTGTATAGTAAAAAAATACTTGCTTAGGACTAAAAATAGCAAAACAAAGCTTCAAATCAGAAGGGAGATGAACAGGCCTTCCAGTCTTCTCCATCTCTGGTACCTGCTTTCCCCGTTGCACCATGTGCTGTAAGGAGAAAAGCTGTTCCTCTAGCTCTGTTGGTACTTAAGTGGTTAAATTGTCCCTTTTGGATCTTGCAGAACAGTATCAGTCATCTTATGTTAAGGAAAAAAAATGTCTAATCTTTGACAGAAATGAATTACTTCATATGGGACAGCTACATTTTGTCTGATACTTGTTGTCAGCTTTCACTGGGAGATGAGGAACTAAGAAATAGATTTCATCAAGTTGTGAGATGGGAGGAAATGAAATCTTAGCAAAGAAAACAAGTTATGCCTCTAAAATGGATTGTATGAGCAAGAAGATCTATCAGGTGAAAAGTGAATGTTAAAATCATTTGCCAAAAGATGACTCAGCCAGTGCTGGGGAGACAGGAAAAGGTGTAAGGCCCTAATATCCCTTGTTTATCAAATGCCCGTTTAAGACACCTGGGTTGGTTGCTTGACAGCTGTTTGGTTTGCCTTTATTTAGTTGTTGGGGTTTTTTTAACCCCCCCATGGGTATTTTCTGATGCTATGTACACTTTTTTGACACTCAAATTTCTCGTTCACTTCTCTCCTCATTCTACAGCAATAATTTAATGATTGTGCTGTAATATACCCAGGTTTGCATGTAGTTTCCCTCCTGATGATCTGTTCTTTCAGACTATACCTTTTGTCACTAAGAAAGGGAATTTTCTCATCTGTCTCCTGAGAGACTGGCAGTTTGGGCATAATACTCAGGTGTGGCCTTTTCCCCTGATTCATGTTAGGCTGGATGGAAAGACAAAAAATAAAAGGCTCCATTCTTTTGGTCTGAAGTTATTGCAATTTGTCAGTTTACAAAAGCTTTCTCTTTGCCTTCCTATTACTGTGTCTTTTCTCCTAGTATTAATTTTATTTTATTTTTTGGGGGGGGGGGGGGGGGATGCTAAAAGGCTAAATAAAACTCCCAAACTTTTGTTTAGATTAAAAAATGGTTAAAAGTGTGCAGGTGCTAGTTTTTATTTCTCTGCTTTGCTTCATCTCTATGATAAAGTGGTTTTGGCTCTTCTGGCACCTCTGGAAGGTGGAGTGAAATGGGGACTACTACTTGAATTGGAGAACTTGGCAGTACCTTATTCTTGTTCAGCAAGTATCAGATCTGTGAATAAAATGTAGCACTACTTAAGGCTTTCTTTTCTGAAGTGTGTGAGAGGCTTTTTTGAAAGGTGAAGGCAGAGAGAAAAACTCAAGAAGAATTCGCTTGCAAATTTGTTAAAATCTTGTTCTCGTACTCCTCGAGCAAGAAATGTTTCTTTGAAAATGTTAGTTCCCCCCCTCTAATCACACTGTGTTTAACAAGCTCAAAATTGAATGAAACTTGTTGTTTTTTGGGTTTGTTTTTCCATCAGGTGTGAAGTTTAGACTTCAATTTAAAAGAAAATAAAAGGCTGATAAGAGGACTAGATTGTTGATGTGCTAATTTGATGCACAGGAGAGTTCAGTTTAGGTTTTGCTTCTTTAATTCTGAGCAGAAAGCCTAAATTATACTAATACTCCTTTTTTTTGCTCTACTGCTTTAAAGGTAGGGCTTCACTAAGTGTGCTTGGGATCATGTTAGTTGTTGTCTGCTCAAATGCTGTTGCACTTAGAGAAAATGCACATATTCATGAAGTTTATTTTTCTCCCTCCTAAAAAGGGGATCAGTTTGTCTGAGTGACCTTGGTGTTTCCAGTCAGCTGGTCACTGACGGGTAAAAGCATGGATAACATTAGCTGTTCTGTTTTACTGACTCTTCCCTGAAGAGACTGATGCTTCTGGCAGAAATGTCAGAGTAGAAGTGGGTGGTTAAAATTGCTATTTTTAGCTTTTAACTTGTAAACAATTTTCAGGTTTTATTGCTCATCAAGACAGAAGTAAATTTGTTTAATTTATTTATGGGCTAAGTAAAGCAAATAAGACTGCTTGCATTAAGATTTCCAGATACTGGGAAAGAAAAGTTCCAACACTTTGCAGTTCTTAATAAACTAGAAATAGTGAACATTATCGTACAGTCTGACTGAAACAAACAGCAGCAGCTGGGGAAATCATTATGAAATCTGGCTTACTATTCTGCGTTTCCTGACAGTGTTTGAGGGGTCAAGTAAGTGCCCAGGGAATTAGAGCATATCAGACTGTCAGTGTACTGTCACAGAGCAGGAAGGTACTGATAAAAGCCTGCATGGCTAGTCTGTGTTTCAGGATACTGTACAAGAGGATGGGGCACTGATCTTCATAATTTGGGGGATTTTGGTTGGATGCAACTCAGGCTGTTAGGCTTCGTGTGCTTAGTCAGAAGAAAATGCCAAAGAGCTAAGATTGTGGAGTGATCAGCAGAGAAGAATGCGAATTGGATTGGTGATTTTAGTTACCCATGTCCTCTGAGCTATGCATATGCCAAACAGTGGATCCAGGACCATGCACTAGGAAACAGTGTTGCTTACTGCAAAACCACGGTTCCCAAGCTACTCCTTCAAACAATGTCTGGGGCAATTTGATGAGTGTTGATAGTGATGGACTGCATCAGAAGCATTTTCTTTCAAAAACAACTGTGGGTTATATCCTTGAGAAATTAAAGCATCAGCAGATGACATCTATAAAGTCTAATGGGGGCATATCTGTCTGCAGTTTCTGAATGTTTTGGAAGAGAGGGCTCAAAGCCACTAAGCTGGTTTCAGCTAAGTACCTCAAACTGCCAGGCAGCTGAGAAGAAAACCAATAGACAGGGATTCTGCCACTCTCAAGGGAGTTGAATGCCAAATGAAATGCTTGGAGCCAACTGAGTGACAGATTCAGGAACTAGAATGTTGAGTAGCACAAATGTTTGAGATGAGTCAGAAGACTTTCTGGTTGGATAACACTGATGGAAGGGACCCCTAATTAATGTAGTTACACTGAGTGGCTCTTGTAACTCGGACTAACACGCAGATATGTTGTCTGTAGATTTTCTGTGTTACATATGTATTATTTATACATATTACCCATACTACAATTCTGAATGAGGATTCGAGTGTTCTTCTGCATGTCTGTGTAACAAGGCCCTTGCTGGCCCTTGTATTTAAAAGCAGAATTATTATTTTAAGCCAGTCTGTGGAAGATTGAAATCCATAAAAGCCATTAGACTGATTATCATCCTGTAACACTGTCAAAAATGATCTTAATTGGTGAGCGAAAGCCATCTTCTACTAACAGCTTTTCACTTTAATTGAATTTTTGCCAAATCGGTGTCATTGAGATGCTGTAATGCACATTTCCACTCCTAGGGTGGTTTTTTTTTCTCAGATATGGTGCTGGGGAAGGGGAGTAGGATAGTGTTTTATTGTGGCTACCACACAAGTACTGAAAGTTTTGAAGTGAAAGCATAGTAGCTGACGACAGTTGAGAAACTGATACTAAAAAAATCTGTCCTGAATAGTGTTACTTGTCCAATGGCAGTATCTACTACTGTCTTGATGCTTTATATTTGTTTCTTCAGCACTGGCTGTTGCCTGTTCATTTTATTATTTTTTAAATTTTCTTATTTTGGGGCAGAGATGGGAGACAAAGGCAATCACCTTCATAATCACCTTCAAAGCTGTGCCTTGTTTCTCCTGATTGCAGCTAAACCCACAACATTTAGACTAAGTTTGCGGCATCCTCAGCTATTGGGTTTTGGTTGTTGGTGCTTCGTTTGTAGTTTAAGAAGGTTAGCCTGTCAGCTGCTTTAATCTGAACGTTCTGCAGCTAGGTATGAAAGGCATGGCTTTTGGAAGAGCTGAAGCACATCCTGGTGCAATTTTTCCTGTTTTCCCCATATTTCAAGGCTGTTTGGCCATACTGCTGGGAACTGATATAGTTGGTGATCAGTTTGAGGGGTGATCTTGATGCATGGCATCTCTATCTACAGATTCATACATCTAGATTGAAATGCAGTTAGTCTAATAACACTTTTTAGTTCTAGTATGATCAAAAAAGGGATGCTCTCTATGGAATACTTTGCCTTTTCCTTCATTCCAGGTAGATTTTCATAAAAGCCTCCTGAAATCCTTAATTTCACTGAATGAATTTAATGCATAAATCCATCAGAATGTCCTAATGGATACAGAAGGTCTCACTGTTTTCATTTGCTGGATAGCTCTTGCTTTTGTTTGTTTGTTTGTTCATTCATATAAATTCCACAAGTGCAAATTGATTACCCCTTCAGAACAGATTACATATGAATTTGGAATGGCAGTTACTGGTTATAATGGAAAATGTCGGGAATTTCAACACTTGCAAAACTCCTCTAATATCTAGAGATATATGACCTGGAGAAGAATATGTTCTTGTATAATAATACGAAAATTATATGTGTTGATATTTTAGTCCTCTTTGTGCAGTAGGGTCAAAGGAGAGAAAGATGTACATAGACTTTCAGGAAATAAAACCTAGATTTATTCTGCCTCAGTTTTGCAGGATATGTAGCTATTTAATTTTGTTAATTGTGTAGAAGAATTTAGTTGAATGATTTTTTTTTTGACAAACTTTGTACATGTCTGTTCTGGTCCATGTAAACACTTTAAACTGTAGGCTTTTGGGTTACAGTAGTATGATGTGGCCTTTTGTAGTAGAGGCTGCTGCATGTCTCTTTGGGCATGGAGAAAGTCTTTAAATGGGAGCAAACCAATTCAACATTGTTTTGCATATCTGTCGGTTTAATTAGAGTGAAACCTAGCTCTATGGCCTGTTGGTCTGTCTTGCAGATTGCCCCTTTGCAGACCCTCTGGAAATTAGGTTTACCTTGTGCTTTGGTTTTGGTTTTTTTTTTTAATCCTTTCAGTATTAATATCCCTAAATGGTCATCTTTAGTTTTCCCTTCCTTCCAAAGGAAACAGTACACGTAGGAGCTTTCTGAAACAAAATTTTTGAAAGTTTCTGAAGGGAAAAAAAAAAGCTTTTTTGATACCTAATTAAATCAATAACAATATATGGATTATTTTATTAAAGCACTGCATGTATCTTTGATGCATTCATCCTGCCAGGTATTCACTCTCTTGAGAAAGGTGTTGATTTGTCCTCTTTGTTGCTTTTGTTAAGGTGATAACCTGCTAACTGCTACAACTTCCTTTGCTGTTAACAGTACTTTTCTGTAATGAGTGTAAAGTCAGACGTAAATACTGTTTTATTCACTGCTGATACCATCTTTGTAATAATTTACCGTTTGTATGAGGGATACTACTTAAAATGCAACTATTAACATTCTTGTAGATGTGAAATAAGGTGATTGGATCCTTTTTGTTGGGTAAATGTTTATATTTCTTACCTATGAATAACATGTTATGTAGCATTAATCATTTATTCCTGTACCTGCACACTTCAGGATGGTAAAATACATGTTCCTCTAGCCAACTCTGCATCCATTTGGGATAAAATACTTACAAAAGAAAGATCTGACTGAAGTAAGGGAGGGTGCAGCTGGTGCTTTAAAGTACCTTCTTAGACTTCCAACGTAACTTTTTCTTAAAGTGTCGTCAAGACTTTTTAAAAAGTAATTTCAACTATCTGAGCTAATATAATGCTGACTTTAAAACGTTGTTATGCAAACTAGATCATTAATAACATTCCAGAAGATTACTTATATCTGGTATATTATATACGAGATAATTATTACTTATATACTGCTATATTACTTATATATCAGATGAGATTACTTATATCCATTCATTTTAATTGAGGCTAAGAGTGAATTAAGAGAACCAATGGTCTCTGTCATCCAAAAAAAGTGTTGGTGTTTTTATTCTGCTTTCTTAAGCACTTCCTTATTTTTATATAATTATATCACAGAATCACAGAATGGTAGGGGTTGGAAGGGGCCTCGAGAGATCATGGGATCCAACCCCTCTGCCAAAGCAGCTCCCCAGCTCATATTACACAGACAGGCATCCAGACGGCTCTTGAATATCTCCAGAGAAGGAGACTCCACCACCTCCCTGGGCAGCCTGTCCCAGGGCTCCCTCACCCTCACTGTGAAAAAGTTCTTCCCCATGTTGGTGTGGAACTTCCTGTGCTCCATTTTGCAGCCATTGCCCCTTGTCCTGTCCTCACAGACCACTGAAAAGGGGCTGGCTGATTCCCCCTGCATCCCATACTTAAGATATTTATAAACATTGATTAGGTCCCCCCTCAGTCTTCTTTTCTCCAGGCTGAACAGCCCCAGCTCTCTCAGCCTTTCCTCAAAGGATAGATGTTCCAGGCCCTTAATAATCTTTGTAGGACTCTCTCCAGGAGATCCCTGTCCTTTTTATACCAGGGAGGCCAGAACTGGACACAGTACTCCAGGTGGGGCCTGACCAGGGCAGAGCAGAGGGGGAGGATCACCTCCTTCGACCTGCTGGCCACGCTTCTCCTGATGCCCCCCAGGATCCCATTGGCTCTCTTAGCCACCAGGGCACACTGCTGGCTCATAGCCAACCTGTCATCAACCAGGACCCCCAGGTCCTTCTCCATAGAGCTCCTCTCCAGCAGGTTAACCCCCAGCCTGTACTGATACATGTAGTTGTTCCTCCCCAGGTACAAGACTTTACACTTGCTTTTGTTGAATTTCATCTGGTTTCTCCCTGCCCAGCTCTCCAGCCTGTCCAGGTGTCTGGATGGCAGTGCAGTGTCCTGCATGTCAGCCACCCCTCCCAGCTTTGTATCATCGGCACTTGCTGAGGGTGGATGCTATTCCCTCATCAAGGTGTCAATGAAGATATTAAACAGGACTGGACCCAACACCGAGCCCTGGGGAACACTGCTAGTCACAGGCTCCAGTCAGATTCTGCTCCACCGATCACGACCCTCTGAGCTCTGTCCGACAGCCAGTTCTCGAGTCACCTCACTGTCCACTCATCTATCACATACTCTCTCAGCTTTGCTATCAGGATGTCATGGGAGGCAGTACGGAAAGCCTTGCTGAAGTCAAGGTAGATGACATCCACTGCTCTCTCTCCATCCACCCAGCCGGTGATGAGATCATAGAAGGCTATGAGATTGGTTGAGCATGATCTTCCCTTGGTGAATCCATGCTGACTACTCCTCATGACCTTCTTCTCTTCCAGTTGCTTGGTGATGGCATCCAGAACAAGCTGTGCCATCACCTTTCCAGGGACAGAAGTGAGGCTGACTGGCCTATAGTTGCCAGGATCCTCCTTCTTGCCCTTTTTAAAGGCTGGAGTGATATTGGCTATCCTCCAATCCTCAGGGAACTTCTCCTGTTCTCCAAGACCTGTCGAAGATGATAGCGAGCGGCTCCACAATCACTTTCACCAGCTCCCTCAGCACACGTGGATGCATCCCATCCAGGCCAATGGATTTGTGTGCATTAATCCCTTTGAGCCGCTCCTGGACCTCCCCTACCTCAACTGGAGGGAAGCCCTTCGTTCCCCAAACACTCCTATTTTCATCCAGGATCTGTGGGTCCCGAGGGGCCTTTGGAGTGAAGACTGAGGCAAAGAAGGCATTCAGTATCTCCACCTCCTCATCATCCCCCATTACCAGGACACCCGCCTTATTCAGCACAGGACCTACATTATCCCTGCTCATCCTCTTACTATTCACATACCTGAAAAAACTCTTTTTATTGCCCTTTATGTCCCTTGCCAGTTTCTTTTCCAGGTTGGCTTTAGCCTTCCTAGTCGCATCCCTACAAGCCCTGACAACATCCCTATATTCTTCCCAGGTGCTCAGACCCTGTTTCCACAGTTCATAAACCTTTTGCTTCCCTTTGAGTTTACTCATGAGCTCCCTGCTCATCCACGCAGGTCTTCTGCCTCTCTTTCCCGATTTCTTACTCAAAGGGATGCACCTGTCCTGCGCTTTAAAGAAGTGCTGTTTAAATGTTACCCAGCTCTCACAGGCCCCCTTTCTTCTAACAGCACAGACCACTGGATAGCTCCTAATAGGTTGCGGAGGAGATCAAAGTTGGTTCTTCCAAAATTCAGGGTAGCTATCCTGCTTTTTGGCTTGCTTCTTCCTCCCAGGATTTTGAACTCTACCGTTTCGTGGTCACTTTGTCCTAAGCTGCCCCTGACCTTCACCTCCCTAACAAGCCCATCCTTGTTAGTACAAACAAGGTCCAGCACCCGCCCTCCCCTTGTAGGTTCCTGCACCATCTGTAGCAGGAAATTGTCTTCTACACATTGCAGAAATTGTCTGGACTGCATACGACTGGCCGTAGTGCTTGCCCAGCAAATATCTGGATAATTGAAGTCCCCCATAAGGACAAGCACCTGGGATCTCGAGGCTACTTCTAGTTGCTTATAGAAAGCACTATCAGCCCGCTCCACTTGATCAGGGGGTCTATAGTACACACCCACAACAGTTTCTCTCATACTAGCGTGACCCTTGATTCTTACCCACAAGCACTTGACTGATGGTTCATCTTTCCCCAGGTGGAGCTCAATACATTCCAGCTGCTTTCTGACATAAAGAGCAACTCTTCCACCTCACCTCCCTAGCCTGTCTTTCCTGAAAAGCACATAGCCATCCATGACAGCGTGCCAGTCATCCAAGCTGTCCCACCACGTCTCAGTGATTGCAATGAGATCGTGGCCGTGCAACTGCACAAAGATCTCTAATTCTTCCTGTTTGTTTCCCATGCTATGTGCATTTGTATAAAGGCATTTTAATAGGGCAGCAGACGCAGGTATCTTCAATAGATCACAGTGAGATTTCCGACAGGGGTAGGGCAATTGTGGCTCCACTGAGGAGTCCTCAAGGCAATCCACAGAATTTTCCCTACTGTCACATATAACAACAATATATTATCAAGCAATGAGGTTTATGACTAGATGATAACTATTGTAAGTTCTATTAACTGTTCTACATGTATAATTTAGACATGTTTTTGCGTTGAAATTAGCTTGTTACTTGATAAAACATATATATGGCACACTTAAGGAGGTGTGTGCAAGGCCCTGGAATTGGGCCTTGTTTCTGGGTGTCTTCCCCTCTGATTTGGCTCAGGTGGTTGTATGCATCATGTAGAACTTCCAGAAGTTAGAAGTAACCTTTTTAGACGATATCATGCTTGCAGCCTAAAACCGTTCTCATAGTAGTATAAACCAGTACTAAGTATATTGAAATATGCCTGGAGTAAGGTTAAAGAGTGACTGCTTCAGAAACAAACTGGGGACTCTGAGTAGAAGCTCTTTATTTGGGGATGAGCCAGCTCATGGGGAAATGTAACTTGTACTGTTTGATGATGTTTCATCGGGTGACACTAACATACTGTTACTACTGAATCTGAAAACTTGATCAACATTATTGCTTGGCAGTGCAGTACAGCTGTGGCAAGTTGGTATTATGTCACTAGAAAGATTTTGTGCTTATTGTAATAAATAAGAACACTTCCGAATGGGTGAGTTGTGCTGCAGTAGTGAAAGCTGCCATTGTCTGTACTTGAAATTCCTGCAGCTGCCACACCATTGTCTCTTCAACAGTATTGAAGGAACTGTGAACAGGTCCAGATCTTCAGTGTAGACACATTTTAAAAAGTGCTGCAAGTCATTGGCTCTTTGCCACACTGTGCTCCTGCATACCACAGCTGATGGAATAGATGTCAAACCTAAGGCTTAAAGCATAGGAAGCAAAACTCGTGACAGATTGAAACAGTGCCTAACAAGCTGTTTGAATAGCATCTATTGTTGTTGGTTGCTGTGTGCTGTCTCAGTTACTTTTGCGAATGCTAGATACTGTTTCATTTTGCTTTTTGTTGCTTCTAAACCACTTTTGTCAATCTCCAGGTCTGCCTTTCTTAACCTGACTATTGGCGAGGTGTTTATAGTTGTGGATTGTCCGGTGCCAAGTCGGTGCCCCACCTCCTGTGACTCTGTGCCTGTAGCCCTCTACACTGCATCAGGTCTCGTCACTTCTCAGGGCCTCAGCCATCAAGCCAGGCTAGTATTTCTCATCTGTTTCAAGTCTGAAATGTACCTGCTTGGGGACCTTTCTTCTTGCAAGTTATAAAGATATGGTCCTAGGTTTTAGATCTGCTCCTGAGATGTATTTGTCTGCAGGAAGATCAGAGGAAAAGATTCTTCTGTCTCTGCAGTATCTTACAGGTGGTCCATTCTGGTAGAGAAAGCGCTCTTTGAGGGGAGGCTTGTGTAACTCCCAGTTTCCCTGAAAGTGAAGTCCTGCATGATAATGTGTGAATGCTTAATAATCACAGATATTTTTGTAGAGGCAGAGGGGAAAAAAAAAAACCTTGCATGCCATCCTAATGGCATCGCTACTCATACAGGAGAGATATTTACATGTGTTCAAGTTGTCGGCTCAGACCTCAGTGGCAGCTTTCACTAGTGTATGATATCATGATTGTTTTTCTGGAACATTGGAGCAATTCTGAGTATCCCTCAACCTTTATGAGTACAAAGGATTTGCAAGTCTATTGACATTGAAAAAAAAATTTTTAAATGGACCTACTGTGGGCAGACTTTGACTGTTTTGCAAAATTAGTGTTTTTGTGAATGTCTCCATGACCCTTTTATTAAGTGACTAGCTGTGCTCAGTAGCAAAATGGATTTTAATTGTTTCACAGCAGGTGAAATGATTTAACCTGAAGCAGAACAATTGTTTTTATTAAAAGGGCACACACCTTTCCTATGGACTCTTTTGCCCAATATAATTATAGCTACGAAAACGCAAATGCAGTCTTTTTTTTGTTTCTAACAAAATGACAATTCCTGAAGTATTCTACTCAAAGGATGAAAAGTTTCTTTTGAGCATAATAATTCCCTGGTGTATAGATGGCATGAAGTACTTCATTAACAATATACTCCAGAAAAAGCCAAATCCAAATATATGTGGCTGTAGTATTTTTTTCTTCTGATAAATTTCGTATTACCAACTATCTGATGAAGCCTTAAAGGTTGGAGGAGGAAGTCCTCTTTTAGAAGTCCCTCTGTAGAACAATTGCACTGTCTTGCTTATCACTGATGTCCCTCCATCTACCATAAGACCTTGATAACAATCACTTGTGTGCACTTTAATGTTTTCTTTTGCACAAGAAGTAACAGTGAAGCCTGTTAGCATTTATGGAAACATTTGTCAACAAAGCAAGCTTGGATGCTGACATAACTTTTTAAATGCAGCCTGCTGGGAAATTATCCAAGCTGGGCAAAGCCCAACTTGGCCAGGATTTCAGCAAAGCTCAGAAAAAAACATTGTAAACACGCAGTTCTGGACTGTGTTTGCTTGTGACTGAGTTCCACTAAAAGCCTTTATTCCACTTGAAATTAAGTTTTGCCCAAATTGAATTTCCCTCTTAGTTTTCTCTGATCAGAGAAATGTCTATTGTTAATGTGTGTGCCAGTATTTGAGACACTGGGGAGAAGTGTCCTATATGCTTTTTTCTTGAAGCTGAACCACTATAGTTTAGAAACCAATAAATGAAAGGTGAGTCTCAAGAGAGAGCTGAACAGTTAAGAATAGAATACATCGTAAGATGTCTGCTTAATCATAACGTATTCAGATCTACCAACACTACTGCAACCCTTCAGCTACTAAATGTCACAAGCAAAGCATAGCTTTCAAGTGGTAGAATACAGAGATTTGATTTTTATATAAAATTCTGAGTCTAATAATATAATTAGGAATATCTTAAGATGGCTCATTTTCAAGTACTAGTGATTTTTTTCAGTCAGTACAATTAATAATAATGAAATTTTTTTGCACAGTTTAGGATGGCACTGACTTATTTTTTAATAATGCACTTGTGCTTCTGATCAGATGGTACAATGGAAAAAACAGAAGGGATATCTCTAGTTTGTATAAGCTCAAAAGAATGAAGTTATCAGCTGTTATACTAAATAGCACCCTTGTTAACACATGGTAATTTTTGCATCACAACAGTGTATTAAGACAGGTATGGTTTTAAACAGAGGTACAGGATGGAACATTATTTTGCAAAACATCTTGCTGAAAAAGAGCATCTTCAGAATTTTCACACATTTTCGTAAGCCCTACAGACACTCACCTGTGTCTGTTTGCAGACCTATTGTTTGTAGTTGTTCCAAAGTTAGGACAATATGTCAGTTATCAAAAATGTAACTTACAATGCACTTTAAATCAGATTTTTAATGTACATATTTCAAGAATTTTAGTGCTAATAAAATCAAAGGTTTGGCATAACTGAGACTGGATGGTTTTCAAACACTGATACCTGCTTTTCCAGTCATGGTGCATTACAGCTTTAAAGGTTAATGTAAAAGCCTGACATGTCATGATGGAATTTGTGAAATTTTAAAACTTTATTCCATACTGAGCACCTGGCAGCAACTTAAGCTTTAGATATCTCTTTCAAATGTATTGGATATATATCTGATGACTTTCAAACAATTCAAAAATGATAACAAGAATTTTCAATGAAATAGTGATAAGCAAGTGGGAGCAGAAAATCCTAAATGCTTTTCAAAAATCTCTGGAATCTTACTATATCTAGGATACAATACAGGCAAGGAAAAAAACGTACTTTCAGAAAAGATGACTGTAGTTCATGAGTTATCTTCATGAACTCAGCAGAACAGTTATCCTCACAGTCCTCAGTTGTTTCAAATCCACCATCCAGAAAACTGTCACTTCTGCAATCAAATAAGTGTAGATTTTAGAAGGAAAACTATTCAAAATTGTGCAAATACTTGTGTGTTCTTTAGAGTAACATCAAGACTAAAAAAGTGGTAAAAATTGCCAAGTTTTTAGTTTCTTTTATTCTGATTTACCTGTCAGTAATTATTGTCTGTGAGCTGATTTATCCAGGCAGGTTTTAAACTGTGCAAAGACCAAGTAAGAAAGGTACACTGAAGTACCAAATGAGTATTTAATCTGAGATACAGAAGAAACTAGTATTGGCAAGGATAGTAGGGTGAGCGTTTATGTGATCATGTGTGGGAAAGGATTGGCCTCCACTCCTCAGAACAGATGAACTGTCAATGTTGTTGAGTTTCTCTTTTCCAGTTCTCTCCTTTTCTTCTGTAGGAGTTTTATACTCTTGCTTGAGCGACTAAATATTATCTTCTCAGTAGCTATACTTCTCTGTTTGGTTTTAGTGCTTTTATCTTGCATTCCTTTAGATCACATATCCTCTCAACTCTTAACAACAGCTTTTTTAGCAAAAGTGAGCCAAGGTCACGTTCCTGTGCTATGCCAAACTGGGTCTTGATTTGCAGACAGCTGAATCCCTGGGTTGAGGGTTACAAGAATGATTCATTTATCAAAAAAAAAAAAAAAAGGGAAACTGTTTTTACTTAAACATCTCAGGAACAAGCTTTTCACTGAACTTGGCATATAATTTGCAGTAGTGCTCTGGACTCCACTCTACAGCAAAGATAATATTCTGTTCAGAATACTGCTGCTACTTAAATGGCTCTCTGAAATAATATAAAAGTAAGGGAGAAGTACATTTGCTTACTGCTATCTTGTAATTATGTATTTTCTATAGCTGAAAGAAACAAAATGTTGGAAAGACTTGTCCTCAGGTTTGGAATGCTTCGCTTTCAAGTTAGTCACAGCACTTTATGGTCTGTGTGCTAGTGGTTTTGTTCTGAGCAGCAGATTAATACAACATTATGAAAACCTCCATTTAGTGCAAGGACCATGGTAGACATGCATATATTGAGGCTTTGGTAAATGTGTCTCCCTCAATGGTCTCCTTGAGGTTAATCTCAAAAGTGCTGATTAAATACTGTATAAATCTGTAGTTTTAATTTGCTCATAGCCCATGAAAATTTTGGAAGGTACTTGGCTTCTGTGCATAAAACCAGAGCTATATCTGAATTAAAAGACTTGTATCTAAAGTTATTCCCCTAAGCTAGCTGGGAGGAGCATTTAGCATCCGGACTTTTGATCCCTCTGGTCACCTGATGTTAGCACCAAAGTTGTAATTGATTATCTTCTGTGGAATTATCTTGGTGGATGACAGAGAATCAGTGTCATTTTCTTTTACTCCAGAATTTTAATGGCATGTAGTATTTTGAAGGAACTGAGGTGAATGCTCTTCTTTGCAGATCTGACCCATTAATGTCATGGATATTAGTTTCCCTAAGAAAAAAAAAAAAGGGTTTTCTGCATCTTTGTCCTTCCATGTATCTTCCTCTTGGATTTGCCTGTAGGTTGTGACACATGGAACAAGGTCAGCAGAGACAGAGCTAAAATTTATGTTTTCATGTTAGTGTTTGGTCTGTAAACAGAAGAAAGCATCAGGTGAAGCCCATCTAGTTACTGGAACTGGTATTTTACTCCACCCTAAAAAACCTCCAAACACATACACCTGTTAGCTGTTTCCCATCTGAGGGCCATTATGTCTAAATCTTTTAGGAGATATTTGGTATAACTTTATGCTCACATGCAAGATGTTTTTTGTTTAGTTCGGGGTCTTTATTTGATTGATTTATTTTTGTGAATAGGGTTTACTTAGTGTAATTGCTTCACCATGTCTAAATGTCAGACTGTAGTTCCTTTGGAAAGTCATGCTTTGAGATATTTGGTTCAACTACAAGCAAAAATTATTGGAATGTCTGTTTCCCATTTCAGTGTGTATGAAGGGATGCTGGCTTTCCTTGGTAAGACTATCATAGCTGTTCTGTAGAAAAGCATAACAAGTTAATATATATGGAAGGCAGTACCCTGGAAGTGTGCATTAAAAAAAATGTTTGCCTTCCAATAATATTTGGTGTGAGATGTTAGCTCTCGGGATGTGCCATATGAAATCAACAGTCCCATGTGATATATACTTAATTACTGTACATAGTTTTCTTCTAGAAATAAGGCAAGTGGGCTGACTAGGCAACTAATAGATTAAGTAGGCTGTCATTCAACAGTCTTTGAAATTTAGTCTTTGTTTCAGAAATGAAATGGTTGCTTACTGCAGTGGAACTGAGAGGGCAGAGAAATGGAATGGAATGCTTGGCCCAATGATGGAGAATGGCCCTTAGAAATCCTTATTTAGGGAGTAATTTAGGTTTCAATGATTCCTGTGACTACTAAACATGGATAAGCATTCTGCTACACAGCTGTATTATCTGAAGTGGAAGACGACAGAATGAATGTAATGAAGAATTTTTGTAATATGACTATATGAATTAGAGGAGTTGAAAGAAACTTGAGTTGTTGAGAGCATGGGCCCAGGGATGCTCTTTGGCATTCTTACTCTGCTTAGCATGCTACATAATGCAGCTTCTTTCTGACTTTACAATCATTTGCAACAGGTTAAAACTACCTTTCACTGAAGTCCTGTAACTTGATTTGTGAGTGTGACACAACTGCTTAGCTTTCTGGATTTCTTTTCATACCAAATTCTATCTCTTAATAATTCACTTTCCTACACATATTTGGCATCTTGAGATGAATTTTCCTGCTGACCAGCTACCAAAGTGACTACTTCTCTACAAGTCAACTGGCAATAGGAAAATAGTGTTTTCATAATGACTGGTTTAATAGTATTTTTCTTGAAATAGCATAAATACATAAATAGCATTAATACATTAAAAGTGTAACTAGCATAAGTACAGTAAAAACACAGTCCTAAATCATGATCAAGGGTATTGGAGTTCTTTTTTTGGAGGGTGGAGGGAGGGAAGACTAGCATTTTTGAGGAAAAGACACAA
This sequence comes from Laterallus jamaicensis coturniculus, assembly GCA_022605575.1. Classification (NCBI taxonomy): domain Eukaryota; kingdom Metazoa; phylum Chordata; class Aves; order Gruiformes; family Rallidae; genus Laterallus; species Laterallus jamaicensis. The sequence goes on from JAKCOX010000016.1 coordinate 910,802, forward strand.
ATTTTTAGTCTAGAGAGAACAGAGAATCTATTTCTAACTAGCTAGATTTTTCTGAGTCTCATTTTAATCTGCATGTCTTGAGCTTCGTGAATGTGGGTTTTTGATAATTGCTTTGTTAGTCCTCCGACACTGAGTGACAGTACTTTTCAGAGCTTGACAGCCAAATCTATTGGCATGCGACAGTCCTTATACACAGTGAGGTGTTTTCTTTCTGGCTGGTGACAGTAAGAGCTTCCAAGTTGACAGAGGGGGGCTAAGACATCTTTACAAGTGAGAAGAAAGCTGAGAGAGGATGAGGAGGTTCTCTGTCAAAATAAAAGCATTCATTTAGTTCATCCTTCCTGTATAATGAAATAAACAGGAGCTCTGATAGCTCCATGTTAAAACATAATTTTATTTGTGTTGCTAATAGAAAACTTTATCGCTTAGCTTACTATCAGGGTCTTTGTGACTTGTAAATTTCTGCAATGAATGTAACAAATACTTTTTCTTTCAGTAAAGCGATGCGTAGTTTAATGTAGAAAAGAGTATGTTTGCACGTAGAGAGTATTGCAGTGCCATCTAAGAACCCAATTTGGTCACTGTTTTTTTTCCCAAGAAATAATTAGTATATAATATGTAAGTGTTTATGGGCTTTTTTTATACATACAATTTTTAAAAAAGTTAAAATAATTATGACTTGAGAGCTGTAAATATTTTACAGTATCTCAAGTAATTTACTGCTTTCATTTTATGCTTTGGATACTTTCCTACTAAAGAATAATCGGTCAATTAGTCAAAATTTCTGTAATAAACTTCAGATGTTCTATGAAACTGAGTAGGCAGTAAGCAAGATGTCTACGCTGATACAGCACTTGCTGTATCTGTGTGGATGATAACATCAACTGGTAATATTAACTTGCTGTCACAGGGGGAAGGGACAACCAAACATACACGTTGTTATGGATGAATGTGGTTGATGACTGGATACTTGTTCTGTTCTTGGATGTTCTGCTTGGATATTCACAGGAATGTCTCTACTGATTTGTCTTTGTAGCTAGATTCTATTTGGTGAATACCTCATATCTATTTGTCCCATTCATGTTGTTCTCTTCCTGACTAAATACAAGAATTTAGACCTGTTTGGGAGACTGCAGCTTCAGGTATTGCTGGCCTCTAAGATCAAAGAATACTTCTCCAGTAGTTACTATATGTGATGGAATACTCAAAGGTACACTTGTCAATGTACCTTTCATCAAGTAGTTCTTGTACAGATACCCTTAGCATCAGTTCATATACATGGCAGTGTTCACCTCTGTTCCAGTGTTAACTAATGAAGCAGCGTTTGCAGAGGACAAGTACACGTTACAAGAACACTTCACCCACAGTCGTTGGTGAGCCACATTATATGTCCTTTCACATCTAATGAAGACACTTCAGAAAAAAAAAATCTTTTTAGCCTGGTTAATACAGTAAATTTACAGTATTCCTGTCTTATAACTTAATGCTCTTCTGAAAGGAGTGCTATAATGAATCTATTTGTGTTCTTACAAGGTGTAACAGCATTCACTTTTTCCTGCCTGACTCTTGTGCTATTGTTGCTCCCAGGTACCTAGTCTATAAACTTTGTCAGTGTTATCAACCCTGATGGTATTTTGAAGCTCTGAACAGTTCTTAAAACACCCACATCTAGTATTCAGGAGAAGCTTTTTTTGTTGGGATTTTAAGTTAGGCTTTTCTGCATAATTTCTGAAACTTGTTTGGCAGAGTTAATGCTAGCCTTAATTTAACTCTGAGAACATAGTCCATTCCAAAAAACCCAGGTGATTTGAAAATTGACATTCAGGTGATATGACTGTTTCTGCACATTTCTTTGTTATTTTGAAACACCTGAAAACTTTGCAATGCATCTGGACTCAAATGAATATGTCTTAATATTTGTCTGTTATCCCACTATCATCTTAAATATTTCTCTTTTCTTCATGGTTATGTTAATTTTGTTGTTTTTCTCAAGCCATGGCTCCCACTTTTAACTTTCCATTTTATTTCAAGATCAGTTAAGTACCTAGACTGGTTTGTCTGCCAGTTGCAGTTATTTTCAATAACAAACTAGTTTTTTCTTAACAGAAGAGGAAATATTAATTGCTGAATTATCATAGAGCACAGCCTGGTATTTTAAACCAATAAATTAGATTGCAGAAAACCTAGAACAGTTTATACTGATTCAAAAGACAATAACAACGCGTTTTGGAGACTGTCACAGTGACAGCTTCAAAAATGTACATAGTTTCTCTGCTGCTTTAAAAAAAAAGCACCTCTTTGCATGCTGTCAACATGCCAGCTTAAGACAGGCTTAACTTTTTGTTGTGCTCAATTATGTAATTAAGTCTTCAGATTTAATAATTATAAAGATGTTTTTTGTGTCTGTGTAACTTCACCTTCTGTGTTTCTGTCTGGTCCCAAGACATCTTAACTTGAAATGTAACATTTCATAAGACTGACTAAAAGACTGTTGGAATAGTGTGATCTTTTCAGGTGATGTGCTTAGCTCTTTTGAAAACAAGTTAGTTCACTGGTGGGTTTTGACAGTGCAGTTGTGCGAGTTGACTGTTCTTCATGTTCTTAGGCTTCCTTGGGTTATATACAAACATACTGGATTCTGTGGACAATGTGTGATTTCATCTGTGCGACTTAAAACAAATTGGCTGTTTCTTCTCTCCTTTTGTTTTCATTAACTATGTAACTCTGACATAAAGATTTGGAGCCTCAGTGTCCAACACATTTTGTCTTTGACAGTGCAGTTTAATTTAATTGCGTTTTAGGAAAGAAGTGGCCCTAAAGCATCTTGCATTATGCATTATATCAATTATCTTGGTGGAAGAAACACACAAAATACATTTAATTATAGGTCATAACCCAGCAAATCATAAAAATCCTGTTCTGAAGTAAATTGTTGCCACTAATTAGCTTTCCTGTTTGCCAGTACTAGAATAAATTCAATTCATGTCTTGCTAATATTGGTTATTTTCTGTGATATAACTAATTTGAAAAAGAGTTGAATCTAGGAGGCATAAAATACTGACATGTCCAGTCACAAAGTCACTATTTTTTTAATATTAAAGGATATATAAATGGAAATCTGTTTTCAATAGCTTTAAATACACTATGCTGAGGTCGATGCATTTTACCTTAAATTAAGTGACATTAAACAGGAATTCGAAGTCCAGCAAAGAATGTGATCTTTCAAGTTTTGGCTTTTGTGTTATGTGCTTCCAAGAAGTTTATGTACTGTTATGGATGTTTAGGAGTAACAAAAATTAGATACTTAATCAGTGGCTGAAAGTAGCAAGATGGTATTTGTGGTTGGGTATGAGACTTTTGGCACAGCAAATCACAAGGGTCCAAAGCACAAAAGATTGTGTACATCTGCATTGCATATCAGGGCAGTGGTTGGGTAAACAGTAGGGGAAAAGTCCTAACTACTGTGCATGATATTTCACTCTGTCTCACCATGGTTTCCTGAGTCTTCTTTCTGCAGAGTAACCTTTGGAACTGCTGAACTTGTTTGCTCTCTGGCCTGATTGTCCACTCAGTGCAAATGAGAACTGCGGCTATTAAGCCAGTATGAATGAAAGGACTTCTATACAGTACACGAAGGAGATAATATAGATGCACTGGTAAAATAAAAGTAATTCCTGTTAGAAAACAAAATGGTAATGTGCATAGCAGTCAACACCTGGAAATGGCCGACATGGGTTCCTGATTCCGCTGAGGTCACTGAAGTACATCTTGGGATCAGTGTTGTAATTAGGCTACATAAAAATCAGAACTTAGTGTTTGTATTTCAGCAAATAATTATTTCATTTACCAGTCATTCTACAATTTATCTGAACTGATCTGTAAACATTCGTTTTTAGCTCATCCTTTCCTTTATGTCAAATAACAATCAGGACATAGTAGGGTATAATAGTTCTTAAGGTTTTTGGTAGTGTGTTGTAAAGATCAGAAGCCTGATGAAAGCTTGAATAAATTGCTATTGTGAATTAAAATATAGCCCCCAGGCATACCACAGGTAAATGTTTATGTGATATTCTGGGCTAGGCAATCGGTAGTGGTAACATGACCACCTTTTTTTAGTAGCAAAACCATGTTAAAAGCAAGAAACAGGAAGCATTCTTTGTCATAGCCCAAGAAGGGAATGTGTGTAGAGGCAATGGGACTGAATTACAGTTATGTAGAAAGTGTCATTGGATCTGTTGAGTCATGGAGCACTCTTCTCAAATTAATGTGTATCTTTTGAAGTGTGCTAGTGTATATCCTGTAGTACTCTCTTCATCTCTTCTATTTTCTAGGGGCTGTTTGAGCTGTAAGCTCTATGAATCAGCTAGGCAACTTGTAAAACAGAAATAAAGTAACTACCTAAATCAGTACATAATAAAATCAAGTCCAGTGTAGCCTGTGGTACAATGATAACGTATTATCAGGTGCAGCTCAAAGATATGAGAAAATATCTTTAGCCTAATAAAACATGTAGTCATAACTAATCCCTTCCAATATCTGCGTGGCAGTAAATACTTCACATCAATTTCTTGTGATGCACTTTTTAGTTTTATTCGTATTGCTGCAGATTCACATGGGTTTTATTTAGGATTTTTCTATTTTGGGCCTACTCTGTAATCAGTAGAAGCTATCTCATGTATTGAAGCCTCTGTGTAGTTAGATGATGACATGAGAAGAGACAGAAAGTCTACCAGAATTTGTGAGCAAAAGCGAGAGGTAAAAAAACCCCAACAAACCCCAAAATCTTTCATTTTCAGGGATTTTAGTAGTAACAGAAAATCCTTATAATAAAAATAAAGCATGGGTATACTTCTGCAGTTCATATGTACTAGGTAGATTTGCTCCTTTTCCATGTTAGCATTCTGTACAATACACAAAGCCACACTTAATGGTGATTTGGAATACTTCAGTGTAGTGTTTTAAAAATTACTCAGATCAGCCCAACTGCAGTCTAACTGGAGCAAGCTGAAATAAGTTTTATAGAAAGCGTAAAAGGGTTCAGTTTGCCAATGCCTAGTGCTTTTGTAAAATGACTGGTAGTGCTATAGTCTGGGTTGGAAAGTAATCCAGGTTTTGTTCTTGAAATTTACTTTAGCATTTACCCTAACAGATAACCTTTAGGGTTACCAGCCAGTATGCACTCAAGGTTCTGAACTGTTCTGAAACTGGTGCTTTGCTTTTGCAGCTAGATAAAATTACTTGAGAAGCTGTGTTGGAATGTGGTCCTGCATGTGTGGTTTGTTTTGTGTGTTGGTTTGTTTGGTTTTTTTAAGATTTGCCCTGAGCATGTGTGACATTTCATACTGTGTTCTTAAAGCTCCACAATTCATTGCTCTCAAGTAAGCTCCAGGTAAGGTGCAGGTAAGACAAGAAGCATAGCAGAAGAGAGTTGTCCATTGTTCTGCCTTCCAAAGAGATCTGGAATACATGAGGTTTAATCATTGTCTAGTGCTCTAGAAGGGACAAAGAAGTTTTTCAGATATTGTAGGTAAATGTCCTGTAGGAAGGCACCATATACAGTATCAGATATTTTGTCTTTGTTCAGTTAATATTGGACATTGGGTATTGAATCTAGAATTCATGTTTCAAATTTTCTTCCATTTCTGTATATTGTCATATACAGATATGTATATTAGAGATATATATAGTGGTGATTAAGCAAATTATAAATACTTGCATTGGGAACATTGACAGAACAGAATAGAATCTGGAGGAGAATCTTAAAAAATATTGGCAACAGCAGGTGAGTCTCTTTTTACAGGAAAAAAATGTGCAGATGGGAAAGTTCTATAGGAGAAATAACTCTAGATATGAGGGCAGTGAACAAAACGTGATAGATTGTCAACCCTTACAAGATTATTGCTACTTAGTTGGGAAAGACATCTGTGTTAACCCACATAAGGAATACATTGTCAAGGGACTAGAAGAATCAGAAACAGGTCAGAGTTACCTCACCATCTTTAAAATGGATTAAAAAATGGAGCTGTAATCAGTACTGTTTGAGTAACTTTTGGCATCTGATGTCAAGAGGTATTGTCACATTGAAGACGACAAATGCATAGTTAAAACAGGCAATCAGAATGTTTGCTACAATGTTTCTGAGATAGTCAAAATAATTATATAAAGTTATGTTGCCATAATGTTGTGGTTCTGCCGGAGCCGGGGACCACGCGTTCAGATTTCCCCCGGAGCGGGGGGGGGGGGGGGGGAGAAAACCAAAACAGCCCGCAGGTTGGGATAAGGGTATTTTTACTGGAAATAACAGGGGAAGAACAGATAACAATGAACAATACAACCTTTTGCCGAGATGAGCAGTTCAGATCGCGCACTCCCCGTAACGGACACCGCGCCGCAGCCCGCGCAAACCCCAGCCGCAACACAAAGGTCCCGAGCTCGCGCCGCGAGTAAACAAAGCCCCGAGCCCCAAGCACACTGCTGCCCGGTCCCTGCTGTTCGCGCGCCAGCACTGCAACACCCCCTGCTTCTTATACTCGGCATGATGTAACTGGCATGGAATGATCCTATTGGTCAATTTGAGTTACTTGTCCCGAGCCCAGCAGGTTAGCCCCTTCCTGGCTGAAGCCCCTGGCTGAAACCAGGACATCATCCACCCCTCATTCCATGCCATTTACGTCATAACCAAAACCAACAAAATCTTTTATACAACATATAACAATTATAATTATGGCAGTAATGAATATACAACAAGTTATTTTACAGTCATTATACTACAATTTCTACTTAGTAATTATATTGGTTATTCTCCCCCAAAATCAAATCCCGCTGAGGTACACATCGCACTTCTCCATCTCTCTGCATTACCCACCAGGTACAACCAGGTCCTTGTGCAAAAACAACTCCAGATATGGGTTTGCCTTTGCCCAAAGCAGGGACGACCCAAACTGTCTTTCCCAGTATGCTCTTCAGATGCACTACTGGGACTCTATTTCCTTCTACAGTATGTGGAAACTTTGTTTGGACAGGGCCATCCCGATTGGTAGATCCTCTGGAGTTGACTAACCAGGTGGCTTCGGCTAGGTGTGTGTCCCAATGCTTGAATGTTCCACCCCCCATTGCTTTCAATGTAGCTTTTAAAAGTCCATTATATCGCTCAATTTTCCCAGAAGCTGGTGCATGGTACGGAATATGGTACACCCACTCAATGCCATGCTCTTTGGCCCAGGTGTCTATTAGGGTGTTCCGGAAGTGAGTCCCGTTGTCAGATTCAATTCTTTCAGGGGTACCATGTCGCCACAGGATTTGCCTTTCAAGGCCCAGGATTGTATTCCGGGCAGTAGCATGGGGCACAGGGTATGTCTCTAGCCAGCCAGTTGTTGCCTCCACCATTGTAAGTACATAATGCTTTCCCTGGCGGGTTTGTGGGAGAGTGATGTAATCAATCTGCCAGGCCTCCCCATATTTATATTTCATCCACCGCCCTCCATACCAAAGGGGCTTTAACCGCTTGGCTTGTTTAATTACAGCACATGTCTCACATTCATGGATGACTTGTGCAATAGCATCCATGGTCAAATCCACCCCTCGATCGCGTGCCCATCTATATGTCGCATCTCTCCCCTGATGACCTGAAGTATCATGAGCCCATCGAGCTATGAATAGCTCACCCTTACGTTGCCAGTCTAGATCTACCTGAGCTGCTCCAATCCTAGCAGCCTTATCCACCTGATGGTTGTTTTGATGTTCTTCCGTGGCCCGACTCTTAGGTACATGGGCATCAACATGACGTACCTTTACGACAAGCTTCTCTACCCGAGCAGCAATGTCTTGCCATAGATCAGCAGCCCATATGGGTTTGCCTCTCCGCTGCCAGTTGTTCTTCTTCCATTGCTGCAGCCACCCCCACAGGGCATTGGCCGCCATCCATGAATCAGTGTAGAGATAGAGCATTGGCCACTTCTCTCTTTCAGCAATGTCCAGGGCTAACTGAATAGCCTTAACCTCAGCGAACTGGCTTGATTCACCTTTTCCTTCAGTAGCTTCTGCTACTCGTCTTGTTGGACTCCATACAGCAGCTTTCCACATGCGATTCTTTCCCACAAGGCGACAGGAACCATCGGTGAAGAGAGCATATTGCTTCTCATTTTCTGGCAGTGTGTTGTAAGGTGGGGCTTCTTCAGCACGTGTTACCTCCTCATCCTCTGGTGACATTCCAAAATCTTTGCCTTCTGGCCAGTCTGTGATTACTTCTACGATTCCGGGGCGATTGGGATTTCCTATTCGAGCTCGCTGTGTAATTAATGCAACCCACTTGCTCCATGTAGCATCAGTGGCGTGATGCGTAGAAGGGACCTTCCCTTTGAACATCCAGCCCAGCACTGGCAGTCGGGGTGCCAGGAGGAGCTGGGCTTCAGTTCCAATCACCTCTGAAGCAGCTCGAACTCCTTCATAGGCGGCCAATATTTCTTTTTCTGTTGGAGTGTAATTGGCCTCTGATCCTTTGTAGCCCCGACTCCAAAAACCCAGCGGTCGACCCCGAGTCTCCCCTTGTGCTTTCTGCCAGAGACTCCAAGTAGGGCCATTCTCCCCTGCTGCAGTGTAGAGCACGTTTTTAATATCTGTCCCTGTCCGGACAGGTCCAAGGGCTACTGCGTGGACTATCTCACGTTTAATCTGCTCAAAGGCTTGCTGCTGCTCAGGGCCCCATTGGAAGTCATTCTTCTTTCGAGTCACATGGTAGAGTGGGCTCACAATAAAACTGTAGTTTGGCACATGCATTCGCCAAAAACCTATAACGCCCAAGAAAGCCTGTGTTTCCTTTTTATTGTTTGGTGGAGACATAGCTGCTATTTTATTGATAATGTCCATGGGGATCTGACGACGTCCATCCTGCCATTTTATTCCTAAAAACTGGATCTCTTGTGCAGGACCCTTGACTTTACTTTGTTTTATGGCAAGGCCAGCCTTTAAGAGGATTTGAATTATCTTTTCTCCTTTCTTAAACACTTCTTCTGCTGTGTCGCCCCATACAATGATGTCGTCAATGTACTGTAAATGCTCTGGTGCTTCACCCTTTTCCAAAGTGGTCTGGACTAGTCCATGGCAGATGGTGGGACTGTGTTTCCACCCCTGGGGCAGACGATTCCACGTATATTGTGTACCTCTCCAGGTGAAAGCGAATTGTGGCCTGCACTCTGGCGCCAGTGGGATTGAGAAGAAGGCATTGGCAATGTCAATCGTGGCATACCACTTAGCTGCTTTCGATTCCAATTCATATTGGAGTTCCAGCATGTCCGGCACAGCAGCACTCATACCTGGAGTGACTTCATTTAGGCCACGATAATCTACTGTCAGCCTCCACTCTCCATTGGACTTCCGCACTGGCCATATGGGACTATTAAAGGGTGAGCGAGTCCGGCTTATCACTCCTTGACTCTCCAGTTGACGAATCAGGTTGTGGATGGGGAGCAGAGAATCTCGGTTGGTTCGGTACTGTCGTCTGTGTACTGTTGTTGTAGCAATTGGCACTTGCTGTTCTTCAACTTTCAACAACCCCACAACAGAAGGATCCTCTGAGAGTCCAGGCAAGTTACACAACTGTTCAATTTCGTCTGTCTCCACAGCAGCTATTCCAAAAGCCCACCGGTACCCTTTTGGGTCTTTGAAATACCCTCTACGGAGATAGTCTATACCTAGAATGCATGGAGCTTCTGGGCCAGTCACAATGGGGTGTTTCTCCCAGTCCTTTCCAGTCAGGCTTACCTCAGCCTCTAGTACAGTCAATTGTTGGGACCCCCCTGTGACTCCAGAAATGCAAACAGGTTCTGTGCCTTTATAATTTGACGGCATTAAAGTACACTGGGCACCAGTATCCACTAGAGCCTTGTACTCTTGTGGGTCTGACGTGCCAGGCCATCGAATCCACACCGTCCAGTAAACTCTGTTATCCCTCTCCTCCACCTGGCTGGAGGCAGGGCCCCTCTATTGCTGCTGATCATACTTGCCGTTCATTGAGTGCATGAAGGACTTGGAGGTTCCCTCAAGAGGATCAGACATATCAGGAGTGTAGATAGGCCTTCTGCTTGGTCGAGGGTTCTGTTCGGTGGTAACTGGTGCAGCGTTCCTCCTGGTGAAATCTCGACGTGCGATTGTTTTACCTTGCAGCTCATTTACTCGTGCTCGAAGGGCTGAAGTGGGCTGCATATCCCACTTCCTCATGTCCTCCCCTTGGTCAACCAGGTAAAACCACAGTTTACCTCGTGGTGAGTACCCTCGGTTTTCTCCCACTCGGGATGATGGACGCCTTCTTCCAAAAGCTGCCACACTGCTCTGCAAGGGTCGGGAGCTGTACACATTGTTGTCAAGGCGCTGGACCAGTTTCTCTACTGCTGCGATGACAGAGAGGGAAATATTGTCTTGGTATTTGCGGAGCCTATAAGACACATTGGCTACAGTTGGTAGATCAGTATCACTCCAGTCTATTGCTGCCAGTGAATTGACGTGCCCTGATGGTACACTTTGTACAACCTTTCGCCACATGCCTGGGGTGCACGGGACTTCATCAGGATCGGCAGGGAGTTGTGAATTGTTCAAGTCATAACTAATTATCTCCCGTACAGCTAATTCTCTAAGGTACTGGACAACTCTTTCCATATTGTCGCACTTGGACATACGGCATGTAATGTATTCTTTTATCGGGTACCTTTCCTTCACACTTAACAGTAACCGTTTCCAGAGGCTGAGGATTCCTGACCTTTTTCCAATGGCTTTATCAATGCCTCCTTCTCTGGCAAGGGATCCCAACTGCTTGGCCTCCCTGCCATCTAACTCCAAGCTATTAGCCCCATGATCCCAGCACCGAAGCAACCAGGTGACAATGGGCTCACTAGGTTGGCGGCTAAAATCCTTTCTAACCTCACGAAGCTCACTCAGGGACAGGGATCGGGTGACAACCTCTGGTTCTGCCTCATCTTGATATCCCCCTGATGGCCCCGGTTGATCATCATCATCAGCTGTTGTACGAACTGATTTTTTTGTGTATTTTCTCTTTTGAACCGGGGCGACAGACACTGGTGGGGATTGTTTCTTTTGATCATCAGTGGTGTCTGCTGTGGGGATTGCAGTAACTGCAGTGCCAGTTACAGTGGTTGCAGTAGCTGCAGTGCCAATTACGGGGGTTGCCGCAGCTGCAGTGCCAATTACGGGGGTTGCCGCAGCTGCAGTGCCAATTACGGGGGTTGCCGCAGCTGCAGTGCCAATTACGGGGGTTGCCGCAGCTGCAGTGCCAATTACGGGGGTTGCCGCAGTACCTGACAATCTGTTTTCTTCCCCTCCCCCCTGACAGTACGGACAATGCAGACAGCGCTGTCTGATATCAAGCAGTGTTTGAGCCGTACTTAGGTAATGGCCTATGTTCTGCCCCTCGTGGTTGTCCTGCCCCTCGTGGTTATCCTGCCTTTGGGAAACCTCTTGAGCAGTATTCATAAACCTGCTCTTAATATATGATGAAAGCAGGATCAAGTGCAGAAGAACTTCTAGCACTGTGGCCATAGTTTCCATGTCAAGGTGATGGTGAAAGTTTTCAAAAACTCTCATAAGAGCTGTTATGTTTAGCCCAGAAAGGAAAAAACCAGTGTAGTTCTCTCCCTCTGTGCTCTCACCAAAATGGCCACCACCACCAGCCCCTCTCAGCCCAGGGACTAGACAGGACCGCAAAACCTCATACACTTTCCAGATTAAACTCATAGTCACTAATATAACTGCATCATAAAACATTGTCATAAAGCACACTAGAGCAAAGTATGGGAACAAGCAGGGAAGCTGCAGCCCCGAGATGATACAACATCCTGCCAGGACTGCAAACAGCCTGCTGAGGTTTTTTTTCCACAGCCAGGACCACACCTTTGTAAATAATACCCACAGCATCTTAAACAGCATCCTTACAACTTTTACCGTAATTGCAACCGGGTCAGAGTCAGATCTACCGTTATCCCAACCTTTATTGCCCCACGTTCAGGCGCCAAAATATGTTGTGGTTCTGCCGGAGCCGGGGACCACGCGTTCAGATTTCCCCCGGAGCGGGGGGGGGGGGGGGGGGAGAAAACCAAAACAGCCCGCAGGTTGGGATAAGGGTATTTTTACTGGAAATAACAGGGGAAGAACAGATAACAATGAACAATACAACCTTTTGCCGAGATGAGCAGTTCAGATCGCGCACTCCCCGTAACGGACACCGCGCCGCAGCCCGCGCAAACCCCAGCCGCAACACAAAGGTCCCGAGCTCGCGCCGCGAGTAAACAAAGCCCCGAGCCCCAAGCACACTGCTGCCCGGTCCCTGCTGTTCGCGCGCCAGCACTGCAACACCCCCTGCTTCTTATACTCGGCATGATGTAACTGGCATGGAATGATCCTATTGGTCAATTTGAGTTACTTGTCCCGAGCCCAGCAGGTTAGCCCCTTCCTGGCTGAAGCCCCTGGCTGAAACCAGGACACATAAGAAAATGACTGCAAGAGGAAAGTGTAGCTGATCGATAATGAGTGGGTTTGTTCATTCTTGAACAACTTAGGTTACACAAAACTTCAAACTAAATAAAATAATAGTGTTGCTGCGTGGAGATGGGACTTAAAAGGAAACACCCTGTTGCAATTTTATAGAAGCGTGGAGGATAAAGCTTGGCTAAAAATGTATCTATGAGTTATTTAATATGCTTTAGTAATTACATTTTTTTAGTAAAATAGTTTCATGTTCCCGGATTTCTGAAGGAAAAGGCCAGTCTCTTAAAATCCTGGATCTCATGGGGGAAAAAAGGAACATGTAATTGTATCAGTTGTTTTACTTAGAGGTGAAACAGGTAAATTAAAACTGCTAAATAAAAACTATCACATGGTGTTTGCTTAATTTGTTTTCCTTCCGAAGTGAATTACGGGCTAATTTAGGATAGGACTAAAATGCACTTTGAAGTGTTGTATGATCTAATTTGTTCGAAGAGTGAACGAACCTACTCATTATCAATCAACTACATTTTCCTCATTTTCTTACGGCAGCATAACTTCACATAGTCTCTCTGTATGTTATCTTGGAAGTCTCAGAAACATAGTAAGTATACTGAATTCTGAAATTTAGCTTAAAAATGGGGGTGAGGGGTGTGTGATGACACCCAGGAGCTCAGTAGCACATTCTGGGTCAAAATCAGGAAATTATTTGTTCAAAAATACTTTTACAAAGGAAGGAGGAGAGTAAAACTGCCTTACTCTATATGAGCATTTAGTGATAATGGTACATTGATAGCAATAGGATACTGCCAGACCCAATGCCACATCTTAAGACATTACATGGATTATTTAGTTTTGCAGGCTTATGTGTTCAAAGCACGTAAGAAGCTATGTTAAATACTGATAGAAAACACAGTATTAAGCCTAAAGAGAATTGAAAATGACAATATAAAATTTGTTCGGCACAAGTAGATATGAGTATTTTAGAGGGCTGTGAAACTAGGAGTTTTCTGACCTAGAGTGAATGCACTTCAGAGATGCCAAATGCTAGCTTTAGAGCAATAGCAAACTATGACTTTAAATGAAAGAGAAAAAAAAATGTTTTACTTAAATATTTGAATGATTACTTAAATGATAACCCAATGAGTTTCCAGCTCATAATCAAGGTTATGTTATGTGTTGAAGATTTTACAAGTTCTCCAAATGTGTTATCATCACTGTTTATCCTCAGATTCATATCCTGTGTGGGCTGCAGAAAATCAGTCAATTAGTAGTGGTAGGTGGATAGATGTCTCGGGGATTAAGGCACTCGGATATCTATTTGTTAATCATGCAAATAAATAAGGAAAGGCAGATGCCAGGATCTGTTGTTACCTAGATACCAGGGACTGACTCAGAGGCTTTTGATCTTTTATCACTATATAGAAGTTTTTCCTCTGAGGCTCAAAATAACTACTTTTCACTTTTAATACACTATTGGATTTTTGTTTTTCTGGTAAGAACTAAAGAAAAGAGTAACTCATATCACATGTATATGTATATAATCACTCTAATTATAATTTTTAAAGCTGACTTTGAGAGATCTTTCTAGATCTTAATCTTATGATTCCCTACTTCAAATGGAATTTTTGTCTAACAAGGATAAACTGAAGTAAACGTGTATGTGTATTTATGCAACGTCACTTTAAGCATGGTTCTTCCTGTTAAGATAGCAACCGTAATTAAGGCCTGTAGTTGCAGGGACATACAGGCCTGTCCCTGTCAGTCTGACCCCAGTTCCGGGGAAGATCATGGAGAGGATCATCTTGGGCACGATCATGCAGCACATGTGTGATAACTGGGGGATCAGGCCTAGCCAACATGGGTATACAAAAGGTAGATCCTGTCAAACTAACCTGATCACCTTCTATGACAAGGTGACCCGCTTAATGGATGAGAGGAAGGCTGTGGATGTGTCTACCTCGACTTCAGTAAAGCCTTTGACATGGTTTCTCTCAGCATTCTGACTGAGAAACTGGCTGCCACTGGCCTGGACAGGTGGACCCTCAGCTGAGTTAAAAACTGGCTGGATGACTGGGCCCAAAGGGTGGTGGTGAATGGAACAAAATCCAGCTGGAGGCTGGTCATGAGTGGCATCCCCCAGGGCTCAGTCTTGGGTCCAGTTCTGTTCAACATCTTGATCAATGACCTCGATGAAGGGATTCATCGTTCACTCAGTCAATTTGCAGATGACACTAAGCTGGGAGGAAATGTTGGTCTGCTTGAGGGTAGGGAGGTTCTTCAGAGGGATCTGAACAGACTGGATTGATGGGCTGAGACCAATGGGATGAATGAAGTTTAACAATGCCAAGTGTAGAGTCCTGCACATGGGACGTAACAACCCTATGCAGCGCTACAGGCTTGGTGGAGCTGTCAGGAAGAGAAGGACCTAGAGGTGTTGGTTGACTGCAGGCTGAGTATGAGTCAGCAGTGTGCCCAGGCAGCCAGGAAAGCAGATGGCATCCTGGCTTGTGTCAAAAAGTGTGTGGCCAGTAGGTCTGGGAAAGTAATTGTGCCCCTGTACTCTGCATTGATGAGGCCACACCTCGAGTACTGGGTCCAGTTCTGGGCTCCTCACCATAAGAAGGACATTAAGGTCCTGGAGTGAGTCCAGAGAAGGGCAACCAGGCTGGGGAAGGGGCTGGAGGGCGAATCCTCCGAGGAGCAGCTAAGGGAGCTGGGGGTGTTCAGCCTGGAGAAGAGGAGGCTGAGGGGAGACCTTACCACCACCTACAACTACCTGAAGGGAGGTTGTGGAGAGGTGCCATGGTTTCTTCAGCCCAGTAACAGGAGATGGGACAAGGGGAAATGGCCTCAAGCTGTGCCAGGGCAGGGTCAGAGCAGTTGTTAGGGAAAAAAATTTTTTCCTGAAGGAGTTGTCAGGGCCTGGAACAGGCTGCCCAGGGAGGGGGTTAAGTCACCTTCCCTGGATGTGTTCAAAAAATGGGTAGATGAGGTACTTAGGGATATGGTTTAGCATAGGACAGGAATGGTTGGACTTGATGATCTTAAAGGTCTTTTCTAACCATGTGATTCTGTAATATATCTAGCTGGAAGTTATGACTCTTTCATGTGAAGGACAAGGAGAAAAATTTACAACTTAAATGTAAGAGGTACAGCTATATCTTCTGTTGTAAATTCATTCTTACTGACTCTAAGTAATACAAGAATTAGAGATTAAGTAGTATCAGAGAGCAAAAACTGCAAAAATCTGCTAGTAGATAATAAATACTGGAATTAGTATGGTTTATGCACTGTGAGTTAGATTGCCTTGTATAAATGGCTTGTTATTTTTGTCTTCGATATTTAATTTCCCTCCTCTTGAAAGGATCGATAAGTTGCTTGTTAGGATTGTTTTCTCAAATATATAAAATGGTATAAAATTAAAAGATTATTTGGAGACAGATGCAGGAATTCAACGTGGAAAAGTATCAATCTAGACTGTCAAGCTAAGTTTCCAGAAACAAGGTCAAATGACAAAAAATATTGGGGGAGGGGGTGGGTGTAAAATTAAAAAATAAGCTGCAGTTCTTCCTAGGGTGACCAATTAACAATGGTTTATACTGGAAATGTGACAAATCTCTTCCTAATACAGAAAAAGTGCTGAGCAGAATAAGAGCAAAGCTCTTGAGACCCAAAAGAATATCACAGTATTAAGGTGTGGTGGTTGTATGCCGAGTCTGGATACTCTTTAAATTCATATACTTATTAATCAATTATGGCTTTGTGGCCTTTGAATTTCGTAAAGAGTTTTGTTCTCTTAAAGCTTGGTCAGTGCATAAGTGGGAGTTATGTGTGTATATATATATATATATATATAGCTAATTTTTAATTACACAGTTCCACTTGAGTTATAAAATGAAAAAGCATGTTTGTAGCTGGGATATGGGAATAATACTGTTCTGACAGCGTAGGTTGCCTGTCATCTCAATAGAGGTAAGGTGTAATCTCTTTCAATGAAAGATGGAGTATGCAAAGTACAAATACTGGAGACAGCTTTGTTTGGAGTTTAAGATAGATCATTATTTTAAATTGTGACGTGCAAAAAAAGGAAACAGTCCGAACAGCTGCTGGGAAGTTTCATTCTGTGTGGTCTGTGTATCTGAGAATATATATTTTTTTTCTTTATAAAGAAGAACTACAGTGTGTTTCTAAAGTTAGATTGCCTTTAGATTTAAAGCAAACCATCTCATTACTCAGGTGTGCAAGTTCTGAAGTGATGGGTAGAAAAAAAATCAGAACATGACCTCCTCTATTTCAGAGCAGTAGTGTTAGGGCTTTGAATATTATTATATTGAGGCATTTAAGTATGGGAAACAAAGAAAAAGGGTTATTCCTACTTATCTACCAATGATTTATCTGCCTTTTCTCACCCAAAAAATGCTCCAGAAAGAGCTGTAAAACTGCTAGTGAAGTTAAAACTGTCCAAAAGCCTGGACAGTTCTAATTTTATGTTAAGAAATTTTGAATGGGGAAATATGTGAGGAGGAAGAGAGATCTGTTTTATTTCAACAGAAAGCTGTTACATTGATGTAGAATGTTAGAAGTAATTGGTTTTTAAAAAGATGGGAGGGGAGTGGGAGTACAAAGTTGTACTGGTATTTTTGTTCTCGTTTGCATCTACTGTCCATATGAGTAGGTCAGTGCCTACTAATTTTATTCCTTAGATGTGTAATTCCAGATGGTTAAACTACTGGAATAAGAGCGACTGAATCCAAATGAGACAGTCTTTTCTGTATTATTTTTGTTTTAAATAGAGTATAATAAGTTGACAGACATGTTTATTTTCCCATAACACCTAAGGCTTGAAACTATAATGCTGGAATGAGGGGATGAGATGTAGCTAATAATCCTGCCACCTATTGCATATTTTTTGTTAGTGTATTTATGTATACATCAGGTACGTAAAGGGAAGTCATATATCAAGTACTACTGTGAAGTTAAATTGCTTACAGTTCTTAATGTGACTTTGAAAGGGCTGAGAAAAGGCTTTTTTTAATGGTTAGCTCTTCTTAAGATGCCACAGAGAATGGCTAGTGAAGTGCTTGCCGAATGACAAATAGCAGTTCGTGTGCTGTGAATGGAACAGTTTAGCTAAACAAATCCAAGTTCTGACAGAAGCAGAAAACAAAACCAAAACAAAACCAGACCCTGTGAAAAGTTGAGTATTGGGATCGAAATTCTGCTTACTAGTAGTATGAATACTTCCCTTAAACCACCAGATGGGTGCCTAATTTCTGTAGCTGGTTTTATAATTATTTTTTTTTTAGAAACTTTGACCCTTTGTGTATAGGTGCAATGAAGGGTTTTTAGTGGCTCAGTCAGGAAAATCGCCTATTTGGTAACTACCATGTTTTCATTTTATAGAAACTTAACCCTCATTTCATACAAGATGTAGGTTCAATAACTGCTGTTATGGGTTTGTTTAGGGCATATGTTGAAAAAAATGTTCTTTAACTGAAAATAATTCTGTGAATCTTACAACTCCTTGTTTATTTCCTTATAAAACATCAAAGATTATTTCTATCAGGAAAAAAACACTTAGCTCTCCAATAGATGTTCCTTAGGGGACAGTGTCTTTAATTCTAGAATAAGTAAAGATTTTTTTTTTATTGTGATTTCTTTAAAATATAAGTTATAGTGTAGAATTTGAAATCTAAAGATGCACTATTTTATTTCGTTGTAAGACATCTGAAAAGATGGTTAGTATAAGTCCATGCTGCATTATGTTTGTGGTTAAAGAACTTACCAGTGTCTGTTGTGGGTTTGGGGTTTTTTTTGTTTGTTATGTTTTGGGTTTTATTAATTTGTTCAGTTATTTAAATTCTGGTATTCCTTTGAGTTGTTAGCATGAAGTTTAATTGTCCCCATCTTCCAGAAAAGGAGAGTTTCTAAAACTCTGGTCTTTTCTGCTCTGTGTCCCAAGAGATATAGTTATATCAAGATTTATTTATATGCCACCATTAAACAGAAAAGCATAACTGAGTTACTTTTTTTTTATCAATGTAGCTATCAAGTTGAACAAGGCTTTCCTTTTCTAGGCTACCTCTTACCTTGTTTTGAAAATGTGTATTGTTGAGACCTTTAGACCCACTCTGACCCAATTAGGGTTTTGAATGTCACCACAGAGTGATACACAATTGCACATCCTAACGGTACTTCTCGTATTTTACAACTTGTCTCTATAATCATTCTGTTAACATTCTTAGCACTGATGCTTCCGTATTTGACCCTGGGAGACTACAGACACTAATACTTAAACCACTGGTACTAGGAATTTTCTCCATCAACATGAAAGCTGTTTCTGGATTGCCAGCCAACAGGAATTTCTTCTTCTATTAATAGTGGCATTTTGTATCAGTGTTACCTCCTCCACCGGGCAAAACAAAATTGTAGTGTGAAAAGGAAGAAATTTCAGCCTAATTAAATGCACTTATGTGTTGGGAAGAAACTAGGTTTCAAATGGAAGTGCAGCATTAAAAAATACAGTGAAGTTAATTGGAGAATCCTTGAAATGATTTTCCCTGACAGCTGCAGCAAGTAAAATACCATTTGCAAAATAATCACCAAATTACCTATACTTGCCAAAAGATTGCAGTCTAATATATAGTGAACTCTGCATATGTTTACCTTAGTATATGCTATTTGGTCATACAGATTAACTGTGGGAAAAGACAGCAATCTCTTCTTTTTTCCTCTTTCATCAGAGCTGAGAATTTCCAGTTAATGCTTATAAGATGGTCAAGCATGGATTCCTTTTTTACATTCTGAAAGGATGGGTTGGACTTTTCAAACAGCTTAGTTGTCTTTTATGTTAAATCCCCAAGAAGATGAAATATTATCTTGTAAGTTTCTGGTTGTGCATTTTAGTTCATTTCACAACATTTAGACTGAAAGCACTGCTTCTGTGGGGAAAAATGCGTAATACCCCAGTGAATCTCCAATGTGTATTGGTCAGTTGAGATAGTTAATGCTTTGTTTTGTCAGTATGCTGCAGAAAGATGACAAGCTTCTTTACACAATAATGCCATTACTCTGTTGTTGTCCTTGGTCTGGCAGGTTCATTTACCCCTGTGTGCAATATGCCAATAAACACACAGAGCAGAGGTATTTTGTAGCATATTTGCATAGATATAGGTGTCTGTCCCCCAAATTGGGGGTTATTTGTATACTTAATATTAACACATTAATGTTTCTGCTATGTATGTATTATTTATTGTTATATGATTCATTAAAAAAACCCTTCATCTCCTATATAATCCAGAGTGCGTATCTAAACTTGCTCTCTTTTTGAGTGGGTGGTGTAATTAGGATGGATGTTCCATGGGTTGGTGGTTGTGGTCTCTCTCTGTTGGAATAACCTTTCTCCTAGTTTTCTTCTTTGGTGCCCATAAATGGTTCTCCAAGGTTTGTTGATCAGACTGTCAAAAAGATAGAAGCATAACTGAAACATTGCTAATCACATGCGTTTAGATTAGCGCTAACACTGGGGTATTGCTGTACAATGTTCAGTTTGGCAACACTGGTCCTTGTTTAAATTACATGCTGTACTTGATTTTGCTCTAACAGCTCTGTTACTCTGAGCACGGTGTAAGAGAATCTCAAAATTTTCACTGAAATGCTAGAGAAAGTGGAGTAGCAGCTGTCTCCAACTGGCCTTTCGTTTATTTTTGTTAACACCCATGAAATTAGCAGTTGATTATATGGAAGTCATTAATAATATAGTTCAAAGCATTAGATATGTTTTTTAAGCCCACTTAGTACCTGGAATGCAAAGAAGTTTTTTCATATTATTACTGCATACTGGGGCTCTGGACATCACAGTTTAATACTATTGCACTTTGCAAATTGCTGTTGAAAAAATCTTGAAGCAAACTGAAAAAACTGTAGAAGCACACATCTACTATGTCTGCTTTCTGTCTTTTTATTCCACTCCACACATCTCTTTGCAGATGATTAGCTTCCCTTTGTCTTTGAGATGTAAAAAATCAGCCTATTACTGACTGATGAAAGGAGAAAGCTGGAGCTGATGTTGATGGTGGCATTCATGCTCACTGCTTGAGCATTGTTCAATACATCCTATTCTCGGAGGCAATGAGATAAGTTTTTGTTTTTACATACTGCCAAGGCAAGCTGCTTGAGCAAGTGCAAGACATAGAGTCTAGCTTGTAACGTACAGGCTACTGAGTAAGAGGCCTGCCATCCTACCTTCTCACTCCTGGACAGCTTCAGCCTCATCTGCATTGAACGGATAGTTAAGTGCTGGGCTGATGCTGATCTAGGGATTCACTTGTTCTTTGGTAATTGTGTGGAAGTTTTTTTCCTGAGGGTATTGGGAATGAGGGGGGGATTGCCCTCCTCCACCCAGCACTAAGGAGCTTCATAGCTTCAGTGGGTTTCTGTGTAGAGAAACTTGAGGGTAAAAAAAAAAAAAAGAGGGAGACAAACTCCCCAGGTGCACCTACACCCAAGCATATTCAACTGTTTGCTTGTTTTAACAGAGAGGATAGTCTTCAATAGCTTATATAAAGAGTTCTGTAAAACTTGGTGACGTCAGATCATTATCTTTCCAGAGGTGGCTTTGTGTGTGTGGTAGTGAGCAAGAAACAATATAGTATTATGAAATGCAGGTGAAAAACAATGTCTCTGAAAAGCATGGAGAAATAAAAAATAGTATAAAATTATTCACAGTTGTATATTAAAGTGTATAATATTTAAAAAGTGATGACAAAGAAAGTAGTGAAGATATTGGGACTTACAAGGTCACATGGTCTACTGTGCAAAATGGCAAAGAATTTTTATGTCACTGATGTGTATTAATTGCTATGTAACTGTACTTTTAGTTTTTAGAGCAAGTAAATGCATCTTTAATCTGATAGTTTTTATTTGAGCAGAACAGTATAACTTTGAGGCAATTTTTATGCTGTGGCATAGCAGGGAGAATGACAAAAAAACCCCAAATATGTGCGCACAAAAAAGGAAACAGCCCCAAACAAGACCAAACCCACTGCAAAACCTTGTATGCTATTCAGAAACCATTTAACAATGGATTTGTTCTGAAAATTTTAAAGTCAGGTTTCAGTCTCATGTAAATGGAAACCCCCCCCCAATTTATAAAACCTTCAAGAGTCATGATTTTAATAGGAATGCAAATGACCCTATTTTTTTTTTTTTTTAAACCAATATAATATTTTTTTATGTATCAGCAATAAAGATCATCGAATCCTCAGGAAAAGAATCTGTTGTAGTCAACAGGCCATTGTCTGTCACCGCTCGCTTCCCTTATCAGAGGATGTTCAGCATCCTTCAATGCCAGGGCTGAATGGTGACATGCCATCATTGTCTTTGCATTCCAACATAATATATTAAAAAGAATAGGACACTTGGGATAGATCCACTCAGTTTTATGTAATTAATCCTTTTTTTTTTTTTACTGTATATTGCCCTGTAAAAGGAATTATATTTTTTTACGCTTCTACTATCCCTTACAGAAGTTTCTTCGGAGTTTCTGTGGGGTTCTACAGCTGCCCTGTAAGATCCTTAAAAAACTCACACAAAAGTCTTGTCACAAATCATGCTAAGATACTTCTGTTTAACTACGGAACCTTAATGATTTTGTTAAGCTCTCTTCATTAATGATACTAATAAAAAGTTGAAGTCACTGCATTTCTATTACCTTAAATAGGGCTTAAATTGTCACTTAATTGTTATATATGTCTTTTAATAATGCAATGTAGAAATGTACCTGCAGAAGGATGCCAAAGCTCATTTAGTTGCTAAATGTGGAGCATTCATGTCAACCCGCTCTTGATATTTCAACCTTTTATTTCTTTTGGCATACTTACACCTTTTATGACTTGACATCTGATTTCTTGTCAGTTGTTCTGTGTAGCGTGTTTGGAGTGTGTATTTTTATATGGGATAACCTCTACGAACTACTTTTCTGTTGTGTGCCATGTCTTCTAGTCTTTTATAATGTTTATTTGGAAAGCAGAGTATTTATAGAAACCTGTGACTAATCTTTCTGATTTCTAAAAGTCCATGATCTTTAGGCTACTGCTTTTCTTCCAGGCTTGTATTTACTTAGAAAGAGAGAGTGATATGCAGGAGGAATGGATATGAATGGGCCTGCAAAGACTAGTTCTTTGTAGTGTTAAATTTAGATGGCCTTATTTACACTAGTCACTGATCCAAAAAGTACAGGCGGTCCCGTACATGTTCAGAATTATACAGTAAGCAGGCAAGTATCATACAGTGGTATTGCATAATAAACCTCCTTAGCAATATTAAGAATTAAGATGGGAGGGAAAAGTTTTGTAGTTCGTAAAGCGTATTCCATAATGAAGTGTTACAATGTTGTAGTACCTGCTGGGGAGTTCCACCTGAATTATGAATAGAATGCTCTGGGAAATGTTTGGAGACATTAACAATTTCATATTATTTAGTGTGAGCTGAGAAATACTTCATAATTACTGACAGGTGGTCTAGAATTGGACACTGAAATTGCCTACGTAATTGTAGATTGATATTTTATATGTATCCATTTTGATTTTAACATCAATTCACTAGTCATCACATAATTATATATAAAGAGACTTTACAAGATACCTGTTATTTCCTGAGGATCCATTACAGTCCATCAGACAAAATATCACTTCTGTTTTTTAAACTGCATATTATGATATAAGGATTTTCAAAATAAGGGTTATTTATCCAATAGACTGTAAAAAATTCTTTGGAATTATTGTAAAGAGATATTTTGCTCCTGTTCTGGGAATTCTGAGGTAGCACGTTGTGAGCCGCAACGAGTGTTCTCATCTAACAAAAATGCAATATCCTTGGGGTTGGGGAACATTCAGTTAATGCAGGATTTACCTTGATTTATATCAGTAATACAGAGCACCTGCAGCCAGATCCCAGTCCTACAAGAATTTCACTAAATGCAGTGGAATGAATCATTTGGAAAGTTGAGTGCAACCAGTAAGTTCCAACAAAAGACTGGGGTTTATAATCGCAGAATGCCTTCAAGGCCGACTTTCGAATCTCAGGCTTCTGCCTATACAGGTACTGTCCATAGTTGGCGGAGACTGCGTATACGCTCTTCTGTGGCTGAGGATGGATCGATCAGGTAGGCTTCTGTTTTAAGTTGGCTCCTGAGGAAACCTGTTTGTTTTGACTGTAGGGACAATCTTTAGATTCATCTCCCTGTGCTATATTTAGCTTCATAATATTTGTTGTAATCTTCTTACTTAGATATGTTGTGTTACTTAGAGGTATGTGAGTTGATATCTTTGTAGGTATATTAAAGAGCTGAGCTTTGTGGCTATCTTAGTTCTTCTTGAACTCTGCATTTTAAGAACAATTACATTTTAAGAGAAGACTTTTTCTTGGTGGCATACTATCAATGCATAATCTATGGATATGGACCATGGTTTGCAAAATTCCATCAGTAAAAAGCAAGACGTTTTTGTTGCTGATTCAGTCTCCCCATTAATGCTAAAGCAGATTATGCCTTGGGGAAGAAATGTAACTGACAAGTTAGTTAGTATTTTCCACGTGACTTAAGGAAATGAATACTTAGCTTTCCAATTTTTGCAAGCCAGAGCATGCACTCAAACTTTAACTGTTTTTTTTTTTTTTGTATATTTAAAACTCATTGTTAGAATAACTTTTTATAAGTGTGTGTGTTTAACCTTTACCACAATAGAATACATCATGGCTTCAATACATTCCTTTGTACCAAATCCAGCTCATCTTCTTCCCCAAAGATTTTGTATCTTAATTGAGATTCTGTCTTAGAATTTGGACTTTATAAACTGGTGGTGAAAGGTTTTTAGAAACCTAGTTAAGACAATAAATTTTTCTAGCTTAAGTCTCATGGACCCAATGCCAGTCATACTTGTAATAGCTTTAGATTGATACATTTTATTATAAATGAAAGTTAGGGAGTATTTCCCACTTCTAAAAAGGTGTATATAAAGCATTCCTACATCAAACCATACCTTTTCAGATGTAGTATACTTACAAAACTCAGTCTTCCTTTTTCTGGATTTGGGTTTTTTTTTGAGCAAGTGATTCTGCAGTGATCAAACAATGAAGAATCTGATCTTTGAGGTTTGGTCTCCTAGAAGTATGCTGCATCTTTGAAAGTGTCAGTAAAGAATGCATAATTAGGTTCCCAGCAGTACAGAAGTCTTAATTAAATGCTTCACAGAGGAACTTTTTATCTTCTCAAATCTATGCTTTGCCACTACCATAAGTGGGGTTGTGCAAATACTGATGATTTTTAGTTGGTTGGTTTGGTGTTTGGTTTTTATTTATTTACCATGGTGGTACATTGCAACCAAAGCAATTTTGACTGTTTTGCAAATATACAGATTGTGTCATTCATGCAGCAAGCAAAACCTGCTGGTTTATAGGTAGAATTGTCCAGAACTTTTGTGCCCTATAATAATGGTGAGGAACTTTATACTTCAGGTATTCTTGACCTCTCCCAGTATTGTATTATCTACTACCATCCTGAGATAGAACCAGAGTGCTTTCATCTGCTCCCTTGGAGAAATGGGGACAGGTATTAGAAAAGAAATCCTACAGAGTATGCCTTGCTTTAATCAGTAGTTTGTGGACTGATGAAGATCAAAATAAATTTAAACTGGAAAAGTTTTTTGAAGAGTTTGTAACAAATCTAAGAATAATTGACAAAAGATTGCTGCCAAAGTTCATAGAACATGATACTGCCAGGTAGGGCATCCCCTTTTGTCTGTGGTAATTTTAATTTGTTGAATGATTTGGAAAAGATTGTGTTTTAACTTTAATGAGTCAGTGTGAAGTTGAAATAACTTGCCAACACATTCATGCATTTCAGCTGTTTTTTACACTGCATTTTACATGAGGGGAAATTGCAAATAGTAAATGTCAAGGATTCACTTGGGGCATTAGAATTTCAGAGGCATGAAGCTAATACATATTTGTCTCATTACTGTCACCAGATTAAAGTTAGTCCATGGATGGCAAGAGCTCATAACTCATAGGAGACATAGTTACAAATGACCTATGGGAGGTCACAGATATCACAACTTCCTAAATTCATATTACAAACGTGTCATTAATAAGAAATGAGGGAGATGACGATCATCATCTTTCAAAAAGCTGGCTTTCACTGAAAAAAAGAGGTGAAAGGCTTTTTATTTCCAAGTCTCAAATGATCACATCTTTGTATATTATGGTGTATGGGAGTAGGAAGGCAATGCAGTCCTTCTGGATACTTAAGTCATCTGTGATCTTGCTATTATTAATACAACTAACCTGCTGTGATATATAATTTGCCTGTTGATATTTTCTTTAAGTATGTCTAGAGCACTGAGGGGCAATGAGTATTATATGGCTTTTAAGTAAGATTTGTATGCAGAGGTTTTTATCCTCTTCCTTTTTTTCACTCTCATTGAGCTTTCAGAGGTAGAACTACAGTAATTCCCAGAGGGTGCATCTCAGCAACACAATGTGTATGTGACTCCTGTGTTAGCTCAATCACATTAGCTCAGAGAGACTGAAGATGCCTTCTGAAGATGCAGTCCTGTGTCTAAAATCAACTGGATTCAATTTTAACTAAATTCACCTAGTCTTCCACATACTGTTAAACAATGCTAAATATTTTGCATGTTTAGGGTAGTGAACTAAGTTATGGAATAATGTAACTGAGCTGTATTTGCTTTGTCTATTAAGACAATGTGGGATTTGGACTTTTTTTTTATTATACTGGAGTAATGTGTCCTAGATCACCATCTACTTAAGAGGATGTTTATCGGTTACCATTCAGCGTGTACAGCTGCATCCTTTAGCTGGTTGCCTGTCTATTAAATGGTGAGAGCTATAGTTAATGCATTAACTATCTGACAACTGCACTGTCTTCCTCTCCAGTTCTGGGTGCAATTTCAGGTGGCAGGTTTGATTCCTAAAGCCATACATGGTTTGATTCATAAAGCCATAGATGGATATCTGATAGACTGCTTCTCTTCCTCTTTATAAGAAAGAGGTGACGCCAGGGTATTGATCCGTATCTTCAGTCACCTGGCATGCAAGGGATTTCAAAAGCTGATATAAGTAAAATAAGCATACATGCAACTCAGTGCTCTTCGCTGTCAAGGTAATGGGTATCAGCCAAGTCTTTTAGCTTATTAGATTAAGGTTAATTTTGTTCTCTCTGACCAAAATGAATCCCAAAAGTTGAAGGAATCACAGAGGTTAATAAATGAGAAGCTGTTGAGCACTGAAAGACTTTGTGCACCTTTTTCAGCAGAATATGTTTTTTCTGCTCTGATAATGTAGTGCAAGAGCATGTCTTCAATGTGAAAGATGTGTGATGATTAGAAATATTTGAGAGTAAATTTTATACTTCTGTAAAGCAGTTATTTATAAAAAAAAAGCCCTGGAGAAATTTCATTGCGTACACAGAGCTTTGCTCTAGACACAGTGCTGAAACACTTGAAATGGCATTTCTGTCTGTTTACCAGGTTTTGAGAAAAGTGATGTGAAAAAGAGAGCGGCCATGGAGAAAAGCATCACTGAGAACTGACAAATACAAATTGAGTTAAGAAAAACTGGAGAAAACGAAGAATATATGTTTTCTGATTAGTAACCAGATTCTGAGATTGTAGGGTGTCAAGTTATGCAAATAGATTAGTTTCTTTAAGGTAGAATGTAATTTTAAAGTTATTTTACATATATGAATATTGTAATTGTTGACAGCAGAAAGTGTTGATTTGGGTTGGTTCCTAATAATTGGGGCGGGGGGAAAGAAGGTCCCTGTTCAGGACAAGGAGGAGTATCTGGGGAGGTTCTAGCCACCTACATGAGGTACAAGAAGCCAGCCTAGAAAGGGCAAACTGTTCCCGATTGACTTGGTAGCTTTCCTCTGAGATTACTTGTACGCACCATGTTTTTGTTGACTTCACCAAGGCTTCTGATGAAGTGTGTCCTTATGGATAAGATGCTTACATATGGTTTGGTTTTGTTACTGACTGCAAAGTATGTGGAAAATTGGCTGGACTTTTGGATGCAAAGTTAGGAGCTGGTTGCTAGCAGCAGCAGCATGCAACAGTAAGGCCAGTGCTGTTAAAAATCTTTATTAACAACTTGGAAGATGGGAATGAATGGGATGCTCTCTGCAGCTTGGGATCCTGGGGTGCAGCAGGAGGAGTGTAGCCAGTAGGTCAAAGGAGGTGATCCTCCCCCTCTGCTCTGCCCTGGTCAGGCCCCACCTGGTGTATTGTGTCCAGTTCTGGGCTCCATGGTTTAAAAAGGACAGGGATCTCCTGGAGAGAGTCCAAAGAAGGGCTACGAAGATGATTAGGGGCCTGGAGCATCTCCCCTGTGAGGAAAGGCTGAGTAAGTTGGGACTCTTCAGCCTTGAGAAGACTAAGGGGGCACCTAATAAAAGTCTATAATTATCTGAAGCAGGGGATGCAGGGGGTATCAGCCAGCCCCTTTTCAGTGGTCTGTGGAGACAGGACAAGGGACAGTGGCTGCAATTTGGAGCACAGGAAGTTCCACACCAACATGGGGAAGAACTTTTCCCCAGTGAGGGTGAGGGAGCCCTGGGACAGGCTGCCCAGGGGGGTGGTGGAGTCTCCTTCCCTGGAGAGATTCAAGACCCGTCTGGACGCCTATCTGAGTGATATGTCCTGGGGAGCTGCTTTGGCAGGGGGGTTGGACCCCATGATCTCTCGAGGTCCCTTCCAACCCCTACAATTCTAACATTCTAACTTTCTGAGTGATATCAAATCCAGGCTAATAGTTACACTACAGAGTAATGCTGCTATTCTTACAAGCTAGAGACATGGTATGACAGAAACCTCATGAAATTCAGCAATATCAAATGCCAAATCCTGCAATCAACCAAGCAGAATAAAACAAAACCCGCAAAGAAATCCTCCAAAACAAAACCCCCACCCCCGAAAATGTTTCTAAATCATCACTCTTGAGAACGAAGACTTTAAATATATTTTCATTACAACAGTTTTTAGTCATCTGAATCTTCTTAAACTAAAGCACTTTTTTATTTTCTTTACAGATGGGAATGACGACCTTTAAAACATGCTTTATTGCTGTGATAACATATTGTATCTCATTGTGCTTACATTATAATCAGAGTTTTGCAGAATATACATTTCTGTGTTACTTACTGTCTATGAATGGGTTTGCTTTTAAAATGAAGTCTAAGCTTTGTTGGTGGGTTACTGTTACCAAACTGGAATATTTTGGCTGTGTGGTGTTTTTTTGGTTGGTTGGTTCTTTTTAATAACTAGAAATGGGGATTCTGGATTGTGTCCTATGGCCTAAACATTTTGATTAAAGGAAAAGTTGGTATTTATGCAAATGTGCAAACTGCAGGAATGGATTCTACATACCTTTTAAAAAGCAAACAAACCAACCCACCCCAAGAAGTAGTAAAATATTCCTGTATGACAGAAATCAGATGCAGGGTAAGACTTACTACAGCTGTATTTTCAGGCCCATGTTAAACATGTTTTGATGGCAAAGTGAATTGGCTCCTTTAGGTCTTCAGCTTTGGCCTTTTGTGACTGAAGGGAGCAACAGGTTAGAATTTCTTAGGTTACCTGGAAAAACAAATTTTATTTTATATAATAAGGTATCAGCTATGAACATGTAGATTTCTTGGGTTTTCCTACCTTGGAGACTGTGTGTGTGTCAAACTTTGGAAATGTTCATGCAAATCCAACCCAATTCTCATTCAGTTGAAAATTCCTGGTATTAAACATAATTCTTAGCAATAATTCTCAGTAATATAGGAGATTTCACACCTGCATCAGAAAAGTCTGTGTTACGTATTTGTAATGTTAACTGTGAATGCTTCAGGTCATGGTAAGAAATGTGGGTGTTGGCCTATTTAGATAGAAAATTTGGCTACAAAGGAGGTACCCTACAGAGTAGTGAACAGTCTTTCATTTACCCCAGTAAGATTATTGCAGGACTTTGTGACGTCTCTAACCTGGTTTTGGATCTTCTGGCATGATGCCAGAGCCTATTAGAAGGTAGGAATGTAAAACATGCAGTGTTCTGGAACTGAACAGAGCTTGTGATCTTAAGATGGGAAGTAAAAGATGAGTGTTTCTCCTAGATTTGTTTCGATATACATCCAAAATAAAACCTTTTGTTGGTTTATCTTTTTACAGTTCATTACACTTAAACATGTTAAAGAATACTGTGTCAGGTGTGTTTGTGGAGAGGGTAAAACCCATCTTGGACTCTTGGGTTTCCTTGAAAAACTTGTCTTCTGCTCCCCTGATTCCAAAACCTTTAAGGCACCAGTAAACACCTTCAGTTTCTCCCACATCATGACTCGTCCTAGTTTTCCTATGGCCAAACATCTGATAAAAGACTGTCAAGAAGAAAACAGAATGCTATTCTTTCTGTAATTAATTCTTATTTTGTGATGTTGTTTCCTAATGAAAGCTTGGACAGAGGATCAGTCATTCTACTTTTTTCAGGAAGGTAATGTAATAAAATAACTATAAGGTAATGGTAAGATGTGAAATACTGTAGTAAAGAAATCAGTTATATGGACAGAAAATCAGTTTAGCATTTTCCCCTCTGTTGTCTGTCTGGTGGGTATGTACTTGGGTGACACAGTGGCCAATTTCCTAATTGCACAGATAAGAGGAGCTTTCTTATTCAATTATTTTATGAAGTAAATGTTCTTACCAACTATCAGTACTTTGTATCTTGTATTTTTTGGTGATACACAAATGTATCCTATTATTAGAAATAGTTTTTCTACCAACCAGACAATTCCAATCCAACCCATGTAAGTCTATAATACTTCTGCCAGTTCTGCATATAACTTGAAAACTCAAGAGTTTTCTGCTGAGGAGAAAGGCACCATTGGCCACTCCACATTTTATTGACTCTTCCTGTTACGAGTACTCTCAGATTCATGAGTCATTATTCATTTCATTTGAAGCCTTGCATGTATGTATTTTTTTGCCATGTTATCTGTCAGCTAAAAATAAATCTCTTGCAGAAACGACAGAACAAATTTTACAAAGAAATAAAATCTACTGCTGTGAACATGTCACTTCAGGCAAAAACAGTTGCTTATGCTGGTTGGAATGTTGCTCTGATGTCTTTAAGTAACTTCATTAGTCAATAAGATATGGTTTAATTATTTAAGTGACAAAAAAGATGAACTTTTTGGTATTTACATCTACCCACTGTTTACTCTTTTTAGAGCATTTCTTTATATTAGAGCTGCAAGCACTTGCAAAACCCATCTGGCTGGCAAAATATCTTTTTGTTTACAAAACCAGAAGCTTTTAGCCACTGCAAGCTCTTGAAAGTTTCCTGCTGGGATCCCAAGCTAACATTTTTTGCCAGCAGGCACCACTTTCAGCTCATGGGAACCTGCTGTCACCAAAAGAGATTTCCTCTCATGTGTCTTCCCTTTTTTATTGCAACATCTGAGGTGACTGATCCTTAGGAGAACCCCACTTTTTGTCTTTCTGAAAAGCCGTCTGGTATGCACTGTGCACATTTGATGCTTGGACTGTCATCTTTCATCCCTTTAGTAGCAGCACTCTTCTTCATCCTATTTCTCTTTAGTGAAATTACATCAGCTCAGTATCATTTCACAGAGTCTGTCTTGGAGGATGAGCTGAAATAACATTTACAACGTGGCTGTCTGATATCTACACAATATACTTGGGTGGCTGTGTGGTAATCAGAGCTCTATGTATTTACAGAGCGATGTGTAGTGGGCAGAGTATATAGTGAGCTTGTTTGCAGGAATTACGATCTTTGCGTGTTTCAGTGAGCTAGTTGAGCTGCTACATAATGATGCTTACACTTCCCTGTTGAGCAAAAAGTTGAGATGGTAGAGAGTTTGGGAGGGGGAGAGGAAATGCTATGGCAAATTGACCATGAACAAAACAAATTTGCTAGTTTCTCCTGGGTTTTTGATTATCCTAAAAACTGTCAGAAAATTGAATTGCTTTTCTGCTACCCAAATTATTCTGTTATTGGGATGCTTGCCAGACTGATTTATATCTTTTTTCTTTTTCTTTTGAAATAAAAGGTTAACTGAGGTAGAAACTGTAGATTTGGAAAAAGGCAATGTATGCCTCGGTTACACTGACTGTATGAAGAGAAAATTACAAGAAGGTGTTATTTCACATTTCCATTATCATCTTTATCATACATTTCTAAATTTAGTTTTTATTGCACAAGGAAGAGAAAAATGACAGTGTAGTTTTACACATGATATCTTCTCAAGGAAAGCAATGAAAGCACCATTAATTAAATTACTTCAGAGGACTAAGAAAAGATCTTGACCACATTTAGTGTGGGACTACTTTGACTTGCGTAGAAGTCCACTTGTAAGTGGAATATTAAATATTGTATATCCTTTATTTTTTCAATTATTTTTCAGACTATGTTTGACTCTGCTTTAAAACAAAATTTGTCTTTGACATCTGTGTAATCAGTGTGAGAAAAATAATGCATTCTTTGGAATCTTTCTGCAAGTCTAGTAATTTCAGGATCTCTGTACCATTGCCATCTGCAGCAGACTTCATTCAGGAGGTAACAAACTTGCGCCTTGAAACTTCCTCAAAACACTTGAGACGTTTTTTCCCCTGCAAGGAACTCTGTAAATGATGTATGATCCAAGGCTTATTTTAGGGCAGTGGAATACATCTTTTTCCAGATGGCTGCAGCTAGTGTAGAATTTTGGAAAAACATTTCAGAAGTTCGAATTGGTATCCCAGGATGTGACATCATAACATATATGTTGCTATTGTAATGTGGTACAATCCATCCTTTTCTTTTGCTTGTATGTGTGTACACTCCTGCTTTTCTAACTCCTCTGGCATTTTGAAGTAGAACACCAAGAATCACAGAATCACAGAATCTTAAGGGTTGGAAGGGACCTCAAGAGATCATCGGGTCCAACCCCCCTGCCAAAGCAGGCTCCCTATCTCATATTACATAGATAGGCGTCCAGACGAGACTTGAATATCTCCAGAGAAGGAGACTCCACCACCTCCCTGGGCAGCCTATTCCACTGCTCCGTCACCCTCACTGTGAAAAAGTTCTTCCGCATGTTGGTGCGGAACTTCCTGTGCTCCAGCTTACAGCCATTGCCCCTAGTCCTGTCCCCACAGACCACTGAAAAGGGGCTGGCCAATTCCCCCTGCAACCCATGCCTAAGATATTTATAAACACTAATTAGGTCCCACCTAAGTCTTCTTTTCTCCAGGCTGAACAGACCCAGCTCACTCAGCCTTTCCTCATAGGGGAGACGTTCCAGACCCCTAATCAACTTTGTCGCCCTAGTTTCTACTTGCTGCAGGATCAGCTTATTTGAAGTGGAAGGAGTTTTCTTCCTTTTACCTTTGTGTCTCCTATGGCACAAATATTCTATACTGTGGCAATGTCATTTTTTTGACTATGATTTAAGTAGCCCAGCATTCCACAGACTTAAGCAGTTTGTCTGGATGCTAGGGGTTTGCATTTGACAAAACTGGTTATTCAGAACCTGGAAAAAAGACAATAGCACTAACTGGCCGACTTTGTTCCTGACAGTCAGTGTGGACTTACTGGCTGCTCAAATCGCCTTATCCTGGAATAAATAAATTACTGTCTGAAAGACAATTTGCTGAAATTTAAATATAAATGTCTCTCTGAGGAGGAGAACTACCACCAGTGGTCTGAAGAGCTCTGAAGAATCTTTTAATCAAATGCATTAAGTAATCTTAGAAACATCCAGAACCTGGCTGAGCATGTCACTGCAAATTCTCATAGTTTCACAGTCTTCAAGTACTCTTTCACATTAAAGAGAAAACTTTCCTTTCTGTTGTATCCCTACAGATCATATAAGGGCAAGAGGTTATTGTTGTGCAAACAGCAATATGCTTAATGTAGTAATTAATTATTACTTTATGGTAATGCAGACGTGGAATTCAGGTAATTCCTTTTGGATATGGCTATAGTGACCAGTCCAATATGTGGTATTGCTGTTCTGCTGTCTTCCTGACAGAATATAGAGTCTGATCTCTTTAGATTCATTCTTCAGATAGTTTCCATGGCTCCATCTTCCACTAGACTGAAAAAGCAGGAACTTGCATAGTTCCTGAAGATTTAAAAATCATTATTGTATTCATACTCTCTGTCACCATGAGATAGGGGATCATTACAACTAAGCTTTTCTTCCATACTGCATATTGAGAAGCTTGAATTAATTCCTTGTAGTTCTCTCTGTTTCTCTTTTTTGTAAAGCTGTGGCAAGAGGAATCATGATTTCATCTTCTGATTATCTGTGGACATCCCTATGAGATTAAAAGGGCATTGCATAATAAAGTAACTGTAGTAGAGCTGTTCCTCTTTTTTTGCTTCTGCTTTGAATAAGCTGGTACTTCAAAGGATACACCATCTGCCTCATTTCAGAGATACTTGCTTCAAAGCTAGCCACATATAACAAAAAGGCAGGTAGTAAAGACACTCCAACACCCTTTTCAGGTCTAAAAGGGGAGGAAAAAGCCCAACAACAATCTCTGGTTGATTAGTTAGATTCTTTAGTAGAATCATGAAGCATGTGGTACAGTGATATTTTTAATAATGTATCAGAAAAGAAGATGTGCGGTTTCATCTTCTTGTCCAACAGATCATTTCTTTGATCAGTTCTCTAGGCAAATTCTTTGTCCAGAAACAAAGCATTATCAGGGAAAAGGTTTATTCGTTGAAACTACAGAAGGTGTTTAAATATGTGTTTAGCTTCAGACTTTCTTCCTGATCCATGAGCTGTAGCTGATAGAACTGTGTGATAGCACTGTGCGTAGCTCGAAAAGAGTTGAGCCTCATGATTTTAATTGTCATTTTCTCACTAACAGCCTTCAGCTCTGACTCTGTGTAGGGCACATCACAATGTACTTCGCTGTTGTCATTGGCTCAGAAGACTTGCTTTCTGTAACTGGATCTTGGTTAAGTCACTAACCCAAAGTGCTGATGCATTATCCACAAAGCAAATTCTGTGCAAGATGCACTGTGTTTTCATGAAGGTGTCAGTACATCTAATTGAGATACCTTTTAAATGTGTCTTTCATTACTCATGGTAGCAAGTAATCTATAGTACAGTGGTTTGTGCTTTAGATCATGCAGGATAGTATTGCAGCACTGAGGATATGGGTGGGTTTTTTTCCTTCCAATTTAGCATAATGTTATTTACCTAGTGATTCCAGTAGCAATGTTTAATTTATTCTTGTCTGTCTTTTTTTAATCTGTAGTGGATCTTTCCATATTTTTAAGATTTATGGAGGAGAGTTTCCTGTATAGTCCAAATGTTCATGTTGGGAATAAGTCAGCTTTTTTAGAGTCTTCTCATACAGTGTGATGTTATGCTATCAATCTGATCCCACTAGTATCAAGTAGTAGAACTACACCTAGACCAAATTTCATAGTTGACTGGTACTCCCGAATCTAGTTGTACTTGGGTGATAAAAATAAGAAGTCAATCCATGGTAATGATACCCAGCATGTTGCCTTGTCTCCTGCGATTATTGTATTTATTGGCATTTAGGATAAACTATGGTGTTTAATTTGGCAGTTCCCTTATTTGAATAATATACCTAGCAAGTGGCAAACACTCTTTACTGCTACTTGATTTTTTTTTTTGGAGGAGTGGTGTATTTATGTGTATTTCCATTTTATCAAATTTGCAATAACTTTAAAAGGAGCCCGCAGTTTGTAATTACTTAGTGGGTTCAGCTTGTATCTCAGCTGAATTTTTTTTCCTGATTCCAACCAATATGTTCTATCCGTATAAAAAAGGATTAAGAAAATAGTGAAGTAGTTGGACTGGGGGAAACACAAATGAGACTGACACAAGGCAGAAATACAGAGTGACTTTATAGAGAAAATACTCTGTCCTTTTTCACATTCTTTATTAATGTTGTTTCTCCATGACTCTGCTATGCAGTTTGGTATTGTTTCATTGTCCTTTTGATTTGAAGCATCTTATTAGCGCTTAACTGGAATCGTTTTGCTGCAATTTAAGACAGGCTGCAATTATTAGGGTATAAATAAATGTGCCTGATGGTTATCCAATGGGTGTTTCACCATTCTTAGAGTGGTTTTGTACAGTCGATGCTTTTCCAGCTTGTGTAAGACAGTCTTACTTGATAGTGTGCAGAGGTTTGGCTGAAGTCAAGATATGACATTTCCTACTTTTCCTCTTAAATACCAGTTTTGTGTTAAAGGAAGTTGGATTGATCTGTCAGTTTATTTGCTCTTGACAAACCCCTGTTGGTGGTTATCCATCTTATGGTTGTTCTCAGAGTGTTGATAAATAGTTTAAGCCTGTTCCACAAGCTTATCCAGAACTGAAGTAAAACTGACTGTAATTCTGGATCGTTTTTGCTTTCATGGCCTTCTGGCACAAAGCATAATCTCTATAGAAAAGCAGCATCTTAAAAAAAAGTCTGTCAGGAAAGGTCCCTAAGAACATCCTAGTCATGTGATTTTGGTTGGAAATAAAAACTGAGAGGATGTCCTCTTAACAAACATAAGCATCCTGCAGCATTAATTTCCTAGTTGCATTTGCCACTTCAGAAATGCTTGCATATTGGCATTCAATAAAAGGTGTGTCCAGATAATCTTAAAGACTGTAAAATACCGAGGAGAGATTCTAGACAGAAGTCCAACCTGCAAGTTTCTGCAGCCACTCCCTAAAAGTTCTTATTCATTATATCTATTCTGAGAAGAATTACTGAGTATGATTGTGATAGTGAATGGACTTGAAGGGCTGCAGGTTGTTACATTGGCTTGGTGCAAAAAAACTACACAGCTCCTTAGCTTAGTTTCAGTGAAGTTACAGCAGATAAAAATTTGGTCTGTGCTAGTGTAGCCATGTGGTCGTGTAGTTTTGTATTTTAGAGGTTATTCCACACTGTACAGGGCTTATAACATAAGATCAAGCACCATAAGAGACTTGAATGTAATAAGAGCAGTTAATGTCATCCAGCTGGACTTGTGCAAAGTGCTTGACTCTTTCCTGTGTGACATCCTTGTCTCTAAATTGGAGAGACATGGATTTGACAGATGGACAACTTGGTGGATAAGGAATTAGCTGGATGGTCCCTTGTAGGTCTCTATAATATATAGAAAGAAATCAAATACATAAACTTCTGTGATCTTCCCCCTTTAGAGCAGATGATCTCATATTCCCTTGAGGATGCTCTGATACTTAAATCACATGTAAAGCTGAAATAAAATCCCCACCAAATAGGGGAAAGGAAGACATTAAGAGGGAAAATGTGACACAGAAGCTGGAAAATAGCTATCTTAGATCTAATTTCAAGAGTAGCGATTACCCAGTGAGGTGAAAGCTGCTGAATTTGTAGCAATAGCAATATTAGGAGAAACTAAACAAGGTTGTCTTTGCACTGATATCTATATCTTATACTAAATGTCTCTTCCTATTTCATCTGAGAAACAGTTCTGTGGTTTGTCAGTGCAAACACCGCTTTTCAAAAACAATCAAATTTAACAGTTGGATTCAGTTGATCACGATGCACAGAATTATGTGCATTTATTACTGAAAACCCTGTATTTACAAATTCTAGAAAATCTACAGCACACCATTTTCTCTCCACCAACCTCTGGTGTATTTAAAAGTAGCTATATGTCATAGATAAAAGAAGAAAATTATGAAGGAATGAACCAGGAAGCAAGTGCAGATACTTTCAGCTCTGCTGTCCAGAGGATGTATAAATTTGAGATTTGCATAAGCAGAACTATTATTTATCTAATAAGAAAAGATTTCTGGATTCTTGTCTTTGAGAATTGATAAATGGTGATTTATACTATTTCCAATGAGTTTATTTAGATATAAATCAGTAACAGCAATGAACACATTATAGGGTGATAATTCCAGTTTATTGTAAGGAATAAAAAATAAAACACAATATTACAGTGTATTGCTATGAGCAGATACCTCTCTTGGTTTCAGGGAGAGAAATACTGCTGTCTTTTCTGAACACAAAAAGTGTAAAAATAATAAGTGCAATTTTAAGTGGAAAGTATAAACTTGGAAGGAAACTGGCCTTTCCTGGGTCAGCAATACCTCCTAATGGAGGAGTGGCTGAAGTGGGATTGCTTTGTTCCATTGAGGTTATGCTTCCTGTCTAGAAGTCTTTAATAAATCAGGTGGCATTTATCTAGGGTGATACGATACACTAAGCTAGTAACACATTTAGTTCTTGCAGATCTTTAAAGATGTAAAAATTGGAGTTCAGCTCACTGGACGTTGTGGAATAGGAGTGGGAGTTCTTCAATGGTAAGTAGGAAGAGTCATCTCTTCTTCATTTTAGTGTGAAGTTTATCCCTAGAGAATTTAAAAGCATTACAAAGCATGAGAATTCTTTCACATAAGATGGGATAAATGAAATTTCCTCCACCACCACTGAAACAGAAAGTTTCATTAACTTCCAGACAAAACTCTTTTTAGTTACATTCATGTAACGAACTGAAGCCAGTAACACACAGAAGAAACTTTCTTGGTTATTGGCTTTTGTGTTTAACTGGCTTTAGGTGATAATTAAAAATACTACACTCGTGTTATAACAGCACAAGAATTTCAATGGCAGCTGTCTAGTGTGTTACAGGAATTAGTGTAAAGACGCTATAAAATTTTCAGGGTTTTGAGGCTCCCTAATGTATTATAGCTGACTGTTTCCCCAAATCTTGGTTCTTTTCCAGGTGATGATGCTAGTAACAGACTTACTTGCCACTGTTTGATTATACGGTGATTCTGTTGTTTTGTTTTTGTGAAGCATATTTATGTGCTGAACCTACAAATAAGGTCCTTGAACTTCACCTGCTTCGACTTGAAGATGTTAGGCAATACTGTTTTGTTTATTATACCTGACATTATAGTCACATTTTGAACAGGAAAACAAAACCTGCTTTTGAAAATTATTTTATAAAAGTAAATGAAAACAATTCAGCTATCAGCTTATTAGGCTAGGTCTTCATCTTTTGGAGAGTTGAGCTACTTTGGGTATTTATTACAACATGTTTGGCCATCCTATCACAGAAATATAAAAGAAAAAGCTAAAAGCCATGAATTTCCTCTCTGGATATCAGGTAGATTCAGTGTAATGCCCTGTGAACTATTTCAGAATGCTCCCTGCAAAATCTTAGTGTGACAAGGTGTCAGTTTTGACAGATCAGTGGTGAAGATTGCACAGACTTGAATTAATAAAGGTCAGAATCGTCAACAGGAATAGATGCCTGGTGGCATGTCAGCAAGCACTCATACAGAGTATCTGTAATGAAACTGCTGATACAGGCTAGAAAATGTAGAGTTTGGGGATGGTCTGCATCTTCTGAATTGTTTAAATATGCTTTCCTAAATGAGAAGTGCTAATAGTTTAGATAAAGTAAAAGCAGGGTAAATTTTTACTTAAAATGTACTTCTCCCTCCCCCTGCCCCTCATTTTGCCATGAGGAAACCCATGCTTGTCCAGTGGGTGAATGTTGATGTTGAACTTCATCTTATGCTTTGGAAATAAATTGATGAACAGCTGAGCTGGTAAGGTAAAACAGTGATCATGAAGTGATGGATGAACTGAATATCCAGTGATCACTCAGAATTTATCTTTCACAAACCGATGAGTTCAGAAGTGGTTATCATAGTACTTTTGTCAAAGTGACCTTAATAAAAACTCTTTTAAGTGGTGGGTCAACACTTGCTTTCAGCTATATAGGTAACAGATCCATCTTTGCAAGCTAAACCAAATTTGGTATCACATATCATGTTCTTCTGTAGTAAAAAGTTTAGTGTGAAGACTTTTAAAAGTTGTTATTCATAGAGCCATCTCTTACCTATTCTCACCTTCATCTCTATTAGTGACTGTATTTTTCTGTTTCTGTAGGCCTTCTTTCTCGATGCCAATGTGCATTCATTCAGTTTAATTTATAGCTTTCTCAATTTTTAAGGCACTATTTCTACCAGAGTTCCAATTCTCACTCTTTGTGGCACCTAATTGATATTACCTAGTCACTTTTGCATGAGTGGAACTGAGTCCTTCCTATATTGCTCCTAAGTTGAGTTGTCTTCATCCTCTTGAAATCCTGTCAAGTGTTGATTTTTTTTTTTTCTTTTCATTTCCATGTAGTTCCACAGGCTGATTTGGCATTTTCTCTTCCTCTGCAGATTCCTCGATGTTTTCTCTCAGATTTTCTCTTTGTCCCCTTCCTTCCTGACTCCTATGCTTCTACACAATACAACAACTTGATAGATCTTTTTATTGGGCTGATTGAGTACTGATGGCATGACTAATGACTAATGGGAATTACAGTTGTAAATGAAAATGACTGGATGTAGCAAGGAAGTTTGGTTCTTATTTTAAAGCCGCTTTTCCCTCAGTCTGCCTCATGCTGTTTCAGACTATGAACTTAATTTTCCTTATTTTGCACAGTGAGTCTGAATCTGATGAATTTTGCAGTTTGCATCACTAAGAAGTCATTTGAAATATCTGGCATATCAGGTGTGGGCTTACTTTTCTTTAGTTCTTTCCTTTGTACAAATACATAGCTCTTTAACTGACTTGGTGACTCAGCTGTTTATCTGCTTAGCTGTCTGTCTGCCCATCTGTAATCCTGCTTTAAGTATAACCTTTCAGTGAGGACCAAACTTGAAAATAGGGTTAAGGGAAAGGAAGGAGCACTCTTAAGGAAATGTGTGCAAATTTATTTTTTTCCATCTTTTTTTTGGTATATGAAATAGCTAATGTCAGCTGGCACTATAGAAATTATATGTAGTAGCCCTTTCTCAGAGAGTATTCATATTTATTTACTTTAAAATCCTATGTGGTATGTAAATACTGTAATTTTGTATAAACTAGCTAGCCCAGTTTCCAGAAGGGGTGCGAGGGAAGACCTAGGGAACTGCAGACCTATTAGTCTAACCTCAGATTATAGAAAAATTAGGGAGG
This sequence comes from Laterallus jamaicensis coturniculus, assembly GCA_022605575.1. Lineage (NCBI taxonomy): Eukaryota > Metazoa > Chordata > Aves > Gruiformes > Rallidae > Laterallus > Laterallus jamaicensis. Next base: position 951,337 of record JAKCOX010000016.1, read on the forward strand.
AGCTTTTACTGGGTACTGTTGAAATGTGTTTGAAGAATAAAACAGTCATCAGGCGCAGGTTCACAAAGGGAAAGTCCTTATTAAGTAATTTGATATCCTTCTATGATAAGATCACCTGTTTGATGGTTGAAAGTAAAGCAGTGGCTTTAGTTTGTCTTGATTTTTAGTAAGGCTTTTGATCCTGTCCCTCATAGCAGTCAACTTATCTAGAAAGATGCTGTGGGATGAGTGGGGCTTCACTGTGTGCTGGATGAAGAACTGTCTGAATGGCAGAGCTCAAAGTTTTAGTGATTCTTTTATTTTCTTTTTTTTGGTGTCTGCCTCTGTCTGGTGACCAGTCAGCAGTGGTGTTCCTCAGGGTCTAGTTTTAGGGCCACTACTGCTCAATATATTTACCAGGGATCTGGATGCAGGACTTAAATGCACTCTTTAGCGAGAGGTGATTTATCCCTCTGTGCTCAGCATAGATGTGGCCTCACCTTGCATGCCTGCAGTTCTGGGCCCTGACATTAAAGAAGGATGTGAAGGTCTCAGAATCACTTGAATGCATCCAGAAGAGAGCAACAGAACTGGTGAAAGGGCTGGAAGGAAAGTCCTGAGAGGAGCAGCTAAAGACTTTGAGTTTGACTAGTGTGGAAGGAAGGAGGCGAAGGAGCGACCTCATGGCTCTCTGCAGCTTCCTGGGGAGGGGCTGTGAAGGGGGAGGTCCTGAGCTCTTCTCCCTGGGTTCCAGTGAAAGGAGAAGTGGAAATGGTTCAAAGCTGTGCCAGGGAGGGTCAGACTGGAAGTGAGAAAATATTTTTTTACCAAGAGGGTGATCACACACTGGAACAGGCTTTCTGGAGAGGTAGAGAATGGCCTGTCCCATGTCTGAGGCATTTGGACAATGCCCTTTCCAAAAGTTACAGTGTTTCATTAAGGTGGTTGGACTAGGTGAAAAGCTGTTACATGAGGATGTAATGTAATGTATACTATATGTTGTATATAATAATATTTTCAATTGAAAAATATTCCTCTTTACATGATACTATTTTAAAACAAATGTATTGCCACCTGTGGGTTGGTAAAATAAGATATTGAAAGCATGGAAGCTCACTGTCACACTGGATAAATAGCAATTTTCTAAGCTGGGAAGTAGCTTGAATGTGGTGAACACTAAATTCTATTAAAACCAAGCCTCATGATTCATACTAAAGGCAACAGATGTTTGGGTGATGTGATGTGATATATTGAGGGAACGTGATCAGAGACAGCTCGAAGTCACTCTGCCTGTTTTCCTTCTTTCAGAGACTGAAATACATAATTACTACTGTCTTGTGTGGGACGTGGTAGAACTCTTGGTTAAACACCGTGAACAGGTGATGTTTGACAGTTTAGTTGTGACACACTTTACAGATAAGACTGATAGTAGGAAAATTGCTTTGTGCCATTATTATTTTTTTTACCATTTACCCCTTAGCACAAAGCTAATTGAGATTTAGTAGTGTAGTGGGATGTTTTGCTCAAATAATAGATAGCATTTTCTATTCCTTAATTTCCCTTTTCTCCTTAGTTTTCCCCCTCCTGTTTCTCTTCAGGCTTTTATTTTTAAACGTTTGTCTTGTAAATACACAGATACTCAGCTCTGTAATTCAGTTCAGAGAAAACATGTAGTTGTGCTATATGCTATATTGAGGAATTCTTTAATGCATATATGCACGTGTGTTAGAAGAGATTTAATTATGGATGTGCAATTCAGTAATGAAAAATGTTTCATCTATTTAAAGTATAGGTGCTGTTAGGTTGTATGCTAAACACATACAGGTTGTATGGTAGAGAATTAGAATTGTTCTAAATTTTCTTTTTAGCAAGTGCAATAATGAGTAGCATTACCTTCCTACATGTCCAAGACATTTGACCATAGTGGAGTACCAGACGGGTGCCAGAGCCCTGTGTGCTGTGCAGCTTGCTGGTTGAAACCTAAACAATGTTTTTTTCCAGCACCATAGGTAGTACAATTAAAGACCAGAGGTTTGTATTTTGTGCAGAAACTAATTTGCCTACGTTTGGAGTTCCTTGGTTTGAAGTGCCTTCATTTTTTTTATTTTTTTTTTTGAGAAAATAAATTTTCCAAAATCAGAATTCTGATTTCTGATTTCTGATTTGTCCAGGCTGTCAGAAATTTGCAGTAAAGCAAGAAACTGAATTCAAGACTTTGTGTGACTTTACTAGTGTGTTAACCTGTGGATAGGTTAACCTTAAACAGGGTAACTAGTCGTTGAATTTCCTAACTGTGGAAATTAATAGACTTCTTTTGTTCATTTCAGGGGTGCAGATACAGAATGCAAGTACTTAAATTTCAAATTAGGAATTAGTATGGTAAACTAATTCCAGTAGAAAAATCAATCACCAATTGCAAACTAGCACTTCAGGCATTAAATTGCAGTGGTAGATACTCATTCATGAAATGAATGAATGATTCATAGGATTTCATTCACTAAACCCTAGTTCAACGGTGTCATAAATCAAGAGTTTTGGTAGCAAAATTTTTGCTCACAGAAGTAGGTATGGGTTTCTCAGCATTCAGCACCAAGATGAACCATGTCAGTGAGTTTTGTGTTGTGCCAGAAGGTTCAGTTCAGTGTAACATCTGGATGCAACTGTAGTAAACTATCAAAATGAAATAATGAAAAGGAAAAAAACCTCAAACCCAATATTTATTTAATGTCTGTCTCTCTCTATAGGATAGATTGTTTAAAATGCAGCATCTGAAAATGAAGGGATTTTAAAACATCTATAGAAACACTAATTTCTGTAAAACTGTTCATTAGCTGAACAAAATGTTTTCCAGTAGAAACCTATTATCGTGATAATTTTCAAGCAGTTCCTACAACATTTGAAATACAAAACTTAGCCACTGGATATATAATTGTTTGAACTAATTTATACACAGGTTTTTTTGTAGGGAGGGGTTTATCAAAGGGACTTGATGTGGTAGATGTGTGGTATTAATTTTGTGCAGATTTCTTTTCATGCTGTTCAGTGGAAATGTAGAATTATGTATTGTTTATTGCTGGGAAGGAAGCTGCTCTCCACACTGATGTGACTTGGCCAAACCTGGGTATGTTAAGTACTGCAATGTATAGTAAAGTCTTTCACAAATTAATAAGACAGTGAATGCCAAAATTGTCACTGACCTTACAGTGTGTAAGAAACCACAAGGATTTTAAAGGGTTTGCTGCCTCTATCTGGTAGGTAAAAATGGCAGATTATGGGCTCCAATTTGTGCTGTTTGAATTCAGACTATGAATATAGCAGATTTTCATGAAGCTTTCTTTTTACACGTGTGAACTGGTAAAATGCCCTTCTGGTCACTGCAGGGAGAGCTGAGCCTACTCATTAAGTGCTTCTCTATGTGGGAAAGATGAAAGATGTTTAAGGATGAGCAGGACATTAAGCATCATTTACAAAGCAGTTACGTGGTTGCACAGTGTGGAACTTCGGTTTTCCACAAAACAGTGACAGAAAATGTGCCTGTTTGTGAAAATTAGCTCATTTCCTAGGGAAAATAGAAATTTCTGTTTCCATAATCATCCTGTTATGCACTGTTAAGGATGCATGGTAAATACAAGCCTGTCTTTCAGTCTCCATTCATCAATGTGTATTAGCAGTGACCAGTTTAATGTATTCTTTCTTACTGATTTTGTCTTTGCATTCCAAGCAGTTTGTGTGAGGCAAGGTTCTCAGGAACACCACCCTCTCCCTACAGAATGTCTCCTTTCTTTCTGTTCTGTACATTATCCCATTCCTCTTTTAAAATAAACACAGCAAAAGACTACTTCTAATCCAGTAAGAAAAGTTAAAGAGTTCATTTCTACACCTAGAAACATATTGCTTAAGATCTCATCCTGACACTGGAATAATTCCAGTAATTTGATATGATGCTTAAGAAGCATATAGTAACACTTTTCTATTGAAGATAACTGTTCTAAGTGTTCTGTTTCATTTTATCTGTAAAGCATCACCAACCTGAATGTAGCCTCTTTAAAGAGATAAAGTTATACTAGAAGTAAAAAGTTTTATTTAGCTTAAGGTATATTTTATCTCTTATTTAGTTTGTCTTAGAACAAATGGTAATTTTTTGCTTTAATACTTCTGAAGAGTAACTCTAGATTATGTAGCTTTGCTGTCAACCCTCTGTAGAATTCAGAAGCAAGGTGTGCTACAGGCTGGAAACAAAGCAAAGTGGTTTCAAAGGATTTCCCTTCTCAGGTGAACATTGCTCAGTGGACAGTATTCTGCACATAGTATTTGTGAAAGCGGTAGCTATTTTCCAGAATATGTATCAAGTCAGCTCTCAAGAACAAGGATTTGAAACATTCAAGTTGAGTCTGTAGTTATGGTGCTGAATGAGGAACCCATTCAAGTGTAAGCTGCAGGGAAGGAAAACAGGACAACACAACTTCTGAAAGGTTTCTACTTCATAGGTCACCATCTCTTCTTACCTTAAGATCACTCATAGCAGTGTGCAGGAATTGAATCGACAGTTTGTGGATGCTGCTCAGTAAGCTGCTTTGTTAAAGATTACTGATGCAGTACTGGACAGGAAAGAAAACAGGATTTATGAGAAGCTGCTTTTCTACAACTGTTAAAGTTTGAGAGAGAATCGAGATGGGAGAGAGCCAACAGATTTTTAATGATAAGTTCAGTCTTGGAGAGATGTTTCTGAAGAGATTTGGTGTTAGAAAGTTTAAATCTGAAGTTGCTTGTAAGGGAATGAAGCCTTTCATGTGGAAAAAGTTCATGCAGACTGGAAAGTGTGGCGCTTAGTCTTCACACACACACACCCCTTCTCTTTTTAATGGGGAAAGTGATGGAGTGGGCTTGAAAAAGGTAATGTTCTCAACCTGTGGTGTTCCTTCACAGCTTACAAACTGCCATGGTCTTCTGGAAGTGCAAGACTTCGTTTATCTAGACCCACAGGAAGACTTACTGTTACATCGTGTTTTCAGTACCAGGTTCAGATAAAGCAGACAGTTGCAGAATACTTCTCTGGCAGACACATGAACTGTAAACAAAAAAAGGCATTCTGGAGTATAGGATGATTCCCAATCAGCATTGTCAAGGCTTGCAACTATCCACATTCAAGAGACACAGCAGGAACTGTGTCTATCTTCTGCATTTCAAAAAATCCATATAGTACCTTAGAAAAAAGGAACTTCCGAATTGGTTTTTGGTCTCCTGTTTCCTATCAAGGGCAAAACTTTTAAGAGGTTTATTGCATTGGCTGGTTTTCTGATACAGGGTCACAACATATTGTTAAGATGAAGAGACTATTCACTATGAAAATGCAAAGCTGGATTGTGTCCATAATACTGAAAACTGCATACTGCATGATGACAGGGCAGTGTATATGATGAATTTAAGTAGTAATCAGGAACTGAGGGTAGTTTTGTCTGCAACTCATCAGTATGCCTTTTCTCTTTCTTTTTCATTCCTTGGAAATCCTTTTCTCCCCAGTCTTTATTTGGTGGTCTTAGACTGCCCAATTGCATCCAAATTATTTTGTCCAAATAATTTTTAAAGAATAGTTGAAATGTAATTGGAGGATAGAAATGTGTATGTGTCTTTTCAGATCTGAAGAATTGCTGTCCTTAATGCTCAGAAGTCTCTGTATGCTGGCATAATTAGCTATTTAGCAGAAGTAACAAATATAGTAATATATTTTTTCTTAATTTTTAAAAATCTCAATCATTAAGATTGTTTGGTTTTGCTTCAGTATTTTCTTTATTTGTGAAATATACTCTGGTTCCTTGTAAATTATTTGTATTCTACATTTAATTTTTTTAAATATTTGATATAATATGTGCTAGATTTCTAATTTTTACCATTTTAAGGAGTGAAACTGAGGCATGGCTAAAGCAATTTATGCCTTTTACTGTGCACATACAGTTCATTGGAGCATAGTAAAGCACTGAAGTTTTGATCCATCGGTTTTGATGATCTGTCCTTACCTTAGTTAATGGTTTGTGTTAATGTGCAACTTCGTGTTGATACCTGATGATAGTATTGCAGACAGAATCCTTTGGTGTGACTTTTCTTGCAGCTGCTCAATAGAAACAAATGTGGGTTTGGGTATTAATAGATGAATGAGTCATAGTATTAGGCAATTTAATCTGTGTATCCATTAAAATACTGTTTTTAAACATTATTTTTGCTTTTAATCCACTAATGAGAACTATATTATGTAAAAGCAAAACTTTAAAAATACTCAATTTTGGACTCATAAGTGATCTCATCTTTTAAATGCCTGGGATTACATTGCTCTTAATTAGTTCATAACCCTAGCCATGGCATGTGATTTAGGAATGTCCTATGACACAAGTCAGGGTCTAAGGTGACAGTAAATATTTCTCACCTCTCCTGTTAAATCTGAGCATTACCTAAAGTATTTGTTCCCACAGTACAGATAGGTTGCTGTAGCCGTCATAAGGCCAAAGGGGGAACAATTTCCATCTGGAAATATGTTCTTGGGACAGTCTACCTGGTCTATTAATAGATTTAATAAAGTGATTCAGCTTTGCAGTTAGCAAAAGATGATTTCTATGTAAAGTATTAGCTCTGCACAAAGACAAAGAGAAATAAGTCAAATTTACTGTGTAAACTGGTAGCAGAAATACTAGAAACCATTTACACTAATATTTTTATATTGTCCTTAAAAAAGCATTTTTTTTCCAGACGTGGTTGCATACAGCAGTTAAGAGTTACTGACAATCGAGTAGTGATTGTTCCTGTTTCTAGAATTCTCAAGATGACAGCCACTGTCAGTTGGTGAATGGCAAATATTGATTTATTAAGAGACTTCATGAACCTAACACTAATGTGAATTATCCTACACTCTATATTTTCTATAATAATTTCAGTAATGTGTCATGTCATGCATCTCAGGACAAATAGTGCATTTGATCAATAGTTTTAAAATGAGATGCCATAAGATACACACAATATCAGGCTAAATTCAACCATTCTGAGGGAGTTTGCTCCCTTTCTTAATTCTGTCCTACTTTCAGATTCAACATAATCAGTCCTTCGTTATCTGGAGGCAAATTTTAACCAAAGGGTAGTTGAATTAACTTTTCTGGTTATTTTAACTATGATGTCAGCTTTTCTTCAGTAGTCATGGTTCTAGGTAAAGCTGCATTAGAAGAAGCTCTATTTTGGGAGGGATTGATTGGGAACATGGCATGGAAAAGGCAAAAGAATTTGAATGGTTGGACGTTAATGGTAAGAGTGAAAAAGGTTTGAGTTAAATGAAAGTATGTGAATTAACTTGAGGGTTAAGAAGGCACCCCTTCTCAGACTGGGAATGAGGTGAAATTTCTGTGTTACACTATTTGAAAAATAATTTTCATAAAATTTCAACCATGGGATTGAGGATCTTTGTCAGTTACTGCCGATGTGTTGATCTGCTCTCTTCAAACTCTTTCAAGCACTTGCATTCCTTCTTTTGTTTAAATGATAAAAGGAGTTATGCACTAATTTATTTTATAAAAAGGGAAAGAAAATCAAATATAGGATCCCTGCCCAAAGTTCAACTATATTTTTAAGGATGGAAGAAAATAGCCTGAAAACTAAGAGACGGTAGGGATCAAAACTGTTGTTAGTACAACAGCGTTGAGTTTTTAATTCTTTTTTTGTCTGGATCTACTTCTGAGTGAAGGCAGAGAGATATAAATATGCATGGATATAACTATGATGATGGAAAGTAATTCTCAGACTTTAGACACCTTTTATGTTTTACTATAGCTACTTGATTTAGGACTCTGTCAACTTCTAGATTATTACTGTGCTTAATTCAGTTATCAAGAGACAAAAAGTTTGCCTAATCTGTCTCTGAGGTGATGTTACCTGTGGTAAACAGATAATTTTAAGATACAGAAGTGCCAGAATGACATAGGTAGCCCAAAAGTTAAGTTGAATAGATTTTATAAAAAAATTCAGTAAACTTAAAATTAATATTTAGCTTTTATTAATAGGTCAGACTCAAAACCTAAGAATGAAAAACTAAAGAGCTTAGAACTCCAAGGAAGTTTTCATGGCAGGACTCAACAGAGCACTAGTTAGGAAGGAGTAGCACTGGAGCAAATATGGTAAATTAGGCCAGTGTAGAGACAGTAAAATTATTGTTAGCAGTACAGTAATTAAAGAAAAAAAATAATCTGTATATGTAAATGCATAGATGAAAAGACCAGTATATATATTTTTTTCTGATCAGAAACATTATTTTAATCCCATATTTTTTAATTCAACAGTTACTTATACAGGATGTTTAAGGAGAGAGTATCAGAAATGCATACAGAGGTAATATTCCAGGTACCTGTACCAGCCTCTGACTATCTTTGGCCTGAGGGATTCCTGAACAAGAGGCTGTAGATCTGTCGTGCTTAACACTGCTGGTACATACACTGTGCTTACATTTCCCGTATCTCTAGTTAACCAGTTGCTACAGGGTATTTGATAAATGCGGTGATTCCTCAATGACAGATTTGTCCCATATCCTTGCAAGAGTGGAAAAATGATTGGAAGATTGGTCATTCTGGTGCCCTTCTTTCTTCCATTAGATAACCACCAAAATTTCAGTTGGTTCATTTTATTTGGTAATGTAAATATCACCTGGAAGTTACTGGACTGTAAATATTGTTTGCAACTTCCTCAGAGATTCCTTTTTTGTTTTCTTGAGTTGCAGTTGGAAATGGTACTCAGCTGGCAATCCTTTTGTACTTCATTTTTATCAGATCGTTTAAATAGTTTAAAAGCTTGTAAAGGATTAATTCCCAATTAGGTGATCTGATAGCCAAAAAGCACCCAGAGAAAGGAGAGGAGTCAGACAACCCCTGTGGCCATGCTTTTTACTTTTAAACAGACACTGAGTTAATAATATTTTGCCATCTCATCAGACCTTTGAACTCCTGTGCCTGATATTACATCATTTAGCAAACTTGCACAGAATGTCTTACCACAAAACGACCACTATGAATAGGTCATCCTCATTACTCTTTGCTATCCATTTGCAGTAGCTAATGCAGCTATTCTGTTATAATTTAAAAAAAAAAAAGAAAAAAAATCCTCGCACTCCACCCAAAACAGCAGTGCTATTAAAGCAGTGCCATATGCCATTATTATTTTGAATTAGAAATCATATTCATTGCACAATGTTTAAACAGAAGACTGTAAAATTATCTTGCGGTATTAAGCAAGGCTGCTGGCAAGGCTGGCTGACCCATCTGGAGTGCTGCAGGCTCATACAAGGCTGCATTCCAAGCTTTCAATGAAAAATGGGGGGGAGGGGGGTGTCAGAGTGATTTGTGTGCAACAGTGCATCACTGTAAATACAGATGCAGTAGATATGAAGTATAGCAGAAATACATTACACAAGCAGGAAAGCTTTCTGAGAGCTGAGGTCTGTAGGCTTAGAAACATCTTTTGACTTTTAAAAGGTTCTCTTAATTTTTGCCCCCTCTTTAGGTTAAGGACAGGATGGTAATATATTTTTTTCTAAAAAAATAATAATCTTGTTTATAACTACATGGGGGTGTGTGTGTCTTGTTTGGTTGTTTTTTTTTTTAAACAGCTGTTATCTTTAGGCTTGTCTTGCTTCAGAGTATTAATTGATTTTTCTAGGCAAGTGTTTTGGCTCCAAGTTGATAAATTGGAATAATGCTGTATTTTATGTTAATAAGGAAGTAGTTAGAGCATCTTCAGTGCATTAGAAATGGGCAATATACAGTCCACCTGGGTTTATTTTTTTGATTTCCAGCAGCATCACTACAATATCTTTAAACATCTGTCATCACAATCCAAGATGTACTGTTTCGACCCTGCTGCTTCCTATTCTTGATAGGTAATCAAAGAAACCTTGCTTTTGTGAGAAACAGTCTTGATCTATCGTGCATACAGGAGTGTAGGGGAATTGTTCCCCCAAGCTGGCACTACACTTCATGGGTTAGAGTGCCCCATTTTCTTCTGGTGTTGAGATTCTGGAGTGTGAGATCCCTTTTTCAGAGGAGGCACCTATAATAGTCTCATTACACCAGCTGGCGTCTCCTGCATTTTGGTTTTCTGTTTTTGTTAAAATGGAAAGAGATCATTCAGTCTTTGAAAAGGTATGTATTACCTCTGTGTGGTGAAGGGCACAGAATGTATAACCTCAGAGAAGTGTCACTGGCAGCTCAGGGGTGTTGTTACCCACCCTCTTTGATACTCTGAACACTTTGCAAACAGACCACAAGAAAAAGCTAAAGAAGTTTGAAAGGTAAGCAGGTAGCTTATTCAAGAAGAGATTTGAGAAGGGAAAGATCTACAGTTCTCTTCCCAAATGTTGCAAAGTAAAACTGATGTTGCTCCTTTTCATATTGTTCTGCTTTGCAAGAGAAAGATAGTAGGCCTGGAGCTGCTAAGAAAAAAGGACCTGTGGGGAGAATGTACCTATGCATATACTGATACATATATGCACACGCACCCCTGTATACCTCATTCCACTTCCCACGTGTTTCATTAATGCTACAAAAGCTTCCCATTTAGGCTGCTTGTCACACTCTTGCTGGCAATGTTTGTGTGAGCTTGTACATTAATTAGCGCTGGCAGGAATAAGGAGGATATAGGAGAGGAGACATGACCCAAAAATGTGTTTAAGTCATGTTCTCTCCTGAGATGCCTGTTCTTGCAAAGTATATCTTAATAACATCTGTGTTTAATGCCATGGCTTATCCCCCAACCCAGTGGGTTCAAATAGGATTAATAATGATTATTTCACCACTATGGTAGGCATTTCTGGTTACCTAAAAGCTTTTACTTTACCTTCTTGTATTCATCCCTTTAGACTCTTCTAGTACCTTTTTGGTTCATTAGAATTTTTCCCTTATAACCATGAATGCTGTAGCCATGATTTTGTTTCCCTCAGTGCTTTGGTAGGTATAGTCAATCTGCTTAAGCAGTGAGTAGCTGTTGCCCTGAAACCATGAGCATCACTGATGCTGCACCTTAAAAGTAACAAAGGTTTAAAAAACCACAAAAGTCTCTGTGCTTGTGTTTCTTTTCGTAGTCCTGAATGTAATGGTCACATACAGCTTAGCTGTTCAGCTCAAAGAAAAGAAACCCAATGGAACTTAATCAGAAGTCTTTCTGAGAAAATACATTCTCAGAAAGATGCTTTCCTCTCTTACATTCACTTTGCATTTCCTGGATCTGAAGATTGGCCAAAGCTGAAATAATAAAGCACTGCAATAAAGGGACAATGCTGACAAGTGTAGGTGTAGAAAGGAATGAAAGATTTGATGGAGTGATGTATTATCATGAGAAGTCAAAAAAAAAAAAAGTGACTAAATATGATACAAAACACTTTTAGAATTTCTAAAACTTTTACTGTTGTTTCTATTGTAGTGTAGCTCTTCCAAAACTACCCAGAACAATCCCAGCACTTGGAGAAGATCAATATTGTGCAGAAGGTATTTCTGTCCTCATCAGAACACAAATCATTTCCACAGCCTTTGCTGAATGAATATCTAAGGGATTCCATATTAAAAATGACTCTGCTCATATACTATCTCTGTAACAAAAACCTGCTTTAATATTGTAAGGTCTCTTTAACAAAGCTGGAGACTATATTGCTTCGGCCTTGGGGGTTTGGTAATTTAAAAATCATTTGTGGCATTTCACTTTTGAGATGAGAAGCATTTTTAGATCTGTTAGTTAGACTTTCAGTCCTGTTTTCCTTTATTTTTTCTCTAAAAACCTTTTTTTGTCTTTGCTTTGCTACATGAAAGGATTGATGTAGGTAATAAACCTGACCTAGTTCTAGTCTTAAAACTGCAACTGACAGTAACTTGTTAGGGAGTTTGATCTCCTGTGAACTAATCAAGGCTTAGGTGGTAGCCTCTATAGGAAGTAGATGGTATCATAAAAATTCCTCAACAGGTAACTTTATAAATTGGAATGAAAAGTCATAAGAAGAATGTCAGCAGAAATGCTTTCTTAGATCGCAGGAAACTGATATCTTTCTGACATACACAATGACACGCAGTGGAAATACATCAGAGGCACAGGTATCTCTGTTTCTTAGTAAAAAACAGAAATAATTATCAGCTTCAAGTTATTGGTGATCCAGAAGACACTGTAGAGGAGTTAGTCTTGCAGCTCTTATGAGGCGGGTGAGAATACAGCTCGCGACATACTCAATGACTAAAGCTCGCATCAAGAATGAAGATAACTTAATTGGCAAGTTTCAATACCTGACACACATCCTTTCTAAAACAGGAGCTGCTGCAATGAAAGTGCTTCTGTCATTTGTAAGGAGTTCACCTGCTAACTATATTGACTGTTGAAGTAAGAAGCTTTCCACATTGTCCACTGAATTATGATTAGAAGTGAAACATGGAACTCCAGAGATAAAAAGCCACATGTAATATCGGCATTGGAGATGCGTGTCGGTTCCCTAGTGCTGTGTATAGCAAGCAGGACACTCAGTGCAGCCTCGAGCAGTTACTGAAGGAGTACGTAAAATATTTGCATGTCTAGGGACTAAAATAGTTAAGTGGGGGTCATTCAATGTGTGAGGTACTGTTCCATGATCCTGCTGATGCTTTTATACACAGGTGACTTTCATTGTTCCAAAGCAAACTTATTCCATTTGGTGTCCAGCAGTTTGCAGGCTCAGAGGACTTAACATTGATGCTTACTGGGCTAAGGCCATGTCTACTTCTGAAGGAGGCTTCTGGAAAAGGCTGTACATATTCAAAATTGTCAGAAAAGCATCTGATTGCGTGTCATGGTTTAACCTGTCAGGCTGCTGAAACAACCACATGACTGTTTGCTCACTCCTCCATCAATGGGATAGAGCAGAGAAACAAAAAGATAAAAAAAGGTAAAACTCATATGTTGAGGTAAAGATAGTTTTATAGAACAGAAAAGAGAGTAATACTGATGATGATAAAAGAAAATACAAAACAAGTGATGCACAGCACAGTTGCTCACCACCCAAAGCCAATGCTCAGCTGTTATGCAGTTTTCCAGACAAGCCCCAGGTATACACTGAGCATGGGGACATCGGTATGGAATATCCCATTGGCTAGTTTGGGCCAGCTGTCCTGGTTGTGTTCTCTCCCAGCTTCTTGGGCACCACCATGTTCTTGTTTGCACACCAGTATGAGAGTCCTTGACTGCTCGGCATTGTCTAACATACTAGTGTGTTATGAACACAACTCCCACCCTAAATCCAAAAGACTGTACTATGCCCAAGGCTAGGAAGAAAATTAACTCTCTCCTAGCTGAAAGCAGGATATTGTAGGAGAATAAAGGAACGTGTTTCTGCTTCTCTGCCTTTCTGAGCATACAGGGAGTAGAGGATACAGTGCCGGCACTTTGCATGCGTGACTGAATAAAGGTGCATTTCCCTGTCACCTCACGTATACTATACCCAGTGAATATGCTACATGTGAGTAGAGCAATGGTTTTTAGGGCTGTGGCAGATTTGTTCCTCTGTGCTGGAGACATGTAGCCTAGTCATGGCTTTAAAAAAAAAAAAAAGGTTAAGTCTATAGTCTGAGCCTATCCATGCTTTCCCTGGTCTGCTGCTGAGAATGGGACGTCTCCCATTCAGCGCCCAACTATGCTCATGTTTTCGTGTTTGAACATCAAGGTTTGGCCAAAACTATAATGATGTAAAAGTGTGAATTTTGAGAAGGCTTATTAGGGGAAAAAGTGCTTTTAGACATCTCCTTCATAAGATTTGTGAATGGTGTATAAATGTATATATGTCTACCACACGTAGGTCATATTTGAAGCGCATTGTAATCACAGAAGAGACTAATGCTGGATGCCATGGTCCTCGAAGCAAGCCTGGCCTGATAATGGTATAACTTCCATGTTAGTTTATTTCTTGTCCTTTTTATAGAAAATATAAACTACTGCATCATAAGTACTAAAACTTTGCTTAATGTAAATGCCACAAATCAGAAGAAAATAAAGGACAAATAACTCAAATTTTGCAATGAAGACTTGAATTTACATCAGAATATTTTTGTTATCAAGAATAATGAAATATATGCCAGATATAAAGTTACTGAGAATGCATTTGTTCTCTATGGCATGCATTTATACAATAATGCTCACAAAGCAATCTTTAACTATCACTGTATATGATATCAAGTTATCTTTAATTATCACTATAGAATGGTTGCAAAATCAAATACTGTTGGCAATCAACATTCATTATACAATAGCATGATTGCATCTGTTCATATTACTAGATAAGCAGGGAAAATCAAAACAGTGTCTGATTTATCCACTAAAACTGTCTGAGCAAAATATTGTATCTAACTCTCTTAATATCTCTCAGTGACTTTGATCTGATTAAAGTCCAAAGACACATAACCACAGATGCAAATTTTCTAGTGCCTCAGAAATTAAATACTGTTATATTTCAACAGACTGAATAGCTAGAACCATACTCCAGCTGACGTGATTATAGGCACAGTATAAACTTATGATAGAGAGCTGTCTAAATCTCTGAGGCCGCAGGTGCAGGATTATAGTAAAGCCCATTGAAACATACAGTATTCTGCCTAAATGCACAAGTACAAAATTAATTAGGCAGTTGATCACATAATAAAAGTGTGATGGATAATCTAATGGAAACTACCAGCTCAAAGTCAATAACAAACTTGGGTTTTTTTATTAGATGCAGCTGATTTTCAGTTCCTCTATTTACAGGATTTTGTGCTTAATAGAAGATAAGGGAAAAAAAAAAGTTATGGCTTTTTTTTTTTCCTGAAAATGAGAACTCAGTTACAGTATTTATCTCTGTTGGAAACTATAATGTGTAAGCAATGTAGAATTTGTAGATAGACATATCTGCAAGTAATTCTCTAAGATACTTGGCTGAAAAGCACATCAAAGCATGGTGAAATAATGAGACAGGCTCCAGCTGTTGGATTCCAACAGCTTTTGATTTGTGCTCTAGTAGAAGCTCCAGGTTTTGATTCTCTGTTGATTATTTCCATGGTACTGGAGATGATTTGTGCATTATTTAAAAAATAGGCAGTAGATAGCAAACAAGGGTGAGTTTGCAAACTGCAGCTGAAAGGACATTTTGCTTCCTGATATAAATTATTGCTTCCTATTCCTATGCTCTCTGTAACCACCTGCCCTAGTTAAGAAAGTCTTTTGAAAATATGTATGTAAAAGAATTTATGAAAATAGTAGGTGGGTTCATCAGAAAATGGTGTGAGCAAAATCTCTGGGGATGTCAGTGTTCAGGCAGCTTTGCTCCTTTGTGTAGAGAGGCTATTGTGGGAATTGTTTTCGCAGAGCCTTTGCAGGGCATGTCTTACCCTGAGTCTGATAGTGTCAAGGAATTGGTACTAGTAGAAAGCAAGTACTTTGAAAGAACTTTGGAGGCCTTCTGGAGGATGTGAGTTTAGAGTCATGTACATTCACATATTGCTCTGAGAATGTCCTGATGCCACTCCTCAGATGAAGTCACGCTGAAGAGAATTCTGGAAAGTCTGGTTCTGAACTGCAATCTTCCTGAGTTTTCTTTAGAAGATGAGTCCTGAGTTTGCTTTACAAAGACAGAATAAAAATTATAGCACTACAGGGAAAGCACTGGATTGCAGTTGGTATTTTTGTCTGGATTAAGGTTTGCAACTGTTCCTACTCTAAATTTTAGAGGTAGTTTGTAATTTTGTGATGCATTTTTTGTAGGCTGTTGCTTGTTAGTTTACTCTCTTTGTGGTACAGATCAGAAGAATAATTGTTATCTAAAGGTACAATTGTTTGGATGTTTTTCTGGAGTTTAGTCCAAAGTCAGTGGTCTCAAATATATATTATAGAACATCCTTTGTTTTTTCATGTAATCTGATAAGTATTTTGAGTTGATTTCTTGTTAGAGAAGGTTTTCCCATAGGTTTTGAGCTTCTATCTTAACTTATAAGTTGAAATCACAATAGGCAGACTTTGCAGTTACAGATGCCATTTAGCAGTAGGAGATGACCATGTTTCATGTGCCTGACTCAAACATTCACTCCATAGTCCATAGCAAGTCCATTGTAATTTGTGAAAATGTGAAAGCAGTCAAAGGTGTTGAAGTAAAATCAAACATCCTGCTGAATCTTGCATTACTTGTAGCAATCTGGAATACCTTCACCACCAGAATATCTTATACATCTAATAGCTCATTCTGCTGGGAGCAGTTCAGTATCAGGAGTCGAAACAAGTGATTTAATCCAGGCATCCTGTGCTCTATGCATGTACCTGCTGTTCCCTAATCTCTGTTATTCTCAGGACGTTCTCTGGTTGTACATTAAGAAAAACATGGACTGACTGAAGCCTATGCTGGAAGCAACTGTTGAATTAATCTTCTGAGAGGATCTGGATAGAGGAATCCTTAATTTCTACTTGTTTTAGACCTGTATAAATCCTGAAACTCTGCAGTCCTGCCCAAACCTTGAGAATTTGAGACAGGGGAGTATGTGCTTAAAACCTTGGGGAAACTTGCAAATAACAGATACATGGAGTTAAGCAGGTGTCTTCTAACTAGTAGATGAAAGTTAGGAACATACAGCTGTTACAGATGTCGCTCTGCTTTGAGGTCTTTGAGAAGTCTGTTGTAAATATGTTAATCGTATTAAAGAGAAGATGAAATCTACACCTTGCAATCTTGATATTCTTTCCTTTAGTTTCTATGTCTGATAATTATTTCCTATACTCAAGTTGCATATTTAGAATAGAATATAATCATAGAAACAAGCCTCCATTTGATAGTAGGACTTTTCAATTTTCAGATTTATTTACTTTTCTTTTAATCTCAGTAACATTACCCTTTCCCTCTGAAATGTAAATTGTGGTGAGGCTAAGTAGGTGATGAAGGCACATGTTAAGCAATTTACAGTCTTAGAAAGTTACCTTCAATCTACCTGACAGGAGCTGGTGCTCACACTCTGAAAAGGTTTTGTAACCAAACCCAGATGAGTAAACTTCTATTTGCATATTTGCAAATTCACCCTGAATTTTTTAGAAATTGACTTCTGAATATTTAAAAGAACATTCCTATGATAGTGTGTGCTGCTGGAGCAGCAAGAAATAGGAGTCACAGGTTAGATGTTACAGATCTTCTGTCTGTGGATTTCTTCTGCTTGCTCTCTGGCTCTCTTCCTTTGCAAAACGAAGTGTTTCTTGGCTACTACTCTCCAGTCCAGCAGTGTAGTACAAATAATTGTTTAGTTTAGGTCATAGCCAGTGCTTCATATAGAGAAAAACAATGTGTGTTCCACTCTTTTGATGAAATTGTGTGAATGAGAATAATGTTGCATAGAGTTGCTGTTTTGTTAAGCATCCTAGTTAGAATTTTAAGATCATCAAGTGTCAGCAATTTTGTAAGTAAAATCATAGCTACTGGGAAGTATATCAAACTTAATTGTGTACAAACCATAATCTAAGGTGCCAAAAACCACTGACAACATTCAAACAATGTAGCACAGCCTTTATACCAATAAGGAGAAGCTATCAGAACAAGTTACAGCTCACAATTATGCCTATAAACTAGAGCTCACAATTATGTCTATAAACTAGCAGTAAAGAAATTGAGTTTCAGGTTTAAATTCTTGGTTTTCTCTATGCTCTTGTAATTCAAGTAATTGCATATATCTGTAAGTGGCATTGATAGCTTATGTAGGAAGCAGCGAAACCCTGCACACTTGTAAATAGCGGTGTGCTAAGCCCGTGTTGGTACTAACACCTGTCAGAATGGATTTCTAGGCACCATCAAATTGTACTGAATAGTAAGATTCAAATAATGAGTGTGCTGTTTCAACATGCCTGCTGGGCGCTTTAGAGGCTAATCTAGGTATCCATTTTTTGTTTTCTAAACTAGTGTTTCATTTGATTTTTGCACATGTAGTTTATCACTTTGATACACCGTGCTTAAATGATTAATGTAGTACCTGTGAGAATAGTGACTAAAGCAGTAACCTGCACACTATCTCAGAGTATGGTAAATGCAACATGAGGTAATGAATACAGTGTCAGACATCATCATAGTAACAGAATGTAATTTTAAAGATCAAGGCATTTATCAGGAGAAAACAAAACAAATGGCTGTGCTAGTTAAGTAGGAAAACAATAAACTACTTTTTATTTAAAAATAAAAAGCTGAATTAATAAGATTTATGCTTTATCTTTAATAATTCAAAGCAACAAGTCTGTTAAGATTTGTGTTCTCAAAGTGGTTAACTAGTCAGTAAAATTGGCTACAATACTCCCATTTAAAAAATGACCTTTTAAAGATGCTCTATAAAATTAAATTTTCATGAGTGGTAA
Organism: Laterallus jamaicensis coturniculus; assembly: GCA_022605575.1. Taxonomy (NCBI): domain Eukaryota; kingdom Metazoa; phylum Chordata; class Aves; order Gruiformes; family Rallidae; genus Laterallus; species Laterallus jamaicensis. The sequence continues at coordinate 969,688 of JAKCOX010000016.1, forward strand.
TAAATGGTGATACTTCCATAGGAAGAAATTCAATACGAGCCTGAAGCTTTTGCTGTATGCCTTCAGCTTCAGTTCCATGCTATGTATCCTCTTTCATAATTTTCAAGCATAGGAAGTATGATCATAATGCAGGACTTATAAGAAATGAAAACACTTTTAATATTATACTTAGTCCAAGCTATCTTCTAGGTCGAGCAGTGGTGTTCCTATTGCTTTCAGGATACTTGTTCTGAGAAGGACTTTTTCCTTCCTTTGGCCTTTTTGTTGGTTGGTTTTGGTTTTTGTTTGTTTGGGGTTTTTTTTATAGGATGGTGTGCAACTTTAAGGTTTGTGGGTTTTCCTTGTTCCTGACTAAGAACTGGCTAGTTGAAAAATAATTTTGGATGAACAGTATTAAAATAGAGGTGTGGGCTGCTGTGGAAGAACTGCCTTTGCCCAAAAGAGGGATTAGAAATTTAAAAGCTAGTGACCCTTCAAGGTTTGGAAAGTTTCATGTGGGGTATGAGGAGAGGAGGAGGGGGTATGAATGCCAACTTGCATCATTAAACTGGTAAATGGTACTAAAATATTGGTCCCACTACTATCAGCAATGATTGGAATTAATCCAGGAATTTAGAATGGGTCTGTAAATGTGTCTTCAATTGTAGCCTTTGGCATAGATTTATATTCTCAGTCCCTTGGGCACTGAATCTCATTTCCCCATTTGCTAAATGAGAACAATTTATCCTAAATCAACGATAATCAGAGTAAACACTATTATTAATTTATTGTTTCCAGACTAGGAAAAAACAGTAAAATGAAGCTCTCTTCTTTTATCAGTGCTTTCCCTACCCCTTTTGCCCTGAGGATCCTATTAGCAGAAAGCTGAGCAACCCTGTTTCATCAGAAATAAATTATGCCTCACTTTTTAATGTAAGTACTGAAGGGTTGTAAAGATTAGAAATACGTTTGAACCCACTATCACTTGATGTTATTTTCCTTGATGTTCTGAGCTTCTTTAGGGGAATGAAACAACATGTTCTTTTGAAAGCAAAGAGCAGAGTTGCTTTAAAAGAACACCAGCACAGATTTTGGCTGATGTACAAAATAATTCAAAATCTGTACAGAAATATTTAAAGTAATGTATAGGCAGTCTGAAAGAGAGCTGTCAGAATTTCTGGCATGTGTATGAGTCAGAATGTTTGCAGGGCAAATAGGTGGCACAACTAGTCACCCTCATTTTTTAAATGATTAGAAAACTGTAATTCCCCAGAAACAGTAGGCTAATTCTCACTTTCTTCACTAAGGAGCTAAGGATGAAAAAACACCTTTAATTAATAAACACTGCTGGCACTACTTTGGTAACAAGCTGCTGTAAATGAAACTCTTAATTGCCTCAGAACATTTGAGTATTGTATACAAATCCATTTTACTCTTTAAGTGCTGTTCTTTGTGGTTCCAATTTTACATTTTTGTAGGAAATAGAAGTAGCTCCTTGTCACTGAGAGCAACTCCTGTCAGCTCTCTGTTTGTGAGGAGCACTGATGTTAAAAAGCAACACAAAGCATTCCCTTAAGCCCTTGTGATAGCTAGAATAGATATCTCAGTGCAATCTAAATCCAAGCTAAATTCACTTGTGTATGAAGATTGTATTAATGAATTTATGGTTGAAGTTCTGTAATGAAATTGTATGATGAAAGAAAATTGGAAAAAAGTAGTATTGAGCCATCAAAGAAATATATAGCGACAGTGTAGATGTATTTTTGTGTATATATATTTCACATTTTGGCACAAACTGTCAAAAATATTTTGGAATCTTTTTATAAAGCACTATATAGATAGTTGTGGGGTTTTTTTTTCCCTCTGGATTATGTTCTGAGTTGTGTGTTTGTTTTTTCATTTAATCTTCAAATTAACTTATTTTGGCTGTAACTGTTAGAGACTCCAAGTTCCAGGAGCTTCATCTTCTACATTGATGAAGAAAGCACTAGAGAAACATGACTGACTTAAGAGTATTTTAAATGTGTGCTGCTGTGATCCTTTGTTTTTTGAATTCTCTGAACTCATGTCCATTATTAGTAATTTTGGAAATGGAAACCTGTAGGCAGTGGTAATTTGTGAGGCAGGCCTGCATTGAGACCAGGAAGAAAAGACATGAAGGTGGATCTCTACTTAACAACTGGAGCGACTTAAGAAAGAGGACTGAAGAAACAGATGTTTTCTTGCATATATGTTTTCAAAGCTACTACAGTGATTTTAGTGATGGGAAAACTTGAAGCAATTTGTAGAAAGTAGTTCAACACTTTTTTTAATGATTTCATCTTTAACTGCATGTTAAAAATACTGAATTTAGGTATTTATATACATTTAAAGTTGACCCTGACCCCTGAAATAAGCAGTTTTCTTTTCTGCTTTTTTATAGACTTAGTGACTGAATGGTTTCCAGTCCAGAAGAGAAGACTGGTAAGTCGTAAGGTATTTTTCAATCTAGAATGCAGATTCCATATATTGTGAAGGAAAAAATGTTTGGAGGAGCTGTACTTGCTTGATTTGGTGGTCCAAACAGTGCTGTGAGAAACGTATTTTTTGCTCTTAGCCGAGTGCTTTTGTGATATACTCAGTCTACATACAGATGTGAGGATTCTTGGGGGATTGATTTTTTTTTTTTTTTTTTTTTTTTTTTGGATGCAAAATGCATTATGGAGTTCAGCCTTTGCAGATAAGAGGCACTTACAGTTGGTAATAAATAAAGAGTCTTTGCTGCATGGGTTTGTAATGGGATCAACAAGTATAAAGATGTAACACTATTGATTTTTTTCTAAACTATTGGGTGAAACTTAATTAAAAAAGAGAACAGAATTTAAGGACACTTGTCATGTTAAATTTATTGGCTGAGATGATAAATGTTCTTCTGGCACAGAATGTATCCTTGCCAGCCAAGAGATCCAGTAGCTTCTTGTTTGTAGATGTCACCCATTAAGATTATTTCCCAATAATAGGACTTGACAGTGGAGATGTAGGATCCCAGGCAAATCCCTACCTCTTGCACCTCCCTTTGGGGGCTACCTAATAGCTCTAAAGTTAGCACACGGATTTGAGGAGTAATGCCCACTCCTGTACCAAAGGAAGTGCTTTGTACAAAGCAGAGCAGATGCAGCCCCTCTGAATTCCCACAACAGATGGAGTAAGAAGCTGTGTTGCAGAGTTTTCTGGAATGGTTAAGAGTTATGGTAGCTTTGGCTCTAAATCCCTGCTTTCAGGTAGACAGAGAGAAGCTTAAAAATTAATTCTCCAGTCACCTAGAAGTATTTTTTGACCCTTTGTGTTACAAGGTGGGATGAATAAGTGCTAGAGTTAGATGGGTTGCTATTTCTACAAAATCCTTAGTATTTGCTAATAATAAGAAAATAATTGTATGTGACACTCCACACTGATTGGACACAATGTGCTGTAATGTGAGAAGATAAATGAAAAACCAATGGGGTCAGAACATCATGACCTTTCTTTCTTGTTTGCCTTTGGAAAACAGCATGTTTGAAACATCCAGAAAGTAGGGATGTCATTTCCTATGGTCATTATTCCATGCCTAACCTTTGAAGTTCATATTTTTGTTCTTTTTTTCCTTTTCTAATGGTTCTAAAATTTAATATGGTAGTGTGCTAGCTGTTGAATACGTGATCTGTCATAGCCAAAACCTAATTAAAAGGAAAAGCAACACAAATGGTATATGGAAATCCATGCATTAATATCTTAGTAGAGGTATCTTAAGGTGCAGTTTCAAGATTGGCTTAGGACACTCTGAGACACTGCTGCAGTCAGATTAGCAGCTTTGATTGCCTTATCTCTGACCCTATATTCCTTCTCTCTGCAAGTGCAAGGGTGCAGTAGCCCAATCAGAGGAAGAAAAAAAACCCCAAAACCCACCAAAAGAAACAAGCATCTCTCCCCCACCCTGCCCCCTAAACAAGTCTCATTCAGAAACTGTAAGAACAAAGTTTTCCTTTAGGAATAGGTTTGAGCTTGATGTCACTGTGCAGTTCTGCAGTCAGCATTGCCAGTGCAAGGGAACGGAGGGAGAGGTATAGAGTGGCAGGTGAACTGCAGGTTTGGGTACTCCTAGATCAGCTTGAGCCTACTTGGGGAACTGCTCTCAGAAGTCCTCTGAAGTCAACACAACACACAGAGCATCTCCATGAGTTAGAATAAACTTTGAATTACGGTATTGGCGTTAATCCATCACCCTCTATGATTCAGCTTCCCATAGGATAAAATTTGAGTTTTATCTTTAGAGTCCAGCAGTAGATGTAACAGTATAAACAGAGACCTTTCTTCTTAAGTGGTACTTACTAAGTACTGCAGATACTTGGTGCAATTTCACCCATCAATCACCTCATACGGTAAGTAAGTGTCGTAAAGGTGGCTTGAGGTTTCTAGTTACCCTCACATTTACTGCTTTGCCAACAGAATGAAAAGGTGCAGTTCAGATACTTTATTAACACTTAAAATTGGACTTGCACTTTGGACGTTTGTTTATCTGATGCTTACGTTTAAATAAATTTGCATATAAGGAAATTTAGTACTGCCATTTTGATGTAAATACAAATGCTCAAGAAATCCAGGAGCAGCGCAGAACTCCAAGAACTGGATATTTAAAAATAAACAAACATGGTGATGATTACAAACTTAGACAGCTTGTGTTTATATCTTGGTAGCTAGCAGGCAAAAGTTTGCAATCCAGACAGTGTGCAGAGCCATTTATGTTATTCAAGGTCATCACAGCAAAGATAGCAAGTAAATTTCAGAGTTATCTTTAAGATGATTAGGATGTTGGAAAATCAAGCCCTGACATTATCTACGTAAAGAATAAACTATGCTTAAATATGAACCTAGACAGGTTTGTGACAGATAGTTCTTATTTAAGAAAGTTTTTTTTTCATTGAAGAACTCTTCTGTTGATCCATGAATCAAAGATAAACTGAGGAATGATTATATATGTGCATATTACAGAATATTTGCCACTACTTGATTCCACGAAAAAGATAAATTTAAAAAAGAACCATTTAACATATTATAAAAGAGACATTCCAGGAAATATCTGCCTTACAACTTACTGTAGTCTAAAGGAGTAGAAGGAGTAGTTAAAGACTTCATTCAGAATTCAAGGAAGGAGGACTAAAAATATAATAATTTTAGAAGAAAAAACTTGTATTTTGTGAACAGACACCTCTTACTGTGGTCTTTTTTCCAGCGTAGTCAATGGCAAAACACACATACTACTCTTCTACAATTTGTCTTTTTTAATAATTAGTTGGCAAGGTCCATCAAGCTTGTCAGGGATTCTGTTAAGAATTTTTAAATGCAATATCCACAGTTGTTTACAGCTGAGTAATTCACAAATTACATCTTAATCAGATTTCAATAAAATGCTGCTGTTAACATTTTAGAGGGAAAGAAAAGAAGAATAGTTCAGCTTAAAGAACATATTGGGCTAACCTAACCAAGGTGTAAAATAAATACTTCCCACATTGCGGGTAACGCTTATGATTAATGTGGGTGGAACTGTTTTGGTGTGTAATGTTATGCATCACAGTAACACATGTATGGAAAATAGTCCTTTTAAAGTGTTATGGCTGATTTTGTTTATAACAGAGCATCGCTGAAAAGTGATTAATAAAATATCTTTCGGTATGATGATAAATCAAACTAAGAGATGCATTAAACAATTAACAGAGCATTGTCTGGAAATCACATACTGTACAGGAAGGTCTTCCCCATTCAGCTTCTGAGAAGTGGATTTCTGTTACATTAAATATCCAACAGAAATGTTGCACTGTCTGCTGAGATTTCCCTGGAATGGGAAACTGGCTTAGTGGGAAGGTGGGCTGTGGCATATGTTTGCATGAGATGCACTAACTTAAATGTCCATTAACTTTGGAGATGCCACTCTTGTTTAGTTCAAGTTGGGCCACTGTGGGAAGGCGAGTGACAACTGCAGATGGAGGTGAATTAGGTATGTACAAAACAGAACAAATAACAACTTGATATGAAAAGGATGGAAACATGAGAATAACTTAGGTTTGGTTTTCAGTCCTTCCTCTTGGAGATCATTCCAAGAGCACCTGTGCTTAAAGTATTTGTACTGTTGCAGTAGCACTATTTCAGCAACAGTGCAGGGACTGGTACTTGCTTCCTGAAGCAATACAACCAAAATTACATCACTAAATACTTTATATTTGCTTTCTGGAAATATCTGGGGACTTTCTTATGTGTGGTTCCTCTGCACAAAGCGAAAAGGCTTTTCAAATATAAAGGTGTAATTGACTGTCTATTGGAAGTCACAATTTTGTGCAATAATGTGGGGCTTATAAGTAATAGCTGTATTTCAACCATACAAACAACAGTGATGGGCAACTGTAGTTCGGGCATGTTTCATACTGCAGGTACTGTGCTCTGGCATTGTAACGAGGAATGTGGGGAATAATAATTCTGATACACTTGAATTTAGGTGTAGTTAAGATGCCAAGTCGCAGCATTGAGTGCTGTGAATATACTGCAGGGTGAAACTACAGATTTCCTAAATAACCCTAGATTTTTGTTCCATTTCTGAACTTCAAGCTTTACCAAGCAGCAGCTACTTAATGTTCTGAACCTAGAATCTTTTATGTGTGAAATATACATTGATACATTGTTAAATTAGAAATAGTGAGAGAAACAACCTAACTTAATCACTTACACTATTCCCTTTGCATTTCAGCAGAGAAATATTTTTTCCTGCAGCAGTGGAAATTACTTTTTGATTTAAAAATCCTGATTGTATTAGGTGCTGTGTATACACATAATATTGGTTTTAATCCAGAAGAATTTAATCTGTAGACAGACAACAAACTCTACTGTTAACGTGTTTAATACCATGGAAGCTTTTGGAATTGCATGGTTTTTAAAAATACACGTTACAAAAATATTTTACTCTTTTGGATTCTTGGTCTTTAAGTAATGAGCAAGCTTATGTGCTTCAGATTTAGAGGCTTTAAATACACAGGGATATTTTATATTGCTAAGGTAATTGAAGCAATTTACTGTTCCCTCTTGTTTAAAAATAAAATAATAATTCTGTGATATCAGAAATTGATTTTCAACAGCTATTTTTATGCAAACTGGTTACTGCTGGAAGTTTATTTTCTGTGTAGAAGCAGTAGTGGGGAATGGAGGACCGAAAGGAAAATGAGCTTTAAGGGATGGTATCCTAGCCAACCGCATCATGCATGGCAAGGGCATGATAGCACATCATGCACAAGAGTTAGTGAAAAGCGGAGTAATTTAGTGTAATCATATGTTTAGAGAAACATAGTAAGTAAAAGGACTAATGAATGCAGGTAATATGGGTTTGTCTCCTGTGCTTGTCAGGGTCCTGTAACTGAGCAAGCATAATTTTGCCATGTAATAATAATAATACATCTTCTCCTTTATGCTTTCTGTCTTAACTATTTTAAACTACACGCTCATCAGGTCAAAAGCTAATGCATATTGTGTGTGTGAACAGTAACCCATTACAATGAGTCTATTTATCTTAGTTGCTTAAATAGCTCCAGTGCTATACGGTCCTAATCACTGCTGGTGACTTCTGGCACTTGCAGCGTAACAACTGCATAATATCAGCCGTAGAATTTGGTGTGCATATAGCCCAGATGTCTTCTGTGTATCTGATATCTGTTTTAGTGCTGTGCTTTCCTTGTAAATAGTTTTGTTGAAATGATATTATAATTTGAACACCGTATTTGCATTAATATTTTGCTTTAATCTATTTTTTTTTTAATAAAAGGGTGGGGGGAGCCTGCTGTTGTCAGTAACATTGAGTAGCTTTGAGAAACGATCTTTCTATTCCAGCCCCTCAGTAGAAAATGACTTTTTGCATTAGGTCAAACAGTGAAAAAGGCACATTTAAAAAAATTCTCTTAAAGGTATGGATTAAATACTGGAGAACTCAACCTGTCAGCTAAACAACCCTATATAGTATACTTCTTAAAAATTTAAAGGTTATTTTAGAGTTTGGAGTATGAGCATGAGATCCAGATTGTCCAGTTAAGGAAAGTAGTTTCTCTCCAATTCTTCTCTCAAAACCTTCTTCAGAACAGTTCTAATACTTTCTGCCCACCAAGGAATACAACAAACCACTGAGCCATCCTGCAATTCTCCTCTAAGCCTGAGCGAAACAAAGGAATTGGTGAAACGGAATGGAAATGTTGAACTTTCTTCTTGTTCTCTTTGTGCATGCTCAGAGGAGACAGACGTGTTTCAGTTGCAGTTTCATTGAATGTGTTTACTTTTTTACCAGTTCAAGATGTGTATTTGTGAATTTTTAAACTTTTCTCTCCTTAGTAATCCCCCCTTTCTTTCCAACTGTAATCAGTTCTATATATCATTTTACACTTGTATTCTTTACATTCTCCAATGGAAAAAAAAAGTTAGTAAGACTAATGCTACCTTTCTGGAACTTGTCTGTCTTTCAGCTGTTTCCCTCAGAGGGGTAAAAGAAGGAAAATTTAGGATTTTATTACTACTTCTTAGCAAAATACTTATCTGGGGGCTGGAGGAGGAGGGTGAAATCCAGATTCCTTTTTGTTTTTCTGAAACAAAGCTGTCCATCAGATCTCTTTTTAAGAAAAAATAGTCGTTTCTTTCTTAGAAGAAAGCATTTAATATTCCGAATTTCTTGTCTCGATGATCCCCATGTGCAAGAAGTAGACGGATTCATGTTTTGGTTCTTTTGTAATAAAAACTCAACTCTTGAAATTGAATTTATATTTCTGCATTTAAAAAGTCACTCACGATTCTGCAGTACAACCTTCGAGGTAATATAGGTCAGTGGTTGTTTTGGATGGAATTAATCTTTGCACTGTTTATGTCTCTCAGTCTTTATTATGTTGCCTGTTGCTCTTATTTAATAAATTTGGTAATAGAAATGCTAAACTTAAACCAGGATTCTACTTTTCCAAGTATGTTGGTGTATTCCTAGAGCAATAACTGTCACTAAAAAGTTATTTTTCTGGGTTTTCAAGTTCAAGAAGGAATAGTTTTTCAGATTAAGAGGAAAACATATAAAATAAAAGCCCTGCTGTGATATCCTTTGCCTTTTATATGAAGTCTTACGTATTTTAATCAGTAAAAATATTCTATTAAGCATCCTGTGCATGCTAGGTATCACCTTCTCTGCAAAAACAGTGGAAGCGGTAGCTGGAAAAACTTGTTCCTTTTTCCTATGCCTGTTCCTGTTATCTCTTGACCTTTCCTCAGTTCTTTGTCTCTGTATCATCTCTCTGGTATTTTTGTGCAAAGTAGCCAGCAGAGATTTTGATTTCCATTCCAAATTAGAGGAAACCAGTGGAGGAAGGTAGATAGAACAAAGCCATCTATGTGAAGCTCTTTGAGGATTAGAGCAGGCACCAGTGTAGCAGCAGTGGCAGCATCTATGTGGCAGTCTCCTGCTTGCCCATTACAGGCTGATGGACAGAGTTTTGGGCTATAGTCAGCATGTCTGTTTTCCCTCAGTATTAGTTGTTGAAACAGAATGTATGGTAGGATTGCTGTAGCTTTGCTGGAGTACAGCACTTAGGTATTATATGGAACTAGGTAAACTTGAAAGTATAAAAAATAGTTTCTGCTAAAAGTCTTTGTCTCTTGCCTGTGAACACTTTTGAACAGTCCACAAATCTGTGGTACTCCTACATGGGTGCTTCCTCACAGTCTTGGACATGCAGATGCTAACTGAACTGGCATTTGGTATTGTTAGTCCAAATGGCTGTCAGCAGAACTGCTTCCTCTGAAAAGTTAAAACTAGACTAGCAGAGCTTGGTGACTGAACAGTCATTTACACGTGGTTCTGTACTGAACGCTTCCAATAGCAGACTAAAAGCAAACACTTTCACCACAACTTTTAAATGTTTTGCTTAGTCGTTGCTGTTGGTGTTTTCATAGACAGGGCTGACTTGGATGTTCTCTCAGTGACCAAGACATCCATTCCTCTCCACAGCACCCGATCCGATACAGGTGTGCTAGCATTGGAAGCAAAGGGAGAAGGCACATGTCCTTTCAGACATACAAGGTATCAGACTGGGTCATGGATGAATGGCAAGGCAGCTTGCCTTGCCTTCCTCAACAGCTCATCACCTCAGGATAGGCCATGTGGCTATTTCACGATCCCACAAATGTTATTTCATATTTATTTAATGCCAGCATATGACTATCTGCATGCAGTTTCCCTCTCCCCCCGTTTACTTTATTCCCTCTAATCAGCTTGCTGCAATACACACATCATTTCTCTAGGCAATGTATTATCTCCTTTAGGCTGTCTTACATTCTCTCTGATTGCAGTTCCTTCTATTTCATGCAGTGTGTTACTGTTCCTTACCATCTATAATACATTGTAACCATAGATACCAGGCACAATTCAAACATAATTCTTCAGGGCTTCACATTTTCTCTTGTAAATATTTTGATGAAAAGAGTGATTATATTTCAGATCAAGGCTTCAAAGGAATATTAGTTAAAAACATTGATTAAGAGAATTAAAACTACATGCTCAGCAGTGTCTATCCTTAAGAGTACAGGATGAAGTTGAATCTGAGACTTGCAACTGCTGCATGTCAGCATGAAGTGCTGCTAAAAGGTACTTTATTTTTGTATTCGTGATCTCTCAAAGCCTGGTCCAAACGCAGTTGTAATGAAAGCAAGACTACATTGTTTTTAAATTGGCCTTGGAACATAGATCTTTTATAGTTTTAATTAGTAGCTTCAAAATTGTGTTCTATGTAATTTATAGAGTGCTCAGGGTGACTATAAATAGAAAACATTATTTTCCTTCATTTCAGACTTAGGCAGCATTCACATTGACTACTCTGAGGGTATTCAACTGCAGAAGTAGTTGAACCAGGTCAAGATAAGAAAAAAAGGAATCCATGCTTATTGTAAGATTTTTCTTATTTAACTGTGTTATAAACCTCATTAGGGTTCTTCTGTAAGGATTCTTTGAAAGCAGAAGTTCTTTCTCTGTATATGGCTATTAAAATCATTATACATTTTTAGTAGTAAATAAATTTAGGAGAAAAGAAATGCATAATGCAGCACCCTTTTATCAAGGGCATATACCACACACCAGATGGAAAACAAACTGTGTTTACAGCATTACCACTATCGCCACTGACACTACTAGATCTACAATATGTTATAGCAGCAGCTCCATTAACCTTGCTAGTTCTGTTGGAGTTGCCTGGTAGTTTGCCCAATCTGTGTTTGTTGTCAGCAAATGGATCGAATTAGGAGATTTCCATTCTGTTTATTGACCTTTTCCCTCCTTCCTCAATTTAGGCCATAGTTCATTCAAAATTGTTCTACTATTACTCTGTAAAACACTGCAAATAGATATCTCTGCATCTGACTGCTACTGCATATGTAAATGATACTCTCTTACCTCAGAGGTGAAACATCACGCAAACGGCAGAGAGCAGATGTGCTGTGCAGACCCAGTTCCTTACCTTCTTGGTTGCCATGGTATGAGTGTGACCCAGCAAAGCCTTTGGCCTTTCTCCACGTTGGGACACACCGCTGTGTCCCAAGGCAGGGTTGCAGACGGCGTCTTTCACTTTGCAAATAAGACAGTCTTTACCGCGCTTACTCATCTATTTAATGTAGCAAGATGAATTGAAGAATGGTTCTGCTGCCCTTCTCTCCATGGTTTCACTCCAGGCCAGTGAAAAGACACTTTGTTTGTGGCATATCACTAGTTGTTCCCAACCTGTGTTTGTGCTGCAGAACTTGCATGCAGCCACATGAAAGCCCAGTCCGTGGATTGATCCCAGAGTAACTCTCTACTGCTCACCATGTATATTCCTCACCATGTAACTGCAAGGAGCAGAACCAAGTGCCTTTGATGAGGGGAAAAGCACAGTGCCCCCCCTCTCCCTGTGGTTTTTGCCAGACTAAACTGATAGTGGACTAAGGTGTTAAATTAGCTAGACAATTTTGAATGCCTTAGGAAGCTATTTTCAATTAGATTATTATTTGGAAGGAGGTGGTGCCCTCCCTATACCTACTGGCAGACAATTAAGCCATTTCTTGGCATTCTTTTTTTATTTTATTTTCCCCGCTCAATAGCAGTGCAGTTTATTAACATTATAAAGGAAACAAAGCTGTAGGAGTAAGAAAATAATTTCAAAGACTGAGATAGAAGTAACCCAATACTGGCTTTGTGCAACCTCCCTTCCACTTCCTCCTGTTGTGTGAGTAGCGCTGATCAGGCAGTCATGATTTAGATCAACACTACTTGCCACAGCAAGCTGAATAACCTCCTGACCTTCAGTTCTATTGTGATACACAGGCTTCATTTTCTCTGAGCTAAAAGCAACTTATACTGAAGGGAAAATAAGGCCTGCTTCTCAGTTTAGATGAGATTCAAGACATTTCAGTCTGCCTGATTCCTGATCCAATGGTCGTGGTTTTCTCTACTGTATAAAATATGGCAAACGTAAAAGTTATTTTGTTGATACATTGACATTCACCTACATCTTGCATGCAAAGACTTAGATTGCTATATGAGGAATAATGAAAGAAAAGTAAAAATTTAAGAATTTAAAGTTTTCTGCATGTATAGTAGCAATGTCCCACTCTTAAAGCATATAGCAATATATTGCCATCTACATTAGCACAGCCAGAGTAATGTGTGTGATTATGAAAATCTCCCCCCAATTTATTCTTTCAAATTTAAATAATATGTAACACAGTTTGAGAGTCCCACAGTCATAATAGCAATGATAGTTAGCCCTTATTTTCTCTATCCATAAGTAACAGGTTTGCACCTTAACACAAAGTTTATCTGGCACTGGATCTGAAGTTTTCTTGCATAGGCCAAGGCCACTGGGTGAAAGTTCTTTCAGCCTCACACTAGTTTGTTAGTTAGAGCATGCCTTGGTGGAGCGGCTTGGCTTTCAAATTCAGTGTGATGTAATCATTATTAAAGAAAAGCCCATAATAACTTTTAGGAGCAGGAAGGTATTAGATTGAAATGAGGATGTATCGATTTATTAATTCATCGGTTTATCATTATAACTGCAGTTATTTCAGTTACCAGGAATGGTATTACCAAGAGGTAAATTGCAGCTGTATGCTTCCCTGGTTTTAGCAAGGGACAGCATTTGGGGTATAGCTTACTCCAGTAGAAAAAAAATGCATAGCTTACAGTCAAACTTAATAACAGCAACAAACATTATATGAACCTTTCTTTTTTGTGGATATTATTAGAATTATTGCAGCATGTATTATTTTTTAAAAAGTTATTCTAGCAGTATACACATTTGTCTTTTATCTTTGCTTTTAACATGAGAAATAATATTTTTGCCCCATTAGATATTATTCCTTCTTAACTGTCATAAATACTTACAAAAACTTAGTTATACCTGAAAATGTTGTGCATAGGCACTGTGTTTCTGCTGTCTATGAGAATTCTTTTGTGTTTGCTGCTTGTGCTGGCTTCTCTGTAGAGTTGTCAAAGTGCGTGAAGCCAAACAGTTGTGGAACGGTTGTGCAAAACTCCCTGTGAACTGTCATATTTCCCTGTAACGGACTGCGGTACCAGGCTGAAGTCAGGGATCTCCTGTCAAAGCAAAGTTGAAATAGTGCTTTTCTGGCTACCTGATAATAGAAGAGGTCATTTTTTAGAACAGCTTACCTTATAGTAAATGGTTTAAGAGAAGCACTGGTGAGCCATCATTCATTCGAGCCTGTTACAGACAGCTCTTTGTCTATAACAAGACAACAGGGAAGCCCAAATTGATAGCTGAGTCCTACTGATATCACTTGTGTATTCATTCCTTCATGTACTTTACCTACGGTGTTTCTGAAAGATAAAATAGTGCTTAGGTTGATGAGAAGGAGTGGATAGGAAGAATGTATATACATTTATTTTTAACCTTCTGGACATAATGAGAAACAAGGTATCTTAAAAGTAAAATCTATTTGTTTCTCTTTGTCACTGGCACTCCTGGCATGATATTCTTTTAGAGGCTTTGTTATGACCACAGTTTTATATATAATGCATGTGAGCAGGTATGTAAAGGAGCAAAAGAAGGGAGAGATTAAAAAGGGGGGGGGGGTGGAACTAGCAGCTGTAGAGTGGATTCCAAGCTTCTGTGAAAGCATTGGTCAGGATAGGAAATGAGAATCTTTCCTAACAAGCAAAAAGAGCTGAACAATAGTACTCATGGACAAATAAAAAGTGGCCCTGGTTAATCCGTACCGTTGGGTATTGTATCTTTGTACGTCTCCTGGCCTTTTGGGCATGTGTTAGAATAACAAGTTACATGCTGAATATTTGGGTTTGTTTAGATGTTACCGTTGTTATCCTCGCAGGCATGGATGGAGAATCATGCAAAAAAGACAACAGTGTACTGGCTTCATTGTTGTCCTCTCCTGGATTGCCAGTATGAGTAGAAGTTGCAATATTAAATAAGCAGATGGGGAAATGCATTAGGCAGAAAATTAATGGTCACCTAGTAATTGTAGCCATTCTTCCGTACCACCCACTGAGACCTTGCCCTTGGTTTTATCCTTTCATAACATCTTGTTTCTATTGTTATGTCTTTACAGATATGCCACTAAAATCTATTCACTTCTTACTACCACTTGCAATAAAGAATAAAATAGACCTGTTCTTTAAAAGACTTGTTGGCTTCCAGAGTGTTACATACGTGGTATTGCTTTACAGTTTGGGGTAGTTGGGACCTCAGAGAAAACTAATTTCTGCCAGATTTGTTACAACTTATTATTCAATATCTGTAACAGTGATCTGAGACTTTTTGTTGCTACTCAAGGTTGCAGTTGGTAGGAGTACATAGCAACAGGGGTAAATAAAGACATAGACACAAAGCTGCAGAGAGGAGTTTAGGTCACAATTGCTGAGTAAGGGAACGTATCATGGAGCTGGTTGAGTGAAAATATCTGGAGAGATCAGAAGGTAGCAAAGAAAACAACATAATGGTGGACTGTAGTCAGTTGATTCTGTATGTGGGTCTCTAGAGTACAAATGCACAAAAACAATATCTGCTGAATGTAAACATGCTACAGTAATGTACATGGGAATGAATCTGACCCACGGGTGATGCTTCAACAGAAAACATGCATAAGAACTTAAATGGATATGAGTATGAAGAAGGTATTGTGCATCCTTAAAATAGCATTGAAATTGTTGCTATCATATACTGCCTTCAACTTTTATATTTTCTTCCTGAAAAATGCTGAAAATTGAAACAAAACCAAACCCTAAGAATAGAGTTGAAAAATAGCTTGATGTCTGAATACATTCTTTTTTTATGAGTAGAAAGTAAAGAGAAAAGTGTGGTACAGTGACAAAATATGTGTTTGTGTATTGTTGAAAGAATATATTTTTTGGAAAGTTTAAATAAATTTATTTACTTTTATTACATTGCTGCAGAGAGGATGTTGAGAAAAGCTGTATTAGTAACTTCTGTAGCTGATGGCATGTATGAACAGAGAATTAACTTTTTGGGGGTTGAGGGGATGGGGCAGGAACACAACACAGAGGAGAGCAAGAGAAGTGAAAGGGGAAAACTTTCCAGGGCTAGCTGGGAAGAGAAGTAAGAGCAAACCCAACCAGGTGTCCTTGTCATTCTTGTCTGGGTGTTCTCCCCAGTGCAGCATGTGGTGATGCTTATGACAACTTCCACCATGCTTTATCCTTGCTACTGTATATTTTTCATCAGGACCTGTGCCAACCCTAATGTTTATGCCTGCTTGTGATGGTATTACCATTGACTGGAGTTTGCTTAATCTGTATTGTATGCTGTCTGGTTTTCAAGTCTCAACACATGTATTGCATTAGATACTACTTATCAGGAGGAATCATAGTTAATACACTTACAATAGTGTCTCAGGCACTGAGATTTCTTTTTTCTCTAATTAAAAATTAATACCTACAAAGTTAGGTGTAAGGAGAGGAGAGATGGGGTGATTCTCACACCACATTTGCTGCTTTCCACAAGAACAATAAAACTAGATAGGATAACATCCCCAACAATACAAAGGTTTGCAAGTGTAAGGCTGTAAGAATAACAGAATGAAAGCAACACTATGAGAACAGCAGGCACAAAACTATCCCACCCTGGTTTTGGAAAAACACAAGAGCTAGGTACAAGCTTTCAGAGCTGGCAGCAAAGGCATGTTAGAGAGTTTTCAAAAGTCTGACCCTTCGCGTTAGAAAGGCTAAGGCACCTAAAGCACTATGAACCCTGACCACTGTTTGGAGGAGCCCATGTACTGTGCCCAGCATTCAAGGGCAAGAGTGTTATGCTCTGCCCTGCCTTTCAGGGCCGCCTCCTCTTCAGTGGCTTTCCCCTGCCTCAAGTTAGGGGTGGGGGATTGCTTGCGTGGTAAAACAAGTTTCCACTCTCCGTGCTGATATTATGTGACAGTACAGCCGTGTGGGGCCTTACGCTGCAGCACATGTCAGTGATGTCACTGCTGGGTGTGAGGCTGATGGTAACAATCCATTGGAAGTGTCGAATGATTCGGAGGTTAATGCTTCTTATAGCGTTTTTTTCCCTCCAAAGTAACGTTCCTTTTAGAGCTGATGTATGCCTCCAGTTACAGACCCTGCAAACAAAGCACTGTGTATACAAACCTTTCTCAACATCCAGTATGTAACAGAATGCATATCATTTTAACTATTTCAGACAATAGCAATTGTGGAATTCAAGTCCTTACTTGCCATTGTTATCACAGTAAGGCACATTGCATAGCTCTAACAATCTGACTTTGGCCTGGCTAACATGAAGAGATACACAATAGTTTTGTTATTGGGAAGTTTGCTCAGCTGAGGTGACTTTCTTCCAACTGCTTTTCTTGCTCCCTTGGAAAGGAAGAGCCTGATACTGTGTCATGCTAAAAGCTGCAGACAAAAGGAAGTTTAGAGAAAAGGTGAAGCTCTATTCTTTCCTAAGAGCTGCATGATGAGAACTGGAGCCGCTTGGGATACTTTGTAATATGTAGAAAGATGGTACAGCAATAAAGTGTGCCTCTTAAGGATTGTTGTTTATTCTTCCATGGAATTTTTTATGGCTTCCTGGCTTTAACACTTTTATTTGCTTTCAGTATGAAGGAGCAGCCTGATGGCTTTGCCTTTGATTAAGAACCCACATGTGGGGTAAATCCAAAGGGAATCGAAGCCTTTAACTAAAGGATTATAACTTAGATTTTATAGGTTGTAATTCTTTTGCATTTTGAAATTAGATTCTTTTTAGAGATAGGAAAAAAAATCTATATCCTCTTCTTTTTGGAACATGTGAGTACTTATCTTTCATTAAAGCCCCAAATAATCATGACTCTTCAAAAAAAAATAAAAATCAAAGATATTTTAAAAGTTGAATGCTACAGGGCTGTCTCATTTCTATTGAATTGTGCTATTTTGCAGCTGAAAGTCTGTAGAAGTTTCAGTGAGGTATTAACTAGCTGAAGTATAGAGCCTCGCACAGAGGGATCTAAATGGTGGTTCTAGGCGCTTCCTTAAAAAACATTAATTAAAAGGGATAAATATCCAGATTGTTTTTTTCTGATTGTTGTGATTTAAAAAAAATAAATCTTAGCATTTATATGGAAATAAGGATTTAGTCTTACTAAAATACAACTCGAGGTACAGCTGTAGTTACAGGACATGGCTAATGACAGCTATGGTTTTTCATGACATCTCTTTGGTAGGCAGCAGAATGACCTTGTCAAAGTTAAAAGCTAATAACATTCATATTTTGTTTTTATGGCATTATGATTCTGCATAACAGTGCTAAAAACAAAAACGCACTATAATTATACTGTCAGTCAAGCCGCCAGAAAAGGCATTTTCCACCAGCTTTGCACCTACTAAACTGTAAATAATTTATAAAATTAGAAGTCATGACTAAGTGGAAGCATTTTGGGGCTAGTTAAGCACTTGTCATAGCTCTGTGGTTTAAGCACCCCCACACGCTGAGCTCTGGTCGCTTACTTCTATCCCGTGAGTGTGAAAATGGGCATTTGTTCTTGTATTGCTGTGCATGCACCTAATAAAAATATCAAGCTGTCAATAGAGCCACAAGCAGGTGTACAGTGTATGTTGTAATGATGTTTTATTCATTTGAATTTCCAGCCTGTTTAGTCTCATCCAACGAACAACAAAAATATTTTCTTCATTATCTCCAATTAATGTAAATGTCAAATGTTTGAATATATTAGCACACAGATAATTCAGTACATTTGTTGATTTGCAGAGTATTTGCATTAAAGTGACAATTAAAACTACGGTAAAAAACCCTAATCCAGACCACATGTTCTTACCTGTTGTCATGCTGTTGTAGAGATGTTGAACTTCTTTTCTGTGAGATTTTCTTTTGTCTCCTGTAAATAAGTTTCTTAAAGGCTTTATGTTTACCATCATTTGTATCTACTCTTTTAAAAATTTCAGTAATTATTTTGATTAATTTTTAAATAAGGTTAATTATCCGTCCGTTGTATGTTCTGTTGCTACATGTAAGATGTAAAAATTTAGTTGATAGATACTGATCTCTCATAAAGGAGCTATTCAGAGGGCAGAAGACTGCTTTATACATATAAAAAAATGTGTTCTGATAGGATAGAGACAATAAAATAATTGTGAAATGTTTATCTTCCAAAAGCCCCCTCTCATTTAACTTCTTCTGTTCTTGTTTGTGACTTAACTCTGTGTCTGACTGCTCAATTATAATGTGAAAGTGAATACTACTCTCCTATTAGTGTGGTCTTCACAACTTAATTAACTGTTTTTGTAGTAAGTGGGACAGAAACTCTCAAAAAGCAGAAGGCATATCAAAGGCCTGAAACATAAGTCATAAAAGTCAACAAAATAGGGCTGCTTGATCTCACTTAAATGTTAGAATAGAAATTACTACTATAGATGCAAGCATATTGTAGTTGTTGGTCAAAGTATATGAATAAATTATTCCATGTGTTTGTTTTGGATTACCCTGTGTTACTGTATTCATTGCTCTGTGTTGCTTCTGGTCCTGCCATAGCATCATGCTGGAGACAGTCAGCCATGTGTCTGCCGCAGAGAGTAGCTCAGGTCCAAGGAGCAGTCAGTATCAGTGTGTCAGTTGATGTTGTGCATGGGTGAGAAAGGGAGTGCTGCTAGGGTATTCTGTACATAATTAGGAGAGCACACTTCAAATGCTAGCCACAACAAAAAATTACTGCACTCACATGATGATCTCTTAACACTTCTAAGAGCCTTGTTACTTGGTTGAATTTGTAGATCACTTGGTTAGATCGTTATCAAGATTTGGGAGATATTTTCTTTATATTTTGGTCAGGCTTTTACAACATGCTGAAATTTTACTCCATTTTAGACTGGTGAAGCCCACAGAGCTGTGAGTAGGTTGCGCTGCTTTTAATTTTCTACCTTACAAATACACCAGCATTCCTGACTGTTATTTACAGTTCTTGCAGTTCCAAGGTTTTACAAAGTGTCAGCCTCTTGCTATCTACTTTTTACTGATGATCCTCTTCTGACATGCGTACTCTGCTCTGAGATTATCATATTAGACTTTTAGAAAAATCAGAATCTTACATTTCCCCTGCATCATGAAAGGAAAATAATTAGGGAAGATGAGAGAGTTCTAGAAAAACTCCATAGTGTGGAGTGCAGCATCTGTGCTGCACTTAGTTTAGCTCAAAGTGGATGAAATTAGATGGAAAGTTGGGGCATAAACTCTAGGTCTTGGTATCAGAAGATGACAGAAGTGGGTTAGGACTTCTGATTTAAAAGATAAAATAAAGCTGAAACACTAAATATGGAGAAATTGTGGTAGGAAAAGGTTTAGCCTTTTGCATACTTCACATAGGAGTGCTGAAAGAAATGAAATGTTAATGTTGCTCATTTTCTAAAGAAACTTCCCATCTCTGGGATCAAACTTTAAAGCTGCTTTTATTATGTCTGCAGTGGTTCAAATCAAATTTCTGAATTTTTAGAGGTGAGGTTGGTTTGATTTGTTCTGTTACCTTCGCATCATAAACATTCAGGGAGTCAAATAACGATCCAGCAAGGTATAAAGTAATTGGCAATATTAATAAAAGTATCAGAGGAGGGACTGGAACAAAAGAGAGGGTGGAGGGAGAGCATTCCTGGGTAGAGCATGCTTGAAGTTATTCCATCTCTATAGCTGAGGTCACAAGGGACTGTCTTGTGTGGTAAAGCTTTAATGCTTCATGATCACACAGAAAATTTAATCCCGCTCTGGTTAAAAATGCCAGCTTCGTGCCATTGCAGAGGGAAACATCCAGCTTATGAATTTGTAGAATAAATACAAGAAGCAAACATTATGAAATGTGTTCGTGCAGGCTAACAGATTTTTTGAGTAAGTTCATAGTAAAAATGTTGATAATAGCTGAAATTTACTGTGTGAAAATATGCAAATTGAATGCATTCAAGGTGTGAGAAGATCAAGCATTCTATTGTTTAAGGTATAAACCAGTCCTCATCAAAAGATAGCGTTATACAATCCTACTCAGCCTCATTATGTGTGCAATATATGGAAGACAGTATACTGTCCTTATGGAAAGGGAACGAGATACAGATGCAGTAGGCAAAATTAGAAGTAGCATTAAACTGAAAATGCACCTGTACATCTGAGCAAAGCTTTGTGGGAACAATGTATTTTAAGTTACAGAGAAGATGCTTTCTCTAATTACTTCCTCTGATTCTGTATTGTGGTAAATAAAAATTATAATGAATCTTAATTTTGTATCTGTTCACTATTCTGAATTAGAGAGGAGAGAAAGCAGCCAGAGAAAAAGAAACAACACACAACACAACCCTTTCCTTAATTCTCCATGATATTTTTTTCTTTCTTAAAAGTTTTACTTAATTGGTTTCACTTTGTTTTTGCTGAAGTCTTGGCTTCTGACACGTAGAAGTTATAAAGTCACTTCTGTATCAGGCACTGCCACAGTCTCTATGCCTGCCTTCACTGCTGGGGAGGTGGGGGCATAAAAACATGTAAGCCTCCTGCCCTCCTACCCTTTCCTGTCAGTGCATCTTGAGGTGTTTTATGGAATCAGAGTTGTTTTATGACAGGAAAGGCAAAAATGTTTCCATTTCATGGTTGGTTTTGAGTCAGTCTTTTTATGTTCTATCCCTTTTATCCACGGTTCTGTGTGTCACTGTCTTGGCAGTTGTTCTGCTTTGGGTCAGGCAAGCATCTCAAGACACTACTGTTCAAGTGTCCCCATAGGGGAAAAAATGGGTCTCTAATATGAGTGAAAGCCTTTTTTGTTATTCTCCCCTCCATCCCCCCAAGTTATTATAAACTTTAAATCCAGAACATTACATGATTCAATTATAAGGTTCCATGGGATTTCTTTTTACCTCGACAAAAATTAATTGACCTATCCCTAATTGAAATTTATTTGTTAATCCCAAATTATTTGTTGGTTCTAAATGTCCCAATTATTTTTTTCAGTTTTATTGGTAGTTAGGGATATATGTAAATAATTGGTAATAAAAGGACAAGATTGCAGGGGGTAATGGGAATTGCACATCTTCCCATTTCATTCAGGAAGTATACCATAAAGAATATGTTGAATATGTTTAACTAAAGCTTTTAAAATACTCTCATTTACACCAGACAAGTTAATCTAATTTCCCACAGTCATTATAAACAACTTTTATCAATAGGTTGAGTCATGACTACATCATAGTTGACATGTCTTTCCTTGAACAATAATGTAAACTTTGGGAATTCCTGGCTCAGCATTCACACCATATAAGTCAGCTCTGGTAGATAGCAAACCTTCAACACATAGTAATTTGGTGTAGTTGTGGACTATATTTTCAGTTATATTTTTGCATCTGATCATTGAACAGGGTCAGTTATTTATGATCAGAGAAATACAGATAAGAAAAAAAATAACATATTTGAAAGTAATGTAATAAATTGTAAGTTGTTCAGATTGTCCTTTTCCAACAAGACTCCAAAAAAACCCAAAACACTGAACACAAATAGAAAAAAGCAAAGACACTTTAAAAATCTTTCCTTCAGTACTTCTCTGAGAAGAAAGAGCAAGTAGTGTCCAACGCCAAGGTATTTGAAGTAATTGATGAAGAACAGGTTTCCTGGTGATTATTTTCATGTCTGTATCTCGGTGGATAATAATATTTGAGCCTCAGGCCAGGTAATCATACCTTCTGCTGTCTGCATTAGAAACAGTGCTTAGATTCATGTAGTTAGTCCTATAGTCCTTGCTCTCTTTGTGACATTCTGCATCACAGCAAAGATATATTTGAATAAGAATGTTTTATTTTGTATTTTTTATGAAGTTATTTTACAGTAACTATACCATAGTATGTGTAGAGAGATAAACTAATCAGAACATTGGATCTGGTGCTAAAGGGCAACAGCAATGTGTGAGTGCTGTCTGTGAGACAGATAAGCTTGTGGTTCTGAGAATGTTTAAAGCTACTGCGTTTGCTTCATGTTGTTTTGGTTTGGGTTTCTTTAATATTAGATAATTGTTTGTGACCTGCCCCTGAGAATGCTGTGTTAATGAGATCTCGTGTAGCTGCAGGAAGCTCAAATCTGCGTTGCAAAGCAAAATGATGGTATGAGTTGCTCAAAATAATTTTAACATCTTTCTTGCACTACTGGGTGAATGAATTTTTAGAGAAAGGGGCCTCAACAGCATGTCTTTATAGCTCTGTACTCTGTAGCCAGGCCAGCTAGCAATCCATTCAGTATTCACTGCACATGAGGACTGCTCTAGGGATGTGACATGTCCCAGAAGCCACCCCAGCAGATGAGAGCAGTCAGGAAGTAATAAGCCTCTACTATTCAGGGTCAATGATTTATTGACCCTGGAAATAATATAAAGGATAAGTGAAATTTGCTTTCCTATATATCATTATAATAATAAAATGGACATTTTTCTAAGTGTCAGTAGGAATGTTTCTGCTATTTGTAGCACCTTCCAGGAGATGTAAGACCAGATTCACGGATGGACGTCTGTCAGCATCTCAGGTTTTGAGTTTGTTTATCTAAAGCAGAATTTCCTTTTTCAGTTTGTGTAATTTAGGCAACGTGCAGGCACACACGGTTCAGCACATATACTTTGAGAATATTGGTAGGTATGTGCTTCTCTGCTAGTAAAAAAATCTGTAACCAAGATTCTGTTGGTAAAACATTGCAAAGTAAAAAGGCTTGCAGTCTGGAACAGTGGTGTATTACAGGAGATCTCTCTATTGCAGTATCTGCATACATCAGAAAAACCCCCAACTTCACACGTGAACAGAGCCAACAGTGTTTAGGTTCATCTGTTTTTTGGTGCTTTGGGAAGACTATAAATGAAGAGTTAATTGAACAACAACAAAATACGTACCAAGACAATCCCACAACCCATTTTTCTATAATTGTTTCTTCTCTTAAGAGAACATTACCTCTCTCACAGATGGTCAGAGTGATGCATTGGGGGAAATCAGCCAAACTTGGCTTTCTTCCTGGTCTCTCTGCCTAGTAACTGCAGCATTTAACCCCAGAAGTATTATTTAACTTTGCTCCAGATACCGTTTTAATCAACAATACTAGGCTTCACAGTTGGAAAACTCCTTTTAAGGTCTCTGAACACTTTTTTTTTTTAGTTGTGCACTTACAGAAACAAATTCTGCAAAGTAAAGTTTGCTTACCTTCAAATTACTTGAAAAGGGACTCCTGAAGTATAATTTATAAAAAGGTTTATTGAATCATGTAGATGTCATATTACTAGGGAATTAATCTTCCAACAATGAAATTGGTGGTATGAATGAAAACATATTTACTCATACGTAGGAAGGAAGATGTGTTGAATAGTTGAAGCACTTCAGCAGAAACTGAGAAATCCAGATCTTGGTGTCTCTGTGTTGTAGTACCTTATGTCTATAGTAGTGTTTCCATACCAAGTGGTTCTGCTATAAACTTGAACATGCAAAAATGGTGAAGTGCCCAAGCAGTAATAGGGTGGAATTGTAAAAGGGCCCCTTAGTACTTCATATATGTTTGTGTGGTTGCTGTGGGGCAGTGGAAGTCGTACGATTCAGGGTACCCATTCCTCTCAGCTCCCAGACAGGGTGATGCTCTTCAGTCAGAAGCATTCCAGTGGCTGGGGGTAAGAGACAGGCAGGTCTCTTACAGACAGAAGGGAGACATCCATCTTGTTCATAGCAAGTTCAGGTCAGGCAGAATAAAGGAGCTTGACATCTAACCTATGCTTTTTACCCTCCCCTTAATGTCTGTAAAGGCTCAGAGCTTCCACAAATGTTGTACAAATACCGTTTTCAGAATAGTGTGAAGCTGCAACTGAAACAATGTTTGGTGATGATTACTCATTTAGAGCAAGAAACGTTCTTCTAAGAAGCATGGAAAATTATTCTGTCATTACTCTTGGAAAGAGCTTCTATGATATTTCAGATGACCTCTAGTTTTGCTTTCTTAACCCAATACTGTTCTGTGCCTTGAAGGAAGAGTGTCTTCAGAAAGAACTTTGCTCTTTTTCCAGTTACTGAGGTGATTCTTTTCTCACTGTTTCTAGGTGAGCTGGCTTCCATGCTGCAGGATGCTTTGGTTTTGGCTCCAAGCCCAGCATCTCAGCACATTCCTCTTAATGGGTTTGAAATTTTCTGTCTCTGCCTGATTTTCTCATTGCTGTCTTTTAGCCCAAGCAATATTTTATTTTGATGATAAGTGTGAGCAGGACAGCCTTCCTCTTGCACAGTTAGAAATTTTGTTTGCTTCCAGCTCTGCTTTGCAGTCCCCTCTGTGGCCTGAAGTTAAGCTAGTTCTGATACTGTCCCACTGCAACATAGGCAGGAGCAGGAGGCCAAGAAAAGCAGAAAATATTTTAGAAAAAATTGAGCCAGAAAAATGTATATTTTTTTAAGAAAGTTTTTCTTCAGATAGAACTATATTTCCATTTTTGGAAAGTTAAATATAGACTTTTTTATTTTTAATGAGCTAAAAAAAAAGCTTAAAAAATCTCATGCCAATAAAAGGATTGTTTTAAAAATCCCCACTTAGTGACTTGCAATTGTCAGTCCACTGCCAGGTGCAGTTAGAGCAAGTTGCATTAACTCTTCAAGTGTCTTCCACCACACCCATCACTTCTCCAGAAAGTGAAAAATCTGCTTCCTCATGACTGTGCTCCCTTCTGAGCACCTGGGACTCTGGCCAGGCCTCCTTCCCAGAGCAGGGTGAAGCAGCCTTTCTCACATGCATGTGTTATCGCTCTCTGCCAGTTGACAGCAGAGCCCTTTTCATGTTTGCTCTCCTTAATCTGTTTGAGTACGAAGATCTGGTTTAGTGAAAGTGAGCTCTTTTTAAACTGCTCAAAATAACCTGTGCAGTACAGATTAAGGGGTTATGGAGCACACGGTGAGCAGTTCTCTGGCAAATCTGAGGGAGTGCTCCTCTGATCTGGAGTGGCAGGGCAAGTGCCTGTCCCACTGGAACAGCTGCTTCCATGGCTGCTCACCTGTGAGCACCGCTGCTGGCAACTGTCCGGTCGTTATGGTGGGAAGAGACTCATTGTTATTAGAAAGCCAGTGACTGTTATGGAAAAGGATCTTAGGTGTAGCTGTCCAGCAGCTGAAGCAATTAACTGCAGTTAGATATGCTATAAAGGAAGTTCATGCAGAATGCAAATGTAATCTTGGTAAGGCAACCTACCAATACAGTAGCCTATTTTAATGGATTAAAAAAAATGCCTTGCTATAGAGATAATCCTTAAATGTGAAGTTTCATAGTACAATTATAATAGAAACATTTAATGCCAACTTCCTAAAGACCAGTATGATTTAGTCATGATCTATTTAGAGTACTGTACTAGGTTTGAATGGCAAGGTTTTGGGTTGGGGGGGCTACAGGGGCCGCTTCTGTGACAAGCTTCTGGAAGTTTCCTCCATGTCTGACAGAGTAAAAGCTCCAAGTTGGACCTACTATTGGCCAAGGCCAAGCCCATCAGCAATGGTGGTAGCACCTCTGGGATAAAGTGCTTAAGAAGGGGGAGAGGAAAACCACCAAGACCAACTTGCAGCTGGAGGGACTCTCCACCTCCTTGGGGAAAGGAAAGACCCTAAATACAAAATGGACTTAGGTTCATTGCATGGTGGTAGCGGACTAGTGAATGACTGAAGTGCCACGTTCCTTACAACCCAGCTGAAAGTGGAAGAAGCATGTTGATAGGAACATGGCTGGACCTCTTTTAAGCTTTCTGACTTCTTTCCAGTGAGCTGCAGAAAGCAATTGTAGGCATACTTTGAGTTGCATCCATGAACCTTGCGTCCTGTGACATACCTGTTCCTTTAGAGGTTTCTCCACTCTCCCTATCATAACACAGGAGAGGGGCCAACAGGCAGGTTTTGAAACCAGGGAAGTTTTTTCACTTTCTCAAAGTTGAATGTGGAGAAATAAAAAAAAATGTGAAATGTGCAATTTTATTTTCTTTTTGACACATTTTTCTTTTTTACAAAAATAACAGAAAATTCATACAGAAATTTAACTCTCTTGAAGCTGCATAGCAAAGCAATTTAGCCTGAATACAATAACAAATAAAGTAAGGGCAGTCCCTTTTTTTTAAATACAGAGTATAATTAGGAGGAAAAAGGTCTGCTTTAGAGCCAGACTATTGCTTCCAGGTCTGCATCAGCCAAATGTTTTAAGTTGACTAGAAAGAATCAAGAATTTGGGATGATTTATCAGGATTGAGGTGGGGGAAGGGGGGGAATTACTTACATACATAGAAAGGATTTTTTTAGTCAGGTTAGGGAAACATAATTAGCATGTCTGTCAGATAGCATGTATATATATTGCATTACTCTTCAGGGCATCAAATAGTGGTGTCTATTGAATATATTTTCTCATATAAATTTTGAATAAAAGGATCGTATGTTATTCCTTTTGGTTCTATTTCTAAGTCTTTGGCTGAGACAGTTTATTCAGCTGTGTTTTTACATGCACATTCTAGAGTGGATTCACTTTTAAAATTTCTGCTCTGCCTTCATTATCTTCCTTTTCCCAACTACTGTAGATTTACATTTTTCTTGACAGAATTGTAGAATGGTCTTGGGTTGGAAGGGACCTCAAGATCATAGAGTTCCAACCCCCTGCCACAGGCAGGGCCACCAACCTCAGGCCTGGAGCTACACAAGGTTGCCCAGGGCCCCATCCAACCTGGCCTTGAGCACCCCCAGGGACGGGGCATCCAGCACCTCTCTGGACAGCCTGTTCCAGCCCCTCACCACTCTCTCTGTAAAGAACTTCCTCCTAATATCCAATCTAAACCTTCCTTCCTTTAGCTTTACTTCAGTCCCCCTTCTTAAGCCATTCATAGTCAACCCTTTTCAACTTGCCCCCTTTATAACACTCCACACCTCTTCCCTTTTGTCTTGCCCTGGTTTTGCTTTATTTCATTTACGTTGATTCATGTTGTTTGCTAGCAAGTGTATATGGATTTATGGATTGGTTTTGGCAGTATATAGGCTTAAGTTTTTGATAATTTTTTTTGTCACCATGACATTCACAGCAATTTCATGATGGCCTTGATTTTTTTTAAATCTAATTGCAAAGGTTTGAAAATTTTCCCAAGCTCCTTGTACGCTTAAGTGTTTCAAGATTATTTGAGCAGTTTCTGAAGGTATTAAAAAAACCTGAGTAAACAATAAGAAAACTTAAGTGGTGGGGGAGGGGTTGTGGTGTGGGGTTTAGTTTTGGGTTTTTTTAGTAAAGCTCTACTTTGAGCGCTCTTCATGCCAGATTTTGGAGGAGTTTCACAGAAATAATATTTTCTGCATTTCACAGAATCTTAGGGGTTGGAAGGGACCTCAAGAGATCTTCGGGTCCAACCCCCCTGCCAAAGCAGGCTCCCTATCTCATATTACATAGATAGGCGTCCAGACGAGACTTGAATATCTCCAGAGAAGGAGACTCCACCACCTCCCTGGGCAGCCTATTCCACTGCTCCGTCACCCTCACTGTGAAAAAGTTCTTCTGCATGTTGGTGCGGAACTTCCTGTGCTCCAGCTTACAGCCATTGCCCCTAGTCCTGTCCCCACTGACCACTGAAAAGGGGCTGGCCAATTCCCCCTGCCACCCATGAGTTGCTCTCACTAAAAACAATCTACTGGGTCATGTAATATATATTTTTTTACTATTTCATGTGTTAAAAAAGAAAATTGTCATGCAGTTCTATTTTGTTCAGTTGCTGTCAGAAAGTAGTAATGGAAACCAGTCTGTAAGTAGTGCTGGCTGGAAAGGCTGTAGCTGGATGCCAGAGTGGTCAACATATCTAAGAAGATTAGGTTACGGCTTTCCCAATTAATTGCTGCTCAGCTTTTAAAGCATAGTGCAGTGCTAATACAGAATAAAGGTTAGTGGGGTGTGATTTTTACACAGTACTACTTCATCTCTTGTTTTGTGGGGTTTTTTTCTTTAGTTTGTTTCTTTAACATGCTGATTACCATTTTCATTTGCCGAGGGCACTTGGTGCAGAGTGAATTTGGAAAGTGGGAGCTATCTGCTCACTCGTTTAGAAGAGAATGGAAACCTCTCTGCCAACATAAGCAATGTTCTTCTGCATCTGTGCAATACGTCGCTTCCCACCAGCATAAGAAATCCTCCCCTGTAATCCGTCTGATTGCTAGGGTGACGGAGGTGTTCTCCACTCCTTTCTAGTGCATTGTCAGCCAAGTTAGCTTAAGGTCTTTCCCACTGTTTAAAGCTGAAATCTGTCATTTGACTGATGAAGAGGTGATGCACTCACGTTTTCAGTTCTCCCTGCTGGATAGCGGCTGTAGTGTTTGGCAGAAGCGAGGCAGTAAGCACACTGCATGTTACACCACCTTTGAGCATCTCCTTCGCTCCAGGTTAGCCAGTGTTACTTGTATTGAGAGGATGAGATCTTTGTCCTGACACCAGTGGAGAGTAAAAATTATTGGAGAGAAGAAATCCGCTAAAAATATTGACAGACTCACTGTCAGCCAAGTGTTCTGTCTTCACTATTGAGAATACAGAGATTCAGCATGTGATTTTTGGGGTTTTTTTCCCAGATAGGGAACAAAGAGACACACCCTTAAATGTATGTGTCCTGTAGGATTTAAAAGTTTTAGTCTACACCCTTTTAACTTCAAAATGCATGGCCTCCATATAAAGTTCCAGAGTGAACTAACGTTATTGTGGCTTGCAGTTGGAGGACAAATAATTGGCTTTTCTTAACAAATATCAGCAATTTGAATTACGGAGTTCAGAGAGCAAGGAATTCTCCAGGGCTGTTTTCCCAGTGTAGAAAGGAATGAGGGGTGAAGTACTGAAAGTTATTAAAGTGTTTTGGTTACTGAATGTGTGATGGGAAACAGTAGGAACTAGCCTTAAAATCTGTATATGCAGGGAAAGGTGGAAATATATTTGTTTATATTTACCTGGCTGTGTGTTTACAATGTGGTGGTTTAGAAATAGGTCTGGCAATGGCAGATCTATACACAAGTAGGGCAGGTCCAAGATAAAAGAGTAAAAGAGGAAGGGTTTGGGTTTTTTTGTCTCGGGAAAAGGAGGTCTTAATTATCACACTTTGGTTCTTGAAAGCGCTAATAATTGCATGTCTATTGTCTTAGCTACATATGTGTACAACTGCAATCTGAAGTGCTGCAGTTTTTAAGAATAAAAGAAGATAAAGAAACTGTACTGTGTGTATCTTCTGTAAATGAATAAAAAGCTTTGTCCTAGTAACCACATACCTTACCCTGGTGGGTTTTCTTTCTTGGAACCTTTCTGGTTTGTACAGTAGACATTTTTCTGTAAGCACAGTTCAGCTCCTCAGTCAGTAAAACTGTGTAATTTTCCATCTGACTGAAGAGGTAGTGCATTACGGCATTAAGGTTAGGATTTTTTTTTCCTTTGGATGGATCCAGGGAAGAGGATTGCAGTGGCACATGAAACTGGTATTTCTCCTTAGATCTTGCTTGCTAAATGTTGTTAGAAATGTAATGCAGGGCAGATAATCAGTTTGCATGCCAGAAGAGGTAGGAAGAGTAGACGTGTCAGCAGTAGATGTGTTTAAACTTTCCTTTCGGTGATCCAAACCTAGGATGGTTGAGAGGTTCCTACTTCTGAGAGAAAGCTTTGTGCCATCTCAAAGTTCAGTTGCAGATTAGCACAAGTGGCAGTACTTGAATGCACTGTTCAAAATGTTGTGGAGCAGCATGTGCTTTATGTTTGTACCCTTGTACTGATGCTACAGCCAAACATACTCAGTACTCGTATTTTTAGTGGGAAATCAGTCAATAAATTGTAGCAGACCGCTTGTCTTGTCTCAATTCCTTTGGCAGCATTTTCGTCTCTACACATCTGTCTAGTTCTGTTAAAGAACTGTCTTCTACTTTATCTCCATTTAGGCCAGGATGACAAACTATTAATTCACTGGATAAGCTGCTATTCAGTACAGAGAAATTGCTGGCAGTTCCTCATGTGTGCTCTGGCACAGGATTCCCACATTGCAGAAAGAACCACTTGGCTTTCTGTATGCAGGTACTCTGGGATTACCAAAAGTTTCTCCATTACATCCAAAATCGTGTGAAGAGAATGCCCAGTTAGTCTAGTGTCTGAGCAGTTTGAGGGAGGCTGAACTGCTGTGGAAAGAGGCTGCGGCTCCCTTACACAGGCTACTGCCCTACATGCCCTTCTGTCTGCCTGTGAAGTGAGTCCTGGACTTGGGGCGACTCAGCTGACAGAGATGATGGAAGCTTTTGAGATGATGGTGACTGGCTTCTTTACTGGTCATGGACTTCAGGTGTGAAGGTGATCGAACGAGACTGAGTCCATTGCTGACTTAAATCTGGAGAGCCAGTTGGAGAGAGAATTGCTATAGACAGATTTTAATGTTGATTCACTCTTCATGGAATCACAGACAATTGGGGTTGGAAGGAGCCTCTGGAGATCATCTGGTCAGACCCCCTGAGCAGACCAGGATCTGGTACAGCAGGCTGCACAGGACGGCATCCCTGCAGGTTTTGAATGTCTCCGGAGATGGAGACTCCACAACCACTAGGTGCAGCCTGTCCCAGTGCTCTGCCACCCTCACGGTAATACTGAAGTTCCTCCCCATGTTTGGTCTTTTAACATCCACCGTGAGTTACACATATTTGATAGGAGGAAGGGGTACAAAGAGACTGGACTTTCTCCCAGCTTTATGTAGCATAAGCAAACTGAGCATAGTACAGACGTAGGAACTGTCTGTAAATACTTTCTGATGCAATTAGCTTTGTGTAAGCAGCTAATTTAGCTGTTACCTGGGCTTAGGTGCTCATGAGGAGGTACGTAGAGTTCCGAAAGGAAGGAAGGACCAGGATTTTCAACAAAATCAAGCAGTTTTTTGACAGATCTCCATTGTAATGCCTTTCATTCTGAAGATGAAATCCCAGCTTATTCATCAATAGTGAATCTCCTGTATATCACACTGTAGGCAGAGTTTTATTTTGAGATATCTGTAATTTGGGGACACCCTTTCATAAAGATGAAAGCATCCTCAATTATGACTTCTGTGTTATTTCTCAGTTATATTAAGAGCTTGTAAAAATCACATAGTGCTGGCACTGCTACTTAGAAATATCATAAGGTAACTAGACAGAAATACCTTACAGAAGTAGGCTATCTCATAGCAAAAAATCTCTGTTTGCCAGCTCCTGCCACTGGTCTTTAAGTGATGTGCTTCTCCATTGCACCTTCAAATTAAAGTCAGAAAGGTAAAGCACACTAACTTTTTAATGTTCTCTTGCTCCTTCTATGCTTGCTGGATATACTCCGTTCTGATCAGAGAGCAAAAGCGATGATGCCAACTGTTTTGGCAGGCTTTACTCAGCCAGGTGTGATTACATGTGGATTTAAATTTTCTTTACTTTCTGGAAGAACGTGTCTGGCCAATATTAAATAGAAGTAGGAGGTGCTAAATTGTGTGGAAAATTTCAGCCACTTCTATTTTGATACATTTGTATACAAGATGAAAATAAAATATCTTTTTAAAGAAACAATAATTACTCTGTTTTAAGATTCGCCTACCTTTCCAAACATATATGTAAAAGGAAATACATCTACAGGAAACAAATTTGAAGGTAGTATGCATGATTATTATATCATCATCCTGTTTTCAGGAAGAAAAGCCCAAAGCCCAAAACAAAAAACCTGGCTCCCAAAGTGTAAAATTTTTATTTTTAAAGGAGCTAAGCAGATATATGTGCTAGACAGGCAATCTCTATCTGAATTCTCATATCATATGAATCCTTATCCCATCTGCTAGCCATTTCCTTACAGCTGTCCTTTGTTTCTTGCTATTCCCGTCCAAGAGTCTTCAAATCCACTATTCAGACAGTCTTTACTCACCTGAGTAATCCACTGGGAGGCATAAATATATTTTTGAAAGATTTTAGCTTCCCATCTTGACTGATGGGAAGACCTGTTTTGGGGGCCTAGGGTTTTTCTTTGGGTTTTTTTTAAATTTCATTTTGTCTAATGAATAGACTTTTCCAAATATTAAGAGCTGTGCATAAAGAGTTGCTGTGATTAAGGCTTTCTTCCTTCAAGTGTGTTGTCTTTGTGGTGTCTCAAGCAAGTTATAAGGATTTCCTTTGTCTCTTTCCTTTTTATAGCACGTAGTGCGGTTAAGGACTCGGTACAAATAAAGAGGTTGTGGCGTGACTTAGAATTCGTTGCATTTATTAAAGTATTCCAAACTAGAACTTTTAAAAATAGTGATATCAATTTCAGATATTTAAGGGGATAAGTACCTAGTGAGGATTTAGGGTAAGGTTGATTGAGGAAGTAAATCTACTTTCTGAAGGTCTACAAAGAAAAATCAAACGAGAAATTCAGTATCAAAAACATCAAAGACAATAATGCATTTGCTTTCATCTCCAATGTGTGCTTGCACTTCAAAGAAAAGCAAAATGCTCACCCTTCCGCCAGTACCCCCGAAGGAGGCTGAGCCTATAGTTGAAGATAAGTCTCCATCACTTCTTTGAGAGAGAACAGGGAAAATATAAGTGAAATTTTGTGCAGGAAAAAGCAGCTTTGCACTATTTCTTCTAACAGCTACATCACAGAACATTTCCTGCACTCAAGAATTCTCTTGTTTTATTAAGATATGCAAGTAATTATGTACCCCTCTAGCCCTGTTGTTCACTCTCAAAATTTGTGTTTAGTTAATCTCTGAAATCCAAGGAACAGGCAGTGTTCTTTGAGGTGAAGTAATATCCTACATCTTGACCATCACTTTGCAAAATGTGCTGATTACACACATTGGCACACACCTGTTTGCTTGCTCACATCCTCCCCTAACTTTTATCTTGGAATTGATGAAATGAGGTTTAATTTTATAAGTCATTTTGTATTAATAGTTGTGTGAGGGACATGTTCAGTTACACTGGCAATATGAGGAGAGAGAGAGAGAGGGAAATCAACCCATAACACCTGTCTAAACAATTTGTGGTAAAACCAGCGAATTTTAGGGCTGACTATGCTATAGAAAAGCATGCATGGAATGATTCCCCAAATTTAGGTAACTGATTCAGCTTTCTTGATTGTCAGTGAAAATCTGGTCCAAAAACAATCTCCACAAATTAGCATGGAAAAAAAATTAACAACATTTCCCTACTGTACTTGGTTTGGGGAATTTTATTCTTCAGGCAAAGGTTATTGCTAAAGATACACAGTAAACTGAAAGCATGAAAATATCCTAACTTTTATTTCTTTGAGTGAGAACAGGTTTAAAATGGTTGTTGAAATGAGACTAAATCCAGTTTTGGCTTTTTCTCCATGCTGCTTTAGCTTAGTTTCAAAGCTATCACTGATCAGGAAGCTTGACAGGCACAGTGTTTGCAAATCCTCACCAATG
Organism: Laterallus jamaicensis coturniculus; assembly: GCA_022605575.1. Classification (NCBI taxonomy): domain Eukaryota; kingdom Metazoa; phylum Chordata; class Aves; order Gruiformes; family Rallidae; genus Laterallus; species Laterallus jamaicensis. The sequence continues at coordinate 1,003,633 of JAKCOX010000016.1, forward strand.
AGCAATAACAAGATTTAAAAGTGAAACCTCTGAATAAAGCCAGTTTGCTCAGTCAGCTTTATAAATTCAGTTCCTTAACCATCTGCAAGCTAGACTTACTTTATTTTTGTCTCTCAGATCTAAATCCTACACCAATAGGAGAATGAGAGTCTAGTGAATATCATCACACAAAATAATTGCGCACACGTTCTCAGTTTTGTTTATAACATACCCATCAGCTGAAAAGGAATTTATAACCCAGTAAACTGGGAAGGGTCTTTTCAAATGAAGGTCCCTGAGAATAGAAGTACTTGGAAGTCACTTTAATAGGGAAACATGTCTTTGGCCGCTGTTCCTTGTCCTGCTGTTGTAGCAGTGAAAAGATGAGAAGTTAATCATTAGGTGATGACATTCTCCTTGCAGAAGGTCCGTGGCTTGAAGTGAAACCTGGTAGTCTGGTTGCCAGACCAGCGAGTCAGGCTATGGATAAGGTGGCTGTTTTCAAGACTGAATTACACTAATAAGCAGGCCCTTAAATACAGAAGGGTTTCTATGTTGTCAGTCACTGAGAGTTTTTAGTATTTTAGTGATGAAGCTTTTCTGATCTCTGAGAGATCAGCCCTCAGTTGAGGATCCAGGAAACTTCTGACCGTTTCAAGTATCACATCCTTTGTCTAACCGTGGTGCCATGCCTGAAAAAACAGAGAGCAGAACAGTGTTGGTGCACGCTCTTGTATAGTGCTGATGTATTTTGTTGGGCACACTTGCTGTTGCCTGAGTGACGTGAACCCTAACGACCAGCTTAAAATGTCATTTGTGTGACTGTTTGGACCTGTGTGTTTTGTGAGAGATAAAAGAAGAACTTTCTGTTTCCTTTTGCACAAGCTTGCTGTGCATGGGCATTTGTGTTCTACCCAGAAGGAACAAGAATTTCTTTATTCAGTTTTTAGTCTGTGAATATTTCTAGTCTCTAGTGCACAGGTGAGATTATGAAATGGCTTGGTTTGGATACTGTAGCTTTGCATTGTTACGATTTAAATTATATTATAGTTTGGATAATAGGGGGCTCTACAGCAACAGTCCTTATGATATTCAGGTGTAATTAGCTGGAGAACTGTCCTGAGACTGAGGTATTTGGAAACAGCAGCAGAATGGCATTGAATGATGAGCAGTAAAAGAAATTTAATGATGCTTGTTAAATTATTGTAACCAGTTCAAATGTGATCTTTAAAGGATGGATTTTTTTTTTAAAGTTGTGATGCAGTGCTGTTAGGTTGTTTGCCTGAGATTTTTTGGTAAAGAGTTAAGGATTTCTCAATTTATTGAACTCAAGAAGGAACATGCTATTTATATTTTTACTCACCAAATGGTCTTTATTTCTTTCACATCCTATGAACTAGTACCTTGTAAGAGTTATTTGGATAGGAACCTAGAACTTGATCTTGTTCGTATTCAGGTGTTTATACCTATGTGTGTGTGTGTGTCTGTGTATATAAATACTTCTCATATAAGGTATGCATATATCAAAGTATTTCATGCATATGGAATGAAATACCCATTTAGGATAATATAATATGTGTGACTATGGGAGTCATAGGATGAGTTAACTTGGAAGGGACCACTGAAGGCACTTATATCAGATTTTCATCCTACTGTGAGGGTTGGGAAAGTAGGTGAGTTTTTCCTCAGAGGTCCTCTTTTACATGTATATATACTTTTCTGAGTATGATTTCTGAAACGTAATGGCATAGTTATGGCATGTTCCCTTCATGTCGGGAGCAAACTGATGACAGTCTGTCAAGTCTACCCTCAGTATTTTAAACTCCAGTCCTGAAGTTTGTTTTTTTTTTAAGACAGAGGAATACAAATTCACTGTCTTATCCATGAGACATGTTTTTTTCAAGAATGATCAAAATCTACTGATTTTATCTTGAAGAGAAATTTTTATATTGGTAGTCATGTATGCTCAGTGAATACATACGTGTGTTTACAAAATGGGTGTGTACTATACAAAACTCTGTTCTTTGCTAGAAAAGATTAAGTAGTTTATATATCCTATCCAGAAACAAAGACATTTCCTCAAGTCCAAAACAGATCATGAAGACCTGGTAGGGAAAGGCACAAATGGATGTAGAATTGGTGGCTGGACTCTGAGTGTTCAGAGGCCCCAGTTGTCCCTTGACAGGTGTGCTATTCTGAACTCTCTGGTTATCTGTCAGGATGCTCTTCAGCTCTTTCAGCTATGGTGAGTATCTAGCTAGAGAAGGAAGCAGGTAAATACCCGTAAGTCTTGAGAAACCCCCATTTCCTTGGAGAACTGGTGCAATGATGAAAGAGATGAAGCGTAAATGCTCTTAATTCTATTTTCTGAAAACAAAATTCCAGTAAGGTCAATATTTTTCAATTAAAGGAAAGTTATCTCCACTACCAACCATGAAGCATTGTTCTTTCCTGAATATTCGAAGAGCTAGTTTTGGAAAATGTGATGGAAGATGCAATATTAAAGACATTAGATTTCCCATTTTTACTTGCTGTTAAAATACTTCACAGGAACATTGTTTTGTAACTTACCCAGATATCAGTGTGCAAAAGAAAATACTGCACTTCAATTGTAAATATAAATGTATTGTTTTTCAGTGAGCAGTTTGTACATGCAGAGAGCAAAAAAAAAAACCAACCCTAGCAGATATCTTCACATAATGCACAGGGATTTGCATTGTGGTTTGGAAAGGGAATGTAGAATTTCACTCATTTCCTCAGTTAGTGTCACATCGTTACATTATTTAAACATTTTATTTTTGTCTGCGAATATTGAGTTGCTCTGGCCATTTAGTAATGCAAAACAGATGAAACCCTTTAAGGATTTGCTGGCTGGCACAAAAGCTTTTATTGTTTAAAAAAAAAAAAAGTTAATCTCTTGAAAATGTTATACTATTGATAAAGTTGCTTGCAATAATTAAGAAATTCAAATGAGTCACTCAGAGCTGTAACAATTGGGTATTATGGTTTCACAGGAAATAAGAGATTCAGAATTAAATGTTCATATTGTGGCACGAAAAAAATGCTTTGTGTCTTAAGAGTAGTTATCTTCTGGTGGAATTAGCTCAAAACAATATGCATTGAATCTGATGTCTAGTCCTTTATTATTATTCAGATAGAGCAGTCGCTGGGGCTTTTTCCCCTAGCTGAGAGACAGGGCCTGTGCCAAATCTTTTAGACAATCAGGTCCCTTGGTCTGGTGATGTATTTCTTTTAGCTCTGTAGTGAATACAGTCTCCAGACTATTTCAGAAGCATTAGTGACTTTTCTTTGAAATATCATGCGTTAAAGGCCAAGTCCTTGTCTAAAATAAATAAAGATCAAAATTCCTGTTGATTCCATTTATGCTTGATCATTATGTAGAATTCATTTTAGGGATTTTCCATTGCTCTCACAGAGACCAATGCAAGTCCCTTAGCAATTTTGCCCTATGCTTAAGCAAAAAGGTTTAAACTATTATGACTTCATTATGTGCTTTTACATAAGTGTTTCTGATTACTTGAAATAGGAGGGTAAGGTCAGAAAAAATTCTTAGTGCCATGCCTTCTTAGCGTTTTTCTGGGGTTTTACAGTAAAATCCAGTATCATTGATTAATCTTTTCCCCCTCCCATCTCCTTCATTCATTACCTGCAGTGTGAGTCTGCTGTAATACATGGCCCTGTAGAGAGATTTAATTAAACTATTCTTGTGTGTATAATTTTTTTTTTTGGGGGGGGGGGACTAGTTGCCTGGGTCACCATCTTATTTTGTCAGGGAACTGCTGGTAAGAACTTCCTTCTTCTGAGTGCTTTGACATGCCCAATACACAACCAGTGAGTCTTTATTAACACTACCATGAAAGCAATGCATTCTCTTACAGCAGTCAGTCAAACTTGGTCATGCGCTGTATTAAAAAATAGAAAAGATTGGTTATTAGGTTCAAGGCAAGTTTGAGAATGTGTCTCTTAACATTGCTCTAACAGGATCAGGGATTAAAAAATATATTATGACCCAAGATAAGCAAGTGTAGGACTGCAGCTGTAGGAATTTTGCACAGTTCTCTCCTGAAAGATCTCATCCAACTCACATGCTACAAAATAAAAAGGCAAACTAAACAAATGCAATTTAGAATTAACTGTACTAGATGTTCGACACAAAGTATGAAGGGTTGGGCTACTAAGGGCAAATTAAATTTGCAAAATTAAATTTCAAGTTATGTACCTTTTGACTATACGTATAAATATACATATATTTATTACAACTATGAAGTCTAGCATGAAAATGTATTACATATATAACCTTGATTAAGTCAGATTGTCCTTTGCAGGGGGACAGCAAATATTTTATTTGATTGTCTCTAAAACTGTATTCCTTCCTGTTTCAATAATCCCCTGTCCCTGCATGAATGCCTTCACATTAACGTTTAAATATGCTTAAATGTCAGTTATCTGGCATTAGAAAAAACATCATTAATGCCAGATATTAAGCAATTATCATGGCAGGGGAACTAAGGTTTACAAACACATTTCTGCATTCATTATTATTTACTAGCAATCTTGATTTCGTGTGTATTAATGCATGAATTAAAATAGTTGACAAATACTCTGAGCATCAGTTTGTTAATGGACAGAACAAATAGACCTATCACTTTTATTTTTAAAATATATAATTATAGTGAATGATATTATGCTTACAAAGCTGAGACTAATAGCTTGATTCTGATCTAGAGAAGACTTATCCTCTTGGACCTGAAATTTCTTGTCTGCAGTGCAGCTCTCCATTGCATATTCTGCACTCATCCTGTGATCACAGCAAATGGAGCTAATAGATATGATGTGTATAGACTGAGCAATAGGTATGTGTGCGATGGCTAAGAGCACTGCTGCATAGATCTGTTCTCTGTGGTGCAGACAGACATTGGGAAAGATTTACCATGATGCCTTGAAAGTACTTTTGTCCTCAACCGTATGTCATTTATGCTGCTCATGTTTCAGCTTTTTGGAGAATACAAGCTTTAGGCACAGCAAAATAGAGTGTGATGTGAATAAACATGGGCTGAGGAGAGTATAAAACTAATCTCCATTTTTGACATTAGCTAGAATCTAAAGCTGATTTGTTGTCATACCGGAAGACGGCGAAACAAGAGTTAGATGAAAAACAGTGGTCCTGTTAACTACTCTTTTACTTTCAGTTACCCGTGTGATGCAATACATTTTAACGTGCCCAAGAATGATTTTCAGTTGCTTGTAGCCCTGCCACATGTAGCTGGATTTCCTGAGGGTGTTCAGCTCCCACTGAAACCATTTGTTTTTGTGCCTGAGTGAGAACTAAGCGCTTGTGGAAATTTGAACCTTAACTTTATTGTGTACAAAGAAAAATATATCCTATACTTTTATTATTATTACTGCTTAGATTATTATTTTTTTTTAATTGCAGTTGCACTATGACTGCATCCTAATGTGGGCCTTAGACTGAGGCATCGCCCTCGGTCAGTGCTTTTCATCTGAAGTCCTCAAAGCACTTCACAAAAGAGGTCAATGTCTTGATCCCTGGGGACAAGCCGAGCCTGAAATTGTGCAGGCAGCTGAGGCAATCTAATTAGTCACTGCTGCTGAACATGGGAGCTCATGCTCCCACCCCTCTACCAGTTCCTCCTACTCCCTTGTGCCAGGTTTAGCAGGAGGAATAGGAAATCTCCCTTTTGATATCAGGGTGAAGTGAGTTGACTTCAGTTTGTGGAACAACCGGGGACATGCAGCATTGGGGGCCGAGGAAGGGGCAGGCCATGCTGCAGTATAGAACCCAGAAGGATTTAATGTCAAAACAAATGCCTAAAGATCCCTTAACAATATTTAATTATCTAAAATATCCAGTGTATGTTTCAAGGTTAAAGTCTCCACACCCATACTACAATGAAATTTTGTTGTTATTTATGGCTTGGGATTACTTTAGTAAGAAATAATCTTATTTAGAAATAATGTATTTCTTTGCAATTTGTGGCTGTCTTAGGTTCTAAAGTCATTGGTAATGTTTGATCATTCTTTAGACAGAGACAGTAGAAACAAGTTGTATAAGAAAACTGCCAAGAACAAAAGGCCTCTATTTCTGGTATTCCCAGACACTTTTAGTAAGTTTGCCTTGGCTGAGGTTTTAATTTAGCATTAACAAAGGATTTTGTGATGTTTTATATGCTGTAATCTAATATTCTGCCTGTGATTTCATTCAGAACTACTATACATTTAAATCTCAGTTTGGAAGCTAGATACCACAGGAGAATAGTCCTGGAAAAATCTAAATTATCAGTTATGAGCTGATCTAAAACTTACAGTATTGAAACATCTTTTGAAATATGCATTAGAGAATCTTTAAAGAGATCATACAAAATTCATCAAAACCTACGTTTCAGAAGCAGCTACTTTTTCATCAGGGTTTTACATGTCGCTGGTTTTAGTTCCAAAATTTCCAGGCATTTACATACAAACAAAATCTGTATATGCACACACACACTGAGGAAGAGATGAGACCTTATCTCTTACCAAGTTGAATGCTAGGAAAGACAAAGCAGCTGTAATAGTCTCGAGCTAGGGAAAACCGAGGGACAGATCGAACAGAGTAGTGTCTGGACTGTGCACGAATCAGGCTCTTCAGTACCTACTCTCTGTTTGATTAGCAGAAGGGGAAGGACAATGAAGAACTTCATTAATGGTCATCCATACTCACTAGGTACAAATACACTTTTCCATGAAGCATATATTTTTTCATTTCTTTAACTAGTCTGTTGGCTGGGAGTGCTGTACAGGAGCAGGCTGCTCCTTCACTCAAAACCCTGAGTATGTAATAGAGTCTGACCTTCAGTGTTGATTATCATCTTGGAGTGTTTGTGTGCCTGTTTTGCTCATTCTTATGTTTACTTGTGTGTCTCTGTACCTCTCTGTCTAGTAATAAACAGCCATCTTTTAGAATTATCTCCCTTGGCTATTCCCATGTCTTTAGCTTGCCTGGCACAAATCTGTAGCCTTGCTTCTCCACCTTCTGTGCTGAGTGGTCATTCCCTCTGCTGTTAATTTTGTTGACTGCATGGAGCAAGAGATAGCCAGGCTGATACTGATGTTAGTAAGAGCTAATCAGGAAGGAGTGTGAGAAACAGTCACCCCTGAAAGTTGCTATTCATACAGGAACTGTGTTAACCAGGAAAGAGGGAGAAGCAGGAAGGAGTGAAATGTTTTTTCGCTGTCTCCATGTTCCCCTAGATTTCACCAGTCTACACACTGCTTAGAAGTTCATGCCTGCTGAGACTCTGGGTTACTTCTGTCCACTCCCAACCTGACTGTGGTCCTTCAGCTGTGCATGTGTAATAAACCCTACATCTGATTTAAAAAGAAGGCCTAAGAAAGAAGTATGGGAAAAAATAATGGTTTAAAACCTCTTTTAAACTCCACTTTGCAAATTATGTGCAAGTTACACTTGCATAAATTATCAAAAGTTTAACTGCATGAAACTTGACAATTGTGTACTTGTTGAAGAGCAAGAGTGACAGATACATATTTAAATAAACATCTGTCAGAACATAAACATTCTTCACTAATTCATTGTCTCAAAGCAGCCTGTGCAACAGCCACGCCAAACAGAGCTACCTTGCAGCATGCCTTGAAGGTAAACAGATAATGAAAATTTTGACCAGCTACTCTTTTTCCAAATCATTGTAAAACTACTTTGACTCCTCTTCTTCCTCCCTAAGGCATTTAAATAACTATCTGGTTAGTAATTATTTAATGTAGTGGATCCTTTTTCACATGTAGATTTGGGTTTACATGTGATTTTTAAGTGAATCATGTATTTTGAGAGCACCATGTCTAGCTTAGACTTAAAGCAGAAGTTTTGTCTTGGGTCAGTTCTGTACAGCTTCAAGCACAGACAGCTCATATTGATAACTAACAAACTATGAAGGTGCCCAAAAAGTACTCAGTCTTGGTTTGAAAAAAATCTCTGTGGATTCATTTGTATTGCCCTTTTTCCTGAGGCAATAAAGGGAGAGGGTGTTTTCAGACAGAGTATTATAGTTAACAGAAGCATTCTGTGCTGGGTGTGTGTGTGCTGGAGAGAGTTGATTGCCACCTTGCTGACTTTGCCTTAGGAAGAGTAAGTGATTATTTTAGCACTGGCATCATTCTGAAGGATTGCAACGTATTTTACTTTGTTAACCTTTCTTATTCCATTGGATTATTTGGTCAGAGTCAAGAGACTTAAGCTGATGATTTTTACTTCTGTGGTTTGCCAGCCCTTACAACTGGTGGAGTGCCAGGTTGTCTCTGAGCTGTCACTGGGTGAGTGTGTTCCAGCTACATCCACCTGTTTATGCTCCGGCTGCCAGGAGAGTGATTGGCTGTCAATTTGGCATCTTAGCCAGCACTAAATCCACTTTTTTTTTTTCTTTTTCCTGGAGGAGGAAAGTCACTGGCATTGGTAGCTTCACAATTGTGCATTCCATTTTCACAGACATCAGGGCAGGCACACTTAATACAACGGCTTGTTATCTTTTTTTTGCATGTTTTATTGAACACAGGTATTTTACATGGTACTTTTAGCTGTACAAGCAGCATATCACGGCTGAAGCCATCCTGTGTTGCGTTAACTGGCTGAAGCTGTTCAAACCAATCAATTCTGTCTTCTGTTCATCTTAATCTATGCTAGCGCTTAGCCCGCCACACACAGAGCTTGTTTTGTTTCGCTTTACTCAGGCAATACTGTTAACAGAAAGAAATAAAATCAGTAGCTGATCAAGACAAGTCTCTCTGCCACTCTTGTCATTAATGAATTGATAGGGAGTGATTTTTTTTCCTATTTATTGTGTAAACCTGAGAGAAAATAAACCCGATGAAGTAAGAAACTTCATCTAAGGGTTATGAGCCTTCCATTGTCTCCGTTAGCATTGTGACTTGATGTGAGCTGTCTTAGTACCAGTCTTGTTGGATTTTCTACATTAAAAGCCTTGATGTCCCCCTCCAGTTATCTTTCAGGTAGTGGTAGATTACCTCTGTACCCAGTTCCTAGGGAATTTTGCTTGTTACAAATATGCTTAGGAGCATAAATCACTGTGTGCAGGCTGCAAGTCTTGGTAATAGAGTCACACAATGAATCTCTGGCACTTCCGTGTACTCTCCCATCCCAGGTGAAGCCAAGTGGCTGAGTGTGCAGGGGCCTTCTCTCTCTGTTATTAGTGGTGGGCTATGGAAAAAAAGGAGGGACCAAAGTGAGGGAATCATCTTAAAACCAACATCATTTTCAGGAAAAACAGGTTCTTCAAATCGACAGTCATTCTGTAACAAAAAGTTCATTAGAGCAGAGTTAAATGGAACAGACAGTTTATTTCTTCTTTTAATTACAAGTAGGAGAGGTTTCCTTTCCTGTAGCCTGTCCCAAGCTTCCTACTGTAGTGCTGCTCTAAACAAGAAGAGGGATCAGGAAAGAGCGCTGAGGCTAAACAGCAGGTATATCTGCATTTTCATAAGACAGATTTCCCCCATGAACTGCAAAATATCATGGGGTGTTTTTAACTTAACTGCTTATATGTTCAGTATTTCTCTTTGCAGCATTTACATTATGAATTTGTCACTGTGCAGTTAACTGGCTGATCTATACTGTTGGCACACCCTATAGGCTGTGTTCTTTAACATTCCAAGGTGGCATCTGGCTGGAGCAGATGACAGCTCACTTCCAGCTCCAGTACTTTGGCTTTCCTTCCATAGAAACTAATGGACAGGAGTCCTAAGAGTGGGGGGAGGAGTGTCTCATCATGGAAGGAGAATGTAGCCTGAGCTTATCCTAGGCCTGGGAGCTGGGACTTTCTTGGAGATGTAGTGCAGCAATGGCTAGAGAGGCCTCAAATTCATTGATCAAATTGAAGCAAATACCAGAATTAACCTTGTTCCATGTTAACACTATATCCAGTGACTATTTTCATTTAACACCTGGTGAGCTGAATGCAATAAAGAATTATGATTTCTGAACATGCAGAGCAAGCAGAAAGATTGTAGTTAGTAGGGCATGGAGTGGTAAACTTTAAGGTTCTTCCTCTGAGAATGTCAACATTGCTGTCTACAGTGCAAAAGGGAAAGGACAGAAATTTCATTAGCCATGATACGTTATGGTTCCAGCACTTGATGAAGACATTGTCCCTCTTCTCTGCAGTTCCCAGTCCTGGGTGCATCCATGTTGTAAGAAGTGAGCTATAAATGCTGCCTAAGTGCTCAGCTTCAATGTAGTGACAGTTCTGAACATACCTCTTATACCTCATCTCTCAGACAATGGAGATGTAAGGCAAACTCACACCAAAGAGAAGCCCCCCTCCACATGAAATCACTGATGCAGATGCAGTCATCAGGACACTGTTGTGTTAAGCCTGGCCTCTATATTGCCGCTATATGAATACCCAGAGGAAAATGTGCTACTGTGATGTGGTGCCAGAAGGATCAGCCAGTCTCCTAAGGCATGTTTGGCTTGTATGCTTTCAAGTGTAGGCAAGTATTAAATTTTCATTACAATGATACTGTTTTCAGCTAGAATGCTTTTTGAGAACATCAAAAAAGGTTAGACTGCCATGATTCAAGGCCAGAAGTGGTAGCTGGGAAAGAAAGGAGGGCTAGCAACCTTACATCTGCACAGAGTGACAGCATCCAACCTGTTAATTGAATAAAATAAAGATCATGTTAAATTTGTAATATGCTATAATTCAATACCAAGAAAACAACCTATTGAGCTAGAAGAGATGTGTGCCGGAAAGAAATAATGCCCAGCCAACGTGACCTTAGAGCAGAAGGAGGGGATATGCAAGTATGTACACATTGTTTCTGTAGTGATACAAAGCATGATCAGAGTGCAGCTAGAGAACTGTGGAAAATCAGTGCACATCACAGATGTGCCCAGATGCATTAATGGTGTGGTCTAGCCACGCTGCCCACGTCGTGGGGACAGGAAAAATAAAGAACCTCCCACTGCAGAAGATCAAATTCAAGACTCTCTAAGGGACATGAAGGTGTGTGTATCCATGGGATCAGATGAGATGCATCTGTGGATTGTGGCAGAACTGGTGGATTAAGTTGCTAAGCCATTTTCCATCATATTTGAGAAGTCATGTCAGTCTGGTGAAGCTCCCACTGACTGGAAGAAGGGAAATGTAACCCTCATTTTAAAAAAATGGAAAAAAAAGGAAAACCCAGGGAAGTACCAGCCAGTCTCACCTCTGTGCCCCAAAAAATCATGGAAACTGTAACAACAGTGATCTTGAGTGAACACTGCTCATGTGACTGAAATCATATATGGCTTCCATCTTTGAAAGCTGAATGATCTGCTGCTTTATTTGCTTACACTTGGACACAAAAATGTAGGGACAAATTTGAGGCATTAACCTCTTGCAAACTGCACCCTGGCAGCTGTTACTTATGAGCAGGGCATGTGAAAATAGGGAAAAATGCTTAGGCTGGACTGAAAAATTGACATTTACAGGTCTGAAATATAGTAATGCTTTCCTGAGGTAAGTTTCCCTGTGCCTGGGGGACAGCTAAACCCTTGTTAGGGCTTGTAGCATATATTTATTGCTTTTTCATCTGGACACATTGACCTGCTACACTTTCAAATTTATTCTTCTCTACAAAGCCTTAGACTACCATGAACTATCCCTTCCTGAACCAAGATTTTGGTACCTCTCATTTTTCATGCTATTCAGAATTTGTAGCCTTTTTTTCTCTGCCTCAACTCTGGCGAATGTTGTGATTTTGCTGTTTCTCTCAAGGAGGTACTGTCTTGCTGTTCTACAGTGTGATAACACTGCACCATGCTGGTCTGCAGGAAACATGCCAAGAGAGTGTCATGCATCTGGAGGTATCCTACCTGCAAACGTTCATATTTGCATTATTACTGTTCACAGCAGTCAAGGTAATTCTGATACATCCTGTAAAATACTAGCTAGTTACTAATCAGAAACTTCAGAGGATATTTCAGAGTCAACTTCCCCACCGACATGCTTGTTTCTGTAATACATGGAAACAGAGAGACGAGCGCTGCTACCCAGTCACGTTGCATTGGAATGCTGGTTTGCAGGGTACCGTGCTGATGAAGTTGGAATTGGCAACTACTGTATTGTGTTGCTGGGAACTAAGGGAGCATTTGCTTTTGGAGATGGCTTGTAAAGAAATTAATCACTCTTCTGGGCCAGTAGGTTTGCTGTCTTCTTTGGGTTTTTATATAGGATCATTGTTAAAGGCCTTGAAACCTTTCTGTTAATACTTCATTGGACAGCAAAACTCCTTTCATCCGTGTGATTTTTTTCAGTTCTGAAAAAAAAAGAAACAGTAAGTAAAGACAAATATCTGACTGTAGATACAGGGTAGAATTTAACATGGTTACAGCCTATTAGGACTCAGTTATTCATAGAATCATAGAATGGCATGGGTTGGAAGGGACCCCAAGGATCACAGAGCTCCAACCCCCCTGCCTGTGGCAGGGTCACCAACCTCAGGCCTGGGTCTACACAAGGTTGCCCAGGGCCCCATCCAACCTGGCCTTGAACACTTCCAGGAATGGGGCATCCACTACTTCTCTGGGCAGCCTGTTCCAGCCCCTCACTACTCTCTTTGTAAAAAACTTCCCCCTAATATCCAATCTAAACCTTCCTTCCTTTAGTTTTAATCCATTCCCCCTTGTCCTGCCATTGTCTACCCTTTTAAAAAAGATGAATCCCCTCCTGCTTATAAGCTCCCTTCAGGGACTGGCAGGCTGCAATCAGGTCCCCCCACAGCCTTCTGTTCTCCAGGCTGAACAAGCCCAGCTCCCTCAGCCTCTCTTTATCCATTCATAATGGATTAAAAAAGTATTAGCTAAACTAGTGTTCATTGATGTAGTCCTGATCTTATATCCATAAGCATTAAGACAGATGCATGGACTTAGAGGCAATGTTCTTATTAGAGGATTGTAAGTAATTTTCAAGTTGTGACATCAACTTTAAATTATATAGAAACTTCTCTGGGGCCACAGTGTACTTGGTTGATGCTGCAGCAAAAGTGGGGTTTTTTTGTAATAACCATTTTGCCCATTTAGCCATAATGGATTGGAAACTTATTTTCAAAACTTAGTTTCAAAAAACTACTTTTGAGAATTGTAATTTCATATTATTTAATTGATATAATTGCAGCTTTCATGATACAGCTGGACTTACTTTAGATGTAGCACCAATTGTTAAAATAGCATCCAATAATATAAGCAAATGTTATAACCTCTGCTGTGCTCTCTTCCCTCTCAGCACTTTGCTGTCTCCATGGATCTGCTCCCAGACTGTGCCCCATCAGCTGTGCCTCCTCTGCCAGTTTCTCTACCTTTTTTCTTCTGAAAAATTCCACATATTTTATCTATCTATCTTTAGTTGCTATTTATTTGGCAGAATACTTCAATAGTGATTGTCTCTGACTGTGTCTTCATTAGTGTTTTAGTTCAGAACAGTAGCAGGCTTTGGGTGCGTGCCCTGATTGCTCTCACTTGTGCCATGTTGTCCCTGCTTAGGGCTCTACACCCATAAACCACTTAGAAATGTAACGTGCATTCCCTTCAAATGAAACAGATTTTGAAACTTCTTTCCATGGGTGCACAAAATGCACTCCAGCCCATAAAAGAGGTGTCCAAACAAGTAATTGATGCCTTATATACTTCTCAGTAGCTTATTTAGGGATGGTAGCAGGGTGCAAGATTGAGTGTATTCCAGAGTAAGCCATGTGAAGCACATACAGCACATATGTAGGAACCTTTAGCTAATATCTGTTACAATAAGTTTATAGCACAAAATGACTTTCTAATATAGATTAAAATCCATCATGCCAAATCATATTGATGATTATATCCAGTTTGCCTTGCAGGCTTGTGTTAAGGATGTTAGCACTTAATTATAGCAGTACAGAAGGTAGAGTTTGGCTGTTCCATAATGGCTTTTCACTGTTCTATTGTAGAACAAGTCACAGCTTCCTGAGACAAAAGATATTTTCTTCTGCTCTTATCAACTCGGTGATTACAATAATTCTAAACTGACAGCAGAAATGAGATTAGTATTATTGTTTATATTCCTTTATAGCACAGAGACTTTCCCTCATCCTCAGTCAAAATCTGTTGTGGGTCTGTGTAAGAAGATGATAGTTCTCCCCCAGAGATTTGACATTGTCCACATTTTCTGATTCCTTAGTCCATCTTTGTGTCCTTGTTCATCTGGTCAGAGTAAGTGGGTCTGATTCTTACTCTCTGGAATCTGGAGGTTTGCTGGACAGCATCTACGTAGCGTTAGCATCAATTCCTAGAAAAGAGCTCTGTTCTAAGCCTGAGAAATTTCATGGGCAAGAATCCAAGTACTATTTTCACTCAGAAAAGGAAATTCTGAATATGCATGAGAAAAAGGGAGAGAGAAAAAGATTGTACCCATTTCAGAAATCTGGCTAAGACATGATTCCCACCAGGACATATGATCATTGAAAGAAAATGGAAAAGCATGGAAGCACCAGCTGTTTGTGAATGAATCAGATTTGGCCTGGTTAACATCAGAGATGAATCAAATAAGGTTTTGTTAGGACGATAAAGACAGATGAATTGAAGAAGATTTAGAAACCCTCTAAGGATTCCTCTGAAGTCAGTGTCCGGCTGGTAAAAATACACACGCTGTTACATAAATATGAGATTGTTACTGGGTTATGGACTTGTTCACTTGTTAAAGGCTGCTTATCCTTTTCCCTTATCCCTTTCCTGCTGGCATCATCCTGCCCTGTCCTAATTGTGTCCAGTTCTGGGCTCCCTGGTATAAAAAAGACAGGGATATCCTGGAGAGAGTCCAGAGAAGGACTACGAAGATGATGAAGGGCCTGGAGCATCTACCCTACGAAGAAAGGCTGAGAGAGCTGGGGCTGTTCAGCCTGGAGAGAAGAAGACTGATGGGGGACCTAATCAATGTTTATAAATATCTTAAGTATGGGCTGCAGGGGGAATTGGCCAGCCCCTTTTCAGTGTCTGTGGAGACAGGACAAGGGGCAATGGCCTCAAGTTGGAGCACAGGAAGTTCCACACCAACATGGGGAAGAACTTTTCCCCAGTGAGGGTGAGTGAGCCCTGGGACAGGCTGCCCAGGGGGTGTGGAGTCTCCTTCTCTGGAGAGATTCAAGACTCGTCTGGACGCCGACCTGTGCAGTACGAGCTGGGGAGCTGCTTTTGCAGGGTGGTTGGACCCCATGATCTCTCGAGGTCCCTTCCAACCCCGACAGTTCTGTGATTCTCTGATTCTGAGATTCCCTATTTCAGAAAGGAAGGTGCAAGTTGTCCTGTGAAACTGAGCCCTTGTTAAAGCCTCTGTACAATGTAGCCTGCGTTTATTTAAGTAGCTACTCTGCTGGCCTGTTCAACTTGCCTCTTAAGAGAAATTTGCATATCTTAAGTGTAAGATGTGTTATATAAACTCAAAAAATATTACATATAGGAGAAGGATGCTTTACTGGCATGAGAGCTAGTGTGGATTGTGTGCAAGGTAGTTAGGTTGAATTTTCCCAAGTAAATGCTTCTGACTTGTTTTAAAATGGAGGAGAAGAAAGTCCAGGTATAGTTTGTAATTGCAGTCCTACTGTAGGATGCTGCATGGAGAAGTTTTGATACAGCAGTGCATGACTGCTGATAGAAAACTCTTTGTACTGTTACCTGTTGAATATTAAAGGGAAGGAGAAAAGTCCTGGAATGAGTGGCTGCTGAATTTGCAAATAGTTTTAAAAAGAAAAGTTGTTTTATAAAACTGGAATTTTGTGTCAACTAAAAGGAGTGGTTTGTGGAATTCTTGGCCCAGATACATTGTTACTTTACGTGGTCACATATTATGAAATTACAGACACATATTTATGCATATATTTAGGAATATGGTGGGATGAGGTATGCTTTGCAGTACCACTGACACTTGGCATTTGTCATGGCTGCTGTTTTCAGCAGGAGTAGTTCTAGTGTTCCAGACACCTGGAAGAAATCTGGCAGTGGGGAAATGCTGTTGCTCTCAGTTATTTTAATATCTCATGCATTCAAAAGAGAACAATGCCAAAACTCAATAGCAGAAACTTAGAGCTAACCAGAAACAACCTAATATGAAACTTTCAAAGAGTCTTTGTGAGGGCATCCACTCCACATTGTATCTCTAGCTCAAAGTAGAATTGCACTTGGTTTGACTTTCTGCAAATCAAAGATGCTTTCTGTTTAATTTCATTCGAATGTTTAGCTATGCTTCATTGTTACCACATTAGATAGCAAACACAAATCCAATAAAATGTAAACCTTGCTTTCATTTAGTTGAAAGCAACTTGCTTTTTCAAAGTCTTTGAGGTTGTCTCTTTTAGAAAATAGTTTATTCTCAAAGGTAAGCAACCTTGGTCAACTTGAAACTCTACTTAATCCCGTGAGAGTGATTGATTTTTTTCGCTTAGTCCACTATCATGCAAATCATGAATTTACTTTATTCTGGGTTTATTTATTTAGATAGAAGGAAAAAACAGATTGCTACTAACAATTCTCTGTTTTCAAGGGGAAAAAAACCCCACTGTAGCACCTAATATCGCAGTGTTACTCATCTTATGTTAATTGATGCTTTTATATAACAGTGATGGATAGATTGTGTTCTTCCAAGTATATCCTCACTCTGAAAACTACCAAAGTCATTTGAGACAGTTTAAATGATTTAACTCACAACGTGTAACACCAGTATATTTCAGTAAATCTAGAATAATGTCTCTTTCCAAATATTAAGAGCAAGGTTGAGAGTGACACTAAGTCTAATGCAGGCCTGGAAGAGCTGATTGATTCTTATTATCAGAATTCGTTCCAGTCACAAAATACTGTGATTTTACATAATGAGGCAGGCTGTTAGAATAATTGGGCTTGTACATCTGTCTACGGTGATCCAAGTAGCAATCCTCTAGTCTTAAGTCACTCCAAAAATCTGTTGGCTTTGATGCAATAAGCCAGTCAAGGAATGCTTCTGAGCTTGGTCAGGTGTGCAGATTGGAAACCTTACATCTGCTGTGTAGCACCAAAGACCAGTATCAGTTGTGGGAAGGGATATGCTGAGGAGAACCACTGCAGCCAAGTATTGACAGGCAATTTATGTATAACCTGCTGCTTATATGTTATCATTTAGAGATCTGAACAATCAGATTTCTAGGATCTTGCCTGTTTAGTCTACAGAGCTGTGCTTAGTATTTTGCCTTCACATGGTCACAGTGTAGAGTATACAGTGAAGCCCCCTCCTCAGTCCTATGGAAGTTTCCATTTAAAGTCTGGTCAGAATGGTAGAGCTGCAACTGTCGTGCCTTGGACAGTCTGATGTGTTTTAGAGCCTGTTTTTCTGGGAACTGTAAGGATTTAATTTCCAGGATTCTTCAGATATGTACACATTTATCTCCCCTAGCACAAAGAAAGTTCAGAGGACCTTTGCATTCAATAGACAAAATGAAGCAAGAACATATGACTCTGTGCTATGTTGGCCTAGGGGACCATTGTGAGCCACTCCTGGGGAATTTAGAAAAGGTGACTGAGAAAGGCAAGCTATTTACACCTGCAGCCTCACTCCCTCAGTGAGCCTGTACCTACATCAGAAGCTTCTAGTTTCCATAAAATTAAAAGATTGGCTTATTCAAACCAAAAATCCATTTCAGGTTGAACGTGCATAAACCACCTAAGAATGATTAAAAGCTTTGTGCTATTTCCTGTACATCTGTTTGGAGGAACAGGGAATGGGGGAAAATCCCAAACATGCACACAAGCACATAGATACGTACATATACATATGTATAGCTGTGTATATATGTCACAAAATGAAATGGGAAAAATGTTGTAGTGAAGTGGGCTTTGTCTGATTTCTCTTTAGAATGATGTTGTGAAGAAAGCCAAACCTTCTGTGGCTTGGCCAGAGGGAAGGTTTTGCCGTAAAGCTGTTCAGCTGTCCCCACAGAAAGAACACTTTTTCTGGGGTTGAGAAATAATAGAAAAATTAGGAATTAAATCTTTTACTCTCAGGTTAAATGTACCTTTTGACTGTGGCATTAAAAACAAGCTTTTTGGTCTAACAGTCATTCATAATAATCTTTTATTAGATTCACTAGAAGTCTTCTATCATTTTCTCATGAAAAATGGGCAGCCGTTCCAGTATAAATAAAAATCTTCTTCAGTATTGCTTTCCAAATGCATTATTTCAAGTACTTTTCCTTGATGTAATACAAAGCATTTTGGAAAATGTTAATCATGTTATTTTAAATGATATGCACAAGAAAAATAAAAGGCTGGTATCAACTGGTGGGTTTTTATTGCCAATTTTTATTATGGTTTTGAGTTGTTAATAGAAAGTATGGTTACTGATTAGTGTTTTACAATAAATGCCTAATGGTTTTTTCATTTTAATGAAAGAATGCATGGCTCTGTATAGCAGTATGGAAAATACACATAATAATTGTTGAATTCAAACATCTTTTTTTTTTAGTGAAAGCCCTGGAGTAGTATCATTTTTAGGTTGGCTGAAATGTTTTGTTAACTGTTATGAACTGGCTTGAGCTTTCTCAAACAATAATAAATGGCATTGCTAGAAGGCAACCATGGTAAATTGTTTACTGCACTGCTGTGCAGATTACTGTTCATACCCCCCCACACCCCCCCCCCCATGATCTCAATACTAATGACAGTAAGGGAATAAACGAAACAATTTCTCCAGAGTATGTCTAATTATGTTGGATTTTGTGTCCAGGAAAATTAAGATATAATAGTACGTCAGCAGAACTGAACCTGGTACCACAAAGAGAGTTTTGTTAGTATTGATCTCAGACTTGTTTGCAGTGGATCGGGGTGATGGGAGAAATTGAATGAGTAACTCCAGATGAGCACTGCTTAATGCTTCGTATTTATCAGAGTGGTAAACTGCTGGAGTTGTAATTACTGGTCTGCATTACAAATTACATCATTTTTACTCCCTGGAACTTACACATTTCAGTGAGAGGGCTGGGAAATTATTTTTTTAAATGTACTTATTAGCGTAGCTGCCTGAATCCTTAGCTTACATTAGGGGTGATATGAGTGAGCCTGAGCCCTTACACAGTAGTAGTATTTGGTGGTATATTTACAAGAGGTAAATTCCATTCCCTTCAAAACTCAGTGAATATCTCTGAGAACACATCTGTACTTCACTTGCTTCATCCTTCCTTGCCTCCAGTAATTCTGAGAAAGTTCCAAATTTATTCTTAACCAGCCTTGTACTTCCAGGTAACAAGAAGTCAGTGGGATTTAGTGTCCTTCATGCACTGATAACTTCTATTTTAAACGCATTTATGTAAAACCAGTAGAGATAAATTTGAGAACCCAGAACCCAGCCTGCTGCATCAAAAGCAGGATGATAACTGACAGCTTTAGAAACTGTCTATATTTATACCTCTGAAAATTGTGACATAATAATCTGTCTCCCTTCCCCCTTTCCCCCCTCCATGGAAACCCAGTATTAAAGTGCTTAAATTTGCCAGCCCCAGCTACCAGCCAGCTCTTGCTCCAGCATGCTTCCTGCAGTGTCCTCTGGCACACACGGTTTTCAGCCACACTATATTTTTTAAGCAAACGATTAATCAGTTATTTTAAAAAGCAGCAATGGCTAGTTTTCTATATCTCCATATTTTCTTACTCCTTATCCTGCTGTAGAATATATTTTTTCCAGAGCATTTACTTGTAGTAAAAATAATGAATATTCTTCTCCCGCCAGTCATCTTTTACGGTCTGGGAGTGAGATCGTATGGTTATGTTCTGGGGCTCTGAAGAACAGAAGATGCTTACTAAAGAGCCCTTGTGATGTAGTAGAAGAAACTGTGACTCTAGCACAATATTTAGTTATATTTCCTTAAGTATTATTTAAAGCCGTGAATAGGATGCTCAGTACTGCAGATATGCACAACTCACCAGCATTCATGGGGGTGATTCCTTTTATTTGAGTTAATGTGAGCTGGGATATCACAGAAGCCCGGCTCTCTTATCACTTTATAGCGTAGGATGCCTGTTAGTTTCCTGTGGTGTAAGAGCACTTGACTTCATTCTTGTGTTTGGCTTAAAGGACCTTTGGGACGATATTTTATGGTGTGTGTGGGCATGACAATGAAGTGGTAAGCTTTTTCTTATAAATCAACAGAGCTCAAATGGGGAGAAAAGGGGACTAGTGTGTTTCTGTGTACTATTCCCTTAATTAGGGCCTCAACCACAAGTTGAAGTCAGCAGAGGTCATTCTATTAGTTTCACTTGCCCAATTTATTTTTTTCTTCCATACAATTAGATGGGTGAAAAATTGCTTCTTAAGAAAAAAATGGAATCCAAGCTGCTAAAAACCTAAGGGGTAGGTTCTGATACCAGTCTGTTAAGCAAGCTACTCCATAGAAATCCCATTTTAAGGCTCACCTCCCTCAAAATTCATGATATTTCAAAATATCTGTCAAAAATTTTGAAAATCTGTGTAACGTCAGCTGTCTCATTCAGGGTGAAATGACTGCATATTTGATAAGTTTGATTTTTATTTTTTTTTCTGAGGTATGGAGAAGTTAGACTGAACCAGCAGGGCCAGGTGAATGCTCTGCTCAGGGATTTGCTTCCAAGCAAAAGCACTTGGAGCAGGCCCTGGAGCTAAATAAAGCCCTGGAGCTTGGACCCGACCCTCTCTGAGGGTCCTCCTGCTGGTGCCCCTCAGTGTCTGTGTTTCTCTTCCTTGCTGTGTAGAAACTGTGAATCAAGATTGCAAGTTCATCTAAATGTGAACTAGGAAAGGGAGAAATGTAGGATGGGAAATGTGTTTCTTCTTGGCTTGTGGAAGACATTGTACGCTGCTAAAAGTTTTTAATAAAGGTTGCTTCACAGCAACCACAGTAATTGTTGCTGAAGCACCAGCTGCAGCTCCCATCTCTAGCATCTCTTCACAACATGCCCTCTTTTAGCCTCTCATGCATGGAGGCAAGCAAAAAATGCTGTTTAAATGTTTATAATTTCAGAAACTCTATGCAATTTTGGAAGCAGTAATTTAGGTAGTAGTATCTCTTAACTGTTGATATAATAACAATCTTTTTATCCATTTTTTTCAGAATCTCTAGCTGCACCTTGCATTGGGGAATAGACACGGGTGTTGTGTTGTGTTGTGGTTAGAGAGAGGAGGTTATGTTAGGAAAGTTTATCCCTACTCAGTGCTGGTTGGGTAGAAGATTGTAAAATTTAGAGCGTTAGATGGGCAGAGAACATATTTCAAGTACTCTGTATATGCTTAATATTCTCTCAAAATCTCAAATTTCATGTCAGTAGTGTTAGACACTTACTGTGTGCAGTTGGTAAGGTTAGTCGCTGAAGGATAAATTATTCCTACAATTTGTTGCAGTTCTAAAACTTGCATCTGCTCTGGTTTTGGTTCTTGTTGAGCAATTCTAGTTCAGTCTTCCATATATTGTGTATGTAATTATGTACCCAACAAACTCATAGGTAGAAACCGGTAAAACATCGAGTGGGACTGTGCAGCTGTACACTGTGGGACTCCAGACTTTTGACCCATGGAGAATATCTCCTCAGGAGGATAGCTTAATAGTAATATTGGACTGAAGTGAATTCTGTATTTTTTTTCCCCATGTCATTCATACACAGTTGTTTGACAACATCAGCAACATAACATAGTTAAGTTCATTTCAGTGGAGCCGTCTCTCTTCTTTCCCTTTTTTTCTTCTCTGCAATATTGTGCAGTCTGTTTTTCTTACTGTGACAGATTTAGTCCGGCCACTTTGCCCTATGATGAAGATAACAATCCCAGTCACAGGGGGAAAAAAAACCCATTTCTAAAAAATTGCAATTTGAGAAAAAGTCAAGCATTTAAGAGTATTTCAAAATTTTAAATCAATTTCTTGGGGGAAAATAGTACTTTTAATACTTTAGTTCTGAAATTCTATAAAAAAGAATTCTTTCCTTTATTTCTAAATTTCATTTTGCAGTATACACATACTATAAAAGAATTGAATACTACACTGAATTGGAAATTAAAAAAAAAAATCCCAAACTTCAATATTGTGTAAGGAATTGGAAGATTCTTTACCAGTATGATGATATCACTATATGTTTTTATTTTGATAGAGCCAGATTTTTCAGTGAAAATTTGTTGACATTTTCTGGTAAATTTTATTCAGGAGAACACTTCAAATACTAATCCATTGTTTTCCTTGTTATTCATGCAGAATTTCAACAGTTTGATAACAGTGTAAAATTATTCCTATATAATCTCTGTAGGAATCCAGGAAGCAACATTCCTTCAGGTACGGCACTTCATAGGCAGGTTGTCAACCACTGAAAAATAACAAGTTGACAACAGTTTGAAAAAGGATACCAAGCTAATGGAGCAGTGGCAAAAAACCTGTGTTGTTAAAGCATGATATATGAGAGAAGGAAAGAATGGGCAGAACAGTGGAACATGAAAAATGAATGGGCATTTCATTATAAAGGACTTCCCTCTTGTTTTCACACACATTGCTGCCTGCAAAGTCACGTGTGAATACTGAAAGTGGTTTGTTGGCAGCAGGCAGCAATGTCAGAAGCGAGTACCTTTTCTTAGGGAGAAATTTGTATTGATGTGTCTTCAGTAAATTTTCAAATTGCAGAGCTATACTAAATAAAATGTCATTTTCTGAATAAATTGGGATTCTATGCTATCATCTGAATTACTAATCTCATCCTGTGTAATACAATGTTAATGCTTCTCCCGAGGCAGCCTCTTCAATTTTGTTTACACCTGTGGCTTAATACAGGACAGAAGGTCTTCCAGAGCCTGGTGCTCCCAGTGGAACACTGCTGATTTTCAAGAAAAGGCTTGAAAATTATTTCAGTGTTTCTAGGTAAACCTCCAGGTCTTGTAGTTTTTAATTTGAACAGGTTTTTTGACGTGCAGGTATCAGTTACCACTGGGAGCTGCTTTTGTTTTGTAGCTCATTCTCTTCACCTTGTAACCTTGCACAAGACAACTAAAACTGGTTTAATTGTGTTTGTGTGACTGCTCTAGTTTTCACAACTGATTTGATGTGTAGTTATCTATTATCTCTGTTGCTTGAATGAGCCCATAGTGATCAATGGAAGATAGAAACGTTGTAATGAATTATTTGGTAAAATAGTTGCAAGAGAGCTTTTCAAGGGTTGAAGATGTATTATTCATCTGATACATTTTGTCTCCCACAAGTTTCTATTTTCCTGTTTTAAAAATCATCCATCTCCACTTTTTTCTCCCCACATAATATCAAATTGAGGGATAATGAATATGTAGTGTGATGTCATAAATCAATCTAGAGTTGAAATGCCACTAAGGATACACAAAGTGGTTTTTCACTGTAGCAATTTTTGAATGTGAACACCCTTGGATCCACCATCAATTCCAACACTTCCCTGTAGTCCTTTCAGGATAAACAAGACAAGCAATCCTTTCTCCATGGGGAGACAAACAACCATGACAAACAACTATGGAAAGCATACAGGGGATGGCAAATTCTTTTTCTGAGCACTTTCAAATTTGATGGCTCCATCCTGATGGTGTACACAAGGCGTGATATACCTCTTCAGCAAGAGCAGTCAGGAAATCTACCCATCTTGAGGGCCATACTAATAGTTTCTGTTGACCACCATTTCTTCACCTTTCTCTCTAAATGGCAAACTTAATTACCTTTAAATAATAGCTGGTTGTAAAGTGAAAGACTTTATTTGGACATTTTTCTGGATTAAAAATGAAAATTTGTAAATTAAAACATTAAAACTGGAATGAAACTAGCAGGTTGTTGGGGTTATTGTTTCAGGCAAAACACTTCCATGTTAATCCTGCTGAGCGGGAGTATTGGGAAAATATTTCAGCTTTCCCCAGGGCTTGATTAAAAACCAGAAACCCAAACCAAAGCACCATCTTTTGTTATGGAATACTGCAAAGAGTCCTGATTGCACTGCTCTCGGGGTGAAGAGAAGTCTTGGCATTTCAGAGGAACTCAGTGTAATGCAGTGGAGCTGGGCAGGCAATCGCTCTGAGAACAGGTTGGATTTTAGAGCTCGCAGAGTTAATGCATACAGACCAGTGTAAATCCTGTTTATCCTCTCAGGTGATGAGCTAGATCAGACAGATTGTATATAGAGATCTTTCCTGAGTCCTGCGTTTAACGGGTTGGCAAAAATTGCCTTCTTTGAAAGACTCGTGGTAATTGTGGGAATTACAAAACAAAGAAAAATGCAGTGATTAGAAAACCACTTTTTTTTCAGAATGGGATGACAACTGATACTAATTTCAGTCATACAAATCTTCAGAGTTACTTAGTTGTGTGATTTGAATTGTCATTTACTCAAATATATTCAAGTTAATATTTTGCATTGCCAAGTTTGTATTCCTTTGGTAAAGTTGTGTCAGTAATTACCAGCTGTTTTGGTTTTGTTTAGGTATTTTTGGTTGTTTTTTAATAGGCAAACAATGGCATGCCCACATGCTCTTGAAGAAATGCTGTTGTTTTCAGTGGACTTTTAAAAGTACAAGGATTTATAAGCTCATGATTTCCAAGAAATCCGTGTACTGCTTAGTTGTAGTTTTGTTTGATGTGTCAGTATTGCATACAGTATAAACTTGACCATTATAGTCCTTGCACAGCTCCCCTTCACTGAGACTACAGTTGAATGAATCAAACTGCAGTTCAAAGGTGCCTGTGGTTAGTTTCGTTAGAAATGGGGCTATGCAGAATGAAATGCAGTTCAGCATTTAGATGCCTTTTGTTTGGTTCCTAGCTCTGTCATTTGGGCACTTCTCTTCACCTGGGTTTCCATGTTCTAAGATAGGAATGCTGATGCTGATACTTGTAATGTGCTTTGAGATTTAGAGCTAGCAATTGCTCCCCAAGAGAGTAGGTAATGGTCAGAGATTGACAGATTTGATAAATATTTTTGGTCTCCACTGCATGGTTGGACGCTGACAATAGCATTAGTGAAGTGAAGTCACAAGCACATATAACATTTGTAACACTTCTGCTCTGTGTAATGTTGCACTAAGGGGGTTAGCTGATTTCTAAATTTACAGTGTGTTTATTTCTAAAAGATTGTGACAAAATGAAATGTTAATCTACTTCCATCTTTTTTTAGCTGCATCTTGGGGCAATTCTCAGTCAAAAGAGTAGTTAAAATTATATGAATAGAAATTCCAACACATAATAAAGATCTTAAGAAATTAACTCCAAAGATCAGCTTAAATTTGAAAAGTGGCAACTCTGAGTAATCATTTCCCCACTTCTTTTCAGAGTGAGCCTTGAGAATTTAGATATGAAGATGAGTTAAGTCTGTTTTAGAAAAAAAACGATTGCTTTTGAGAAAAGATCACTACTTGTGGTTGTCATCAGTTCCAGGATAGCTATTTTCTCCATCAGAGTGTAGATTATGTGTGAAAGCTTTAGAAAACAAGCCCGTATTTGCCCATTCTTTTTGCTCCACCTGAAAACTTTCTCTTTGATTTTTTCCATTTAGGTTCTGCAAACATTTAAAAACAAAACAAAATCCAGCCAAAGAAACAAACAAAAACCAAACCGCACACGCACCCACACACACCCTGCCTCCTCCCCCCCAAAAAACCCCTAAACGAAGGCTATTAAAGAGCTTTTTAGGAAATTTCCTCTCTTTGGGAGTTTTGAATGAGCATCCTTCTTTAGACCTATACTCTTACAAATTAGACCTTGAAAATTTGCTAGGGATTTTGAGTCATCGGGCAGGATTTTCTATTAGGCTGTAAATATTGCTGCTGTTAGACACATGATCCAAAGGAACGAAATAATTCTCGTGCTTATTGCAATGAAGACTTCCTTTTAAATTGCACTGAGGAGGGAATGCTTTAGTTACCTTTATTCTTGTTTTCTTCTTAACAGAGCTAGACCTTATTCTGCCTGTCACTAAATACATGGTGTCAGAAGCCAGTATATTAAAAAATGGCATTCACCTAAAAATCTACAATTTTACAATTGCAACATCACTTACATTCTGTTTTTTTCCTAAGAAATCTTTGTAAGCCTCTTAATTAATCAGTAACGTCCAATTCTGCACATTTTGTTTTCTTTCACAGTTCTTTCATTTCCAGCAGTACAGCCCTGAGGACCTTTGATTATAAGATCTTCTGACTACAACTTACGAGCTTAATAGCCATCACGCTGTATTTATGATCCTATATCACACTTCAGGGAAAGCTTCTGTAGCTTGCTTGCTGGCTTTGTTTGCAGTAGTCAAAGCCCTGGAGACGTCAGCATTTAACTGTGCTTTGAAATTGCTGAAGTGTGTTGTTCCACCAGATTGGGTGGCCTACACAGCAACTCTAATAACAAATGGCTCTGGGTTTTTTTGTGGGAAGGAGCGCACATGCATTGTGTTAAGGTTGCCTTCTGACTATTAGGCAGTAATTTCTGAAGAAAAGAGCCTGCTGTTCTCTCACTTCTGAAATGAAACATGAGTGTAACCTGGAATGAACCCGTGTCTTATGTTTTTATTC
This sequence comes from Laterallus jamaicensis coturniculus, assembly GCA_022605575.1. Taxonomy (NCBI): domain Eukaryota; kingdom Metazoa; phylum Chordata; class Aves; order Gruiformes; family Rallidae; genus Laterallus; species Laterallus jamaicensis. Next base: position 1,030,203 of record JAKCOX010000016.1, read on the forward strand.
ATTGTTTGTTGACCCTGCGGTCAACCCTCTGTCACTATGATTAATCATTCAGACTCCACTTGTCCAAAAAGACAATTCAAGCTTTTTCTGCAAGAGAAAATGGTGGGGTGGAAGGAAATGAAACAAAGTATTAATGAAACAAAATGGGTTAATCTTTGACATGATAATTTATACCTGGGCTAGCAAACCAACAGGAGTGCTCCTGTATGTGAATGATTAATAGCCGCTACGGTTGCATCTGTGACAAGTGATTAATAAAGTTTGTGATTAAAAGAAATACTTTCTTTTCTTTTCCTTAAGTGTGCAAATCTTGGAACTCCACTTCTGTCTGCATAGTGGTTCAATTACAATTCAGACCTATTTGTAATTCAGATGTCGCTCACCATTACTCATGCAAACATCTTCAAAATGGAGTTCACTTGATCTGTTAAGGGCTAAAGAGGGAAATCTAGCAGGTCTCCTGAAGACTTTGTAGCCTCTAGGCAAAAAATGTCTTGAGATGCCACAGTTTCTTTAGAAGCATGTTAACCTATCAACATGGGATTTATTACATATAAAAATAGCATTCTGAGACCATATGAAGTAGGTGAAAATTGAAACGGTAAGGTCCACCTGTACTTGATCATTAGACAATAGCATGCATTGAATCTCAAACCTATCTAGACAGATCTGTGGTTTATATTTTTCCCAGAATTTAGACCATGCTGTGAAAAGTTCTGTAATCTGCATGGAGATCAGCCACAGAGCTATAGCATGATAGTTCCAACCAAGTACTGCTTTTTAAATCCATGCTTTCCCTTCTCCAGAAGTTAACAGTATTAAATGAACATTTGAAACGATTTGTTTACAAGGTCCCTTGCAAAATGAAGTCTTCTGGGGCACGTTTGTGATGCATCACGTACCAATCACTGGACTGCTCAAGTTGTCATAGAATAATTATATGGTTGTGTTTAGTCATGATTATAAGGGTAGGTAAGGAAGGCAGCGGTGACTCAGACTGAAGGTTCAGTTTAATGTTCAGTGGCGGGTGGATGATAGCACGTGCCTGGGTAAACAAGAGCGAGGAGGAAATGGTGCTTTCTTGGTTGTTATATGTCACCAGCTGATAGTAACTTGTAGCTTCCAGAACTGGAATTTTAATTCAGACCATCCTGTTTGATAGTGATCAATATGTCATGAATTCATGCAAGCAGTTTTTAACCCATTTGTATTTTGGCCCCTATGGCATTCTGTGGCAATTACCTTCACAGTTTCAGATACAAATTGCATACTTTACCTTATGAAACACACTGTATGAGCATTTCATTGCCGTTTCTTCTAGTTCTTATTTTGCAAGGAGCAGTGTATAACCTTTCTTTCTGTTTTGTTTACAGTGCATGATTTTGCAGACCTGTTTGTATTTCCTTTAGGTCATCTCTTTCAAGATGAAGACTTCATTTTTTTCCCATGAAATTTGTGGCACATAGTCTAATTCTCATTTTAAAGATACGGGATCAGTATCTGAGATGGATCTGTCATGTATTTTAACAGCAGCATCATGATTTGTCTAGGGTTTGTTTCAGATTTATTTCTTAGTGATTCCAGACATTATTTTTGGCTTCCCCCAAGCTCAGAACTGTAGCCATCTATAATGACTACAAATTACCCTCTTTAGCAGTAATGGCTAGCATTATACGTAGTCCAGGAGGAATGTCTTGTTGCTTTCTATTTATTTATTTATAATGCTTTGTACTTTATTTTAGAATTTTCAAGATTCATTTTCATCTTCCAATATTATACCCAAATGTCAGTAAAAAGGTTTTTAATAATTTTATGTCTTTCCATTCATGAGTAGCATACTTATTTTTCTTCTCTGAAGATATGCACTGCTTATCAGGAAAAAGAAAATTTAATCTAAAGCTCCTCCCGGCACCCTCTTTGGCTTGTGCAATCTGCCATTCACGGCTGTAGATTTACAGGCTTTACACTTTTCTAGAAGTCTAATAAGGTTGGACTGATGGATTGGCACAGAAACCATATTAAAGTCCTTTTCTGAAAATACCACCTCAGCTGATCATAATGCGTTCCAATAACCTGAAGTGAGATTTGTCTTTCATGCACTTAAAGATTCAAGTGCATAGAGAAAGCGACACTTACTCTAAAGTGACAAAGTAAGTGTCGTCGAGAAATTTGTGTGAAAGCTAACAAATTAGTTCTTCCTTTCTAGGCATTAATCTACTATGGAAGAAGAGAGCATTGTCTCCCTGATTTATTGCAATGTAATTGCTAGCTGCAGGTAGAGGTTTTTTGAACTGTACTTGTTTTATTTGTTTGTAAATGTGTTTTGGTAGTCCTGAAATATGTTTTCAAATTATTTTTCACCAGTGAGCAAAAATTACCTTTGGTAAGACAAGACCTTTAAGCTGACATGAAATACAGTTTTTTGTTTTAATTTTGATAATGTCAGAAGTAGGAATTTGGTAATTATTAAATTGAGAAAGGGAAATCTAAGAAGAGGGAGTTAGCATCATTCTCAGTGAATCTTCTCATCTGGTTGTGGAGGCATCTGTGTTGTCTTTGAGGTCCCAGTTCTGTTCATCCTACCGAAACTATCACTTTCATAAATAATGATGATTTCATTATCTCTCTAGAGAAGTGATTAACAGTCTATAATTTGAAACACTTATCAGAAAAAAGGGAAGGAACCAAGTCAGTATTCCAATATGTACCTTTTTTATTAAATATAAGAGCTTCAGCAAAGGCATTTTAGAGAAGCACATGCTAAGGCAGTTGAGTAGTGTGTGCTCACTTGGTATTTCATCAATAAATTAACCTTCTAATATCAGGCTGTGTTTTCATTCTCCAGACCAGTTTCTTTCCTATAACAACATGATTTCCAAAGTATAACCTCATTTACTTTGCAGAATGAAGTTGAAGTTTTTAATGCTGTGGCCATTCAAATATTTTTTGATCTTGCTCATTCATTATCCTACTAAGCTAGGGAGAAAAGGTTCAATACTCAGCCAAAGAAAATGCAGAGTTCGGCAAGCATTTAGGTTGTATGCTAAAAACTCCATGAAAAGTTTGTACCATCATGTTTCATTCAGACTTTACTTCTGCCAGAATCAGCCAACTGCATCATTTTTTCAGTAAGGCATCTTCAAAAACCACGGAAGGTGTATTAAAACCTCTTTAACAGAGAAGAAGGGTCCCTTTGTTTTCCCTTCATAGTAAGATTTACAGCATTTCTTTGATGCAGGAAACTGCCAGAAGTATTTCTTTCTTTCTAAATAAACATGTGTCACTGTACTTGTGGAGACCATAGTATTTACATTTAGCTGTTGATATTTTAATTAACAATTTAAGCGTGTTGTTTGCCCTGTGAGTTCAATGGGAAAAACTCTACAAATAAACAGCAGTTCCCTCTTGGACAATCACTCAGTAAATTAGCTTACTTTGTCAATAAAGCGCATGCCTATCAGCCCCTTCAAGGCAGCAGGGGGCAAGGATGTTCATTTACTTAAGCAGTAGGTTATACTATTAGTGTGTGTGATTGCTGTTAATTAGGATATGTGTAGATGTCTCTGTGCTGCACAGTTTGTAATATAAAACCTTTAAGCATTTAAGCTATTAATGAAGTCAATAAATGGTTCTATTAGGAGACTTTTTTTTGGTTTTATTGCTTCCTCTCTGTTTTCCTATTATTTATTATAATAATAGTACAGCAGTCAAAACAAAACCGAGGGCTATGCAGAAACAATAAAGCAGAGGTTTTGCCTTGAGCTTACAGGGTAACGGACTGTATGTACCAGTTTGTCCTGTAAGTCTGAAGCAGGAATGCATGTATAGCCCAGCTATGAATTATAAGTGACTTCCAGCATTTCCATTTGATATTCAGTTCAGTGTTTAAATATGCTTTTCATATCCCTTTGACTTGACATAATTTAAGCATTCGCCTAGTCTTCTAAATCCATCATAAGTGGTCTCACTCGCGTTTTCTCATAAACAAGGTTATATGAGTATATGTTTGAAAGACCAAACTGTATGAATATGCATTTCCAATTTAAATTTTAAAACCAAATGTCTTTTGCAAATCCTGAATTAATAATATCCATTTGTGCTGTGCCAATAGCTACATACAACTTCTTTCTGCCATCAGAGGCAGGGTCAGTTCAAACTCTTGTCGCAGTGAGCATCTTTCAAACACAAAACCAAAGAGCATGTTTCTGTGTACATGCAAAAGATCTGTTGAACGGAGGTACTGTTCAACAGAGGTAAATAATAGAGTTTTAGATGACAATTTATTATTACTTGAAAGCAGTCATAGCATTACAAGTCTCCCATCCTAACCATGGTACCGTAATATAAGTATCTTAATGTAAGTTAGCGTTTTGTCTGCGCAATCAGAGAAGGCAAGCAAGCAGTGCAGTTGAGTCTGGATGAGCAGAAAGGGAGGTGCTTTGCTGAGCTCATGGTGGTCAGAATCTCTAAATGAGCTGGGAAGCACATGCCTGCACACTCTACCTTACTGTGTCCGGAGGGACAATACAACATGCACAGTTTTAAACCATATGGATGCAACCCTAGTAAAGAATACAAGGAAGTGTCACTGCCATTATAGGTCAAATTCAATTCTCCTCACTGGGGCTGAGATTAAACCTTGAAGTTTTAGTTCTGCTCTTACCAAATGCCCCCAGCAATACCACCCTCAATTGAAATTGTGTGCAACATTAAAGGCCAGAGTGCAGAGAAGTTAAAAGAAGGGGATTTTCATCACCATTAGGTCATGTTTTTATAGAAACTTTGAGCTTGGGCTTGAACGTATATCAGAATTTCTGCACTATCACAACCACAGTAAGGATGGAGTTAGGCTTCCGGATATAAGAATTAACAGTTTTTTGGGAAATTCTGTCTTGTTCTTCAGAGAAATAATTTCTCTGATTAAAAAATCACATTTTCTCAGATCACCTGTAGCAAAACCACAAAAACAATCAAAAAGGCAAACTTGCTCAGAGACGTTTGGGTTTTAATCAACATATTGCAAGAATACAACATCCCCCCCAAACAAAGAAACAAAAAAAACCCAAAGTGCAACCCCTTCTGGTATAAATATTCATTAGGAAGTGCGGGAGTGAATTCTTTGTTTTGATACCTTGACTCAAAGCAATACCAGAGTTTCTGTATTTGCAAGTGTAAGCTGCTGTACCAGGAAGGAAACAGTTGGAAAACTTCGTTAATTGTAGCAACCATCTTCCAGTTGCTACATCAGGACACTGGTATCCTTTATGTCTCAGTGCATCTCCTGTCAGGGTGGTTTTGAGATGTGTCAGTAAACCAGATTTCTCCTGGAAGCTGCTAGGCATCAGTCATACCAAAGCTATTTCAAAATTTTCAGCCAGTGCCAGGCGCAGCAGCAGATGTGTTTGTAGAGGAAGTTTTCCAGCCATCAGCAGCTTTGCTGAGCTTGTACTTCAGCTGAACTGCTGAAAAACTACTGGGCAGAACTCTAAAGCCATATTGTGGAATTCAGAAGATAAACAGGGTCTTTCTGAGCTCAGAAAGGATGACTCCATTTCCGAAGACAACCAAAGATATCAAAAAACTCACATAATTAGAGTTAAAACTCACTCTCAGACCTCGTGTTGAGAATCATTGAAGAACATGACTAGAGTGGGACAAAGAAAATAGACATCCTTTAAGCCATCAGTATACCTAAGTTTGGTTTTTTTTTAACTAGGCTGATGGACGTTTCATTTGCACAAAACCCCCCATTTTTCAAGAGCCATATTCTAAAGCAGCAGTTGCTCTCCTTTTGATAGACTCTTTTACGTCATGGAGTTAATTTATTTACAAATTGAACTCAGCTGCCAGTGAAATGAGGTGTAAAAATTTAGGTAGTGTCTGATAATACTTTTCTGTATACATACCTTGCTTGATATCATTTTCGTAGGTTTTGGAAACAAATGCTGCAGTATTAAGTCAGTATGATCTACAAACAAGCTCTAGAATAGGCATTGTAGCTAGCCCAGCTATATCTATACGTAAGTCTTTACAGCGCTGATCATAATCTCTCACAAAGAGATGGGTTTATGCTTTCTGGAATCGGTGGAGAAATTATTTTTGCATGGATCACAATCAATAACTGCTCTAACGTTTTCTCTACGTTATGCAGATGGTACAGGGACTGTTCTTGCAACATAGGAAGAGAACATATTATAGGAAATTGTTCTAGTATACATTCTAAGAGCAAATTTCTTGGTTTGTTTTCTTTGTTAAATAATCTGAACACATGGAGAAATACTGAGACTGCAGAAATTTTGCACAAAAGTCTACTCTAGTCTTACCTGTTGGAACAAATAGAGATTGTTTGATTGCAACAATAATCTAAATAGAGCTTTGTGGGTTTCTGGATACTATTGACAATTAAAATTTAAAGACTTCATAGAAAACCAGCTTTGTGTATTGATGCAATATAATAGCTCTGCTTTACCTTTGAGATGAGAAGGATATTCTGTTCAGAAAAGGATTTTTTTTGGTGTTCTTTCTCTAGGAGCATCCATGCTTGATGGGCAGTGTTTCCATTGAAACATTGATGCTCATTCAGAAACCACCAGAAAATATGAGTGCTCAGGCTGTAGAATACCGTTCCCAATACTTGTATGGCACTGCTAAATGAATGGGAAGTGGTCCATTGTCTACTTAATTATTTTCAGCACAGCAGTTGGAACTCTATTGGTTCTAAACATAAATTGGTTCTAAACATAAATTGGTTCTAAACATAAATTCTTTGAACTTTGACAGTGTATTAGTAGCTTAAAATTTTGTCTTTGAAAAACTGCCGTATTTATGCAAATATAAGGAAAATGAGAACATTTGCTCCCATCTGGTATTGTAACTTAATTTTCTAAGGAAGTATCTTATAGATGAGGCAGCTTTCAAGACCAAATGATGTATAGCCAAGTTCTCAGTCACTTTCCTGACAAAATAATTTGAGAACTACAGAATGCACTTCATCAGTCCTGAATATGCAAGTCCTCATGAAATGGATGCATGTGTATTCTTCGGCTCAAATGGTCTTAATATGTTTTCCTAATACAATAAATTATCTTTTTGACAGCTGACCTATTGCATATATATAGTGTTTTCACATGAAGCTTTTTTATTTTTCTCTTTATTTAGGTGTTTGGTTTTTTTCCTGACTCCTTATGCTTTGAGTACTGTGTCCTGCCTTTGCTTCTGAGAAGTCAGAGGAAATGTAGAGATATGACTGATATTCTCCCGGTATTTTAAAAGACTGAGTTGGGTGTTGGAGTTAACTCAGCTGATGTAGACTGGTAGAGAGATGAATATAAAGGGAAGTGGGTGCAGTTATATATTCTTGTATAACTTCAAGGCCAAAATTTGTCTTGCATGAAACACTGGGAATTTGAGGAACATCTAACTGTAATGTAGAGGGGTCAAATGGAGCTTTTGTACAGTTACACAGATGAAAACACAAAATGTTCTGTTTTCTCATGATTTTGAAGCAGTAGCAACCTTACAGCTTTCAAGAACATGATTTATAAGTTTTGAGCTCCTAAGGGAGTCTAGTTCTTGATTTCATATCCAACCTGTTGCAGGTACATCTGAGATACAGAAGCAAACTGGTTTTGGAAATGCTAACCAAACCCATACCAACTTCACTGGCAATAAACCCAGAAAAACGTATTTTAGGATTCTGCTGTAGCACTCAGATCCAACTTCTTATAGAGACCCCTATGTGGCTCTTATATATACTTATAATATTGAAGTTTCTTCCAGATGCATCCATGACTTTGGTTTTCAGAGTCAGTTTTTCTTTACTATTGCATGCTCTCAAAGCAGAGGAGGTTAACATTACATTATCTGAAACACATGATTTGCCAAGCCAGATCAAGCCAAGAAATTCATTGACATAGATTTCTTCTTTAACTGACCAGACCCTGTTGATTCAGAGGCACTGGCACAGTCTGTGATGCTTAGTTAGGCCTTAGGTCAGCAAGTTACCTTCAGTCAGCATGCGACTTTAGAAGTCCTTGGGAATTCTCTGCTTTATATGACCCTCGGTAGCTGCTGATATTGATATTTGCTCAAAATTGAGTCATGGTTTAGAGCCATTTTGGTTTGCTGTTTGTAACTTGCACCACAATAATAGTTAATCAGAAAGCTTAAGCAAAAGAGATGAAAAAGCCAGAGAAAGAAATCCACTAATGCTCTGTACATTGAGAAAGATAATTTACGGATTTGCCATTGCTACAAAGGATTACCATTTACTAGCAGCAGTTGTTTAAAATCTGTCAGTACATAGAAAGACTTTACAACTAACTTCTGAAATAGAAGCACCTGCTTATCGTGTCTTCAAATGAAAAATTCATGCTTTTCATGTCTTCTCTAACATTTAAGGCATTGAATTACTGAGTCCATTTTCTGACCTTAAATAGGATGTCCTGACACGTGGTCAGCTTGTGACAGTGATTAATTAGTATTAACGTATGTGTTCAGTATTCTGTCAAAGATGACTGGGTATGGGCAGTTAACGTGATCTGCTTTCACACAGACCAGCACTCAGAGGGCAAGCAGGAACATGGGGAAGAGGATCTGTAGGTTTGCTTTACTATGTCTTAAATGATCAACTGAGTAAGGGGTGTCAGAAGGTTTTTTAGCTCCATTGGAGTTTTCTGGCGTCCACAGAAATAAATCTGGTTAGGTTTGCATTGTCAGTACAGCCACTGCATTGTACTGAAGATAAGTCCTTAATCATCAGTAAATCTCAATTAGGCATACTTGTTGGGTTTTTATATCAACTTTCCTCCCTAGTTAAAAGGTCCCATTTCAGTACACGGGGTTCATGGGTTTGGTTATTATTTTGGGTTGATTTGAGTCTTTGTAATACATAAAAGCAGTGTGGAAGCAAATCAGGGGCGTAGGACCTGGAGAATATATAGTTTAATTCTAACTTTTTCATAAACCTTTTTCAAGACTTTGCAGCAATTTATTTTTTTAACCTTGTAGTAAAGAAATGCTGCTACAAAAGGGCTTACAGCCCTGGATATTGTTATTTCTTTTTACATTGTGTTTTGTCTAAATTAATTCAGTGGGCCTGTTGATGTTGTGACTGTGCATTTCTGTATGTAAGCACTAAGCAGCTTGTTTTTATCCTGAGGCATGGAAACAGGCAACTTGGATTTAGTTTCACTATATTTTATAAACAAATATATACAGCCTACATAAAAGTCCTTGGAATAGAATATTTCACAAGTCAACAAAAGGGTGTATAATCGTTGTAATCAGTGTAGTATATAGCAGTAATAACTTAACACGATTCTGTATAATGGGAAAGCGTATTTTTCTCTTCCCTAACTGTCACCAAAAATCACTTATAATGGTTATCAGCTTTCTGTAAGTTTATTATTGTGCAATGTTACGTAAACGGCAGATGGATAAAATAAGTTTTGCAAGATCCATTTTCAGATGCCACCATTAAGCTATGCTGATAGTGATCGCTGTGCTCTTTTCTAATGTTAAAAGTCGCTTTGATCTTGCAACGTTAAAAGTATCCTCAATTCCCTCTGCCTTGAAAGAGGGCAGTGGTGGGGAGGGAGGACAAAATCTTTGAATCATATTCTGCTACAGTCTGCACTGAAAATGTAATGAACCCCTTGAAACAGCATAACTAGCAAATTTAGAGATTCTGGGTTGATGAAATAATGTCAGGAAGCTTCTTTTCATAAAATGGTGTGTACCTTTTCTGTCTTAAATCATACTTGTTTGGGTCAGTTCAAGTTTGGTACCCAAATCCTAAAGCAATGACAGTACTGAAATTTCTGTCTGTCACACATGACACTAGCAGTGACATTGTTCAACCCTGTTTTGGAAGGCCATAACAACCCTGAAATAAGTTTATCTGTGACCCTCACTAGTCCGAAATTTTAGTGAGTGGATTAGTCACCCAGTAAACTTTCATCTGTCTATAACCTCCAACTTTGAAGCGTAAGATGATCATTTGATAGTCACAGGAAAATTCTAGATCAGATATTCTTGCACTTTGTAAGCAACTGCCTTTGGGTGCAATGAAATGAATCATACTGATCACGACTGTTGAGGTGTAACACCCAGCCCTGTTGTCTGTTCCTAATGCACCCAGCAGACTTAAACCCCTGTATTTCAGTTCTCTTAAAAGCACTTACTCTCGGCATCACCAAATCAGAAAAGGATTAAAAAGTGTACAACATGTAATTCTTAGTTGGCTTTGATAGATTTTTACATAGAGGAGGTAACAGATACTTCAGAATTGTCAGGACTATCAGACTGGGGAGAAATTAATTCTGGGGAAAAGGTTTCTTAAAAGCATGAAGCAACTTACACATGAGATTGATTTGTAGAGCTTGCAGGCCTGCTTTACTTCAGCTCCACTGAACTATCTCCAGGTATGACATTTTACTGTTCTTGACAGAGAAATGAGTGCTGATGGAAATGTAAATATCTTGGTAGAAATAGAAGTTGTAACAATTAGTTTGGCAGAGTAGGCTTTAGAGGTGGAAGTGTCTTCTGCATTTAGACAGAAAACCATGCTGCAGAGGGGGAGTGCTCCAGGATTAGTTTTCCTGGTGCCTTTCTCATTTCACTAAAACATGGAAATGGAAATGAGTTAGGTAAGGCTTAGTGTCAGCATCTTCAAGTTTAGTTGTGAGCAGCGACCTCATCATGAAAAATGTCTATTTATATTTCAGAAATTGTCTTGATACTGTTTAACATCTTCTCACACTGCACACTGTATGTCATTCAGCTTTTTATTGTTCTGATTTCAGTCATGTGGAAGTGCCAAAAAAAAAGTACAACCAAAATGACTAGTTAATTTTCCTTCCCCTACTAAGAATTATGCTTTTCATGGTCTATTTCCAAGTATGTATGTACAAGTAAATGGTGATATTAATAAAAACCTTAAGAGTAACTGAATTCTTCTTGAGAGCTACTAATGAAAATTATGAATAAATATGAATTTTCACTGGAAATGACAATTGGAGAAATTGGGTCATTTGTTAAGCTAGATCTAGTAACCAGGCCCAGACTTATTTTTCAGATGGTATAGAAGATTATTGTGTATCAAAAGAAAAATCATGAAAAAGAGGCAGTGATGGCAGGGGTGACTGTTACAGAAGTTATCATCTTCTGACTTAGAAGGCTGATTTTATTTTTATCATATTGTGCAGTCTCCTCTATCTGGTCTATAACATCAGTAGAGAAGTTTCTCTCTTCTTCCTCATTGATCATCCATGATATGTGGTTGAACACCTTATTCGCGTAAATCCTTCTGAAGTGTTCCACATTGGCCTCACCCCATTGTTACAAAGCTGGCGTGGTGCCTTTGAGTTGGGATCTAAAACTTATCAAGAATGTGCTCCCCTCGGATTCTTTAATGTACATTGTGAGGGGCCCTTTTTACAGTGTCTAATGAGCTGTCCCACAAATGCGCTGAACATTGTCATCAATCACTTCAAGGTGCTCCTTATTCACTTTTCCTCCAAGAGACAGTTGAGTGAGAATATTTGACTCCAGCAAGAAAAGCACTCCCTATGTAAGCAGCCTTTTTCAAAGCCATGAGAAAGATGCATGTGATTTCTTTAAGACACCAGTTAGCAGGTCCTGCTTATACAAAGTGTAGTGCTTCATGGTCACCTTCCCCTTGTTGAGGAATTACTATCTTTGAAGTTTTCTGACGGGCAGTCTAGCACTGAGAGTACAGAATTTCATTTCTTGTGTCCCCAGATGTTGTGTGTCTGTTATAACTAGTCAAGATGATACAGGAATTTCAAGGATGTCATAGGCTGTAGAAGAGCGTAGCCAACAAATTATTTTTATTCTTGCAGTTGCACAAAACTTTTGACATGTTAAATATTAGCAGTAAGTAAAACATAAAAATTCAGATGTGGACTGCATTATTACTGGAACAATCCAATTTTCCTCCCAAAATTGAAGATAAGACAGCTAAGTATCTGCAGTTAATGCACAGAGAGTTAAAAATTTCACTCTGAGTTCTGCCATCAAGATTTGGTGTGAACCAAAAGATGTAATTTATTCAGTTTCAGTTTCTTTCTTTAGAAGGTGGATTATACTTGCCCTGTAGGGGATTAAATGAATGTATGCTTGTAAGAAGGTAAAAACTGCTGTAGCAAAACCAGTAAAGGGACTTCCACGCACCAGCTGCTGTTAGCAGGTTCCTCTACCTCTTGGGTAGGGTAGTCAAAAAAGTGACGCTCAGTGATCAGATTAGGGGAGGGCGTCTAAATTTATATAATTATTGGTAGAAATGAAACCTTGGTTTGCAAACCGGTTAGTGAGTGACCTTCTAGGAGGCACAGGTGAGCAAAGTTGACCAATATGATTAGGGAACTAGAATGAAAAGTGTCCTTTCTGTACAAAACTTGTTGGTTTAACTGATAGCCCCAATAATAGTGACATAGTTTAGTTACTGAATGCAGAAATGCTTGTCCTACAGCAGAGCCCCAGAGACCATATTTCTTACCATTTTGTGCAGTACCAAATAATGGCAAATTTTGGAACAGATGAACACAGTGTTGCTGTTCCTGTTCAGTGTTACTCACTGCAAACTACAAGTGATTGAAATTCAAAATCTATATATTGCTTCATGTCAAATAAAGGTCTGGTTTTGAAATAGTTGATCTTAAAAATTGATGAAATTCACTAGATTTCATCTAGGATGGTAGGTGATGAGTTCATTGAGGTATTACTAAGCAATGGAAAACAGTTACCATTATTCTTTGATCCTTTAAACCGTCTATTTTTTGTCTTCAGTGAGCAGAATTTTGCAATGCTGGTCTGCTGCTGAGCCACGAGGAACAGGTATACTTAAACATAGCTGAATGACTGCTAATTTGTTTTAGATTTAATTTGATCTTGTTAAAGTTTGGCATTTTATTTCAGACATTACCATTCTGCATGTTTCCAAGAATGGTAAAATTCTCTGTGCTAGAAGATGATTTGGAAAACTTCCAGCCAAGCTTTGCATAAAAGGGCTGTGTCTTACGGATGTTCTAGTCAGGCTTCGTGATACAAGGGTACCCTGTATGTTCCTCAGGAGTCTTCTCAGTGCTAGTGTTGTCCACTAAAGTCCTACAGTTTTGGATAGCTGCTGATCAGGTTTATTGTTCTCTCCTTGCAGAACAGAAATCAAGCTGACAAAGAAGGAGCACAGCTTCCTAGGCCCATCACAGAGAGTGAGCTAATGTTACCTGACAGATGAGGAGATGCTTTGATACGTAATAGGTTGGTCTTCACACTTGATTTTTAATCACTGTGTCTTCTTCAGCTGTATGAAGCTAAAGCATCTTAGTGCCAGCTTTCATGTAGCACAGACAGAAAACAATCACACAGAAGGGAGTTACAGAATGTGATAGTGGCAGCTGTAACACTGTGGCACTGCTCGCTGACCTGTGCTCCATTGCAAGGTACCTTGCAGGGTCAGTTGTTGGTGTTTTCCCCAATTACAAGTGAGTTATTCATTAGTTGTCATGTTACATGAGCAGTTTCTATTTCACATCTTTATCATTTAAACACCTTTGAAGTTGCTAATGCAAAGCAAAGATTAAGCATAGATTCAAGCATAGATTGTTTGCTACATTTAAGTTGTTGAAAGTACAAAATTTATTCTCATAGTGAAAATTATATGCATGTATTTCCCTGCTTCAGATTGCTGCAAAGGAGTATTTTATTTTGCCTTAAAAGTAGTAATAGTTGAATCGAAGGAAGTGAGATCAAATGTGAGAAGAATACATCAGCATTAGAAATGCCTTTGTTTCTTTTTAAGTGTTAGATACATAAATGGATTAACTAACAGAGATGATTGAAGTGTGGTTTTGGATGCCAGCCTAGATACTGTGATATGCAGCTTGGCCAACCAGAAAAAAAAAAGAAAAAAGGGGGGGGGGTAGGGGGGAAGGAGAGGCTGTAGCCCCTTAGGCACAGCTAATGTTGATGCTAATTAATTCAATGGACCTTGGATTAAGCCCACTTTCCTTAGGGAGGTATTTGTCCTCATTCTTCACTCCTGGAGTTTGTATTCAAACTACTGTATCTTTCTGTGACTGTGAACAAAGTTACCTTTAAAAAGTCATCTATGAATATCATCATGGAGACTGACTTTTATCTTAACCCTGTAGGTCAACAGTATAAAAAATAAGAGCATTTGGATTCAGGTCTCTTTGACCTTTTCAGACTACATGAATCTGCTTAATTTTTTTTTTTACAGCTGAAAATCATTTTACAGGAGAAAAAAACAATTATTGCAGAACAGATCCAAGTAAGAGAACGTGATTGTTTAAAATGGGAATATCACTCTCTACCATTGTTAAAAGAATACTATTTAACTTACTCTTTTTTTCACAATATTATTAACACCATTCTGATTTATTGGCAAAATACTGCAGGGAAGCTAACCTGCAAGGAGCTATTCAGGGGAATTAGTGTGTTGCTTACTGCTGTTACTTCTTCCTGCCTCGACACTACTGCAATAAATGATCAGCTGCAACTATTTTTTCCCCTGCCTTCACTGCTGCATTTTGAATTGTGCTGTAACTCAAAGCCATTTCCTGTTCATTTGTATTCCACCAAATTATACAATTAGCCGGTTGGTTCACCCTTGTTGGCCAGATAGATTATTTCCATTTGGATTCCATCATTTTACTGAAAACTCATGAAAATGCAGATTGGGGAGCTTAGCAGTTGAAATAAATACATAGGAGAACGGATACTTAGCTTATCCATCGCTCACCTCAGACTAGCCTTGCAGCTTCTTCAGAGAATGCTGTCCCAGCATGAGGAAACTCTCAATCAGTTTTAGTTACATCTTGTCACAGACACAATAAATCCTTGCGCAATCCAGTTCCGCTTAGTATTTCATAGCCAGAAAAACGCCTTGGTGTACCAAAGGGGACTGTGCGCACTGTTAGCAGTTGATATTGTGTCTTTAAGTGCTAAAGCGTTTACCACACAACAGTGTAATTACCTAGCCAGGTGTATTTGACAGTGTAATCGAATGTTTTCTTAAGGCTCTCATGAAAGATTTCTTTCCGTTAGCTAATTTGCTGTGCGCATTCATACCGTGATTATCACAGAAGTAGCTAGTACACATCTCCCACGTTGAGTTAGGTTTCAATAAAGGTTGTAGAAAACTCATTTCTTTTTTGAAAAGACCCTGAGAGATAAATGTCTAAAACAATTTCAGTAAGTCACTTTGTGACTCTCAAGCGCTTTGTCCCTTTTGCTGCCCCGTGACTTCTCTACAGGTCATTCAATTAAAATACAGAGGACTGGTGAAATCATCTTTATTAAAAACTTAGAAGTAAGAAGCTGAGAAAAATATTATTTAGTAAGTAGGAGAAAGCAAAGACTGCAGAGCTTGGTACTTCGGTGTGTTTTTGTTCCCTAACTTCAGCATATGGAAGAAAGAGCAGAGTAGGAAGTGTTGCACTACAGCATCCTTTTCTCACTGTAAATTTACTCCCACTGCTCTGGGAGATGCCGAGTGTCTCCAGTGAAAGCTACTGAGCTTGTCATCTCTGCGAACCCTAATTCTGCATTCTGTTGTGCCACACTGCTCTTTGGTCTCTCCTGTGGGCAGCTAACTCGTAACGTGTACAGCTTGAAATCAAAGAGAAGGCAAAAGAAAGAAAGGGAAGGAGCAGAGCCAGGGTGAAACGTAGGCATTTCTGGATCGCCTTCTCATGCCTGCCTCTGTGCTGCTGCGTGACCTGAGGCCACTCTCAGGTGTATCTGTCCTGCAGCATGGAACTGCCACATGGTCACTTGTGGCCCAGCAGTTAGTGTGGTGCAGCACACAGATGCCAAAACTTATCACAGTCTCTCAAGGAGCCAGGGGCCATCTAGGTATAAAAGCTATTAAAAATCCATACGTGTGCGGATTTCTCCTTTGACTAATCCGGTCATTTAGATTTGGTCTCTGGAGCTATTCTAGAAATTGAAACTTGAGTCATTAATCCATAGTGGTGATAATGCTGTGACTAAATTAATTTGTGAATTTATCTCAAGTAAATAAATAAATAATAATCCTTACCAAAGGAAAAAACTCACAATAAACCAAATGACTTCCAATGTATGTGGATTCCTGGCTTAGCTGCTCTTTTTTGTGATGCTTTTTTCAGGTTTGAGGGGGATGATGATCCAACTGACTGGATCACTATTACATTTCCTCGGTATGTTTATGGAAGGGGAAGGTATGTACTAGGAGCAGGTTGAGAAAAAAATCACACTCATTTATTACTCACATTAATTTCTAAAGATCAGTTCTGAGATAGCATGCTAAATAATGGGTTTATACCTAAGAAAACAATCATATTTATTTATGTATTGTAGTAGAATTCTGAATATACAATTCCATGTTTACTTTGAACATGTATTATTGATATTGGGGCAGGGAATGTCATTGCATTTGTTTGACTACACTGAGAAAGGCAAAGATTTTTAGCTAATGAAAGATGCTTCTTTTCTTTCAAGTACCTTTATCAGAATTTGCAATAAAAATAGTATTATACTTATAATCCTTATAGACACAAGCAAACAAAAGAAAAAGAAACAGGGCTCTCTTGCTTTCTGGGCCATTTTACACCTAATCTGATTGAAAGGAACAGGAACGAAATTGTCAGTCTTTCACCTGTGGGCTGCTTATTCTATTTCAGTCTGGACTAAGAGAACCGTAAAGTTACTACAAGGTGCAAGTTGTTAGGTTCATTGCATGGGGTGGCTTCCAGGGGTGTGCACGCACCTTTGCAGGGCCCCCACCACCATACTCTCCTCTTCAGTCTGGCCAGTTTCAGAGAGAAAAGCCAAAAAGGATTAGTTTTGGGGCCTTGAATCATTAGTACAATTTTAGACACAAGGCTGTCATAGAGGGGAATTTTACCCTCATTACACATATTTTTACTGAACTTACAGAGCTGCCAAATGAACTACTTTGCTGAGACATGAAACTGTGTGTGAGCATGTGTGCACACACACACATGTGTGCACACAGCTTTTTCCTTACAGATGCTGTTTTCTTCGTGCTAGAGCGATGGTACAGCTGCTGTGTTGTTTTTGTATCACATGCTCTGTACATCGTTTGCATCTTTTTCAAGTCTCTCCTAAGAACAGGAATAAAAGGAATTTCTAAATATATACAGTTAAGGAAATATTGTTGAGTGAAACAGCTATTTATATCCATTCCCTAAGGATGCTACTGTATGTAAGGCAAAATTCCAGAAGCGATGAAGCCAGATATTGATTATCACCCCAAAAAACTGCTGGAAGAAAACAGCAGAAGCTGTCCAGCTGAAGTTGTACCCAGCTGAAACCAGCTCCTGCAGGGTATTTTCTTTCTCATTGCTGCTGCTGTTCTTCCCTTCACTTTTTTCTTATCCTGTCTCGCACAGGATAGAATAATGACATTTAGGAATTAACCTCTTATATATTTTGCAAGCTGTAAGCAGTAACCTCTTCGTAGCTCTATCAGAACTGTTGTCTCAAAATGGAGGTGAGCTGGAAGGGCTTGAGGTCTTAATCATACCAGTTGCTCTTGTGTTGTAACACCTTTCAAAACTTACTTAGGTTTAAGCTGGCCACAGGTTTCTTGCTGTAATAGGTACTGCAGTCCACCTTCTGAATGCTTTCTGTTGTCTTCTCAGTCTCTTTCTTCAGCAGGGACATCCTCAGATCTTTGCAGCCCTTTGGAGGCCAGGTATGGGCCTTTTAGCCACGTGTCTACACTTGTATCAGTGCGCAAGGGTGGACAAGCGTAACGTGAGTGGGTCAAACAGTGCATGTTAAAAGTTATTTTGGTGTGAGTAGTAGGAAAGGACAATCAGATGCCTGCTCTCAGCTGCAGCAAAGGCAGTGCAATGCTCTCCTGGAATGTGAATGCCTGGGATTTTCACGGGGTGTTACATGGGGTATATGTGTACATGTGGATGGGTGGCTAGAAGCTGAAATGGTAACAAAAGACAAAGTAGGAAGCTGTAAGAGCATGAGTATCTGAAAAGGTCCTGTGAGACCCTGAGCTATGGTTTTGTGTGTGTGTGTGTGTGTGTGTGTGTGTGTGTTCTGCCAGGTAACTCCTTGTTAGCTTCTAAGAAAGAACACAAAAACATCTGATGATGCTCTCTTGCTAACTGGGTTACTCAAAGATCTGAGTTCTGCCTAGTTGCTACTCAAAACATGTAGCTGTAACACCAACTCCAGCTATTGTTGTTACAAGGTTTCTGAAGGAAAGCCAGATAAAGTGACAGTAAGAGAAAAAGGGGGGTTAGCTATACACTGTATTTTGTCAGCTTTATTACACTGTCGTATCTAGAAACCTGTTTTTTTACATTATTTATTCCTTTGGAGAGAAATGGGATCAGTTATTGTTATCAGCAAACAGCAAGGAAGGTCATTGCGATTCCAGAGATGTGCAAGAACAGCTCCTCTGAAGCCTTGTTTTAGAAATACCCAGTCCTGTAGAGCAGTGATGTGGAGATTGAGGCAAGCTATGGCCTGTCCTCTCCCAGATCAGCATAGGATGTGGCTAAGCAGGGCCAGAGCCCTTCTGACAGCACTTGCCACAGTGTTCTCACTGCTGCTGCAGTTTCAGATAACCGGTTAAAATAACCTGGCTTATTCCAGCAGCTTGGACTGTGGAGCAGCAACTGAGTTATACAGGTGTTACGGTCATTGTGGTTCCTTTCTTTTTTATTTCTTTGTAATACTTGTTATGATTTTTTACAATGTTATACCTGGCACAGACTCCAAGAGTTGGTAATTCCACTTCCCTAGTTATAGCCTCATCAATTGAATGTGTTTTGATTGCTATCTTTGGAACAAAGGGATTAATTTCACAGTGTGATTGTTTTATTTCCACTTCATCTTGTTAGAGTTGCTGAACATAGAAAGTGTAGAACAAATCAACAAACAAGGAAGGTTGAACTTTAAAACACACAGTTGTATAGTTAGAAAAAATGAATGTGGGAAAATTCTGGGGCCTGCTACAACTGTAAACAGGCTCTTGCCTTTTCTCAGAAAGCTGTGGAGTTACTGCCTGTTTACAGTGCTGGAACAGAGACCCAGAATTGGCTGAGGCTCTCAGGGGGAAACCTGTATTTCTCCTTACCAGTCTGTTCCTTGCTGTTCCCATGTGCAGGTCATGCCCACAGCAAGGCTGTGTGTGTATTCCCAATAGATGTGTGTGTGCACCGTTTGCATGCTCGTAGGCATAGATCACCACAGAACATTGCCTTCAGGGCACCCACAGCACTCACGTGAAGGTGAAAGCACAGCCCACTCCTGCTCTTCCTCTTCACATCATTAGGAAATTGAGTATTTAGTGTGTGTGTGTACACATACACATCTACATTATAAATTTTCCCTGTCTTGATTCACAGTCACAATCATATTTGCAAGGCCCTCAAACGGTGTCTAGAAAACCATGCAGAACTGATGCCCTGATTCTTGACCCCTCCATTTCCAGCCTGGGTTTTTTCCAGCTTCTTTCTGTTTGCTACTGCAGCTTGATTGAAGTTCTCACTTCCTCCATGTCTTAAGCCCTACGTTGGACCATAAGTCCACACAGAATCCTAGCCTGAAACCTAAGCCCTCTTTATCCTGTCTCTCTCTCCAGCCTCATGTCTTTCCAGGACTTACTGGCTCATCAAGCCTGGAGTTTGCTGCTGAATCACACCCACACAAACACATGGGAGAGCGAAATTACACAGAAAATAGGTGGATGGAGTTTTATCAGGCTGCAGTTTTCAGGCACAGGGCTTGGTCAGATGCAACCAGCTGTTTGTGTTTTGGGTATTTTTTTCCTTTTTATATTAACCCTCTCCGTCTTCCCATCCCTGATTCTCCCTAGTCCACCCTGATCATAAGCATTACTTTGCATGTTCCCATAAGCCACTTAAAACATCCCAGAAATTTTGCACAGTCCCACAGCTTATCCTCTGCTTCCTCTCCTCCCCCTTCCCCCACCCCACAGTAAAATCAGTCATTCCTGTAAGACTCCGTAGTCTTGTTTCCACCCCTATTTTCAGGATTTTGAATGTTTCCTTCAATGACACATCATTCAAGGATCTTAGAGTTCTATCTTTGGTACTGTCTTCTTTATCTCAGTTTCTTAGGGTTTCATAGCTAGGTGTGGTTTGCTTTTTCTGTCTCTTGTCTTTGTTTTGATGCTGAACAGCCTTTAACCAGATGCCCCCCCAAACCAGATGTCCTTACATGCCAGGTATGGGGTTTTGTTGTAGCAGAAATTTAGTATCAATTCAAGTGGCTTTTGTTCTTTCACAGTCAAAACAAAGGAAATAACTCATGAATCAAGTACATTTTTTTGAGTCACCCATCTATGAATTACAGGGTAAATTGACCCCTAGGCTGTGAATTGTCTGTGGGGTGGAGTACTCTCTTTGATTTGGACAGCACAGAATATGGTGCCTTTAAAAACAGCCAGTAACAACTACCACAACGTCCTTCTATTTTCTGCAGTCCTGGTGGCTCCCTTGTATTTGTAGGCAGCCACAAGGACGAAAATGTGAGAGCACAGAGTGATTAAGCTGAGGAGAAAAGGAAATGAGTTTGAATGTAACATGAGTGGTGAGATGGAAGGAAGGGTGCAAGTGGCCCAAGTGCAGTAGGAAGCTTTTCAGTTCAAGGTCATAAGTATGAATCTTTCCCAAGCTGGCAGTGACCAAAAGCCTTAACCATCTGAAAGCAACATCACCCAGTAATGGCAGAGATTGGAAGCAGGAATGTAGAAAGACATGAAAAGCTTTTGAAAGTGCCCTTGCGGACTAATACTGTTACTCCAGTGAATAAGTCTCTTGAAGGCTGTGAGTCTGTGGCCATTTATCTGGTAGGCTTGCTATTCATCTCCTTTGAGTGTAGTGTAAATGCACTGTATTAGGGTCATGATGAGAGCAAACCTAAAACGTTTAAATATTAGAAATGAGTTAGCCAGCTATCCAGCAGGAAAGTACAGACCATTTCGAACACAAACACAAAGAAAGCAAGGAAACAAAAGAGAACGTTTGGAGAGAGGTGGCTGCACTGGGACTTGTGATCTTACAAACAAGTCTGTTAAGGAGGAGGGACCGTTTGATGGTATATAAGACAGCTTTTCTCTTGCAAAATAAGGAGAAAATACTGAGTTTTCATTTAAAAGATTCCTCCTTGCTTCCAAAGTATTTTACAGACACAAAAAGCAAGAATACACAGAAGCAAACTCATGTCTAAGTTGCTCAAAAGTTTAAAATGTTGATAAATAGGCAATTGTGTTAGACCGAGGAAAAGTCATGCTGCTTCTATTTCTGAAGGCTTAAGAAGGAAACACTGAGAGAACAGACAGTAGAGAAGAAAGGGTTTGAATATAACACTTGGAGTATATTATAGTATCAAGACAGATAAAATGATCCAGATTATCTTGCCTTAATGTCTCTAAAGAAAAAATGAGTTGAGGAGGAAGAGCTCACAAACAGTACTGGTAAGACTCAGACATTTGTTCTTATTTCACCACTGACGCACCACCGCTCATCTCTGCCTGTGGTGAGTGTACAGTCTGAGTCCAAATCCAGATATCAGTTTGACATTTGGAGTTTCTTTCTTTAACAGAAATAGGAACCTCAAATCTATACACAGTAAGTATGAAATCCATATATATAATAAGAGATACTTCCTGACCCCTATTTACCAGAAAAGGAGGGTAGTTGAAAGACTTCTTTTAAAATTTTATTTTTAAGAAACAATTTTGTAATTAAAACCCAGGGAAAAAAAAACCCAAAACCAACACCTCACATTAGTGAGTCCTATGTGAAAGAGGATATGGTGCTCCAGAACGTGCTGAGTGGAGCTTTTACTGTCCTGTTCCCTTATGTTAAGTAAAGGAATCTTTGGTTATGTCTGGAATGATAGAATATTCTACGCTGGAAAGGGCCTCTAATGGTTCTCTGGTACATCTGGCTCCTCAGAGCAGGACTGTGTTAGCTAAAGTTTTCAGTGTCTTGTGCAGTCTGGTTCTGAATGTCTCCAGATGGAGATACCACAGTCTCTCTAGGCACATGATTCCAATGTTTGAACAATGGTGCCAAAGAGGTGTCATTTTAATTGCCAATAAAAAGTAATCTGGAGAAGAAACCTAACAATATTCAATACTAGACCCTTGCTCAATTTGTGAAAGATCTGGGTTTTCCACATATTTCATTTAATCCTCCTCATCACTGTTTGGTTTCCAGGCACTAGTTTAACTCCATCAGCGTACAATTCTTCACAGAAGGTGCAAGTTACTCTTGTGTCTTAGCTCGAGTAAGATGTAGCGATGGGCATCATCTCTTGTTTGAGAGTTTGATTTGCTGTGCCCACAGAGTACATCTGGTTGCTACTTTTCACTTCACAAAGTTTTCTCCAAAAACATGAACATGGAAACAAACATCTTTCTTTGGAAACAGTGGCCTTTCTAACAGTTTTCCCCACAAAGTAATGTCATTAGCCTTAATTTAATTTTTTGCTGAAAAAAAATCCAAAATTCTTGTTCAAATAACACTGAAATTTTTTACCTCTGAAAAATAATCTGCAACTGAAGGTTTTAAGGAACTTTTTTAATAATTTGTAAACAATTGTAAAGAACTTTACATACAAAAGGAACAGACTTGCATCAAATTACCAAGAAAGAGTCTTTCCTGAAAAGTATTTTTTTTCCTCTCTTTAAACACATCATATTAAAATGTTTTGGAAATGTGACAGGACTACTTTTTCTTTTTCTTTTTTTTAAATTATTAAAATACTTATATACAGAAATCTTACTCTTATTTTGTCAATTGCTTGTTGAAAACTATTTCTGTTTGAAAAAGCAATAGATTTTTTTCAAGAAATGGGTAAGGGAGCTGGGCCTCTTTAGCTTGGGAGGAGGAGACTGAGGGGTGACCTTATTAATGTTTATCAATATGTCAAGGGTGAAAGTCAGGAGGATGGAGCCAGGCTCTTTTCAGTGATGTCCAGCAATAGGACAAGGGGCAGTGGGTGCAAACTGGGGCAGAGGAAGCTCCATGTGAATAGAAGGAGCAACCTTTTCACTGTGAAGGTGACGGAGCCTTGGGACGGGCTGCCCAGAGAGGCTGGGGAGTCTCCTCTGGAGACAATCAAAGCCACCTGGATGTGTTCCTGTGTGTAATTTAGTGTAGGTGATCCTGCTCTGGCAGGGGGGTTGGACTAGATGATCTTTCAAGGTCCCTTCCAACTCCTGACGTCCT
Source organism: Laterallus jamaicensis coturniculus (assembly GCA_022605575.1). Lineage (NCBI taxonomy): Eukaryota > Metazoa > Chordata > Aves > Gruiformes > Rallidae > Laterallus > Laterallus jamaicensis. Next base: position 1,053,482 of record JAKCOX010000016.1, read on the forward strand.
GTGGCTCTGTGATCCTGTAAAATACTTTTATGTAGTGTTGCAGATGTGAATGAATAAGGCAAACACGTACCGATTTTCAATGTACTACAAGTGCTTATGGCAAGTAAAGTTTTTCAAGGCCCTTGCTCGTGTGAGATGTCAGACACCAGTATTTCAGCTACATCAGTAAGGTCAGTATATATTAAAGTACGTCCATGTAAATATCAGAAACGAGGCTATAAAGTTATATCAGCTTCTCAGTTAAAAAGTCTCAGCAGATTGGGGCACTGACACGGCGATCTGTGGTTTAGTTACCTGGACACATCATACTGTTGCATCACTGAGAATGATTGTGGTTCACATTGGCAGTGTGAACACCAGGGGCCTTAATCTCACAGAGCACTTACGAGCCCTGAATACACTTTATTTTAAATGCTCCGACTTGTAAGCCATGGCTGCATCGTGTATGGCTTTCTCTCTTTATAGACCCTCACAGGGTAGCACCTGTCTGTCAGCACCAAGCAGCAGATGGACCTGCTATTAAGAAGAACATTTTATGGGGTATTTATGAATGTGAACAGAGGGGCTGATCTCTCTAGGCTTCCAGTGCAGGAGAAGAGAAATTCAGTTTTGTGTTGTTTTGGGGGTTTTTTGAGATCTAAAGCTAAAATCTCTCTCTTGAGAACTCACCTGGTTCAGTACAGAAAGGGTCAGGAGAGACATGGGTTAAAGTTAACATTTATCAATATCTTCTTGTCCTGTTTTACAGTTGTATATTAAACCATGTAAATTGAGAAGAGGAAATCCATTCTTCAACTAACAGAATCATTGTAATGCATGAGTTTTGCTAAGAAAAAAGGGATAGGGAACTGTAAAATTGTAGCTCTACTTGACAGAAAATGCAAAGCATTTTGCAGTAGAGCAGGGAAACATTAGGTGAAACAGCACTCTCAGGTTCTGAGCTTGAAAACCTCACAACAAAAATTACCACTTGTCTAGAGCTGTTCTGCCATCTCTGACATGATTCTTTTGCATGTTTTTTGTGCACCCAGTGATCACAAACCTTGTGTCTCACCATGGCCTCTCATCACAGAGCCACTCCAATTTCTGTAACAATTCGAATGGTCATTGGGTCAGAAAGGGAACCCATCCATCTTGCAGTCCTACCAGTTTTGGGTGCAAAGGGTGATTAAGGGACATCCTTCAAAGTCCACAGACCAAGAGATAGCCTCTTTCCTTCTTGCTTTCTGTCTGAGTCAGAGAAGAAATCACACTTTAAAATAGAACATTAAAAAAAAATTAAATCTCACTTATAGCTGGCATGGAACAGGAATATTCTTGAGGTCTTGAAAAGGATGGGAGAACTTCTCACATATGAAGCTGTATCCATGAAGAATAGGTAAATCTTAACTGTAATCCAACACCATATAGCATGGTTAATATCCATTTAAATAAGCAATGTATATCACCACTGACTAGAAAACATATGAGAAATTCTCCTCCCAGGTGTATGTTTCAGTATCTTTTAAACATTTCAAAACAAACTTGAGAATTTTGTTTTGTGGATTCCTTACGGTATTCCTTAGGGTACATCTTCTTTGGAGATGCACACAACCTGTATTTGCTATTCTGTTTTCTGGACAGCAGCTTTACTAAGCTTTGAAAAGAGGATGTTAGCAGTTTTAAAGCCTTTTTTCCCCTTTTTATTATATGAATCAGTGTTCTTGAAGGAGTCAAAGTTCAATCCTCCTGCTGCATTACAATGCCTTTCAGTCTAATATTAGAGAGCGAGTCCCATTTTACTTTGTAATACGGAGCTTCACTTCGGCATTAATTTCATTCAGAAAGCAGCTGCACTTATAATAGATTCCTTTTAAGCAAAATGGAAAATATACATTTATCAAATGACTTTCTTCCAGTAATGCTGCAGCAGTCTTCATTGCATCAAAGTTGTCAGCAATCAGCCCATCTGAATAAAGATGTGCCAAATCACAGAAGCGGGCTTTATATTGAATAAGCAATAAGTGAATTCTATGGTAGGTGGACAGACAGACACTATCGTGGCTTTTACAATATGATGTAGTTATTTATACCCACATCACACAGCTTTAGCAAATGACTATTGGGGAGTATTTCCTACATGGGCATAGTGAGTGACATTATCAAAATAAAAATCATGCTTTTCAAAGTGTTTTGCCTAGGAGACTAATAGCAACTTATTACAAATGAAAGATTTAAAAAATCAGCCTCAACAGCTTTATCTTTCTTGTTGAGATTTTTTGTTTTGTTTTGTTTTTTCTTCCAAGTCCAATGACATCCATTGGCAGCAGAATATCACTTTCAAAGTCTGGTTCAGCAGAGTTTTGTTCTGCTTGCCTTTGTAAATAAAGCAACCTTTAGATTTGGATTTTTTTTTATTACTTGGGAAAATGGTAGGTCTCATTGAAAAGTTAATTTAGTTATAAATTTTTAAGTTTAATTCTGCAGATCAGAATACCCATTCTTATGAAGAGAAGCTATTGATATACTATGGTTACCCAGAGACACTAGCGGTAGTCACTCGATCCTCCTGTGCTGCCCCAAGCTCTTGACGTGGAAGGATACTTCAGCATTTTTCACAGTTCATTTTATGAATTTCGGAATTCTGGAGGGGTTAGAGTTTTATAATGTCTCCTCTCTTTATATTAAACCTCTTCAAGGACAGTTATTCTTGCAGGAATTGTGATGCAGGATTAGTCAGTGGAGATGGAGAGAAAGATATTTTCACTTACTCCTAATGCTCAGGTTGTAAGGGTTTGAACTCTCCTTATTCCTCAAGCCCAGGAATCCCACTGATCAGACTTACATATTTATGACAAAATCAATCCGAAAGTGTTAAAATCAATTTGAATGTGCTTAAATAGGACATTCTATCATATTTCTATTAAGATTTTTTCCCAGATATTTAAAATGACAGTATCATTTTGTTTTCTGACATAAAATGATACTAGGGAATAACATGTGATAAACAAAAACAGATTTGAAGAGGAGTTAAATGGGAGAAGTCTGCTCCTCCATGCTTCTCCTCGTGCCTGCTTGCCAACCAAGATCAAGTCTGATCTAGAAAATAATTCAAATATTATAAAACCTGAACATCCTATAAACAAAAGCATACAGACAATCAGCAATAAATGAATGAAACTAATCATAATTGCATTGTAATCGCCAGGTTTGGAATCCTGGTGGTTTGAATAATCTCCTCTGACTGCTGTGTTCACAGTAGGTGTATAAGGAGTGGGTAGGGATACCCCCAGTAAGACAGCCACTAAAATCAATGGAATTACATTGCTTAGAAGTCTCAACAAGTATATTGGCCTAGGTCTCTTTCATCTCTTCAGAGCTGAGAATCCTGCTCTCTTTAACTTAATGTGTGCTTGCTAAGCCTTGCAACAAAACACTCAGGAATTGCTGCAGCTATTTGATGCAGCCTGGGAAATCCTACAATTTGGGTAAGGCTCCACTATCAGCTGCCTTTTATATTTTTGCATGCTATAAGGTGCAGCAGACATTATACCCTGATTTCTTACTTTGCAGGGCAGAATTCAGTTAAGCTGCAGTGCTTTTCTGCAGCAGTAGTGTCAGCTCCCAAACTATATGCAAAGCTTCAGCTATAACTTCTTCCCCACTGAGCTCCAAGTTTTAGGAATAAAAAAAGAGTGGGAAAAAAAACATGCTCCCCTCCCCACCCCAATAATCTGTTCATAGTTGTGTAAGACTGGCTGATCTCTGATCGATCTTACCTCCTCAGGGAACCTTCTCTTAATTAAGAACATAGTCACTTGCTTGATATACTGGTACCTAGTAATTCCTTGAACAGGTCCATCAGCAGATGAGGGCAGCCCTTAACTGATGTGCAGTGGGGGAACACTCCCTCCTCGAGCGCAGGAGCTGATTTTTTTCAGAGGCTCCGCTGCAGGTTGGATTGCAGCTGGCTGGGCTACAGCTGCTGTAGTTGTGACTGGCTAGCAGTGAGGCTGATCAAGCTGTGTCGATACAATGAGGCAGACTCTCCAGAGACAGGATGTCTACATCATTCATTTAGGTGTTGCACATGGAAACAATCGCTTTTTAGATAATGTGTGAAGTAAAATAGGATCTCTGCTTTGTGCCTTATAAAAACACTAAGAAATTACAAAGCAGGGACGCCGTTACAGCTATTGTCTGTGAAGGTAGAATAGCTTTTTCCTCTTGTACCACCTAACCATTCAAGTGAGTGTGATATATATGTGAAAGGACCACTATGTGCACTTGCATATGAATAATTCTGTGAAGCAAAAGTATTATTTTACTTGAAGACACAAGGGATATTTTAGTTAAATTACACCAGAGTAAAAAGCAAATGCACTTGAATACCCACAGAAGCTGCTTCCTTACTGAAGAACATTGATAAATACGATGAGGCCAACTGTATATTTAAAGTGGATTTAACTCATTGTATTTTCCTACGCTTCAAATATTAGCTATTTTCATAGGACTTCAGTGAGATAATGATCACTTTCTGAAGACTGATAATTTTAAAATTTATAAACACAGAGCCATACCATGTGTGTATCCATCAAGTAATTTAGCTATGAGCTACAAAACCAGCACTCAATGCTTGTATATTTGCTCATTATAAAAAGATACTTTTAAGAGTAAATTGTTAGTTAAGTGAAGTAAGGCAGTTCTCTGTAATAGCTGTTTTATACTTAATCCAAATAAGAAACAGATGAGTAAGGGGAAAAATTTCAGAGGACTTGCATATTTATAACTTGTTCTTCACTCACAAAATTAGCTCTACAATTACGATTAGATCATACTGAAGATCTTAGTGTTCATTTGCAGAGGCTGTTAGTGGACCAGTGCATAATTATATGAGGAGATATTTTCCTATTTGGCTCTACTTGAGTGCCTACCACAAAGCTTATCTGAATAAGAAAAATATTTTTAAATGCTTTCTTAGTTTCTTGCATATAACTCTGCCACAGGAGACTGGGGTATTTTTTGTTTATAATTTTGCAAAGCTTATTTTCACTAGTCCCTTTACAGCAGGAGACAAAAATGATTGTCTTACATATGAAAGGTAAGAGACATCAGGGCCCAGCAGAAGACACTGAACAAAGCAGTGTATTATGTTCCTATTCTTTGTGTCCACCCTTCCATGGAAGGAAGAGATGAAGTAAAACAGAAAGACTGTGCAGGGGTTTTATTTGGTATGCCACAAACAAAACTATGTTTTTGAGATAATACAACCTTATCAATAGGATTTTAAACCCTCACTGTGACACAGTGTTGAGTCATGTAACCTTGAACTAGTTCCCTAAGCTTTCCTTTGGACTGCGATGATTTTGGGGGACTTTTGGACCAGTTTATAACTCTGCTGTTTTCTAACATTCTGAGCTTCAGTTGTTCTCATTGACTTAAGCTGAAACTTCAGTCTGTTAGCAGTCCTGAATTTTAGCCCAAAAGAAAATAAAATTGAACTACTCTCCAGATGTACTATAAACATGGATAATATTGGTCATCTCTTTGCCACAGTTTTTCCATTTATACAATAGGATGCATCTGCTTTATAGAGAAGCTGAAGAAGAAGCATGAATGATTGTTGTCCGTGGGATGATGCATATATTTTTGTATTCCATGGGACAAAAGATTAAGTTTTAAAAATACAAAAAACTTACTGTTTATTTGCAATAAAGAGATTGTTTTGTGCAGTAAGGTTAAGAATGAGGATGTAATAAAGTCTTTTTAAGAATTACATAATTCTGCATGGACAGGCAGATGAAAATAGATTTTTTGGGTGTGTAAATTGCTGCTCATCTGCTTTCCTTCCTTTGTCTGAGTGCTATCCACTAGGTGGGTTAATTTAGATTTTCCATTTTTTGCAAAAAGCACATAGGAATTAACAGATTGTGCATTTACTTGATGGACCTAAACTCTTCACCCGTGTAATCTGCTTCATCAAAACTGCGTATTTCACTTTCTCCATGGTAGAATGACTGTGGCAAGGTTCTAAATTCTGGGGACATAACTATAAAGTTGTTTGGTTGTTGTTATTTTTAATTTTCTGAATTATTCAGTTTTGACAAGAAAAGAGGAAGATCTAGGAAGCTTTCCTATATTAATTTCTGCCATCTATCAATTTTCAAGCAGAGGAATGTAACTGTATATGAATCATCCCCAAGTGCAAGTGAAGGTTCATAGCAGACTGATACAGCCTCTGGATCGAGTTCCTGAGGTTAGGCCCCTCCCAGGAAACATTCACATAAACTCTAGGGGAAATATTTGCATTTATGAAGTTCTGTGTGTGTGTCTTGCTAATTCGATGTTGCTAATACTTGTTTAAAAGGATCCTTCAGAAGGTATGAATAGGACTTAGCAGTAGTATCTACTTCAAAAAGAGAGTTTTCAACCTACAGTATGTCTGTATGTGTGTGAAACCTTGAGCATTTGCTTTCACCATTGAATTAATTCAAGGATTTTGTAGGGGTCAGGGAAACAATATTGGTCTTTCAGTTTATTTCACAATGAATAGTATTGAAACAGCACTGGTAGTACACAGAGCACAGCAGAGCAGGCTTCGGTCAGGTACAGTCAGACTGAATCACAATTTTGGCATCAAAGTGTGCGTTTCCCATTGATCCATGCTCATGTGATTAAGGTAGTCAGCAATGTAGAAGTCTGCATCATGTCCTCCTGCATCATGTGTGTAAATAAATAGGGTAATTCAGTCTCTGGTTAGCTAGATGAGAGAGAAATGGAAATTAAACATCCAGTGAATTTGGGTGCATTCAGAACTGAGGTGAATTAAGAACTGGTTTGTCTCCTGTTTGGAAATTTGTGGATCCTTTAAAGCTCCCTAGGGCATGACTGTATTAATTTCATATGCCTGATTCCTAAAATGATCTTCTATCAGTGGTGGCAAGAATAGCTGCTACTTACCCAATACAACCCCTGCTCCAACAAACAACTAATCCAAGAAAAGCAGGACACCTTTAGGTAGGGAATTAATGAGATGGGTGATATCTTTCCATTTTTGTCTGTCTTCGTTGTTCTCCCAGTCCTGCTCTTGCTCTGATCTCACTGGGGAGCTAAGCCCACAGGGATTTCACTTTGTCATGAGAATTGCAGTGTTGCTTGGAGCTGGAACTCCCACCCTTTTTGGATAATGTGGGTATATTCCCTTCATCCTTCATGGGGGAAGAAAACTCCTTAGCAAAGTATAACGATCTCCCTAACTCCATCTCTCCAGGGTCTCACAGACTCCCTTTGACTGCACACTGACAGCAAATCTATTCCAGTACTTTGGGGAGAAAAGGAATTAACACTAGCCCAGGGAAAGGGATAATGTGACATTCTTTTAGTCCTATTCCTTCTGTGCTTCTGGTGCCGTGATACTTTTATTAATGCTGAGAGAATGGGAAGGTAGGGAATGGAGACAATAGAGACAAACAGGCTGATCTGAGCATGACACTGAGCATGGTTTAAGGCAAATGCCTGAGCTGTTACAATTGTGTTGGCACTGCCTGGAGTTGTATATATTGAAAATCCTTACATTTTCACCATATAATACCTTTAGAACATCCCAATGTTTTCTTCCCCACAATGATGTTGAGGGAGCGGACACGTATCAATATCCAGCTGCTCACCATGGTTTTGGACCCTGTATCTTGGCTGATCTGTTTTTTGGAGGTTCTCAAAAAAGTAGGTAGCTACACTTTTTCTTGTTAATATTTTCTGTGTCATCCTTTGCCATTCTATCTGGGAACTTTGATAGCATGTTTTGGGAGTTTTTTATATGAGTTTGTTTCTTCACTGTAAGCCTAGATGACAAACCATCTGTTTCACTGTTGTGATGCTAAAGAGTTTTACAGCAATAAAGTAGCCTTACCTGTACAGCCTTAAACCCCCAAATGTTACAGTCCAAGATTTGAGGATCTGAATTCAAATCTAAACTTATGTCATCATAGAATCATAGGGGTTGGAAGGGACCTCGAGAGATCATGGGGTCCAACCCCCCTGCCAAAGCAGCTCCCCAGCTCATACTGCACAGATAGGCATCCAGATGGGGCTGGAATATCTCCAGAGAAGGAGACTCCACACCCCCCTGGGCAGCCTGTCCCAGGGCTCTGTTGCCCTCACTGGGGAAAAGTTCTTCCCCATGTTGGTGTGGAACTTCCTATGCTCTATAACTATATTTTGGGTGTAATTTTTTTTATACTCCAGGTTTTGCAATTCTATGCAAGTTTGAGATCTACATGAAATCGGTAGCACTTTGCTGCCTTAACTGTCAGATCCGGAGGCTGCTGGATGCAGCTCAGTGCTAGTAATTAGTCTAGAATTGGGCACAGAAAAATTGTGCTCAAGTTAAAGGATAAAGAAAAAAAACCAAGCATTGGTTGTGCCAACTTGTGTATTAGAACAGCAATCTATGTTTGTTAAGTGATTATTCCACAACATGGTGATGAAAGAAAATAAGAATAATCTTATTTACCTCTTTATTTGATGCTTTCTCTTTCAAAAAAAAAAAAAAGTAGAGGTCAAAGACTGTGAATCTGAATCAAATTTCTAATAAGCCATGACTGCTTCTCACAATGGCTTTTTTTCCCCCTACTGGGAATGATGTTATGCATCTTTCCTTTTTTGAAGGAAAAAGTGGAAGGGTATAACAACTCCTTTATGATTTCCATCAAGTTACTATGCATTTATTATGATTGTGACATTGAAGTCTATACTCTTTTTTGACACAAGAGAGGAAAAAACATAAGTAAAATGTTGCTTAAAAAGTATGGAAAACTAGAATTCTGACAGCACTGCACAATTAGCTCTTTACATTAAGCATTTATGGCAGTTACAGATTCACAGCATATTTTTGGAGGCAGTAATAAATGGGGGGGGGGGCATCAAAGCCAGAATGAGGCCAACTGACATTTTACAGTCAGAACAAAGGGTTGAAAGTGTCTGGCTTATATGCAACTACTTACGTATTACATATTAGCCCCTTAAACTAGAAGTAAACTCAGAATCACCCCTTAAAGAGGCTTCATGCAGATAATTATTAGTAAATTAAGTCCTTCAGTCATTCTGAAGGTTGAAGAACATGAAATTATATAGCGCTTACCAAATGATGCCAAAATGTGACTCAATTTACACTCTGGAGTCAGTGATGTTCAAGAGGTTTTGAATCAGTGCAGAGTCTGACCCTCTTAATAATTAAATTAGAGAAAAATAAAGAGCTCATTCAGAATGTCCCCATGAGTCTGCAAAGCCTTATAGTATAGGACTGTACACCTCCAGGAGCACAGAGCTGTGAAGCAGTGTGACAGAGAGGAGAGGGGAAACTCACTCCACATCAGGGGCTTTCTTGACTAGAAATGATTTGTATGGATGTTCTGAAGTTTTGCTGTGAGCCTTGGGGAATGCCTTTGATGCACTTGATTAGGGAACAAGATCTCAACCTTGTAGACTCAGTAAGATCTTCACATGTTTAAATACAGATAATTAGTCTCAGTTCTCTTCTTTTTTTTTTTTTTGTTTAACTTACACCCTCACAGGTTGGGTTTTTTTTTCCTTTCTTGTACTTTTCATTGATATAAGAGTTTGTTTAATTGCCAGTGCAATACCCTCTTCCTAATTTATGCAGCAAAAATGACCATGTCTGATTTTTATTTTGGAATATAAGATGATATATATTCTTAAACAGATTTTCAAAGAGAGTAGTAAATTCCTTCCTATCTATCTATATAGTGTAATGGAGTGAAGTGTAGAGATTCCTAATCTAGCTCCAAGCCTAACTTGCAGTACCATGGTGAGATCATAATTCAGGAGCAGCCTAGCTATGTTGGGCAGTAGGTGTCACCTCATGAAGCCTGCACAAAGTATGAGCTTCTGCTAGGGTCCACATTTGCTATATTTTCTTTGACATGGGCTTTTCAACAGGTTAAATTTCATGTGCAGAAGGCTTTATTCAGTTCCTGTGGCGTAGTTCACAGGTATGTGTTGCATGCAGTGATGGGGAGAAGATTGGTGGGAGCAGTTACGGCAGGCATAGCCAATAAGGTGGATGTCATTAGTTAGGACATCTGAAAACTGTGTGATGAGTCCTGGGGTTCAGTACACAGTAATCCATCACGAGAGCGCTTTGGCCTGTGGACTTAGCATGATACTTTGCTGTCCTAAAAGGTGGTGCATTCTGCCAAATACTCACGTGAAGCCAACTATGAAGGTGGATAAACATGTGTGGGTGAGCTTTTTTTTCTTTATCCTGTCATCATGGATGAAAGCTTGATTTTCAGCCTTGTTGAGCATGCTTTTGCTCTGTTTACTCAGCTCTACAGAGGCATCGGTCCAAAGGAAATTTTGGTCAAAGTGTGTTCCACCATATCTGGAAAACATTCCGGTAGTTTTAATTCTCTCTCTGTTGGCAGACTTGTTACTGAATGGTTCAAATTATGTAACTAGGGGAGATACCTATTCTCCATATCTGTGAATAAATTCCCTTTCTTCAAGAGCTGTTGAGATGACAATTCACTTGCTTATTCCATGGGCTTCAAACCAGATGAGTGTCTTAGTCTCTGATTCCTGTTTTTCAGCGCGTGCTCATCCTATGTATGGAAGGATCACAGAAAGGTTTGGAAGTATGTCGTGCTAGTGTCTGAGGGTTTTTTTGTGAAGCCATTTCCAAGTGGTTTAGCAGACAATGTAATGTTAAATCTATGTCAGAGAATTATACAGGAACGTAATGGGAGTTTGCTGTGCATATTTGTTTATGTGCCAGGATGCGTTCTGGTGTGGAGGTGTCAAATCCACAGATCAGAGTGTTACCTTTAATCACTGTACTCTGGCATAGGTTCAAATAAAACAACACACTCCTCCTCCCCAGAAAACCCAACGAAAACTGCTGGTTGTGTTCCGCTCTGATGCGCCGGTTCAAAATGGCTTTCTGTCTCACTCCACTGGTTCTTGGAGGTTGGGATTGATCTGTGAATCTCTTGCATGATATGTTTGAAATATTTATCTGAGGTTGAACTGTCAGGTGGTGTCCAACTCACTCATTACTAGGCAGCAGAGGGAGGCCAGGCTGTCAAGGAGTTATCATTTTCATAAGATATGGCTCTGTGTTGATATTTATGGACAGCAGGTTCTATGCTTTGTTAAACTCTGCAGCTGGAAGAGCTAGTTGCAAGGTATTTGATTTAAATGCTGAGGATGGTATACTGAAGGTAACTGTAAATAAGAGTCAAACAATGTTAGCATTGTGATTATTGGTAATATTCATGGTCCTTTTTTTCTTATTTCTCTTTGTACCTTTATTCTTAGTTTTGGAGTGGTTGTGGGGTTGCTTTTTTTTTTTTTTTTTTTGCTTACCCTTTTCCTCATTCCCTTTGCCCTAAGTTTTTCTCCTCTAAATATGTCAGTGTCTGGCTTGCAACCCAGTGTAATTGGTACCTGGTAAGTGACCTGTGTCTTGTTTCTTGATCTGAATACTCCCTGATCTACCTGAGCCAAGTGAAACATGCCTTCAGGGTGCTACAAATTTTACTACAATGAAAGTATCAAGGACTTTTCTCATGGTGCAACCAAGCACCAATAAACACCTGTCTTACTTTCCATTAATTGTAAGTTTAGTTTTGCTGAAGATTATTGGTAAGAAATAAGCCATCAGATGAAATCAGGCATGTCATTTTTCTGTTGTGTGCTGTCTCTTACGCCAGCATTATGCCATGATACAACACTGGTCTGTGGGAACATGGTGCTGCATACAACCCAGACTGAAAGGTTTTGTTATATTTTGGATTCCAGGAGCATGACAGACATTTAAAAATTATACAAACTACCTGAAATTGTAGTTCTTAAATGTTTTCATTGTCTGAAAAACACATCTTATAACTCTGGGATAGGAATGTTATCTTTAGGTCAAATTACTGTGTGCTGAAGCATGACCCAATTTTCAGTTTAATGTGAATCCTATTTTTGGTTGTGCAAAAAATACAAGAAATGCCCATTGACTGTGAGGTGCTTATTTCACTTTTATTAAAGAGCTGCTGATTGCAAGTTATGGGATGCTATAAAATTGAAACTGCCTTATTTAAGCATTCTCGCTTGTGTGATGGTATAAAGGTTGATGTTGTAGCTGTGTAGATACTGTGTGAGGTTATTTAGATAGTGGTTCTTCATGTGCAGATATTTTCTGTTCTTTCCCTTAAAAAAAAGTCCTGACACATTTACATTTTGACAGTTAATCTTTAATTCTTCACCATACCAATTAACTCTGAACTATTAGAGAAACAATAAGCCATGAATCATCAGCTACAAGTAGGCAGAGAGTTTAACAGTCAAGAAATTGAGCATTTCTAAGTCTCATATACACTCCACATCAAAGTGAATAAATCCAAGGTTAAGAAGAAAGGCTATCACATTCCCCACTGGTTCAGAAAACAACTTATTTCTTTCTCTCTTGTTTGTCTGCTAATATAACGTGACAAAAGGAAGGACCTGATTCTCCAATCCTTGATCTGTACAAGAAGCTCTTATTTCTATATCAGTCACACTAAGCAGAGTATATTATTAACAGACATTATTCACAGTATACAAATAAAATTCATGAGAACAAACAGCCTAGTTCTGTAAACTTTTAGTTCTACGAAGAGTCCTCATGAAAATGAATACTCCCATTTCAAGGGTATTATGCGTGGCAGTACAGCTATTCAATTAAGAGCCTTTGAAACCTTTAAAAGCTTGTACTCTGCCTAACTATGAGCATATAAATAGTCTGTGGCTTTCATAGAGTTACTCATCCGTCAGAAGTTAAGCTGGAGTTCGTGTATATTGCTGGATGAGTGCCAGCCTCTCCTGCATCGTGCAGAACAAAGTTACTAGATCAAAAGGCTGAAGACGTTTCTGTGGTCAGAGCTGCATGGGAATCAGGCTGCTTCATCTTAAACGTTTTGAAAATGGTTGGTTAGTGCAGTGACTCCTAAATACCATTAACAAGTGTATAGAAAGAATAGTTGAGATTATATTTAGAATTAAAACGGTTGCCACATGCTAACCAGAGCTGGATGCTATGCATTTATAGAAAGCCAACTGTCTGTAGCGCAAGCGGCTACGCTTCAGACAAGGCAGAGGCAATTGGAAGAGTTTCCCAAGCGCGGTGTCTGGGAGTCAGGATTTTTATGTGGAGTTGCAGAGTATTTCACTCTAATAGGGCTCCTGCAATGGAGCTGGCTTTCAGATCAGTGGGTATGCTCTGCCTGCTTGGAACTTTTTTAAAATGCGAAGCGAAGCGGGCTCAGGTTTGGATTTCTGCACCCGCTCAGGAGATCGGGAAGCACAGGTAGGCTGGCATGTTCTGGAGAAGTTTTTGTCTGCAGGAAAACACTTACTCATCAAAAGTGACAGTCTGAAGGAGAAAGGAGTAAATGAAAAAGACTGTTTCAAACCTAAATTTGGAAATGTTTTCAATTGCTAGAAGATACTGCACAAATGGCTGGAATAAGCCTTGCATCTGTCAGAGTGACCCATTTTGGTGGCCTTTGAACATTTGATGGGAGGTGCCTTAGTTCGGAGTAGTTTCTTATTTCATAATCCTTACTTAGTTTGCCAAATTGGCATGTTTTATGGATGTCTGTGCAAGCACAAACACAATGCTCAGTCCAACATTGAAATAGGAGGGAGATTGGATTTAGTAGTTGATATATCCGAGGAATATCATTAAGTAGCATGCATGTAGATACTTTATAAAGAAATGGTAAAATCTATAATTTTATGCTTTTTTGATATTTTTAGTTTTGATACTAAATGTTTCAGACAACTAGTTTTAATGCACCTGAGGCCATTGCTGCTTTTTACCATTATCTTTCCTTTCTCAGACATTTTTACAATAATTGTAGGAAATTCTGCTATTATTTCCTTTCTCAGGTATTCCAAGAAAAAAAAAAATCAAAAAATCCCCAGCACTCAGTATCATTTTGCTATCGTTCTTTTATTGTTGCCAATAAAATTTCCTCAACACCATCTGATGTGTTTAAATAAATTAAATAAGGGAATTAATAAAATTCTACTCTGTTTCATTAGGAGTAATGAATAGCTAAAAATCCTGCTCTGTTGGAAATACAGAATTGTTTAATTCAAATTTCAATATCAACAAAACTGATATAAGGGAGACAAGTAAAAGGTGTTAAGGGGCCTGTTAGGAGTCATTATATGATCTAGTTGCACAAAGATAAAAGCAAATGTTGAGATTTAATTTTTATCTGCCTTGAGTTACTAATTTACTATGACATTACTTATGAACCAGAATGGAAACATTTTCTTCTGATCTGAATGACAGTAATCAGAGTACAGACTTGGAAGGGACCTGAAAAATTGTTCTGGACAGTCTCAGGGCAGAACATTCTGGTCTGATATTTCTTTGCTGTGAAACTTCCTTCCAATTGATACATTTTCAAGAAGTCTGTCAGTTTAAAAGACGACTCTTGTTTCAAAAATCCCCAGTAAGCTATTTCTCCAACAGTCTATGAGAATATTTGTAATCACTCCTACTTAAAAACTTACCAACTTTCCGACAGCATTTCATTCCACTGATCTGCCTGCAGCCTATCAAGATCTACTCAGCATTACCAGTTTCCTGCTCGTTACTGAGAAGGAGTTTCTGTGTGGTTGAAGCAAGAGAAGCTTCGGAAGAAGGAGTTGAAAGGGGAGTGACGTGGCAGTGGCACTGTTTGGGGTAACCAGAGTTTTAACATAAATTCTTTGCTTTGTGACCCAAATCCAGTGTGGAGAAAACAGGTTACTTTGTTTAGGGCACACATTCTTCCAGGTTGGTGATTCCTATCGTCAACCAGGATTGAAGAAGCTTTTACTGTTGTCTATCTCTACTACAACTATTTCTTTTATCCTGAGAACCTTGCTTATGCAGAAGACTACTGTATTCCAGGACTGGCAGTTTCAAAGCCAGCGTGAGCACAAAATAGAGCAGGGCTCTATTTCTTTTCTTTTACAGTCCAAATGAAAAATAGTAAGCTCCAGCTTGTGTTATGAGATTATCAGCAAGAGGCAAGAATAAAGCATACAAAGGGATACAGAAGAACTCAGTGTGGCTATCAATGTGCTTTTTTATTCTGGAGGGATAATTTCCATAAAACACCAGTGGGAAGCGAGGAGGAGGTGGAGAAATGACTTCTTCAGGAGATGGTCTCTGCTGTCAGGGGAAGTTGCTGAAGCACTAAATGCCGTTTCAGAAATGCACCGAGAAATGAGCCGGAAACTTCCAGTCCTGGATAAGAGAGATGCTGCATTTCATGTCAAAACAGCAGAAGGCTTCTATCCTTTTCCATCTCACTTCAGAGAGACCTGTAATCTAAACTAAGAGTGGTTGTGATGATAGTCTTTTAATGGGAGTTTTAAACAAACAGAAGTGCAGATGAAGCAGTTCTACAGATTAATTTGGAGTTACTGGCAGTTTTTAAAATGTTGCTACTCTAATTTTGATCCTTTGCTTTTCTGAGCAATGGGCTTATTCTTTGTTGACCTGTGAAACTGAGCATTTTCACAAGTGTCAAGTTAATATTATATTCATCTCTGGTTTTACTTTTTGTAGGGAAGTCATAGAAAAAACGCAAGTGAAATGTTTTCCTCCTCCTTAAAATCCATAGTTATCATAACATTGTATTTAATTTCTCTTGAAAGTTGAAGAGCAATAACACTCCTGTAAAAGAATTTACATTTGAAAGAACAGTTTTGAAATTTTGATGCACATCTGATACACCTTTACCTGTCAAAGCACACTAAAGTTTAACTTAAAAGTCAGTTTCAATCAGAATCTCTTCCTTTGTTATTGTTATTTCTCTTTTTATAGATTTTAGGATAGCTATATATGTACATACTATTCTTTCCTGCATGTATAAAATAATTGAAGCCTAGATATACTCTTTGATATTTTTTTCTTTATTTTTTTGTCTGACTCCCTCTCTTATTTGGAAGAATTTATACCGGACTTTTTCAGCTCTCCACTGCTGAGAACTGTCTGGACTACATCTTCAGTCTTTTTAATTGCCAGAAAATGTAGAGAGTTGTGCTTTGGCTTGGCAGTGGAGGATCATTTCTTACTTTATTTCCTGACTATTTCTTCTTGTTTGCTATTTAGGAAAAAGTTTTTTACAGTGGCATGAAGCCTTTGGCTATTATTTTTTGCATGATAAGTCCAGCAGTTTGCGGCAAAAAATATGTTTATGTTCCCTAACTCATCTTGCAGTTTGGAAATTAAATTCTTGCCCCTTGTATGCAGTGAGGACCTTCATCTTACTGTCCAACTAATGCCATAACTGAGCTCATTTTAAAAGCAGTTATTGTATTGACAGAAAATGTTACTGCGGTGCTGAATTACTGGCTGCTTGTTGGGGGTATTGCTTTTGTCATGGAGAGTGGTTATGTCCTTTTATTGAGGGATTTGCCATCTTGTAATGATACAGTAAGAAATTGTACTTTTAAAATCAGATGCAATTACGCTTTTCATCAATGTTCATATTACAGTTTTTTACAGTTTCTGAAGAGTGGTGGTAAATAGTTGGCCTGAGATGTAGAGCTACCTGCTGCTGTTCTGGGAGCAGAGGAAAAGCTTTAGCCTATGTATTGTTGAAATATACTTTTCTGGTTTAATAACAAGCTAATACATATAACAATCCATGCGTTCTAAAGTATCTGTGATCCTCCCTTCCCTTTTCTCCTGGGATGGTGTTATCCAGTGTTTGAACTGGTTTGTAATAGGATGGTGTGTGTCATTGTGTAAGCACTGTACACATTGCCTAGCTTCTAAAAAACCAGGAAATTATAGTAATGTGATAGCAAATAGAGAAGCTTACTGTAAGAATTTCCAAGTCACTGAAGACACTAGGAAATGGTTTCATGGGATGTTTTTCTGATCCAGTCTGGCCAATCCAGACCTTCGACACCTGCAGTGTTACATGTGGAGAACACATCAGATTTTTAAAAAAAAACCTCACCATACCCCCAAGAAACTCAACAAGGAAATGTAATGAACACGGTGGATGTCATTTTTCTTGCAGCTGCTACAAGGATGAGTGATTTAGTAAGGCCTAGCAATATAGTTTGGGAAATGCAGCATAATGCCATTCAGAACTGCCATGTTTCCACAGAATCCTGTTATAAAGCAACACCGTGCATGGCATCACAAGGTAAATATCACCACATTCCATCATCAGCTCACCAAGCCCATGCTCCAGTATATTAACATACCTGAAAATGAAAAATTGCTTGTCAGTTCTGTTTAAAAAACAAACAAACAAAGAAGACCAAAAACCAAACAGGAGAAGATGTGAAAGTGCAGACAGTAGGAATTCTGCTGTTGTCATCGGTGGAACCAGCTGACTCCCACTGACTCCTAGCACGTACAGAGTTCTCATGTGCTGCCTTTTCATTTATTTGGGTCCAGTACCTTTTTTTTTAAATTTTCCCCAGCTTTTTTAATGTTTTCTGCACTCATTTCAGTGATGCAGTTTCTAGAGCAGTTGATCAAATAGCTGATGATGAGCAAATTTGCCTGGGTGTGAGAAAAAGTCCTTGAAAAGCAGGAGGATGGAAGTTTTTCATGCTGGCTTTCCCAGAAGAGAACATATCATGATACTGCTCCCTGGGGATATTATTGTCAGGACATTAGTACCTGCTCTACTCAGAGGGGAATTCCCTTCTCCAGACTCCTCCTGTGGTTCCTTTACAACCACAAACAAGTACTGGTTACACAGGTAACTTTTTAGTATTTTGATTATTTTCTGTGCAGCCATAATGTCTAGACATTAGCTGTGCAGGTTGTTTTAGAGGAAAGCTGAGACTGGAATGTGGTGTGACATCTTGATCTATTGCTTTTGCCATATTGAAGGAAACTTCTTACTTTTTAGGAAATGCTTCTGAGAGGAGAGACCAGCATCCATTCTAGTGAATGCTGTTAGTGTTTCTTAAACGTTGCAGCTGGCTAAAACTTTGAATAGCACTAGTAGTAAGGAAAACCCACTTATTTTCATGTGTTTATGTGCATAATTGTGAACTTACAGAGGGCATTCACATTTAAGCACGTTCTTTACTATGAGACCTCAGTGGCAAAGTGTACCCTTCATCTTATGCAGTTGCAAGGTCCAAAGTACATTTCAAACCACTTTGTATTCATATGTCAAAGCCTGAAAACACAATGAAGCATTTGAATTTTGGACCTCAGGGAGCACTGCCCTGACATCTTGGGTCCTGCAACACTTTCCAGTGATGCCTCATTAGTGTGAAACTGTTTACAAGTAGTTATTCGCAGTGGAGAGGCAGGAGGGGCAGTGGGCTGTGAACACATAATCTGATAAGGACTAGAATACTCTGACATGGGAGTTGAGATACTGGTGTTCCATCCCAGAGCTTGAGTGTAACCATTTAGTGAATATAGCTGGAAAGACGTGACTAGCAGTTTAACTTAGTTTATAAATGCTGCTTCAGAGAAGACTGCTTTTAAACAGGGTGATACAGCAGGGTCCAAACTCACCTGAAGATTTGACATAGATCGTACTGCACCTTCTCCTTTTAAAGCAAGCATCCCTAAAAGGACCTTGCATTTCAGATGCAAAGTTCTACTAAAATATCCACTGGAATCATGAACTTGCAGTCAGCTTGGTAAGGTAACAATCAAAGGATTGTACCTTGCAGGGGTTGTTATTTCCTCCAGGCTTTCAGTCCAGCAGCTCATTGTCAACAAGTTCATTACATCTGTTCAGGTTCTTTGGAAAAGTCCCTTTATACTTATTACCTCTGAGACCTAGTTTTGTTCCTTGTTTTATCTAGCAATTTCCTCCTTTCTGCTTGAGCTATAGATTCTACTGGTCTGAATGTCTCATTGCCCCAGTGCAAAAATGGTCACCCATGTGTACTGCAATCCTCCCTGCACCCCCTGCCCCCCTGATCTGAGCTGCATGCAAAGGAAGACCCATCTGATCCCTGCTTCCTTTCTGTGGGTTACATCTGCCCCAGAAGCAGCAGAAAAACAGCATTGTTCCCTGCACTGCCACCCATTCTTTCATGCTTTAAGGGAGGATAACATATGATGCACAGCGGATTATAAATAAGCAATAAACTCATGCCATCTATCAAGGGGCGGAACATTAAAAGTGTTGCTAGATGAGAATAAATCACACTGTTTATGTCCTGTCCATGTCAAAGGACTGATCTACAAAGAGGGTAATGGTAAACTGTTGTAACTGTTTGCTTTTTCAATTCAAATACACATTATGAATCTGCGTGTTGATGGCTGTCCCTTTGAGGGAAAAAATATGACTGTATAAAGTCAAACCTTTACCACGGTTCTTGCAGTTAAAGCCAGCTTTGTTCACAAGGGTATGCTCTTCCCAGCACCAAAACTGAATAATTATTTTTAAAGCTGAATCATACAGTCAAACAGAAGTTAAGTAGCTTCTACATTACTTTGCTCCCGACACATAGCAGCTATGAATCTTGATTCAGATTGTCAGTGATGTAAATCAGTTGACAATCTGTCAAGTTCAGAGTCTAGATTCCCGTCAGCTTAGCTATGTACTGGAACTGGGGATGGAGCAGTGGACTCCCAGACTCTTTGGCCAATAGAGTTTGCAGTAGAAAAAGCGAACCCCAAATATATGTTGTGTTAAGTTTTAATCCTGTGCTCTTTCTTCTTTCTACAAGTGGTTCACTCAGTCTCCTAATCACAGTGTATTATGTTGCTGCTTCACAATCACACTCCAAATGCAAATCACTTCATTGGTTTCTTGGTGACAGCAAGTCCTGTCAGCAGTAGGTACTTTGAATATGCCAATAGGACCTTAACTGCTTTGAAATGGTTGCAAGGGACACTGTTTGAGGAGATTACAATCAGGGCATTCCGTCAGAGTGCTGCTAAAATAGCAGTGCTTTATTTCCACCAGCCTATATGCAATGAGCTAATAAGTGATTACTGTCTTTGTATCTTTATGTTTGAGGACTAGGTAGAGCATTTTGTTCAGTGAACAATGATTGTGTCTTCTCAAGGCATATGCGGCTTCATTAATATTAATGAAGCTTGCATGCATGCATCAAAAAAGAGCTTATACCCTATATAATCACTATTTATCTAGGCAAATTTAGCTTCATCATTGTCTATTTACTAAAAATAAGCCTTGTGCAGTTGATTTATAACTTCTGCCTGGTTTGTGTTGTGAACGGTTACCATTGTCTTCACCTGAAGCCCATGTAACCACATTCTCCTTGGTTCAGGGATGGAAGCTAACTGTGACCTTTACAATAAAAGATGTTCATTTGGCAGTTGTCCATCTGTCTTTTGGAGAATCTGTGGACAAAGAAGATGAAAGCTTAGAGATTTACATAAAAGTTAAGCACATTTTATTATAATTTTCCTGTGATTCTAGTTCTACGTTTTAAGTGTAGTGTAAAATGCAGTGTGTGAAGTTGCAGTGGAGATCAGAAGGGAGCAAATGCTATTCAGAGCACTTTCCACACTACAAGTGCTTCTGACAAGCCTGTTCCTTTCATTCAGGGTGAACTGTTGGCTCAAGAAGCTGAGTTTTTATTTAATAATTTAGAAATTATATTTGTAACAAAGAGATGAGAAAGGGAAATCTGCCTTTAAAGTACTGAAAAGTGTTCATTGACATAAAAAATTCTTAATATGTGTCTTCACGTGTAATTTTGGTATGTGTATTCAAGAAAAAGAGTTTTTCTGAGTTATTTTCACCAATGCAATTAGAGTAAACATATACCCTTAAAATACCACCTTGTTTAAAAAGAAGTTGAATATCTGCTAGGATTCAGAGATACCTGTAGTAGAAAATGAAGTGATAGAAATTTCTGAAGTTTGGTCAGATGGCCGTATCTGTAACCTGTTCCCCACCTAATATGAACCATCCTATCAAGCTATAAGAAGCAAACTGGATAATATTTGGAAATTCCGGGGAATAATTAGCTGGATCTCAGCTGCTGTTGCAATATTCTGGGAATAAGGACATATGTAATTCTTGGGTGTGTAAGTAGAGGACAACTATGTAGCAGGGGTGTAATACCTTGATTCTGTATTTTATTGTATGACTGAGTAAGTTTCTTCATTATGGCATGCCTCAGCTGCCAGTATTTAAAAGGGATATAGTATACTGAAGCTAGTCTGTCCTGTTTCTTGAAGTTCTGGAGCTTCTGGGCGTGTAGCTCTGGGACATTCAACCCTTCCATAATAAGTCTTTTTTAAGCAGGTAGTAAAGCTAGTGTAGTCTCTAAGCATGAGAGACTGGAAACAGAATTCCTCTTTCAGATTTAAAGGAAAACCACTGTGATCATCAGCTATTATTTCATTCTTCAAATGAACTTCTTTTATTCCTCACTTACATAATCCTTTGTTATACTCTGAATAGTCTGAGAAAATCACGTGGTCTCTTCGATGAGTTGCTTTGCCCCTGGGTCAGTCAATTTCCAAGACTTCCACGTTTTCATATCACTGGCTAAATTATACCATTCCTGATTGTCCCAACCTGAGGCCATTCTTTCAGGGACAAAGGTTTTCCCAGCAGCTCTTCTACCATAATTTTAAATGCCTTCTAGCTTTTTGGAGCACTCTGCTTGTTATAGGCCATTTGATTGAATTCCAGATACTTTTTAAGTCGAGCTACTTGTTTTAGCTGTCTTTCAGAGAGACATTTCTCAGTTTATACTCTTCTACCTTTTTAGCTAGGTAAGAGTCCCTTACTATGCCAATCTTTCCTATTCTCAACAGTTTCCTTCAAATTCACACCCTTCTAGTTCTTTAGAACAATGTCCCTTGTACTGGTGTTCTTGTGTCCATATGTTATGTGAATAACAGACAAAAGTTGTCTCCTACTTGTCCTCAAATACCCTTGATGTTCATGTGTTCAAGGATACTTTCTCTGCAGTATCCTACTGTGAGATAGCTTTCGTTCGATACAGCTTGAGAGCTGGAGACAATTCCTTCTTTCTTGAACTTTGTCTTAGTCTGCTCTTTAGGATGCTTCCATAGACTTTATTGTCTCTTTTCCATTAGGTATCTTTAAGAGCACTTTTTGATGCTCTGGAAATCGGGTGAGAAACCTCAACACCTGGGTGCTTGGGGTTGAGATGTCCTGCTGCTCAGTTTTTAGAACTGCACACCCTGAGGTAAGGAACACTTCATTCTTACCTAATAATTTTGGCGTCACCCTTGATTCAAGGTAGCTTACAGTCAAGTGCAATGAAAACAAGGTTTTCCAGGATCCAACAACCCCCAAAACATTGTGAAGGATGTAAGTTAAAAAATGAAACCAGGCAAAGTAATAAATCATTTTACTTAAAAGCACGCTTTACTTACCCTAAAATTACACCAGGAAGTTTTGCTTGTCTTTATCCAAGGACTTTCTTCACACTGCTATGGCAGGGATAAATTCTTTCTACATTATTTGTGTCTTATATTGGGATAAAGATTCATTGCACCGTAAGCTAAACTAAGGCCAGGCTACTGTGATTTTGCCCTCACTCTCAGTTATGTTTGTTCTTTGCTGTTCTGGTACTGGTGTTTGTGCGTCCCAGCAGGTAAGCTCATACAGGGAGCCAATGCAAACAGGAACAACCTTATTAAAAAAAACACAAAACAAACGTATGATAGGGGCAAAATTCCTAATTTTTACACCAGAACCATAGTGAACAAAGACTAACAATCAAAATTGCATTTCAGATTCGTCAAAGCAAAGGGCACAAATGATATTCTTTTCATGAATCATGAGAGAGTGACACCTGGCATTGTATTTTAAGATGGTTTCTTAATATTGTAGCCAATGCTTGATTTTTTTCCATGCTTTTTCCCAATATTTTTCATTCAGTTATTCAAGTTCAGGCAGATACATTGGGATTTTAGAATCAGATCTAGATTTTCTGTGCATCTATTTATGTTTCCTTTCATTTAACAGTAATTGGAAATCCAGCAAAATGATGAAAAGATAAATATCTCAGAAACAATTGATACAGACAGGGTCGCTTACGTAAAAGCTAACAGATATGGAAAATAAGAAAATAAGCACTATGAACTTTACATGATCAACAACAAACTAGGAGCTCCAAAGGTCTAGATTTTATTTTATTTTTTACAAAAAAATCAGATGCAAGCAGATACTGCTTTGACTTACAGGCTTTGATTTAATTAATTGAACTAGAATGAGGTCACATTCCAAAACAAACTAGGTGGATTCATTGTGGATAAGCACTGCATGCTGTGCCTGAATCCACACAATCATTTTCCAGATCTGAAAATAGATTCACCCATGCGGGTAAGCTCGGAGCCATTATTCATCGTGATTATGACTTTTTTCTTAATAGTGCACAAAGAAAGAATGCAGCTCTTTGTGTATGAAGGAAAAAAGATTCTTCTTGGGTTGATTTACAGCCAAATAGACAGTTTACGTTGGAAAGGGAGTGGCAGAAAAATGAAATAAAATAAATCTCTGACCTTTCCTGTCTGCCTTGCTATTTAAAAATTCTTAGCCTGTTTTCTGGCAGGTCCTGAGCTTCTAAAAAGATCTTCCTCCCATAGCAAGAGCACCTACTGCTACTCCCCACACACAGAATCCCGCATGTTTCCTGTCCCTCCTGTCCTTGACTGCAAGTATTTATATTGTGTCCTCTTGTCACTCCACTCTTTCAGAGACTGGAACTCTGACCCTTTATTTTCCAGAGTTGGTGACTGCTCACAGTTTGTTCTTGGCTTTTGTGTCCCTCCCTTTTCTCTTATAATATATGAAGGGGACTCTGCCCATATTAGTTTCCGCTGTATAGCAAAGAGATTAATTTGCAGTGGTTCACTAATGAATTTGAGAAGGATGACACTTCTAGCACATTACTTGAGGATTTCCTTGCAAATGAGAAAGTCTAGTAATCCAATGTGGGTTTTTTTTCTTGTTGCAGTGAAAAGAGCTCAGCCCTCACATTTAAACTGATGCCTTAAACCATCATAATTTAGGAGGGGGTGGAGGTATGTGTCTACTTAGTGAGCTTACCCAGGGCTACTATCTCTTAATCTGATTCAAGGCCTTGACAGGATTAATTTCTTAGGTCTACTATTGAAACATAATACGTAACACTGTCGTCCTCTTTGTGCATTTTGGGGCAAACTGACCCATTTCTTCCCTCTGTAAGCTCTAACTGTACAACACTCTGCAGTTCTTCTCAAGACAGCACAAATTCATTCAGAAATCGATACTAGATACAAAGTGCCTTTCTAGCCACCTCCCCATGATTATAGATCTCACTGCTTTTGACAATCCGCTCGAATGGGAAGGCTAATGATGCTTGAAAGAAATTTAAAGTTTAGGTAGGAATGTTCATTGCACAATTGATGATATAAAGCAGGATCCTTAGGTATCGACAAAATCTTTTTGAATCTATAATTTCTCAGTGCTATAACACATAGGAATAATTGGAACAAACATATTTTCACAATCAGTGTGGATTAGCTCCTGGTAGTATTTCTGTGGCCATATGGTAGAAATAACTCCCTACTCTACTATGTTACACAATTTCCGGAGAAATTACTAGTGAAACTTCCCTAGGGAGTGAAGTCATAATTGGGTAAAGAAATAAAAGAGGATTCATCACCTGAAGGACTCAGAGCATTACATTTTACATACTCTTAAGAGAGGCTAGGCAAAATGCAGAGCAGTGAAGAAGCAGACCTCATTCAGGTTCTGGGAGTAATGCTTGAAGCTCTGAGAATGAAAGCAGTCCCTCCACATGTGCAGGTTTTGTTCAGGAGCTTCTTCCAAAATGGAAACTGTGAACCAGCTAATTTGAATCCAGTAAGCCAAACTTTAGCTAGATCTCCCTGTTCAGTGCCACAGGCTCTGCAGTTCTGGTGATGAGGAGGAGTCTAGCTCTCCTTTTGCCTTGGACATTCATTTTACAGTTGTCAGAAGAGAATTCAATCTCTGCAGAGTTACTCCAGCCCCAGCACTGAAAATGTTGTGTGCCTTCGACGGTTTGAACTTCCTTATGAATTTCTTGCTTGATTATTCCCAGGAGTCACAAACACTGGCTAAGCAGTATATTTATTCCTTTGTATTTATTGCAGTGGTGCTGACTGTGACACTCAACTCTTGGTTAAACCTTCCAGTAGTATTTTTTTCTTGACTAAATGTTAAAAGAAATTGATCAAGGATGATTTTTAATTATAAAAGTGCTTTGAAAAGATTTTTTTTTCACCTGTATAATTAGAAGACATTTTTAAAGAAAATTTTCCAGTCAATTAGTCTCTAATGAAGCTCAATTTGTTTTACAAATTAACCTTTTCTTAAAATAACAGGATGATTTAATGCAAGAGTTATTCTGCTTATTTCAGTCTGTACTACAAGTCCGCTCTTCCAGGAGTATACAGCCCTCCTAAGTCAATAGGAGATAGGATTTAAGTTAATGGGTTTTTATTTCCTAAAGCTTAAGCTTCTGTGTTGACTGTGTAGGACCAGAACGCTGAGGCTGTTCCCAGAACTTTGGTTTGATCTCTGGCTTCATTCTTGCTCCAAACCTTGCAGTGCTGTGGTTTGGGACTCTGCTTGGGACCGTGTCCGATTCTGTCCTCTCTGGTGTAAAAAAGCTCCAAGTGTCCTTGGCGTCAGTGGAACTGGACAAGTGTGAGAGAGTCTGTCCTGTAGACAGATAGGACTGTGCTTGGCTGTTGGCTGCACACATTTATGTCCACAGATCCCATAGCCTTCCCTTCTGTGCCCTGCGCGTGCAGAATGGGTCTTCCCAGGGGTGCTTGGGTTCTGTGCTGCCTCTGGGCTCTGCCCCACCACAGGTACTGCTTTGGTCTTTGAAATGACTTCTTAGAACAGCTGTCTGATCTCCTTTAGTGGGAGAAGTGAAATTTTAATTGGCTCAAATGTCTTTTTTATTGCCCAGATTTTATTTTCAAATAATCATAGTTCATATTTTAGGGTGCTATGCAAAAATGCTTTGTTTGTTATGACACTGTTCAATAAATAGTACATCATATTAATCATGGAGTGAATGTTAAAGTTTGCCTGCATTTACAGCTGTGCATTTTTACTGCCTTTGGGTCAATGTGTGCGACTTGTGACTGGTAAGATTTCTGGTGATTTAACCCCAATTGACAGCTCAGCTCAGCTGCATGCAGCCTCTCACTCACTCCTCTGTGGTGGGATGGGGGAGAGAATCAAAGGAGTAAAAGTGAGAGAACTCGAGGCTTCACAAAATGACAATGTAACTGGTAAAGCAAAAGCTTCATGGCCAAGCAGAGCACACCAAGGAGTTCCTTCCCCACTTCCCATGGCAGGGCAGGTGTTCAGCCATTCCCAGGACAGCCGGGCTGTGTCACATGTAATGGTGACTTGGGAAGACAAATGCCATCACTCTGAATGTCCTCCCTTTCCTTCTCCTTCCCCCCAGCTTTATCTGCTGCACATGATGTCATATGGTGTGGGACATCCCTTTGGTCTTGGGGGTCAGCTGTCCTGGCTGTGTCCCCTCCAACTCCTTGTGCAGCCCCAGCCTGCTCACTGGTGGGCTGGGGTGAGGAGCAGCAAAGGCCTTGCTGCTCAGATAGATAGAAGATTATAGACAATAACAACAGCAGCTGAAATATGTGCTGTCTCAGCCAAGAGAGTGGGGATTTCAGAGACAGTACAGGCAGTTAAACATCCTGTTCTTGATGAAAGCTCATGCAGTTTGAGTTCCTTAAATTTCACTTACTTGTACCTAGGAGGAGGTTCTGTTTAATACTGTTGCTGAACACTGCCCATGCATATGGGGAGCTCTGACAGCTTTGAGGCCAGGTGCCTTTCTTGCTTGTTCTGTCTCCCACTGTGGTTGTGTGTTGACATGGGGGCAGAATGGGGAAGGAGAGCAGTGCTCTGCCCCTGCTCTGCCAAGGTGACATTGTAGCTCAGCTCAGTTGCTTTTCATGATGGAATATTGCTGCGAACTGTGTATGGAAGAAAATCCTGGGGAACACTTGGTTTTGTCCTGTATTTGAAAAAATCTGCTGTGTATAAAAAGGTCCTAGGAGACTGACTGGTTTGTGCATCCCTCCTATCCTTAGGAAAGACAGTATCATTTGACTGTAGTTGTACAAACAGGTCTTTCCTATAGGGGTATTATGCTATCTGCTGTGAAGAGAGATGATAGTTGTAGGCAACCTGAATTCAGCTGGAGTTCAGCTACCTGCAGGGAAAATGCTGACTGAGCTGGATATTGAAAGCACCTCAGGAAGCTCAGGTAAGAAAGCCAGTCCATGTATTACTCTAAGTTATTCTGAAGAGGAAGCTACAGCTAGCATTTCTGCTTTAAATTATCCCTTTCTGCAGCCAATGATAATTTTGAAGTGGTTTAGAACAGGAGCTGGCCTTTTATTCATTTACTTTTTTGATTTGTAATGGTAAGCCAGATTTAGGCATAGCTATAAGCAAGTACTATTGAAATGAGAAGTCTGGGGCTGGCTTGTAGTTAAGCAGACTTATTTACATTTAGAGAGTTCTGGACAGAATTAATGATTGGGGCATTTGTTGCTCTTCATCCTGTCTCCTACAGAAATTAGCTCATATAAGTAAAGAAAGGCACAGAAAGCAGGTTAACAAGACTTAAGAGGTGGTTAAGACTGAAAACAACAGAAGTATTGTGAGACTGACTGATCTAAATTTAAAATATTTACCTGATGAATATAGTAATGCCTGTCGTCTTGGAGATACAGCCTGCCTCTCCCTGTTTTTCCCACCATATTCATTCAGGGTGAGATTTTGTCTGGCACATACGCCTGTTTATTTAGTGAAATATTCACATGACGATGTGTCCGTCTGTCTTCGTATCTAGAGTTTAGTGCTTCTTGGCTTTTTCCCCAACAGTTTCAGAGCAAAATGCTGTATGTCTCTGCCTGTATCCTGTTCTGTTCACAACTGTGCCCATCTAGCTGCCATGCTCAGTAGAGTGTGGATTGCATCTGAATACAGCCTGGCTCAGTGTGACCTTTGCATGCTCGGATGGTTAGGCATTGGCCTCATATCAAGGAAAAGATTGTGGCAGCACATCAGTGGAAATAGGTGCAAGTAGATGGAACGAATCTGTTTGATGATCTTATCATCTGGGATCTTTTCCAGTACCTTTTTAAAAGTTAGATTTCTTTTCACAATCGAGGAAAAGAGAGGAACAAATCCAGTGCATCTCCCTATTAAGGACCCTCCAGCTTCCAGGTACTGTGTATGTTTTATTTAGGAGTAAGTGTACTTTTCAGATTTTCTGCTCAGGACCAAATAAGTTCCTCTGTTAAAGAACTGCAGTCAGAGTGGTACTGCTTGTTTCCACCCTTTTGGATTGAAGTGACTCTATATGCCGCATGCTGAGCTGTTATAGTTGGGTCAGTGCAAGGTTAGGTATCTCACCGTGATTACCAACAGCGATTTTTCAAAAAGTGAATTTACCATGGCAGTCAAGAATAAAACAGCATGAAATATTGTAATTTGTCTCACCAAAACATGCAGTTAAATGGAAGAGAAATATATGTCATTAATTAAGTATAGTTGATTTAGCTGACAGTAGTAGAAATTCGAGAATACTTTTATTATACTCTAATTCTTCTCTGTTCATTCTTCAATGCAAGTACTGTACTTGGAACTAATTTTCATCTATTACACATTTCATAATACTATTAGTCTGATTAATTAATGCATAATACATCCTGGAGACTAATTTGTTTACTCCTAGAGGGCTCATTAGGGCTTGCTATATGAATGTAAGATTAGATTTTAAAGTGAGCCACCTTCTAAAGATTGAATCATATGTCTGCTTTGCAGTAAACTGGCAAATGAAAATTTGGTAATCTATATCCCTCATTGATATGCAGAAGCATGTTAAAAGTTTACTGAAGCTCAACGCATAGCTAGATGCTTCTTGCAAGTAAAAAAATGTATTTCCTTACAATAGGTATAGCTTTATATATTTCAGATAGAAATACTAATTTATTAGGACATTTTGCTACTACTGCGAATTGGAATGGAGTAGTACATGTGTTTTTATTTTGCATTCAGATGCGTGCTGTATTCTCATAGGGATTCACCTTTGTTATTTTACTTTTTAATGATACTGTCTAACCAGAGTGAATGGATGGATAACTGCACTGAAGCTAAGCATTCACCAAATACAGTAAAATATGGGAGAGTTCCCTTGAGGGCTATGAGCCAGTCTAGTTTTTGTTGCCCGCTGCTCTATGATAATGTCAAGTTTTTGCCCAACTGACCTCAGAGGAACTTTCATTTTTTAAGTCCTGGTTTTTCATACTAGTGTGAATTCTGAATGTGTTGTAATACTGGTGCAAGCAGTGTTACCATGACAGAGTGAGCCAGAAGGGGTGGCTCCTTTACGAGTATGTATACTTAGGTACTTACGTGTAAGTACCCACATATACAGGTGTGTCTATATAGTGTGTATATATGTATAAAAGTACCTTACTCATCACCACCCTTCCCATTCTGAACCAGTTGCTCAAGCTGATTTCTATCCTTTCTGGTTTCTATGTGTTAGTGTTTTCCAATAGCTGGTGGTGCTTTTCCAAAAGCTTTGTCTTAGGCTGGTATTCCCTGCAGGCAGGTGATTTACAAATGTTCTTATGTTGGCAATGGTCAGTAACCACAGGTTCTGAAAGAAATCATTGCACATGTCTTTCATTTCCAAAACCTGGATTTGAAAACTTCCCAGAACACGCTGCTTCCTGTTTGCTGTCAACTACACCTGTCTTACAAGTGAACATGTTCTTCACAGGATTGGGAACCTTATGTTTGAGTTC
Organism: Laterallus jamaicensis coturniculus; assembly: GCA_022605575.1. Lineage (NCBI taxonomy): Eukaryota > Metazoa > Chordata > Aves > Gruiformes > Rallidae > Laterallus > Laterallus jamaicensis. Next base: position 1,083,312 of record JAKCOX010000016.1, read on the forward strand.
TGCCTCGATTAGGAAAAATGAATCCTCAAAATGAAGAGTTAACCAAGTTTTTCTTTCATCCGTCTTCACAAAGAGGTTAAAATAACGATAACTGAAGTTAAAAGAAGTTAAAATAGCGATGACTTAGAGGACTTTGAGTTGTGATGTGTCTTTATTCTTTCAGGAGGAATATTTGCATTCTTCTTCATATTAACCGCAGATGGCCTTAAAGGATTTTAGGCGGTGTTCCGTTCCTTCTTTTCATCTTTTTTTCTTCTTCTTGTCCCACAAGCTTTCACCCCACTGAACAGAGACAATTTACAGTCAGTTTTTAGAATAAAATCTTAACCCCGATGAAGGAATTGGAATGTTTATTAATTATTTTAGGGTCTACATTTTAAGTGTTATCCTTTTGTTGTTTATAATATTGGCCATATATTTGTGCCTTTCATTTGTTTTGTGGATGCTTACTAGAAACATCTATAGTTTCTGATCAATAAAGGAAGTCCATACTGGTGAAATCGGCTTATTGCTTCATACATGTGTGATAGAAGTTTTGGCAAATATGTCATTTGGATTTCAAAGAGCTTCACCTTTCTGTGGTGCAGTATATGTTTTTACAGATACGTGTATAAAGCATGGTATTTCCATTCTTTGCTAGTATGTTAATCGAATACATGTTGTAAATCTTTGGCACCGGCACATTGTCATTGAAGAACACTAGTTCTTGGGAAAAAATGAAGTGTTTCTTGAATTATGGAAAATGAAATTGCCCACTAATGGCTCTGATCTATATATTAATATAGTCTCCCATCTTTCAGGGTTGATACCACGAATGCTTTTGTCTTGCAGAACTCCTCCAAGTTTTTGAAGAGAGAAGTGTTCACAAACTATCTCTCTAAATTTTCTCTGTCATGCTAAATCACTTTGTGAGCTAGATGTCCTTCTCCAGCAGATACTTTGGAAGAGCCAATAAACACGCAGTTCTGAATGTGATTGTCATGATTATATGCATAACTGGTAAACGTGATCATGTCAACAGTATTTTATTCCAGTGATTACACTTAACGTCAGTTGTCGTAGAATTCAACTAAAATAATTGCTTATTACATTAAACCCCCCTATTTTAAATATTTATTTTGTTTTTATAAACCCTGAATTAGGCATTCCTTATAGAAATATATCACTGAAAATCAGTTAACAACAGCGACTGTTTCTGGAATGCCACTACACTCAAATTGATGATCAGTGTATTTAAAAAAAAAAAAAAAAAATTCTTGAGGATTGGCCCATTTTTGTTTCTCTAGGATATTAACCTTCTGGGTCATTCTAGAGGCATTCCAAAGGGTCCTGAAGGAGCTGGCCGATGTGGTTGCTGAGCCGCTCTCCATCATATTTGAAAAGTCATGGCTGTCAGGAGAGGTCCCTGGGGACTGGAAAAAAGGTCATGTCACTCCCATTTATAAGAAAGGGAGCAAGGAAGACCCAGGGAATTACAGGCCGGTGAGCCTCACCTCTGTGCCTGGGAAGATCATGGAACAGATCCTCCTGGATGACATGCTGGAGCACATGAGGGAAGAGCATGTGATCCGGGACAGCCAGCATGGCTTCACCAAGGGAAGGTCGTGCCTCACCAATCTGGTGACTTTCTATGATGGAGTGACAGCATCAGGAGATAAAGGGAAGGCAACCGATGTCATCTACCTGGACTGGTGCAAGGCCTTTGACACAGTCCCCCACCACATCCTTATCTCTAAACTGGAGAGATGTGGATTTGATGGGTGGACCATCCAGTGGATAAGAAACTGGTTAACAGACCATAGGCAAAGGGTGGTGGTCAATGGGTCTATGTCCAGGCGGAGGCCGGTGACAAGCGGTGTCCCCCCAGGGGTCTGTCTTGGGACCGGTTCTCTTTAACATCTTTATCAATGACATCAATGGCACCCTCAGCAAGTTTGCGGGTGACACCAAGCTGGTGTGGTCTAGTGGTGTGTTTGACACCCTAGAAGGAAAGGAAGCCATCCAGAGGGATCTTGACAGGCTGGAAAGATGGGCCTGGGTGAACCTAATGAGGTTCAACACTGCCAAGTGTCAGGGGTTGCACTTGGGCCGGAAGAATCCCAGACACAGATACAGCCTGGGAGAAGAGCTTCTTGAGAGCAGCCCTGCTGAGAAGGACCTGGGTGTCACAGTGGATGAGAAACTTAACATGAGCCAGCAGTGGCTCTTGCAGCTCGCAAGGCCAATGGTATCCTGGGCTCCATCAGCAGAGGGGTGGCCAGCAGGGACAGGGAGGGGATTGTCCCTCTCTGCTCTGCCCTCATGAGGCCCCAGCTGGAGTCCTGTGTCCAGATCTGGGGCCCCCAATACAAGAAAGATGTAGAACTGTTGGAGAGGGGTCAGAGGAGCCACAAAGATGATCAGAGGGCTGGAGCACCTGCCCTACAAAGAGAGGCTGAGGGAGCTGGGCTTGTTCAGACTGGAAAAGAGAAGGCTGATTGGGGAACTCATTGCAGCCTGCCAGTACCTGAAGGGAGCAGAGAAACAGGAGGAGATTCAACTTTTTAAAAAGGCAGATAATGGCAGGACAAGGGGGAATGGATTAAAGCTAAAGGAAGGAAGGTTTAGATTGGATATTAGGGGGAAGTTCTTTACAGAGAGAGTGGTGAGGGGCTGGAACAGGCTGCCCAGAGAGGTGGTGGATGCCCCATCCCTTGAAGTGTTCAACGCCAGGTTGGATGGGGCCCTGGGCAACCTTGTGTAGCTCCAGGCCTGAGGTTGGTGTCCCTGCCTGTGGCAGGGGGGTTGGAGCTTTATGATCCTTGGGGTCCCTTCCAACTCTTGCCATTCTATGATTCTGTGATTTTATGGTAAAAGCACTAGTGTACCAAGGAAATGTAAGGAATAAGCTGATTACCTAATTATTCAGCATGGTTCAAAACCTTGTGTTCACAGGATACCCTTATTTCTCACTGCCTCCAAACCCCAGCTTCAGTGACAGAGAAATAAAAACCCACCTCTGCTCTAAGGTTTGAATTTCTACTTTGTAACTGCTGTAGTACACAAATGATCTTGATTTATGTTAGGAATGAAGTTTGAGACCAAGTTTATGTGCCTCTGATACATTGACAGCTACCCAGCAAATACATCAAGAGGTATGTCGCTCTTTTAGATGTCAGAGTAGGAGTTGTGGAGTGAAACATATTTCTGAGACGCTTCTCCTTGACAACACTGTCGAAAACACTTAGGGTTAAATCTTGATCCCTGGAATGCAATAGAGTTTTGTTTTTGACTTCAGTGGAAAGAGAATGTGCCCCTGAAAGCAGTTAGTGGAGTGACTAGGACAAGCTAATTTGTTTTGCTAACAGAGTTCAGCTATGTTAGAAAACACTTTTCAAAAAGAATTAAACTTTCCTCTAGTACAGACGGGACTAATGAAACTTCCTTCAGAGCCCATCAGCACCATTCATTTATAATCAACCAGAGGGACTGCTGTCTGGGGACAGAAGACACTGTCCAATCCTAATGGAAACCAGTAGCACCTGCTGTGTGAGTGGGTAAGCAAAACCGACAAGTGAAGATGTCTTGAGAGCTCTTTTGCAGCAGCAGGTATTTTATGTGATTCGAAACAGGGCAGGCAAAGCTTCCATTGATGAGTCTTCAGTGTCTGTCCTTATCTGTAACTCCATGGGGCCGAGTAAAGTCCTCTTCCTCAGCGATACCACTGCCTGTAAGTTCAAGTAATAAGACTCTGGGAATATCTCTTGCATGACAGTTTTAAAGAAATAAGTTGTTTAATATTAAGGACTTGTTTCCAAAGTGCCTGAAACTATGTAGAGGATAAGCAAAGCATAGAACTGTCCTTCAGCACTGTTGATTAAATCTTAGATTATTTCAGCTGGTTAGAACAGTTTGTCTTGCCATTGATATTCCAGTGGCAGAGACCAGCGCTCATGTTCGGAAAGAGATTCCAGCACCATCCAGAAGGTTACATGTTCAGCACTTGGCATCTGTGTTTGGAAAGTAAGGGAAATTCAGCACTCTTCCTTCGATGCTACCTTCTTTTAATCCTTGTTTCTTTGTTTCTTTCTTAACCATGTCTTTACTGTCTTTTTTTAAACTGCGATGTATGTAATTAAATTACATTGAAATTATTGAACAAGGAATGTTCTTGCTAAGTGGTTATGGGAAATAGATATTTATATGTGACCTGCAAATGTGTTGGAACAAGCTGCAGGTTTCTAGGAAGATGCCTGTATTGCTAGCCCCTGAGTGGAATCTTTAACCCGCCGATTTGAAGGTTCCATAATAGAGTGAGTGTACTGGGATGTAAAAACCTTCTGGCAGTACCTAACCCATTGTATTGCTTAAAGCCATAACGTTTCTTCATCCCATTTTTTCTAGCTTAGATATACCTTGGAGACATACAGTAGGAATAATAACTAATCATCTGTTTTTTCTTAATTCCAAGTGACATGCAAGCACTCACCACCAATTTTTCAGCCTTTTCCACCATTACTGTTGCAGCTAACAAAAAAGGCACAAAATGCCAGTAAAGGCTAGCAGTGAAGGATTTTGTTTCTTTTTTTTTCCCCCTTATTCACATTGCTGATGGAAAAAGAAAGTTTACTCCCCAGCTAATTACTTAGAAGCTTGTCCAGTATTAGTTCCAGACTAGCAGAAGCTAGGAAGTGACATTCATCCTTTGAGAAGAAGAATGAAGTGATTAGGTGGGAAACAGTTTGGGTATTTAAAGATGTCTATTTAACCAATCTTGGGTTTGGTTTTGATATTATGGCGATGAATGTTTATTGCACAAAGGTGGAGGCAAAAAGCTGTCTGTCTCTTATAGGATGGAGGTGTAGAGTCATGTGTTAGAGAAAAGGGAGTGTGCATTGTAACATATACAGTAGTGACCTGTGTCATTAATTTAAGGGCACTGTTGTACATTCTTGGAATTCTGAATTACACAACTGACTTAGAAAACCATAGTCAGTAATCTGCCAATTCGTTCTGAAGATCACGTATGCAGCTGATGAGAGTATGTATTTCCAAAGGGAAATTATTCTTTTTGTTTTCTAAACACAGTGCAATGCAATGAGCATTTGCACAGTAAACAGTCCATTTAATTAAGCTTCCATAAGCATCATGCAGGATGAATTCAAGGAGAGTCAATGTTACCTCTGTGTAATTTCAGGTATGTTGCACAAGATTAGAAGGACTTCTTGTTTTCAATACCAAGATGTCAGTGCTTCAACAGTTGCAGCACTGGTCCTGAAAGAAAAGCGGTAGCTGTCCTTTGTTTTCCAAGCCTTTGTTTTTTGTGCTGCTGTGTCATGAAAGGGCTAAGAGACTTAGAGATAAAAGTAATCTAGCATCATATAATTTAAGAAAACTCTTTTATTCATTTATCTTTTTTAATGATAGTGAGTTTTAAAAAAGGCATTTTCACATACAAGAATGTTCTTCCCCTAAGTCTAGACATAAATACTACCTCTTACAGCAAAGGCATTGCATTTTGGCTCTTTCTGAAAGCAAATCAGATTTGTTTCTGCATTCTAGGCAATTGTATGACATTATATTAGAAAATCTATTGCTTAAGGCATCAGTTGGCTTCCCATCCTCGTATACTTCATATCATGTTAGTTTGTCAGTAGTCGGCTTTTTCCCCTATTTCAGTTTCTAAAAGTTTCAACATATCAATACTTCAAACTGCTCCAAATTAGGTTTCATGGTAGGCAGCTGGGTTTCCTTCCACACAGAGCCGCAGCAACTGTGCTGGATTCCTTCCAGGAGGCAGCGTGCTGCGCCGGTGTGAGCGTGGCTCTGGTGCTGTGTGTGAGGTGAGCTTCACAGCGGCTGTGCTGTACTGTAGCGTTTGCCTGAGCTCTGATAACCTCGTGAGATTTTCTATAGAATTAGTCTGGGTTTAATTCAGATCAGATTCTGAATTCTCTCAAATGCCTTGTAGTAATTGCACTCAGAAAACAAGGTAACATGGTGTGAATCCACCCACTGTTGTAGCCACAGGGACAAGTTTGTAGTTGAAAGCAGCATTTACACAACATGCCTCTAATACAATCCTCCTGAGAATGCCAGGGCCTCGTGCGGACCAGACCTGCCGCCATGCCGATGGCTGCTCGCGTTCCCCATCTGTGCTCTCCTTTGAAAGCCTCTGCTTTTTTTTTTCTGCTGGTAGAAAGTACCAAGTGTCACAGTTAATCTGAAGAGGTATTTCAGAAATGTTGAGCACCATCACTGAGCTCTGGGAGAATTGAGTGGACATTTTGAGACGTCACCTTCCCTGGAGCTGCGGAACCTGTATGTAACAGGTGAATTGCTGAGGCAGTGAAGGAAAAACTTTCAGCCTGATGATCTGTAAATCATTGAAGTTTGGTATAACCCTGGCTGACTAAAGCCACAGCAAATATGGCCATTTACAGCAAAAAAGACAATTTTTTTCCTCTAATCCTGCAGTCTGTGTACTAATTTAAGATGAACTGTAAATGATGTGGCTAGCAAGAAATATGACTTACATGTTGCTTTTCATTTTAAAAGAACAGTCCTTTGAAATCCACTTTATTTCTTTATTTGCATCTTTAATATGTATTGTAATTTATTTTTTTTTTAATCTATTAAAATCTTTTTTCACTCCCTGTACTTAATACCCTCACCTCCCTCCCAGGCTGCCTTCTACTTGTCATTGTGTGCATTGCACAAGGACAGCTTCAGACGAGCAATATTCCCAGCTTTAAACAAGAATCTGCTTAAAAATTCTCTTTGAGGAAAACACATACGTAAAACATCATCCTTTGTAATCACATTAGTAAGAGACTAAAGTAATTTCTTACCGCCTTTGCAAATTAGGATTTCGTTAGCATGCTTTTTATTTCTCCCAAAGTTTCTCTTAATGAATACACCAATCTCGGTTACTAGGAGAAAATGGTAGAAATGCTGTCAGAAGAATTAAATTACACTGAGCAGTAAGTATGCATGTTGACAATTTACTTTTTTTATAGATAAACATTAGATGTTGAGGTCACAAGGAAAAGTAAAAGAATAAAAATGGGATTCTGTCAAGAATGCTTTCTCTAAAGATTTTTGCATTTTAGAAATGGGGAGGTAAACTGTAATTTTACTTATCAGCTGGATCATAAATCCATTCCTGAAATGATTTCCAATTTCCTTTACTGTGATCTTGATTTGGGGAGAAGGTGGCAGGAGTAAGAGAACAAACAGAAAAAAATACTATTTTCTGTCTGCTGGTAGACTAGTGATCCCTGAATCTTCAACAAAATTCCAAAGCTGGAAACATTACAGAGATACTCTTCACATGTGTTCATTTTGTCAATTATATTATTTTTTTCATGGCAAAATACAAGGCTTATTCTTACTCAGAAAAGCAAGAGAACACTCATTTCAATGGGAGCAAAACTGAGTCTGTACTTTTTCAAAGGCGTTAGGATTTTTCTGGAAAACTTCCACCCCTCAGGCTGTGTTTCCTGTGTCTGCTCAGAATGCCCTAGCATGATGTTCGAATTGAGCTAAGATTTTCAGCTAATAATTTTGTGTTCTTCATTCTTCAGACACAGAAAATCAGGTGCAAAATATCTTGGCCAAAAATGTGTATTTTTAGGTTCTTTTTCCTTCTCTTCCCTCCAATATGGAAGTGTTTGAGAAAACCACCTGTTTGCTTGCATAGCCAAGTCTAGCTTCTTACACTAGGTAAGTGACTTGGTCAGTTGGTAGATTTGCACATCAGTATGATTTTGCAGAACAATAGCTTGCTTCCCATTTGTGTGGATCAGTTGGCAAGACTGGATTCTGACACAGCAGAGATGCTTTTCAGCTGCAGCACTTTTGGGGAAAGGAGTGAGAATGTACCATATGCTGAACCTCCCCAGGCTTCTCATAAATGTGCTTCGGGTTAAGCCCTTTTCCTAAGAAATTCCAGCACCTGGTGTGCCTGCTTGCTTGTTCAGTAGTGGTTCTCAGGAAGTACTTCTTCCCAAGTCCCCTGTATTCCTTTGTGCATGGTTGCTTGTGGAGCTATGTGGGGAGAGACTCCTGTTGCTCTCAACACTTTTGGTAGTGTTGTTTCTCCAGATACTCCTCTGCAGTGTTTGGGTATTCAGTTCTTAAGGATTGCTGCTTGTGTAGGATAGTGTGTCTCATTCTCTGTAGGTTTTGCTTTTACTGATACGTGATTCTACAGACTGAGGTAAATGTATTTAGTTATAAAATTTGAAAATGTTGGTCTTTGAAGAATCTCTCTGCTTGGACTTGCAAGACTTACAGTTAAACTATGCTTATCCAAAGACCAAATTTAAGTGGCATCTTGCTGTGTTTATTGAGTTTGGAACTCGCACACACTTAACTCCACGGTCAGACTCCGTGGTACATACATACCATACATCTGCTAGTTCTGTTCAGAGGAGAAAATGACACCCCAGCCAAGCTGTGCTAACCTTTGCATCCTCTTCATTTCTTAGTTTGGTTACGTTTCACTTTGCTGATAAATCTTTTATCCTTTCTCTTATTTTTTAATCCTTCAAAGGTTTTCTGAATCTTTATCTCAGTCAAAAGGATTTGTTCATCCTTCTTCTGTTTGGCCCCTCCTGGGAGTACCAATACCCCGTGAGCATGTCCAGTTGCAATGCTGCATATCTAGCCAGATGTGAAACAGGATCAGCGATTAATTGCTGTTGGGCTAATGGCTTTGCAGTGGCTTAGCCAGCTGTGCAGCACAGTGTCCTCTGCACAGGGAAGAGTAGCACTGAGCTGAGGCATGTCCTTCACCATTCCACTTATGCTAATAATTTCTTTATCACCTTTTCTGCATTAACATCTGGAATTAATAGTAAATGGAGATGTGTGCTTACATGTGCAGTGCAGATGCAGAAATAAAGACATCTAAACAATGTGATCCAGAAAGATTGCTGGGAGAAGCGTTGATCTGATAAGCAAAGGGAAAATAGAAATCAGAAGTAAATACTCTCTAACTGTGAGTATTCTGTCTGGAGCTTACTTCGGAGGAACGTGGAAATTCAGAAGACACTGTGAAAAAAAAAAAAAAAATATTCTAAATTAGGTTCTACACCAGCATTCTGTTACACAAACCCTCCCTTTCCAAAAATGGGAGCTTTGCTGAAAATCCCAAATACAAGGTGAAGGACAGACTGGAGCATGCAGCCTGCTGATCCAGTGCTTCAGTGAGAACAGATGGTATTCCGAAACAGTCCATTTGTGATCCTTCCATAATAAAGATTAAAGTTGCATAGTCCCCAAAAGAGGTGCTTTTGGCAGCTTGCCAGTTCACAAACAAGTTCTTGCCCCCCCTCTTCCAGCATTTGACTCCTTTTGGGGTTTTTCAACTTCTCTGAATCATATCATTTTTCCGATGATAAATCTTTCTATAAAAAGTCAAGATAAAAAAAAGGTTTTACAGTGCCATTGTTTTCCTGTTATAATAGTCTATTAACTACAGTAGGAAATTGTTTCATTGTTCCAGACCATAATCTTACAGTAATGTTTTTAGTTATACACATGTTGGAGCTGTACTCCGTTTCCAAGGTGTGTGAGTTTGATAATTACACGATGAATGCAGGGCATTCTCTCATTGAATGTGTCCTTGTGAGCTAAGGAGTGTGGGGGTGTTGTAACAAGCAGCAGCTGTAACTGACATTCTAATCACAGTCGGGAAGCTGATATAATTTTTTTTATTTTTTTTTTCTCCCTGTTAGTTGACTGCAAACTGTTACTTTACTGGTTGTAGTGCAGCTCCTGCCCTGACAGGCTGTATAGTAGCAGACAACCATTTGATAACCTGGGTTTGCAACACGGAAAATACAATAAACTGCTTGTAAGTGCTCAGTATAGAGGTATTACATCATACCTTTAAGCTTAATGTGAGCTGAATTTTGATTGATTTCCTGTAAAATTGATAATTACATTTTCAGCAGTCCATTCTTTTTATTTCTATAGGGCATGTCAGTTACAGAACATTGTCCATGTATTGCCTTGTTGGTATTACGTTTGAAATGTGTATCTAACTGTATGACAAAAAAAAAGCCTCCCTTGAACTATGAATGCACGTATTGGTATATTATAATAATGCATAAACAAGTAGGCATCAGGGCCCTGATTCACTCAGAGCTGTTTGGAAAGCATTGAGTTCCTACTGTATTTTGATCAAAAGAGATTGAAATTACAATTGAAATAAGCGCTTGCTTCCTCCCTTCCTCAGTTACTCGCTGTTCAGTAGCCGCTCTGATGAGGAAACTTGGTTTGAATTCTGTCATTCTTCTAACACTAGCTGGAATGATGCCAATTTGCAATCTGTGAGATGGAGAATCCTGATATGTGCAGCAAGGATGCAGTTAAGATTACCTTGTGTCTGTAGGGGACGTATGTGTTACTGTGTGTTTCTTTCTCTCCATAAATACTGAGCTTCCTATTATGTTAGATAATGAATGTAAAAGCCTCCTTACTGTATATTATCTCTGAGGAGATCTTCTGCCTTACACTATTATTTGAGAAACCATTAGAGGAACCTTTTTAACATTTAATACTTGGTTGCATCGCTGGGTCAGGTGCAGTGATTGCCTCATCCTTGAGACTGGTGGCTGTGGTGCCACAAATAAGAAATGTGAATGGTAAGACTTCTGTATTTAACACAGTATTTCTTGGGGAACGTGGCCCTGCAGAAAACAAATTGCCAAATAAATATGGTTTAAGCTCTGAAACAATAAGCAATTGAGAATTCTGGGTACCATCTTTACTGAAAGAGGTAAAAGGAAAGTGTAAGTACTTGTCTGCTTCTACAGAGATTCTTGAGTAGTGTAGCTAAAGTGATGTTGTTTGGTGATAGTGCGTAGGTGTGCAGGTCAAATGTATTATTTCTATTGAGTTATTGGAGTGGATTTTGTAGCTTTGTGGCAATCTGTGGGCAGGCAAAGAAATAATTCTAAGTAGGCCACAGCCTTAGAAAAGCAAGGTCACCAAATGAGATTAAAAGATCTTTGAAGACAAGGCTCAAGTGAGAATTGTAATACTTTGTGATGTTGAAGTAAATTCTGTTCAACCCTAATCAGTGGGACTTGTGGCTATGTTAAAAAAAATAGAATATGATAATTTATTAGACTTCTCTCTGTGCGCTGTCATTACCTAGAAGAAATAAGCATTATTTAAATGTTTGAAACTCTGCACAACAGTCACATTTCTTTGACTATCACAATCCAGGGGTCCTTTATAGGGTCATTCTATAAGCATTTCTCCATTTATCTTCAGACATCATATGAAGAGTTGCAAAAGTGCGTCACATGAGAAAAGAGTACACATAAACAGCACTGAAACTAAACTTTGATTCCTGATGTCAAGACTCTTGCTGTGCAGTGCAGCGACCATTACCAGTGGTTCCCTTCTTTTTGTCAAAGAGCCAAGTTGTAAAATCGCAATAGGCCCCATCATAGAAGGGTTTGATATTGTTCCTAACAATAAAAACATTTTTGCATCTTTTTTTCTTTTTCCATAACATGTGTGTTTCCACATCATAGTTGGGAAAGACCTGACCTTCAATCACTTTGATAAGCTGATAGCATCAATATAGTACTTGTGCTTCCTCTGAGTTAGTTGCTGTCTTTGCAGGGGCTCAAGCATCAATAGCGGTCTTCATGCTAAAGCTCACCCTAGCATAACAAACAGAGCACAGTAAAGGAAGGATGATTATTTCTTTTCTCAAGTACCTGGCAAAGTCAAACTCAGACTAGCACAGGCTAACTACTTTCTACAAGCACAAGATCTACTCTGGATGGTGAGTGGAAGTAGTTAAAGTGCTGTGCTCTTCCCATCTCTTGTGACAGTGATGACAGAATCCTTGCCTTGTAACTCTGCCTAGAGGATGCAAACAGGAGAAAAGCTGATGGTGTCTCTCCACCAGTTCTCTTTTACGCTTCCTTACAGAGCTCCTTCCTAGACAGTTGTGCCTATCCCTCTCTCACTTCAAATGAGCACCTGTGTTCTGTTACAATGTCCCTGAAATACATCATGATTATCAAAAGGCATGAGAAATTAAAGGTCCTGTCATGAGAATTGTGCCCTACCATACTTAAGTCTCTCTGTATGGCATAGAATAGTTTGGTCAACAGACAGAAAATTTACATTCCTCCTAGTTATAACCTAGGAGAAACTCTGAAAGTACCTGATAACTCTGTTGGGCAGTACTTCTTTAGCAGCTAGCCACGGTGTTGCAGGAGGTTAGCACACAGACTGTATTAAGAGAAACAGTGTGTGTGTACCTATGTGAAACTTGTACCCATGTGTACATTCATTGTTATTGTTAGCTGAGTTTGCTGGTTGAGGTTTTTTATTCTGGTGCAAATGTTGGGCCTCTTCGTGTTTCTTTCCTGCTTTTCTTGTATTTTAACACTGCTGTGAAGTTACAGGAGTAGGGATAGCAGTACTGCAGCTCTCAGGCATTATGCTAGCAGATAGCAGCATTTCCAGTTTCTGTATCTGGCTTGCTTTTTTCCCCCTCTATTATTCTAGCTGAAAACATTTGCTTTTGGAGACAAATGTAGTCACACTGGTATCACATGAAATTTTAAGTATGGCAATATTGTTAGTGTCATTCCCAGAGGTGTGTGCTATGTCTAAAGCCAGCAGTGATCTAAACAACTGAAACCTGGGCAGGAGCATGTCCTTAGAAATAACGTGTGAAGATAAATAGTTTGACACGGGCTCTTTGGTGAATTTAAAATCAGTTAAAGAGTAGTAGCAGATGTCTAGTAGAAGCAGGTCTGTTGAAATGGTTTATATCTTCTGAGATTTTGTCCTGTGTTTGGAACTGAGAGGGGGAAAGGGAGTCACTGAAGGCAGCAAAATAAACTGACTCTCCATACCTTCACCTGCTGTTACTCTGGGGGAATGTGATGCTGTGACACATTTGAAATTCATCTACAGTTACTCAGAAGAGAGTGTCTGCATCTCAATCTGGGGAGCGACTGGGTGTCCTGTTCCGGGGGCAGGAGGAAAAGATGGTTCACTATTAGAATTAATTTTTTCATGGCCATGCAAAGCAATTGCATGTTTTCTCACAGTCAGGCAGAGTCTGCAAAAGGATGTAAGACCATCAGAATAAGCAAAGAGGCAAGACGAAGTGGCAGGCAGGAAAAACATTAGAGAAATACCTAGCTGTATGTTTGTTTTATTTAGTCTTTTTTTGCTCCCTTATTTAATACTTCAGTTGTGTTTATCTTCTTTTGACCAATTCATAATTGGTGTAATTAATAGCCCAACCTACCTTGCATTTTGAATTTTTCTTGACATAAACCTTTCAGGTGCTGAGTACGTGTAAAACTGATGGCGCGAATAATGGCAAGAGGTGCTTTTCACTGGACTGAGCAATCAGTTAGGCAAACGGTTATGTAAGGGTACTGGTGTTCCTTCTGAGGCTTGGATAGCTATGTAAAATCAAGCCTGAAATTTCTCTGTGCCTTGAAGTAGATGCTGTTTAGTTACATGAAACAGTCTGCCAGGAACCCTATGTGAAGTATTCCCCTGTGTGTGTGTCCTCACACAACAGGTATGTAACTGATTTTACAGAAGGGCAGGCCCAAACTGGCAGGGGAGATGTCCTTTGGGCAGTCACTAAGAGCTGAAGAGTAACTAAAAAGAGATGGGTTTTGTTGCCTTTGTGTTTTACACTGAGTGTTAGTTACTGCAAGATGAATGGCAGTAGAGGCAAGACATTCCCCATTGTCTCGTTCTTGTGAAAGCTATTAAACAGCTTTTGAATGCGCCTGCATCCTTCTCTGTTTGTTTTCTGTTAACTTGGGCTGTTTCTCTCATCTCTGTGAGTTAGTTCATTACTGCTGTGAGATCACCATGCAAAGACTAATTTAATACATGGAGGTAGATCTTCAGCTGGTGTAAATCAGTCTGTAATGTTCATAGGATTTGACTGATTTACATGACATTATGATTCAGTCTTTACCTTCAGGCTTAAAATTTATGAGCTAAACATTTTATACTGCAACTATTTCACATAACGAACATTTTAGATCCCATGCCTCCTTAGATCCTAATTTTTGGGTAAAGTTTTTAGTTATATCTAGGCAAATGGCCACAGTGGTACTGACTGTGCATTTGCAGACAGGTTTTAGTTCATGAGACTCCTTCAAACTAAAGCAGCATTGCCTTCGCTGCTGCTGAGCGGCATTTCGGTTCTCATCATCCTTCCCAGGCTGTGATTCATGCCAGGTTGCCACAATCAAGTATTTGCAGCATCACAGTTCATTACTGCGTAAGTGAGTTTGATGTCGCAGAATCATTGTTTTCTTCCCTGTGCTTCTAGTCGAGAAGAGGAACAGGCTGTAATTAGGAGGGAAGTTGTGTCTGTGGTACATGTGCACATGCCCAGTCTTGGAGATCAGCAGTGATAAAGAAGAGAATACACAGCAATAAATGATTTTAAATAGGATTATTGAAAGGTAAGATGTGAAGGTGGTGACTGAAAGAATGATTTGAAGATGATGCTATATGAAAGATAAAAGACAGTTCATCCATCTAAGGTTAATTTTGTCCGAAGGAGATGAAGTAGTATTAAGAGTATTTATATCCAACTTGAATCAGCTGACAGCTTGATTACAGAATATTTTGATGACTGATAGATGCATTCAAAGAGATTGAGTTCCTCTGCTGAGGAAGAGCAACTCCAAATCCAAGAGTTGAAATATAAGAAATTGTAGCATGAGTCTCAAAATCATGTGGCATTTCCAGGCACAGCTCTGTTCCTGGGGTCCCTGCTCCCCCGGGGGTGTGTAAGCGTTTGCCGAGTTGCATCGTAACCGGAATGGCTGCAATTAGTACAGTTAGAAACAAGACAACTGTCTTTGGTGGCAAAAGCTATATCTGGATTTTTAAAATCCAGCTTGTTTCCCAGTATGGCCCCACCGCAGCTATGGGGGTCCAGGGAACAGTCCTCCAAAGAGCTGCTGCCTGCCCTGTGCCTGACTTGGGCAGAAGGGCTGTTTGCGTGGCCCTGCAGAGGGTGGCTGCCGGACCTCAGCTGATTTTTATCTTTCTGATGAAAGATAAAAGACAGGTCATTCATCTAAGGTTAATTTTGTCCAGAAGAGATGGAGAAGGCTTTCTGCTTTGGGCTGCTTTCCCCTTCCCCCTCTTAACCTCTCTTTTGCCCTAACTTTTAACAGTCATAGAATCATAGAATGGCAAGGGTTGGAAGGGACCCCAAGGATCATAAAGCTCCAACCCCCCTGCCACAGACAGGGACACCAACCTCAGGCCTGGATCTACACAAGGTTGCCCTGTGCCCCATCCAACCTGGCCTTGAACACTTCCAGGGATGGGGCATCCACCACCGCTCTGGGCAGCCTGTTCCAGCCCCACACCACTCTTTCTGTAAAAAACTTCCCCCTAATATTCAATCTAAACCTTCTCTCCTTTAGCTTTAAACCATTCCCCCTTGTCCTGTCATTATCTACCCTTTTAAAAAGTTGATTCCCCTCCTGTTTCTCTGCTCCCTTCAGGTACTGGCAGGCTGCAATGAGGTCCCCCCGCAGCCTTCTGTTCTCCAGGCTGAACAAGCCCAGCTCCCTCAGCCTCTCCTTGTAGGGCAGGTGCTCCAGCCCTCTAGACATCTTTGTGGCCTCCTCTGAACCCCTCTCCAACAGTTCTACATCTTTCTTGTATTGGAGGCCCCAGATCTAGACAAAGTACTCCAGGTGGGGCCTCACGAGGGCAGAGCAGAGAGGGACAATCCCCTCCCTGTCCCTGCTGGCCACCCCTCTGCTGATGGAGCCCAGGATACCATTGGCCTTGCGAGCTGCAAGAGCACACTGCTGGTTCATGTTAAGTTTCTCATCCACTGTGACACCCAGGTCCTTCTCAGCAGGGCTACTCTCAAGAAGCTCTTCTCCCAGTCTGTATCTATGTCTGGGATTCTTCCGGCCCAAGTGCAACCCCTGACACTTGGCAGTGTTGAACCTCATTAGGTTCCCCTGGGCCCATCTTTCCAGCCTGTCAAGATCCCTCTGGATGGCTTCCTTTCCACAATGTATTAAATGTCACAATAACATAACAATGTATTAAACAGTCATGTATAATCTGTGTTTTAGTTGGACTACACTTTTTCTAGGATAAAAGAATTAGAGGCCTGAAAGCCAGTCAGTTTTTCCCATGTCTAATCAAAGTATTAGATTACCAAAAACACAGTATCAGGTTTTGAACTTCAGTCCTCTGTACTCTTGCTTACTGCTGTTGTGATAGTGTGCAGTTTCCAATATGAGTAATACAAGTAGATGTGCTGTGTAATCAGATACTTTAGGTTGTTTTAAAAATACAACATTAAAGAAATTGAAACCCAGCATTTGCATTACCACAGTATCAAAATTATAATTTTAATAGGCCAAAGTCAGCGCAAAAAAATGTTTCTTACATCAAATAGCACTTAAGCAATTTTCTTCATGTTACTCCATGCTCAGATGTGACATGACTGTTGATGTCAATACTATTTTTTTCAAAAACCTGTGAGGATTACATTATTCTTATCAGTGTTAGATGTCCAAATATTAACTTTGAAAATGTCAGAAGATACATGCAGTGAATATGATTTAATGGTACTGAGGAACCATAACATGTTTAATGCCTGATTTTGAAGTTTTACATTTTAAGTTTGTCTTCATTAATGCCAGTTCTTAATTAATTGACACTGGGTTATTTTAACAGCATTGCCAGCAATTTTGCCAGCACTGTTGGCAAATGGCAGCGTAATTTGATTTTAACAAGTTTTTTTACTTGCACTAGTTTACTTTTCCTATCAAGAAAATTGCTTTACTTGGAAAATAAAACAAAGCCAGACCAACAGGAAGAAATGGAATCATGCCGAACCTTTTAAAAAAGCTTGTAGGATCACTTGTACCACTAATAAATAACATGAGGAATTTCTCCAAAAACGTTCACAGTAGCTTGGAAGCTCTTCGGTCTGTTTTCTTTTGATTATACAACAGTAAGGAGATACGTACAGATTTTTACAGTCAGTTCATTGGATTGTGATACCATGCTTGAAGCCTTATCAGCACATTGAGAACTGCCTCTCAGCATGGAGTTGGGGCTAGATTCTAGACTCGGTGGTTTGTTAGGGTAATCAGAGGATTCCCATGATGTGGACTGAGACTCGCGCATTTGATCTCACCAATGGAAAGGGCAACAGCCCTTTCTGTAGCTTCTGTTAGGGCTGTGGCTCTGGGAGTCTTCATTCCCAGTGCCGACTGAAAGCCCCAGCTCTTGTGGCAGAGCTTTGCTGGACAGTACCATGCGTAGTGCGCTCTGGTTATGGTAACATCTTAGTCACGAAATTTTGTTGAAGCCCCACAAGTAGCAAATGAGAAAAACTCAGTGCCCAGCTGTGTGTATGGTGCCAGGGTATATGCAAAATACCAAAACCCCACCACCAGACGTTACACCGATAATTCGTTTCCCCAGCTGGGCAGCAGAATGAGGCGTTTGCTAAGGCTTTAAAAAGCGAGGGGACATAGACCGATCGGTGTCCTTAGGATGTGCATTTGTACTACTGGATTCAGTCCCAGAACTGTTTGGCTCTGCTCTGTATTATATAGAGCGCTTCAGCTCTCTCCTCCTTGATGTCACAGAGCATTACCTGCAGCATGGCAGGTTCAGCCGGCTCACCACTGCAGAACGGGAAGGTTCGCGCTTCGTGAGTGTCCGACTGTGGCGGATCTAGTGCAAATCAGTAAACTCCTGCCTGCAGATGAAGCCATCCCTACTCCTTCTTCTATGCTGCTTGTATTTGTTTAAGGGTGCACGGGGAGATTATGAAAACAGGTCCCAACTGTAGTTCCTGACAGCTAACTGGAGTTTTAGGTTCTAAATTGTACCAGGATGTAAGATGGGAACTTGGAGGCGGGGAGAGCCAGGAAAAAGGAGGGTGCAGCAGGTATTGAACAGCAATGCAGACTATGTGAATACAAATTAGCTCAAAGTTAGACCTGGGCAGGATCTTAAAACTGATGTAGCTAAACTCCATAAAAATTCACTATATGTTTCAGTAAGGCTTGTTGGAAATCATTCTGGCAGGGAGCATATATTTTTAACACTTCACAGTGAGAACAAAACCAGAAGTGTAGAGATTTTTAAATAGTTCTTCTAATGTCAAATGAAAAGATTTCTCAGGCTCCTGGACTAATTACACACTTATTTATTAAAAATCTATTTCAAGCATTTCATTGTTCATTATAATTTTTTTTTTTTTTAATATAAGTGCTTTACAGATTTATTCTAATTCTACCTAAAACCCTCCAGTGTCTAGAAAACTTCATATTCAAGTCCAGGTGTACAGACAAATCTGAAATGTATTTCTAAGATGCTGCAGCAGTTATTAAGAGTATTATTAATGACAGCTATTTTTGTTGTTGTTTTTGATTGCCACAAGAGAACACAGAAGCTTGCAGCTGGGATTCTTTGAAGCAACACTCTATTCTTTAGAGACGTGCTATTTCAATAAAAACAATGAAATCAGTTAGCATAGGTAATAAAATAATTATAGTAATTTATTTTGGCTATTAAGTGTTGAATCCCCTTAGCTAATCATCCACTTAAAGCTGTTACTCAGAGTGCCCTGTTTGCTTTTGCCTTAGTTAAACATCATGAATTCTTGTTCACTGAGAAATCCATTTTTAATAAATTCCTGCTGTGCTTTTCCTCTAGTGTTAATCTGAACACTATCAATAACGTGAGGCATTGTTACCCCAAACTAGTAAAGGATATTTCTCATTGTCCCATCAATAAGAACAGTCATTCCTTGACTTCCTGTACCTGGTTAAAGCTGTGCTTGAAGCTCGCTTGCTGGCAGTTAGAAGAATCTTGATGCTCAGAAACAAGAGCAGTGTGAGAGGACAGTTTGTTCATGGGTGTTCAGAAGACCCTGTATGTGAGCTGGTGGGACACTCTTCCTTCCAGCATGTGCAGCACAGAAACGTCCATCTTCCAGAACAGGGGAAGAACAATAAATACTGCTCTGGAACAAATATAAATTGTTCTCTGTGATTAATTTAAACTCTGTTTCATTTTACTCTCTTTACAGGTGTAGGACAGTAGTGAGGTATTCAGTGGGAGCTTTGTATGACATAGGTGAGCACGCACATATATATAGGTTATAAAATTGAGATACCATCAGCTTTCCTGTAAATATATGATCTAAAATAAATTGAAATCAGAAAAAAATATAAATGTTCCAAGACTCTAGGAGAGTTGCAGTCAGATTTCATGGGCCATGCCCAGCAAGACCTGAATTGTGACTAAATCCAAGTATGTGAGTGGTTCCAGACAAAGCAGCCTCGTTGCTTTTCTCTAGGTCAGAGTCATGCAAGCATATGACAGAATGAAATATCCCTCAGTAAAAAGCTGTGTGTCAGTAGCAACAATCTATATGGAAGTTGGTGCTGCAATGGTAATTGTAGCTACTTTACTATTGTATTTTATCTCTCAGTCCACAACAAGTGAGAGCTTCTAAAGTAGTAAATCTCCAGGAAGAAATGTGAATTTTTAAGTAAGTGGAAAAGAGATTGCAGGGTGCAGGCAATCTGGAATGTGGTTTCTTAGATATGTAGGCTTCACAAGGATCAGAAGGGTTGGAAAGGCTGGCCACTTGTAGAAAGGTGTTTGGGATGGCAGTGGCTGGGGTTTTCTGCTTGGCTGTGTGTTCACTTGGCTTTCACCCGATAATGCCGAAGAGCAGTGACTGTTTGCAGGGATTTCTCTTTTTAATTCTTTGTTTTGTTTTCTTTTTGGAGGGATATAAATTAACATCTTTTGGGAGTTTCAGTCAGGGAGTGACTAGGAATGTAAACTCTGCATTGCATCATTTTATTCCTCTGGGAATCACGCTTTACTCACAGTGAAGTACCAAAAATTTGCCATCTCTCAGGAAAATGATTAAAGTATGCTGCATAAGATGCTTTGAAAAATCCTATAGAATATAATGGTGGGTGTTCAATAGAAAAGGTCTTTTTAAAGAAAGATCATTTAGAAAAAAATCGCTCTGTATCTGCAAGGCTTTAATAGATGAAATATACTTGGATTCTTTTTTTCCTGCCTGTTAATACCTAATATGGCAGTTTCTTTTTCCTTCTTCATGGTGCTTCTAAATCTGTTTTTCACTTACCTGTCTTGGTAGAGGCAATGTCTCCTTTAATATGAAAGGGAGGGAATAGTGAGGTTACATGGTTATCGTGCCCCATGAATGAATTCTAGAGTGCTCGGTGTGAGATCAGCTGTAACACAGAAAGCAAAATAAATAGGGTTTTCTGCTCAGTTTTGATAACCCTTATAAAGAACCTGGAATATTGTTCTTCCAGTCAAAGGTACTGTAAATAGTCTAATTCGTTGTTTAAGAGTAATTTAATTTACATAAGGAAGAGTTAAGATTTCTTGGAAATGTAAAAACCTCTTCCAGTAATTAATCTGCTTCAAAAATGGAAATTTAAAATCTAATCCAATAAACACAGGTATGATTAAATTAAAGTGATATTAGTAAGTTAATTGACTTCAATGGGAATAATAAAAAGTTAAATACATATTAAATTGTTTATGACTTTAAAATATAATCTGGTTATTTTAATAGTTTACAGAATGCCTTTCATATTCTGTTATGTAATTTGTAATTCTGTTGGATAAAAACCCAACAGTTTTAATTGGCAGTAACAATGCAACTGTCAAGAGAAATGCTAAAAGTACGTGATTCCATGTTTTCCTTAAAGCCTGGATTCTAGAGGTTGTCTGATTACCATGTGTCAGAGTTTTCACGTGCCTAAAGAAAAAAGGTTGAATATCTACTCAAAAATATTTGATAGAGGGAAATAAATAAGATTACAAAAAGTACTGGTTTAGAGGTTGCACTTTGTTAAGACAGTATCATATTGTGAAACAGTTTGCTAGTGGTTTTTGACTGCTTTTGTTCATCAGTGTTTAATTCTAGGTTTCCTTTAAATCTTAGATCTCCTTTATTTTCTGTTTTGATAAATGTTGGAAATGGGGAAGGCAGTAGTACAAGAAACACAAATTTTCAGGCCAGAGAGTGTGTTACTGTGGTGGTCAATTTAGGGATATCTCTGTATAAAATCTTACATTAAACAAAATTAGAACAAAGGCACTCTAAGCTCATGGTCAAACAGTACAGTACTCACAGACTTTTCCAGTTACCATGAAGCTTTTCCTCTCTTAAAATGCAGCAAAATCTGTTCACTTAGAAGCAAGAAAAAATTTCTGTAAGTGATGGATTTAACACACTGGATAACCTTTTCATTAGACAATTATGTGTTTCAGTCCATGGGATATGAAGTGTACGTTTTTTGTAGTACGTTTTCAGATGTCAATGACCCTATTTCATGGAATATAAGTCACACTGTGAATTTAAAGATCTGAAGAAAATCAATAGATGAGACATTGAAGACTCTTATATCAACTGAAAATATTTTTTTCAGGTTTTTCCTCTCCCTTTTTTAATCTTCTTGCTGAAAGCTCAACCCAAACATCAAAAAATCATTGAAAGACTTGGATAATAATTACTGGAGTCTTGGATTTTACTGTAAAGAGCTTTTGTATCCTAGCAGTATTTGAAATCTTAATCCACTAGGTACAATACCTCTGGTTAAGACACCAGTAATGTAAGAGAGAGTTAGTCCATCGAGCAATAAAAAGTATCACTCTACATCAATTTTGAAAATCTTCTTTTACCTTCACAATCAATAAAACCCAAATCATATGGACACAATTCACACTGAACTAATCAGAGTAATTAACCTAATTGCATTTATAATTACATATGCATGCATTTGGTGTTAATAGCAGAGGAGACATTGTCACAAACATTCCTTTCGCTAGTGCCTTAATCAAAGGTAAAGAGATTAGAATACACTTTAATATGCTTCCCCCATCATTCCCACATACGTGTGTAAAGCAATCGCCTGGATCCTCTCTATTTCTCACCTTTCTCACCAGTTTAAAAGTTCAGCTTTGGACACTTGAAATTTTAAGAGGAAGCAGCATTCTCAGAAGTGCACAATTAAGAATTTAACCACACGTTTCTTAGGGAAAAAAAAAAAGACCAGATCATGATATTCAGTCATTATATATAATCCAACAGGTTTAATCCTGAAACAGATGCTGTTTATAAGTAGTTTAGTGATTGTAGGGTTTCAGTTTTTTATACTTTTATTAAAGCAGGTTAGGGTTTGCCAACAGGCAGAGCTTTGGAGTTCTCTGCTTCATTATTCTTTATACATGGATAAAATGTATGAAAATTATTGTATTAGTGAAACATGAGAAGAAACGAAGAGTACAGTAAAGTGAAACAACAGCCCCAATTGAACTATCACGAATTTCAAGGACACTTATTCCCCCACTTAGTCAGAGTTAATAATAATTTAACCTTTTTGAATGAACAAAGTACTGGCAAAAATGGCAATTCCTAATGCAATACAATTTTAAACAGAAAACTAAAAAATGTTAGTTTTCAGTTAAAAAATATAAAAAATAGCAAGAACATCATCATATTATGACCAGTCTCCATGTTTCTGGAGATATGGTTATGTTTCAATTAGATAGTGGGATTTAAAAAAAATTTTTTTAGTTGGTTGATACTGTATTTCTCAAGTAGAATTGTGCACATAAATTGATAACAATTCATCTTGAGGCTATGTTCAGCTTAATGATATGTATGAGAGTGATTATGCATCTGAATAATTGCTGACAAGGTAATTAAAAAGTTAAAACAATCTAAAAAAATTAACCATAAGTCTCAGACTGAGTCGAGAAGCATTTTGACTCCAAAATTTGTCTGTGCTTTATGTCTAATGATGGTTAGTTTAAAGAAACTATTTATTTTTAACTTCCAGCTTTAATGCATTATTGTGGCAATTTTGTTCTTTTCATAATGTGTGATCCTGCTTTTGAGGCCTTCAGACAGTAGCTTCAGATCTGTGTTCTTCTAAGGAAAGGCTATTAGAAGGTGCAGGCAGGTAGCAGGTCATGGTGGTTTGACTTTGTTGGATTGCTGTAAAACTCTTGCAAGATAGATGCAGTTTAGTGCTGCAGATTCTTCCAGCTGGGAATTTATAATGCAGAACTTCACTTTGAGAGTCAAATCATGTAACATGTAATAAAAAGTTCCCCTGGATTTTTAAACGCCCTGAAGAACAGTGTGAGCATCAGACAAAAGACATCAGATATTATGAAGGAAGAAACCTCTCAAACATCTCTGTGAACCTGAAAACCATCACCAAGGAAGATGACATAACTTGCTTAAGCAGAGTAGGTCAGCATAGGACTTGGATCTCTCCTGCATCTTCACTCCTATACTCCTTCATTATACTTCTCACACAAAATTTCCTAAATCTTACATGCCCAAGTTACCCACTTTTGCTTATTCAGTTGATCTAATAAAATCTGTATACTTTTCAATATTGATTGGTGTAAGTGTGGCTTAATGGCAGAATCATTACTTTTTAATCATGGAACTGCCAGCCCTTACTATTCTCAACTGAAATTCAGTTCCTTCAATTAAGGACTGCCATTACTAATTGTTCTTAAATGTTGCTTGGATGGTTCTAGTTCAAAAAGTTTAGTTCTTCAGCAATATCATGTAGTTCTACACTCTTGGTAATTCATTAAAACTTTATGTTCTGTGGCATGAGCCAGAGAAAAGGGAAACATATCAAAAATCCTGGAATAAAAGCTAGAACTGAAATGAAACTGACAAAGAACATAGGCTTGAGGGCTTCCTGCACCACCTATGAGCTGCATCCTGTGTCCATGCAGTCTTTGCGTGGAACTGATGCATGTCTGGTGGCAACCATAAATGGGTTTGCCTGCCTATCTCACATCTATTCCTGCAGTTCTGGAGGAAAGGTCAGATCAGGATAATATGTCAAAAGGCTATAATTAAGATTCAGAAAGATTAATACCTGTGGTATTTAGTGAAATTGCCTTCTAGTGGAATGCTCATCTATTACTTTGATATTTAACATTTCTGCTGTTAAAATGTTAGTGATTGTAAAAGTACAAAATCAGTGGCAGACATTTGTTTTAGATATTCTTTTTATACCCAAAAGGAACCCTATGGGAGAAGCAATGGGGTCTTTTTTTGTATTTCTTGGTATTTTTATGTGTAAGTCTTTCAGTATTTCCAGTACAAATTTGTATTAGGTAAGGTTATTTAAGCTGTATCAATCAGTTTGACAAGTGGTGTCAGTTGGAGAGGGTGGGGGGAGAGCATACCAGTAGCAGTCTCAGAGATATGTGGAGCCGTCTCCAGTGAAATGAAAATGATACATCTGTAGGATGAAGAGGAATAAATGTTATTTAATTCAACATGAAGAAAAAGACCTTTTTAACATGATTCAGCACATACTTAATCCATAATTGAAAGCAGATCAGTAGCCTCACTGGAGTTCGTGGTGTGTAGGAGCTCCATTTCCTCCAACTATTCCAGCTGCTGTACAAACACACAAAGGATCGCACACCTCCCAAAAAGTTCAGTTCAGATGAGAAGACCTGTGCAAAGCAACACCACAAAATAGGTCAAGTTAAAATAGTAACTGGACAGGTATAAACATAATGAAATCATACCTTTTTTTTGCAGATTGTTTTTTCTTATACACATTCACAGAATCACAGAATTGTAGGGGTTGGAAGGGGATAGCCCCCATTAGTATTCCCTTCAGTGTGGAAAGCTATAGCAAACCAAATCTGGATGAAAACCAACATTGGTTTTGTGAATTCTTGTCCATTTTTTTTATCTTTAGTTTCTAAAATAAATGGAAATTTTACTTTATTAAAAAATAAATCCTGCAAGACATTAATATGAATCATCCTTCTGCAAACGGAGGTGATAATTGAGTGAGTCATACATAGAGAACTTCTGGATTCACTCAGTAAAACTTCTACATGGCTTTGCTACAGGTATAAAAAGTACCAAGATTTTGGGTACTGGCAGTACTAAGTATGCCATATTAAACATTGTATGACACAACAGGTGCTACCTTTAAATTAAAATATTCCTTTTTGGAATCTCAAACTGCATTCAAAGCAAGGAAATTCAGAGCCATTACTGACATCACCATTGAGAACACCACTAGAGTAAGTCATGTAAGATGACACCCCAAAATTGTTGCAGTTCTGAAGAGTGTAATTACTGTGAGTGTCATATCACTGTTTTATTGATTTAATTGTGGGTGCACTTTATTTACAAAATTGCAAATATGTTTAGTTAGTGCAGGTAACAGCATATGTCTGTCTGGCTTAGCTTGGGCCTGACTGTACTTCCAACAGCACAGAAGGAGTTTTGGAATCATAGAATCCTAGACTTGTTTGGGTGAGAAGGGACCTCAGAACCCAGTCCTTCCTCCTGCCATGGGCAGGGACACCCTCCAGAGCCCCATCCAGCCTGGCCTTGAAATGTGCCAGGGATCCAGGGGCAGCCACAGTTTCATCGCATCATAACCACAGTGCATTTAGGAAACCTCTAAGATGGCTATAGACTAGGCAGGGTGATGGGATTCAGGAGACAGTATCTCTAGGAATTTTTAAACGAGTACATGATTAAGTCTGTTGGAAGTTTCAGTGTGTAAATCTGGTGGTTGAATGTTATGTGATAGTAAGTTGGGGTTTTTTCTGATAATTGAAAACAGATGTGAAATCAGGCACCAAAACAATTACTTTGATGTCTTGTAAGACTCTGACAGAGCTAATAACTTTGTGTTCACAAGAAAGACAAGGTTATCCCTCAGGCTATTTTGAGAAGAATGTGCTGTTTGTTTCCAAGTGCACTATAAAGACTCAGGGTCCAGAAATATGGGGAGGGGGGCTGTGTGTTTGTATTTAAGTACCTAGTCTTACTGAGTCTACTAATAAAATTATTTCCATAAGAGTTGGTGGGATGGCACCCAAAGATTTTTGCTGTTTTGTGTAATTACTGTGTACATACATTCTAGACTACATTTCATTCTGTATCTTCAGAAAGATCTTGCTGTAATCTGCACGTCCCCAATACAGGTTAGGGATTGCACTTTAACCTAAGCACTGCACTCACTGCTCCTGAGAATGGGAGTGCACTCGAAAAAGCAGAACGTATTTGGGGTTGTCATGAGACCCACAGTTGCTACTTTTGCAGGAGTCCTACTGAGCCCTAATTCAATCCACACGTCCCATGTAAAACTTCCCATTAAGCAACAATATGTTGTTGTGTAACTACAAGTCACTACATTGTTTAAAAGGCATGGTATCTACTTATTCATCTTCTATGGCTTACTGGAAGCAAGTAACAGGAAGAGAATGAGTATTAAGGACTAAGAGAAGACTGA
Source organism: Laterallus jamaicensis coturniculus (assembly GCA_022605575.1). Taxonomy (NCBI): domain Eukaryota; kingdom Metazoa; phylum Chordata; class Aves; order Gruiformes; family Rallidae; genus Laterallus; species Laterallus jamaicensis. The sequence goes on from JAKCOX010000016.1 coordinate 1,109,687, forward strand.
AAGGAAAGAGAGAAGGTAGGCTGAGAAATGGGAGAGGTGAAAATTTGTTTGGAATGGCTGCAGGTGTGGTGGTTGGTATCCTTGCAGCTGAATGGAGTCTTGTCACTGCAGAGGCTTAAATGGAAATTGTGGCTGAGGGTGGGGAAGTGAGAAAGTATCAGGGTGTTGGGATGAGGGGCCACTTACGGTGGGAAAGGACCCTAGTACTCAATAAAGCTCCAAGTACATTTGATGTGGTGGGTGCTGAAGACACAAGGAAGCTTAAAGGATTTGTGCTGCCATTGATGGTAGTGATTTTGGAGCAGAGGGAGATAGGAGGCTGGGACTGTAGCCTGAAAGCTGTTCCAGGCTCTGCATTACCCCAGAGAAGAAGGAAAGCCAGACATGCCTTTTCATTTCTGCACCTGGGCAGAGAAGAATGTTGGAGCTGAACCTTTCTGGTTTTGACTTCAGTTACAGCATGTTCCTCTGGAACTGCCAATTGCATGTGATAAAGCCAGTGATTAAATACCTTGTGGAATTTTACTTCAATTTGTCAGCACCTAATGGGAAAACGTAAATGTTTGGTGTCATAGCTTGCTTTTAAAAGTCAAATAAACTAGACAAAACAATTGAACAAAAAAGGTTTAAGAATCATTCATTCAGTATTTACTCAGGCAGAATTTCCAATGAAGTGGCAGTTTACTAAGGATTGAGAAGTAAAAAAAGTCTTATTTTAGTGAGTTGGATTTCTCTGAAAAGTAGTTAAATAGAAACTCAAGCTGAGTTTTTAATTGCCAGATACTTGGAGAACCATAGTAAGTTTTTTAAATACCCTTGGACTTTTTTCACCCCTACCTTTTAAGCAGAAACAAGAAATAGAAACATTGTCCCCTGTATCTTACCTCTTTAGAATAACATGCTTCACCTGCACATACCTGGGATTTCTAAGTATAGGGCAATTGCTCTTTGAATTACTTGAGTACTTGCTGGTTTCCCATTGCATCTGTTAGCTACTTAATCAACTAGTTGTGTCTCTTAACTCGTTATCAACCTCTTTGTGTGTGTGTGGCAACAAAGGCAATTGCATTGAAGACTGAAGAAGCAGGCAGAGGATTTTTGTCACTCATGAAGGCATGATTTGCCTTTGTAAACTGCAGGTATCAAAGCAGCTTTTCTGTTCCGTTTGGACACACCGCGTAGTAACAGGGGGATGAGAGGCAGCTGTGCTTCAGACCACATGAGGTAATTTGCAGACACATTTTAATTGCCTTTTAGAGAGCATGAAGGAGTTCCAAATAGTCTAATGAGTTCCAGCAAACACCTGTGAAATGCTTTTAGACCACCATGTAAAACAGAAATTAAGAAAGAAATAAAGCGCAATTCTGGCATGTATATTCTGATGGAGGTTAGAGAGGAAAGATCTGCTTTCTTAAGTACTCACCTCATTCTCTAAGAGAGAAATGAAGTAAAGAACAAACCATACTATATTTTCATGTCAAGAAAAAGTTGAGAGACACATTGCAGCAAATGGTCTTTGTCACACAATTAATATAGGAGCCGTAAGCAGCGGAGGCTTGTTTGAGGTTGCACTATAAATTGTTTCAATGTATAAATATGTTTTTAACTATTATATTGTAACTCGGTAAAAATAATTATGGTCAAAGTTAACTTCAAGTGTATGGGACTGTACCCAAGTAAATCAGAGGTTTTCTGATTTTACTTCCTTGGGGCTTAAAAATAACAGGAGAATGTCATCACAAAGGTACTGCAACTGATTTGGCATTCATTATATGCTGCTTTAGTGTTCTGTATAAATGTATTTTTGTTGGAATTGTGGGTTGAAAACTTCTGGTGATAGTGAATTGGTTGTTTATGTTTAATATTTAACAGTTTAATGGAAATAGGACATAAAATCCACAGTGCACATGGTGCAGTTGTTCCTTGGGGTGGAGTCCGGGGTAACACGGGTTACATGCCCCCGTTATGCTTCAGCTCTTCACCACCGTACCAAGAATGCCATGAGGTTCTGAATGTGCAAAGACAAGAGCTTTTTCAGAGTAGGTTGCTTGGACAAAATCTTAAGGAATTTAGAAAATCGATTCCAAATGCAAGCCAAATGTACACCCCACAGAAGGCAGACGTGGACATTGATGTGCAGGGGCTTGTTTTTCAGTATAGTGGGAGGATCTGCAGAAGGGAATATTTCTGTAATTTCTGTCTTTGGCATTAAAAAAAAACCAAACCCTAACAGTAACAGCCTCTTTACCTTCAAGAAATCCAGAAAGTTGATGGAAGTTATATAAGTTGCACATTAAATATATGGTAGAAGAATATCCATTTGACAAGAAAAAGTGTATGTTTGACATTTTGCATTTCATCATTTGAACTTACAAGACTGATTTGTGGCATGCAATAATGTTGTCTTAGGCCTCTTTGGAAATGTTAGAGTTCTCAAATGATGAGACTGCTGAATGTTTGGCTTTCTAGGGAAAGGAAGGAAAGTTTGCTGTTTGAATGACATGAATGAAATGACAGTTCATGTCTTGAGTAAGACATTGTGCTGTGAGGCTGCTGTATCATTACTTCCTTAGCAATGAAAAATTCCATTAAAAATCATCTCTATTGCATGCTTTTTTGTAACATGTATTCTTCCTCACTGGCAAGGACAAAACTATTTAGGGCATACAAGTTGAAGGAAAGAGGATACACACGATGCATGCTGTTACTTAGAAGAGATGCAAAACTGAGGGAGAAAATGTAGAACATTTGTTCCTCTCTTCTGATTAATCCTTCAAGATCAACAATGTCCTCTTTTTTCAGATGAAGTTCAGACATGAGTAGGAGATAAATTAATCCATTTTTTCATTTCTGGCACAATGGAATCAGACTTGAGGGAAAAAAACACTGCCCTATCATGTACAAACTATACAGCATGATATCATCTTGTGCAGAGACTAAAGGGTTACAGTAGATGTCATTAAGGAAGGGACAAGTAGGATTGAAGTATGTTCTGACAGTCAGCATGTTACACAATTGGCAGCCCAGTGTATGTAGCTGCCAAATAAAGTGGCAGTGTAATGCAAAAGTCTTGAGATGGCATGGCAACAGGTGGTGACATGAGAGCTGAATTAAGGACATTGTGTTAACGACTGAGCAATTGTTCTCATTAAAATTGCTATTAAGTAGCAACATACACAGCAGTATTGGGAATAGTCCCTCATGAGAGCACGGAAACTGAAGGTGAGCATCAACGCATAAGGTATCAATATTTCCAATAAAATTTAAAAGAACCAGGCAAGGACATGTATTTACTTCAGAAGTAAAATTATGTGACCTCTTCTGCATGTAAAAAGGTCTCTAAATTTAAGAATGCTTGTTACTTTTGTGGAAAAAGATCTATATTGACCATTGGAGATGATTAAAAGCGTAGAAGCCCTGTAATTTTACAAAGGTATTTTGAACAACAAGTTTTTCAGTTATAACCAGCTCAAAGAATCTTCACTGAAAAAAATATTTTAAAATGCTGCTTTATTGAAAACTTAATGTTTTATACCTAGTAATTATTTTGTGACATTTTGAAAGGGAACAATTAATCTGAATTATTAAATTCCATTTAATTTCAATCTTAAAGATTGCTATTTTACTTGCAATACATTTAAATATATATTTGCTTAATTTCCTGATAGAATTATTTATTTAATATTTTGTGTCATATTTTATATTACAATACCTCCAAGGTATTTCTGCTCAGCATCTGAGTCCTTTGATAAAGTTGATTTTAACATGATTTTTTCAGGTGTTTGCAAAAATACGGTCAATGATTTAGACATAAAATCCACCCTGAGCAGTGAGGAAGTTACACTGAGCCAGCAGTGTGCCCTGGTGGCTAAGAGAGCCAATGGGATCCTGGGGGGCATCAGGAGAAGTGTGTCCAGCAGGGCAAGGAGGCGATCCTCCCCCTCTGCTCTGCCCTGGTCAGGTCCCACCTGGAGTACTGTGTCCAGTTCTGGGCTCCTTGGTATAAAAAGGACAGGGATCTCCTGGAGAGAGTCCAGAGAAGAGCTACAAAGAAAGATGATTAAGGACCTGGAGCATCTCCCCTGTGAGGAAAGGTTGGGTGAGCTGGGACTGTTCAGCCTGGAGAAAAGAAGACTGAGGGGGGACCTTATTAATGTCTATAAATATCTTAAGTATGGGATGAAGGAGGAAATGGCCAGCCCCTTCTCAGTGTCTGTGGGAACAGGACAAGGGGCAATGGCTGCAAATTGGAGCATAGGAAGTTCCACACCAACATGGGGAAGAACTTTTTCACAGTGAGGGTGAAGGAGCCCTGGGACAGGCTGCCCAGGGGGTGTGGAGTCTCCTTCTCTGGAGAGATTCCAGCCCCGTCTGGACACCGACCTGTGCAGTATGAGCTGGGGAGCTGCTTTGGCAGGGGGGTTGGACCTGATGATCTCTCAAGGTCCCTTCCAACCCCTATGATTCTGTGATTCTGTAACATAGTAAAGAAGAGCTGCTGAGAACATTGTGAGTCCTTTTAAGTGAAGGCTTCGTAAGATGTGCTCCAGGTACCTTAAAAACAGTAAGCATTCCTAGAAATAGTAATAGCCAAGGTGAACATTTTTATACTCCTTCCATCCACATACATTTCAGTTTCATTCTCCTTTCATTTTTATCTACTTATTTTGTCTCTTTTTTTCTCTCATCGCTTCCTTCCTTTTGGTGCTTTGAAAAGATTCTCCTGTATGAAGACTCTTCTCTCTGTACTTGTGTAAGAATTGTGGAAGCATTATGTAAGGCTCCTCTCTCTCACTCGTACATTTCTTTAGTTTACCCCCTCCTTCTTCTCAGGCATGTCTGACCATCTTTTGCTGCCTTTCCCCTACATTTTGTAAACCATCACAGCATGTGTTGTTCCAGCCATATCTCTTTATATCTTCAAGAATTTTCACCCTCTTGCTCTTACACACTTAGTAAAGGGCTAAGCACTGAGCAGACATTAAAGATCAATAAACCCGTTATTCAGAATTTCATTATAACTTTATTCTAATTCCAAAGACAAACCTAGTTTTCCACATAAGGAAGCTGAAGCAGAGTGAGATTAAATTTGGTTTAAAATTGCTATCACTTTGACATAGCCCACATGAGTCATTTTCACAATGACTTTTAAAAATATTGAAAACTTACTCATCCTACTGATTTGTTAGAGGTGTGCCTAAGCATCAGCTCTGGGAATTATGCTTTCATTTGTCATCTCCACAATGATGGTTTTGAAGAACTGGTCTGAAATAGCATGACCCTTGTGAATAAAAACTATTCTATGTGTGCCAAGGTAAAATTCTTCCAATAGGCTTTGTCTCCATCATGCACTTCTCTCTGGAGGATTCATGAAGAGGGGAATATGTCTTGCTTGCACAGGCGTGCTCACTGTCTTCTGAAGGCAAGGGGACCAGGGTAACCCTGAGATAATGCAGAAACTCAGAGATCTCCAGGATTCACAGAGGAGTGGGAAATCTGTAGGCATCTGGTTTACCCCCTCCTTCTTCTCAGGCAAAACCTTTTGATTTTGGAGATGACCCTTACAAATTCTATTGGAAGTCAACTTAGCAAATCTCTCTCTCTTTGTGCTAAGTGCCAGGTGTACCTGTTCTGTTTCTTAGGGCTTGGGAAAAGTAGGGATTATTTGAGAGGAGGGAATACCTTTCTATTAAAGGAAGAGCTGAAAAAGGGAAGTTCACCATTCAGATAGCCTGGGAAAGCCTTAAATGAGGAAACTAAAGAACCAGGCAAAGAGCTTCAAGATATTATATGCTTTACTGAAATGGATAGCAGTAAAGGATTTGTAGCATGAGGGTCTTTGGAGTATTCATCTCATAGTGGGGTGTACAAAGTGAGCAAATAAATGGAAAAATATAAGTAAAAGTAATAGCCTGGTTTTATTTTAGGTACTAACCTACATAGTTGCTAGTGAAGGATGCACAAGACTGGGGATGGGAGAGAGGGAGGAGGTGTTAAACCATTTAATAGTGAAGTGCAGGTTGATCTAGACAGAATACTCTATATGTTCATGCTTAAATAGGGTAAAAATACTTCATATGTAACTTTATGTTGTTACAACATGGTCCAGAGGTTTGCATACCCGTAAACATAGTACAGGAAAAGGCATCTGTTGGAATCAAAATTCTATCTTTTTATAAATTGTTTGGTAGGGATGGAAATTCTGACAGTGTTAAACTGAGAAGAATCTGCATTACGTATTCTGAGCATGCCTGGCTTTTCCGTTTGCTTCTTTATTGTGGTCTACCTACTACAGAGTTGCCCCAAAAGAAATGTTAAAGGAATGCAGTAGGGAAGAGAATAAAACATTTGTCCCACTTTGTTAACATGTGTTCTCGATTTGGCTTCCCTCTGGCTGGAATGGATTATTCTTTCCAGAGTTAAAGCCAGGCATCAAAGAGGATCCCGTGCCCATAGTAAAGGTAGGGGAACTGAGTAAATGACTGCCCAGGGTGTCAGTGAAAAGCTGACAGTTTGGCAAAGGCTTGCAGAGGGAGGAAGTTAGGAAATGAAGCAGAAGCCATCTGCTTCTCTACCACGGACAAAACATGCCATAACCGTGTTTGCTGGCCTTTGCCTGTTCATACCTTCTGTCTTTTGCTTCATGTTTTTGAGTCATGAGTAGATAACACTTCTCCCTGGATTCAGGTCAGTGCAGACTTGTCACAGACTCCTAGGAGGAAATCCTCATGGATGCCAAGCCCCAACTGGAACTTGTCACAGGCACTGTAGGGAAGTTCCTATGGATGCCAAAAACCCAACTGAGAGACTGTCATTAACGTGACGGGGTACCAGACAGGTGTATTCCTGCACTGGAGGGTGCTTGGATTACACAGCCCTCTGCTGTGCGTGGCACGGGAGGCCAAGTGTCATCCTTAGCTAAAGTGGAACCAGTGAGAGGGGTGTGCTTTAGAGAGAAGCTGCTGTTACACAGTCAATCTGAATTAGGAAGAAGACAGAAATACAAATTCGTAACCATTTGTCATCTTTGCTAAAGAGTTAAATCATCTGGCTTATTTTTTAAAAATATGTAACATGTTTTTCTATTAACAGCCACTTCTATCACAAACATACAGAATGTTTATACCAATATTTAAAGACGTGAACCTCTCCTTCTAGATTTTTTTTTAACCTACTGTCATTCAGAAGAACAAAGTAAATGTTACTAAATGCTTTTAGTGAAAGTAGCGTAAATGTAGAGCAAATGCTTAGAGATGTTTCATGTTTCCAGCACAAGGACTGCTTTTTATTTCTGCATGAATTGTTAAAAGCTGCAGCACAAGTACAGCTGAACCACAAAGCAAGGTGAATTTTATTTTAATCAAGGTAGAAAATTTGAGCTTTGTAAATTGCACAAGTAATAATATAAAACTTTGTGAAAATAGGTAAGTGTAGTGTTTGGAGTCAGATCACTGCTGGCCTTCCACCCTCAGACTCTGGAATGTATCGTCAAGAATTTACAAATAATTATGCCTAACCAAAATGCAGCCTTACATTGTCCAGAACATGAGCCTTGTACTTGTATGGTCTTTATTTATATAAAATAAGCTGTCCACATATAGTCCTCTACCCACCATTGATTACCTAATTACACAATCACTCCATCAGTAAATCAGCACAACATCTGTGACCCTACATGTCACTGCAGTAGCCCCCTCTGATTCCCCAGGAGCTTTGCCGAGGCGGTTCTGCTGACATAATATATTCATTATCCATTAGATCTGGCACACGCTCTGCAGTGCTCAATTACAATACAATCGAGCGGAGGGCCTGGTGTCAGCCGATGTAATGACTTTCTGATTATCTGTCTTTAAATGATGAATGAAATGAAAATGTACTATTCAAACCAAATGTAAGATTGCTAAAGATGCTAAATGAAATTTTTACATATACATTTTATGGAAAAAGGGATGAGGTTAGAGGGTAAGGCTTTACCTCACAATCAAAAATAAGAAACCACTTTGTTAAACCACCGTAAAGCCATCTGGTAGAATGATGCTGCCTTCAAGGCCATGGTCCTGTGCCCAGGCATTTTCTGGCCATCTCAGATATTTCAAGTCTCCCAGCAATTCACTGCAAGGATTTAAATTTCAAAGATTCTCTTTCAATTGTCAGAGAGACTTAGTTGTTTAAGTTAACTTTGTGTGTAGTAGCACTTCTTTAGGCTGAAGTCGATTATAATAGAGCGCTGTAATAATGAGTCACTTCCAACGTCATGTGTTTTTCAGTTTTATGAATTATAGGGAAAAAATGCTTGAAATGGTTTGACTTTAAAATACGTTTCTATGTGGAACTCTCTACTTTATAGCTTATTGTTCAGGAGTTGCTTGGGTTCAACAATCCTGGTCCCTGTTTCATCTCAAGATGAGAAGACAAAAGATGTTCATGTTGTGCAATACCGATCTGTAAAACCTAAGATAATAAATGATGTAGATCACTGCCAGGTGTGGTTTGTTACATAATTTCTTAAATTCAGAACTTTAAACAGTATATAACCAAATCTCGATAGGGGAATAATATTTTAACTGAACAGTATCCTTCTAAGTAGACTAAAACAAAATGAGAGATTTCAGTATATGCCAGGATTATAAATAGATGGGAGATTCATAAGCATTCTGCTGTTCAAATAATTATGAAGCAGATGTTTGATGGTACAATCATTTCTGTCTCTGTTTACATCTTCAGTTATTTTAGTTATAATTGAAAAACCCATAAAGCTGTGTGTTGGAGCACCCTTTGAATCTTACTTAAATTATAGCTTCTCATTTTACACTCTTAAGTTGAATATTTCAAGCTTTTGAATGGTGTGCAGCTTTTCTGGTAAATGTAGCTCTATCTTTTCTACCACAGCACACCAGTTGCAGGACTAACTTTTTGCCAGAGTGCAATCACAGAACTTTTACAATGCGTACAGATAATGCTTATCAGCATCCTGATGTCTCCTTTCTAGTACAACTTTTAATACAGAATTATTTTGACCTGACACATTCTGTGGACAAATTAAGTCTACTGCTTGTAAAACTTGTGTGCATATTCTAAGTATACATTACTGATGTATTAAACACAGTTGCAATACAGAAGCCTATACTGAATGAAAACAAAGGCAGCAGTGGTCACCCTCTGGAGTTTGTAAAGCAGTCCAGTTCAGTTGTAAAATCTGATGCTGCAGAGCAGATGAACTAAGTCTGTTTCTATATATATTCTCTTATTTGGGGAGCTTGAGGGAAGCAATCAAAAGAAATGTGGGTACCAGACTCACACCATGGTTTATGACAAATTTATGAATAAATTTCAGATTGCTACGACTCTGAGTTAAAAGTGTCATCTCTGAATGGAAAAAGAACCCAAGGATTTTGCTGCATTCAGAGGGGACGAGTCAACCCTTTCCAGAAACAAAAGTAACAAAAAGGTTTGCAGAATTTTCAAAATTCTTCTGTAATGCCAGGCCCCAGGATCTCATTTTGAGTAGATAATTAATAATTAGCTTTCTGATCAAAGCCAGCAAAATATGCCAATGTATCATGAGACAGAGAGGTGCCGTCAACAGAAAGAGGGACGTTCTGTCCTTAGCAATATGTCAGTTTAATCTAAACCAAGGGGCAAAGGTGCTCTGGGCTGGTCTCAGGAGTCCAGATGAATCATGCAAACTCATGAAAAGAAATCCTGGAATCTATTAAATAGAGGAGACCTGCTTGTGAAATAATTTTAACAAATACATTACTATTGTTCATACTGTTCAGGCTTTTTTAACCGTTTTTATATCCTTTTTATTTTTCCTTTTAAAAAAATCAAGGACTGATTCTTTTAGAAGTCAGTACATTCTTTCAGTTGAACTCTTTTGTCAGGTGGCAAAACAAGTGTCTGTGCACTAATGCTTTCTGCCTTTGGATGTTGAAGTGTTTGCATCAAATTTAGTTATAGTACAATCCCCACTCTAAAAAAAAAATATTAAAATTTCAGTCATATTCTTTTTTTACTTGTCTGTAGAACCCAAAACATATGAAATGACTGACAAGTCACTCTTGTCTTCCTCATTTAATTTTCTCCACGCTTTCCTCATTGGACGTAATCCTCAGCAGCTCTGAAGATTTGTAGTATCAGGTAGCAAAGCTGGGATAATGCGGCAGAGTGCAAACTCAAGGCTGTTCCTTAAATAGAGGAGAGAGATGACCTCTGGAAGAATAATGCAATTTAGCGCTGCTCCACTGGATTTACTCCTGTTTGTGCTCGTTAGCATTAGAAGGCAAAAAGCCAGACAGCAAGGAGAGAAAAAAAAAGTGTGAGGAAAGTCAAATAAAGGTAAATGCTTGGAAAGAGTGTAGTGATTTTATAACTTTCATATTAGATTAGAAAATTTGCAAGTTTACAGGTTAATTGGCATACATACACGTATTAATTATAAATTAATATTGAAGGCTAAATATGGTATCTTACTGTTTCTTCTGTACATCAGGTGCTATCTGTGAAATAACTAGAGAATCTCAAGAAGAACATGTTGCTAGTATCTGTTAGTATTTTAATGTTGGAGAATTAGAGCAAATACAGATGTGAATTTTGCCATCCTGAGCAGTTCCTTTCCTCACTTTCCTCCTTAGGCTTTCCCTTCCTTTCCTGTCACACTGGAGGGGTCCCTCGCTGGGACAAGGTGCTCTCCCAGGATGCCAGCCCTCCCGATGCACACCCTCTGTGCCGACCTGCAGCCCGTACATTTGATAGATAAATTCTATGGAGGGAAATGATGAATTTAGAGTATGTGCTAATTTCAGTGTACACCTCAAGGGATTTGGGGAATTACCGGAGTACAGCCTGAAGCAGTGCCTTTCTGCCCTCCAGGTCCTGACTCTATACCCACAAAAGAGCTCAAGATGTCGCCTTTGTTTTAAAGGAAGGCATCTGATGCCTGGATTTGTCCTAGCCTGGGATACAACTCCCCTCGGGTTTTGAATTACCTCAAGTGATTTAAAGCTCTCGCTGAAAGGCTCCATTATATTCCCAGGCTTTGTTAGTGGCATAGGCTGAATGATTTAAGATGGTGGTTATCAGAGGTTATTGTGTTGTCTGGATAACATGAGGAGCTTCCTGCTTGTAGTTTGCTCTATCTTTTATGTGCAGGGCATATAGAGTTAGCTTTCTGGGAACGGGGGGGGGGGGGGGGGGGGGAAGGAAAACAAAAAAGAAAACTACCGTGGCAACCGAGTAGAAATTAGACTACTCTTTCAGTGGTCAGTCGTTCTCTCATCGAAGTAGATGTCATCTGCTAGCCCTATTATTCTGCTTCCTAGTGATAGAAGAATATTTATGCAAGTAAAAGCTGCAGCTGTAAGGCCTTTCCCTGATCTTTCACAGAATAGTGATGTGAATATTACTGTTCTACATGTGTGGGCATATTTTAGATATCCAGAAAAATGCATAGGTGCTTACCACAGGAACTGTAAGTTTCCATGGAAATATATACTGATAATGTTGGGAAACAAACAGAGTTTTAATTAGAAAACTTATATTGCCACTAATTAGAAATACAGTTTCAAGCCGCTTAATAAAAACATTTTAATTGCAAGCCTTTTACCATACTCATCAGTAATGTAAATACAGAACAATAATGTAAATACAAATTCCAGAACAACTGGAAGGCCAATTTTTTCCAAGCTATGTGTGGGCTTTCTCTGTCTGTGTGTGTGTGAGTGTGTGTGTGTGTGTGAATAGCTGTTCTCGGCGATCAGCACAGCTCAAAGCCAGGTTTAAAACATGGAGCTCATGAGTCTAAGCGTTCCTCTCGTTTCCCAGTTGATCACTGGGTTGCCTCAGATAAATGACAAAGTGGGCCAAATGAAGTCTGCTCATTTCAGTTATCATCTTTTAATATAACAATGCCTTATAATTTTATAAATACAGAAAGCACAACATGTCTCAGCTGCTTCCAAAATAAAGTTGGCTCTCTGTTTTCAAAGTGGCAGAGATTCCAGGCTCTCTCAATCGCTTGTCAGGTTTTGATTGACAATGATTTTCCTACAGTTTTCCCCTGCTTCAAAATATCGTGGGAAGGATGTTATGCATTCCCAACCTGTCAGCTTTGGCTGCCTTACAGAGTGTTCAATTACGCTCTAATCGAATAGCTGCCCAATGTAGGCCACATAATGACTTCCTGATTATCTGACTTTAAATGATAAATGAAATGAATATGTAACATTATTTTCAAGTACAGGATAGTCACAGAGCCAAATGAAAACTGATTTTGTGCCCTTTTGTCTGAAAAAATGTATATTTTATTGTAATTTCATTCAGCAGTTGCTCTGTTGCTAGTTTTGCTTTCATTAAGATAAAATGCAGACTGAGTTATCTAGGAAAACATTAGTCTTCATTTTTGTTTTCAAACAGATGCTGAAGGTGTTAAACAGTGTTTAGATTATTCTCCTTCCTGTCTTTACATTGACTTGTTATAAAAAGCAAGGTTAGATTTATATGATCGGTTCCTATTGGGAATATTTCAATACATGCTGGCACTGCAACAAGTCTGTTTTGAGTAATGTATTATACAGACAACATTAAGGTCTGAATAAATTATTTAGTGGTGATAGTGCTAGATGTTTTTCATTTCCAGTCTGTGGTATTAGTACTAAGCAACTGATACAGCATTTGAATCAAATAACCCTCTGCCACCTCATTGGGGAAGCATGCATTTATTATGCCAAAGTCAGAGCAGTGTCTCATAATGATCTTTCAGAGACTTTTTGGGAAGATTCTCCAACCTCTTTCCCCAATACCCTGTGACAGACATTTTTCTGAAGCACTTCTGCTTAATTTTAGATAGGATTGCTTGTGCCAAAGTAGTTTGTGAAAAGTTACATTGATAAAAAGACTTACAATAAAACAGCTCCTGATTTTTTGATAAATTGGCCTGATATCTGTGGCTTCTAAACCAATGGGAATATCATGCGATGTAATAAATGAAAAGAAACTTTGTGGTGAAGTTCAGTTCATTTTGAACTTTGTTAACTGGCTAAGCACTGGCAGTGCAGGACCAGAGAGACTCCAATCTGAGCAGTCCATCCCTGATCTCAGCTGTGTCTGATCTATATTCTTTCCAAAGTTCAGCATAATGTGAAGATACAATAGCCATATGGAAATTTCCAACTTGGCTGCAGCAGAATTGTCTTTCCAGTATCTTCTTTTTGCCACTACTTTTCATTACTCAGAGCTTGGCTGGGAGTAGGATCTCAAGGCCCGTGTAATTATTTCCTGAAAAGGCTTTAATGATCTAAATATTTGAGAGAAACATGCCCTCTTCATATGGCAGCATTTTGGGAAGGACCCTCTCCCCTCAGCACTAAATTAGCTTCATGAAAAAAACCGAATAAAATCATGTAACAGGACAATGGATGGCAAACAGCATGTTAAGGCAGATTGATGGCAATCCAGTGTGTTAAGGCAGATCATGTCTCTGTGTGTCAGCTCTGGTGTCAGGGGAAGGCTGTGAGTGCACACACAACCTTACCCACACCCCTTATTTCAGTTCCACGTGCCGATCACAAAAATTCAGGCTGACCTGATGAGCTGATCATCTCTGCAAACCAGCAGACATGACTTTCAGAATCTCTCCTGTAGGTTTATATTGTCATCTGAAGAACTGTCACCTAAAGCTTGCATTTTGGCTGTGAGTGGATGGATTTTGCACACTGTACAGTATTATTATGTAGTTTTTGCACTATTGCATCTTCATATTGTGAGAGGAGTTCTGACCTAGAGGAATGCGTTTCTGGGATGGAAGATGTTACTGACCATTTCTGTAGTGATTTTTAGGGTAGATAAGAGGGGAGTGAGCCAGAAGAATCTGGTCAGCAGACAAACACTAAGGAGACATTTCAGAAAGGAGACAGAGACTATGGATGTTGGCAACAACTTGTTCAAGTCAGCAACCTACCATTAAGAGATGACAGCCCAGCTCAGCCTATCTTGGAAGTAGCAAACGTGCCTTCCCGTGCTGTACAGCCCTGTCAGAGTGTGCTTAAACTTAATGCAGCTTTAGATTCAATTGTGTTCCTGCAGTTTTTACTGAATTATCCTCCCTATTCTGCTTCTAATGGCTGCTAATATGTTTTGCCAAATTTGAGAACTGAGTTATCTAAAGAAAATTATTTAATGTTTAAAAAAAAAGGGTATTTTTGTGGTTTAGTTGATTGTGATTCAGGAGATCAAAACTCTTGCTGTATTTTTTTTCTCCTGTGCTACAAATCAAGTCACTTGAACTAAAGTGACTTTTTTTTTTTTAAATTAAATAACTATTTTGAAATGCAATAAAAAATTCCTCAATTCTGGAAAGACATGGGGTTTCTAATTAAACTTCTTTGGGCTACATTATAACAGTCTGTCTTACTACTATCTCACAGTTGGAACACACAACAGAAGCAAAACTAGCAGTACCTGAGCTCTTACACAGTTAAAGCACTTTCAGTGGCCTAAGTTCTCTTGATTTCATACTGCTGTGCTTGTGATTCTTTAAATTAGCTACAGTGAAGCTGGCTGCAGCTAATGGGTGGTTGCTGTGAGCTGGTTATTTCCTTAGTAGATCTGAAGTGAGATGGAGGATATTTCTATTTTCTGATTAGGTAAGGTAATATTTATAAGTAGAAAAAAACCAAATTTAATTAATTTAAAGTGTCTTCTTTTTTCCTGTTTTCTTTCTTCCCCTTTCTCTTTTTTCCTGCAGTAATTGTTATTATGCCAAACTGAGGTAATTATAGTGTTTGTCTATACTGCTGCAATGACAATTCTCACAGTTATTATGCAGGGTGGCTAGTTTGCTGTCCCTAACCCCCTGTACTTCAGTACAATCAACTACCTGAGTATTTGCCCTGGGTTTTTCTTTTGGTTGTTGTTGTTGTGGGTCTTTTTTTAAAAAGATATAGTGCATTTCTGTGTAGCTACTGTGTTAATTTTAGCAGTGCTTGAGCTGCCTGCTTAGAAGCAATGTCTTTATGTCACAGTAATGCAGACACACTTTCCCTTACTATCTGGCATTTCGTAGAGGAGAAACATTTTCTCTCAGGTTTAGAAAGTATTTTGAAAAACCTAAATATTGCAAAATTAAGAAGAGAGAAAGCTAATTCATTTGGTACTTAGTTCATCTCTTGTAAACACTTCTTTACTGAGAGCATTCTTAAAGCAAGATGATAAATGCAATTCTGAGAAATACAGTTATTAAGCAGATGAGGAGAAGAAGAGATCAATCTAAAATGCATTCTGTCCTATTTCAAAACTTGCTGTGGGAAGAATGTGCCAATAGATTTTGCCATGCTTTATGATGCGTACCCTTTCCTCCCAATTTCAGCCCACTGTCCATAAAGACTAAAAAACAGCCGGCTGAGGGGCGCTCTTGGGTGGGGTTTTGTGCTAAGGATATCTTCTCAGTAAAGATTGGGACCTGCATGTTTCTTGTCAACTCTGACAGAGAAAGACAATAGACAAGCAGAAAGTCTGGAGTGTGAGACAATGCAGACTCTTTCCTAGCGTTCAGACAGAAAATAGGTATTTTGCCTGCTTTCTAACTAGTAACAGCAACCAGTTAATTTGGTCACAGGACTTTACTGTTTCTTTAGAGAAAGGTGACAAAACATAAATCTGGTTTGGGAAAACCAAATTTAGCTGCCTAGCCATTTACACCTGTGGTTCTGGGTATTTCTTAAAAGAGGCAAATCCAGCTGCATTAAATCTTTCTGATCTGGACACAGGCAATATGGTAGGAGTTGTGTTATAAAATGTTTGAAGAAGACGAAGGAGAAGAGTGCTAAAACCTCACTCTTAAAGAAGAAAGAGCCTGTACCTCATTTGGTATGTGTGATCGGTATTTGCTCTAATGATGTTAATCAGCTAGGCAATTTAAGATACACATTTTTATTTTTGAAACTTGATTGTGCAAGAAGCATAGTTGGTGCAGATGGAATAGAATGGAAATATCTGTAAGGATGTCCAGTTGCTAATTCCCCAGAATGAGGGTATGTTGCTCCTCGATCATGAAGAGCAAGAGATCAGAGAGAGTGATTCTTTTAGAATTACATTTGCCCTTTTATTGACTCCCTGAATTCTGATGAATTAGATGAAATATGTAACTAACTTTCACGTCCACACGCAGGATTCATGAATGTTGCTGGGGGCTGTGCAGCATAATGACTGACAGACCTATCTCAGCAAGTTCGGTGCTTCTCATTCTATCGAGATTGTGTGCTCTTGGGGTCAGATACTCCCCGGAAAACTCAGGTACAAGCAGGAGCTCTGCGAGCTCACACCTGCACTCCTTGGGGGCTAGAAACAGTGTGCAGCAGTCTTACCAGCACTTAGCGATTGTTTGTTTGTTTGTTCTAGTATTGGTTAATATGTAGCAATGTGAAATTAATGGTTTGTGTTTATGCAGTTGGTCTACCATGTCCTGTGCATTTTGATGTATGTAAATTGTCTGGGCAGGTTTTGGATACTCAGCAGGAATCATGCATTTGGAAGTGGGAGGCAATGCAGCATATGAAATAATGGTCTCAGATCCTCTTTGAGAATTTTTGAGGAATTTACTCTTGAGAAAGGAAAAAAAAATATCATAGGTGTCACTGAGTCGTGATGCATATGCTAATTCTACGTTGTGTGGTTTCTTTCTAAAACAACACTTAATAATAATGAAGAAATTTCTAACATTGCAACTGAACGCTGATGGTGTTCTATTGTTGTAACCGATACTGGCATTAAGTATTTATCTCTGCGTGCAAGGAACGTATTTGAAATTGTGAAGCTGAACTTGGCTGAAAACTTCTAGCATTTTAAAATACAGCGGGCCTCAAAATTTGTTTATATATTTATCAAATTAGCAATGACTACTAACAGCCTGTGTAGTGCGAAAGACAAAAGGCACAATCCAGGGAGAAAGGGTCCAGCGGTAGCAGAATGAAAGCTCCCTTTCCCTGTCCCAGCAGGGTCTGCACTGGGACTGCAGGGAAGCCCTTGCCTGGTCTCTGCCCAGGCCGCGAGGGGTCTGCTGAGGCGCCTCGAAGCACCTCCTCTCTTCCTCCTTAGTCGGGCGGTTTCTCACACTTTTCTCCTCTCAGCCGGGTACAGTTTTGCCCTTTTTGATCATGATTTTAGGTGGTTCCACCAGCCTGGCTGAGAACTCAGCTGTATGCTGTGGTGGGGCTGGCTGGAACCGGCCTCTCCTCAGAGAGGCACTGGCAGCCTTGGGCTGTGGCTCCTGCACAGCTGCTGTATGGTGGGATATACCTGCGGATAGGCATGTGAGGTAAGAGCTTCATCTGAGAAGTGTGAGCTGATGTAGTAATTGGCTAGAGGATAGAAAATGGTAATGAAAGCAGTAGAATCAAGTTGTTTAAGAACATGTTTTGCTCCTCTGACAGATGCCAAACACACCAGTGTAGGTGATGTTTGCTGGTACAGGACAGTTGGATGACTTTGAGGGCAGCAGTCACAGAGAACTTAAATCCAGTAGTATGTAGTACATGATGTGAAATCAAGGAGTCAGAAGATTTCTCTTCTGTGAGTTTGGAGCTCATCAGCTGGTCATACAACATGATAGCTTGGTGTAGTTTGCTCTGAGAGGGACTGCTAGCAATGAGTGCTGCTTGCCCATAGAGGGCAATTAGTAAAATATTTGCTATAGGCAGGGAAGCGTTAAAATGACCTTGCATTGGAGCACAGTGTTTAAAATCTGTTTTTTCATGTTAAATAAATGGTGGGGGTGGTGGGAGGATGGGTCACATACGGTACAATGACAATTAGGATAATGGGTAACCGGGCATGCAAATAAGTCTAAAAGGCCTTTAATCATTGGGCCAGCATGAGAAAGGATCTGAATTTATAACTACTTGTTATAAATGCATTAAGTATAAATAGTGGGAAAGGGAAAAGAACTATTTAACCTGAAGGAAAAATTTGGTAAAAGAACCAAAAGGTACCATCTGGCCACAATTCAACTCGGTTCTGTCCTGTCTACCAGAGGATCCAGAGTCTCCTTTGAATACTTCAGTGAGGCCAGCAGAACAGAGTTTTTCTAAGGCAGAGTAATGTCAGTTTACACCACATATAACAATGGGGCTAATTGCAATAGCAAAATTGTCTCAGTTATACAGAATGTCTTTTCTAGATGTGCAGTTTCAAATCTTGAGGTGTCTTCCTCTCTGAAGATACATCTAACTCAAGACATTCCATCTCCTTTTACAAAACAGCACTGTGATATGAAATGGGGTGGGAGATTAGTGGGTAGCATCTTTGGGAGCAGAGAGGGCCCATAAATAATCATTACTGCTATGTGAAGCACAAAGGGCTTAAGAAAGGAGTGAGCTGAAGTATTTACTTTTTTTTTCCTTCAACCCTGTCAATGTTGACATTTGACATAAGGAAGGAGAAGGGCTGTGAGCAAAATGTAATGATTATAAGCAACAGTAAAATAGATTTCATCGCAGAATAATGTTGAATTGTCTGATAGTGTGTTAATGGTATTCTAACTACTGATAATCACTAAGACTGCCATTGGACATTAATTTTAAAGAGGAAAAGATGGCTTAATGAACTTTTGAAGTTTGACTGTTGAAGAAATTGTATGCGTTCTTTTCTGGCAGTGGCTAGTGCCAGTCTCTATTGTGCTTAGCTTGTAATAAATCACAGCTATACATCTTACTACCTTTGCACTATAAAATATCTGTTATCTCTACTGATGTCATGATGTGCTCTATATAATGAGCCTCTTTCATAATAAATCTTTTATTTTTTTCTTTTTCTGATGGTCATTTGAAAATGTGTATCCAGGGATATGTTGTTAATCAAAATATTGTCCCTAATTATGATAGTTGGAAGCAATTTGTCCAGAATAACACACAAGCTGTGAAGTACTTGAATGTATACAGATTGACATTCTTCTAATGTTTAATGCTTCCAATCATTCGTGAAAACGGCTCTACTTAAAATTGAAAAAGAAAAATATGTTCTTATCTGTGATATGGAAATATCTGAGTAAGGAGAGTTACTAGATACTTTTTTATTTCTCCTGAAAAATCATGAAATTTTTCAGCCATTTATTCTTTTGTGTCTTGGGTGACTTAGGAGGACTCTGGAAATTCCACTTGCATTATTGGGAATAAAAATCAATTGAGGGAGGAAATACAGCTGGGATGTACATGTTGGAGGCTTTCTAGGTAAACCAAAGTAAATCTGCCAAAGGTAACTATATGTATTCTGCCTTGAAGACATTTCTTCAGAGACTGGAATGTTATTTCTTAGTCCTTTTTAATGCATACTCTGCCAAAAAGCCAGAGTATCCCAACACATAGAAAAGAATGCCTAAAATCTCTGCGACTTCAGAATTTCAAATTAGGTTGCAAAGAAGAACTAAGTCCACAAAGCCACTTGACATTTGTTTTCTGAAGAAAATGGTAGTAATGCAGACATAGTTTTACGAAAGGTGTCTGAGCTTTGTGCTGTTTGAACCTGAGCTCTGACCTGGGCTCCGTCTCCTCACTCTTGGCATCTGCCACAGAGTTTGCCCCTGGATAAAGAACACACTCAAACCAGCATAGCCTGTGTGGTTACGAGTGTGAGGAAATGAATTCTTAAAACATCTCTATAGATTTTAGAACAGGATATGTGATTTAATGCTGAAACATTTGCATACATTCTTTTTCTCCCTTCTCTTTTCCTCCCACCCTCCTTTTCTGGATATACATGATAAATGACAGATTCTCTCAGATAATATTCATATGGTACTCCAAAATAATTCTGCAGACATGGTAAAAGCTTTTAGAGACTGTAAAACTGATTATCTCTTCTGTAGCTCTCTTCATCTTCAAAGCACTTACCAACATTAACTAATTAATCCTCACAGCGTCCCTCTGAGTTAGATATCATTGCCATTATACAGATGAAGGAATTGATGCAAACGCTTTCTGACTAGCTCATGATCACCCAGACAGTTAGTGACAGAGATTGAATTAGAATACACAGACCTGGACTTCCAGGTTTTTTGCTCAAATCACCATGCCATTCTTCTCTTGACAAATGTATATATATGTTTTAGGACCCTGACTGTGACTGAGGGCAGAGTTTCTGTTAATGAAACCCTGTTAGAAATGGCTTTTATTGGAAATTTTCTTGTCAGACAAGCTAGTTCTTTTTTAAACCTCCCTTCTGCAACTTTTTTCCTGAATAGTCCAGAGTGCAAGCACAAATGGGTTGCCCCAGATGCAATTGCCTTTGGCTAATTTTAAAATGTTTCAGTTATTCACTAAAAATCAGAAGGTAAAGCTTGCATTTCTTAATGGTGCACTGAAAAATTTAAGTCAGAAATAACATGGTCTGTATCCATTCTGCTCTCTATGGGATAAATTTCTTAGTTGTCTGACACGTTCAGGTCAAGGAGCATGGGCCTGCTCCTTGCTGACTTCAGATCTGTTAGATGAGCTCCTGGCTACCCTCAGTTACTTACTGGTCTGGTGAGGACATGCAAATGAAAGTGTTGTACCACTTGGCCATTGAAATTGTGGCTAAGTGCTAAGACAATATTTTCAAATCAGATAGTAAAAATGGGGTGATAAAATCAAAATACACAAAAAAGCTTTGTATCTCCAGATCTGTCTCTTAAAAATCCTTAAATTTTGAGGTACTTTAGATGTCAGAAAGATACTTCAAAGTGTTTCTGCTTCTACCTCAATGTATAGGGTTGGTTTCCTCTACTTAAATAAAAATACAGCCTCTTACTTGTGTATGTGTAACAGAGGGCAGAAATTAAGCAAATGTAAATCTCTCAGATGTTAACTCTATTAGAGCAGGACAGCAATAAAAATTAGAAGAGGTTTGCTTATTTTTTAAGTGTGGTCTAAAAATTCAGGTTGGGGTATACCTAAGTTTTCTGAAAAGAAAATCTTTCTGGTAGGATCACTGTTCACAGAGTACACATCTTACAATTAGAGAGCAGCAGTCCTCATCTTTAGGCAAGAAGCAGAAATTGAAAATGAAGCTGCATTCCTCTAATCTGAATGTAGTGGCCAGTTTATAAAAATACTATTATGCAATTGATCTTAAAAGCTCATAAATTTACCCTGTTGCGCTAATGGAACAAACCACCCACTAGAAAGTATAAATTATAAAAGTCCAGAGGACAGACATTTCAGCTGTGGTTGAATAATCTCTCATCTGTCTCCTTTAGGGGTGTGTTTTTAACCCTCTGTGAGGCCGATGAGTACTTGGTTGCATTTCATTGATGTCCATGGGAGCCTGAGACGATCTCCAGAGGTCACTCCCAACCCCTACCATTCTGTGATTCTTTGATGTGTGAGTTGAGTAACTATTTGCCATGAAGGCAGCTGTTTAACTGGCTGTGAGGTGCCGGTTCAGGGATGCAAGCAGATGTTGGAATTGTTGGTGCCATGATGTAGCTCTTTCTGGTCACCAGCTGTGGAGTGCAATGGCTGGGGCCACAGCTGGCCTCCACCAGGATGAGCAGGATCACTTTGCTTTTCTGAGAGTACAGAAACCTGCTATGAGGAGGAGAGTAGGGTGGGGCTTTGATGCTGTTAATAAAGACTGCTCAAAGTTCAGCAGCAGACATGCTCTTAAAAAAATTGGGAAGTATAAAATTAATATTTAACCAGATTACTACATTTTGTCTGCTTCATTAATTTTTCATTAATTTATGAAAATGCCGTTGATGGAAATAAAATTGACAGGGTGTGTTGTTTTGGTTTGATTGGGGTTTTTTAATATCTTCTGGTAAATGGAAACTTACCTCCCTTACGAACACGAACCTCCTCACAAGCCATATTGGGCATACCGGACAATAATTATTACTGCATGATTCATTAATGTTTTATGTTTTTCATAACTCAGCTTTAAGAGATTAATAATGGAGATGCGAGGGGAATGATGCCTTAAGTGTTTATGTTAAGGCATACTGTAGAAAAGGAAATTACTGTCAGGTAGGGATTTTTTTGTTTGGTTGGTTTGGTTTAGGGTTGTTTTGGTAGGTAGAGTATTCTGAAGGAAATGTTCTTTCCATTTTCTTCCAATAATTTTAAGCAGTTCTGCTGACGTGAAGTGATAGGAGCAACTCTCCATGACTGCAATTCCATGAGAACCTATTGTCACTGTTCCTAAAGAATTACTATACCAAAGTCACTTGAGCTGCAACTCTTTGGCCAGGGAGCAAGAATTCCAGAAGCTTAATTCTTTGTGGAAGTTTCACAGTTGTTTCTTTTATGTTTGAAACAAATCCTAAAGCTTCAGAACTCTGATAAGATTTGACCTGTGCATTTGGATTGACAAATCCTGTTCTCACCTCTGCAGTCAGAGTGGTTCCAAAGAATGTTTATCAATACGGTGATAGGTGCTTTATATGTATAAATATATATATATAAAGAAAACAAATCTAAATAAGTTGTCCATTCAGAAAGCAGAGAAGAACGCTTGGAAAATTTGGAGGTAGTATAACAGAATGTAACAGAGTGAACAAATGTAGTAAGGAGAAAGAAAACTAATGATTTATTGTGGAAATGAGTGGAACATACAGCATGGTGGAGTTTTGTAAACCTCTTTAGCTGTGGGAGTAGCAAAACCATTTTGACTGCAGATAGTTTTTCCTAGCTTTTTTCAGTCTTAAGCAGTTGTTGAGTATTCTCCTCTTTACAAGAAGTCACTGAAACAAAAGTGCCTTTGTAAGGAGATGAGAGTTCTTTGCAGTTTATTAGAAACAAAAACATCTCTTCAAATTGGTATTGTGACATTTTGATCTTTTAGGTAAAATAAAAGTGTAGTATTGACACATATGCAGTCTTCACTTGGCAGTATTCTTGTGTTGATTTTTTGCTCTCTGCCCCTCCTCATTTTTATCAGTTTCTAATCAGAACCTGAACCCAGTAACAGTTGAGTTGACCTTTTAAGATTATGAAGTGAGATTAGAAGTTAAGCAATACAAGATTGCAAATGCAGAATTGCTCCTACTACCAGCATACATGAGCTTGACCAAACTTGCATGATGATTTGTGCTTTCTCTTTTAAGTGCCTGCATGCATACCGTTAATGCTCCTACCTAATGTGTGAAACACACAACTGTTTATCACAGCCCAGCAGGCAGGATACAGATATTTTAAAACAGCACTACTGTATCCTTATCTCAATAGTGCTAATATTATCCCCTGCCAAAACAGAGATGATGTATTGAAGTATCTGTAACCGTTACAGGATCTCTGCATATTTCTTGAATTTAGCCTGCAGCAAGTCTGTCACCCATAGTGATCTTGATGTTGCAGCTGATGTTGCAAGAAGCAACTTAAAAATATTGTCAGAGCGTTGGTGCTGACTTAAAAGCAGTACTAGCCTCTACTGACCTGTGAAGTTAGGCATGTCCATTAAGGTGCTTTTCCACTTACCTACTGATTCTTTATAATATGATAGTGGTTCCCTTACATCTTTGTAACCCTGTCAGATAGAGATAGGGGTTCAGATCATAACCACAAGCTAGCTAGAATACAAGTTAGGGGCCAAATTTACCTAAAGTTTGGCAGTAGTAAATGAAATATTTTCCAGTCTACCGAAGTCTGAGTTTTGGGAAATCTTTATCTGTGCTGACCAGATTAAACCTGACACCATAACACAGGAAAAGGCTTAGTCCAATGCTGCAAACCATTTTCTGGTTTATTATCTGCAATGTTTGCATAGTGAAGTGCTCGATTACACCACAAGTGTACCTCACCTCTGCAGTGTAATGACTTCCCAATGATCTGTCTTTAAATGATAAATTAAAAGAATGTGCCACCTTCCAGCTGCATGTTCAACAAAACTTGTTGCCACCCAAAGCTGCTTTTTACTCCTTGGGTGGGTGAGGGGAGTAGAGGAAGGTTAAATATGTCCCTATTACTCTTTTTTAACCTGTCCTCATAGTTACATTGTTTGGATATATTTCCAATGTTGTTCAACCTTCCTGCAAGAAATCTTCCTGAAATTCAAAAGGGAAAAGTGGCTGTGTGGGGTTAATCTCAGGATTTTGCAACAGAGTTTAGATCAAATGAAAACCCTTGGCTATTGGTGAACTGCAGGTTCTTCTTGATCATGTAAGTCCCTCCATCACCTACTCCAGCATGGCAGAAATCTGTCACTTCTGAGATAAACCCACTAATCCACCTCTCTCCTTGGCACATTCTCTGTTCAGTGGGCAGATTTCTTATATGGATATTTTCTATCACTTTTGCCAGTGCTACCTCTGTGTCATAAGCTGATGGCTTTAACTAGTGATTTTCTGTTTTTCAGATTCAACAGAGAAATCCAAACACCTCTCCGTGAAGTGTTTTTGGAGTTTATCCCCCGCTGGAAGTCTCCTGTAAGGTAATGGTTAGGAATGACAGCAGGCGCATTGCAAAGAGTATTTCTGAAAAATGGTTCTTGCTCATCCAAAGAGCTTGTGAATTCTGTAGTCGGAGTTATTCCTCTCAGCACCAGCCTCCTTTAGGCTTGGTGGTTAAATATCCATTCAAGTCTTTGTTCTGGTTATTTTTGGTTAATTTTTTTAAATGTACTTCTGCTTTCCATGCTGTTGTCCCAATTTTGCAGTTTCATATCTTTGCCTGTGCTGTCTTTTCCTGTTTTTTTGCAGTCATCTGATATCAATGAATTCTTATCTCTGTCCTCTGGCCTCATCTGCTTGACTGTTTAGCTTATGTCTCCATTAAGAATATTTCTGGTGTTCACTGTGCTAATAAGCTTGTGCCTTTTTTCTGAGATAACTCTCAGTCCATTGCAGTGTGGTTGTATGTCAGGTTGCTGCCTGCGTGAGTTTCAAAAGATTTTCCCATGTAATGGTTACTTTTGAGCTCTCTGGTGCTATGTTTGTACATTCAAATCCCCAAGATTGTGTCTGTATGTCTATCTGCAAATGCATCTGAGTACCCATTTATATATGCATATAGAATATTTATATATGCCTGGGTATATGAATCTACACTTGCAACTTTTGTTGCTGCCCTTAAAGCCAACAGTGTGTGTGGTGTGTGTCTAGATATATATATACACACCTAAATCGCTAAGTGTGATTCTTTTTTGAGAATAGAGGATGTTTTGATGGCTGTAAGGTCCTTATTGATCCACTTCCTGAGCTCTGTGGCTAGTTTTGTGCTTTGCAGAATAAACAATGTCTATTGTATTACAGCACAGGCTGTAGTCAGGGGTTGTTTTAGATCCCTACTGACACTCTTGCAGTAGCCTGCTTCCCTCTTCTTGGGCTTCTTTTATGGGGAAGTCTTATTATTTGGGAAAATAAAATGGGTATGTTATTCACAGTGATTTGGCTTCTTGTTGAAAATGAAAGATGTAGAACTCAATCATGAGTCTTTTAGAGTACTTGTATTGAGTACTATTACTCTATTGTTTAGATTAGGATGCAGCAAGGTGCAAATTGCTAACTGTGTATCACTGTTGTGTACTTCATTGTTGTAAAGAATTACTGAGGAGGGTTCTTTGTTCTTGTGTGCTACCCTAGCACTTTTTAAAAATACATATCTATTTGTCTAGGTGTTTAGTGGTGTGTTTTACAATACTGTTCTTTTTCACAATAGAAAAGATCTTGTCAGTGGAAGATTATGGCACATACAAACTGGTGACATGAAGGGTTGTATCTGTCTATAGCTTCCCTTTCCTCTTTCGAGTTAGACATGTACTGAAAGACCCATTTCTGAGTTTTGAGACTCAATATAGTAACACATAACAATGCCACTTCCATAATTTCACTGTTTGGGTTTTGGGAAACAAGCTTGATAGTTACATTTGATCACAGGTTTACTCATACGTGCAGGTTATGTAAAACTGCCAGGTGAAAAACCTGCAGCAGTTACATGGTACAGCCATGTTGTGTTAGCAGCCTGAAATGTAGGCAGTGATTATTCTGGAAAGGGTAGTAGAAGTGAGTCTAGAGGAAATTAACCCACTTTTCAGGGATCATATGGTCAGAAATCTAGAGAAACAGAGTTACTCAAAAGGACAGTGCAAAATCAGAATCCTCCTCAGCACCTGATGTTTTAGTTTTGTCATTGTATGTCCCTCCCCATCACATTCCCACCCTAACTGCCAGCCTCTGCAGGCCCAAAGACTCGGGAATTTGTTATGCTCATACATCACAACCCATGAATAAGTTGTAGGATCTGATCTTTCACTTTCTTAGCAGCAATACCTGAAAAGTCATCGGTCTCTAAGCAGGTTTCAAGTATTCAAGTACGACTTTCAGCTAGGAACTCAGGTTTTCTGCATACATTAATTATTCAGCACTGCTAACTAAGTGGAGAAAAACAATTTGAAATCTGACATTTTGTATTGTTGGTCATCCCTTAAATTGTGTTAATTTTTATTAATTCCTCCAATGAATGACCAGTTCCTGAAAATGAATTGGTCAGATTGCTCAAGAAGACAACAATTTCAAATAAACAGTTCTACTAGTAATTTTTAAATAATGAGTGTGCTAAAAGCAAGTGCAAAGCAGAACATACACCCCAAACAACTGCATGTGAATATGTAGTAGTGATGTACAGGGATTTTTCCGCTTATTGACTAGGTGTGTTAATACAGCTTCTCATGAGATGGTAATTACACTTAAGGAAATTGTAAGGTATGTTTAAGCCATTTAAAGCCACATTTCTTTCTTGAGATTCAAGTAACTGAAGGGCTCATGGTTTACAGGAAATAGTTACTTTGCATCTTGTTCCACACAGAAATTCTTTGTTTGCATCTTTAATATCCCTAAATGTGACCAACTTACCTTGGAAATCATGCGTTAGCTTCATTCCCAGAATTATTCAGTTTAGGTCCCCACACAACTTTGGGGGGGCAGCTGAGGAAGAACTGGGTAGACATTTTCTTTTCTCTCTAGAAGTTTTAAGTGCTTTTGTCTTGTTTTACCGCCTTGTATAATGCATAAAAGAACTCTTCAAAAAGTTGCATATCTATGAAATTGCTTGAAAACCTTAAAGTATATTGTTTTGGAAACTACTGCAGAGTAGAAGAAAGTAATTTAAATACGAATGCAAGTACTGGGAGGGATTACAAACCAGGATTTTGCCAGTCCTGAAGAAAAAGCAAAAATGAGTAATGTTGATTTCTGAATGGCCATCAGTGTGTACTCATCAGTGGTATTAGGGTTGTTTCTTTTATTTGGTGGGTGTGTTTTTTTTCCAGCTATGCCAAATAGGCCATTTTATAATTATCTCCAGCCAACTGCGCTTACATTATGCAGTTTTCCCACTATCACCAAGGCTTGGGTTTTTTTACTTTTTTTTCCTGCATATAAGTCTTTGAGAAAATATCTTCTTTCTGTTTGGCTCTACCAACGGTGCTAGCCATCAACTTTAAAGAAATTTTGATGTACATGCTTCATAGCCAGCTACAAATATTTGTAACCTTGACATTGTCTTTGATCCTAGATCAGCTTTCAATTACCATTTTAGTTACACTGGGAAAAAATGATTTTATCATTTCCAGAATACAGCAAACTCAGGAGGATACAGTTATTTTAAGGCTTCTATTACTAATTATAGCTAAGTTATTACCATATATTGTTGGTAGCCATCCAGAATACTTGTTTATATAAAATTCATCAGCTGGTGGATTAATTTCCTGAAGTTTTTCATGGACCATTGCACAAGTGTTGAGATAGCCACAGTATTATTTATGAGAAAACTTTGTGTTACTCTGTAAATTCTGTTCCTTTATTATACAAGAGAGGGAACAAAATACCATGAATCCTGAGCTATTGGTTTAATACTGTAATGCATGTTAGGTCAATTTTTGACTATGTTCTTTGTCTTTCGGGATTGTTATAAGCTTTCTCAAGTGTGCTGGATGTGATTTTTAGCAGGAATCTTTGCAATATGTAGTCAGTGTCATATTTTATGACCTCTATAACCTCACTTAGGCTGTGATGTTAAATACATCAAGCAACTCCAGTTGAATTAGGCAGGAAAGTTATAAAGGGCATTGGTGTGAAACTCTAATATAAAGGGCCTCCATCCAACTTGATTTCTGGACATGCATTTTGCTATCATAACCTTCAAAGAGAAAAATGTATGCATTAAAAATACAGTGTATCTTTTACTTGACAGAAATCTTGGTGTTGGTATGATTCGATCTTTATCAAAAAAGGAGGGTTTATTAAAAAAAGAATTTTAAATGGAAATTGAGGAATCAAGTAATCATCTATTTCTTCTGTATTTTTCTTTCCTTCCTCCTCTTTTTTTTCCCTTTCCTTTTTCCTCTATTTTTTTCCTATTTTTTCCATCCCCCCTTCCCAGTGTCTCTGTGCTTTGATTTTGCAATACATTCAGAATAACATTTGAGATCAGGAGAAATTCAAATGCACTTGATTCCTGAGCTTCTCTTACTTACATTTCTAGTAAAAATAACCCAACCATAAATATAGGGAAATTTTAATCTTCACAAACTGTTTACCTCATTCCTAGAAGTATGACATGAAAAATATGCAAGAAAGTTGGTATTATTCTTGCACCTCCAAATTAATAGCAGATTTTTCACTGAGGATAGAAGGGAATAGAAGAAAATTGATTGCTAGCATGGTGGGCAAGAGACCTGAAAGGAGGCTAAAACTCTCCTGACTGTGTTAATTAGTCACTGCTCATCGTAAAGAAGCAAACACTCTGTGTAATCGTAACTTGCAGCCAGAGTAGAATGTTCAGGTGTCGATAAGCTTATCCATGGGTTTTGAATCCCAGTTTCTGGGTTAGACAGCTAGAGCTTTATTTTGCTCTTTAGCATGTTCTGGCATTAGTTCTTTCTTTAGTAATATATGACTTGATTATGTTTATTCTTTTTTATTTCTTTTTTGATTTATGTTTTTGTTTTATTCTTTTTAATACTTCTTAAAGTTTGGCTACTTAATACTGACAGATTTTCCTTTTTGTACCTGTTAATTGAAGGGGGGGAAAGGTTGGTGTGTTTTTACATTTTATTTTGCTGCCTTATGTTCCTGTTGCTCTGTGAGTAAAAAAACAAAAAAATCCAAGTTGATTTTTTTTTACTTCCCTGTATGATTAACCTGTTCATCAGAGTGTAGTGAAAATCAAAATGAAATAGTTGTTCTTATCTTCATTATAACATCTTTGTATTTAATGCCAAATCCGTACTTATGCCAACATCTTTAACAAAATGGAAAAGGGGGTATTGAGCATATATAACTGGGTATTGAGCATTGATAATAGTTCCTTCTATTTTGCCAGTGGACTTCTCATCTCTCTGTGACTGCCCAGAGTGGTTGTGGAGTATCCTTCTCTGGAGATATTCAAAACCCTCCTGGATGTGTTCCTGTGCAGTTTAGTCTAGGTGATCCTGCTCTGGCAGGGGGGTTGGACTAGATGTTCTTTCGAGGTCCCTTCCAACTCCTGATGTTCTGTGATTCCGTGAATCCAAAGTCTGTAATGGTTATATTTATATATATGTACACACACACACACACACACACACGTAAGTGTGTCTCTATATATGTATGTTTATATTGTGTATATATATATATATATATGTATATATATATATATATATATATTATTATTATAACACATACTCTATTAAGATAATTAATGTGGAGGCTCCTAACTGCTTACTTTTCTCCTTATAATGTTTTCTTGTGCGGTAGCAAAGTATCTTTTCATGTCAGTAGTACAGGAACTTTATGGATAGATCAAAGGTTGCATTCACTTAATACTAGTCTGTGTTTTAATTATAAAGAGGCCTGAGGTAGAATATGAAAGAACTATAATGCCACTGTAATCTCTCAAGGTGTTAATCAGAAAAAGCTAGCAAAAATCTTGAAAGGGAAAACTGCAAATATAGAAAACAGGGAGATGGGGAGCTGTGTAGAAGAGCCATAGTGCTGGAATTTTCATTTTTAAAGTTAAGCACAGAAACTTATTTTGGAAGATAATCTGCTAATTTTTAATGAAAACTCAGGAGAAAAGATGGATAGGGAAGATTTTGAGGAATGGCCTTGCAGCAATATTGTTTTGCCTCTGAAGTTGGATTAGTAGCTGTACAACATCTGCATTTTGACTCCAAATTGCTGAAAGAACACATTCTTCACCTACAGTTTTAGCAAGTATGTGTGACAGTGAGACTGAGTGCTAGGCAAAAATGTAAATAAAATGGTGCTTAGTGGCACAGCAACTTCAGTTATGAACATTTTTGCATACGGTGTGGATGTGCATTCATGAATATGCATGCATATAGGAGGGCATAGACACTGGTATTTCTAAGTCCAGCCATCAGCTTTCTGGAAAGGACATGTGCCCTAAAGAAGAAGGAAAAGCATTACATTCTCATGTAATATTTATTTGCATTTGAGTTCTTAGTTTTTATAAGCTGAATGTTTAATGATATTTAAGTATTTTGATACAATTCTCTTCATTTGTAAAAACCTCATCAGTTTGTAGTGAAGAGTATATTTCACATTGTAATACTTATCTCCAACATCGCCTACGTGTAGTTTAACTGCAAGGTTGGTCACACCTCATATTCTTCAGGGATTTTTTACACAAATAGTTTGCTTACCTATTTACAAATATATATGATGTTATAATTATTTTTTCCCTTTACAGCACTACTATTTCTATTTGCATTAGTAAAAGAATAGTTAATGTGTAAATATCCTTCGGATAATACAGAATAAACATTATACCTGAAGCATTTCAGTTTCAGTCAGTATAGGTTGATATTCATTGTAGATGTCTAAAAGCTCTAGATTATTGCTGCTCTACAGTTATACCTTGGCCAAAAATTAATGAAAAAGTGACATATGACTGATGCTCCTGTGTGAAAATTATCTGTTAGAAACTGTTAGAAACAAGAGTTGTAATCATGTAAATTTGTGTGTGTGTGTGTGTGTGTGTGTGTGAGGATCTCGTGATTTATCCAAGACATTGTACTGCAGTGCACTGGGCCTTTGCAAGTCAGCTCATCATAATCTCTGGGGCCATGACCTAACAGATTAAATAGAACGATGAGTTTGTATTGTCAGAGCAATTCTGTCTAGAGGACAAAACATTTTATTTAGAGGGTAGATTGATGGGATTAAAGCTTTGAATTGATTTCCTTTACACACACAAATTTACTGTAAGTTGTTTTTTATTAAACCAGCCAATGGATTGTTAAGGGAATTATTTTAGGACATATGAGTTCATTTAAATGAAGAGGGAAGGATCAAAAGCCTCAGTATGTATTAGTAAATTCAGTCCTTGCAGTTCCTTTGCTCAAAAGCAACTTTTTTTCGTACTTTATGCTTAATTTAATTTGCAGACTGTTTGGAAGAACTGGAGGCATATGATCCCATCTCTTTATTCTGGTTTATTTGCAGCACTAAATAAACTTGGAATGCCACAAGGTATCCAAATAATTAGAAATTCAAGTAATTCTTAAGGTGGAGAGAGATGCTGTCAGTTTTCTTTAAACACTTTGCAAAAATGGCAGAACCAAATAATATCTATTATTTGTGGTACCTTGGTCTGTTGTAGCTACACAACACCTCAAAATAAACAGAGAAATATGCTATGAAAACATGTAACCTTTTCACAAATGCAATTCTTCACTCTTAAGATAATTACCTAAATGTTTAAATAAACAGTTTACAGTGAGAGCCTTTTCATTGTCTTTTCCTTTCCCTGTAATGCTCAGCAGGTGTTTAAATGTTTTATTTTTTCACTTCAAACTATCAGTGTGAAGGAATACCAATAAATGTGTTAGTTCTAGATAATCCAAAATTCCCTTTGCTCAGCTTCTTAGTTGATAGTTATCTGTGTGAGTTAGAAATCTATTACCATGTGTTCGTCTTCCACCCAAATCTATTCACCAAGCATCAAAACTCATCAGTGAGATGGAATAATGCCATTTAATTAGTCTTTGATATACAGTTAAATTAGGTCTTAATAAGGGGTAGTGCATCCTAAAATCAATTATCTCGCTCTTCTTAATAAGAGCAACTAATTAGTAGGTAAATCGCCACAGTTCCCCTTTTATCCTTCAGCTTTTACAGACCTGTGGAGGAGATTAGGCTGAGGAAATTACTCCCCAATAGCTCAGAGAAATTTTAGGGCATACTTCAGAAAATGCTTTGCCAAGCAAACTGCAGTACAGAAAAGTAACAAAAAAGAAATAGGGAAGAAAAAAAGTCTCATCAGGTACATTTCTGATAATTTTCCCAAATTCCTTGTGTCAGGTCACCTACCTGACTACAGGAAACAGAGATAAGGTGTTGCCCTACCTGCAGCAGTCTGTGAGTGTACAGTGAGTGCCTGTCCTGGGGTTCATTTCAACACAGACACCAGTTGACTAAAATTATGACCTGCAAGCAAAGGTCACCTTATGGGGTTTAAGCACAGTCGTTACAAAATATGGCTTTATGTGGAAAACAGCTTTCTTTTAATAGAGAATCAGAATCCCAAAGAGGAAAATGATTGCAGTGTGCTATGAAAGAGCAGCACACTGGTCATGTTAAAAGTCACTATTTAGCCATAGGTACCAAAATTGTTACATGTTTTTAAGTGTACAAATGTTGCATTTGAGATCTCTATTTGCATTTGAGATCTCTATTTGCATCTGAGATCTCTATTTTTATCAAAGACTTTCAGCTGCTTCAATATGCATTCCCAGTTACAACAAACCAGCTGCAGGGGAAAAAATCATGAGTGTGAGGTGAGTATTGCAAAGAGTGCTCAGGATTTCTTCACAAGTTCCATCTGTCTTTAAAATGCTGGGAGACATCTTTGACTTTGACCATAATTTCATCCAATTGTGTAGGCTAGTATACAGTATATTG
Source organism: Laterallus jamaicensis coturniculus (assembly GCA_022605575.1). Classification (NCBI taxonomy): domain Eukaryota; kingdom Metazoa; phylum Chordata; class Aves; order Gruiformes; family Rallidae; genus Laterallus; species Laterallus jamaicensis. The sequence continues at coordinate 1,142,556 of JAKCOX010000016.1, forward strand.
CCATAGATTTGTCAAATTTGATGGCACCTTGTTGAGTTTTGCTTTCAAAAGATGGTGTCATTCTCTTTCATTGGATAGTAATTTTTTTTTGTCATGGTCAAGCGTTTGAAGGGAACTCAAGGACATGCTTGTGATTCATCAACGAATGGAGAGGCTTTTTTTCATTCTTTTTCTGCTGCTACTACATCCTGCATATACTAGCCCCTTCACGCTACACTGCCTTGCCAAGCATGTCAGAGAGATTTTATAACTGTGAAAGTGTGATGTTATTGCTTCAGTTTCCCTTATGCTTATTGTTGCAGTTTTTCGAGACACTTTCTGGTGTTAGTCATTAATGACAACACAGTGCCCCCGTTTAGAGAGTCTGAGGTTGCTGTCTGTTCTTTGTTTTTCCTCCCTGCTGCATTACTCATGCTTTTTGTGGAAGGAAATGTTCTGAAGGCAGCCATTCCTCCCTGTGAGACTTGATTAAATGGTGTGTTCTTTGATATCTGTTCCTGATTCAGATGCTTATCCCAGAAATTCTGTTCATGGTCTTAATAGTACCAGAAAGCTGCAAGAAGCAGTCCTCCTGTTTGACTTTTAACTGGTTTGGGAGAGGTGGTTGTAATAGTGAATATCTGAATCTCCAGCCAGTAACAATCCATGATATTATGCCAGTGGGCATTTTGTTGGTGGTGGGCTTAAGCTGCAGAGAAGAATCATGCCATCTAATTCCCTTGCACGTTCTCTGTCTGTGTATGAGCAAAACAGAATCTGTATGCAAAATGTTAATGTGCCCTAACACCCTGCATGTACCAGTAGCTATGCTCTGCATATGCTAATGAAAGGAGTCACAGACTTGCAGAGCACTTAAGCAAAGGCCTATGATAAGGGGTATTTTGGGGTTGCTTTTGGTACCTTGGATGAATTCTCAAGCTGCTTCAGTTTTTGTAACCCTCTCCTCAACAGTGAAAAGTTAAGAAGAGGTAGAGATTTTAGTCCACAGTCTAAGCTTAACAGAGATGCAGTTTAAGCATCTCTGTTAAGCTTGCTGCTGCTGCTGGTCTCTCATTTAACAGAACTCAAGGAAGTAAGATGTACCAATGCTATAGCTTCATGACTGTCTCCTATAGATGTTGGCATCAAGATTTTGAATGGATGCTGCAAGTTTTAAGCTATTTTAAAGCATACACTTTAATATTTTTTCACTCAAAGTGGGAATGGTGAAATAGACTAACTTGTAATTAGTCAGGAAATACCAGGGGCAGTTGGGAAAAAGCCGCTAAGTGCGTTCCTAGCAGTCTGTCTGTATGTCCAATTTCACATGTAACAAATTAGAAAAAGTCAACAAGCTTTGAACCACAGCTGAGAAAGCAAAATATCAGGAATCCTTCTGTTGACCTCTGCAGATTTTAGATCTGGTTCATAATGGGACTAAAAGGTCATCATCTCCCACTCCTTTTTCCCCAGCTGTACATCTTATGTGAAGGCCAAGTTGGAAGCCACAGTGTTCACAACAGTTTAGCTGGGTTGCAGACCCAGCTGTGCCCCCATGCCCCCAAAGCAATTCTTTATTAGAATATTTTTTTTTCTTGCTGAAATAGGTTTGGATAAAACTGTTGCTGTGATAAGTACTAACAAGCTGTTTAAAGGGTAACAGAAGGTCATTTTACTGACTGAAGGCGAATGTTCATGGCTCTTTTTTTCCGAACCTGTTAACGTAGTCCTGACAAAATTATCAGGCCAGAACTATGTTCTCTTCCACATCTCTCTACCTTTCCCATTTTGCAGTGGAACTGGCTCAGTTTGGAGTCTTTGTTATTGCAAAAAATTGTAGAGTTCATGACGCACGAATTTGAGAAAATACCCAATTCAATACATTTGCAGTTGACTGAAGTTTGCTTTTTTCCTTCATGAAGAATAGCCAAAGAGAAATAGAAGGTATCATGTGTTCTTGTTTGCTACCTGATATGGTAGTAATATGTCTTGTCCCTGCCTAAGGGCCTGGTGGACTTTCATCCACCAGACAGGACGAAGTTTCATCTCCATATGGCCCCCTCTCCTTTGACAGCTTATTGTCTGTGTGACCCACAACTCTGTGGAGTGAGGTGGCGTCTCCTCAGCAAAATCCATTGATTATATTAATGGAATGATGATACATATTTTATTTAAAACGGAAATAATATTGTCCAAAATCAGCAGGCTATGTTTGGTGTCAGGGAATTATCAGTTGAGCAGGTCTGCTCTATCCCCTGTCATCTTGTCTCCTCAAAGGGGCTCGGACGTTTTGTTGCTGTCACCTTGCTATGATTATATCATGATTTACATCTGCAGCTTGTAAACAACAGTACTGCGAGCAGTTTGACAAGTGGCAGTTTCGCTAGTAAACAAATCAGCAGTGCACTTAGAGTGATTAGCAGGGATTGCCAGCATTTGAGGTGGGGTTGGTGCCTGAAGTGGAGTCTGCCCTAAGCAGACCTTCCTGTTTAGGATGCTCCTTTTAGGGGGAAAGAAAAAATTAGTTGTTCATTTGGGCAAGTAACCAAAAGAAAACCTCAGCACACGTTTGACTGGAGTTACAGCTATGACTTGCCACAGAAGACAGAACAGGCAACTTCCAAATTTTGTGACAGGCTTCCCACAGGTACCTATTTTTATGCTGTCTTTGCATATTCATCAAAAGGATTTTTTTTCATACGTTCCAAAGGTAACACTTCAGGCTTGTGTATGCATCGTCTGCTGTTATCTTGAGGTAACCTTTCAGAGCCTCACCCCAGGTGTCAGGGGCATGTTAAAGAGCAATGCTTTGACTTAGAGAAAGAAACAGATGCTAAAGCAAAATGAAATTTGGATCATTAGAACAAAATCTCCCTGACCTTAAGTTCAGATGATCACGGCTGTAATGGTCTATGGAGTTGCTTAGCATGAACTTTTCAGAATCCCACTCTTAACCTTATTACATTTCAAATTAAAATGTTATTTAAAACCACCAGATGTCTTTGCAGGCAGCGACCAGTGACTTTATTGTCCTTTTCCCTATACAACTGTCAAATCATGCATCAGTGCAAAGTGAGTATAAAAATGCTAACAAAAAGAAATCGTATTCAAGTATTTAAAATTAACTTTGTGTTGATAGAAAAGACTACACAGAGTAACTGGTGATAGAAATCAACTGTAGGGTGGCTGCATCCTTGTCTTTACTATTAACAAAGGCTTGTTCATCTAAAAATCTACTTTGCTAGATTTACTACTTCCCTGTACATACTTGTATGATTTGTCTCCCCATTCCATATCTTCTCCTCATTGGCTTCTAAGGTTGTGATCAGCACCACAAGATACAGCAGGTTTAATGGTTTTCTGTGTACGTCTTTTCAGCAGGAATTTGATTCCTGTCCTTCCTCCCTTCTTTGAGATAAAGCCTTCTAGCCTCTTCAGGAGTCTGGGGAAAACCAAAAATGTCAGCAGCTGTACAACAAATTATAAATTTCACTTGCATTTAAAATTTAATTTAAAATAATCTAACCTTGTCTTATTTTAAATGCCAGCAAGTTTGATATTTCTTTTTACATGAACTTGAATTTACTTCCTTATAGTGATAGATGGTTATAAATATTCCTTACTCTGTTGATTGTTAATCATTTTATGCTTCATCTCTGTGCTTTGGGTAAACAAAATCCTATAAAACAGTAACTGAAGAGTAACTTTCTTATCCTGTTGCTTTTTTGCTTCTCCAAGTGTTTCATTCCATGGGGAGGGGTTTGTCTGTCACTTGCCACTTACCTCTAAATTTTGTATTTTCCCTTCTCCCTTCTCTTAATTTCCTGCTTTTATCTCAGTTTGTCTGTAATTTTACAGTCCTCTACTCAAAACACACATGTGTTGAAGCAACATCCTTCCATCTTCCTGTCCCTTTTTTCTGCCCCAAGCATGGGGATTTACCCTTCTCCAGAAGTGAAGCTCATTCCAGCCCTGGCCGAGGGCAGCAAATGGCAGTTACAGTAAATTCAAAACTCTTCTCAGCCTTTGCAATTCCAAGCCTGGGGAGAGTGAGCTCAGCAATACATCATTTTACTCAGTGCAGCTATCCCTTGGTACAAGTCCCTTGCGCTAGGGAGGAGGCTGGGGGACAGGATGGAGGGTAGCATGGAGCAAAGCTGCGAATGGAGGCGGCTGCAGCAAATTACTGGATTAGTTTTCCACTCTCAACAGGCTTCTTCCCTTATGCAAGTGTGTGTTTTACCTATGACTACAGCTGTCATACAGCTGGATAAATGTGTAAATAGTAATTGACTTATCTTGACCCATTGTTCCATTGCAGAAACAGGTTATTTAACAAATGAATGTCAAACGCTTTCCCCTAATTTATGAATGGTACTGCTACTGCATGGGAACTGCTATGACTTTGAAGTTAGAGTTTAATAACAAAGGCATTGTGTTTATGTTCCCATCCATTATGGCCATGAATAATCCTGTCTGAATACTACCCTGACACAGAGGAGCCTGAGATGATGCAGCTGGATTTCTTTCTTTCGGGTGTATGATTAGCAGTGTGGTGTACGTTGCCCAGCCCTGCTGGCTGTCATGCAGACAGTGAGAATGCTCTGCACAATTTTCATCCCTGGTTTAGCTCCAGTGTTTCCCCTAGTACTGTACTACCTTTAGACTTCCATTTGCACTCCAACACTTGTCAGTGTGATTTGTTCAGCACTTTATCACTTCACATTACAAACATGTTGTCTGAAGATGGGATTACATAATGCACCATCAGATATGAACATGGATTGTTTTGCTGCAAAATGGTGGATCATGTGTGTGCGTGTGCTTTCTTCCATCTGAGGAGGAAATGTAAAAACAAATGTAGTAGAGCAAAAGTATCAGATGTGTAGTGTTTATTTTACAAAATTCAGAAAGAAAAAAAAATAAATCTTTGATTAGCATCCTCAGGTTGATACATTTCCATTGTGGTCAGCAACCAATTTTATAATCTGAGTGTTGAGATCAGTGTTTGTTTATGCTTTTCTGAATAACATATTTTTAAAGCCTGATGATAATCTTTCCTTTCTTGAAGACCCCAGCAATGTTCCAAAGGAACAAGGGGTTCAGATCTTTTTTCCTAGGATGAAGTCTTACATCAGAAGATACTTCTTTTTCCCAGCCTGTGGTGGCCTCTTACTCAGCTGGGCTCATGCGTCACTGGAAGCTCTAATGAATGTTTTGCTGCCATTGATTTTACATTAACTGTACAAGGGTACTGCTTTAAGCTTTCTAGGCTTCTACTTTTTCTTTTGAGTACAGATGCAGATTACATATCTTGCCTTTCTCTGTGCAAGCCACCAATTGTGCTGGACAGGACACTGCAGAGAAAGGGGATATGCACCTCTACTAGTCATGGGCTAAAAGCTTCTGTCACAGCAAAGACATTTTTAACCTGTGTGTATGTATCCAAACTCAAAAAGGAATTCCTTTTAGTCTTCTAATTTTGAGGACTTTGAATCCTTTTTTGCTGAAGCTTTTTGTTTCTTTCTGTCTTGTGCTGTTTGTGTTGGTCTGTGGCCATTCTGGTAATAAGGAATCCTTCATTGCTGTGAGTTGTCTGCAGCGCACTTGCCCTGTGTGTGACCAAGTGATGTTTACTCCTGCTCCAGTAATCTTTAGAGTATTGTTCTGTTTCAAGGAGGTTTTTACCCAAAAAGGAAGTATAGTCTGATATTATAAAGCTGATTTAAATTCTTATCAAAGGAAAATTATTATTCGGAGGCTCTCAAGAAATGAAAGATGTGACAATATTGCTGTCCTCACTTGTACAAAGTAATTTTCAAATATCTACCCTCTGACCTTTGTCTTTATCGTTCATGTTGGATTTCTCCCTGCCAGCTACCCTGGCTGGAGTTCTCAGCTTCTTTTAAATTTTGCTAGTCGCTATGTCCATTCCTTAACTAACTCGGAAAGGTCAGGGGCTACTAACATGTTTAAGATAATATTCTCTGTATATTTTAGGTCAGAATCTTTCCTTCTCTCCTTTATTGTTAGTACAGGGTTCAGTGAGATGAAATCAGATACTGTTTTAGCACAAACTTAGTCACGTAGAACAAACCTCTATGAACTGTAACGGGCTTGAAATTAAGATTTGAATATTATAGGTCTGTTTTGGTTTTTGAGACTGAGGTGTTCACAGTTCCAATTTTGTTTTCACAACCTTGAAAACAGACAAAAATCCCACCTTTTATGTTTCTAGATTGCACAGCCAATGTTTAGAAATAAACCTCTAAGAAATAAAAAACATTTCCCTGGTGAACTCACAATACTGTTACAAGGGATGGAAACCACATTCTGTCCTGCCTGGTTGTGGGGTTTGGTTTGGGTTTTTTAAAATAAAATTAAGAACATAAATAGCATGTCTGTTTCTTTCTCCAGTAAATGTTTACATCCTTTCGGTGCTTACTGCTCTTTTAGGTCAACGCCTTACAACAGCTTTCCATTTTGGTTTGGTTTTTATTTCTCTTAAAAATTAAGTACAAGAATACTTCTTTTATCGTCTGGATTTTTGTTAACATTCATTTCAGAAATAGTAATATGGATGAAGAGGAATTATGTTTACAAAGAAGTCTCAAAACACAGCACTATTCTTATGATTTATGAAGAGCATTTATCTGAGACACAAATATTTAAAATAAATTAGACACTCTTCTTCTGTTCGTCTAGAAAGAAGTAATCCATAACTACGTGGGATAGTTAAGTATCTCACCTTTTAAAAATCAATTTGTAGTCAGTACTACTCTGGGTTTTTTGGGGATTTTTTGTGTTGTGTTAGCTTGATTGGTTTGGTTTTAGCACTTTTGATAACTGTTCAAAATAACACAAGAAGTCTGGTTTAAGCTGCTCAAATTTATGAACAGCATTACATATGATAATGCAGTCTGTGTATTTCTTTGTAATGCACCAACAAACCATTGAAAGAGAAGTTTCTTTTATCCAATAATTTTAACTAGATCATAGTTTCTTCCACAGTTTTCCTATAAGCAGTAATAATAACCATGGTCTGCAAATGGTGCTTCAGTAGATGGTGCCATCTTTGAAGAACTTTATTGTGATAAAACGGTCCCTTCGTGTGCAAGCATTGCAGTTTCAGATTACAGACAATAAAATCAAGAATATGAGGGACTAAATATTCTCAGTGTGATCACTGGACATGGGGTGAGAGAAGATTTCTGCATTTACTAGTCAGTTAACAGTTTGTAGAGAAGAGGTGACTCAACGTACATTAGCAAGTAACTTAGAAATTTGCATTTAAGTATGATACTTATTGAAGACACTGGGCATACATATATATATATCAGTCTCAATTTACAAGCTTTTTGAGTATACTTTATAGATAAACATATAGAAGAATATATATCAATCATGGTAGAATACAAGCTACTGTTTATCTGAACCAAGGAACTACGCTGAAACATATCAGGATTTCCAGTATTTTCTAAGATAACTATATATTTGAGTAATTTTGCCTTAGTGGCATATAATTAACTTCATTTCTCCAGTGATTTTGAATCTATAGTCATATCCATCAGATATATGTAGTCTTTGTTGCTAATCGGTACATGGTCTCAAAAGTTCAGTAGTAATCACATTGAAAATGAGTTTGATTTTTTTTTTTTAAATTCAGTTTTTCCATAGATTAATTTGGCTTAGGAGTTTTTTATCAGATAGGAAGATTCTACAGTTTAAAGCTACATATGAAGACAGAATTATGTTGACCAAAGATGGAACAGTCTCTTTCATGTCACTCTAATGAAAACAAAAATAAATTCTATTTGCACCTCCCAACTGGCTACAATTACAGCATTGGCTGCAAGTCATTTTGTAGAAATTCAAGTGATTTACCAATATAAATTGGGACAAAAATATTTATGAAACTACTCTAAGCAGCTTAAAATATGCCTCCTCCTAGAGAGAGAATTGTTACAGATGATTTTTAAGGACTTCCCATCAATGCTTGGGAATTAAAATAAAAGTATTTGTTGCCTTGTATATCTTGTTGACAAATTAGCTTACTAAAATTTCATAATGAACATAGGAGAGTTCATCGGGGAAAATGAAAGCTTGTGTAACAGAGGAAATGACTAAAGAAATAAGACTTGAGAGATCTTGTCGTGATAGTGGGAAAACAAATTAGATACAAATCTGCACAGTGCTGTAGCTGCAGAAGTGGTCAGTACTACCATAAGCAGCATACACAAAGTCATCTTGGATTTGGACAGGGGAAGAAGAGACCCTTTCAGTACAGCTCATGAAATAATAAACTTAAGATAACACATTACTGATAACTCTGATCAATTTTAATTTGCTTAGAGAAAAGCAAGATAGATAAGGGATCTAGGGTCAGATTTAAGTGACAGAAATGCTTGGGAACTAGCAGATTCATTTGATGTTTAAAGGAATATATTGTTTAGCTACTCAACTACATTGCAACAAAGCTGCAGGCTTCGTTATTATAGGATGAAGGTGCTGAAGGCCTCACTTCTGGAACTTTACAGTGCTTAAACACTTGAGACAGACAATGAGTTTCTTATGCACCTCACTTCATACATGTCTAATGTATACTATTTTTATATCGTGCTCTCACACTGACTGCCTTCACTGTTTTCCTCTCATGTATTAAAATGGATAAAACATACATTTAATTTTGACTGTCTGGGCCACTTCTGAACAAAGCTAGGTAAGTACAACCCACAATGATTTATAGACACACACACACATATATTTTACCTACCTGTGTACAAATTACGCTATTGATTCCTCTTCCTATATGCAATATGTATCTTGCATCCTTGTTGGAAATCAAATTCTTCAGAGCACCAGGGAATAATATTCCCAGAAGGAATGGAAACAAGCTCTTAATCCATAAAAAATCCATAAAAATCCCAGAGTTTGCAGGAAGTATGAAGTACTCACCAGGAGTATTTTGAATCTCCTAATAAAAAACTTAAAAGGTAAGGGTAACAGGGGTAGTTCTTACCTGTAAGAGACAAAATATTTCTATAATCTTTTATCAGCAATCTCTTGAAAGCAACATTGATTTTTCTGTGCTATTAACAAGAAGATTTAATCGCTTGGCACCATCTCTGGTACCTTGCTAGGCATTTCATCATGTCTTCAATAGAAATAAACCAGGATCTATTTGATTCTCAATTTTTCATATCTCATGTTTGACACACAGTGTTTGAGTTACTTAGTGTTCCATTATTAACTATGTTCATTGTAATCTGGCAATAGTAAACAGAAGGTATATTCACAGGGGATTCAGCTTCAGTTGGAGTACCATAAGCTGTTAGGTAAATGAAAACAATAAAGAAGTTCTGGAAACTAATGTTTCCATTAGTTAAAGTTCTGTTCCTCACAGAAAAATGCAGACTAATAAAACTGAGAGAAATGATGCTGAAGGGGACTATGCCTATGTAGCAGCCATCCAAAAAAAGTTTGTACCCAGTAATTTCAGGACTGATAGAAAAATGTGTGTATACTTCAGCAGAAATGAAGGTAATGTTAGCATTGTTTGGATAATTGGTAATGTTAGATATGAGGGGACCCTATATAAAATGTTGTAAAGGTCAACTAGACCTTATCATTTGAAAAAACATTAATATGAACAGGAGTTATTCTCACATTGTATTTGGCTGTAGCAAAAAAGAAAGAAAGAATGTATATAAAATTAAATAGCTACAGAATAAAATAGGCTTGCTGTGGTTTTCTCTTTGAAAAATGAAGAAATTGCAGCATTTTCTCAATCAAGGCTTCTGAAAAGTCAAGAGAAACAAAAAAATTCAGAAACAGAAAAGTACAAAAATCCCCATTATGCTGTGTGAAAATACATTTTATAAAAACTTGTCATACAAGGAGCAAGGTTTTGCAGGTTTCTCTTCTGTGTTTGCTGAAGTGATGTGTAAAGCTGGTGGATTAAACAGTAAGCAGAACATTTTATAGAAATCATTTCAGACATAGCTGTTGCTTGCTGAAATACTTGTTCAAAACAAGCTTCTGTTATCTAAACCAGACCTGTAAAGAAAAGAGGCACTGTTCACTAGACTTTACCTGAAGGGTACCAAGAAAGAAAATACTCTGTGTGCATACTGCTCTTATATGAACATACTTGTCTAGACTTTGATTTTACCTTTCTTTATTAAATAAAAAAACCCAAACAAACAATATTCTGATGGTATAGAAGCAAACATGGTAGTGAGCATAAGAAATGAAGGTCCAAATAGTAATAGTATCTTACAGTTTTATATTATGTCTTTCAGATTTGAATGTGATTAATAGGTGGCAAAATTAACACTTCCATTCTAAACTTTCTTCTTTCACTTTGTGTTTTTCTGTCTCTCTGGCACGTTCCACTGACATTTTTTTGAAATATTAACCTTAGCCAAAACAAATGGGAGATACAGTCTCTCAGCACTCCTTCCCCTTCTTCCTCACCACAACCAAAAAGACAATTCTTGTTCAGATCTGCAAGCTATAACAGCTATTTTGGACTTCTCTTTTTACCCATTTTGTCAAAATCTCACAGTATCCCACTCAACACAATGTCTGATATCAGACTTACTTGTTTCATCCTCATAGTCAGCTTCATTCAGCAAAAAATGAACATTCTTTGCTTTGGCCTCTCTTCAATCCCTAATAAATAGAACAAATTATTTGTCTGACCTGACAATTTGATAATGTTATCTCAATTCTGCAGATCTTAAGCTGTGTAATGGCAAATTCAGCCTTCCCAAATCTATGTTGCTATCCCACTCATTTGCCTTTCTTTGAACCTGACTCATCTTCTCTCCTGAAACTTTGCTGGCTTTTCTTTTTGAGCTCTTCTATACAAAAGGACTGCATCTTTTGAGATCTTTGGAAAACGTTGATCATACCACACAGATTTAATGTGGACAAAGAAACAGCTTTGTCTCAACAATTCTTTTGGTGCCTTTTCCAGTTTAAGATAGAAAAGCAATGGAGGATATTGTCTGTTTATGGAAAAGTTCTATATTCTGTAACTGGAAATGTTTTAGTATACCAAAACTTTTCATATCTCATTTCTGTGTCAGTGTAGTTGAATTGCAATTTTTCTAGTATAGCCATTAAGCCCCTGAAAAAGAAAATACATCCACCCAAATTATTTGCACATTTATCAAAATGAAAGGCTTAGAATTGCTGCAGATTAAAATTAGATAAATCAGTTTCAGAATTTTTCACTGAAAACAAATGGAAGCAGACTGTATTTTAGCATCATTCAGAAAAACTGCTTCTATCTAACAGTTTGAGGGATCATGATATAAAAAGCCTCAAAGCAACACCCTTCTATCTGATTCCACTGATCCAGAGTTGTTCTAATTATAATTTAAAAAAACCCACAACCCCCATGTTTCAGTTACTAAGTTATTTTTAACCATCCCTTATTTTCTTCTGATATTCAATTGCTATATACATTATGAGTGCTGTTTGAGAGAGATGAGGATAACATGGGTTTGGCTGAAACAGGTAAGGTTTGGGTAATAGCTGTGAAGGAAGAATAGACAATTTGAATGTGATTAACAATCCTGTTTCACCCTAGTTTCTTTGAGTTTCTGGATCACATGCATACCTGCTCTCTGCCATCATCCACATCAAGCTCAAGGGGCCTTAAACAATATTTTAGGTAATGTGCTTGGCATTTCATTTTCTTTAGAAGAAACCAATTATGTTAGGAATTAATAATTAAAAGTTATAAATAGAATAAAGAAGAAAACATGAATATTATATCCTACAGCTACATTTTTCAGCATGGTGTGCAGGGAATTAGGAGCAAAAATCCCATTTATGTTAATGGATCTTGCGTATCTAATTCCTCAAACACTACAGTACAAATTTACCCCCTGGTGTCTTTGATGGTACAGTGGACCAGCACAGAGGGGGACAGGAGTGAGTGATTTATTTGATGATCTGTCAATCATAATGGCAACCAGAGAAAATTGCAAAGCTGATTTTAACCTCTGTTGAAACAGCTAGTTAGACCATATGCTTTTTCTTTCTTGCCAGATGTCATCATTCATCAATTTCTCATTAAGAAAATGGCACTATAAAAAGAAAAAAAAAGTAAAGGTTTGTCTCTCCCTCTCTATTTTTTTTTCAAGAGTCCAGAAAGACTCTGAAAACCAGGATAAGGTACCATTTGTGAAAAGAAACCATTTGATGCTCTTTGCATTTTGCAGCAAAAATTTCAAACTTGAACCTGTCCCTGTCTATCTTTTCTTAAAGGATTTTACATGTTTACAATATTTTCAAAATTGGATACCATAAAAAAAAAATAAATCTATCCATTTATTCTGATGATCCTTTATCCTGTAGATATCTAGATATTCAGTATACTGCCTCACATTTTTATTTTCCTTTTGTCTCTTATAGCTGGAGGGTCACCTGTATCTACTTAAGCTCATTCAACCTATATGGATAATAGGGGCCTTCTGGCTGTTGTTGCGTGTTTGTTATCTAAAAACAAACCAACAAACCACTGTCATGTAACAAAAATGTTAACATCAGAATGAGGCATTATTTGTTCTTATTTTCTTGAAGGTTGTCAAGAGTTAGTATACAAAGAAAGCTTTTTAGCTAAGTAAATTGTCATTTTGCTACTCTACTGGTTAAATTTAAATATAGTTAAATAGCTTTTCTTTTTTCCTCCTTTTTCTAATATGTGCTTAAAGCATCCTGGAGAGCCATAGGACATCATTTTCCAAATGTGACATATCCTCTTTTCTTGTATAAATAACATCAACATGTTGTAAGTATTTGGTAGGCTGCCGTTAAACAGCTGTTTTGTTATTAATATTTTATTGCCCTACGTTTTCCAAGATATTTTGACACTTGCTATTATTTCAAATGCAGCTTTTCTTGGAGTTTTTAATGGTTTGTGTATATCTCTAGACAGTTTCAAGATCTTGAAGCTGTCACAACATGTTAAGTAGGCAAATCAGCTAACACAGTAGTTTCAAGAAAGATAATTTTCTTTGCATAACTTCAGTCTGCATCATTTTGCATGACTTATTAACAGAAACTGACTCATTGACAAACAAGGCATACAGCTTATAGAACAGAGAATGTTTCAGAGTAAATGTCTTCAAAAAGCTAAGCACTGATCAAAATTCTCAGTTTCCTGTTGCTGATAGTTCAGAATTTGCAGAGGCTGCTTATGGTTAAGATTTCATTGGGAAGCTTGACATAGGTATATTACATTTTGATATATGTAAAATGTTTAGCTTTACAGCTGTCAGATCTTTATGAATTCAGCCTCACTCAGTTCAAGTCTTAATGTCTGTGGGACTGTACTTGTTTTAACATTTTAACTTTCTTCATTTACTCTGCCCAATCCTGAAGTGAGTAGAAGAGTGGAGGTCAGAGTAATGGTGAAAAAGGCTAGTTCTGACTTCTTATTCATATAAACAGATGCTGTGTATCTGGTCAAAATGGTATGCTGTCATTACACTGCATTGCTATTGACCTCTGTCCTTTTCTCCTGATGACATTCTTCCTAGGATAAGACATGATTCACAGCCCATGATAGCTTAATGCTGAGTGTCCCTGCCAAAGGCTGCTGATTGTTCTAAATCATGTGTGGTGATCAGTTTTCTGATATGAATTACTCTCGCCCAGCAGAACACCCAGGTTTGTTTGTTTAGGAACTTGTGTTAGACAAAACAGCTGTCCTAGAGGTGAAGGGATTAGTGCTTTATCTACTAACACAGGCCTTATCGTTTTCTAAAATGAATTATAAAGCTAGTAAAGATTAAAAAGTGTTTTCACTTTGTATGTTTTATACAGAAAGAAAAGTTTGAAAGAACTATTGCTGTTTTTTTCTGTCTGGGGTGTTTGCCATGTGCTGTGATAGTGCCTTCAGAAGAGAAACTGTCTCTCCTCTCCATTTCTTAGCAGACAGTGGCTGCTTTGAACACTCATATGAAGCTGTAGTTGCAACTATCCTAAGTTGGTGTTTGAGAATTCATGAAAAACAAGAAAAGCTGTCTGCTTGCTTTAAAAACAATTAAGAAGCTAGAAGTCAGTGATAAATCTTTCAAAACTCCATATTAACTTCAAAGACAGTGTGCTGGAGTGGTCTTTAGGACTGAAGTTATAGCAAGTGAAGATTTTGATATTTAAATCTCTTTCTGTAACTGTTATTTTGCTTAGTAGGAAGGAGGTAGCTCTTCTCACAAATTAAGATTTATAATAAGGACTTTGAAATTTAACAAAAAACAATGAATGCATTTGACTTTTAAAATATTCAAACATTTAACATGACTTAAACTCCCTACGTGATGACACTTGGACTAAAGAGAGGTTACCTTTTTTACATGTATGCATTATAAGAACACAGAGTCCACCTTTTCATTGCCCTCTGAGTACAGCGTGCTGTCTCAGTGACGCTAAAACAGGTCCTTTGTATGTTGAGCAATTGCATGTCTTTTTGCTTCATAAAACCTCTCTGCAAGCCCAGAGCCAAAAGCATTCTTCAAATAGAAGAGTAATTAAGGTACTATACCATTTAATAATCCCCAATGCTAGAATGGTCCCTTTGCAGCAGCCAGTAGTTGTACTCAATGTAGCAGTGTGGGCTGGATTACTTTTCAGTCTGATCCAGAGCCTGGGAAAGCCGAGGACTCAACTCTGTGCTCATGAAGACACATGGAACAGACAAGCACTAAGGCAGTTGTTTCCAAATAATTTACTGGATTTCATCAGCTGGAAGGATTTAATCTCTTGTAGTTACTGACAGGGTCCTATGTCTGTCATCATCCCTGTTACATATACTTGGTATCTCTCATCAAATGGGAATATTCCTGAAAAGGCTTCTGTCCGCTCCAGCCCAGGTAGTTGAATTCTGGGCCATGTCCCTGTATATAAGTGCAGATGAGAGTAAGCAGAAGATTGTCATCCTTAAAAATGCATGGTTAGCAGAGGATTTCACAGATTAAGAGATTAATTTGCACACCAAGTAAAAAGCTTTTTTATCACTGAAAGTACACACCAACTAAGCACTCTGGTAGTCTTGTCTCTAGATGCACCAGTACAAGGAAAAGCTGTTTTGAATAAGTCAAGTAAATACTTAGCTGTATTCTGCTCCCTGGGGAGTAGACAGCAGCAGTAGTTACTGCTATAAACATTGCAGGAATTTTGTTCTTCCTTGGCTTACTCATCTACAGAGGCCTGTCTGTATTCCAAATGGCTGTGGCAAATAATGCCAATCAGCTGCTCTCAAAACACATTATGAAGGAGGAATTATTCAAAATTTCTTTGTGCATAGCAAGACAGAGTGCTTCATCTAGACAAGAAAGTGTGCTCTGAATTGGATCACAGAAGTAAAATATATCCTGTAAAGTAAGTCCTGTGACTTAAAATGAGCACCTGACTCTTCTTTCCAGGGAGCGTGGTGTCTGGGTGTTGAAGACCAAGAGGACTTGTTTTTCTCTTCCCTAGTAGCAGGAAGGGTTCCCTCCGCTTCCACTGCCTGCATAGGATCTACCACTGGGTGAGAAAAAAACACTGCAGGATAGCCCAAATGAGAAGTAGGTGACCAGCTTCTGTCTGTGCTTACCTATTTAATTCTTGAGGGACATAGGAAGAAAGGCTTTCTATAGCATGATGAAGAACAGAGTGCTGTGAGTGGAAGAGTGTTTATGTATGCAGAATGTCTAAGGCTGGACACTGGTCCTCTTGCTTTCGATAAGCTCAGTCATAGCAGTCAGTGCCTATACATGATCAAGATCACAGTTGTTCTAGTCTAAATCCAGCAAGTAATCCTTAACATTAATTCTTTACATTAATTTATATTGTGGGGTCTGTTTGCAGAACACATTTCTGCCCATTATGAGTAAAGATCTTTTCTCTCAAAAGCACTGTTGTGCTGAAAATGTTGCTGCAAGTAGTATGGACTTTTTTGTCATTTCTTTTACATTTTAATAGAATTCTGTCAGTCTTGTCTTGAATCTATTTTGTAAAATATTTGTCAAGAAATCAATTTTGTTACCAGAAAATCATGTCTGTTGCTTTTAAACAATTTTACTGTGCTTTAAACGGCAATAAAAGGTATTGTGAAAACCTTTTTAAGAACTAGAAATTGGTCCAGATAAATTTTACAGACTGGAAGTAATAGAATATTTTACAGAACTATATTTCTGTTTCCTTACTAGTTATAGTAATTTCTTATTGGGGTTCCAGTTTATCCTAGTTTTTTTTAAGGGTCCTGGTCAGCAGGGTACTGAGCTTTGTCCTTAATGCAAAAAAGCATTTAAACAATTTCTTAGCTGACTACATAGTGCTGTTGATGTGAGCCTACAGATGCATTTAAATTTAAATGTAAATATTTTGCTGGATGAATGCTAATATAATATTATACAATGTAGTTTTAATTATAGAAGATTAAAAAGCAGGGTGAAAAGCCTCATTCCACAAAATTAAAAAACATAAATCATTTTTTTAGCATCTTAGGTGCGTTTTCCTAGGAATAGCTACCTTCCCAGGGGAGTTTGAGAATTGCAGAAGAAGGTGATGGGAGCCCAGTGCATGCACACTCATTTGTTGTTCCTTGGATTCTCTTGTGAATGTACCATGTAGCAGAACACTTCGGTATTTGTCTTTTAAATACAAAGATGTCAATGGACACAGAACAGTTGAAGCTTGCCGAGTCACACTTGAGGTTTGGTGTGTCCTTAGGAGCCTGCCTAATGGCCAGCTCAATTACAAGGTTCTGTGAGGGGGCATTAGGCAGGCTGTCCAGGCACGGCTGCAGCGGGAACAGCGTCGTGCTCAACTCTGCACAGGCTGATTTTATCTATTCGCTCCTTGAGGCTTTTAATCTTTTAATTCCGTGTCATTGTATTCTGCAGTGTGAATGTTACTGTGCAGCTTTCCTAGACTGCCTACAGTTTGTCTGCTTTAAAATGATGGTCTGGCTTGTGATTCCCACCCCTGCGTTTTTATGGTATGGATTGTAGGCAAGTAGGATGTCACTTGTCTTTTTGATCCTTAAACATTTTATGAATCAAATAATTCTGAATTGGAGTACAGAAGAAGAGAGGAAATAAGAAGCAGCACAGTGACAGGCTCATAGAAACATTTATTAGGCTTTGAATAATCAATGTATGGAAATAATACGTTGACTCAGTGGAGTAATTGTCTAATCTATTAGCCTCCTTGTTCCTAAGGAGTCCAGCCCAACATTGATGTGTAGGTCAATGCTTCGTTTTGCTCTGGAGAGGTAAGCAGCTGAATTTTGAGTTAGTTATCTCTTGCTCTCAGAAGGGGGAAAACTCCTCAAGTTTCCAGTGGCCATTGGGAAAACCCAGACAGAAAGACAGTTCAATTTATTTAGCTTCCTTCTTGAGTTCAAGAACAGAGAGGACTTCAGTTAATCGAGTTTGCGCTCTTATCTGAATAGAAGATTCATCTGAATTTGGTTTTGTAAAATTTATAACTAAATTGCCACATTAAAACATTTCCAAAAATTAGAAGGGAAGGGGACAAAAAATGACACCAGCAGTATTCTCTTTTCCTGGAATTGCATTTGCAGAGCAGATAGCCATCTTGTAGATAAATGCACAAGTCTATAAAACTAAGAACGGTAGATTTTAATTACTGCCGTGTCATTCTGATGTCCTGTTCATTTCACTTACTTGCTATGCCCCCCCACTAGAATTTTCCACCTTTACACAGAGATTAATACAAAATTTATGCAAAGCATATAGAATAACCATTTTAATCTGTTATCCCAACTCTCTTTTTTTGTTGTTCAATACTAATTTCAGTTAATCACTTCTAAAAGTATATTCTTGGAAGCAAGAAATATTTCTCCTCTCCTATTTTCTGCAGTTCATTGTTTTTGGGAAATAGAATATTTAGGATTCTATAAAGGAAAATATCACACCGCAGATTGCAAATAGTGATAATAAACTTGATGGTTTGGGGTTTTTTTTTGTGATAGGGGTAGGTGTTTTGTGGTGTTTGGGGGGTTTTTTTGTTTGTTTTGGCTTTGGCTGGTTGGGGTTTTTTCCTCCTTTTAATATATTTTTGCTAGATATTCTGGGACCTGGACCATGAAGATTTTTTTCATTTTCCATTATAAGTGACTTTTGAGCAACTTTCAACATATATATTTTTTTCTTGCTATCTATTTTGTTCTTGCTATCTCTTATGTGACTTGAATTATTTTTGACTGGAGTTTTGCATTTTAACAAGTCATTTGAGATGAGATACCCAGATGCCAAGGGTGATGAACAATTCTATTCTAGTAAGTAATAAAGAATTTTGTGTGTCTTGTTTATGGTGTAGTAGATGCTCACTCACTCTGGACATTGTATCTGAAGGTCATGATCACCAGAAGAGTTCAAAGGGGTTTTTGAAGTGTTAGCCGCAGTCAAGAGCAATTAATTTACTCCTGTGTCAGCAGTGATTTAATTTCTTCAAGAAGGAGAGAGAAAAGCCACTGAAAATGTTTACTATTTTTAATTGCTTTCTGGAGTTTAATTTCTTCTGGATGGAAAAGAAAGTGTAAATACTAGTCGGCTGACTTGGAGCCATGTTTAGTTCTGAGCACTGGAGGAATTGGTTTCACATAAAGAGACAAACCAGAATGGGTAATGCTACTAAAAGGAAATGCTGGATACACAACTTGTTTTTAATAGGATCTATGGTCCATGATTTGGGACACTTTCTGAATCTACTTCACTATTATATTAGCATAGCTTTAGTACCATTAGCCTCTTCACTCTTCTTTTGTGTTGAGGATTGATGCACTGTGGCTTTGAATCTGTCCCCCGTGTTCTCTGCCAGTCCACTGCCAGTTGTCACATGCTGTGAGAGCCTTGAGGCATGGCTCCCTTGGGAGCAGGTGGAGACCAATTCAAATGTCTCAGGATACCAGTGCATGCCAGTTTAGATAAAGCCAAGTGACACTCAGGGTGACCGTGCCTGGAACAGTCCAACTTTACGTTTTTGCGCCTTTAGGTTGTGCTTCTGCCTTCTCAGTATAATGACAATCTAGTCACTGGGTATGGAGAGAATTTACAGTATACATATAACCAAACAATTACTGGTGAGGAAGGCTGGCTGAGGGGGAGGAGGAGAAATTAGATTGCTATGTATTTGTAAAAGAACAGTGCTAGCCCAAGGAAAGGACACAAAAAAAGTGAGGGCAGGGTTTTCCAATGGAATCCTCACATTGACCAAAACCAATCTTCATCTCAGCTTGTCAGTCTTCGTATGCATCAGCTCAATTTTTTCTTGGGGACTCAAGGGTAATGCAAGGACAGATCTGAGGTTTGCCCCTTAAGGAGATAAATATCATTTCACACTAGGCAATGTTTAATTGCCACCTGCAGAATAACATTTTTCAATAAAGAACACAGAAATGAACTCCTGCAATCCCAGTCTTGTACATAGTCAGTGCACTGCTTAAAGAAGCGAAGCTGTTACAGACAGAGAACACGAATCCCTTGGGAAAATGAGTCTAAAGCTAAACTGTAAGCTACAAGAATAAACCAGCAAAGCTGATTTGGATGAATGGTATAAATAAATAAATAAATCTTCAATTCTAATTTGCATGAGGGATTAATAAAAAAACCCAAACAAACAACTTTAAAAAGATGAGGCATAGATGCAGTTTTATATCTTGGGATTATAAAATAGAACACACAATGGAAATTAATCTAAAATTTTGCTTACATAAGGTGATTCAGTACTGTGTAATCCTTTCCAACCCACATAATTGTAACTTTGGAAATACAATACTCACAAGGCTAAGATAGTCCAGTTGGTATTCAGAGCTCTCATATATGTTCCAGTAATGCAAGTAATGCATTTGAGAATATAGTTGGGCTTTTTTCTTTTTTTCTTTCTTTCTTTTTTTTATACAAAGCAAGAGAACAGCCCTTGTAGGACTCTAGGGATGTGCAATGCGAATGAAAAGGGGAGATTTAAATGGACCTACGCTGAAACGGAGATATTGTTCTTTTTAAGTCTCTGTTTGGATTGATCTTTGAAGGACAATATGAAAAATTTTATTTTAAAGTGCTTTATTTTCATCGTAAATTAACTTATTTTTCTATAACTCATCTTGATTACTGAATGAACCCAAGGGTAAAATGCAGATTCTGTTTTAATGTTATTTTGCATAATACATTTGCGCATAGTGAGTAATGGTACCCAGAAGGAAGAAGCAGTGTTTAATTATATAATTCTACAATTCTTTCTGTTAACTTTCATATTTTTATTCTATTTATTTGTGACATTAACAACAAAGCCATGTTTTGAAATGTATTTGGGCTAATCGACACTTTCTCCCTTTGGAGAATGTGAGTCTTGTTTGTGGTCTTTTGAAACTGCTGTGCAATTTCTGTTTATCGTTGTTGCTGCCAGACATCATGAATGACTACAGATACGTGTGTGTACATTAAGTGCATGCATGCATATTTGTTAGGCAGGAGATTTCTGTGGCAGGTAAGATTTCTCGATCCAGCTAGAGTGGATAGTTCTTTCAATCACTTCATCAGATTTTGAACAAGTGCCAGCAAGTGTGAAGCTGTATAAATGCTTCTCTTTAAAGCTTTCCATATGTCAGAATAGCCAGCGCTGGTTATGTGCTTTTGCTGGAATATTTGACTGCATGAGGTGCAGAATGTTGTCTCAGACGGCGCTGGGAGCTGAGGATGTCTGGCACCTCACGTGCTCCTTCTTTGGTAGCGTAAAATGCAAGCGTGATGTGCCTGATGTGATCCTAGACTGTTGAGACCAGTGGGACTTCGGCACAATATACTTTGCATCTTAAAAAGCTGAGTCAGTAAAAAGGTAAGGATTTGCCTAGTATGATTAGGGTTATTCGTGCATGTGTGTGCTTAAATTTAAAGGTGTTAATTACAAGCTTTGAGACCAAAAATGTGTCCTTTCTGTTCTGTTTCTTTGTGACATTGGTGAGTGCTCCATATATGATTTAAGGTTGCATGTAATTCTGAACAGTTTTTGTACATAGAATTTTGGAAAAATTCAAGCTGTGAGACAGTTTTCTGAATGGAAGCCCTTCTGTCCAGGGTTCTCACACACACATGTGCACGCGTATAAAATTAGAAAGTAAGTTATTTAGCATATTATGCCATATTTTAATTTCAGAAGGATTGAAAGAATTACTGTAGTCTGGTTTATTGTAGAAACTCTGAAAAGCAAGTTTTATATTGTCTTGAGCTATTTCAGTGGTGTTGCTGGCATGACACTATAATCCAAAGGACAGAATATCAATAAAGCTAGGATGTAGAGGAATGTAAACAAGCTTTACAAAAAACGTCCAACAGTTTGTTAAATAGACCACAACAAAACAAGTCCATTATCATTGCAGAAATAGCTCTGAACTTAGTATGTCTAATTATCTGAATAGCTTGGAAAAACACAATTAATCCATGAGCAATATTCAGTATTTTGATACTCAATGGTGAGTTTTATGTTTATTCATATCTCTATCAATATATTGGCATGTACTAAAGAGGAATAAACATCATGTATGGCAGAGTTTGGGAACGTAGTTCAAATCCTGGCGTCCTTTGGTTTTAAATAGAGAATGTCTTTTTAGTTAATACTGAAGAAATATTTTTGTATTAATCTGTACCATTGTTACCATTTTGGGAAGCCTTCTCAGCACATGTTTTACGGCTTCTCCAAACACTGTAACTTAGCTTTGTGTGTTTCAAAAAAAAAAGGTAATTTACCTTTGGACATTTCATAGTAATATACTTCATTTAAGTTTCAAACATGCCAGTGTAATGTGAGCCCATAGATGCTTGTGCAGCTTGTACAGGGCTACACAGTACACTGTTGATCGCTGTGAAATCTGGGTTGCCTTGTATGGAGCTGATACTGAAAGTGGCCAAGAACAGGGCTCGCGTAATCAGTTCTTTTCAAAATCAGGTGTGAATGTGAACAGCGTTGAAACTCAGGCAGATTAGAATAATAGAATATGTTCGGTTGGAATGGACCTTTAAAGGCCATCTAGTCCAACACCCCCTGCAGTGAGCAGGGACATCTTCTCTAGGTGAGGTTGCTCAGAGCCCCTTCAAGCCTGACCTTGAATATCTCCACAAATGAGGCCTCTACTGCTTCTCTGGGGAACCTGTTCCACTGCTGTACCACCCTCATATTGAAGAACTTTCTCCTAATATCCAACCTAAATCTCCCCTTTTCTAGTTTAAAACTATCACCCCTTGTCCTACTGCTACACGCCCTCGTGAACAGCTCTTCCCCACCTTTCTTATACGCATTTTTCAGGTATTAGAAGGTCCAGCTTGGAGCCTTCTCTAAGATGAACAAGTCCAACTCTGTCAGCCTGGCTTCGCAGAAGAGATGCTCCAGCCCTATCATCATTTTTGTGGCTCTCCTTTGGGCACACTCCATCAGGTCCTTGTCCCTCTTGTGTTGAGGGCTCCAAAGCTGGACACACTATTCCAGGTGAGGTCTCACCATAGCAGTGTGGATGGGAAGAATCACCTCTCTCATCTGCTGGATTAATCTGGTTCCAAGGTTCTCTATATGTATGCAAGCAGAGTAGGGGTTTATGTTCTTGCGTTACTGGGGCATCATCATCAGGAGACAGCAGGGATCAGTTTGCAGCTCTCCTGTTGGGCAGCACATGCTGCCAGGGTGGTACAGCCCTGCTGCCACTCACCACTGCCTCGCTGAAGGCCAGCAGAGGAAACCCCAAGCATAGAAAGCCAGTTGTCCTCTCATTCAGAACTTTTATTTTACTCCTTTAGATAGTCTTGGCATACAGTGGGGTGGGAAGTGGGAAGGTATGGTATCTTTTCTGAGAACACATATAATTTCCAGGACCATAAATTTTTCACTACCTTTAGATATACATATTAAGGACTTTATCAGTCCTTTTATATCTGGTTTGTATTCCAGTTGGTACTTTTTTACCATTTGCTCTTTCTGTTTGCTGTCTTTTCATACTGATAGTATTGAAATACACTGATCTTTTGAAACACAAACAAATGTCTTTGGAGTTTGCAAATCAAATAATATTTGGGAAGAAATCAATATTTATGTTTCCCCAAGTTACAAAAACTGTCAATCAAATCAGTGCTTCTCCAACATTTCGAAAAGTCGTTTTGGGTGCTACTTTCATGTCATGTTATACCCCTCACTGTGTCTCTGCCACACCTATGTTCTTGAATCTCATTGTTTTGATGGCAGGAAATAAGCAGGAGTTAAAGTATTACAGAATAGAAGTTTATTGTGTAAATAGATTATAATTTCCTTCACGTTTGTTATTGATTACTTCAGCTCACCACCTATGTATGCTTCCATCTTCTAATGTGATTGGCTCTGTTCTGTTTTCCCTGAGGTGTGCGAATTTCATAGCCCTCAGCACTGTATGGCATATAATGGATAGACAGTTCAGAAGAGTAGCAGCTCAACAAGATTCAGCCTCTCCAAAATCAGCCAGCCATGGAGCTGCGTGTGGTGATGACACTTCATCTTAGCAAAGTGTTTTCCTAGTAGCTTACAACTCTTGTATCTGTAGGAGCCTTATCTAATTGCCCTGCTCAGAGTATCTGCCTGTGTATCTGTTTCTTTCACCTCAAATATCTCTGCTAATGGCTAGTCCCTCTCTTTCTCAGTAGTGGGGACAATTGCATGCTTTTGCCCTTTGCTGCCTGTGTGATGATTTGTTTTCCTATGAATATTCTGGCTGTTGCATATGTGGTATCTTTAAATCGCAAAACTCTAAGAGGACTGTAAATTGGTTGAGGGCATCCAAAACTGAAACAGGCTTTGTGATTTTATCATATCAGGGCCTCTCCTTCTCATTTTCTTTCCCTCTGTCCCTCATTTCCTTTTTCATTTCCCTGTTTGATTTTTGATTGGATTTTTGGTTTGGTTGGTTTTTAGGGTTTGGGGTGGGGGGTGTTTTGGTCTGTCCTTTCCTTTTATGCTACTGCCATTCTGGAAACCATATCTTTCTATGAATTTCTGTCACATCTGTCCTTTTTGGCCTTGTTAGTAAGACAAGTGTGATCATAGAACAGGAATCTGTACCATGAACAGACAGGAAAAAATAAGCAATCCTCTATAATAAAGAGGACCTTGCCATTTTTTTAACCTACAGCATTCTGTTAATAACTGACTTAAAGTTCACCTCAATTCTGGAATAGAAGGCCATGTATTTCATTGAATATACTCCTGAGGGGTTTGAGTCTGTTCACCATGGCTAATATCCTCAATGCATTATCTGAGTCTTGTTTCAACCTGTGGGTGATGGCCTGGCCCCAAAGCAATTAATTCAGGTGCACAGAATTTTGATTGTTGCATTACGAAATGCATGTTTTCTGTTCATAGCCAGCTCCATCTAACTCCTTCCAGTGTTAAGATCTGTATTTCATCCTGCCTGGACATCTCAAAAAGTAAGATTTCTCATGTTGCCTTTCTAGGATTGGATTCCTGTAAGCCTAAGGCACTTGCCAAGGTTTTGGATGTTTGGTTTTAGACTTTGGTTTTTCCAGTAGCTGGATGGTTTTGAAAGTGCATACCATAGGGCTTTTCCCATTTCTTTCTTAGCTCTTACTGACACAGTGACGTCCCCTCTGAAAAGTACCCTAACTGCAAACTGCAGGTACTAAACTTGTTACAATGTGGTGACAAACAGGAGATTTGTACGGCAAAAATCACGTGGCTCCATGACTTCTTTAATGGCAGACTGGTTTTTTGCTCCTGTCTTAAATTCAAGACAACTTTGAGTAAACTAAGGATGTTTGTAACTTTTTGGTTGTGAGCTCACTGCTGTATGTCAGCTGCCCTGCATTGCCAGCTCCCCATTTTTACAGTCTGCCTCTCACCCACAGAAATGATAGGTGTAGTATGCGCCATTCCCCACCCGGTCATGATAATAAATTTTGACTAGCTTAGCCATGAATGCCTTTTTATGATCCTTACATTTCTGTTACAACAAGTTTAAACAGTATCTCATTAATTTCATGCTGCTGATCATCTGTTCAGCCTTTGATTTAATTTTGTGGAATTGCTCTTTCGTCTCAGGAAGCACATGGACAGAGTCAGCTTCAGGCCCCGTCTGTGCACAATGAGGTCCCACTCTGACTCTCAGACTCTCTCACTAGAAATTAGTAGCAATAACTGTGTGTATAAAACTTAACAGAAATAAAATATTTGGTTGATAGGTGCTTCTGATGAAAATCTTAAAAGAATACAAATCTTCATCTGAATGTATGTTGTACTGTATCTATAGCCTGTGGCCAAATAGGTGACACAGCTTTTTAAAGAGGCAGATTTAGTAATTATGGAAACTGTATTTGCATCCAAATGTGGGGATGAGGATTGTAGGACCACTGTAAAATGTAAAAAAACCCTTTGTCAAACTTTTAAAACCTAACAGTGTGTACTGGAAAGAAAAGTGTGTGTGTGTGTGTGTGTGTGTGTGTGTGTGTGTGTGTGTGTTTCCCAGTAATCTGGTCCCTGGCAGCAATTTAAGATGTGGAAGTGAATCTTTTCATCTTAGATGGTGGATGAGTTAGGAAAATTTGATTCAATTTAATTTCATTTAAAAGAATGAGTCAGTAGGCCAACTCCAAAAGATCCTCAGGAATTATTATGAAACATGATCTGAATAATTTCTTAATACATCATTTTTATCTGGCAGTTTAACTTGAGAAATAGATATGCAAAAATGTTAGCATATACAGACCCACGGGCAATGTGCAGAAAGTCTCCAGGAGTGTGCTCTCAGCTGGTGTTTATATTCTTCATTTTCTGTTCAGTGAGGTTCCTTTCTGTCTGTTTGGCTAGGAGCTGAACAGAAATACCAAGCTAGAAGGTGGCAAGTCAGTGGTGTTCTTTCGTATTTGAAATAGATTTGGTGTTAAGAACTTTGTTATTTGACTCTTCATACCATGACTACTTTGTGATCCAAAATACTCAGTATAAAAGCTTTGTGAAAAGTCTTTTAGTAGGGTCTCACTAACACACAGTTTAGAATAAAGCCATGGGATGTTATTAATACTCTAGTTAATTTTCCACTAATACACGAAACACAAGCTTTTTCTTTTCTTCCAGAACTGAAATAATAATGTATAAGTGATATAATGAGGGTTACTTTTAAAGTTTTCACAATTTTTTTTAAAATCTGTTATTAGTGTACAGTAGGTGTTATTTTATGAATATTTACTGTTCAAGGATTTTTTTAAACATTGATATTACATGCAAAGCAAAGTTACATTGTCCTCAAGGATAACAATAGTTTTTTTCTGTTTCAGTGTTTGTTCAGGCTTCCATGAGAGCAGTGTTTAGATATTTCTTTTGCTGATATCAAACAAAATAAATTCACTAAATGTCATGGAAAAAAGTTATAATGCTAACACACCCAGGCTGTGGATCGTCGAGCTCATGGTTTGTGTTCATTTGAAGTTAATTGTTCAAACCTACTGCCTCCAGGACTGGAAGGGATACTCATCGGTAGGATTCTACATCTCTGGAGAATACTGATAGCAGAGCTTTAGTTGTTTTAAATAAAATTTGTCAAAAAAGCAAAGCAAAACAAACAGAGTCAAAGGAAGAAAAAGTGAAAGGAGTGAACTGGATGTCCTTATATAGTCAATGATCTGGGGTGTCTTTCCAAAATAACTGACTGCATTCTACTTTTATACAGTGAGGGAAAGAACCAGTTATTTGCATTCTTCCCCTGTGCTGTCTTACTAGGTGTTTGTGTAGCCAGTCGCACAGACGAACTGAAGAGTGGTTGGGATTTCCTAGTTCTGTCTCTTCACGGTAGAGCTCTAAAGTGCAGCTGAAAGTAGTAGATGATTGTAAATCAATACATTATTATTCTGCATTTCCCTCCTTTCTGCTCACTTTTGAATACAAACCTTTTAGGGCTGTTCTGTTTGGAAGTATGCATTGAAATCATTAGCAACATGCTGCCTGATTTTACATTTAATAGAGTTGCTTATAAGATACTTGTTGCCATACTGTTGCACACAGACAAATTACATGAGCGTGGAGTTGGGATCTTTTTTCACAAAAGCATATTTTGCTCCTCAGGATATGTTTTCCATACCCAATAATTATATACAAACCATTCGTTCAGTGTACTCCTTATTTTCAGAGCTGCTGAACCCATTCATTTTTCAGGGAAACTGAAGGGAATGCTCTGTTTTCATTATCTTCAGAATATGGCCATATCTGCACAGTGGTCTGATATTGACGTACCAGTTCACTTTGTACACAGACCTTGCGTTTTGCTGTTCACAACTTGCTGCCTTATTTCAACTGTTCTGCAGGAAGATTTGAGTAGTCATCTAGTTCATAATTGCCATTCTTTCATAAATCATTCTCATCTAGGTTGAAGAAATCATCTCCTCTGAATATTCTGCAGAATGTGTGGTTTAAAATCAGATATTGTCATGCTAAAGTATAAATACCCACAAGTGAATGAGAGCATCGATTCACTCTTTGCTTTATGTCCAGTCTCATAGCATTTATGGAAAAAATTTGGAGGTTTGGGATTTTTTTGCTAAAAAATTGAGTGTCCACCAGAAAACAAAGGAACTGTCTTCATTATCCCTGATTACATACCGTGAACTTTGAAAACCACCCACAAAAACATCACACTGAAATTACACAGAAACCAGTCCTCATTATTTCTCTTATGGAATTAAAGAAATAGCAGCTTGCACAAAACCATGCAAATTTAAGCAGCATTTTAAACCGTGAAAAAAAAGGGAAAACCCAACGAACTTATCTATTTTGTATCTTAAATTAAGAAAACTTTAAAATACTTATTTCCTCTTATGAACCTATGCTTCCTTTTTAAAAGTAATGTACAAAAAAGTATCCATGGTGTATAAAGCATTAGTTAGCGGATGCTTGGAAGTGCTTGTGTAATTCCTTTAAAACTAATGTAGTCTGGATCTTCTGAATATCCCTGTCACCACCCATGTGATGCCTCAGAACTGCCTTTAAAAAGATCTGCTCTGTGGACATTGAGAAGTTTACTGCTTAAATCATTTTCAATTAAAGGAGAGGAAAACTTTGTCTTCTCAGTCAACTAGCTTCTTTTGACTTCCTTCTCTACATCCATAAGTGCAGTCCTCAGATGTTTGTCTGTGGTAATTCTGATTTTTTTTTTCCCCTGGTTTTTTTGGTTCTTAAAGAAGAACCCAGGATCTGTCTGCTCTGCAACTGTGTTCAGTTTCCACAACAAACTTCACAGTGGAAGCCTGGATGGGAGTTAGGGAAGTTTGATAGCTAGGAGTAGAGCTGCTAATCTTTATGTTCCTTACTGTGGAAGAGTTCCTTGGCACATGGTATGCCAGGAAGTTCCTGGTCAGCGCTTGGAATGTTGGGCACTTTGGGGCTTGTGTCAGTGGGGATTCCTACACTAGGCAGAAGATGAGGATGACAACAAGGGCATATCTTGAACTTTTCTCCATGTGGAATTTAGTTTCTTAGCTGAAGGGTGAATCTGTAACAACTTTGTCACTTGCAAATGGACAAGTACATGTGCGTGAGGATCAGGTCCCATGTCCTCTCAGAGGGGCAGTGCCTGGCAAGGCCAGGGCCATAGCTGACTGCTTTGGCAGCAGACCTAGTGTCATGAGCTCTGACCTTTTGGTCTAAGTGTCACCCTCCTCTTTTTCTGCTTGTTTCACGCATAGAGACTTGATGTTTGCCTGCTCTGCAACTTGTGTGTAGCCAGGAGATTTAATGAAATAAAACCCTAGAAAAAACTAAGACTAAAAAGTTAATAATTTAAATCTGAAGGAATGTTTAATTAGGACAATTCTATTATTATTTTTGGCAACTCTTCTATAATTCTGATGCTTAAGGATTACTTCAGAATAATCTCCCTTTAACCAACAAATATCCTTAAGAAAAAAAAGGCATTCAGTTAGTTGTGCAGGAGAATGTGAAAAGCATTGTCAGGAAAAAATAGAACAGCCTTTAGATGCCTTCTTTATTAAACATAGGAGAAGGGGAAATAGACAATAATTTTACTCTGTTACTTTATGGACGTCTATTTAAAGACAGTTTAATGATTAAATTAATCACATTTCCTCTGAAGCTTTCTCCCAGTGCTGTTTTCATGTATTGGTAATTTTCTTTACCATGGCCTAATTCTCGAAAAATGAATCATTGCAAACTCTACTGTATCCTTTTTTTGTACACAAAATATGCTTATGTTTCTTTGTTCAAATCTGCAGTTTTGGAATGTTGGCTCTTTCTATTAAATATCATGAGGTTTTCAGATTTTAAAATAACAAGCTCATTCAAAATTTGTGGAAATACTTCCCCAGTGTAATAAAGAAGGGGGAAATAATGTAAGGGAAATTCAATAGACATTTGTCTCTGACAGGATGCTGAGGACTTTCTCCAGTCAGCATGGCTTCAAGCATGTACATCTGTGATTTTTAAGTTGTGATCTTTTCCCTTTCAATTTTTATCTTTTCCTTCCTCCCTCATCTTTCTTTCCATTAACAAATAAGATAATGTAGAAGTCACCTTTCCTGTGGGTTTTCCAGGATTATTTGGTTATAAGAAGTAAGATTGTAATTTCTATTGAGGCTTTTTAGAACTAATGAAAATTATCAACATGTCACACAGCTGCATTTCAGTTTTGTTTGTCAGAGCCCAGAACAGAATTGATTTTATAAATAGATCCTAAATGTGAGCACAGAATGTGCATACTGATGAGTTCATGATAAGACTTTGTTTAGAAATACTTTTACAATTTACCCATGGAGAGGAAAAAGAATTATATGTCAAACAGAACAATGTAAAGCAATTTTTTCCAACGCCGTTTATGCAACTTCATATCCTTCACAAAATCTCCTACATAAGTGGGTTTTGCTTTATGCTCGTTGATGAGATGGAAGAAGGTTTCATGTGTATTGGAAAGAAATCACATGCTCTGGAAAATGGAACATCTTGTTTCACTGTAGCACAGTTTCAATGAGTCTGACGGGGTTTTTTTCAGGAAAAATTAATTAAAATCAAATTAATCTGGCCTCCTTTTCCCTACTTAAAGTTTTTAACAATCACATTAGTGATGCTGAGGGAGAAAAAAAGGGAAGATGAACAGCTCAGGTGGAGGTCAGGGGTTTCCTGTGGCGTCTCTAAGAACAGCTCTTCTGAGCAGTTCTTAGTGACTTCTGAGCAAGGAGGTGGTGTAGTGGGTAGTGCTGATGCCTGAAGGGCAATAACTCTTTGGTGATTTGGGCTGCGGCTCAGCAAGTCAAGTAGCTTATTCCATGCTATGGTTGTACCCTTCTGTAAAGCTTTTGTTCTCTGTTTGCTGGTTTGGTCACTGAGGCTTTTTCCTGTTAAACTGAACTCTGCAGGTTCATAACTGACAAGCACTTTGGCCAAGCACCAGCAGAGCTTGGATATGTGTTGCACAGTTCTGCAGAGTCCGAACATGAGGTGACAGTGCAGCTCTTACCATCATGCAAAGACCCTGCTTTTCCCAGTAAAACACTGGTCTCTAAGCAGGAGTTACAGTAATCTGCAGCTGTAAGAAATTTGCTATATTTATATACTCAGTCTGAAGAAGAGAGTAAGAAGAAACTGAAGATGCTCCTGCAAACGTTTTTTGCTTAGATACTCACAGGAAGGTAAAGAGATTGGTCAGTTACTTTGTCTGTTGCAACCCAACCAGCATCCCAGGCTTGTTCTGGCCTGCCTCCTGAGGGAATGCGCCTTTCACTGCACGAGACTCTGGCACTCCCATACATAGGATAGGCATCCTAGTTTACAAGTTTGGCCCGGTATTTAGCCCACATATTCCTCATGATTGCAGTCTCAAACACCCTCATTTTTTTGGTTTTTACTGTTTTTTCTTTTTTGTTTTTTTATTGACATTGTGAGCAGTTCTCCTCTTGAGAATTCCATTGTATCTCTCAGAATTGCACTCCAGGACTTTTTTCTGATACTGTGCAGCCTGAAACAGATGATGTGTGGAGCAGTGTTGTAGTCCACAGAAAAAAGGTCAGACCTCTCCAGTTTGGGAATTTTGTATTGCTTTTACCAGAGGTGTGGGTATTTGTAAACTAGTTTGCCAGCTTCTGTTCTGAAGGAACTTTGCAGAGACAACCACCTGCATCCTTCTGGGGATGCACATGCAAGACATTAGTTTATATCATGCAGTGAAAAAAAAAATGCTGCAAATGTAGAGGCTGTGTGTGTGCTTGGTGTGTTTTAAAGAAGTTTTTGATAGACTTCAGTACGATGGTTTTGCTGGTATATGATTATATTGATGAATGGGGCTGTAGTATTTGCATTTATTTGTGGAGTGCAGACATTTTTGTGCTTCTAGGTTTTGTGATTATTTGATTTAATGAAATCAATGCCCTCTTCAGCATTTTATTATGGATTCTGGATGTCTGGTCCACCTCATTCAAACAGCAGGCCTCTATATCCAGCTCACCTTGGTCCTAACTCTAGATGTTGAACTAGATTACCTCCTTTGGTCTTTTCCAATCCAAATTATTCCAGGACTGGATAATTCTTACTGCTTGTAGAATGATTTGATTTCTGTAAAGCATCAGAAGAAGATGAATATCATTCTTTCCAAAGCCTGGATATGATGCTGGTTTCCAGAGTGCCCTTGACACAGTTAATGCACAGACTATTGCACTGTTTTGGTATAACTTTCAGGATGTCTTTAGGACTATCCTAATCCATTGTCTGCAGTGAACTGACAGTATTTTATTTCTAATTTTACTATCATGATCAAATTATTTTAATCATTAAAATATAAAAAGCTGATTATGTATTGAATGAAAAGAAGCAAAAATCGGGTATACAGCTTACTTTCCATCAAAGCTGAAATGTGCTTTGCCATTTTGAATTGTCAATCAGGTGTATGCCCACTATGTGTCATCCCATTGCCAAAGTGTGGCCTCGCTGAATACATAGAATAGGACTTTAGGAAAACTCTGTACACGCTCAACCTCTAAAATGGCATGGCAGCAAGCTGAATCAGCAGCATCGTTCTGAAGAGCATGTGCAGTCCACCTAATGCAAAGTGGCCTCTAAAGCCTGGCTGACATCAAAAGTTTCTCTCTGAATCATTGATAGTAATAACCATTTTGGTTTGTGATGTTCAGAAAATAATATTTGTGCCAGGGAACAACTGAGGACATCTCTGAAAAATCAGCATCTGATGGGAAGGTGAAATTACCTGTTTAGAGTCCCAGGTAGTGATATTGGTGTTGAACATAACCAGTACAGCTGATGTCACTAGTTCAAAGGAGCAAAATATTGAGGTGTGTAAAACATTGGATCAGATCCGAAATAATCTTTGTAGTATTTCTAAGTGTTGAAATAAAGCTGAAAGAATTTTATTGGGGTTTTTTTTTGTTTTAAAAATTCATGCTGCTTTTTCTATTTTCCTATTAGGTTCTGTATTATCTTAGGAAGTACAGTCAATCATTTCTTTTTCTTTAAGTTGTAATTTGTCAACTGTATTTTTCTACCAGATTATTTTGCCACTGTTGTGCTCCATACCCCTCTTAAAGTGATTTACCTTTTTAGTAAGCACTCAAAAATAAAATGCATGGCAGAAAAATCTTGATTCAGCCACTCTGCAGAAGTGAGCATTGTCCATGTCTTTGATTTTGACAGATTAATACTTCTGCCCTCATCTCTTTAAATATAGTGTTGACAACATAGCTGATAGATTAGTCCTTTTCTTAATTCTGTGTCTAAGACCTCAGTGCTAGCTATGAATTTATGTGTTGTACAAAATGAATATATAGAACAAAGGCTGTCAGAGCATGAGTATTGGTCAAAGGCTTATGCAGGTCCTTTTACTTTAGTTCCTTTGAAGAGATAAAATGTAAAATGTGTCTTATTTTTGAAGAAAAATTATTTTAAAGTGTTTATTTGCATTCTCTTTTTTAAAATATCTCATTCTCAGCAGTTTAGGTCTGGGTGAGTAAGGGTAAATAGATGTACTGATGCAAATCCATGGTTTGATTTCAAGTTGGATTGGTCCTTGTAATTCTGTGCCACAAATTTA
Source organism: Laterallus jamaicensis coturniculus (assembly GCA_022605575.1). Classification (NCBI taxonomy): domain Eukaryota; kingdom Metazoa; phylum Chordata; class Aves; order Gruiformes; family Rallidae; genus Laterallus; species Laterallus jamaicensis. Next base: position 1,175,623 of record JAKCOX010000016.1, read on the forward strand.
ACAGAAGGTGCCTTATACAAATTACAGCTTGTTCAAAATGTAGCTGCCAGAATATTAATTTGAACAAAATATTCACAGCCCACATTTTTTCCAACTTCTGGATCTTTTGCTGAGTTTTCCAATCTGTTGATTCTGTGCTTCTGTGTATTTCCTGATTAACTGGCAAGTTCTTGAAAAAAGCCATCTTAGGGATTCCTTGTGTTCCTCTGAACCCAGGCTGATTGCTGGCTTTTTGGTCATGCTCTTTTGAATGTTTGCTCATTAGTCCAGCACATACAAATGAGTGGCTGGTACGACTGTGTTCATTTGTGAGCTATTTCATTTTGATACAGACTGAGTTGATTCATTCTGGCTGATATACAGGAGACCTGATAGCCTGATTTAGATTTTTTTGGAGATTTACGTGCTTTTAAGTGGCAGATCATGGAAGCAGCTGTGACATATCTGAGCTGGATGTGGCCCCCACTTCCACCTTCTCAGAAGTACATTCTCCTGCAGAACCACTCTGAGTATGGACCAGGAGCCACATCCTGCCTGCCCGTCTGTCCAGGCTTTCAGGTGAGACTCCAAACTTGGGGAGGGCTCACAAAAAGGCTGTGAAAGTAAGAATTAAGGAGAAATAATAAAGAAGAGGTTAGAGCTAAAGAGTAGTGTCTAAGCATCCATCATAGGCTGGCTGAGGGATATTTCTATCTTCCACAGCACAGTCATACAAGGTATAAAGAGCTGTCCTAGCCTTGTATGGTCTGTGCAACGGGATGTGAGGTGTGGCTGCTGCCTTGTGTCTGTGTCCAGTTTCTTGTAGTCGTTCACAAGATGGAGTTCTAGAACAGTTACAAAGTTGAAGATTACCTTAACAGATATTAATATACTAGTCTGATTGTATTTGGATTGCTTCCTAAGGAGAAAATGTTATTTATATTATAACTGTCAGAGAATGGAAGAAGAATTGCATTAACAAACACATTACATCCATGTGTTTATAGATCCAGACTCCCTTAGGGAGTGCTGCCAAACATGATATTCCTCACATTTGGTTTGTAAGTTGCATCTTATGTTAGAAAATTATATGCTGTAAATGCATTAATACCCTCATAACTGAGGCCTTGATTAAATGCAAAATTTAAATGCAAAATTTAAACACATCCTCAAATCTCACTGAGGCCAGGGGGGCATAAAAATAAGCTGAAAACTAGGTGTGTGTTCTACATCCTGCTTGGTTATAGCCTATAGCTGGGCCCAGAATTTTTTGAAAAGTATTCTAATGTGGTGCAGTGTATATATAAAGTAAACATCCCTTTTAAAAAATTTTATTTCTTTTTTCTCATATCTACTAATTTTCACAGTTTCATACTGCTAAGTCTTCTGTCTGTGGTTTAATGGTGTCCCCTTTTTCAAAAAGAATAGGGAGTAATGTCAAAAAGTGACCTATGCTTCATATTAAACTTATTCTCAGGATATAAGATAGTTCTTGGTGTGATCAAGGACAGCGACATCTGATGTGTGCATCAGGAAAATGTGATGTGCGTGCAGAGTTTCGTTTGTTGTACCTTGGAAGCACAGGCTAGTCCAAGTGGCCATCTGAAGAGAAGGTTCTTAGTGTTCTGGAAGCCGGTGTCAAGATCTTCGGTTTGATTTTTGCTTTTCTTATAGTTGCCCTTTTATAATGAATTTCTGTGAAGGATGTTTCCATTAAAGACACCTGGGGAATGGCAGTGCTTGCTAACGTTAAAGCCTCTTGTTGACAACAAGAGACTCAGTCTCATGAAATGTTGACGCAATTTTCCAGGGTGCTCTAAAATCCAATATACAACTGAAGTAATTTTCCACCCTGAGGTGAATAGTAAGTTAAGGAAATATACATAAAGAAATTTTTTATAACCTATAATTCAGAAGTGTTCCTTACATAATTGATCTTTCCACATTGTTTAAATAAGATTTCTATATGTTTAATTAAAATAAAGTCAAGTTTGGAAAGAAAAAGAATACTTAAAAATGGAACATGTGCATTCAACACTAGCTTGGGTGAGAGAGAATCATATTTAAATGGAAAATATAACCTCTCTCTGACATAAACTTACATTCTACCAGAAATTAAAGTCCATGCTTTACAAAAATTGTGGAAGCCCCTCTGCTGATTTTCAATCTTTCAGAACCTGTGCAGTAATTTAAAAGTATTAAGTGTTAATCTGTGTTCTGTATATTTGGCATATAAATAATTGTTTTAATCACTGGCAGGTGCTGCATCTCTGGAGAGTATAGGTTTCTTAAAAGGAGTCCTGTTCACCTGCAAACAGGTATCCCCAAGAGCAATGAAACAGTGAAAGAGATTTCTTCTGTTTCTGCCCTAGATCCTCTGGTGGGTTGACCCAGGCTGGAGCGCCCCTCAAAGCCACTCTATGGCTGCCCTTCTCAGCTGAGCAGGGGACAGAAAATACAATAAAAGGGCTCATGGGTAGAGATAAGGTCAGGGGGAGATCACTCACCAGTTACCATCATGGGCAACTCAGAAAAATTAGTTATGACCAAACAAAACAGACAATGAGAAATAGAACCAAATCATAAAGTGCCTCCACCTCCCTTCTCCCTAAGCACAACTTTACTCCAGGTTTTCTCTACCCAGCAGCACAGGGCATGGAGAATGGGGGTTTTGTCAGCTCATCACATGTTTTCTCAGCTATTCATTCATCATCTTCATCCTCAAACTCTTCCCCTGCTCCTGCATGGGGTCTCTCTCATAGGAAACAGGGACCACTCCCTCTCCCCCACCCCCCAAACTTCTCCAGTTTGAGTTCTTCCTATGGGCTGCAGTTCTTTTTTAACTGCTCTGGCATGGGCTTCTCTCTCCATGGGTCAACACAACCTGCCAGGGCTTCCCATGGAGTCGCAGCACCCTTATATGTCTTTACTTGCTCCAGTGTGGGGTCCTCCATGGGCTGCAGGTGGAACCCCTGCTCCCTATCACCTTCCATGCACTGCAGGGGGACAGCATGCTTCACCATGGTCTTCTCCACGCACTGAAGGGGAATCTCTGCTCTGGCACCTGGAGCACCTCTTTCTTCACTAGCCTGGGTATCTGCAGAGTTGCCCTTTTTACATATTCTCATACCTCTTTCCAGCTACAGTTGCCACAGCAGCTTTTTCCCCCTTCTTAAATACATGATCCCAGAGGTGCTCCCACTACCAGTTGATGGCCTTGGCTAGCACTGGGTCTGTCTTGGAGCTGGCTGACCTTGGCTCTATCATACATGGTGGAAGCTTCTAGCAGCTTTTCCAGAAGCTGCCCCTGTGGCTCTCCTGCTACCAAAACCTTGCCATGCAAAAGCAATACAGGTCTCCATGCCCTCCATCAAAAGAACTCCCGTCACCTCTTTTGTCCCAGTGTGCATCACACTGCTCCCCACTAGCCACACAGCATATGCTGTGGATGTCTGTCCTGCTTGACCACTGCCTACTGCAGTGCAAACGTCTGCTCATAAAGCCACTGATGTAATTATTTCTCTACTAAAAGATGAAATTTTATGAAACTTAGAGAAATATCATTGTACATGAAGCCTCAGATTTAGTCAAACTTTAGTCTAGAAACATATTAGAGAGATTTGAGGAGAAGGAAAGGTGGAAGTTACATAAAAATGTCTCTTAGGCCAGCAGTGATCTATTAATGGAGTCAGGGGGTGAATTTTCATGCAGAGCTAGGTAGTTCAAAGTGGAAGGGAACATCATAAAGCCCTACAAGGAAAAACATGTAGAGACTTAAGGCAACTCTTCAATTTCGGTCTGGAAGGTGTTGTTGGGAGCTGCAGTCTTTATGACTAAGGCAGATGTCTTTTTTTAGGTTTATGATATGAAGTGTGTTTCAAATCATTTGGAAACTGTTAACTGATGAATAAGCAGCTTTTACCAGAAGCTTTTAACGTGAACTTTTGGATTGTGTATTGCAAGCAATGAAAATCTCGTAACACTGGAATGCAATAAGCAATGTACCTTATCAGCTTTTGTGAAAAATAAACCATATTACATGTATTTACACTAATTGTATAATTAGACATTCAAATTACAGTATGTAAATACTTAGTAATCAGCTAAAATTTGCTTTGAAAAACAAGATAATTCCCTCAACACAGGCTACCTTAAAAGAATGTTAAGTTAGGAGAAACCCCATGGAAGTACAATGAGAAAATTAGCCTGCAGTAATGAAAACCTCAATAACTGGGGAGCAATGTGTAATTCCATCAGTTCCTTTTGCACGCAGTTATATTTAACGATTCGAAGCCTAATCAGGTGATGTGCTGAGCACAGTGAAATAAATAGGAGTTCTCAGGAGTCTGTAATGCTAGAGCCTAGCTCACTTGAGGGGAGTAAAGCAGATACTTAAAAAGGTGGTGATCTCTCTTTTCTCTTTAGAAGACCTCTTGCTCTTTCAGAGAAGTCTTGGAAGACACATGGAGTGAGGAGGTGAATGCGTCAATGACCCATGTAGTAAAACTACTGCCAAATATACTTAAAAAGGCAGTATTAGGCCTGGGGAGTTTTGCTGAGTTAACAAAACCCTTATTATTTGCTGTGGTTATTCTGTCTCAGCCTAAACCTGTTCTAGATATGGTGTGTAAATAAAAAATGTTTCTCCCCATGGAACCTTACTCTTTTGGAGTTAAATAATCGAGCATCATTTTTGTAAATTGCTGGTTGTTGTTCTTGACTGACATGTTTACTAAGATAATGTAACAGTTTTTCTCAAAGAAATCTACTTAAAGTCTAGATGACATAAACATGGACTTTTTTTGTGGAAGAAAGAATTCCCAAGCGTTCTTTACAGTTCTGCCTAGTTCTCCTTCAGGCTTACAGCCTCATTTAGTATTTTTCCCTTCCTTAGTGCTAGTCCAGATGCAGTCTATATTTGCCTGTATCTGTAAAATGTGCATTTGGTGAGTCTAGGAATGACGTCTGCTTAGGAAAGACCTCCCTCTTGTACAGACTGAGCCTCATGAATCAGTTATAGGCTGTGCTGCTGCTGCCACTGCTGGTTTTGCTGGCTGGCACGAGTGGTGATGTGATAAGCCACATACTTTGCTTGACACTGATCTTCCCTAACGCTAGCTTACTTTACTTCTGTAAATGTGGCCCTTGCGGCAGTGAAATGAGAGGTGAGGGACTGCAGTTGCATGACATGAATCAGTGCAGCTTTCATATGAGAAAATGTTCTTCAGGGCTAGATACGCAGAAAATGATGGTTATATCCTGGCCTGTGTGCTGACAGTTCCTCACTTCTGTGGCATGACAGTAAATGCAAGGAGCGAAGGGTTGAGATAGTTTGGAGATGTTGAGAATTTTGGGAAAGGGAGGAGGAGATGAGTGTCATGAGATATACCCCCATGCCAAGTTTTCTTAGCAGATGGAAAGCTTTTAAAATTGAATTCAGTATTACAATTACATTTGGAGCAGCAATAAAACTGAGCTAGTACAGAACAAAGAGCAGTACTGCTTTACAAAAATGTTTAAACTGCTATACAACCAGTATTACTAGTTTATGCTAACATAAAATAATATATAAATAGTTATTATTATAATTGCTGATACTGAAGTCTTGGGGACAAACAGGACCAAGATTTTAAGTGGAGAGGTTTTGCTTTTTGTGACAAAACTGGTTGATCCCAGACTGTTGAACAGACAGGGAATGACTGTATGTTCCTTCCTGCTTATCCACATTAGGTAAGAGAGCCCATAAATAGGGTCTTCAGGTCTGTCATCTCATTGCCTGAACTGCTGAGGAAGCCCTGGCAGGTTCAGCAGCAAAATTGGGTTTTCAGCCACTGAAGGGCAGTGTGCCAGATCTTGGGTTTCTTTCCCAAACATAAAGTGTGCTGGCAAAGAAATTCAGCGGGAGATGGGAAGTGCTGCTGTACAGAGTTAGGAAGGTCAGTGGATGAGCATTCTCCCCCTGCTCAGCTGGGTCTGGATTGCAATGGGAGCCAGGAGCCAAGAGCAGCATCTTGGCCCCAGCCCCACTGCAGGCCCTGGCTGCGTCTTTGTCCTGGCACCTGCGTCTCAGGGTGCTGAGAATCTGGCTGAGCATAAGATTATGTGCAGTAACTACTTGGAAATGTTGAGTAATGGTCATCTTGACCAGCTACAGGCAGTCTGCTCTTGCAGGTTATGGTTGCATACTTGCTGGTTATATATTCAAAAGCTTGAATTAGGTAAATGCACTGGTAAATTGATGTACTCCAGGCATAGCAAGGATGTATCCGTTGTAATCCAAACACATGATCAAGATAACCATGAATAGAACTTTGTACTGAATATGTAATGCAGCAGCTTAGAATTTAGCCTTGCAATGAGGACAGCCCTGATGAGCATATGTTGTACTACTGATGATGGACACTTAGACATCAGTGGTTGCTGAGAGGGTAGCAATACCTCTATATTGTATTGCTAAGTTCTTTTGCTTTGCTACTTGAGTGAGGACAAGGAAAACCAGCAAATGACGTCTTTAGCCATAAAGTTGATCCAAGTTTCCTAACTGAAGGGAAGATATTTTGGGAAAAGGAGTTTCTAGTGCAGCAGACGTGACAAGGATAGAGATGATAGAGCCAGGAAAGACTCTGGGCAGTGCTGTGATCTCAAAATAGCTCGCAGAAGCTGATGAAACTGAGTCATTCACTTAAAAACTGTGTAGTCACTGTTTTTATACTTAAGATGCTAAAAAGGTTCCTGTTATTATATAATATTTCCAATATTTGGAATTCCCTATCCATTTCCCACTTCTAGTAGGAGAAAACTGAATTGTCATTCTAAACCAAAAAAACTACAGTAAAGAATTACAATATACAAAGGAATTCAGAGAAGTTTCCAGGAAACACGAATTTAGCCCAACAGTCAAGATGTCTGTGGCTTTAAAATAAACTGTCCTTCGTTCCAAGATGGGAAAAATTCCCAAGGCAACAGTGACGGTTTCTCCAGTAACTCAGTTGAAGACAATTTAGACCATTTGATCTGAGACAAAAGAGCATATTTGAACATACCATAGTCACAGAGCCAGGTACAAAGCAAAAGATGTGTCAGCTCTACAGTGTAGTGCTTCAAGGCTGTGCTCTTAGAGGGTCTCTTGCATGGAATATTTTTCTTTTTATACCTCTAGCCATCAAGTATCTAAACTGCAGAGTCCTTAGTTCATCATACCGGGAATACACTCTGCAAATTCTCTAATAGTTATCAAAGATTTATTTAAAATTAATAGCAATTCAAACTACAAAAGCCAAAACTTACCTTAGTGTTTTATTTCTGTGTATCAAACATGACTTTCTGGAAGCATTCATGTTTGACCAATACACATTATCTTATCATGTCAATGAAGATAATGGTTGTCTGTAGCTTTCCCTTATCTGAGGGAATATATTTGGTCAAAAGAACTCTTTAAGCATTCTTAACACCCTCTGTCTAAAGGAAAACTGATGGCTTAGCTCTCAATGAGAGCTTTTTATTAACCCCAATATATGGATGTTTATTAATGGGTTTCCCTTGAGCTTTCCTTACTTTTAGCAGAACAAAATGCTTCAAATGATATCAATTTGAAAAATCTGATTCTCCTTGTAATTTAAGGCATCCTCTTGTCATATTTGGGCAAGTACTGTTCAGAATTTGGATTCAGATCAGTTCAGTGAAAAGCAGTGTCTTTAATATTTCTCCCCACACTGTTGCTCCATTATTTCTTGCTGTTTCATCATTTACGTAGCTGTCAATGTTGTTGCTGGCATGTTTCTTTAGGGAGACTTGATTGAAATCACTAAGTTATTGGGAAGCACTCAATTAGCAGTCTTGGATTGTGATGCCTGCTAAGCTTCCTGTGCTTTAAGTACAGTGTTTCTGCACAACTTTTCAGTCTGTACGTACAGATTAATCAAATGAAGAGTAAATCAAGAAACCCTGAGTGTTTCTGTGTCTTTGCTTAGGACACCTGACTGGACCACAGCAGGCACAGTGACAGACAGTCGTGTCCATGGCAGGCTGAAATGTTGCTTAATAAAAGATAACAATCTCTGCAGTGGGTCAGGGAGACAATAACTGGGTCACCACAGTAAAACAAAGGGAATGAAAGGGATCCAAGTACTTTAGCCTTTGCTTTCAGCTCAGCCTTTTGGATCTCCCCATCCACTTTGTTTTTATGCTTGTCCTGATGGTACTACAAAAGATTGTGGTGTGGATTTTTTGTATTAATTTCTTTTTTCTTCCAGTAGGATCAAGTCCACTGTAAAATCCAGGCTCTTTTTCTGTGAGATTAAACTGTAGGATTTCAATTTCATGGGCACAACCATAAGGTGCTGGCACTAAGAATTCATGCCAGTTATTTGTACTAATCCCCTTCTGTGTCACTGTGGGCCTGTGTTCCAACGCAAAATATTCCTTCCCAATTTCCCTTTATTAGCCACACCCTAAACTAAACAAAAAGGACAAATTACTCAGAAATGCAGTCTCTGACAAACTGTCAAGCCCTTACAGGAAGATAGCAATTAAGAAAAGCTAGAAGCAATTTGAAGGCAGTTTCAGATCGATAGGCAAAGGAGCAATCAGCTTTCACAGACCTTTGGCTGGCCATGAGATGTTAACACTCTGTGCAAGGCAAGCTCCTGCTTTACTGGTTTCTTTCTATGCTTGGAGAGATGTTCATCACCTGGTATCAGGTACTCCATCTCATGGCATGCTTAGTTAGCACAGTGGTTTTTTTTCCAAATTCTAGATTATGTAGAATGTGTATATGTCTATAACTTGCCATACTTTGATGGGAAAATGAGAGTATTCAGAATTCATGGTTCCAGCTGGTTTTCACAGCACTGGCCACATTTCTGTGATTCTCTCTCATCCTCACAGACCTGGAGAGAGGCACAAACTGCTCTTTTGTGGGTGTGGTGCAGACTCCCTTCAGTAGCATTTCCCACTAGAAAGTGCACAGAGCTTGAAGAAAGTAACTTTTTTGGGGGCGCTATTAAAAATTAGATGAATAAAAGTAAAGGCTTTCAAGCAACATGCACTCGTTTAGCTTGTCAACTCTGAAATGTGTGCCATCTGCTCGCTGTTTTGTAAAGCTCTGCAGTGAAATGCTGAGATTGGTATGAAAGTTCTCCTCTCAGTTTCTTCACCAGCACTGTTGTACTTAGGCACAGCTGTCCTCTGAGCACTTCCCTGGGGCTCTCAGCTGGCTTTGCAGCTTTCTGAATCCATCAGCCCACCTGCCCTGCTACTTCTTGAGTGCCCTCACGGAGCCTCATGACTGCACTTGGCTTGGGTGAATTGGAGATGGAGGGAAAAGTCGAGTCATGAGTCTGAGGAAGAGACCTTGTCCATTAGATCTTGTCTGATCAATGTAGGTTATGCTGAGCGGCAGTAAAGACAGGGACAGTGCATGGATCTTCTTCCTGGAGATCCACCCCGGGAGTCTGAAAAGCAGCGGTTCCAGGAAGCGTTGCTAATTGCAAGTCTTGACAAAGCCCATCTCTCAAAGCCAAAGAAGATATGACACATTTCAGAGTTGTTGTTGGAGCATAAAAATCATAGATATGTCTTGGAAGTGTTAGGGATATCCCACAGGTTTTCTCATGGCTGCAGTGAAGGGAGGGAAAGTCATAGTGTTTTCTATGATGAATTACGTTTGCACTTCTCCTCTAATTGGAAAATGTGAGATGATCTGTAGAAAGAAATCTTCTAAGAATTTATGCTCAGTGGGAATGAAAGATGTGTTTTTAATTCAGATTAGGTACCAGTGTAATTTCTCTTGGCCACTCCAGACTTCATTTCCCCTGTCTTTCTCACTCATATGTTGAACTTCCTTGTTTAAAATTTTAGGATTGAATCCATGTTCTACAATAACCCCTCCTCCAATAATCTGTCATTTTCCAAATTGATTTTTCTTCTTCTTTCACTACAATGCAACATTGTTTCTTTGTTGACCTTACTTTTGATTTTTCACCATCTTTTTTACCTTCACCTTGCCATGGCTACACCAAATGTTCCGTAACTTGCTCCTGCTCACACTCTCACTTTCTTCCCCCCACATTGTTTAATTGCTATTCCTTCTGAACTCTTCCAATTCTCACCTCCCTATTCTGAGTCCCATATTTCATCTGTGCCAATTTTTATTACTGCCACTTTTATCTGTGTCTCCTTCAAGCTTCCATCACCCTTTGTGTTACCGCAAACTAATGATCGAGTGGGAAGTGTATCTGCTCTTTTATTCTTTCTTCTTTCAACACCAGTGTGATTAATCCTAGTCTTTCTGATTGGCCCATGCAATGATGATTGAGCTGTCGCTCAAACTTTCACCCTGTCTAACCACTGGTATGAAATTGAACTTCAAACCATGAGAGCATTCAGCACTGTCAGGAAAATGTGAGTCAGTAATTTACAAAGCGGCTTTGCGTTTCATACACGGTCCCAACTTATGAATGCAGAAAATACGCTGTAGGACTTATTAATGAACCAGGATACAGCAGTGCCACTGCATTACATAATCTTGCATCCCTCGAGGTGAATGAATTATGAATACAAAACCATTATCACTCCCTTTTGGCAGCGTTTTCCCTTTCCCTCATGCTGTATACCTGTGACTTGTTGGCAGTGCTTTATTTCCTCCCTCCCCCCTGGTACATTGTGAAACTCTTGGAAGCTGTGTATTATTATTTTTGTAGAAGTGCTTTCATTGTTTCATTGACCCCTTAAAGCTTACATTTATTGCTTTATTCATTTTAATAATTTTAGTCCAATGAAAGAGAAACCTCAGGTAACACAAAGTGATTTCCTAATCTCTGACAAATCGAATTGATACCATCAAGGCTCTGCGGTATTTATCTTGGAATTTCTAATGCAAAAAATGCAGAAGTTCAGAGAGACCACAAGGAAAACTGCCTTTGTCAAAAATGTGGGTACCTATTCTGAAATGCAAATGTGTAGTCCAGGCCCCCTTTAAAATTCCACTCGTGATACTGGATGGAGAATCTTATGAAAATTGAACCTCTCTTATTAATAAGTGAATGAAACTTTTTGACATCTCCAACTAAAATTTGAGACATTTTCTATTAATGCAAGTGTCCTCTTTTTCTGATCAAAAAGGCTATACACCCTACCCATGAGTGTGGTTCCTTTAATGGCATCTTTTCAAATATATCATAGTGCATATTCAGTATAATTTATAAATAATGCGGTGTGTTAGGTCAAATCATCTTATAATGTTACATCAAGAAATAGGGATGTGGCAACCTTCAAGGCAGATCTCCTGTAGAGGCAAGCCACTTTATTAGTCTCTTTTCCTTTTTGATTTCCACTCTTCCTTCTCTAGCTTCATAATCCCCTTTCACAAGTAGAGTAACTAAAATGAACAGTGAATGGGAATATACCTTTAAAAAATGCAGTGAATCAGTGTCTATTAAACCTCACCATGTAAGAATGGGCCAGTCAACTGGCACAAAGACAGATGAGAGGGAGAGATTAATTCATCTTCTGTCACTTCTGAGAGCAGAGTTCAAACCAAGCCAAGGAGACAAAAAAGACTTTTTCCATGTGTTCTTAATGTGTATAGTTGTCAGCTGCAGTGTACAGCAGCGAGGTACTTCAAACTGCTCTGCCCTAGTTTCCAGTTTATAAAAGTATCATAACCCCAACTACAAGGTCTTGGTTTTGGAAACAGCCAGGAGTTGAACTTGACAAGCTGGTACTTTGTTAGCAGTATATGGGTAAATTAAAGTGCCACTGGAAGGGCCCAATTAAGGGATTGCTATGCCAGCAGATGAGCTGCTTCTTTTAAAGACCCTGAAATGATTGTTTAGGGGAGGGGTTTGGATGTTCTGTGTTGAGATAATATCTGTTTTATTGAAAGCAAAACTAACGCCATGCCAGACGCGATACGTCTACTTCTTGACTATTCTAACATAATCAATAATATGTAATGTAAATTTGGCCACTGATCATTTGTCATTTCTAAGCAACCTGGTCTCAGTTGTGACTCTCACCTGTGGCCCTGGGAGATTGTAAGCAGAGGTTTCCTGAGGCCAGAGAGGTGTTGTCCTGGGTTCAGCCCAGCAGCAGGCTATGTTAGCCCTGAGAGTATTCCATACCAATTGCATCACGATTGGGCAGGCTGCCCCCCCCCCCTTTGCAGGGGCGACTTTGGACCCAGGCACGGGAAGTCCCGGTCTGGGCAGCCGCAGTGCCAGTTCCGGGGGAGACTCCGGACCTGCTCCGGGCACGGGAAGTGCCGGTCTGAGCAGGCGTGTGGGAGTTCCGGGTTCTCTCTCTCTCTTTTTCGGGATCGGCGTGGCAGGAGGTGGTGAGGGGGGTGCTCGGGGGTGCTGGGCTCGGGGAGTGCTGCGTTCGGGAATCTGAATCTGAATCGGTTCGGGCACGGCTCAAATGACATAGTGTGGGGAGAGGTTTGCACTGTATATAATAGCACTGTAGTTAGTTGTTTTCATACTTTTCCCTGTTGTTTAGTAAACTATCCTTATCTCAACCTTGCAAGGCCTTTGGTTTTTTTCCTCTGGCTCTGCAGCTCCTCGATTAGCTCCTTTCACCCATCCTCCACCTCTTAAAGTGGTTGGGGGCTTCTGTGTTCTGACCTTTGTGGCCCCAGCTTTCCGCTGAGGTTAAACCACAACAGGTGTCTTGTGGCACAGGGCACATGAGGCACCTTCAGTGGCCCTGAAAATGGAGCAGAAGGAAGCATGGCTCTTGCTAAACTTTGTAGAAGTGTACAGCTTATGTTTCTTGATTCATGAGACCAGACTGGAGAAGTTAGTCCTATTATCAGTGCCTCGCTAATGCTGGCTTGTGTGCAGAGATTATTTCCATTCCCTCAAAAAAGTACTTGAATGTGTGTATATACAGAAAAGGTTACACGTGTCCTCCGGCTTCCCTGTCTGGCAGACAAGATCAGGTACTGCCAGTACAGACAGGAATTGCCTCAGCATTGCTGAAATTCAGTTTATTGCAATTTTGTCATATAATCCTATAGAATTTAATAATTCTTAATCAAATAGCATTTGATAAGTTTTCTGGAAATGTTTCTTACACCTATAGAAAGCAGTAGAAATATTATTTTTAACTTCTTAAGCCACAAGATGTATTTCTGTAATATTACTAAAGCAATTTATTAAAGCATGAGAAATAATTTCTGTAGGTTTAATATTTTACCATTGTCTTCTGTAGAATGCTTGGATAAAGGTAGAGGGCAAGTTGTCCACAATTTGACAGCATTAATATGGCAATTTAGAAAGAAAAGTCAGTATGTCGGTAGGATGTAACTGGATGCCATGAGTAGCAGGCTAGCTTTTCTGCAGAAAAACAAAGGAGACGATGCTGAATCTTTAAATTATAGCCATGTTAACATTGCCACTTTTTGCAACTCCTCTACAAGATGCAATCTTTAATGACAAGTATCTCTAATATTGTTAGGACATTAGTTCAGTATTATTTCCAAGAGAACTGTGCTATTCACTGAATTTCTCTAGCAACTTCTGATAATGCTTTTTTTGGTTAGAGCAAAAGCAAGAAAAATCAGATTTTTATACTGAGCCAGACCAGGAACTTGCTCTGTACAGCTAAGGAGCTGGACGGATGTAAAGCACTAACACAGCTTTTGTAAATAGTATGTGGGAAGATTGAATGATTGGTTTCCATATTTTAAGCCCAAATATTCCAGTTTTTTAATAACCTCTGTAAGTGCAATTTGTATCTTTTATGCCAGTTTTACATGTTGTATACATGAAGGCACAAGCAAAAAGATAAGTCTTGCATTTTTATTATTGCAAATAATATGCAGTGCTGAATCTGCTAACTGGTTTATGTGAAATGTGTCTTGTATGTCCAGTTGTACTTGAGCTTGGCAAAGGAGACTCTGACTAGGCTAAGGCCCCAGCCAAGCCCCAAGAATAGGGAAAAAGCACAGTTCAGTCATAAGGTATCTCTTGGGCCCATTCGTGATTTATTCTGAGAACACCTGTCTTGTTTTCCTTCTCTTTTTGATATAGTCTGGAATGATTTCTTTGCCTGCATTCACAGAGGTTGCCTCACCAGGTATTTATGGCCAGCAGGTCTAAGGAGGTGATCCTCCCCCTCTGCTCTGCCCTGGTCAGGCCCCACCTGGAGTATTGTGTCCAGTTCTGGGCTCCCTGGTGTAAAAAGGACAGGGATCTCCTGGAGAGAGTCCAGAGAAGGGCCCAGGCTGAGAGAGCTGGGGCTGTTCAGCCTGGTGAAAAGAAGGCTGAGGGGGGGCCTAATCAATGTTTATAAATATCTTAAGTATGAGATGCAGGGGGAATCAGCCAGCCCCTTTTCAGTGTCTGTGGGGACAGGACAAGGGGCAATGGCTGCAAAATGGAGCATAGGAAGTTCCACACCAACATGGGGAGGAACTTTTCCCGAGTGAGGCTGAGGGAGCCCTGGGACAGGCTGCCCAGGGAGGTGGTGGAGTCTCCTTCTCTGGAGATATTCCAGCCCTGTCTGTATGCCTATCTGTGCAGTATGAGCTGGGGAGCTGCTTTGGCAGGGGGGTTGGACCCAATGATCTCTCGAGGTCCCTTCCAACCCCTACAATTCTGTGATTCTGTGAATTTTTTCTTTTAAGAAATGTTGGATTTTGTCAAACAAGTTCAGCAGTAAGTTTGCATATAGAGTCATCGATGGGTTTGGGTTGGAAGGGACCTCAGACTCCATCTAGTTTTATGCCTGTCCATGGGCAGGGACACTCTCCATTAGACCAGGATGCCCAAAGCCCCATCCAGCCTTGCCTTGATGTACTTCTGCTCAGCATTTTGTCTGTATTTTTTTTTCTCTCCACCAGTTAATTATATGTAGTAGCTCATGAAGGATTACATTAAATCATTTTAAATCTTGGTGTGATAGAGGATACTATTAGTCACTGTTATCAGGGTGATAATTTTCTGCTCTGTCCCTTCTGTTTGGGGAGAATGGAGGGCAAGTCTGCTAACAGGGAAGAGAAACTCTGAATAGATTAAAGAAATGTTGGACCTGATTAATTTCTCACACACACTCTATCTCCACTGATTTCACAGAATTGCTCCTGATTTATGCCACTGTAACACAGAGGAAAATCACTCCCTGAAACTATACTACTCTATGTGATTCCTTTTGTGTTTTGTCATCTGATAATGTGTAGTTTGTATTTTTAATGTTAAGCTACTCATCTTTCAGATCATGATCACATTATATGTAAACTCCTAACTCAGCAGTATCTATCATAACACAGTGATGTTTCATAATATTTTAGACTTCTGTATGATATGATTTGAAAATATGGTGATCTTCATATTTTCTGTTTTCTGTAAAACTTAGATATAGTAATTATTAATTTTCATCTTCTTTGAGCAAAGTATTTAATGGTTAGTTTACATCAGGCATTCTGACTGATGAGAGTAGAGTTTAGGACTTTAAAGATGCTGTCTGATTCACTTGAAAATATAGACTGTAATACAAGTCTTGTAAATAAAAGTAGAATTGCGTTTTCAGAAACAGAATGATTTCTAAACAAGAACAGGCTGTTGAGAGACCTCTATGGATTTTTCTTAAGATCCTGTAATTGGTGGAAGATGTGAGAATTGCATTTGTGGCTGAATAAGTAAACAACTATTACACAATTTTCCTAAAAAATAAAGCAAACCACAACAACAGATGAGCCCTGCCCACCCCCCACCCCCCGATTTTGTTCTAAAAACAATTAAATTTCGAGAAGTGGGTAGAAATAGCTGCCCAACATATCAGAACTTAAATAACTGGAGTAGGTTGGTGATGTATTAGGCATCACCAGTTATTTTTTTCTTTAGCTTTCCTTTGTCAGTAGCGTAGCAGGGTTTGTATAGATATTTCATTCATACATGACCTTGAAGTCCTGAAGGGTCTGGTGACCTTATGTTGAACTTAAATTCAACCTTGAGGCTAGCCCTGCTTTCAACAAGGGTCTGGACAAGATTATTTCCGGAGGTTCTTTCTCGTCTGAGTTATTCTATATGATAATATGATGCAGAGACTTGTTAATCAACCTCTGTTGCCCAATTCTACGAGCAACGTAATTATTAAGGTGTAACATCCCACTGAAGAGCTGAGTACATAATGAAAACTAATGATTAATTCACAAATTCTGTCTGAAATACAAATTGCAAAATGTCACTGTGTGGATGTTCATGTACAGAAGTTCCCAAACACTTCTTCTGTTTGATGTAAGAAGTTTCTTGATCCTAAAAGCGCCCTAAGTTTAAGCATTGTTACTAAACTGAAAGCATACACCAGCCCTCACCTTAGATTATTTATTATTTAATCATGTGTTTAAAAAAAATAATTCATGTAAGAGAAGCAACTGACTATTGAAACAGCAAGCATCCTATAGTTTGGAATTTCATAAGCAATTTGAGAGTGACAAAAGAGGGAACATTTCTAATTAATGCTGTTCAGCGCAAAGAGCTTTGACAGCTCGACTGACAAAGAGGAAGGAAGCTCTGTTTAGAATAATGGTTGCACAGAACCAGTAAACCATACTTAAATACTCCTTATCTGCCTGACTTACTCTTCTCTCCACCAAAAAAATTGCAACGAACCACAAACCAAAAAAACCCAAAACACCCACAAAAACCCAAATGCCCCAACAAAAATTCTCAGCATCTTTGGAAAAATAAGACTACACCTGCATAAGAGAAGAGTAAAAGCATAGACAGGGGGATTGGGTGGAGGAGAGGAATCTGAAGGAACAGTCAGTAAGGTAAAGGCTCCAAATGAGGTGCCATTAGCAAACTATGTAAAAGGCAGAAAGAGCATGCTTTTAAAATGCATAAGAAGCCAGGGAATAACAAAAGGAATTGTCTGGTCCTCTGCTTAAGAGGATGGAAGGAGAAAAAAAAAGGTATGTAGAAAGCTGAAAAGTTTAATAGCTACTTTGCGTTAGCCCTTCACTAAAAAGATAATAGTTACAGGCTTAATGCACTAATAGTAGTAACAGGCTTAATGCACTGATAGTAACATAAAGGTGAGATGGAATCAGGAAGGAACAGGTTAAAAAGTGCCTACCAATTTAAGATGTAACACATTAAAATAATCTCTGGAGAGCCAGGCAAAATTCTCCCTGGAGTGAGGTAGCATCAGTATCAAAGCCATTGGCAATTTAATTAGTGAATTCGTGAAGGGGAGGGAATTTCACTGGGGCTGGAAATGAATGCCATAGAATGAAATCAAGCCAGTGTAAGATCCTCATAGTCACATTCCAGTTTTCAGTGCAGATCTTTAAGCCCAAGGGAATGTTCTGCTGCTCTGAAAATCATTCAATATGGTATAGGACCCTGACTTTACAGCCTGTGAACCTGGCTTGCTGATTAGTACTTACTTCGGCAGTGGTCATTATATGGCCAACAGCCAGTCTTACAATCTGCAGGGATATGTTTTGCAAAGACATGCACTTGAAGTGGCAAACATTACACAATAAAATTTCCTACCAGAGTAAGTCAACCTCCCAGTCTGCAATGGTATTACCTGATTGATAACTCGCATTATTTTTTAAAGTTGAGGGACTCAACAATATTGTGCTAAACACACGTGAAGAGGAAGCGTGAAATCACTGTGGTTGCTTTCCAATCTTTTCTTTATAATTATTTCATAAGCTGCCATCTGTAATTAAGTTTAAGCTGTTGGTGGTTCTATAGCATAGTGGTGTCATTGATAATAACATGTAGACAATTATATAATCCTTTCTATTGGGAACATCAAAAAATCATGGCCAGGAATGCATAATATTTTTTTCAAATGAGAATAGATAGAACAGAAATTTCCCCGGACGGTTATAACACCACATTCTTACTGTTGCAATCTTTCTTTATTTTTTTCTTTTAATCTCTGTAAGTTGGATATTTTTGGATCTAGAATATTTCAGTATTTTGTTTGTTAATCATCCTCAATTCAGTTCAGGTTCTGATTTTAGAATGGGTGCAAACTGCAGCAGAGTAGAGGTAGGATTTTTCTTTCGGAATAATACGTGTGCAGTTTGCTCTATGAAAATTATTCCAGCTGGTTAAGTCACCTACTTGCACCCTTCCCAGTTTTCCTGATGTGGAGGAAGTGTTAAAGTCTGTCCCTCCTTTGAGGGAAGCTCATGAAACCGAGTGCATGATTCTTACGACCCCTTAGGCTGTCTCTGTTAAAATGTTCCATCAAAGCGTAAAGGAGCTGCCTGTCAAGCAATGATAGAAGCACAGCAGCAGCTCAAGACTCTTGCTGGCCCTTCTCAGAACAGGAGAGCCTGTTCCCAAAGAGAAGGAGGAATTTCCCCAGGCACTCCTCACCCATGGGCCCCTGTGGGAAGGCTGCAGCGCCGGAGTGGTTCTCACTCTGGGGGCAAATCCCCCCGTTGATCAGCAGAGCACAAGAGAAATGAAGTGTTGTTTGCTTTGCCCTATTTCTGTGAAAGATTATGTAAACATCTATACAGACATAATTACCATATATTTCTGTATGGTGTATGTGGGCACATATTTGCCTCTACATGTGTACAGTCTCAATGACTGCAGTGTTTGATGGTTTCTATTAAAACACCAGTATCACACACATGACTCTTCCTTCTCCTTCTCACCCTCTAGATCTCTGGTGAAGACTATTTGCATTCATCTCACCCAACTGTAGAGGCCACATATTGTCACATCCCAGAGTTATGATTCTCCTTGTAGATGGGAGAGTTTATGCACCCCCCTCCCACTGGTGTCCAAGTAGCAAGAGGGGGAAAAAAAAAGCCCTTCCAGGCTGTCTCTAGTGACATCTCAGTCCTGTATTGTCTTCTCAGCAATCATTTCTGCCTGCCTCTCATTCTGTTTGTGAACTCATCTGGGATTATGTGTTATGCTAACATAGCACACAGTTCTATGTGTGCCAGATCCTGTCCAATATTTCTGTAAGCGATACAATAGTTCAGCTGTACAGTAGCAGCTTGGGACTCGGTGGGATTCAAAGGTGTGGAGCGAGTTGGCCCATGTCATTGTGAGGCTGCATTTACTGTCCTTGTAAGGCTGTGACATATGGGGAAGGTTCTTCATTGCAGAAAAAAGCAGTTGTTACACCCAACTTAGTAAAAGACAAGGAGGAGGGTCCCCTGAGGAGGGTCTTCAGGTCCTAGTTGGAAGGAAATTGACTGCGACAACTTAACTCTTCTTCCAAATGGAGATTTTAGGAGATGATGTCATGGTGCCCTTGCTGCCCAGTGAGGTTGTGGGGTCCATTTAGATGGCATCAGGAACCTGCCTGTAGTTTTGCTTCTTTATATGGATCTGCTGAAGGTGCTGAAAAAGCCTGTGGCATTTTTGTCAGCTGTGCATGGAGAAAATGTCATCCTCTGTAAATGATCTCTGAAGTACAGGGGCAGGGAAATGCTCAGTCATTTGTTGCTCCACTTTGTGGTTTGTGTTTGCTGATACTGTAAATCAGGGCAGGAGGAATTCAACTTTTTTGCTGCTACTTTTTCTGCCAGCAATATACTTTTAATTTGTCAATTGTTATTGAAAATTTGGGGAGTGACTGTAGTAATGTTTACTTTTTTGGGTTTTGGTTTTTGGGGGTTTTTTTGAGGTAAAAGCAAGAGGTCTCCTATATCTACAATATACATATGTAATCTTAGATACATGAGTTACATGCTCTGGTGTAGATAGCAATTTCCCTGGAGACAGAATGGGTGACTGTGAGGGCAGGGTGGCATGAAGATAAGGGCTATCTGCTATCTTGGCATGAAATATTAGTAGCAAGCATTTTTTGCCTTTCCCACTTTATTTCAAAAGCAGAATTAGAAGTATTTTGTTGCATTAAAACAAAACCTTTTACGAATTAATATCCCTGTCAATACTTGCTTTTCACGTAACTTCTCCAGGCTGAGAGCGAACAATGGCAGTGAGGGCAGAGCAGTTTTAGCAAGTTGCTTTAAAGAAAAAGCTGAAAAAGAAACCTTTGTAATTATAAACCCTGATTATGCAAAGCAGTCAGATACAGGCTTTTTTTGCTTGGATTGTGTGTTTCTCTTAAGATGCCTTGTTTAGAAGCCTGAGTGCTGAAATGGAGGATTTTCGTTTAACATTAAAAATGAAATTAAATATCTGCTTCCTCATTGTGTACCCCCCCTGCTTATAATCTTTAGAGTTAGCTTATTTAGCTTTATACAGCATTCCTTGATGCTGTTTGCATCTTTGAACCTCATCGTGCCCCTCCATTCCCTCACCCCCTCCATTTTATTATCATAAAATTCAAACTATCAGACAAGGGAAAGGACTTCAGAGACTACAGCACAATCATACTTCCCTCACATCAAAGAGAGAAAAGGCTGGGAGATGAGCCATCTTGACCAACGGGAAACAGGACTTTGACATTGTAATGCACTGACATCACTCTCATTTAATCTTTGTTGTGGGGTTTTTTTTTCTTTTTTTTTAAATTTAGGGCAGTAAAAAGAAGATATCCTCAGGATACTTAGGACTTATGCAACCCATGAGTGAGTAATGGTGTAAAAAGCATCTGTAGCCTCGCTGTGCTTTGAAAAGAGAATCAAATCTCCCAGGCAATATAGAGGTTGCCTGGCTCAGTGTCACACAGACTGCTCAGTGCTCTTGTGTTTCCTTGATGGCCACTAAAATGTAAAATAAGAAATTAGTTTATTATAGTGACTTGGCAGCAAATTAGCAATACTTGATGCTGATAAAACCCTGGAACCTAAAAGCACACAAGTCTTTGTGTGTACCAAATGAATGCCTTTTTTTTAATTAATTTTAATAAAGGCAAGAAATTAAAATCCTGTTCTTTGGTATCCTAAATTCAGCCCCAGCAAGTGAATGCCATTATTAGTGAAAAATAGTTCTTTAAATATAAGTTGGAAAATAGTTGCTAGCATATTGTCATTATAGGAAAATGTAGTTATTTAGAACCTGAGAAATATATGTATTTGAAATGCAGTTCATGCAAGGCATGCATTTACACACTCAGGAGAACTCTGCTTATAAAACAGATAAGTGTTTTGTACAGTGTATCTTATAATTTCTCAACTACTGGAAGATTATCACAAGTTAAGTTTTGTATTAGCCTACTTGAAAAGGAGAGCTTTTTGCTAAAATTTCACTTATTGTGCTTAAATATATTTTGATGTGGTTCTTCAGTAGACAAATATACATTTTCTTTTTTATCCTAAGTATGACATGGAGAAGCAAACAGTCTACATGCTGTATTTTGGAAGTGTCCTTGTATTAAGAGAAAAATCTTAAAAAGAAAGATAAATTTAAAAAAAAAAAGAAAAATGAAAATCAAAAGCCTATTGGGGTCTTTTCTGGTACTGTCTGCAGCACGGTGTAATGTTGTGCTGTTACTCTAGGTAGGAGAGCAGAACTATTAGCAAAAATGAAGTAAGTGCATCTGAAGAAAAAAAATGGAGTTTTAGAATTGTCATAGCTTTAGTGTTTTGACTTTTTTAACATTTAAGAAATATGCTTAATAAAAATATTTCTCGCTGATAATACATCTTCGAGCTGGAGTATGTATTTATGGCAATAATTGTATTGACTAAACATTGGACAGAATACATTAATGGAGATGGTATGACTGGTGTTATAATTAGTTTATTACAGTTTATTTCTGTTAGGTTCCTAAGGATTTTTATTACATGAATATTTTTAAAATTAAATAGACGTTTCCTTTTGAATAGAATTTGGTTTATTGTATATTGAATAGGAAGTCAAAAGATTCACAGTAAGATGTGAATCCTTTAAATAAGAGTGTAAATAGCCAGCATAAGTCAGCTTTGAATGCACAACCCTTGTATTAATAAATGAGGTATTTTTTTCTCGACTGCTTTATCTCTGAATGCATGTCTCTAACACAGTTATGATAAGTAATTATCTATTGAGTCATTTAGAGAGGGTGCAGTGAAAGTAGCACACAGTGTACTTACCTGGCTAAACTGATAGGGAATGCTTTATAAAAGTAAGGCATTGCGAAAAAGTAGTAATATTGATGCTCTGTTTTTTTATGACAAGGTCTTTATCTCACCATCTCCTCATCAGAATATTTACTTTACATTACCCATGCTGTAAATTAGACACAATGCTGTGCTAAAAAAAGACATTGAAAGGGTATGAAATTAAGACAACAAAATATTTGACTAGTTAGTGAATACTGAAAAGGATATTATACCTCCTGTTCTTTCTGGTGTAGTCAGGAATAAGCAAGTTGTTACTCTACTTCTGAAATGGGCTGATGGTATGCGTGGAGAGAAGACAAGCACACTGATGTATAGAGAAGTGGTCACTGATTTTGCTTTAAAAAGGACTTAGAGCAAGCAAAAGAGGCGAGTCTTTCCCTGCAGTAATGCAGGGAAATTTGTTGTTGCTATGGTCTCAATTGGGTGCCTGGAAGCACTGATGTATGTGTGAAATGTTTTCATATCGCAAACATATTAGCAACTTACTTGATACCAAGCACAGAAAAAGAAACTCATACTGTTCATGCATATCCTTGTTTTCCTCTTTTTTGTGCTGTAGTAAAGTGAGGGTGTTGGCAGCCAATTTGATGTCAGGTCTTTCTGTGATTCTTTCTTAGTGCTCATCAGGGTGCCGATAGACTAAAGCCATCCAGCATGAAGAGATTTTTCACATCACAGTTGCAGAAGCAAACTACTTCTTGCCAAGCACAGAAAATACCAATAAACATTACATATTCACATTTCTCTTTTGTTGTTTAATAAGGGAAAGGTGTCCTGGTGATTGCTCAACCATCAAGCAGGAAAAATTACAACTTCTTTTCTTCTCTTTTTGCTCTTTTGTCAACAGAGAGTCTCCTTTCCTCAGCCTTCTGCTGTAAACTATAGAGAGCATATAGAGAGTCTCAATAGGAAACATAATGGCAAAATATGAAATTGCACAGCTCGGTTGCCAGTCGCAAGCGAAGGCGCCTCTCCTCTTGGCTGTCTGTGGGTTTCTTCATCAACCAGAATTGTTGCCCTGTTTTTTAGAGGCCTGTTTATATATTTGGGATACATCTGCTTTCTCCAAACGCCATACTGTAAGATTTATTAACGAGACTTTTATGTATGCAATCTAGATTCCCCCCTTTGTCTTTTTAGTAGGGTGGTTTTTTGCTGTCACAGTACCTCTTCTGCTGTGCCAGGTTGCGGGGTGGGGGGGAGTGCAGCACTGCTCTGCGAAGCGCCTCCCACATACAGAGTAGTCCAGGGGCTGCTTTGAAATAGCCAATTAATAAAGTACATGTGAGTGTGTAAACAACACTCTTTGCTGTGAAGTCCCATTTGTTTCATTTTAGTGCCACCACCAAGGGCTGTCGTCCTGTCCTTCTCACTGCTTATGCTGATCAGTGTGAGAAAGAAAATTTGCCCAAGTATTTGTTGGGCTTTTCTTTTTTTTTTGCGGTTTAGGTTTGTTTTATCCCTCCCTCTCCCAAATATGACAGATTCTAGGTCCTTGTGCAGAAAGCTATGGAAATTCTTCTTTCTTTACACGGAAATATCTTTACTAAATTAGCTTACTAATACACTCTAACAATCAACAGGAGTTTGGCTCTAAATTATATGACACAAACCCACTACTGAGCTACTGTTACTATCTTAGTCCTTTTGGCATACCGGTAGTCATAACGAACCAGCAGTAATAAATACCATCAGTAGGCAGAAATGCTAATATTCCAGGATGACTTTTTTTTTGTTTTGTTTTGTGTTATTTGTAGTAACAAAGAATGAAAACTGAAATAAATATGTAAAGCCTTCCCGTTATTCTGCAACTTCTTCCTCTTAGCCTTTGTGGTCACTCAGAAAACTGTGTTTTAGGCATGGAGTTCTGCTGCATACATATGTGAGCTGAAGTGTGCAGCAAATAGATACACTGTCTTTCATTTAACTGATGCCTC
The DNA here is from genome assembly GCA_022605575.1 of Laterallus jamaicensis coturniculus. NCBI lineage: Eukaryota > Metazoa > Chordata > Aves > Gruiformes > Rallidae > Laterallus > Laterallus jamaicensis. The sequence goes on from JAKCOX010000016.1 coordinate 1,199,542, forward strand.
TAGTTTAAAAAAATCAGGGCATTTCAGGCACTTGATTTTTTTTCTTTGTACTTTGAGGATAGTTTCTGTCTTATACATAGCAAATTCTGGATGTAGAAAATAATGACAATGTTTCAACAGTGCTGTTCATGAACATTCACACATTTTACTTAACATCCTCTTCTGTGTATCCTTAAACGTGCAAGTCCAGCACCACTACTGTTGCTGGCAGACCCTTTAGAAAGTGTTACATCTTAATGCTTGTAAAAGTGCTTACATGCTTTTACTTCTCTAGAAAATGTAATGTCATGTATGGTATATATAAAATTTGACTTTTTTCTTGGAATACTTGAAAAATGTATGTTGGAAACACATAGATAAACTGTCAGGGAGTTAGTCACCTGGTTTTTCTCAAACTCTAGTTATTTTTCCAATAAATTCTGATAGTAATTTTGGTTTAGTATGCTAATTTAGAAAGTAATCATACAAAGATTATATACAGTAGTTTAGGATACTGGGAAGGATTCTTCTGTAGCTCCATATTAGACTACAGTCTGATTTCTCTTTTCATTTGGAGATATGAATTTATATGACTGGCTGCTCTGGGAAGTTCTGGTAAGAGTTTTCTAATATATTGCTTGGCAAAATAATCATACTGTACTGAATGAATTCATACATTAGCATGACTCACATACAAGGCTGAGCAGTTGCGCAGTTAAGCCAGCCACTTCCAGTAAATAGAATTCAAAATCTCATGTTTATTTTAATTTTATTTACTGTGTTGCATATGCATATTTTCATGTTTTTCCAAGAAACATGATTGCTCCCCCCACACCCTCTCGTTGGCAGGCAGGAGTGGCACCTTCTCAGATGGCTAAAACCCCCCCAACTTTCACATGTGCTGGCACATTTTTCTGTAGCTGCATTTCCTTTTGAGAACAGGGCCCGGTATGTAAATCTCTATCCAAAGACAATGCTGAAAACCTGCCTGGCAGAAGAAAAAAATAAAATCAAAAAAGCTGTTTGCGCAGGAGATCTTGTCAAAATACAATTGTTCTCTTGTAGGTTTTCAGTAAAAAAATTAATTTGAAAGGTAACTAAAAAAAAAAAGAGGAAATATTAGAAGAGAGAAATTTGAGCAAATGACATCAACACGTGTAGAATCTCTGAAATAATGTCTCGTTGAAAGAAGTGCTTTTCATATCATTTGGGTGTCAGATACAGAATCCAAATCTGAATGTTTTTCAAGAAACACGGTGCTACTGAATCTCTTCACACTCATTTCCAGTATCTTAACATTTTGATTTAGAAGATTATTTTAAAATTTGGCTTAAGTTTTTACTTTGGACATCTCTCCTATGAATTGGGCACAGAGGGTTCTCGGGCATGGTCAAATATCCATTTTTTCAGTCCTTTATTATGCACAAAGTAGGATATTTATCTTGTCATTCACTCGTACCATCTGCCCTGCTTGAAGGAGAGTTATGGGGTGATGTCTGGCAATTCACTGGATAGAGACTTGGATTATAAAATTATAGTCTGTGTAGGTGAGAGTAGCTGATGTAAGGGTGAATTAGGGCGAGACACAAGCCACTAGACAGCACGCCCAGTTTCCTTCTCTGGGATCACAGCCATGTCCCTTTACGTTTACTTTTGTGCTTTCAGTTGTTAAAGCAAAGAGCAGTAAGGAGGTGACTTTTTACCTTCTGTGAGGTCTTTCGTTATCCTCTGGTGCATGTTATTCTTCTAATGGACTTCTCCTGCTGTGCTGAAAAGCAAGCTTGTTAAATAAGACTGTAGAGAAATATAGGACAAGTGGAAATTGTTCCGTATTTTTTTAATTGATGGGTAGGGAGAATCACTTTAATGGGCTTTGGAACAACATTTTGAAGCTTCAACACAATTCCTGTCTGGTGGGAAGATGCAAACCCAAACTAAGTTTCAGGTAAGGGAAGGTTTTCCTGGTGTAACTGTATCATTGCTGAGGATTAGAAACTTGGACTTCTGTCTCTAGTCAGAGCACTGTTTCCAGTTCAGCATCACGTGAAAGTAATCTGGGGCAGTGTCATCAAAACCATGGGTTTCTTAAACGTGTGTCTTGTTTTTTTACCTTTTGCCATAATATCTCAACTTGTCGACTTTTTTTTGTGACCATTTTCAGAGCAGCAGATAACAGCATCATAGGAGATTTTGAGCTGGAAGGGACCTCTGGAGGTCACAAGTGCAGATCTCCTGGTTAGAGCCGGGGCAGCTCTGAGGTCAGGTCAGGTTGCTGAGGGCTTTCTCCAGACTGCTCTTGAAAACCTGCAGGGACAGGGACTGCACAACCTCTCTGGGCAGCCTGTTCAATGCTTGGACATCCTGTGACCCTGCAAGGTTCTCCTATCCCTACTGAGTAAGCGAGAATAGAAGAGAGTCTGAACTCTCTCTGCCGAAGTTAACTTTTTGGTCTCTAACTGAAAGCGTCTCTGAAAGCAAAAATCAAAAATATTTAAGAAAGTGGTTGTTTCAGGACACAGAAGATAGGGGTTAAATTAAGAGAGGAACATATCATATAGCGATCCAACAGTTGTAGCCCAGATGGCTAGTCTTGAATCACCTAAAGAACCAGGAACAGAAGGGAAAATGTTTTCTGTTTTAGAGTCTGAATTAAGCAACTTAATGAATGTGAATCGGCATACACCTTTCATAGCAGGATCTCTGATGGGGTTTCTTAGTGGGTTTTGTCTGTCTGACAACTTTCAAGCCTTCTCTTACCAGCAAAATTAAGAACAATTCAGTCATCCCTAAAGGAATTTGTAGGAACATCTGAGAACTGTTGTAAAGAATTTGGACAACAAGGGAAAGAGGAAGAGTAGTAGCAAGTAGCCTAAGAAATAGACAAACAAAGTGTCTATGTAAGAAGTGGTTGTCATGCTTAATATATTAAAATTATTTAGGATATGCTTATAACCTCATCCTTACAATTTTGTGTGTGTTATCCTATTATTTTTTAATGCCAGAAACTCAAAATGCATGGATCACTTTTTTATAGTGGAGCCCACATCACAGTGTGCATTAGAAGTGGTTTGAACTAGCTGGAGGCATCAATCCTTAGCTCCAAGTCCCAAATTTCACTCAAGGTGATTTATGATGCAAACCCTTCCTTGGGTGCGTCACAGCTGTAGCACTGGTGCGTGGGTTATCTGCCAAGGTAGTTGTCAGCCTTTCACCTGTCAGTAGCCAACGCTCTGTATTTCTCTTTCATTTTCAGATATATTAAAAATTTATCACAAACATTTAAAGAAGAAAAATGCATTGACTTTTCTGAAAGCAATTTGTTAATTAACATCAAAGGGATGAAATTTGCCTTGCATTGCCTGGTGAGTGGCATTCTTCCATCGTCCTGGTTGCTATGGCGATGAAGGAAACTCGTTTGTTCCGGGTCACTCCTAAATTTGCACATGAAAGCATTAGAGATTACTGCTGTCTAATCAAGTTATATGGAAAAGTTTAAAGGGAGGTACAATGTTTTACAGCCAGCAACCCTCAACAGAATAAAACACAATAGCTGAGAAAAAGGATTATCTCGTGCTTTTAAAAACATACTAGGAAAGTTCAAAATGGTATGAAAGCTTTTTTAGCCAAACATCTTGATTTTTTTTAATGCTATTTTCTAAATGAGGAATGTAGAATCACATTTCTAATAGAGAATTAGTGTATGCATTGCTCAACTCCATGGCTGGATTCGGCATAATGAATAAGGCATGTGCTATGCATTCATTAAATGATTTTACTTTTGAACTCCAGATTCTTCTGTGTCACAGTCCTTGGTATCGTTGTATCACTCCAGAAGTACAAAAAAAAAGTGTTACTCTGAGTATGAATGAAATTCTCCAAAGCCAAGCAGTCAGGACACGCACTGAACTTCCAACAGGAAGCCTCAGGAGAAGCCCACATCTTGCTGCAGACCCTGGCAGCAGTCTGCGTGCAGCACATGCAGACTGTATTGTGTCGGCGTGTTTGAAGGTATGCTGCAATGCTTTAGAAAATACCAGGAGCACACCATGGTGGAGACTGCATTTCTGAATGAGCTTATATTCTCAAGTATGTTTTTCCCTTTTTTCCCCCGTTATTTTCTTTATTTTTGTTGATAGTTACATTTTCATGACTTGTGGTTTCCTAATAATGTGTCAGTCATATTGAATGTTGTTTAAATGGAAAAGTCTAGAGCTTTAACATCAGTTAGGCAAACAGCTGCATTACAGAACATGGTTACCTTCATTCTTAATATTTATGATTGCACAGTACTGTTCAGAGACCACAGCTAAAGAAACACAATGAGTTCTTCAAGTTATCTTTTAATTCAATGTAAACAAGTATATAGCATCCTGTATCTTAATTATATATAAGGATATTCATGCTATAAAATAGTGTTGTTGTCATGGAAGCAATCAAGACTCGGCAACAAGGAAACTGTTTGACTGACCAAGGCTGTTTTTAACAATACAAAGTAAAAAATATCCATTTCAAAGTAACTGCTGGAGAAATGTATCTGCTTTGATACTGGCTTATTTTTCCATTCTAAACTGACATTTTTCACTTGTTAATCAAAGTGTAAAATACGTTCTGTGACAGTACAAATGAGTACCGTGAAAATGTAGGAGACTACATATATTCACATGCACTTACTGATTCACTGTAGTAGCAGAACACTGAAGTATACATCCATGTTTGCTTATATAGGAGGAAGGATCAATTAAGAAAAATGTGTGCATTAAGTTACAGATGAATAACTATTTTTTTATCATCCCATACTACCAGGAGCATCACATCCATCCGTCTTGATTCTGCTTCTGTCATTTTGTTTTCAATTTGAGGTCTTTATGTGCAGTTCCCCCCCATCGTTTTCCTATGAAACAGAAATGTGCTGATGTTTGTATTAGTCTGTATGATCTATTTGTCTGTTCTATAAACTAAGTTCAGGTACCCCATGGTATTTAAGGAGCATGCTCTGTAGACACGATGGGGAAAGTGTTAGTATGTGTGAGCCTGAGACTCTTTTTTCCTGACTCATTTACGATACAAAATTTAAAAGACTCAGTCAGATACTTTGTACTCACTTATTATTTTTTTTTCGTCTGCTGCCTTCTAATTCCTACCAAAAGGCTTATCACTTCCAAAGTTTCCTGGTTTTGAGGTAGAAGTGCATGTACCCTGCCTTATGCATGAGCTATACAGATCGATCCAGGATTGCACATGTGACATGGACATGCGTGCTGGTATCTGGTTCCCTTACATTTGCTTGCTGTGTGCCAATGCTGATGCCCCAGCAGCCTGACTGCAGCCGTGCTGTGTGGGTCTCATGGAAACATGTGGTAGCTCTTACCATCTGCCTGGAAGCAGAGGCTCACTGCAGGGAGGGCAGCATCAGTGTTCTCCATTGCTTTCCAGCTTGTCTAACCATCTCTTCAAGATTATTGGGTTCCAAGATGTGGCAAAAAGAGCATTTTACTGAAGCCAATAGTAATCTTTTCAGCAAAGTGATTAAGTGTGTGCCTAAGTGCCTCACTACATCAGTATCTTCAAGATTACTGCTGACTCTAGTGGAGCTATGGTTAATCCTCATGTGCTAATATTTATGTGGAAGGGGACTTCTGACTCACACTTCTCGACAATCAAACTCAAGTTAATAAGAAAAGAAATAAATGAATGTAAAAAGGAAGGTTAGCTATGGTTTTTTTTCTCTCAAGGCTTAGTGGCAACATTATCAATTTAACAAAATCCTAAATGACACTTGATGTTACCCATTTTTTAGGACTCATTATTTATAATTGCATACAAACTCACGAACAAGGTTCCTCAAATACTGAAAAAAAATAATCACAAACTATTGGAATTTGGAAGGACTTTTCTGTTCTTTGCCTTACTAGCTAATTCTAAATTGGGTTTGTTGGTGGAATGACTGTTCTTTGTATAAAAACGGCCCTAACCACTTACAAGCAAAGATACTCACACATGAGTAGGCATATTTTCTATTATTCAGTTTGAAAGTGTTTTGTCTACACCAGGAACAAAAGTGATACCGTGATTTTAGCTGACCAATTGCACATCATGAATAATGCAGAGTAAAATGAATAACTCATCAGCAACTCTGATGCTGAAATATGTTCTCACCCAGGGTCCACTAATTGTGATCTGATTCATATAAAGTAGCCTGCTTATAAATGCGTTGTGAACAGAAAAGGGAATACATTTTCAACAAATAGTATTTTCAGTAATTTTACCAGCTTCAGTCACAACTTTTCATTTCAATTCAAAACCCAGCTCCTTATGCTGTGCCCTAATTTGATCTGAAATTTCTTTCCTTATTCACCATTTAAAAACATCCATTTCCTAATTCTGCTTTACAGCAAATCTCTCTGTTGCTTAGTTTTTAAGCATGCAAGCAAAACAGTACTTTATGAAAATGAAGTAAGTATCAGAAGGACTAGGTATTTACTGTGACTGTGCTCCTTTTCTCTGACTTAGGAAGGGAGGAAAAGAGAAAAAAATGCTATGTTCTCCTTAGCCCTTTTCATGTCCTTTAAATAAGCACATAAATACTGCCCTTATGAATGACGAGTAACCAATGCATCGTGTTGTGTTTTTTTATTTTGGAATTGTGATCCTACGCTGAAAACTAAATATCAACTGGACATGCTGATAATTTAACAGGTGAAAATAGTATTTTTGTCCTAAATCAGTACAAGTAAGTAAGAATCATTACTTAATGAATGACTTTTAGAAGATGTATTGTGAAAGAATGGAACCCTTGAGCAACTTCCTGACTAAATAGAGGAGAAAAGAGATGAAAAAGTAATTGGGAAGAAGGATGGGTTATGAAGTGTAAGGAGTAGAAAGCTGGCAGCTTTTGTCCTTCCACGGGTCTTCTGCACATGGCTCTTGAATACTCACATGGGAGAATGAGCACAGCCCGAATGCCATCTCCAGGCTCTCTCCCTGTGCTGTTTTCCATAGTAGCGAGACATGGGGAGATTTTTTAGAGGTGGGAGTGATCTTCTGAGGATCAGAATGCCCAGTGGTAAGCAGCTTCTCTAGTGAGGCTTCAGAGGGTGCTCAAGTGTGAGTGGAATGAAGTATGTTCCTCCAGCAGTCACTCAGAGTGTCAGTGCTTGGCTCCTCTTGCACAGAGGTTGGGTGATCAAAATATCTTTCACAAAATATCTTTCTTTCTTAAAACATTTTAAGCTTCTTTCACTCCCTTTGTCCACATTCAGAGCAGTTTTCACAATGTCAGTGTGGATGTATCAGAAAAAGAATGAGAAGATGTGGAGAGCTTGTTTCTTTGCTGAGCAACGCCAGCCTCTGCTGTCCTGTCTCTGCACACCCTCCCCCCCAGCGTGCTCCAGCTGGAGCAGCTCAGTGTTTCATTTTATCTTTCCCAAATAGATGGTAATGCTCCCCATGCTTATCCAAGTCTGAAAATAAAATGAAGTAAGAGTAGTAATGTTTAGAGACCTTGGTGACAAGTGACAGGTAGAAATGTAAGGATTTCTTCTACTTCATTATTGTTTTAAAGCCTTGTACAGGTTTGCAGCAGTGTGAAAGTTCATTCCTAATAGGCAAGTGCTCACATCCTCAGCCTCAGGCTATAGTCAGATATAATTAACACCCTTTGACAGACTCAGAAGGGAGTACAAAGACCATCTGAGCTGGAGAGGTTGAAAAACCCTGTTTCCATTGCAGCTGAGATCTTCAAGGCTGAGGCACTTTGCTGAGAGAAGTGTGGAGAAGTCAGCATTGCTGCTGCCTGAGCTTTGGATCTTCTGCTGAGTATCTGGATACCGGGGACTGTGACTGCGGAATCTTTCTGCAACCTAAAAAAAACATTTCTCAAATGTTAAGTCAAGTATTATATGCCACATTTTTATTCATCTAAGTACCAAATGCATGAGAACGTACACTATTCTGATTTAAATTAGTTTAGATTCTCTTAAAATAAATTAAAAAAAAAAAAGGCAGAAAAAATAGAAACAGTACTGTCTTACAGCATGAAATCTTTCTGGCATTGGTTTTCCACCTCTCCCAGTGCTCATTGTTTGTTCCAGATTTGTTACAGTAATATTGCTTTTTCCAGTGCTACATTGTTGTGATAAATGCATGCGTATTTTCTTCAGCCCTGAATTTTGGCTTCAAGGTATCGATTCAAACTGGTATTTTTCACAAATAAGCTATTATAAGAACTTCAGAGAGTGAAAATAATTTCAGCTTTCAAAATGAATTGGCTGCTGAGATGAGGAGTTGGAAATGTCAGGTGTGGCACCTACGGTTACCCTTGGCTCTCTGGTCATGTGTAGGCATGGGAGCGAGAAGGGGCCTGACTTCCAGAGGTACTGGAAGTCCTGAGCATTGTTAGAATTTTGGGTAATTGCACCTGGCTTGCTTCTGGAGGTTATTTTAGGATCGAATATTTACCTTTTGAAAATATTTTCTATTGAATTTAATGATTGAAAAAAATTGTATGACTTAGTTGTTTGATCTCCTCTCAATATTAACGAATTTTGTGAGACTTACAGGCGTTTCTGAAATGCTCAGAAACCCAAAATAGTCTCTAGTAGCTGTTTACCTTCTGAAACCATTATTTATGTGCTAAAAATCAGGGAGACTGTCCAGCTTTCTAAAGGCTTAATGGAATATAATCACTAATGATTTGCTAATTTTTCTCCTAAGCGTTTGGTTATACTTCTGGCTGTGAGAATGAATTCAAATGGAAACAGAACTGCAAAGGAGTGCTGTGTAGTGACAGCCGTTGCTATACCGTACTGCACACACGCACGCTGCACGTGCAGAGCTCGCTGTCTGTGAGGTTCCTGGCGCAGGGTACATATCTAGTTATTCTGGTTCCTTTAGTTCATTGGGCTGAAAAGTGAAGTAAAGCATCGGGGGAACAAGAGTCATAGTTGACAAAATCCTGCACTAACTAGTGAGATGCGTGTAGCGCTCTAACTATTAAGTTACTTACAGCTATCATGCATGAATCTTTTCAGAGGTATCCTCTAGTTTTTTTCTCACTGATCTCAATTCATTCCTAATGAAAATTACTAGAAATACACTCATGAATGCTAATAAAACACAATATAGTTTTAAGAGCTAATCCAGTTAAATCTCCATTACTCTGTAATTCTATCTATTTGTCATTCATGCAAAAGCAGATTTTCCTGGCATCTCTTTTAAAATGCCCCAGGTTCGTTGTACACTCTTCCTTAGCTCATAGCCTCAAATAAAGAAGGAAAAGTGCTCTTAATGTAGACTGAAATGAAATGTGTTTGTTTCTTTCAGCTTTTTTCTATACTGCGTGGCTCACAAACTGCTGTGAACTTGGCACTAAATCCACATGAGAAAGTAGAGTTATATTGTGAAATGGCAGCAGTTACTGCAGCGTGGTTTCAGGACAAACTCACAGCTGTCAGCATTTGGATCAGTCAAGTGTGGAGTTAGTGCAGGGAAAATGTTTAGCCTCAAGGGGGAGAAAGCCAGCTGCCATGTCCATTAGCACCCTTTGTTGACCATCCAAGAACACCAGCGGCATCCAAGGCGGCTTTGTCCCAGCTCTCTTTGCAGCAGGAAATTACTGGAAGATGCCCAGTATGTGGGCAGAGAATGTCACAGGGAAAAACAAGGCAGAGGTAGAATTGCATTTAGATTTTGAGGTGTAGGTTGTTTGATTTTTTTGCATGACCTCAAGTAGAGACTGAATTTGCACCTGTCCTTTCAAAAGGAAAGGGATTAATGAGACATGACAGAAGAAAAGATGGTTAGCCCCTTTGCCTTGTGTGGCAAATACAGCAAAAACAGGCCCCTCAAAAGGATAATCAACGGAATGTGCTAATATTTGAGCCAGCACTTTCAAAATCCTCAATTAATTTTGGGGCTGAGGATTTTGGGTGCTCAATCTGAGCACTCCAGCTGCACTTGAATTATCTGAGAGTATAGATGCTTGGGATCTCCTAAAATGAGATCCCAGCTGTTTCTGGTTGATAAGTCTAAAATTAGTAATCACTTCTGACAATTTTATTTTAAATTAAAAATTAAGTGCTTTCATTCATTATTTGTATTACATCATAGCACTTAGGAGCCCAGTCACAAATCAGGACCCTGCATTATTCAGTACATACAGACAGAGAACAAAAGATTGTCCTTGTCCTAGAGTTCTTACAGGTTTACTCTAAAACTATGTATCAGAAGCAAAGTAAAGAAAGGGTACAAGGATACTATGGCATATGATCCATCAGCATTGTCTCAACACAATCAGCAGCCTAAGCAGTGACAACTCATCACTTTGTAAAAATAAATATTCATGTAAAAAGGCAAAGGTTTAAGAGAGGATTGAAATGGAAATAAACCAGTAGCTCTTCTGGATTACACGTCAAGCTACACACTTCACATCTGCCACGTATGCATTGCTGCAGTTGGAATGGAAAATTACTCTTATGCCTCCAATGGATGGATGTCTCTGAGTAGGTGTTTCAATACACTACCATTTGTTCTCAAATTGTTCATGGTTGCCTTTGTGTGTGTGCTGCTTTTCTTCCTGGGGCTACAACAGGCAAAGCATCATTGCTGTATAGATTATAGTTGTTGAATTGAATAATAATATATCATGAGGAAAAACAGAGAAATGACTATTGATGTCCAGTTGAAGATCACCCAATGAAAATTCTCAATTTTACAAGTTGAGAAGAACTAAGTAGAAAAAAGTGCAGTTGACAGTCACGCTGTCTCACACAGTCATGCAGTGCATTTGTTAATTAATTTTTTATGTGTGTTTGTGTGTGTATACATACAACTGTGTGTTTTCCTGTATTGTGTGGATGGATGAAAATAAAACATGCAGAGAAATATCCGAGTACTTTGTTCTCCTTTTGTATGTGCACTGCTATTATTCCCTAACTAATTCTTGCTGTAAGACTGCAGCATTGTATTTCAATCTGTGAAAAAAATGCCATTGTTTAAATAAACAATGTAGAGGCAGAAATTTGAGTCATTATGGAATGATATATACACAAAGAACAAAATCCTTAGCAGGTAACTTGAGTGTGGGTCTCCCCAGCACGGATGGTGCATCCACAGTGCTGTAAGTACACAGCAGGTGAAGAGTATTTATGTGTGTACGTATTCATGGCAGAAGGAGAAATCCTATTGACAATGCAGACAAAGAATTTTTGAAGAGTTGTTTACAGTTTGCTGGAGTACAGGAATAGTACAAAACCTGCTATAGGATAGTAAACATATACACTCACAGTTTCTGACAGCATTTTTACTTTTTAATTTATTTTTATTTATGAGACTGAGCCAAAATCCTGAATCTGATCATCATATTTGGATGCGACTAGGAAACAGATGTGAATTTTAGCATTCAGATATATCCTAGCTATCTGACTGTCTGCTGGTTATTTTTTATAGTTTTAATCACTTCCTCAAGTACATGACATATTCTTGATCTGGGCCACCAACATTTTTTCCATCTTGGCATTAAGCAATAAGGAATTATTCCTCTGTGTAGGTGCAGGTGCAATGAAGAATTATCCTGACTGCTTATGGCTTTCTAATTCAAATGAGATAATCATAGAAGGTTGTAGAAATCCACTAACAGCTGAGAATACCCCTAAAAATATCCACGTAAACATCTTACCAGAAATGTTCTCACATGGGCCCCAAAAGAGAGTTCTTTTAATCTAGAAGTTTCTTGTATAGATCCATTTAAAATATTATATTTACTTCAGACTTTCTTGTCTTCTGCAGGACCCTCTAGCCCTGCAAACCTTTCTTATCCTCCTACACTCCATATTCAGCTTGTTCTTGATTACAGTTATTTTACCACTGTAAGAATTCTACTTCCAAAAATACATATGAAAGCTTTTATTTCTGTGCTATTCAGCAGAAAATAACCACAGCATGGAGGCCACAGAAAATTGTGGATCTTGTTTCCCGCCTACTTGCATTAAACAGTAAAGAACTAAGGCCACCAAACCATTTCCATCCACCTGTGTGTGCATCTCCTCTGGAGACCTGATATTGAGCTTTCTATCTCCAATAAGCTCTTCCACTGGATTTCCAAAGGCTGGTCATATCCACGCTCCAAAATAATATTTTGTCTAATTACTTTGGCTAAAACAGACTGAATGACTTTCCCAATCGCTTCCAGAGAGGGGCTTGTCCTGTTAGGAAAAAAAAAAAACCCCAAACCTGCAAAAAACCCTCGTTCTGGCTTTAAATTTCTTTCTTTCATAAGCAAGATGGTCACAGTCATTTTATTCTCTTCTAGATTATCAAGGGTTTGTTTGCAGTCATGGGTGCTGAACCTTGAGCCAGCCTTAAAACATTTCCAGGAAGGTTTTCCAATGCCATTTGATTTGGTTGGTTCCCTGGAGTTTCTAGAAGCGATACTAATCCTGATTGCTCTCCATTCATGGACAAGGGGACTGTGAGTAGAAACAAAACTCAGCTTCCAGAAGGGCAGCTTTATTTATTTAGCCTTTTTATTTTTTTTCCTTTAGGAATTGGTACTTCTAGATTATCTACGCTGGTTAATCAGGAGGGGTGGTGTTAGAGAGACTCTAAGTAGGGCTGAAAGGAGATGTTCTGTATTTTCTATTCCCAGGGAGCAGTTCCTACTAACTCAAAGTAAAACAAGTGTTAACAAGTGTTGGTTTGGGAACACTTTCATGGCATTAAACTTGCATATTTATTGTGAAGGTGCTGTTAATACAGCAAACGAAAAGAGAACAAAAGTGCATGAAAATGTCTCCATGCATGTAATAATTAATGTTTTTATAAAGTAGAGACATAGTAAGGGGGTATACTTTTTTTTTTTTTGTCCAGTCAACCAGCCCTAGCAGCAAATCTCTCTCTCTCTTAAACTTTTAAATATACTGACATTTTGTAGCAAAGAAAGTGCTATTTTTCTCTATGGAGTTTAATCTCCAGCAATTTTGTTATAATGGGTGGAAGTTTTCCCTCAGCATGGATCTTAAGCATCATTGAAGCCCAGTTTAAGAGTGCAAGCTTAACTTACATCTCTTAATATGTAAAGAAATTCTGTGTAAGATAAGTTGTTCTTTTCTACTTACGTTTTTTCAACATGTTCACAATTAGTCACCTCTGGAGTGTGTTAAAGACTTTCCCTTGTTACACAGCTGTTTACCAGCATTTCTAGGATGCTGTTCTACACACCAGCCTAGCTCCAGTTCAGCAGCACTTCCCCAGCTGTCTCAGTCCCTTCACAACACATTTGCTGGCCTGTGTTTCACAAATTAATGTAGGTGCCATGACAATGCAGAGGGTACGATGAATGAGGCTTTCTCTGGACTCCACATTTCTGTATGCTTTGTTCCTCATTTTGATGGAGTTAGATATGTGGATTTATGTCATAAAGGTCATGTAATCTGATTCTAGATCTTTATCTAATTACTCCTGTATAAGAAGGTGACTTGTTTTTATGAATAGTGTATTTTGGAAATCCATTCAGTCTGGGTTTAGAGATTTTAGGAGATGAGAAAGTAGAAATTCACTTGGTAGTTCTTTCCAGTGATTAATTGATGTTAATGTAACATGTCATTGGATTAGAAAAAGAAAAAAGATTCTGACATGACTATAATAGGAAAATTCTCAGCTACAGAAATGATAGATAGTTCATTGGTTTAATTTTCCTTTCATTTATGAGTTACTGGAAATTTGCTGATAAACTGAACAAGAATTGGAATAGGTTCTAGTGACTCAAGTATTTAAACAACAATAAAGTCTGTTAACTATTCTGTTTACTATCTAAATAACATGAGAACAAGGTAGCACTGGTTTCTTTTTTTCCATAATTTTTTTTTGGGTTTACGGTTGGTTTGGGGTTTTTTTTGTTCCCTGTAATAGGAGCAATAGAACTAAGTGATAACTGTGGGATTTTGTGTGTTTTTTGTGATCTTATAGACGTGTTTTCAGTACAAGGATGTTCATAGACACCAGCACAAGATGTATATTTAGGAGACTGCAGTTTCCACACAGCAGAGTCCTCTGAGATTTCAAAATCTAAGTGGGGTGTTTGAAGTAATGCTTAGCTTTTGAACTAAGTCTTTGCACAGGATAAATTTCACTGCCAGAGATGTGGAACTCCAGGTGGAACTCTGGTGTACATCTACCAATGGTTAATAAGTAAAATTTTTTTTAAAATTAAAATCTTTATTGTGTCACTCATAATTTGACCAAAAAAAATACCCAACCCCACAGTGTCAGAAGAATTTATTGCCTTAATTTATTATGTCTTCCTTACAGATTGTTAATTTTTTTTCATTCAAATGAAACAGTATCATGTATTCCCTCAATTCAAAACTTGTGAGACCAAGCAATTTTGTGGATTTTCTTCATCTTCTCATCTTTTAATATTTTTCTTGCTGCTGTACAGAAGATGGTAATATAATGGGCAAAACATTATGGGGAAAGCATATAAAATTTCAAATGGTGATAGAAAACCCCTGAGGAAAAATATTTCCATCACAAAGTGTTCTCTTTTCAAGGGATCTTTGAAGTCTGTCATAGGACTCCACATTCAAAAATCTTCCTGCTTTGTTTCTTTTTTAAATTAATCATTTGAACATTTTTGGGGGCTTCAAATGTTTACTGGGTGATTATTAAGACACTGAAGTACTGAGGAAGACTCATGAGGCAACACATTCACCCTCATAGCCTTTTTATATTTCATTTTGACAAACCATCAATTGGAATTTTTAATTTAAACTATTCTCAAATGTTACAGCATTTTTACACAGTATATTATCAAAGTATCAAGTCCTTTAATAAGGGTAATTAAACATGCCAAGCTTGTTTCCATAGCCCTAAGTCTGCAATTGCTTAGTCTTTCATTATGTTACATGACTGACTTCAGCTCGCTCATTATTTACATGTTTACGGCAAAGCCAATGGCAGTGCTCTATCCAGTTCTAAATGGTGGCATGTTTATCATCAGAGTTAATGGTAAACAATTATTTTGGAATAGGTAATAAAATAATGGACATTAGAAATTGCAATCGCAGGGAATGAAATGTCAGTTTTACATTGATTATTGATGAGAGTTGTCTGGATCAAAGAAGAGTTTTATACATGCCCTTTATTTGTGAAGACACAGGAAGAAATACAAAGAAATACAGATACAAAGAAATACAATTTATTGGGAGAAAAATATGTTAATGATTTATATGAAATAATATTTTTTTAAAAATTAAATGTGGTGTAGACGTTTTGGATTTTCATGTAGTTTAAACATGAAGTTTTGCGAGGTTTTACAAACCCGTACCAGCCATATGGTGTAAGTGTCACGACCTCCATCTCCTAACAGAACCTGAAAGGGATATACTTGCTTTTGCATGGTCTCTACTGTTGAAGCTGGAAAGCTACTGCAGCTTTTGGCCATCCTGCAGACAGGTTCTGCAGCTAGATTGAATATCTGACTGCAGGAGAAAAATCCCATTTCAAGTATTCTTCAGCACCAGTAATGAGAGCCTATGTCATGTTGGAAAAAAGCTGTACTTTGGATGAGAACCCAAATGTTATGCTGGTGGGATTGCTTTCCCTGGCCTCAGGCTGGCACTGAGTAAGGCGGTTTTCTTCGTTTTCTAGATCTCTAATATTCTGTAATTGTCTTGGTTTCACAACCTAATATCTGCTTTGTGGTGCGTATGCAGGCTGATCCTTTGTATTTTCTTTGTCTGTGATGCTGGCATTTCCCACTGTTGTGCCCTTGATTTTGTCATTGGAATAAATTCTAGCAGAAATTTCAATTCACAGAGCAAGGTCCTCTTTATTTTAGATGTCTGTAAAAGTTAACAAATTACAAGTATTTTAATAAATGCATCAGTGATAGCTCAGGAATGAGGTTTAGACTTCATGTCTGTGCCAGGGAGTACATTAACTCCAGTCAAAAATAAAAGCATGTGAAATGGCATGCTACTGACATGAGCTGATTATGATAATGCCTTAGTACAAATTTTTGAAAATCAGATACTATAAAAATATACCATTAACTTTATGTTAATAAAATATTTTGCTTGATGCCTTTTAAATTATTCATTTGAAGTAGTCTAAAAATATAAAAGAACTCTTATTATCATTCAATTTACATGATTACTTTAAGTTCACTTTTTTGGTTTAACATAAACAGAGTATAAAATTCCTATCAAGCTTTTGGATATTTAAAATGTATCATTTTTATGCAAAAATTGGAACCTGTTATGATGTTAAGGTTGTCATTAGTATAAATATAACTTCAATTTCTGATTTGAAACTGTTTTACACATAGAAATTACTGCGTTTGCTGATTTGACTCATTATTTCTGCTTTGATTATTCATGTGCTCTTTTGAAAAACAGTTTTAAAAAATAAAAGCTAAAAAGCTCTATAAATTGACTTGAAACATTATTACAAGCACTTCTTGTAAGTAACGGAGGAATCAAGGTAGCCAGGAAAGGGGACATTTGGCTTATTGAATATGCGAGGTGTTATTTTTGAAGTAAGCTGAGTTTTGTATGAACAGTGGTGTTAATCCAGGTATGAGTGAGGCACTTGAGGAATCCCCAAAGCACTTAAAGTGAAGCAGGTACCTTTCCTTGAGATGGAAGCCTCCATCAGCCCTTGCAGGGAGGTGAGCCACCTCTCTGCATTATTTGCCGGTGGCTGAAATTTGGAGGTGTTATGTTGTCCTCCGCTGTCTCTCTTCTTGTGAGATGACAGATTCGTACAACTTTCTGACCTTTATGATCGCTGTCACTTCCCAGCAGTACTGACAACTTCTGGAGCCTTAGATGATGTTTTTTTGCCTAATCTATTTCTATTTGACTGTAAAGTCTGTTTCCTTTGACTGTAAAGGCAATTTTAACAGTGCAGACTTGTCATCAGACTTCTGAGTCTGATTCAGCCTTCTTCACAAACACTCAGTCACTTTAATGCCATGCCCCCCTGCCCTGAGTCTCCACCTCAGTGCCACATACCTGATGTGAGCCACCTGGGCTCAGCAAGCTGCTACCCAGTGCCACAGTATGCCGTGTCACCTGAGCCCAAAGCTGTAGAGAGAGGATGGCAGTTGCAAAAGTCAACTCTCAGCACTTCGTTTTATGGTGATGAAGGGAATTTTATTTGGGACTTCCTATGGAGAGTTGTGTGCAGAAAGGATTGCAAGACTGGGGGGATAAACCTTGGCAGCTGGAACAAGGCCACAAAAGGAATAAGCCAGCTTTTCAGTCATTCACAAGGGATACGGCCTGAAATCGAGTCAGCCCTGGATTGCCATCAGCCAGCATATGCAGGGGATTCTCACAGCTGCTGTGCTCAAGCCTTGTTTGTTGTAGGAGGTCACAGAAAATAGATGGTTTCATTTCTTATTTCTAAGAGTTATCTCCGTTTTCTGTGCTTTAGACTTAATCCACACCAAAGCCACTCTGGCTGAGAAACATTAGACAATGTTATTTCTCTCTGATTAGCACTTTTCCCCAAATGGTTGTTTAATCTCCATATCTGGGTTAATTTTAAATAGCAACTGAGAACACAAAGACTTCGAAGAAGGAAGGAAATACATTATACTGCTTTGCTAGAAAATGAGCTTCACAAAGTAACAGCATTTGGCTGTGGTGTCTGCTATTGAAAGGCACTTTCCATGGCCAATACCATGTGAATGTGAGCCATACTATCAGGTATCTCTATTTCTCTGTGAAAATCAAGGAGTTATAGTATGATGGGAGTTTTCCTAGTAGTCATAGAGTCTAATTCTAGAAATTCAGGTGACGTTCCCAAGACTCCTTGTGCCATTGGCTATTTGTATGCTGGGGGCAGGGGAGGAAGATGATTTTTGAAGCAATTCAAGGAAGTCCAAGTAATCTCTTAAGTTAAGGCTCTTTCACCCTTTTGTTGCTGAAGAGAGGACTCAATTAACTTAGGTGTTGGGTATAAATGAGATATTATAAATATTCTGCCCTCCCCTTGTTGCAGTTTAGCCATGAAGCACAATGAAGAGCTGATTTTGGGAGTGTCTTTGTCTGACGCACTTAGAGGTTTGTCAGTGAGAGAGAACTTCCTGTGTTTGACAGAAAGTTCATAGCATGCAAACACTTAAACCCCAAATATTTGATCAACACGGGTGCTGCAGTGTAGTAGTCCATGTCTTCAAAGCTTTTGCTACCTTCAGAGTATAGAGCAAAGCCAGTAAGCATTGCAGAAGATGCTGTGAATTTTCTGTGTAATTATATAGTTGTGTTACTCTGGTTTACATTGGTAAATGGCTGCTGGGTTTGATAACAGCCCAGACCTCGAAGGTGTAAGCCACTACAACACAACCAAATTTAGAGCTGCAAGGTTTAGAGAAAACTTTTCCCCTAATTTGTGAAGATGGAAACTTTAGTAAAGAGATTTATTTTTTTTTTTGTTAGGTACCATTACGCAGGCATTTGGGTAAGGAACTGTCAGTCAAGGGCTCGATGCATTTTTGTAGCCCAAACTACAGAGTATACAACCCGATCTTCACTGGCATCCTTATAAATGTATTATATAGAAATATCACTAGAACTTGTTACCTCCTTGCATTTTTAACATAACTAAAGTATTGTGGATTTGAAAATATTTCATAGAGGTGTAACAGCTAAGCATTTTGTAGTAGCTGGCATTTTGGTACAGCTGCTTTTTGCATTTTGATCCATAGCTTCATACGCAGTGCCGACATCAGTGTGTCACTGCAGTGGCAAGGCAAAGTATGTTTGGTACCCAAGGCAGTAATTACAAGGAATTAGAGATAGATAAAATGTAGCCTAAAACCTCTTCCAGGTAGTAATTCCTAACAGGAGGGTTAGAAGGAAGTTTGTGTGATGGATGAGGCTCTGAGCCTGATAATGCCTGTTGGGGAGCTTTTCTTTCTTTAAACTGGTAAGTCATCTTGTGATGCATAGCAGCCAGTCATGTCAAACAAGCAGGTGATGTGACAAAACGACTATCAGTTCAGCAGTGTAAAACAATGCCGTTTTCTTAAATTGTCTTCCATTGAAAGTAGTGATACAGAGAAAGAGAACCTCCATTATTCCCTCTCTTCTATAGAATCAGACTAAATTGCTGTGAAAAGAAATTCAAACAAAAGCTATTAGCTGCTTCCATAATTGTAGAAATTGCTTTAAATGTTAATGTGCTACTTGCAACCATAAAATCAACTTGGAGATGATTGATTATTAGATATGTAACAGATGTCTGTTGAATGAACTGAAGGGAAGTGCTGTGACCTACCAAGCATGCATCAGTGTAGCTGTCCTTTCTCACAAAATAACATACCTCCTTTCAAAAGTACACTTCAGAAAGAGACAGGGAGTACAACTCTTTTGTCTCCTAAATACATCCATACTCTTCATTGACAAATGCCAGGTTTCAGTGAAGGGTGTGCCACAAAAGTCCCTTCCCTCTGAGTTTATCAGTGCCTGTCACTGAGCTGGTGTGTTCCCCTGGGACCTCCTGGGTAGTGTGCGTGGCTAAACTGAGTGAGGTGAGAATTTGCCCAAATTCCTTAAGGTTTCTGAATAATTCGTTATGATGGCTCTTCAGAGGGTGGGTGCAGTCTGTGAAGTCAGAAGTGCAGTGATAAACTTGGCCTCTCCAGCAGGTGGTGTGGAACACTTTTCGGTCAGCAGTTACTCCGTTCTCATCAAAAACCAGGGAAACTTGGGACCCTTTCACAGTTCTGACTCTTACAGATGCATTGTGAGGAGGGCTGAAGGAACTGGAGTTGGTTAGCTTGGAAGAGGCTGAGGGGAGACCTGATTGCTCTCTGCAGCTACCTAAAAGGAGGGTGCAGCTGGGTGGGGGTTGGTCTCTTCTCCCTAGTAACAAGTGGCAGGAAAAGAAGAAATGGCCTCAGGTTGTTCCAGGGAAATTTAGATTGGATATTGGGAAAATTTCTTCACTGAAAGGGTTGTCAATCACTGGAACAGGCGGCCCAGGGAAGTGTTCTGAGTCACCATCCCTGGAGGCATTTAAAATGCTCCTGGATGTGGTGCGTAGGGCAATGGTTTAGTGGTGGGCTTGGCAGCGTTAGGTTACCAGTTGGACTCAATGATCTTGAAGGTCTTTTGATTCTGTGATTAGTCCCTGCCCTACCAGTTTGGACCAATCAGCAATTCTAAAACTTTTTACATCTTTAGAAAAGCAAAAATTCTTCAGAAAAGGATTTTCACACCTATTTTCACATTTCTTTTTTATTGTAGCTGAAAACACAAAATGCTAGATTTGGCACGTGCACTTACTCCACTGTCTTGTACAATATATTTAACCTGACCAGCGGGAGACAGAGCAGGATCTAATGCAATGAAAGTGGTTTTTCTTTGTGCATTGCTTTCTACCTTTAGGGTCTTTTAAAGTTTAGTTTAGCTTCCTTTTAAGCTCTGGTTTCTTTGTTATTTTATTCTCCTTCCCTTTTGGTCAGCTCTCACAAGACTCACCTGCCAAGGTGTGAAACGTTCTGCATTGTTTTGCAGCACCATTTGTGTCTCTGGGAGGAATCAGAGTTTGTTTCACTGGCAACTATGAAATCACCACTGGGTCTGTCATGTGGTTAGGCTGCAGATGGTTTGCATGACTTGCTTGTTTCAACTGCATGAAATGTCCCTGCGGACTCGGTGGTGATTCTGAGGTATATATGCACTATCAGTCAGATGAAAACAAAATCATGTTTTACTTTTCTGTGACATTAATCCTCACTAGCCATAGGTTTAGTTGTACAGTTCAGCTGCTTCTTCAGGTGAGGGAAGGAAGACGCACTGGTGGGATGCAGTAGTAAGCTATAACGAACCCTTCACAGGTATCATACAGCAGCCTGGTTTAACCTCTGGAGATACTGCTACTGATAGTCAGGGATGGATGGGAAAAAAAATCCTCACAGAGAAGCTTGTGTCAAGTATCATATCAGAAATGAAACTTTTTTTTCCCCCTCAGTGAATTGCCAGTACAAAAAGGTTTCAAATAAATAACCAGTTTACAGTATTTTTTAAAAGCTAGGTTCTCTTTTTCAAAAGAGTATACATAAAAGGGGCTGTGATGGTCAAGCTACTTTTCCTCAACAACATAACATTTTTCGATGCAGCTACGCTTGATGAGAAAGCCACAGGCAATGCTGCAGCTTGTTGATGATGGTTTGTCATTCATCTAGTTTCCCTGGCACAATTTCTGTATATGCAAATACAGATTCTTGTCATGTCGCTAGATATTTTAAATGTCAAAAAACTCTGGTTACCCTGTACAAGAGTAGAAGCTTACAATGCTCACATGTGCATCGTGGGTCAGAAAGAGCTTACAGGTCAGCTGAAATTACAGTAATGCTTGCACAGAACATACTGAATACCTTGAGGAAGAGCAGTTTCTGTCTTCATGAATCTAAGGCTCATGACAGGTGTTCACTTATCACATCTGGAGTTTCTTATCTGATTGTTGTTAACCTAACACACCAGCACATTGTGGTTAGAGACAGCAGAGCAATGTTTTCCAAAGGTTTCTGTATCATTTAGATAGTGAAAGAAATGGCCACATTTCCAAGTATTCTCATTGTGTGAGATTTTTGGCCACTCTGAAATGTCTGGATAGAAATGTCAGGAGAGGAAATCTTGAGTGCTGAATTCTTCAGAAAAAAATCTTCCATTTACTCTTACCAAACTTTAAAAATCCCCAAATATACAATTTTATTACTCATGCTCATCATTTAGTTGGCTTGTGGGTATTTAAATGGATATATTTTATGCTATTTTTTAAAATGCTGAATAATATTTAAGATTGCAGAGATTGACATTCTGAATATTGGGATGCCACTAAAACAGGATGTTTAATGTGACATGATATGCATGGATGGTCTGAACAGGAGGGCAGAAGGCTAGACTGGTCAGCCTCTAGGTAAAGGAGATCAATCCTATCCACTTACTTCAGAGATGTTTGTCGTTTCTTTATTATCAATCCCAAGTTGTAGATGAGGTGCAACTTAAGAGTGGTTCTCATGAAGAAGCAGCAGCCATGGGGTGACAAACAGGAACCCAGCACTGGTGCAACAGTTGGCTTTCCTCCCTTAAAAATGTTTACTTGGATCATGTGGCATGACACTCAAACTGTAAGACTGAGAGTCATATTTTCTCCTCAGATTCTCATGCAAGACCCAACGCGATGCCTTCTGCATCAGATATCAGCTGTCTGTATCAGAAGGCAAACTGTGGTCAGTTGTCAGACCTCTGTGATGTTCTGGTGAGCGGATATGAAACCATAGGCAGTAAGAAATTACGAGATATGAATGTTGCATCTTCCCTATTTCCTCTTTCCCTACTTGAAAGATGAAGTTACAGACTAACTAGAAAAAAGAGAACCTCTGCATTTTCTTGTTCAGTAAGAGTTCCTGACTTGAACTCTTTAGTTTGTGAAAGGGGCATGGGGTGTGGAAGTCACTTTGAAGTGTTAAGCTTTGTCTTCCTGGGGAGTAACTATATGTAAAGGCAGAGCTGCTATATTGGCTTGCCGAGTGTCGCGCCACCTGCTCTCCGTGCAAGTGACCTTGGGATTGTAGCACAGTCACACAGCAGTAGTCTGACGCTTCAAGTCTGAAACTGTTTGCCAGTGGCAGCTTTATTTTATTTGTGTGGAAATTGCTCAGCTCTGACATTTATAGTGTGATTGTTGCTCTGCTCAGACCCTTCTCTGATGTATTGATCTGTGCTTTCTTATCTACTGACAAAATGTTCCATGCTCATTTATAAATCCTTGCAATTAGCAAAAGTTATCGCCATAATATTTTGATATAAATTGGGCATTCACATATTGATGAAAGGTCATGAAGTCAGTAGGAAAAAATGTTACCCAACACTAGCAGCAGCATCTGGGAGCAGCAGTCCCTCACACGCAGGTTTACAGTACAGGCTCTCATTCTGAATCGTTGCTTTCCCCTCTCATTAGCAGAATTGAAAACGTAGCCAGATAAGGGGAAGAGCTGTCTTGCACTGTGCTGGAGAATGCAGCTTTTAATTCCATCCAACACTCTTCTGGGTGTGAAATATGAGAGGCTGGAACTATCCCACACCAGCTGTGTTCGGCTGCTAACTGTCCTGTGCTATAATACATTTAAACTCAGCATAAGTAGGTCTGTCCTGCTGAAGAGTCCTTGTAATTCCCTCTTCTGCATCAGACAGAAATGAAGACAAAGAGATCATGTAGAAATTAAACGGCAGTTTCTATGTGTAAAATACTTACAGTGTTAAATACAGTAGTAAATCCAAAATGCTTTTGAATTGATAATTGATTAATAATTGCTTGCTGAAGTTGTGTCCAGTGGAGTCCAAGTTGGTAGTAGCTAACCATTTCCAGTTTGAACACTTGAAATGTTTAGTGGCAACGTGAAGCTGTTTTGGGAGCTGTAGTCCCTGTCTCAGTTGATATATGTCTATATTACTAATCATAATGACATTTATTTTTTCATATTTGCCAAGACAAGAACCCGAAAAGCACTTAGCAGCGAATGATTTCCATTCTCTCTCACACACATTATCCTTTCCCTTCATTTGGAGAAGTGAAATTTCTCACTCGTAAGAGCCCAGGCTGTTAGGACTTAGAAAATCTGTGCCTATCATGACGATAACATACTGTGCAACACACAGAAAAATATTTTGCCAGAAACTTCACTAGCAAAAGAGATTTGCTTCCTTTATAAAGTTTCAGACCTAAGGCACCTCTAATGTTCTCTTAAGAGAAGAGATCCTGTTTGAAATACAGCATGGATTTCTTCAAACAACATGGAGGGTTAAGACAGTAGGAGAAGAGAGAAGTTTTACAGGAACTGTTTACTTATTAACCAAGGCACATAGCCTGACTCGTGTGCTCTGGAAATACATCAGACATACTGGCAAAAGATCAAGGATCATATAGAAGCTTAATAAGATTTGCCATTTTTATATAGGATTCTGTCTCACAACTGTTGGGCGGCAGTCATTGATTGCTGCCATAAAGGAAAAGAACAGCCATTCCCCATGAAGCACAAATTAATGGTAACATGCAGAAAATATTGGAACTCATGTTGGATGCCAGCAAGTAAGTAGAACAAAAAAGCATGACCACATGAATGAGGACTTCTTATTGCTCTTTAAATAACACTTTTTGAGCAATTTGGAACTGAGTTAGTGTACTGACAAATTTTCTTCTTATCTATATTTAAGACTGTATATATGAAGAGTAGAATGATTCAGGAATTCACATACAGAAAAAAATAAAATCATAATAAAAAACAAAACCCAAACCCAAACAACTAGGAAACTAGTGCTAAAGAGAAAAAAACTCAGGAGAATTAGATACAAAAATTATCTTCAGCATTTACCATTTCTCTTAACCGTTATTTCCTGCTGGAGTTTTTATTAAAGGCTTTGCACAATGGAAAACGGTGGGAAAATTTGCAATGTACTTTCCCACTGTTTGTTCCTCCTTAGTTATTCATTCATAAACAGAAAAGGATGCCTAACACTTCCTCACACTTCAGATATGAGCAAAAATTGATGATCAGAAAAATTCTCATAGAGATTCTATCCTCCAGTCTCATTTCCAGAGGAAATAAAAGAATCCAGTGGCTACTATAATTGGTAATAAAAAGACTTTTATGGCTCTCAGTGACTTATTAATTTAATCCGTAAGTGTCAGGAGCATAGCAACTTCTCTCTTTCTCAGCCTAATATATTCACAATCAACAGTTGATGCTTGTGGGCAGATTACAGAGTTTGCAGATCAGGCAAAGCACAGGTGTAGACATTTCTAACTTAGCCCGACAAACCATTATATCTTAAAAGATCAAGGCCAGGATGGGCTTCAGCTGGTGAATCTTGGTTGGGGGCATGCTCAGGGACCCTAGCTGTCTACACTTGGTAATGTCACCAACTTTTCCTTTATTTTCTGTCATGTTTTTGTACAAAACTTGTCAGGAATGAGCTAGATGGAGTTCAGATGAGAGATGGCTGGTTTCCATCCCTTTGGATAATCCAAGTTATCCTGCCTCCTGTATTGTCTTAGGTACGTGTGCATTAGTTGTGACACTGGGGTGCCTGCCATCCATTCTGCTGCTATTGGAATGGATGTTTTCTTTGGATATAAAATATTTCTGTAGGGATGTGACTAGGAAGGCTAAAGCTGACCTGGAAAAGAAACTGGCAAGGGACATAAAGGGCAATAAAAAGAGTTTTTTCAGGTACGTGAATAGTAAGAGGATGAGCAGGGATAATGTAGGTCCTGTGCTGAATAAGGCGGGTGTCCTGGTAACGGGGGATGATGAGGAGGTGGAGATACTGAATGCCTTCTTTGCCTCAGTCTTCACTCCAAAGGCCCCTCGGGACCCACAGATCCTGGATGAAAATAGGAGTGTTTGGGGAACAAAGAGCTTCCCTCCAGTTGAGGTAGGGGAGGTCCAGGAGCGGCTCAAAGGGATTAATGCACACAAATCCATGGGCCCGGATGGGATGCATCCACGTGTGCTGAGGGAGCTGGCGGAAGTGATTGTGGAGCCGCTCGCTATCATCTTCGACAGGTCTTGGAGAACAGGAGAAGTGCCTGAAGACTGGAGGATAGCCAATATCACTCCAGCCTTTAAAAAGGGCAAGAAGGAGGATCCTGGCAACTATAGGCCAGTCAGCCTCACTTCTGTCCCTGGAAAAGTTATGGAACAGCTTGTTCTGGATGCCATCACCAAGCAACTGGAAGAGAAGAAGGTCATGAGGAGTAGTCAGCATGGATTCACCAAGGGGAGATCATGCTCAACCAATCTCATAGCCTTCTATGATCTCATCACCGGCTGGGTGGGTGGAGGGAGAGCAGTGGATGTCATCTACCTTGACTTCAGCAAGGCTTTCCATACTGTCTCCCATGACATCCTGATAGCAAAGCTGAGAGAGTATGGGATAGATGAGTGGACAGTGAGGTGGGTCGAGAACTGGCTGTCGGACAGAGCTCAGAGGGTCGTGATCGGTGGAGCAGAATCTGACTGGAGGCCTGTGACTAGCAGTGTTCCCCAGGGCTCGGTGTTGGGTCCAGTCCTGTTTAATATCTTCATTGACACCTTGAAGAGGGAATAGCATCCACCCTCAGCAAGTGCCGATGATACAAAGCTGGGAGGAGTGGCTGACAGGCAGGACACTGCGCTGCCATCCAGAGAGACCTGAACAGGCTGGAGAGCTGGGCAGGGAGAGACCAGATGAGATTCAAGAAAAGCAAGTATAAAGTCTTGCACCTGGGGAGAAACAACCACATGTGTCAGTACAGGCTGGGGGTTGGCCTGCTGGAGAGGAGCTCTGTGGAGAAGGACCTGGGGGTCCTGGTAGATGACAGGTTGGCTATGAGCCAGCAGTGTGCCCTGGAGGCTGAGAGAGAGACAATGGGATCTTGGGGTGCATCAGGAGGAGTGTGGCCAGCAGGTCTAAGGAGGTGATCCTCCCCCTCTACTCTGCCCTGGTCAGGCCCCACCTGGAGTATTGTGTCCAGTTCTGGGCTCCCTGGTATAAAAAGGACAGGGATCTCCTGGAGAGAGAAGGGCTACGAAGATGATGAAGGGCCTGGAACATCTATCCTTTGAGGAAAGGCTGAGAAAGCTGGGGCTGTTCAGCCTGGAGAAAAGAAGACTGAGGGGGG
Organism: Laterallus jamaicensis coturniculus; assembly: GCA_022605575.1. Classification (NCBI taxonomy): domain Eukaryota; kingdom Metazoa; phylum Chordata; class Aves; order Gruiformes; family Rallidae; genus Laterallus; species Laterallus jamaicensis. Next base: position 1,226,197 of record JAKCOX010000016.1, read on the forward strand.
ACCTAATCAATGTTTATAAATATCTTAAGCATGGGATGCAGGGGGAATTGGCCAGCCCCTTTTCAGTGTCTGTGGGGACAGGACAAGGGGCAATGGCTGCAAATTTGAGCACAGGAAGTTCCACACCAACATGGGGAGGAACTTTTCCCGAGTGAGGCTGAGGGAGCCCTGGGACAGGCTGCCCAGGGAGGTGGTGGAGTCTCCTTCTCTGGAGATATTCAAGACCCATCTGGACGCCGACCTGTGCAGTATGAGCTGGGGAGCTGCTTTGGCAGGGGGGTGGGACCCGATGATCTCTCGAGGTCCCTTCCAACCCCTACAATTCTGTGATTCTGTGATTCTGTATTTTCATAATCTTGGAGTGAATATGGTGGGTCCATCCCATGTTGGAGAATGAAGGCCTTTATAAAGGGCAATAGAAGGCATGCTGGTCATTTAAATAAATTCTTAAATGCAAGCATTTGAAATAGCACTTTGTGTTAGCTACAAAGTACTTCCTTGGCCCTTAATGTTGAAGTTCAGCTGCATATGGCATTGTGGCTTTTTTCAGAAAAGATTCTCATTCTTCTAGAAAGAATATGCATCAAAGTCATATTTACAAGTAACCTACATAAGACCTGCTGATGTCTTGAATTTTCATAAGGCATTCTTTTATGAATTACAGATTCATAAAATGTCTCAGTAATTGTAGCTTGGGTATTTGAATGTATCATGGCTACTCCTGGTGCAACGCATTTTCCATTATAAATAAGACTCTGCTTACAAGGCCTGTCCCAGTAAGCTGCAGTAAACAAGCCATTGTCTGCATCTGAGAGACATTCAGCTTCAAAACAAAATTCATGATACAGGTCTGCTTGCTTTTCCTTTTATTTTTTCCTTTCCTTTTTTTAACCATGACAAAATTTCTTATGATTTATTGTTCAGCCACTCCCAATGCACTTTAACATTTTGTTTTATTTAAGGCTCCTAAAAATACTGAATTGCACAATATTCAGAATTTTGAGCTGAGCACAGTGAGTGAAAGTCTCTCCTTGAATATACAACTGAATATATACTGCTAAGACAGTGGCACTCAGGCGAACATAATAGCCAAAAATGACTTGTGCTGTTCCAGTTCATAAAGTCTTGCTCATCTGATGAGAAAATCTTCATCATGAACTTAATATAAGTGGAATCTAAACTATTTAATGTTACCAGTCCCTTAAATGCACTTGAAAGAAGCATCTGCTTCTTTGTCTTAGAATTCTTTCTGTATCAGAATTGAATAGCCACACTCGTGTAAATTCAGTTTCTGCTTAGTATTTTCAGTCAGTATATTTGAATGTGGTTAATATAGGCAGTAAATAAACTGCTTATCATTTATATTCCTTTTGAAGTTTTTTGGGTTTTGTTTCAAATTTGAAACTCATTTTTAAGTATGTTGAGGAAGAAAACTTACATAATATAAGCACAGTTACTTCAATTGCATATGCTATTGTCATCTACTTGGATGCCAGTTAATTTGCAAGAGTAGCTTAACTGATAATTGAACTTTTTTTAAACAGATGTACATATGCTGTGTGTATGTCATAAAAAAATTAAAGTCCTCATTCCATTTCTTGGAGAACTGAATGTGTAAATCTTCTGTCTGATTCAGATGGCCCAATTTTTCACATGCAAAGATTCATCAGAAACCTCATGAAATCCTAAAGTTCCACTGTAAAATGTCACGAATGAATTTTCTTATTGTCAATATTACTGTTCCAAGTCAGAATCTCAGATATTTATCGTTAATAAAAGGACACGGAAAAAATGAGTTTATTAAAATATTGTGACTTTGAGGGGGAGAAAGTGATTATTTTCATGAGGAAAAACAGAAAAACAATCCATTACATTTTAAGACAGTCTGCAAACTAAATACAGAGGTAGTCTCCTCCTAGGAGAAAACATAATTTGTCTACAAAATGGAAAGAGAAAATGGTCAAAAAGTCCAGCTATTATTCTATAAGTGGCTAGAGGGAAGGGGTCAAATTCCTATGAGTTCCACAATTTTTATTAAATCTGCTAATGTCTTCTCTATTTAGATGCATATAAAATAAGCAACACATCAATTTTAATATATACATGTAATCAGTGATCTGATAAAAACTGTAGCCCTTATGCCAAATTTATACGCGTTATCCCCCCTTTTATAATTACACTGATATTGCCCATTGTTGGAGGAACACAATAGGAACTCTGATATTATTAAGAAAAACCCAACAAAACCTATCAAATTTGTAGAACAATTATTCTCTATAGTTGCCTGTAATCTTCCAGAATCTCTTTTCTTTGTGTGTAGATACTTTCTTATAAGTACATTAATAAAGAACAAATCTAAACAAGATAAGAAGAGAAAATTGGAAGCCTTTGCAGTACGTTTCTTCCCCACAGCAGGAATTACAAAATAATTTTGTTTCTTTTTTCCAGTTCTTTGCAGTTGCCCAGCCAACACCTGAGGGATCACGAACAAACCTGGGAGTAAGTAATTAAAATTCAAAGCTTCAGCATTCAGATAGTTTTTACACTTTCTTTTGCTTCCAACTAGCAAGGAATTTTTCAGACAAGCTTTTAATTAACAGGTGAGTTTAATTGATATGTGAGTTTTCTGTAAATGGAAAGGATATCAGTGAGAAGTCTGGGAGGACTCTTTCATACAGTTTAAGACCATTAGTTTATTTGCACATTGATGGTTTCATTGAATTAGTTTTCCTTAGTGAATAAATAAAATAGAAGATACAAATATTGGAAAGAGCTGTGGAACAGTTAACCAGAACGATGCCAAACTTTATTAGCACCTCATAACACAAAACTCTACCTCAGCCGTACTTGATAGAGATTTTTTGCTGTCTCGGTTAAAGCACAAGAGCAATGGAAATTCATAGGCACCATAAGCAATCTCTTGTGTTTGAATAAACTTTATGTGATTCCATTAGGTTGGGACTAATTCCACCTGACTTTTCCATCTAAAATACAGGTGTATTCCAGTGAATTGAGAGTCAGAAGTGTTATTGAATCCCCCTTAAAATGAGAAGAGGCATGTTCTGTAGGTGGCTAAAAGCCTGGCTTCAAAATTCCTTAACTTAGGTAACAGAAGGAAGTTACCTAATGTTTAAAGCAAATCTTCCTTGCTGCGGTTTAAGGCTGTTGGGTTGTTGGGGAGCATAGTGGGGTGTGTGGATTACTTATCAGGAGTATGGAATTGTAAGTGTGGGTTGGGTTTTTGAGAGCTTTTAGAATGGTTGATTTCTGAAAGCAAACCAAAAACCGGTGAAATCTGATAACCTCCTCTTTGTTCTGAAGTCAGCTGAGACTAAGCCGTGCTTGTGTACCAGAGGTGTTTCATGAGTTAGAGAAGCAATCAGCCAGAGTTTCTTCTGGTTAAGGTGGTAGTAAGACAGTACACACATTTGTTCATGAAAAGTTTTATTTCCTTCTCCATCAGTACTGCTGTAGCTCCATATGAATCTGGTGGGACAGTTGGGGAGAAAACAATAGTATAGTGCAGTTAGCATGCTCTTGACACCAAGTTCCATATCTTCATTTTACTGCCACTCTTTTTGAGTATTTGTTTCCATATACCTAACGTGTATAAGCAAGTGATTTCTACCTTCAGCAGGAATGAACTAATTGGGCATTTAATATAATAATGTCTTCTCATTGTATCGGGTGAGCTTCTGCAAGGGTATTTATAAATATTTGCATTCACATGAAGACAGCCTAGCTTTTCTCCAAGAGTATTTGATCTGTCTTTGTGAAATACAATCTTTCGTGGAAGAAAAATGTGGAGGTGATTGTTAAGAAAAATGTGGCTTTCAATGAGGCAGATTTTTCATAATAAACATTAAAATGACTCCAGCCTTTCAAATAATTTTTAGAATGTCTGTCCTTATGAGCATTACATAATTCTTTGCAGGTAGAACTAAGGATATTGTTAAATATGACATGTTTTGCATTTGTAAGAAAAGACCAAGCAGTTTGCTGCTGCAAAACCCGCTAAGTATAGACTTTAGGGAAAATGCCAAGCTGTCTTTCCAAAGGTACAGGTGTCCTTCAAAACGTCACCCCCCCATTCTACACAGGAACTGAAAATGCATAGTCTTTCCTGGGGCCTGAAAACGAATAGTCTTTCTGTGTGTTAATGTAGAGGGCAATGACCCATACACAGCCCACGTAAGCTCTCCTGGTGTCATATTATTCTGGATGTAGGATATGTAGACTTAGTGTTGGTTGCACTTGGTATACTCTAGCTTAGGTGGTTGTCTGACAGTGAGGTAGTGGAGGTTGTTTCTTTTTTTGGGGAGGGGTGTTAGGAGTTGGTTTGTGTAGTAATCTATGGATTACTTGCAGTACAAAAGGGTGAATGTGGTGTTACTTTTGAGGCCTCTGAAACAGGTTTAGGATGTTGCCTTTCTGTCATGGTGGCTTTCTTTAGTATGCTATCAATAAAATTTATGTTTTTCCTGTTCAACATGTGTAACATGCTATGCAGAGATTCTTTTTAAATAAATAAAAAAACCCAAAAAACCAAAATAAGGGTAAAAAGGCTGTGCAATTTAATACGCTGATGCTGCTTAACTCCATTTCTCAACATGAAAACCTGTGTGCTTCATGTAATACCCCACATTTAATTAGGCCCTCATTTCCATAAATCTGTGTCCTCTTGTCAAATGGGCTTCTTTTATAACCTTGCAATCCATCTTCCACGTTAGTTGAAGGAAAGGTCTATCTAGAGAATGCTTTTGTTTTCTAATTCCTAGTGCCTACGAAAACAACTTGCGTCTCTTCTGTTTGCTACGTGTATTTATTTCTTTATCACTCAACACAAGCAATGATCTTACAACAAAGCTGTACATAAATAATTAGTGTTGTATTCAAGCACATAAACTTAAAAAAATTGAGCTTTAGATAAGAACTTGAGAACTCAACTACCCAGCTAATTGCTAAAATACGTGTCTCCATGCACTGACCAGCTATGGAACATGCCTCTTTTTCTTCTAAAACAGATGGTGCTTTCAGCATACTGTAAGGTCACCAAATTCAAGCTGTTACAAACCAAAAACCGATTCCAAAGTTTTTCAGCTCTCGCAGAGATGGCTTTGCCAAGCAACCCACTCTTAGAATGTGGAGGAACCAGTGTACTAGGCACATTAGTGGCAGAATGTCACGGAGTATCCGGGACGCTGATCTAAGTCCCTCTTTGGGACTGATCCAGGGATCAGAGAGTAAAGGCTTAAATCCACCTTTAACTTCCCAGGAGCTGAATTGGGCATCATGGTACTAACCCGAAGAGCTGGTTCAGAGCTTTATGAAATTGTAGAATATGTGAAAGCAAGCTGTGAAGACTTAATCCAGATAATATCACAGTGGTGTAACGATGGGCTGGGGCAGCAACTGGGAGACTTGGCAGTGGTTATGTCACAAAATGGCCAGCATTTCCTTCTTCAGGGTTATTATTTCTTTGTTAAAATAAAAGATGGGTTGTTAAAACAAATATTTCCAAAGTATTTTACTGTATACTGAACAGTGAGCACTGCTGTACACTGAGAAACAAATTAATGAATCAAACATTGCAGCACTATCCACAGGGGCTAGTTTAAAAGCAAATGCATGACAGAGCTGGAAACCAGCTTAAATGCAAATGAGCCAATGTGATGAAATCTGTAATGTTTGATTCATTAATTTGTCTCTCATTGTACAGCAGTGATCATTGTTTAGTGTGTGCTACTAATGAAAGACCCTTAAAGACAAGGACTTCCAACTTTCTATATGAGCTTTACTTTAATAGAGAAGTTCCATCACAAAACCTTTTATGATCATGTGAGATTCCCGCAGCATCTGTACTAATTAGTTTCATAAAAAGTAATATTTAATATATATTTTAGTTTTCTTATGATGCAGGCTAGCAGATGGAAAGAGGGAGAGCCAGCGTCATATGATCTGCTAGCTTTCCAAAGGCCACCAGCAGCTATGTTATAGTTAAAAGGAGAAAAATACTGGGAAAAATAAAATCTTGGCTATGTGATGAAATAGAAAAGGCTGCCACCCCCATCTCCAATCTTTAGATACAGTTACTTTCCAGAAGATTTTTATCCACTCTAAACACATGATTGAATGTCCAAAAGGGGTAGGGGATTGGTCTGCTTTATTTTTTACCTTATTTGGAATTTAAATTATTGTCAGTTTTGATCGATATTCTGGTAATGTATATTCAGTCTTGTCTAGCAGTGACGTCAGCCTCTATTTGTCAGCTCCTTAACTCAGCCTACAGTTGTGCTTCTGGTCTCAGTCGTTCACATGACTATAAGATTGAAGAAGGCAGGACAGAAAAGGGTTATCAAATTCAATGGCCACTGTAAAGCATATAATAAAATGTAGCAGTCTGGGCTCCAATGACAAAGAAAATTCCATCTGAACCAGTCTCAGCATTTACAGCTGCAGATACAGTAATCTGTACAGGTTTGTTTTTGTTAACATTCATCAATATGCTGATGGCTTTGATTAGTAAGGCTCTCCACGTGTCATTTGTGAGAGTTGGGTGGCACTAACCTCACAGTGTACCAGAAAAAAAAGAGAGAGAGAAATCTTTTATGGCTTAGCAGCAGCGCATAATAAAAAATTGGCTCAGATAGGATTCACATTTTTGAATCCAAACAACATGCACTAGGCCAATCTGTCTATTTATTTCCATTCTGTATTTACAGTGGAGTGACATTTAGGCAAGTGCAGTGCTAATTGCCTCGCAGGTACCTCTAGATATTGAAATCCACAGTTAAGCACCAAGCAGGAACATTCTTGATCCAACATGACCATCGAGATGTGATTGATCTACCAGATTCTGACGCCGCTTTTTCTGATAGGACAGGTTTTGTTCTTTTGACTTTTTCTGAGATTACAAACTAAGATGTCAGATATTGTCTGCTACAAAACAGCTAGGTCTTGAGGGCAACTCAAGAAGGTTGTAATGTCATTAGTAATGACATACAAAGGATCTTTTTTTGTAGAAATGACTGTCTAAAATAAAATCATCGAAAATCTGGCCCTGCTGTAAACAGAATTTTGTTTTCATGGCGTTCTGTGTACTGAATGAAAACAATACATGTGTTTTCAAAGGCTACCCAAAGCACTGTAAAAAGGGGATTGAAATAGGTGTTCAGAAGCGTATGAATCACAATCCTCTCAGTGAAAAGCGTCTGGAGTCCGGTGTCCTTAAATGTCCTTAGTTATGGAGTAAGGTGTCAGGATGGCATTTTTCAAAACCAACCAAAGAAAAGAAACTTACATCCAAAGACATTAGACAGTAAATTCCACAAAAAAATTCATTTCTGTTTTCATCTAACATTAAACATGTGTTAGATTTTGATTTTTCACTTAAATCTCCTTTTCTATGCATAGTTTTCTGTGTGGTAGCCACTTAGCTTTCTGCTGCCCCAGCACCATATAAATGCCATTTCTGCCTTCCATCCTATCTTACTGCAGATTAATGGTGTTATATATCTCCTCTGGAGTCAAAACTATTTTGAAATTTCTAGAAAGAAAATAGCTGAATTTTTTGTCCATTAATAGTTCTGCTTTACTAAAGCCAGTGGCAAAAATCCACCTTCTGTTAGTGCTTCAGAACCAAGACCAAAGAACACTGCAGTGTATTTTGTACAAAGTCATACCTTATTTGCCTGTTTTCCTTTAATCCAGTTAAAAATCATTTTGTGGGTTTTCTTAAATTTAGCAAACTAATATTTCTGAATAGATCATCTACTCTAGAACTAGTATGATATTTAATTACCAATTCTGTGTGCCTCTTTTGGACGTATTGTCTCCTCTGTGAGTAGAAATACTATTTCGAGTGGGCTTTCCACCCAGTGCCCAATGATTTATGGGGCTCCTTTCCAAAAAGCACTTGTGCATTCTGTGGGCAGGCATGGGAGCAGCGTGATAAAGAGCTGGGCAAGGTAGCTGTTGTGCCTTCCAGCCAAGACATAAACTGCAGGTGTGCTGCTGGAGAGATAGAGTGGGGCGAGACACAGAGTGTCGGGGGGGCGGAGAGGCACGCTCAGGAGAGATGCTACAGAGCTGACAGGTGTGGACAGCTGTGGTGTTAAAGTATTCACTGTATCTCGTCACTAAACTTGTTCCACAGTGTCAGCACCAAAGGCTTAACAGTAATACCAGGGACATAGAGTAAGATGATCTTGTACGTAGTATGATTTTTGTGGTCTCACTTCTTTTGTATTTTTGTGTTATTTATTTTACGTCTATTAGATCCTTTCTAGTCTTTGAAGTCCAACCTAGCATGCTGGTTTTTTCTTTAAAAACAATGTTTGCTTATCTTGAGATGCAGAGCTTTGTTGTGGCTCTGGTGTTGATGGAGCAGTTTCTCATGGCTATGTTCATTTCCAGTCACAGACCTGCGGGTTTATTCCTTCACTTGTGAATGTCGTTCCATTTCTTAGCAGCCTCTTTTCACCATCTCTCTGAGCATGTCCAATCCTTTACATCAGGCTTTTGGATGGTTTAATTCCTGAATTCTTCAACTGATGGTATCAGACCTGTTTATGTTACTAGGCACAGCCAAAGAATTATAACTTGTATGCGCCGTTCCGCTTCATGCCCGTATTTATTAGTAAGCTAGTAATGTTGTAAGAAGTTGCACTGGCCATTGCCTGCTGTAGTGTACAAAAATTACAGTATAGCAATTCAAAAATGTGTTATCTCAAAAGAAGGCTGTACTTGTGAACTTTCACTCTTTTTTCAAGCCACAGCAGGTGCTTTTAGCTGAGGAAAACTTTAAAAACTTTCTTTTTTTTAGGTTATTTAAGGTATCATAGAAGCATTACAAATCAGAAGGTGTTGTTGCTAAACAACTAAATGAAAATACTTCACAAACCACTAGAGATTTTATTTCAATTTTTTCCAAACTGTTTCCATTGAACACCAAAATGTTAGGCCTTGCCCTTTACTCACATTCTATTTTAATGTTATGTAAAGTAGCTTTGACAAGTGACAGTCACTACTCCTAGTACATTCTATGTCCAAGAATCTTTTGAGTTTTTCCTTTAAGTGTTTATAAAAAAACTTTGTAGTTTAAGAATAGGCATGAGCAAACAAAGAAACTAGAGATAACAGAAGAAACTTTAAATTAATAAAGAGTAACAGTTGCTTAAAACTGTTTTCAAGGTCACCGATCCATATGTTGATCTTGAAAAAAGCAAGTGTTGGCCTGTGTTGAAGGCCATGGTGTGACCCCTTCCCTGGTTACTACACCACACTGCACAGGTGGTCAGTCAGAGGAGTGCAGTACAGATATTTCTGAGCTGAGTCGGTGTTGGTGAGCACATGAGATGGTGTGATTCCTTGCAGGGCTACAGCTGCCTAGGTACAGCGTGCTCTGAGTGCCATAGAGCCCTGACTGATGTAAAAGAGCTTCTGTAAGCTAATAATGCTTCACAGAGGTCCAAATGGCAGAGGACTATATTACTTTTAATCTTGTCAGACTTTCTAAGGATTCTACACTAAACAGATTGAAGTATATGACAGAAAGTTTGACTGAGTAGTTTGCTTGGAGTGGAAGTAAAACTGGAACAATCTTTAATTTAAAAACATTTTTTAATTGGACCTGAGCTGTAAAAAAAGTTGAGCAACATCTAAACCTTACTGAAAAATGGCCATAGCCATTCCTCAACATAAGAAGAAAGAAAAATAAAATCCTCACACTGAGGACAGTCCAGCACTGGAGCAGGTTGCCCAGAGAGGTTGTGGAGTCTCCATCAAGTCTGGAGACTTCCACTGAGTTGCTCCATTCAGATCTGGAGCAACTCCTGTGTTGAACTCAGGGTTGGGACAGACGACTTCCTGAGGTCTCATCCCGCCTCAGTCGTTCTCATCTGATTGTAAACCTCATATATTGACCATGCTGTCTTTTCCAGTAGTAAACTATTCAGAAATAATAATACTGCTTAGCTCTCAGCACCTTTCCATGAATGAATCTCAAGGTAACAAGATAACTGGGACACAGTGAGCTGCAGCAACTTGCTAAAGGTTGTCCAGCCAGGCAGTTCTAGAGTTGGTGACAGCTAACAAATCCCCTGCTTTCCAGTGCCATTCCCATTACATGTTGTGTGCTCATGCGTAATTGTAGAGATGCAGGGCTGGCTGAAGGCATGTTCCGAAGCCACGTGGCATTGTGTTAGAGACCTAAGAGGAAAGCAGCTCCCAAAGCATGGTCCTGTGTCCGTGTTCACACATACTCCATCTCAGCAGGGCTAATTAGTTTGGAGGCAGCATTGAGCTGGCACAGACTTGTTCCAGTTCTGGGGCTGGCTACCTTGGTCCTAGGATAACATGGGACCACTGCACCATACTGAATAGTATGTCCTGGACTTGCCTGCTGCTTTTCAGTGAGAGGGGCAATCTAGTTTTGTGTTCATATCATACAGAGGTTATTAGAACTTTCTTTACTATATTTTACAGAATGTTTTCTAAGAAAAATGTAGAAACCTGATCATTATTAAAAAGAAAATCTGTCTGTCAGAGAAAGCATGGGAGCCTGTACTGGCCTTTGTTCTAGTCATCTGAGAAGCTTAAGCTGCATAAAGAACTCGCTAAGTGAAGGCCTCTGTGAAGTTGGTTAAACTAGATGAGCTGTAGCACCCATCACTTTATTCTTAGCACCTCCTAGATATCTCAGGAGAACACACAGGAGTTATCCCGTGACTGTTCCAAAGCCAAGTGCTCACCAGCGTGCAAGACCGTGCTAGGATGAGCTACGCTTGGTGCGTGGCACTTCTTAAAGGCTGGTTTGACCCTCTGTGTAAGTTATGGGCAGTATTAGCAGTAGAAATTGATCCTATGAAAGTAGCATAACATAAATAGATCAGTTCTGAAGACTCATTACCCGGATAAGCCAATATCATGCATTATGTTTTGTAATGTATTCTTTAATTTCATTTTTAAGTACCGCGTAGCTGATTAATCAAAAGGCAGCAGTACTGTCCATTTTCCTCTTGTGTAAAATTTAATTTAATTCTTGTGAAGAATCTTTAAGAAATAACATCAGGAATCACAGTAAATGTTAAAAGACACTGTGCAGAGAAACCTCACAGACTTCCTCGTTAGTTAACCAGTCTTTTTTTTAGAGCTGAGTTTCCCCCTTTGTGTTGTAAGACATATGACTAAACCAATTTGGTCTTTAATCCATAGAACATGCTGTCAACCTCGCCTGTCTGTTTTTGTGTCAGTGCTTACTTGACTATGACTACAGATGTGAAAAATTGAATAGTAATAAGTCTCTTGCTTATATTTGATATGCGATTTTTAGATGTTTTATGCTATTTCCATATATACATTTGCTGAGAACTAGTCTTTAAAATTACTTTTTACTTATCTTCATGACTCTAGACTTTGAAGTAATACTTCAATGACAGCTGAACTGAGACATTTTAACAGTTTCTGAACAGGGTCTGAACAGACCTCTCGGTATTCTGTACCACGCTAAAGAACTCCTTCCCTCTTGAAAGTTTTATCATGTAGGAGGCTATTAAAGTTATAAGTTTAGGCTGAGGCATGAATAAATCCTGAGTCTTACTGATGATGTCATTATAGTGGTCAATAAAATACATAGAAGCAAACGCTTTTCATGCTACTAAGATCAGCTAACCAAATCAGGATACACGAGCAATTAACTCTTTAATTAAGATGAATGGATGACATTAGCCCTCCTTAAACCCTGCTCGTCAGCATTTACAAATAGAAAAAGACGGATGTCTCCTTCCCAAGAAATCTTGCGTTTATTTTTCATTCTTTGACAGCATCTCATTCTTTCCACTTTGTAAACAAATTCACTGATGAACACTGCCAACCACAGAGATTTGAACAGCCCTGTTCAATCAGTGCTATTTCTCATTCCTCAGCAGTGATGTATATGAATTTAATTTATTTTCTAGGCAAGTTGCATTGAATCTATGTTTCTAATTAAGAAAAATAAAGACCTTCTGATGCCCAAATATATAAGATCATATGAATTCAATCAGCATGAGATGTTAGAGGCCACATAGTTAACGACTATGGGACTTCGTGCCTTTGAACTGGGTTATTAGTTCTGACAAAGGTGTGTGTAAATTGAAGGAATAAAGTCTCTCCGTTCTCTGTCCTTGCAAATCAGAATCATCTGTCTGGAAGCAGATAGATTATCTCTCCCTACAGTTAATACACATATTGCAGTATATTTTCAGAAACATTCAAATTTCCTGGTGATTGAGGTGTTATTGCCCTTTTGTAATCCTACAAAATTGTAGGTTTCCCACTAATAAAGTCAATTTATTGCTACTTTCTATTTTTTGTGGTATATGGTGCATGTACAGCTTCTGGAAGGGAGCAGTCTGTTTTCCTACTTGGTGCATATATCATACCCCACATCTGTAGGACACAAATTTGGATCAATATAAATGTTGAAAATGGGAATATAGTATTGTTTTCACTAATAATTTTACAGATGTGTTAAGTTTCAGGAACTGCTTTTATCTGTATTGATGTTACAGTCAGTAATTTTTGTGAGGCCGAATTTTGCAAGGCAGTATCGGGATATTGCTCTCTACTTCTGTAACAAGTCCTTTGTTCAGAGTCAGAAATGCTGAACATTTATTTAAACCCTGCCTCTCTGAAGAATGGAAAGTCCATATGATCATTCCTCCCATAGTTGCACTGTAAAGTGGAAAAAAGTTCCCTGCATATATTGTGTTTCTGGTAGAGCAGTATAGGGTGGCAGCAAAGAAACAGCAAGGTTCTTCTTTGAACACAGACAGATTTTTGCATAGTCATTGGTTTAGCAGCAGTTTAAGAACAATGACATCTTCAGCTTTTATGTACACTTGCCCACACATTAAGAGTAGCAGTCCAAACGTTTTCCTGAACTATGTTAACTCTCCATCCTGACCTAATGCATCTATATCCTGCTGCTGGTGTCAGGTGCATGAGAGTATTCAGATCACTTTCTCATCCATATTGTGTGATGTTCTGCAACCACAAGCCCCACCCACAACATGATTCTTATAAGATGTTTTGCCAAGACTGTTTTGGTTTGCTTTATTTAGAAATAAAGAAGTTGACAGGGGAATTATAGCAGAGGTGTAACAGAGGGTCTTTCCACCCAGGAAGTCCTTGATGCATCCGTAGAACTGGCTTTAACTTTGCTTAGCTAGGTCCAGTGAAAGAAAATTGAAATTTTGCCCACATTTAAATAGATAGCAGAAATAGAATGGCATGGTAGCAGAAGAGTATTCTTGACTCCCTTTTCTAGGTTCAAAATCTATGGAAACTTTTAAGAAATCCTGTGGCTTTTTATCTCAGTGGTGTGGTTCCATGTAGAGAGGCCAGGTGGGACTTGAAGGAAGGATAAGGCAAGGTGAGCAATGGTGTCATTTGCTATGTTGCAAGCAGAAGTTCCAGCTCCCGTCACGTCCAGGGTTATGATGTCCCAGCAGTTTCCCCTGCAGCACAGTCTCTAACCTTCAGGGCAGAGATCCTTCTCTTCCTGCACAGGCACATTCTGGCCATGTGGCTGCTGCCATGCAAGACTGGAACATGGGGACGTAATCCCTGCAAGCTATTTTTGTCATGCTGTATCCATGGCAGAAGGCCTGGTGGTACCTGTGATATATATGACACTGTCACTTGCAATACCTGGAGCCTGAGGCGGTCACCCAGCATGTTACCCAGCGGTGTGGGCTTCAGTAAGGCACTCTCATATGTGATCAAAACCCCCTCACTTAGCAGTTTGTAGCTCTATTCTCTTAAAGGAGGAGGTATAAAAGCTTCCCTACCCAGGGAAAAGTGTCACAGAGAATGAAGTTGGAATGGTGAGGAGCTAGATGATGACAGGGAAATAGCCATCTGTGTTGTAAGCAGATTTTTTTGGCTTCCTGACAGAAAATTGAAATAATGCAGCTACTTGAACTGCCCCACAATTGCCTTACCCACAAGTCCAGTCAAGTAAGTTATTCTTTCAGAAGCTTCAGATGATACAAATCTACACGTACACAGAAGGATACAGGGATGTAATTATAAAGGGCACACGCCCAAACAACACAGATTTTTAAGTGAACTCTTGCAGTTATTAAAATGTTTTGGCTTGATAACAAAAAACAAACCTGCAATTTTGCCAAAACCTAGATGTGAGGCCTCTGTGGGGGTGACAGTGCCACTCATTACAGTTTGGGGAGCAGTTTGGCATCCGGGGTGCTGCCGGCCTGGCATGGCCAGAGCTGCCTGTGCATGGTGCTGCTTGTAGTGGTCGGGTGCAGTGGGAAGGGCCCTTGGGGCTCTGGTGACCGTATGTGCTTCTCTGTGCTTCCTTTTGTTGTGCTGTTACAATGCAGACTACTGAAATTTCTAGCAAACTTTTAAAAATGAGGAATGAAAGCAATGCTTTATGAGTATTAATCACATAGTTCCTGAAGAAACAACGTAACAAAGGAGTCAGACACGAGGTGGTTTGAAAGCATACAGCTATGCTGCAGTCAGCAGGGCTGCTGTGCGTAGTAAATCAGCACATGCTGCTCTTCATGTTGCTTCAGCCCTGCTGCTGCTCGTACCAAAGCCAGGTAGTTTGAAGTTGAGCTGCACATCTCAGTGTTAAGGCTGCTGCCTACTCTCTGATGCACCCTGAGAGCCTGAGCCACGTCCCGCAGGCTTCAGTCCAAGCCGGATCACGGGCTGCACAGGTTTGGGAAAACATGACATGAAGGTGTCTCTCACTGAGAGGTGAGGGGGGCGAGGGCACAGGGACTGCGCAGGCCATACCGCTACTGACCTACACAAGGCCGGGCACAGCTCAGGCATCAGGCTGCAGAGCTGCACTGCCGGCAGCTCAGCTGCAACTACTCAGACCTGGGGTGGGAATGGCCAGGGCCTCACACCCGCTCCTCAGCCCAGCAGTGAGGTGACCGTGGGCTCCCAGGGAAAGAGCTTACCGACAGCACAGGATGGTTAATGGCAAGTCTTTTATTTCAGTCATTGTTTCTGGTCTAGATATAACTTTCCAGCATGTCAGTGTGATGGATTTTGATACTTCTAACGCTTATTTATAATTAATTTTTTCATCAAGTTCCCGTGTTTTGTTTATAAATTTAGTCATTTGGGGCTTTAGATGGCTTGAGAGGATTGCACTGGGATGTGAGGATGCTTTTAACCTCTGAGCTAGCCTTCTACAATGCCTCTTAACCTTCAAATTGCCTGTATGTTCGCAGGGGTTATCCTTAGAGGTTGGTACACATTCTGTTCAGCTGAAATGATAGGCTAGCCACTTGCCATGGAGCTGTGGTTATCTGCATTGATAGATTAGCTTTATTACTGATAGCTCAGATACACGTAACAGGGAAGACAGAGCAGCACAGGCTGGTGCAGAGCAGGGGCTGGCTCCCCCCACATGCCGCGACGAGCTGAGCTGTGCCGGCACAGCCTGCATTCACCCCTGCCTGGGGACCCTCTGCCAGCTCTGGGTACTGCCAGGTACTCCTCACTTGCAGCATGACCACAGACAAAGGACCGACGTGGTAAAATAATTCTCCATAGCTCTAACTTTGATTTGAATATTTAGTTCCAGCCACTGCTTCTAGTAAGAATGATACCTTCCAAGATTACTTTGGAATGTTAGGTCTCTATATCCATAGAGGCACCTACATGAAGTGATTGAATTGTGAACTTCTAGGGGTCAGGCCTAGAATTAGGCATCTAAATAAGAATTTAATTCTTTGCTTTTTCAGTTTGAAGTCGTTTGGCTCCTTAAAGTCTTAATGAGAAAACCTTTGAAAATTTTATACAGGAAACTTCTTTAACAGAATTCCATTGCTGACAGTTAAAGATTGAGATAGGACTGTCAAAGTCCAAGCAAATTTGGTAGGAAAGCGTGTTCAGAAATCAGTGATACTTCTTTACCTGTATCTGCAGTGATTTGGGACATTTTAAAGCAGAAACTGAAATTACTTTCATATATTCACCTTAAGCATATGTTGATACATAGATATGTAGATATAAAGCAATTTTCCAATACACACACACATATATATATATCTGTAGTTATGGGGGAAAGAAAATGAACTCTTCAAATTTGGCATCCAGCTGGTTAGGAAATTAGTGCTTATGAAAGAGCAGCACTCACCGCTTATATATCTGTAAGAAAAGTAAAGTAGGGCTATTTAAAAAGATAAGTGGATATTAAGATGGAAGGCATGAAATAAATAAAAAGTCCATAGTGGAAACACAGAATAATCAGAAAGAAAGTTGATTACTTCATTTTACAACTGACAGTTCAGTGAAGTTTCTGTTTTAATATTATGTGCAAGCCAAACTGCCAGGTTTTATTTATCATCTGATATAACTCTAGCTGTAGTCCAGGATACTGGAAAACCTCTCTTGTAGAGTTTTACCTCTTTAACCTCAAATGAAAACTGGCATTCCATCTGGATAGTGTCCAATGTGTCACATTTTGGTAGTCATCAACCAGCTCGCCTTATAAATCAAGAGCACTGATTAAATAATCAAGATTTTTGAAATGCCTTGAGGGAGCTGTACGTTTTTTGCATCAGTGATTAGTATTCAGTGGTAATACTGAAATCTATTTGAGCTGCAGATATAAAACTGCATTTTGCATACTAGGCATAATCAGAGAGATTATATTCAGAAAGTGTGCTTCCCCTAAGACAGCAGAAGGTTATGACTTTTGCCATGGCTCCATTGTTAGTTTAAGTGAGCTTTGTCCTTGCTGTTGTACAGCCCTTCATTCACCAGAATAAAATCTTTTCTGCAGCTGTGTACTGGGAAAATGAAAACTCTAGGTAATAACTTTCATAGGGCAGCTGGTTAAATAAAACTCTAGCCCTTGAATGGAAAGCAATTTTAATTAAGGAGCTTTTCAGTTATTAAAACTTAGCTTATATTGTATCATTTCTTTTGTTGTTACAAGTAAGCATTTTGTCATTTAAATCATTCCCCCAAAACACATATTACAGGCAACAAGGGGGACGGCAGTTTACAAAAGAGACAATAGTTATTGATTGCAAGAGAGACTGGTTGAGAAATAAATTATTGTTCCTAACAAAAAATAGAAACTAAGCCCTAAATCCAGTAATGAACTTCAAAGAAGTATAGGAATATAAATCCTGAAAACCCATGTTCACATCGTGCAAAACTTTGCCAGTTGCAGTAGGTTCTTCCCCCCCCCAACATGTCAGTTCTGCGCTTCGGACACCCACTTGGATCTGAGTGATGAGAGTGAACTCTGCACAGACAGTAACAGCAACGGAGTGCAAAGCTGCCTGGAGCCCGTAGGTCCAGGTGTATTCCCTGCATCCTGCTGCCAGCTATGGAGCTTTCCTGGGCAGCACTGAGCAGTGGGAGACTCTCCGTCCTTGCAGGCTCATCTTCCCAGCTCCCAGACCACTTAGTTTTAGGTGAATGAGGGTGTGTGGTGTTACCCTCCCACTAGATTGCAGAGAATGCTGTGGGAGCACCGTGTTTCCCTGGGATAGCATGCCCTGATGGTAAGTCATTATTTTTCAAATACCTTTGCCTCAAGAATGTAAAAAGTAAGAATGCTGGAGCCGTGATGTGGAGCCTTGCCACACATTGATCGATATATTCCATATAACCTTGCAGTGTAATGTGTAATCATACTTAATACAGTCTGCATAAGTGGGCTTAATGCATGCTCATCACTGGCCTGGAGGTGATTAGAGATGATGATGTATAATCACTTGGAAGTGGAAAAGGAATGATGATTTGGAGTTGATCTGTCCTGCTTCCTAGCCCTGTCCTTGATGGATACACTGACAGCTTTTCGTATTCATTCATTGCCAACTGGAAGGCAACAGTAGTAGTACCAATACTCGTCCTTTCTGCCAACACATCTCCAGACCTGAAAAAGGTGGTGGCTTTGCATTACTGCTTCAGTTAATCCTAGAATGATATTAACTTTTCCTTCAAAATGAGTTCGTACCCCTATATTACCGTGACTACAATACCTTTGCTCTCTCTGCTATAAAAGAGGGTTCTCTCACAGGGAGTGGAGGGCCTGAGTTCACGGGTTTTGTTCACTAGGGGATTTTTCCTCTCATGCTTGTCTCTCACTCCAGCTGAAGCTCTGCTGTGATGCAGAAGTGCATTTGAGCATTATTCCACTGGTGAGCCAGGGCGCAAGAAGTAGCATGAACTCTAGCACGGGAAGCCCTTCCTTTCGGCTTTTCTATCTCTGCAGTGGTTTTGTATTTTATGTTCGTGGTCACTGGATAAAAATGCCTTAGGATTAGGGTGGATTTCTGCAGAGTAAAGAAAATGGGGCAGAATCTGGTATGACATCAGTCTCATACATGCAACTACATTGTGTTATCTCCAAACCAGGCCGTGTGGGACTGGTCTTTGGCCAATGCTGTCACCTCAACCGTGTGCAGGAGTTGTCTGGGGGACTGTTCATTGGCTTAGGCCAAAAGCAAACTGAGGATCATGTTAAACATGTTCATGCTCATGCCTGGCCCAAATGTAAGCTCTACCCTCCTGTCCTTACATATTTGGCATGTAACTACTCCACTGAATCTAGCCTTAAGGCAGAAAGCAATATTGTGCATGCTTCTGAAGATCACAGAATCACTAGGTTGGAAAAGACCTTTGAGATATTCGAGTCCAGCCATACCTGTCCTCTACTCAACTATATCTCTAAGCACCTTGTCTACCTGTCCTTTAAGTGGAACCAGGGATGGTGACTCAAACACCTGTTCCAATGCCTGATCACTCTTTCAGTGAAGATTTTTTTCCTAATGTCTAATCTGAACCTGCCCTGACGCAGCTTGAGATGTGACAGTAAATTAAAGCATGTGAAATATTTGCGGATTTCTGGATGAAAGAAAGTGCATGACTGAAAGGTTTTATTCCTGCATTGTTGTGATAGGTATAAACACACAAAACCATTGATATAGACAGACGAAATACTGACTAAAACCAGAAAAAGGCTTAAGAGAAAAGTGTGGCTTAATAGCTCTCCCTTCTCCTTGTCCCATGCTAGGGTGGCATTGCCTAATAATTCCAGTTGCGGTCAAAATCAGGTAGTCACTAAGGTCCAGTATCTACAGTGCTTAAGAAGAATTTGATATTTGATGGGGAGAAAAAAAAAAAGAGGGGGGGTGAATTGGATTGTAAATGTAGATATTCTGTAATTTTAAGGACAGACTAGCTCTTTCTAGGTCAGATTCATAGCTGATTCCACTGACATTTAATGTGCCAGGTTATGTGGAATGTGATCTCTGCATGTTCCGACCGAATGCTTCTCATTTCATACAGTAAATTGGAGATTAAAGATGTTTGACCCTATCATTCCATACTTGTTTTGGTGTCTGATGAATACCGTGTCCTTCAATTGCTATGTTAGTCAGTTATCTGTTACTGATGCAGGTTTTGCTTCTCTGTCTTTTAAGAGCAGCTACATTTTTGCTCCCCATATCTCCTTGATTTTAATAATAAATAGCACAACTTGTGAGTTTAGCTGCACACTTTTTAAGTTCACTATTATTCAGTTCTGGTAATGTCTAAGACACTGCAGTTACCAATTTTGTGTTAGTCAGTACAGCATCTAATACTGCTAAATCATCCTCATCTTCATGAACATAATACTATAACATAACTTGTCATTGACACTGGTTTCCCAGCATTGCCAGTCCCTTTCCTTTAGTTGATTTCATCTTGATCCATGCTGTTGGCATCAAGCAAAAGGTTCGGAATCTTAGCTCTCAATGTTGGCATTTTTCAAGTATTTTGGGGGCAGAGCTCTGCAGAGTATTCAGCGGCTCTGCAATTCCACCTTTCTATATAGTGGCTCCTTTCAGATCTGCAGCCTCCTCACAGCCTTGCTTCTTGGTAGCCTGAAAGCATTTCTGACTGGTTGGTTTGGGGCTGTGTCTAATTGCTTATCAGGTGTTTTCACAAGCCTCCACATTTCAGTCTTGTATTCCACCTGAAATACAAGCACTTCTTATTGGCTTTCAGTCTCTTTATTAAAGACTAAATTTTTTGCTTTACCTTAAATTGTGGTATTTTCATTCTTTAGATTTCATAGGTAGAGTTACCTCTTGGCATATATATAGAAGTATAGTACATGGGCAGAGAGGAGCCCTAACAGAAGAGAGACACAAAGACAGTTTTGTGGCTTGTTGGACAGAAATCAAGTTTAGAGATTCAAGGGCTCATTTGCAGGGTTCAATACATTATTATTAGCTGAACTTCTCAGGAAAATTCCGTGCTGAGGTTTGTGAGTGTTTTGGTGGGAGTGAGTAGGGAGTACTGAACAGAGCCCACTGATGTGGGCATTTTAATCCATGTGCATCTTAGCTTAATACAGAACATTAAATTACTCTGCTTAATAATTAGGCATTTGTCAAAGAAAATAGATACTTATTAATGGATGATTTGCCATGTTTCATCCTCTCCACAGCAGACGTGCTTACTATTCTATTATTTAGAGAGTGCAAAAAGTTGTGTGTATTCATCTACTCAGCTGAGAACCTGAAATCTCTTTCGCTTCTTTTAGTGACGTTTCTATGTAGAAACTTCTGACTCCACTTGTCTTATTTTCTAAAAACTGTAAGTTCTCATTATTCTTCTGCATTATGCGTTAGTTTATGTGTTCTTGTGAATAAATGTTTCTCAGAAAAGATGATGAAGGGACTGGAGTATCATGCATCTGAGGAAAGGCTGAGGGAGCTGGGACTGTTTGGCCTAGAGAAGAGAAGGCTTGGTGGGGGGGGAGGGTGTCTCATCAATGTGTACCATTACCTGAAGGCAGGGTGTAAGGAAAATGGAGCCAGACTCTTTTTAGTGTCAGCCACTGACAGGACCAGAGGCAGTGGCCACAAACTCAAACGCACGAGGCTCTGTCAGAACATCAGGAAGTGCGTCTTTACTTTAAAGGTGACAGAGCACTGGAGTGGGCTGCCCAGGGAGGTGGTAGGGTCTCCTCCTCTAATGACAGTTTACCATAGGTTCAACAGCTGTGTGGGCATGGTCTTGGGCAAACAGCTTGGCATGGCCTTGGTTGAGCAAGGGCCTTGGGACAAGATGGCTTACAGAGGTCCCTGCCAACCTCAGCCAGTCTGAACTTCTGTATGATTGTGTAGGATGATGGTCACATTCACCAGATATGGGAAAATGTAATAAAAAAAGCCTTTACAGGGACGTGTGTGGCTGTATTAAGTACCTGCAATTCATGGTAAAATATGACCACGCCGCAGCGGTTAATTTAATAAAATACCAGTTGCTAAAATACAGTTTTCTAAAATGAACCTAAGAGATGTGGTGTATTGTAACTAAAAGCATGTGGAAGCCTTTTATAATGATATCATAAATATTTGTTACAGGAAAAACACAAATTTTTTGCTGATACTGGTGATAGCAGAAGCAGGAGGCAGTAATAAATAGGATTTGAAAAAGTTCAAAAGGAAACCAACGAAAAAAAGTGGTCTGAGTGTTTTGTATGTTCTACCTATTGGTGGTTACAGGAACTATCTAAGAAGTAATATATTCAGCAAGTGACATAAGTAATTGAGTTATAAAAGGATAAAATGCTCAGTTGTATCAAGTGTTGAACTCCATGCCCACTGAATGCAATAGCCAGACTCTCACGGGCTTTAGATCAAACCTCAAATAAAAGAGTTTGGTTAGTGCTGTTTGACCAATATAACAGCAAGTCTGTGTGAACTGAGTCTCATGCTGTGTTTTTAGCATATTCAAGCTGATTATACTGTAATGACCAACATGCTGTATGCCTTCAGTCTAATAAACTCAGTGTATGTCAGTTGTAATTAGTGAAAAAGCCCTCTTGTACTTGCTGTGAATATTGGTGTATGTTTGGATCTCCTTTGGATCTCATTTTTAAAGTTGTGTGATACTAATTTTTATCACCTTGCAAACTCATGTTCTCCATGATAACCTGACAAGGCAAGTAGTAAATGTGATGTAATGGGAAGTTCCTGGTCATAAAGGGAGCTGCTCAGGCTGTGTACATCTCCCAGCCTCCCAGTCCCCTGGCAGTAGTAGGGGGAATTCTGCAGGCTGTATAGCATACTGCTGTAACCGACACCCCACAGAGGGGAACAACCCCCGACAACTGATGATGTTTATTAGAAGACTGGAGTGATGGAAGACTAAACTTTACCAGCTGCCCCAAACTGGCCAGTCACTTCTCTGGGAACGCTGCCATGAAGTGGTCTGACATGCTCCTGTCTCTGTGAAGCACTTGGGTAGTAAAACACCTTCCCATTTTGTGCGCTTGTGCTCACATAGCCGCGGCCTCTCCAGATAGGGAGGAGGGTTATCTTACCTCCCTCTCACAACAACTGCACTCCAGCTGGCAAACACTGCTCTAGCTGAACAATCCTGATAAGTATTTGTAATAAGCTATTGCAGCTGCTGCAACTCATTCTTTGCTTTTGTGTATCTGAGTTTGCATTTGGTGTTTTCTTTGATGGTTTTGTCTGTTCCGCGAGCTAGATTCCGCGCAGAGCCACTCCAAACAGCAACAACAAATGAAACCACCATTAACAGAATTGTGTTATGTTTCTGCTAGTAATGGAATATTTTTCCACACTTTAGGCTACATAAAGTGGGATAGAGAGATACTCGGCTATTCCTTGGTGGCCTGGTTTCTTCTCTGTGGGAGGCAGCAAGTCTTTCATTTCAGCATGCTGTCCTCAAAGTTCATGCCATTTGGAGGCTAAGCTGTGGATGACAAACTGCAAAGCTGACAGGAAAACATGCAAGGTTGATATATAAAACAAGCTACGCTGCTTGTGCTTTGACTGTCATTGCTGCTTTCAGGAGAATAAATAATACTGCCTGGGTCTGTGCAACTCTCTTTAAGAGTTTCTTCACCTTACATGGGGAATGCTGGAAATTTCTTTGGGAATGTAAGAACTGCAGCTTTCTAAAACAAATTCACAGAAAAATAAGTGGTTTTTTTTCCAAACAAATTCATGAAAGAGAAAAGCTCTTACAGCTTGTTCCTAAATTGAACAAAGCTAACAGGAAAGTGATGGTCCTTTTCATGAACTGTGAAAAACGCTATAGATATTTCTCTGGCTTAACAATCAAATGAAAACATTCTCTATTCACCACTGTCTCTGCAAATTTTGCTGCAAGCACCAACAGCTTTACACCAAGAAGACCCAAAGGAATTTTCCATCAAAGCAGAAGTGTACACCACATGAGCAGGTGAAAATGTGATGGAGAAAGGTGTGATTTCTCCACGTTTGCTATAAGCTTAACCCACACCAGTCTTCATCTAATAGACAATATTTTCCTTTATTTCTGAATTCCTGTGTTTTAGTAGTTGAACATAATTCTTGTGAGCAAGCTATGTTTTGGCCTTCCTGTATATAATGATATGCTAATACATCCTTTAAACAATCAGAATAAACCTTGTCTGTTAACATGCTGCAAAACATGTACATGAAAACATGTACAGAAATATTTAAAACATCTATATTTCATTATCTCATTTATTAGGTTGTAGGTTGGCAACTAATTAGTATAGATATTTGAAGTTACAGATCGAAACTAAATTACTGTGCTGTAATATAATTAATCATAGAAAACTTTTGTTCAGCAGCTAATCTACTGTTAGCTCCTTCCTCGCTTCTTGTTGATACTCATAACTTTGATTAAGATTTTCAGTGCTTCCTTTAACATCATAGCTTATTAGTATGAGATTCAGTGAAGTACCTACTGCCTCTGGAATAACACTCCCAGAAAGGTTT